>OV170221.1:9972459-12372459 GCA_921882275.1 Brenthis ino | reverse complement strand
TCGAACTTACACATGAAGTAATATAAACTATTAAAAATAATAAAACTAACTTCTTTTGTATACTTCTATAAAAAATCATGACAAATAATATTTTACTTTATATCAATAATGAATATTTTATATGGGCAATTAAAAAAAATACTGCTCATATCAGTTCACTAATTACAAAAGTAATTGGCAATTTTATTAAGGAACATAAAAAACTTTTTTTATCAATTCAATGCACTGCCGGAGCTAGTAAAGACAATGTCAATGTGTTTAAAGGTATTGGTTGCCGATTTCCACAAACTCTTGGTTGTGATTGAATATGTTTAAACCATCTACAAACATGGAGTAAGGATTCCTGTTCAGATACTGAGATCCTTTCCTGAAAAATTAATAAAAACTTAAGTTGTAATTTGTTGAAATTCTTTATTGTATAAAATTCATTTGGTTTATGTTTAAATGAAATTTATATTGTTTTACTTACAATTAATGGGTAAAGGACATGGTACGCAGCTATATCAGTAACAGTAAAATAATTTCCTGTTAAATATGTACTCTTCTCCAAGGCTTTGTTTATTCCCTAAAAACAAAATTCAGTAGAATATCAATATTATAAAATTTTAAAACAATTTTATTGATGATCTACTTTTAAAGTGTTAACAGCAAATAATAACTACATATAAAAATGAGATTTTCTATATACAGTCAAACCCGAGTGAGTGAGAACTGGGTAAGCGAAAAAACTCTGTGAGAGTAATTGCCAGGTCCCATCATTTTATCCCTCTAAACCTCTATAACAGAAACAGAACCTCTATAAGAGATTGTTGTTTTTCATTTGTAGACCTCGTATAACTGAGACTGCTTCTTGCCTGTACCTTTATAATCGACAGTCAAGCAAATTTAACACCAGCGATTTATAGCTTTTTTGTGGAACTAACATTGTTTTTGTGTCCTTAATTTCGAGGAATTAATATTATTTCCTAGTTAACTTTACCTGTAAGAAACTTTTTGCAAAATTAGAATTCGTTATGGCTTGGTTAGCATACATAGCTATGTGTTCTAACCACTGATAGCTGAGAAGAGTTTGCTCTTGACTCATGGTGGTACCGCTCTTGGCTGCTAATCGCAATATAATACTAGCAAGTCCTTCCACATTTTCTTTATCTAAAAGCGTAGTTAAAACCTAAAACACACACTTTTTTAAATTTGATATGGTCTTTATTAACATAAAGCCTAATTTTACATTGAATTTTATCGCACCTTGTCTGTATTATAGCATATTGTGCCAACAGGTGTATTAAGATATTTACCAACAGTTTTAACAACATCCATACTATATGTTTTAATTTAAGTTAGTGATAATATTTAATTTTTTTTAATTTTACTTTATAACCTATTCTTTGATTTGATTAAATATTATTATTATTGACTTTTTAATTTTCATTCATTTCAATTAGTGATGCGCGATTAAGAATGATTCCAGTCGAATTATTCGATTATATAAATCATTCGACTCATCCGAACGAGTTACGAAATACGAAGTTTAATAACTAACTTGATTCTCATTCGTGTCTCCTCACAAAACGTGACACTGGCAGAATGGATTGCGTCTGTTAACGCAACTATAAGCCATTATAGAAAAAAAAACTAACTTGATGCTACCTGCAAGTTGCTACATTAAACACTTGGTCGGTAAGTATTAGTTGTAGCACCCTGTCTACACGACTCTTGTGTGCGTGTACGACACGTGTGCTTGCGATCCGAAGCGTGGCGGTAACATCGAAGGAATCGAGCCATTAGATCGAACTTAGTGTGGACGGTTGCCAAAGGCAAACGAACTAATGACTTCTTTGAAGCGAGATCACATTTTACAGATCCGTCAATATTACTAGTCTCTTAGCACATTTTTAATATATCAGTCACACCAATAATGAAACCTACTCGTTGGTGTTCGTTTGGTCGGTACGTACGCAGCATAATATTTGATAATCGAAGATAACATATTTGTAAAGTGAACGATTATAAAAATACTATTTGAATCATGCTATTATATTTGTTTGAAATGCTTACAAATAAAAAAACATTTAAAATATATTTTAAAAATATATTAAAAATATTTTTTAAACATATTATTTATAAACAATAACAAATATATTTCATTTACCATTTATTTTACAATTGCATTTTTTTATATATCACAATAATATTCACTAATTTAGTGCTCTAATTGGAAAACAGGGAGTTTTCCAATTAGAAAGAAACAGACGCAATAAATTCTGCCAGTGTCACTTATGTGAAGAAGACACGAATGAGTTTTAGCGGTAATTTAGAAATTTAAAAGTTGTACGGTTTCCTGATTCGGTTTCCTGAACGGGATCCCTATTCTGAACAAAAATTTCCGTTCATGTGCGGCAGATTAGCAAAAATGTATGCGAGTGCTGCATTCGGGATGACGTCATTCGGTTTTTTCCATTCTGAATGACTCGAAACGAATGTCAGTTTTTTTTCCGTTCAGAAAAAGTACAAACGTGTGCGCCTAGCCGAATATTTTGTATGTAAGACAAGCATTCGGGTCTGAATTACCATTCAGGAAACCGTACTTGTGCGGCCGACCTTAACGTGAAATTAAGATAATAAATTATTTACAAAATTCCTTTAGTGGGTTGTGTCGGATATAATATACCCTGTTTTCCAATTAAAAGTACTAAAGCGCATTATGCGGCATAATGATAACTTCGAATGTTTGAACTACAGCAACGCTCCGCACAGTCAAGCAGTTTAAAAAGTATTGCTTTAATGTGATGCGCGCAAGGATACCAACTCATTAGCAGAAAATATAAGAATTGTTTTTTGTTCAAAGTGGCATTGCTCAAAATTTTATTTACAATTATCGTTAGTAATATTGTTTATTGTTGAACTAATTTATAAAGCTTTCGACCAGTTTGTTAAAATATAAAAAGAGTTCATTTATACTGTGTTCAAAAATAAATATAAGTATGTGTGAAGCTTCAAGGAAGCATTGATCAAAATATTATTTACATTATCGTTAGTAATATTTGTTTATATCATTATATTTATTAGTTATATTTTTTCTTTTAATACTGAACCCTTTGCTGGTGCACTTGAAAACTAATTCAAAGCATTAGTACACTTTTGCATTGTGCGCCAAAGTGTGGCATTATTCTCTGTAATTGGAAAACAGGGATATTATGCTACACCAAAAACACATTACCCTCCTTTGCGGGATAAAATAAAAAAAAATGTGATAGGATAAAAAAAAAATGTGATATTTTCGTAAGCTGTTGATTATTTGACATTTAATATAGTTGACAATTTGAGTTTTGACATTGTCAACTGTCAAAGCTATTGGTTTTCTGTACGGTGAATCTATTCATTAATCTTGTGTACTAATAAATGTTATCAAAATATTTAAAACCTAACTTAACATAGCCTATATTTAATAAATTCTATATCTTATTTTTGAATAAAAGAGGTGACAGCTAAAAATTAAAGAAACTATAAATAGTACTAATCATTGTGAACTGTAGATATATATAGATGAATAATGAAACCTATTATATCCATTATACGATAAATACTCCTAGATTTTCCTTAATGGACTCTAATAGGCCATAATCTGATACGAATTCAAGTTAATATTACCTTTTTATTTAGTCTTCATGTTGACTTTATGCCATAATTATTTTCGAGTGACACCTAACAACAAAAATAATCAAGATGATACACAAACCTTTAGTAAAAGAAAATTCGCTTTTGGACTGTTTATTCTATTTCTTGTTAGCATGCTGTGGGTGGTATCATCTGAGCTGACTATGGTATTTTTTTGTTTGTTATGTGATTTTAGAATTGTGTCATTATGCTATGTTCCTAACTTTTGCTATTGTTTACAGTATATATACAGAGAAAAAAAGCTAGAGAAACCATTTCTAGTGACTTATGTTAGGAGCTCCTTGTTGTTCATATATCTATTAGTATTATGTTTCACTCCGCCTACAAGAGATCCCTGCCAACCAGCAGATTACACGGTAAGCCAAAATATTTTTACAATATAAATTTATCATATATTCATATAAATAATTAGAGTACTAGTTTATCATGTTAAGAGTTATAATAATTATGTGAGTCAATATATTTAAACAGTCTAAGTAAATGTAATGTGATTTGTACATACTATTAACTTATATTTTATTTACTGCAGCAACTGCTAGAACCTACTGCAGAAACAGATGATGAGAATTTCTATACAGAAGCTAATAATAGTTTGGTATGTATATTTTTCATTATTAAATGTTCTTTCGTTGTTATTGAAATAATGTTTAAACAATGCAGTTTTTATCAACTTTTCTAATTGAAAAATATTACAGGGTGATTCCACCTTTGTTCCTGTCAGAGCAGGCGAAACTACAGATAGTGATGATGCAACACCTAGAGCTGTTTGTTTTAATAAAGTTGCTGAGGTATATAAGTATAAATGGTACATTTTAAGAAATCTATTTCTATAAAATATCAAGTTCAATATGATGACACTTTTTTATTGACACTAAGTATTATAAATTAGATTGGGTTTATACCTTTGTAATAAATATTATTATTATACAGTAGTAAAGGTTGTATGTAGAGGGTAATCTCTGAATCAACTGATCTAATTCTAAAGTCTTTCACTAATAGGGAGCTACTTTACCTACAAATGCTATTCTATTTTCTCATATAAAATAGTGTTTGCTGACAAAAATCATAATCATTACAATTAGTTACAAGTCAGAATAAAGTGGCTGTTGAGCTAGTTTGTCCGCTATTGTTAGGCATCAGGGATGCACAAACAATTATAAAGAGATAAAGTTTGTGAGTTTGTGAGGTGGTAGGGGGTAATCTCTGGATCTTCTGAACTGATTTAGATGGAAATTGGTAAGAAGATAGTTTGAGACCCTGGGAAGGACATAGAACTTTTTATCCCAAAAATCTTAAGGGGGTGAGAATGGGGCTGAAAGTTTGTATGGGGTACAAGCTAGGGACGAACCCGAGCAAAGCGAGGGTGAGTTGCAAGTAAATTATAAACAGCATTGTAATAACTTGATTCAGTATAATTGTTTGGTTCCTAAAAGTTTTAGAGTTCCATTAGCTAGATCTAAGTTAATGAATAGGCTATAAAATGAAAGTAGTTCAACTAATAATTCTAGATGTAAGTGTGTTCAAACAAAAAAAATCTATTTAGCTTGATAACATTGAACAATCGTCCAACTTATATTTTGTACTATCCATATTCAATGTTATAAATGCGAAAGCAACTCTATCTGCCTGTCAGTTTGTCTGTCTGTCTGTGCCTTTTCACATTCAATCCGCTGAACCGATTTAGATGAAATTAAGTATTGAGACTCTGGGAAGGACATAGGATAGTTTTTTATCCTGGAAATCATCCCTTAATGGAGTGAAAAGGTGGGGTGGAAGTTTGTATGGGGATTCAATCATTTCTCATATCTTATGGATATTAAAGTCATCATTCCTATGTATCCATAGTCCATCTATTACATACTAAGTGACAAAACGCACCTAGGAATGAATAAACCTATGAGTCACTAGTGATAAATATATCAGAAATGCTAGTATACTTATTATAATTAATTTAGTTAGATTCATTAATTAGTAATACCATCAATTGTTTACGATAACAGCTGATAAAAAAATATAAATTAACTTCTAATGTTATTATCAGCTTATTTGTAGTTATATGATTCTATGTAAATGGTTTTGGGCAGTACCAAACGTACATTCTATTACTTGTACATGAATCATGTAATTTTATAATCTATTTGAAATATATCGTTAAAAAGACCTTACTCTGTTATCATGTGCAACATTTTATTTTGACTTCTTACTAATATTATAAATTAGATGGTGTGTTTGTTGACTTTCCCTTTCACGTAAAAAGGTTGACGTATCGTAATTCATCGGTTACAATAATGTGGGTATACAAAAGCATCATGCCTCAATACGTATTGCTTTTGCGATTGCAATTAGCAACTTATGTAATAGCTTATTAGTTAGTTGAATTTTGAATAAATTTTTTTTAGATCAAGATTAAACAATAATTGCACAATAAAAATGTTACAAGGAAAGTATTAAAGCATAATTTCTATATTTATTTTTAGTGTCTTAAAAATTATTTTAAGATGTGGTACTTTAGTGTTTTTGGTACATTAACACTCAGCACCATCTAGTTCCATGGTAAGCTACGAGGCTTGTGCTATGGGTACTAGATAGTTGATACACTACACATATATAACTTTAAATACATACATATTATTATAAAATATATCAACACCCATGACTGGAGTACAAACTTTCGTGTTCATCTCATTGCTCCCAGCATGACTCGAACCCGCGACCGCTGGCACAGCAAGTAGGATCACTACAGACTGAGCCAAACGTGTCATCTAATTATATCATTAAAAAAATTATATTTATTATGATATCAGGTGCGTGTAATGTCAGCGGCTATGGCGGGTGAGGCCCTACTAGCCCGGCTGTCGTGGTCGGCGTCACTGCGCGCGACAGAATACGCTCAAAGACGTGCTGCCGCCGCCGCTACGAGGCGACACTTGAAACTCGCTCTCGTGTTTTGTATACCAGTGAGTGTTATAGTTTTTACTTATTTACATTATTTATGGACTCCATGATCGGAACCATCATTGTAGACTGTAGTGGTTCCTTACGTAGACTCTACATGTAAATAATAATGTATGTTATGTAATAGTAGATAACTAAAAACAACAGCGTTTTACTAAATGCTTATGAAATTATATATGGTACTTATAAGAAAAACACATTTTTAGGGTTCCATACTTCAAAAGGTAAAAGAAGGAACCCTTATAAGATAATTCTGTCTATCCGTCTGTCTGTCTGTCTGTCCATCTGTTTGTCCGTTTGTCACCACCGATTTTCTCAGGAACGGGTGGACCTATCAAGTTGAAATTTATACCAGATACTGAGGTCTCCAGTCCCTATTTGGTGTATAAAAATCAAGGTCCTGGGTCAACACGATAAAAATATATGAGCAAATTTAGATTTTCGCGAAAACTTGTAAGTACCAAAATTTACTACTACTTAATTTACCTTTACTTGTCCTGTAAGACCTTGCTTTTAACCAAAATTTACAATTCTATGTCAACCGGAGGTACCCTGTAGGTTTTGGGTCGAAAACCTATATGGTACTTATGTACCTAAAATCACGAAATTTGGCAAAACGCAAAGTCTTACAGCACAAATAAAGCAAAAATTATAAAAAAAGTTGAAGATTAAAGTTAAACGATTTTCTAGATTTGTACGGTACCCTCGGTGGGCGAGTCCGTCTCACACTTGTCCGTAATTTATTTTAGAAAAAGAACTAGGGTTCTGCTCAAAACAATTAAAACGTACCTAGGGACGAACCCGAGCGAAGCGAGGGTGAGTCGTTAAGTAATTAATAAATACATAAAACAAAAAGCTTATTGTATAATATGTATATCCGAGTCTTATACTAAAATTACAATTAACAGATTGCTATGTCATCTTAACTTTGAATTGTGAACGATTTTCTTACATCCCAAGACTTTCCTTCCTCATGAACAATGCACTTATGACTAATATATATATATAACTTCTTTACAGTGGTTCATTTCCAACTATTTGTATCGTCTGAGTCTGCTACATTCGTCATCTTGCTCAGCAACTCTATACACGTCGACGACTGGCGCCCTCACGCTATCCTTTGGCGCGTTGTTCGCGCAAGTGCCCGCCGATCGTTTCTCCCTATCAAAATGTATTGCTGTCCTGCTCACTACCGCTGGTTTGGTAAGTGAGGGAAAGAGACAGACACAGGTTTAGTGTTGCGATTTTTGTTGAAATATATTTTTTGAAGTGAAACTTCTTTAGAATCCTTGTGATTTGAAACTCGATGAAACAAAAATGCGACACTAAAAAGAGACACATAAATATATAAGACACATACTTAAGCAGTCGAGAGAATGAGATAGAATACATTTATTTGTTGCCATGGTAACCGTTGTTATTGTCTGACAAATATATAATATATTCTTTCCGTATATGATATTCTATAAATATAGGATATATATATTAGAAGTATAAGTATAAAAAATGTCCTTGAAAATGCGTCCAATAAGGCTGGCACTGCGGTAGCGTAGGATACATTTTTTAATTTTTTAAATATTTTTTTTATTTATTTGATAAAGTAATTAGAGTAAGATAGAGAAATAAACAACGACCGGATTGGACACTTCGTCTATAACAGTTAAATTTATAACGTAGTTTTTCGTACGCCAGCGCCATCTATTTTCAGCATACAGCTGGACACTTTTTAACTTATCTCCCATATAAGTGATTCCTCCTTATCTCTACCCTCCATAGATCTAACTATCGATGAAGCTCGAAATAATTGAAATTTAAAATTTAAAGTGGAAAAATTTATATGTTAAATATAAAATATAATATATAAATATAAAAGTTGTATTTATAATTTAAATATTTTTTCAAGTAAAATATTTATATATTGCAGGTAGTTTTAGGAGTTACAGAGAGTCATCAAAGTAATTGGACAGCAGTCTTGGCTGCCTTAGGGTCTGCACTTTGTTACGCCGTACATCTTTTATTATTTCGTCATGAGTTGAGGAAAGGAGATGGAATCAATTCATTTTTACTTGTAGGTGAGTTGAAAAGATTAAATATATTACTATTTTTATGATACAATAAATATTTATTTAATACCTTATTATTTAAACTCTATACTTATATATTCTCCCAAAAACTATTTTTTTTATTATTAAGAAAGGTAGATTTTTGGTTATTCAAAAGCATTTATATATCCATACTAGCGACTCACCCCTGCTTCGTTATAACGGATACCTAGGTACGTTTTAACAGTTTGTATGGTGTAAATCGCTCGTGCTAAAACTACAAAAAATATCTAAATAAGGTAGTTTCATACGAACTTTCATCCCCTGTTTTACCCCCTCATATTATGCTAACACATGTACTTATTTAATTTTTTTTGAATAGCATTAATACCAAGTTTCAAGTAATTCTAATCAAAAATATTTTGTTGGATTGTATTATAACGTGTTTTTAGTGGGAATAAGATAATCTCACCCGGTAAAAAGTAGCCTATGTCACTCTCCAGCACTCCAACTATCTCCACATAAAAAATCACGCCAATCCGTCTCTCCGTTTTGACGTGAAGAAAGGACAAACAAACATATTTTCACATTTATAATATTAGTATGGATATACGAGCGAAACGGGGTGAGCCGCTAGTTATTTTTACATATACAAAATGATATGTGGGCGTGTGCGGTCGCAGGCGTGGTGGGGTGCGCGTGCGGCGGGCTGGCGTGGGCGGTGGGCGGCGCGCTGGCGGCGGCGGGCGCGGAGCGGCTGGAGCTGCCGGCGCCGCGCCTGTGGGCCTGGCTGCTGCTGGACGCCGCGCTGGGCCCGCTGCTCATCGAGAGCTTGTGGCTCTGGTATGTCTCGTTGTCACTTTATCGATGTATTAATAGCATGATTTGAATTATCATGTACTAGTATATTTTCTGAATACGCTTCTGAATGAAGATGTAATTATGATCAGGTCTCTTTGACAGTTTTTTTTTTTAATAACATTATTTTTATTTATTATCCTACATTTTGTGCAACGTAGACAAAAGTAATACGTATTTACTACAAAAGAGCTCTTTTAGCTTTGTCTTTTTTTTCTTTCGCTTTTATAATAGTATGATATAGATATAGTCATCGATCAAAAAATTACTAGATACACAATCCCATGCAAAAGTTATCTTAAAACTGTCACCAATTGTGCTTAGGTAATTATTTTAGTTAAAATAAATACATAACAATGTAAGTTAAACCTTAAACGCAATGCTTAAAATTATTTTCACAAAAAAAATTAAAAGCGCGCTCAAATGTTCAAATGAGCGCACATTCAATAAGTACATTTTTTGTCGCTGATTTTGTACCTAGTATTTTTTTGATCGATGGATATAGTAGGTATACATCGTGTTGATATTTAAGTGGAAATAAAACTTATATTATTCACAATACGTATTTATTGTTACATATATTTTAGACAACAGTGACAGGCAAAGGAATAATAATCGAATTGAAAATGTGTTAAACCTTAAATACTATATTTGGATTTTTATTTTTCTTTTTAATCAATACGAGAATAAAGCTTGCGTTCCTAATATTTAACACATCGTATATAAAAGTTATATACTAATAGAAACGGCAAAAAAAATCCTTTTAAATATTTTTTTTATTTAGATTTAATTATTTTTAATTGTTTCCAGCGTCTACCTATTGTCGTTATCGAGCAAAAACGAACAAAAAAAATCACGTTTGTTGCCCCCTTAAATATTTATTTTATTCTATTTTTTAGTATTTGTCGTTATAGCGGCAACAGAAATACATACATAACCTGTGAAAATTTCAACTGTCTAACTATCACGGTTCATGGGATACAGCCTAGTGATAAACGGACGGACAGCGGAGTCTTAGTAATAGGGTCCCGTTTTAGTTTTGTCGCAGTTGCGTACACATGTAACATTTCCCCAGGGGCCGGTCACTGACATCGGCGCAGACGGCTACGCTGTCGCTGGCGCTGACGCTGCCGATGTGCGCGTGCGTGGAGGCCTACCGCGGCCAGCAGGCGGCCGGCCGCGCCGCCGCCGCGCTGCTGGCCGCCGCGGGCTGGCTGGCCGCCGCGCTGCCCGCGCCCGCGCGCGCCTGGCTGGCCGACGGCCTCGCCGCCAGGCTCAGGGCCGCCGAAGGGTTCACGTGAGTATCGTTATAATCTAACCATCTATACTAATATTATAAAGAAGTAAAGTTTGTGAGTTTGTAGGGGGTAACCTCTGGATCTACTGAACCGATTTAGATGAAATTTGGTAAGAAGATAGTTTGAGACCCCGAGAAGGACTTAGAGGGGTGAAAACGGGGTTAAAAGTTTACGTTTTTACGTTTACGTTTACGGTTTTAAAGTACTTAGTGTGCTAGCGATCGGGGGTTCATACTAAATTTTTTTATAAACATTTGACTTATGTTAGTAATAATTCCTTCTCCACAGAGCAATAAGAAATATATCGGAACTAGACGAGCAATCCGAAGCGTTGATGTCATCAGACGAGCCCACGTAACCCACATCAAGAATGGACAACTAAAAAATTTCAAGTGAGCACAGTTTGTGTGAAAACCTCCTGTTACTCCTAGTCTTAATATGTATAGCATTTAAATATTAAGATCGTATACATTGTATTAAAAAAGGGGAAAAAACCTATTTTTTGGTCTCTTACGGTACGAAATTGAAAATAATTGAAATTAACATTTTCATCTTATTTTGCAAATTATATAAAGAAAACTTGATCTCTCATTTTATTATTATTAGTGAATAATTAGCAGATGACTTAAATATCGATTTTAAGTTAATCAAATATTTCATAGTTAGTCGAAAAGTGCAATTTATGTTGCTGTTGTCAGAATTTAAAATTTAAAAAAAAAACACCTTGAATGAACCACGTTGTTCAGACCACAATTTTAATAAGTGAATTGATATCAAAAAAGTACTTTATATCGTACTATAAAATTTCATTTAGTGCCTAAATTATATTGGATTTTGATCCCTGTGGTGTGAACCAACTACATTCATAAGTGTAAAGAAATCGACATTTAAAAATGACTCATTAGGGATAAGATTAGCTCCATCCCATGGATTCTGCTGATCTCTTCTTATATTATTAAATAATTCATTCCACTATATTATATAGTTTTTTTTTATAATAATAAGGTAACACATGCTAAAATTAATTTTCATTTAATTTTCAATTCCATTTTCATACTGAACAAAATCTTTACCTCTATAAACCTACATGTCATTATTTATTTTTCAATGTATCTGTATATTCGAGAAATCGTATTAATATCACAATATTAATATTAATAATAAGTTACAATATGATAGTGTATATTTTGTGTCGCTAAGAACCATATTGTATTAATCTATGTACATTATTTTTAATTAGATACTGGCGTTAAAAATAAAATATATAATAAATAAATGGTTATTTTCTTAACTGATGTACTAAATGGTATTGTCATATACCATCTATATTATGTAAGGGGTCTTTCATAAAATACATCAAGCAAAAATTTTTGCGACCACAACATTATGAGCGGGCCCTAAGTTATTAAGTTATTTCAAATTCAATTCATGTGTTATAATTTCTTAAATTTCTTAAATTTTAAAATGATTAAGAATAACGTGTGAAAATATTGAAATATGTACTTTCATAATTAATTTTTCATGTAGGATTGTTTTTGGTGTTAAAAGAAGTTTGACTAAAAAACGAATAAAATATCAATATAATTACTTTACTTTGCATATATAGCCTTCAAATGTTTTATAGTTGGCACATTCAAAAATGGCGTTCCTTGAAAAAACTAGCTCTTTAATAATAAATAACCATATTTCATAGACTTTATTTTATTTTATATTATAATTAAATAACTAAAATATTTCAATTTTATAAGTGTGTATGATGATTATACACTTATATTCATTCGTTTTTTTAATTAAAAGAGTTACATATGAAAAATATAATTATAACTTCATATCAAATAAATATGTTTATATAATCTACATACATCTCTTTCTTATTTTTTTTTTCTTAGTTTATCGTATTGCATTGATATTCAAATATTATATATTAATCTTGTTAAGAATATAAATAAAATCAATGTTTTCATTAATTATATCTACGGATTTTATCATCTGGTCGGTCTATTAGCGTGGTCTAAGGGCCTACGCACACACATCGCCTTCATGTATTCTACATTAGTAAATTTAAAATGTGCAGATTACTTGCATTCGTCTTAATATAAACGAGGGTCGATAACGCTTTAAAAAGTCGTCGTTGTTGTGGATATGCCCTAAGTATTGGCGGTGAACAGGATTCTCAGTAGACAGATCCACTGATAAAATCTTTAGTAGTCTTTTCAAATTCAATTATTTGTTTGGCTAATCTGAATAGGTATATATAAAAGTATATTAAAATAACTATGGACAGTGATTCATACCTATATATCTCCGAAAACCGTTGTTTCTAATAATTTTAAAGCAACGTAGCATTATCAACTAATCAGAAAAACTGCTAGTAATGCATAAAGCTTTAGAAAGTTCATCTCGAAATTATACTTGCACAAAATTGTATTATCTTTCGTTAAAATAATTAGTGTTATATTGTATATTATTTTGCTTCGTATTAGTGACCCTAAAATTAATGAAATATTATTTAATGACACGGAAATCAATTGTGTATGTCCGACATAGTAGAAATAGGTTTTTTTATTTTTGTGGTTATTAGTAAGAAATTAGGAATATAATAAATCCCTTATTAGTACTCTTGTTTCATTAAAAAATATCCAATGCCTTGTTGTTTATATACTCTGATATTTAAATTAAATGTTTTACTTCTAATACTTTTCGTAAATTTCACTTAGGCTACGTCCGCACAGGCAGGCGGCTTGCTTAGCGCCTAGCCAGTAGCTTAGTAAAAGGAACATTCTGGAATATTCGCGACCGGCCGCACTGCGCGCATGGCGCCTAGCTAGTCGCTTAGCGTGTATCTAAGTAAAAGGGTTACATACTCTATGTATCTAAGTAAACGAACGTGTTGGTTTTTTGTCACAAGGCGCGAGGCATTTTAAAAGAAAAAATGGATGAAACATTAATTGCAGCAGTTTTTAAAAGAGAACCTCTATGGAATCCGCCTAGTGAACTCCATAAAATTGCAATTACCTTAAAAAAATAATTTTAAAATAAAGAGTTAATTTTCCGTTAACTTATCTGGGAAGTAGATCAAATGTTTCTCTTGACATACGCAAATATACGTAAAAATTGTCGTCAAAATTACGCAATTACTACTCCCCATGACATGACCGTGACTTATTTGAGTCATGAACCCAACATGATGGGTAAGGCCGTGAAATGGTATATTTTAAACGTGAATTTTTAGTAAGTAGCAGCTTTAGAGCTATTTTTGAAAGTAACATCTCGTCAACGTATCGACAAGCAAATGATCAAGGTACTCAGCGACCCACCACGCAAACCACCTGCAGTGCGGCCACCGTGTCTCCTAGCAAGTAGCCAGAGCGCAAGCCTAGTGGCTTGTCTCTAGGCGCTAAGCAAACCGCCTGTGACCTGTCTGTGCGGACGTAGCCTTAATGATTGTCCTTTCCGACTAATATACTGAGACCTAACAAATCCAAATCTGTCCAGCCGTTTTTGTGTGGAGAAGTAATAAACATACAAACTTTCGCATTTATATTGTAATCTGAACGTCTAAAACGATACAAACGAAAGTAAATTTGACTTTCGTTTGTATCGTGATGACTGTAAAGTGTATTATATATTGTATTTGAGATACTTCTTTACTGATAAAAAATATTATTCTAGTATTTTTTTCATATCATAATCCATGATATAATTATTTTATTTATTTTAAACTACATAAATGGTAGTATAAAAAGTTTATTAATATTAATTATGCATTTTCAGACAATATAATAAAATATTCGTTCATTAGTTAAATAGATATATAGATATAGTTTTCCAATTAGGGTACTAAAGCGCATTATGCGGCATAATGCTAACTTCGGATGTTCCAACTACAGCAACGCTCCGATCGTCGAGCATTTTGATAAGTACTGCTTTAGGCCGGCCGCACACGTGCGGTTTCCTGATTCGGAGACTCGAATGCTTGTCTTATACCAAATATTTAACCAGGTGCACACCTATGGACATTTAACATTCGGAAAAACCGAATGACGTCATCCCGAATGCAGCGCTCGCATACATTTTTGCTAATCCGCCGCACACGAACGGAAATTTTCGTTCAGAATAGGAATGTTGGCAGTGAAAAAAATATCAATATATCGATGGATTAATATTTATTAAAATGTCAATATCGATCGACCTCAATATCCCCAGGAAAAAATATCGACATATCGGTAAAATTTTCTGAGATTTTTGGTTGTGAAATTATACTAAATTTAGTTCAATCTGGCTCTATAAAAGAGAATACTATTTTTTATATAAAATGCACATTAATTTATTGCATGACAATCTAAATAAAAACGAAGGTATTTTACCCCCTTCCAATAAACTGGTTTTTACGGCATTTGAAAGTGATTTACGCATGATGGCCGCCACATACACAAACACGAAGGCTATACAATGAAAGATTTTATAAATTGATGATTATTATTTTGAAACCGAAAATCTAGGAAAATTTGACCCATATATTGATATTTTTTTCTCGTGATATCGAGGTCTATATTGATATTTTAATAAATATCGATATATCGACATTTTATTTCACTGCCAACATCCCTAAAATCAGTCCTAAAATCCCGAATACAAAAAATCTAACGTTTGTGCTAGTCTTACGAAATTCCGAATCAGGAAACCTATTCCGGAAACCGTACATGTGTGGCCGGCCTTAGCGTGATGCGCGCAAGGATACAACACAATAACAGAAAATATGAAAAGTGTTTTTTTCTTCAAGGTGACATTGACAATAATTTTATTTACATTATCGTTATTTGTTTATATTTTATTTATGTAATTATATAATAATTAGTTATATATTATTATATTATATATGTATAGTCTATACTAATATTATAAAGAGGTAAAGTTTGTGAATTTGTGACGTTGTACGGGGTAATCTCTGGATCTACTGAACCGGTTTAGATGAAATTTGGTAAGAAGATAATTTGAGACCGGAATCATCGGTGAAAATAGGGATGAAACTTTATATTGGGAAGCAAGCTAGGGACGAACCCGAGAGAGGCGAGGGTGAGTCGCTAGTTTATTATATAATTTATAATATCGACGATATGTATTATTAAATACATTTAGTTATATTTTTTCTTTCAACACTGAACCTAGTGCCCTCTGCTAGTGCATTTGAAAACTAATTCACTTTCCAATTAAGAATTAGCACACTTCGGCATTATGCTCGGTAATTGGAAAACAGGAGCTACACAACCATATAAAAAAACATTAAATTTTTTATAATTGATAAACATTAAACAACAATTAATTTATATAATCTACAATTCTACATAGACATGGGTAACTCAATGAATTTTTATGAGCTGCAGGTCAGCTCATGAGTCATATGCTTGAACCGGAGCTGTGAACCGGCTCACAGTTCAGCTCAATTGATGTTGTATGGGTACTTATAACTATAGATTTACAGCTAATTTATGACTCTGTTCAAACAAATGACGTGTATGATGTACCTAAATTATATTTGTATGCAATAAAGCAGCATTTCGAAAAAAGTTATTATAGTCATATTTTTTCGTTCTTACACAATTATATGGGAATGATAATTTCATGCAATTATATATTTACGTCGCGATGAAATGTCATACCGTCCGTCGCAGAGTATAATAATATAGATTATAGACTATAGTACAGGTCCGTCGGCTCGGGTCCATCGAAATAGCTGACGTTAGGTGGCGCTGAAGTGATGCACGGAGCCATATTAAGTAATATTGAGCTGTGAACCGATTATCTAGCAACTGAGCCGCAGCTCAACGGCTCTAGCTACTGTGAACTGAATATTTGAACCGGCTCTGAGCTGAGTTACACATAGTGAATTCTACATGGATCACAAGTTGTCAACTGTCAAGTTATAGGTTATAATTTATATTGTAATTTGTAGGTTATGTTTTGTAGAATTTGAAGAGTAATTTTTATGTTTAGTAAAAACTAAGAAAGCAATGCGAAGATAAAATGTATTTATGCTATAATAAAATGTCATTTGTTATAAAATTAACTATAAAACAAGCATTGCCTGTTGCCAAACGTTCTTGTCCGATTATCCAAAATATCTACAAGTATACTACTAAAGCAACAACATCAAATGAAAACGTTTATGATAGCTTTACTGATTGGGAGACTTTGAATAAAAAGAAGAAAATCAACAAAGCCATGAAAGCATATCTAGATAGAGCTAAAGAACACGATGAATTCATGAAAAGGCAGCATTTTGAATATAATATTGGTAAAAGGCATCTCGCTAATATTATGGGAGAAGATCCAGAAACATTTAGTCAAAAAGATGTTGATCGCGCTATCGAATATCTTTTTCCCAGTGGTATATACGATCCCGCAGCTCGCCCTTTAATGAAACCACCAAGCGAAGTTTTCCCTGCACGCAAAGCCGCAGAGTTCGACGAGGCAGGCAGACCACATCACTTTTTGTTCTATACAGGAAAGCCTAATTTTTTTAAACTTTTGTATGACGCAGCTGAAAATATTCAGGCTTTGCAAAGTTATGAAGATAAAGTTAATAGAAAGAAAGAAATTCCAAATCCTAATGAAAAAATTGAACTGGGTTCTACTGTTTGGTATACAAAAGACGAGCTAGAACAAATGTTAGTGGAAAGGATAAATGAGTTGGAATATGAAAATTTCAAATTAGTTATGGAAAGACTTGTTACTTTGCCATACTCTTACAGATTTAAAGAATTTATTGAAAAGTATAGAAAACCATTAGCTGCTCAAAGATTTGCATTAGAAATCCCAAAACCCAGTTATGATGAAAATGGTCGTGCTTTTATTACAACATATGAATGCTTGAGGAAAAAAGCGAGGGGAGATGTCACAATCTTGTCACCTGGTACTGGAAAGATTACTATAAATGGAAAAGATATAACTTATTTTGAAGATGTGCAGTCACGTGAACAAGTTATTTTCCCATTAATATTTACTGGAATGCAAGATAAAGTAGATGTAGTATGCAATATTGAAGGTGGAGGTCCATCAGGGCAATCTGGAGCTATAAGATGGGGAATAGCTTGGGGTCTCCGTAGCTTTGTTGATAAGGCTATGCTTGAATCCATGCAAGTTGCAGGTTTACTTACAAGGGATCATAGGAGACGTGAACGTAAGAAGCCTGGTCAACCTGGCGCACGAAAGAAGCCTTCTTGGAACAGAAGATAATTTTAAAATCCAATTAATTGCTTTAGTTATTTTACTCTAGTACTAATTAATAAAACATAGTTAACAAAATTATAGATTTTTTATTATGAACATTGTAATTAATTTTTTTTTAATTTCCTTTTCATCATCTTCTTTCTACCACCAATCTTCTTTTGGAACATAGTATTCTTTCTTTCTTTATTGTATATCCTCTTTTTCATTAATGACTTCAGCTCCCTCCTCTCTTTGGGTCCTTCATTTTCGTTTTTCTTAGCAAAGAAAAGCAATCCATCTATAAATTAATTACAAAACATTTAGATAAAATATTTATAATTATTTAATTAATAAACATTGAACAACAAACTGTATCAAATACCTGATTTATAATAAAAATAAATTATATATGAGCAAAATTAATGAACATGAATTTCTATCAACTCAACAGTTAAGTAGGATTTGTATATATAATTTACCTTTTAACCTAACATCACCTGTGGAGAAAAATAATTTTTCTCTCCACACTGTTTTTGTTTCAGCTTTTTCTTGAACAGTTTCTTGTACATTATCATCCTCATTCTCTGATTCCGAAGAGTCATACACAAAGGGATTCCTTTCACCAGGGTCTAAAGGATTTTTTACTTTTGGATCCTTTTTAGCTGTTATTGAAATAAAGTCCTTGTCTTGGGCTGGTTGTGTATCTGCTAAGTATCAAAACATTAAAATAAAATTTACAGTAAAATTATGTATAAATGAAATTATTTTTGGAAGAGATAGTAGTTCATTATAAAAGTACACTCAAATTATAAATGCAAAATTTGGATTGGAGATAAATATTCTGAATTAACTCATAGATTTCTTCTTTTTATTCTTCAAGCAAAAGTTTTAACATAATTAAATTAGTAGTAGTAGTAAAATACAAATTTACCTTCTTCTTGGACATCATCTTTTCTAAACAAACTTCTCAAACTGAATTCATTTGGTTGTGTTATAGCTTCTTTCAAAGAGTCACTTATTTTGTAAAATTGTTCTTTGGATACTTCAACTTTTTCAACTACTGGCTCTGGCACAGCAACTTGTTCTTCTACTATAGGCTCTTTATCTTTTTTCTTTTTTGATTTTTTTGTGGATTCTGGTTTCATTTCTACAGGTGCCAAATATTTAGCATGTTCTGGTTGCATAGGATCAAATCTTAGCATACCGAACTTTGCCCTAAAAGTAAAAAATATATCATTTTAATAATGATTATCATGCATGATTGAATGATGCTTTTATTTAATTTCCCCCAACAGAATTTTGGATTAATTTGCACATGAGATAACATATTAAATGTGTGTGTAAATGTATGAAAGTGTGCACTCTTTATTGCTTATACTCTCATAAACCAGTAGAATTATTCTAACATTTGAGACCACCAACCAAATAGAGATCTGCCACAGAATCTGAGATGTTACATGCTTTCTGAAACTTAGCCCAGTGTTACATCACATTGACTTCCAAAGTACAAAGTTACTTGTTATTGACTGAAAAAACCAAACACTCATTTACTCTATCCTGGATTCAAACCCTAAAAATCTCAACCTCAAAATCTACAGCCTAATGTGCAAGCCACAAGGATAATGAGGCACCAAAACTTACTTGGCTTTAACAGTAGATTCAGCTGGTTTCATTCTGATAGGGATGCCAAGAACATCTTGTAATATATTAAGTTGCTTAGACTTTTCATCTGCCTGCTCTAATTCTACTTTTTCTTGTTCATCTGTATTCTCTTCATCTTCTACAAACCTTTCATCCAGTACAAAACGTTTGTCTGCTTTGTACATTGACTGCAAGTCTAAAACCTAAGAAAAGATTATACCTAATCATTAAAATTGAAATATACAAAATATTGAAATATATGAAATATTTTTAAAAATATTCAATAATATATAATAATGACATACTTTTTGACCTTTCTTGCCTTCATATTGTTCTTTAATTTCAAAATTTATTTCATCATCACTAGCTTCATCATCAAATAAACTTGTCTTACTATTTATGTCTTTTTTATTGGTACCATTAAATATGACATTGTTTTCTGTAATGTTATCTTCTGTATCTGAAAATATTACTTTCTTATTTGGTTTTTTGTCCTGAAAAATAAATTTAATACATTTAAATTTATTGACTCAAATAGATTTGTGTTTACATAGAAAATATTAGCTAATAAAATACAATAGCTCATTTCACAAAATTTACTAATTGTAAACTAACATAAATAACGCGTCATTAACAAGAAAACTTACTAATTAACAACAACACAACAAACTTACTATACTAATAAAGCCTGATTTAATTATGTTTTTTTTCTGATTAAACTCCTGCCTTTTTTTCTTCATAGATTCCATTCTTTTCTTGTCAGAGTTTTGTTTCTTTTCATCAACTGGAATAACACTTTCTATTTTATCTTTTCCTTCACAGTTAATTTTTTTGCTAAAGTGAATATCTGATACATGTTTTGGTTCTTCAGATACTTTTGGTTTCTTTTTTCTATAATTGTTATCTAAAGAATCTTGGTCAAATTCCCTTTTATGAAAATTATTGTTTCCATTTGTATTATATCTCTCAGACTCCACTTCCATATGGTCAATCTAAAAAGTAAATTGGATATGAAATATTCCTAATTATATTCTCATATAGATAGTGCAAGACCTCAAGAACTACCAGTGGGCAACTTACCTGCTGAGAGGCTGATGCACGGAAACCCTCCATTTACGTGCACGTAGATTACTTCGGCCCTATGACGATCACCGTAGCAAGACGCCATGAGAAGAGATGGGGTGCTCTATTCACATGCTCGAGCTGTACACATTGAGCTCACTCCTTCACTCTCCACTGACAGCATGATCATGGCACTACGACGATTCGCCGCGAGAAGGGGAATGCACATAGTCAACTCTCGCCCCTCACCCACCTCTCCGAGAACCCTGAAGAAGATGAGAGAGTATTTGCCCACTCTACTACCAAGGAAGACCAAAGGAAGAGTCAGCGCCACAGATTTGCATCCTGCATGTGTATCCTGGACCAGACGGGCGGACCAGAGTCGTCGACGTCGAGACCAGAGGAGGTGTTCTACGGAGGCCCAGTTCGAGAGTGGTGCTGTTGATTAGATTTATTATGTTAAAATAAGTTCTAATTAGTGTAATAAGGTTAGTTTAGAGTATTTTTCGTCCGAAACAGATAGTATCAAAATGATATTCATAATATTACATATAAAGTAATAAAGTATTACAATTTTTACATATTAATATTTAATTTACTCATAAATTACCTTTTGAGGTACATTTTTCTGTGATTGTTCTCTCTCTCTTTGCAATCTTTCCAAAAAACTCTCACGAGCTCTAGTCACATATAACTTATTTCCTTGAAAATCTTCATTTGAGAAATATTTGATACCTAAGAATGACAAATTATTGTATATGGCTATATTTATATTAAAAGAACCATAGTATGTCAATAATAAATAACAATTTTCGTATTTCAGAGTGAAGTCTTAATTTTGACTGAGTGGTTAGATTAGCATAAATAAGATTTAACTTACATGACTCAATATTGAAGTTAGATGCAGATATCGTTATGAAAGCAAATTTCTTTTTATCATTTTCAATACCAGGTTTACTTTTCAAATCAAAATTGGTTATGTTTCCGTATGAAGAAAATGCCTCTCGTAAAGCATTTTCATCTAAGTTATCTGGTAGATTCCCAACAAATAATCGAGTTGCAAAGGCCATACCTGGCCACACAAGAAACCTTAACAAAATCTAATTTTGGTATGTAAAATTATCTTTTTCAAGTTTCAGCATGAGTTTTAAGCAAAAGGTGTCACTTGTTAATTTGAATTTTGACATATGTCTATGACAAATGTCAAAAACACGTGCAGAAACCATAGATATAACACAATAAAGGCCGGACCGCATTACAGCGGCGCTGCGCAGCGCTGCACAGCGCGGCACAAAGCGTCGAAATATTATTTCAATCATTTTGTATGGTGCATGTCGCACTAGAGCGGTGCTGCACTGTGCGTTGCTGCACGTCGCGGCATAGTTGCCTCCGAAAGAATATTTTGACGTGCAGCGCCGCGACCCGCAATGCAGCGACGTTCAGTGCGACATAGCAAGCGGCGCGTCGCTTCTTTCTTTTGCATAGATTGATTTTCTAAAACGAGTATGCTGTTGCTTTATATGTGGTCATCCAGTGCAATATTTATAGAATTTTGTCTTCGACAAGAATGTCGATTATCTGCACGATTTCACACGTACTTCAGAAACAGTACGTGTGAAATCGTGCAGACATTGTCACACAAAGTCATTAAGAAGGCGAGTAAACAAAAGAAAAAAAAAAATATTTTAAATTCTTATTTTTTTGCTCTTCCATAATTCGTTCTTCTTCTGCACTCAACAAAGAAATAATGACCAAATCCTCGTCACTATCGCTCATCGTGTAACGTTGCTCGCTCGCGAACTGTTATAGAAATGACGCGAGCTGACGCTTAGTACAGTTGTAATGCGATAGGTACAGTCGAGCGACGTGAAGCGACGCGCCATGCAGCGCCGCTCTAATGCGGTCCAACCTTAAATCATGGATGACAAATAAAATAGATGAATTAGAACCCTTAAATGATGTCCCGATAAATAGATACAAATAATAACCAGATCCCTTTCTATCTCTTTTCATTTTATACGTTAAATAGATAGAACTAAAACGTACTATATAATGAATTGACCATTTTTAGTGGGCAATAAGAATTGTACGTGATAATACATAAAAGATTTAACTCATATTAAAAGTATAAAAAACGAAAATTCCTTATTAATTAATAATTCTTTGTTTTGTCACATATAGGCATGCCAATTGGGCACAATAATTTGTCATTTTAATTAAAATAAAAAAAGGCCACGCTTGCTATAGAGCTTGACAGCTGAGGATCGTAGTGATCGCGATATCTGCCGGGAGGAAAAGGCAAAATTCTTCCCCTTTGATATAGGAGTTAGCACCATGGATGACAAATAAGTTAGCACAGACATATTATTATTATATTCTGTGAGAAATGTTACTCTACTCCATGGACTTATTGTTTGTTTAATAAGTCCATGCTCTACTCTGTGAATAATGGATATCGGGATATCCGTTATGCCTCGAATTCAAATTACGTAGTAACTAATACTTAATCTGTGATTCAAACAGAAATCGACGCTCGCTGAACGCTTTTTAGCGATATTTTGTGAAAGCTTTTTATGACATTAAAAAATTAGTGTTAGATTGTGTAAATTAAATAAAGTAATTTAAAATAATTAGTGTTTAAAATGTCTGATAGTGACGAAGATTTGATGCCTGAGAGTGTAACAAGACTTCAACATCATGCCGTGAGTACTCACTTTGTATCATTTTTTTTGTTATTTCTATCTGAAAATATACAATAGACGAAACTTTTTTAAACCTGACTAATTATTTGAATTATGTTACTTCTAATAATCTAATTAAACAATTTACACAAACACGCGACGATCAAGTTTTGTTTGTTTACTACGTCATTCCATTTTTACGATTTTAAATACTTAAACTTGATTTAATATATGTAAATGTCTTCAAAACTTAATTCTTAGTAATACTCAATAATTATTTAGATAAAAAACTGAATGTAATATTATTTTATAGTAACTATCTAACTGTAAATTCCAGTTTATGAATCGGAGGGCGCCAAACATGAATAATACAAACATTACAAGCTTTAGTTTTGGTAACAATACGATGACTTCTACATATACATCAAAATATGAAAGACAAAGAAATGGCATGCAACATTCAAACCAAATGAATATGTATAATAGAAGAGAAACATCACCAATGTCACTTAAAAGTTTTCCTGATTCAGGGATGCAACATTTTCCTAACTTTCCCAATCGCATGACTAGCTGTAACCGATCTGTATTCAATGGAAGAAGTGGATCACCCATGTCTACAAGAAGTATTGGTCTGTATAAATAAATTTGTGTCTTGCACAACCAAAAACGAATGCTAGAATATTTTTTGTGAAAAAAATATCATATTTTACCTAATTATTTTTTAATTTAAAAATTTTTATGTTTTCAGATTCTAATGTGAGTGCTGCTGATATTGTAGTAGCACTGAAAAATGTTAAATTTAATGAAAAGGATTTAAGATTAATAAAAGAGGCATATAATAAATTTATAAAAAAACGAACTCGGAAAAGAATAGAGAAACGAAGAAATTTAAAATTATTTTTGAAGGGCTATAGACGAAAATCTGGAGAGGATTCTGGAGAACAAGGAAGTGATTCCTCAATAAGTAGTGATGATTGTAGATCAACAAGGACATTCTATAAACAAAATAGATCCAGGTATGGATCAAAATCTACAATAACAGATATAACCCATTTTAGATCTACTTTACGAGAAAGTGATATGTTTAGAGACTGTACGGAGAGGTTTCAACAAACAAAACTCAGAAATATGTATGCTGTAAATAATACTAATGTAAATCATGCAGATAATGATACTATTATTCATCAAAATCATAAAAAATTTCAAGAGAAACCACAACCAAATATGTCAATGGTTACTCTTAAAGATAGATTTACAAAGAGTGCCAACTCCTTCCTTCTTCCATCACAGAGATTTAACATGTCAACCAAAAATCCAAAAAACGGAGAAAACTCTACAAATGTGAAAAGAGATGTTCTTAGAACAAAAAATAATATTATTTTAGAGGAACATAGTAAAAGTCTAGATAGTGATAGAGACGAAATATTTTCAGAAATCACAATACGAGAAAATACACATATTCAGCAAAAGAGAGTCCATGAGGATAGTGAAATTAACGGTTCTGACAAAAAGAGGTATAAAGCAGCACCACAAACAAACTTAAATGATTTAACTAGTATGACAAACAGTGACTTTAACTTTAAAAAACCACAAATGCCTGTAAGAAAATCGGGAAACCATAAAAAAGACTCGGCTCCAGAAAGAATCATTGCCATGTCGAAACCACTAATTGGCAATATAGATTTAGACATACCTAAGAAACTACCCAAACATCTTGATGATACCCAAAACAAATTACCTGTAAATAGTACTGAGATAGAGGAATCTACAAATCAAACTGAAACAACACAAAACTCTACTGATGTATCAATGAGGCCTAGTTTTATTAAAAGAAAATTGTTCACCCAAAAATTAGATGTTGCTGAGAATAATAATATAAGTAGTGATAATATTGGTGCGAACAGTCCTCAGGCAAATATGTACAGTGAATGTAGAGAGAAGAATAAAGTAAGAAAGCTGGTCGCATCACAGTCATGTTTAAGCCGAGACATTTTAGGTGATGATAATGTATTAGATTTAATTCATAAAATTGTTCCACCAGATAAAATTAATATGACTACAGCTTCTAATAAGAAAGAAGTTAACAATAGCAATGATAATGATAAATGGGATGTTACATCAGTAATATCTACATGTGATGTTGGTGATGTTAGTGACACATTCACAGATGAAGAAATATTTAAAGCACCTTGTAAATTAGATAATAGAGCAAAGAAAGATCAAAAAGTGAGTGAAAATGTTGCAGGGAATAACACGATTTTGCCCAAACCTGTGACCAATAAACTAATGACCCAATGTAATGTTGTAGTTAAAAAATTGTCACCTCTACAAAATTCAAAACAGAAACAAAGTGAAAATGAAGGTGATAAATCTAAATGTAAGTATTTAATTTTCTATTCTATTGTATCTTATTGCTATATTATTTTATTTACATATTTATATTTAATTGTATTTCATGTCATTACAGTCCCCAATAAGAGGACAGTTTCAAGCTGTATTAGGTCTTTTTGGGATACTGATTTCGAAAGTGACATGGAAGATAGGACTGCAACACCTTGGAAACCCAAGATCCAACTAAATTCAGGTACATTACATTTTTTACATTAAAAGTAAATATAAAAATGTGTTATTATTATTCATTAATAGACAACATGTCTATCTAGGTTTAGTCTAATCTAGATTTTTGTCAAATAGCAACTCGCCCTCGCTTCGCTTTGGTTCGTCCAGAGTGAAAAACGGAAACAAATCTATTCTTTCGGGAACTGTACATTTTTCCGGGATCAAAAGTAACTTACATGCTATTCCAGACTATAATCCATCTATGTGCCTGGTTATATTTTAAAATCAATTAACATCCATCCAAAATTTCGCATTTTACAATATTTATGGGATTAATAATAATAAGTTATGAACACTTTAATGCACACCACACATAAAGAAAAGAAATACATAAAGAAGAGAAATGTACATAAAACAGAGATGCACAGCAGACAGCCTTATCGCTAGAAGCAATAAGGCTGATGGGATTATTGAATGTTATTTAATAACTTACATGTGTTTAAAATTGGTCCACTGCTAAAGGCCAGTAAACATAAGCTTAGAGTGGCCCAAAAAAAAAGAATATTTTTTTTTCGAGTGTCATACGGAAATATGTTAGCATATCATATTTTAAGAGCCCCCTCAATTGCGCAACATTTACAAAAAAACCAAAATCGTTGAGCGACTTCTGAACATAAATTTTAACGATTTTTTTTTTCTTAAATTTGACATACTAAAGAATAGAAATAAGGCTAGAGAGATGCAAGTAAAATTCGAGACGATTTTCACTATTAAACGTCTAAACATGAATATTGAATATTCATTTTCAAAAGTCACTCAAAAAGTTACAAAAACTTAAAAAAATCTTGAGTGACCTTTAAATATTAAAATATCGACTTAAAAATTCCACAATCCTAATCATTTTATAGTAGAAAATAGTGAAATAACGAGAAAAAAAAAATTTCAGACGATTTTGGAATGTTTAAAAATATTGAGCGACATCTTAATTATAATTTTTTTTGAGCTGCACTTCCAAAGGTTCAGCATTCAAAGAACCATAAACATACATCTTTCATAAACATACATTGTAAAAGACCAAACCGAGATTACACATGAGCACATACAAGTTGTTAAAATCTATATATACCTATAAAACAAAGTCGGGTCTGTTACAACACTTATAACTCAAGAACGGCTGGACCAATTTTACTCACCCCAAATAGCAGAATAACTACTAAAACATCGGAAAAATTCACGACAAAAAAATTGAAAAAGAAATCTATTCCATACTAAGCGTCAAAACATACCTAGGGATGAACCTGAGCGAAGTGAGGGTGAGTCGCTAATTATTCATTAAAATCACAAGTTGAAACATTAAAAGATTCATTAAATTGTGAAATCTAGTTATATAAAGAAGTTATTTAATTCACCAATTTTAACTACTTTAATTATTTAATTATGATTGCAGGAGATAATTCTAAGATGAACTTTAGCAAAAAAAGTGCTACAAAAGGTAGTATCCTAACTATAAGAAGTTTACAGAACAAGACAGTGAATAGCAGCATGAGATCTGATATCAGTAGAGTTTCCAAAAGGAATATTGAAAGTCAAGAAAACAAAGAAAACAATAACATGCTTAATAAAAATAACAAAAATTTGAAAAATAATGAAAAAGAAGATGAAACTCAACCAAAAGAGAAGGATTTAAAAAATATAAAATCTAAACAAAAGAATGAGACTACCAAGATGAATAATGAAAAACCTAAAGCAAAACCTGCTCAAACCAAAACCAAAAGCATGGCTGCTCAAAATTCAAAAAAAGATAGTCCGTGTAATACGTCACGAGAAAGCTTAAGGCTAAGACAGAAAAATGAGTCAAAAGTCAACACCATCAGTTCATGCAATACATCACGAGAAAGCTTAAGGCTCAAACAGAAAAATGAGAATAAAATCGACAATACTTTAAATAATGATATCGTAAAACGTCTTCGGGGTAGACCTAGAAAATCTGCTGAAAATGTAGACTCGATAAAATCTAATCTTAATAAAAATAGCAAGGAAACAAAAAAGAACAAGAAAACAAATGATAAATGTGTAAAGAAAAATGCCACATTAAACCGAACGAAGGAACAAACCCCACAAAGAAAGCAGAATGTAAAGCTATTTACTACTCCCATTACCGACTCAAGTTTCAATATAAGTAATAGAAGCTTAAGAATAAGACATAGATAGTGATATATTTTAGCTCAATTTTGAATCTACTGAATAATTACTTCAGACACTTGATAGTCTGTTCATATCACACAGAAATACTTTAATATTTATATCTATAGTAGATAATTATCAATTCCGATTAATGAAACTAATACAATAATTATGTTTGTTTGTGTAAAATCCAAAGATATTTTAAAGTTTTAATAGTTTAGTATTTATTGTTTTAAAATGTCGCCTTTTCGTCTTGATGGCGGGTCCAGTTTAAAGCGATGAATTATAAAATGAAATGTCATTACATGTGTAAATAAATATTTTTAAATAACTTAAATGTATGATAGATTTTACTGATTGTTTTTTGCAACTTGAGTGCGGGTTATGGATTTTGTATTATTTTTTTGGGAAAGTACAAATCTTCTTCCTTATAAAATATTTGTAGTTTTAAATAAAAGATGAAAATACGTACTTGAATTGTGACATAAAAATGATTAATATTAATTATTATAGTTATCATGTTAGATTTATAAGAATTTGTATTATAATTGTAAAATAAATTACTTTATATTTTTTAACAAAGAGGAGGAGGTTCTCAATTTGACCCGTATTTTTTTTGTTTGACCACCAATAAATTTTTACAGTGTGGTCCGACTTCGATATTTTTTTTTGTTAGGGCAAAGTTGGTCCCACTAAAATTTGAAGAAAAATATCCACCGCTAAGTATAGAAAATAGGGGTGATTGATTTTTCACCTACTGATTTTTTTAAATACTTTCTTTTTATTTTGGTACTATGTATACACTAAAAATGGAAAAATAAAAACTAAAAAAAAGCAAACTGAAAATATCTGATTAGGTATCTATGGGAAATGAAAACTACCAATCGATAACGTTTAATCGGTTTTTTTTTATTATAATAATTAATTATCTATTTCCTTATACCAGTAATATATACAAAATATAAATTTGATTAATTACAAGATTACCTTGATACGAAGAGTCAAATAATAAATGACTCCTTTTTTTTTATTCGTGGGGAAACCCCTTTGCCCGTGCGCGGGGTATGTGGGACTCCTGTCGCGAGAAGCGCAACACACTTCCCACTAAAACAACCACGGTGATCCCTATCGCAAGAGACAGGGCCACGGGATCGATTGGCGCATTCGACCGCGACCCTGTCAGCAAATGATTCCCCCTGATCGATTTCGGCCACGGCGGCCAATCTCCCTGATTGTGAGACATTGCACAAGCGTACGTGTCTAGTATCCGAGATTCGAGGGTAAAACGCCACCAACTTACCAACTCTGGGGTGTCACTGGGACTTTCTTAAGTAAGACTTAATAATTAAACTTGGCCCGATCCGGGACTAGAACTCAGGATCTCTGGCTTTGCTAATAAAATCACTTGGGAAAACTAATAAAGAACAATAAATTGAATAATAGTTCAAAGTAAATCTAGACAATATTTGTTCCAGAAAAAATTGACTCGAGTTAGTTCTAATAAAAAAATACATACATGGTTTATAGATCAAATTTCCATAATTTTACGATTTTAGTAATGATTGAAGAATCAATTTATCTGCTATTAAAGTATAACTTTGTGCTGCCTATTAATAAATGGCGCTGTAAGCCAGTTTCTAATGTATTATCAGTGATGTGTCCCAGTTTCTAACTAGGATGATCGATGAAATTTATTTTGATATTCTGTATTTTGTTATATTTCACACATTTATAAACATACAACATAAACAAAATAATGATAAATGAAGCAAGTGCTAGTAAATCACTATGTGTAACTCAGCTCAGAGCCGGTTCAAATATTCAGTTCACAGTAGCTAGAGCCGTTGAGCTGCGGCTCAGTTGCTAGATAATCGGTTCACAGCTCAATATTACTTAATATGGCTCCGTGCATCACTTCAGCGCCACCTAACGTCAGCTATTTCGATGGACCCGAGCCGACGGACCTGTACTATAGTCTATAGTCTATGTCCTTTTCTGTCTGTATTTAATGATAATCGGGATTCAGGTGAATAGTTAAGGCGTGAAAGCGTAACAAACAAACAAACTCACTAGCATTTATAATAATTGCATGAAATTAGCATTCCCCTATAATTGTGGAAGAACGAAAAAATATGACTATCATAACTTTTTTCGAAATGCTGCTTTATTAAAAAGTACATCATACATATCATTTGTTTGAACAGAGTCATAAATTAGCTGTAAATCTATAGTTATAAGTACCCATATAACATCAATTGAGCTGAACTGTGAGCCGGTTCACAGCTCCGGTTCAAGCATATGACTCATGAGCTGATCTGCAGCTCATAAAAATTCATTGAGTTACCCATGTCTACTAGTAAATGAGCATGTCATTGTGGTGATTTAACAAGTTTTTTAAAATGATTTGTTTTTTTTTTTTATTTTAACAGCTGTTTCGGCATAGTATGTTATGAATTCAATGCCTATTAATTTATTACCTTGTTAATTTTTATATTGTTTTATGGAAAGCAAAAAAAACTACACATAATAATTATAAATAAAACACAATTATATTAATGTAGTTATTTATTTGATAAGACTTCCACGATCAGAAATCCAGAGGCTTTAATATTTGCGGTTAAGGCAATTTATGAACGCTTTCACAGTAAATAAATTAATTATCTATTAAGTTAACCAGCGATAACATTTCCCGCCAACAAGTCGTTTAGTACTTAGTCTCGCAAAATGCGCTAAGAAACTCTAACCTATCAATCAACATAACGTATTTCGATCATTAAAATATCTATAGTTAGTTACAATTAGTGCATAGTTACGATAAGTCCCATATTCGATTAAACTAAACGCCGTCATGATAGTATGGCCCTAAGCTATATTTTACATACACTTTGAAATGTCTATTAATTTTAATATTACTTCAAAAATATTCAGATCTAGTTAGCTTTCACCTCATATAGTAGAGTATTTAGGACCTTTAATTTGAATAAATTCCGTCAATACAAATAAACAATTAACAGTAAACCTCTCCATTTATAACAACCTATTAAATGCATGTTAACAGGCCAGTGGCCAAAGGCGGGTATATCAGCACGCTTTCTGCACCATTGCACGATGTTACTCATACAAACAAAAATGTCGCCTTAGAAATTCTACAAAAACAAACGGGATTGGAAATAAATTCAGTCAAGAATAAAATGCTCCTATTTATATAAGGAATGCGCTTATGTATGACACAGCCGTGTGTTCTACTCAAGTTAATATGAGAGCTGTTGCGCGTAACATAAATGATATATAGCTATATATTAAAATAAAATACTTTAATATATATAAATTGTTAGCATACAAATGAAAATATATTTTCTAATAAACGTTTTATTTCAAACGTTAAATAATTGCATAATTTTGCAATATACATTTCGATTTTAAAATTTTCTTTCAAGAATGGAATATAATAAAATAATGTATATGATCAAAATATTAATATTTTTAAAAATCGGACTCAATGATATCTTTACCTGTAATGTCTAAAGCAATGGTTATGCAGACTGACATTACAAATAGTGTGTAACCAACATTATAATAAAAGTATATGCTAGATGGTAAAAAAACCTGATGTCGCAACGTAAGGAAACAAAAACATGTGGTATTATAATAATAGTTCAGACTTTTAGACATACCACTACTGGGTACGAGCCTTCCCTCAATACCAGAGGAATTAGGCCATAGCCCACCACCCTGACCCAATGCGAGTTGGTGGACTTTACACTACTTTCAAAACTAGTTGAATTTTCTCCGACACGCAGGTTTTCTCATGGTGTTTCCTTCACCGAACAAGCAAGTGGTAAATGTATGGTGCAACACTCGGATTTTGAAGTCCCCCACTTGTTTTATCCTAACGAGCGCATTACTAATAGGCTACCACTACTATATTCTTCACAAGGTATAGATATAGAATAAGTCCTCTTTTAAATATTAATCAAGACAACAATCTATTGTTGAAACATGATCTTTAAACGAGTCTCTATGTAACTAAGAGGCTATATTTTAAAACAACTCGGTTCATATAACGATTCTATACAATAAAACATACATATTAGTCAAATCCATAAAACAGTAAATCGTTGAATACATACAGGAACAACAGGGGTTTGGGCCACCGTCCTACATTTCCATATAAACTCACGTTACGACTTATTGGCTGTGAGATACTAAGCACTGTGTCGATGATAATAAGCGATATAATTTCGAGTCTATAATATACAAAGAGCACTATGATACGCGTATATATTTTATATTCAATATTCATCCTCTTCAGGGGGATGAGGGTTGTCACCGTCTATCTCCTCCGGGGGTGCGAATCCATCCTGCAATTATAATAGAAATTAATGTATAAAAATATATAGAAATAAAGAAAATATTAATATTTGTCATCAACTAGTACATTTTAAATAAAACTATCTTTTCGGATTTTGTCGCGGATTTATTTGTATTTTTGTTTCCCGAAGTTTCGAATGCTTTACAGCAATCATGGTCACGGGAGAGACTGAGGTGTTAGATCAAAATGATAGCATTTCTGATTAATAATATTTTTTCACTTTTTCATTTGTAAATGTATGTACACACTTCAATTATTCCTATACGATAAAATTATCCTGAAGCTTAAAACAGGCATTAGTTTACCTTGTGTTATTTAACTAAACTGAACGAGATATTTTTCTTACAGTTATATAACTGTGTTGTATAAAATAGCTATTGTATAAAAAATAAAAAAAAAGCACGCATATTCACAATTGTTACTATTTTATAGCCGATATTATATAAAAAGAATTAGTAGGTATTTATAAATATATTTATTTATTTTTTAAGAAATAGAAAGAAAATAATTGACGACTCAGTATACAAATAACATAATCTAGTATATATATGTATAAAGTCCTTACCTCAGTTGCATATAAGATTTCCAAAATCTTTTGAACAATAGGAGCGTTCTGCTGTTCTTCCATCTCTTGACAGATCAACTCTATATCCCGAAGCTTGCCAAAGTAGAAGTCCCTTTCCTTTTCAAGTCCGTCGACTGTTGCTTTTAATTCGTTAATCTACAATTAAAATTCATATAATTAATTAACACTTCATAATATCTTAAAGTTAAAATTAATATACTGGTCATAGCATTGATTATAATTTTTTTAAATATCACGAGAAGTTCGTAAAGGCTTTATAAAAAGGCTGTATAAAAGATGATAAATATATTAAACCGATTTCTGTTTGTTTGTTAGTTAGTTGGAACGCGTTAATCTCTAAAACTACCAACTTTATAGCTAATTTGTTTAGGAAAGTTTTAAACCTTCCTATAAAAATATAGGCTACAACTCATTCGTTCTGTGTCATTAGCATCATGTTAAGAATTTAAGGAGCATGGTAGCCTATACATACAAATATTTCAAAGAATCTGTTTCAAAATAACAGCTTTTTACTAAATGCATCTGTCTGTTTGTTTTGGATAATCTCCGAAACGGCCGGACCGATTTTGACAGGACTTTCACTGGCAGATATGATATAAGGAGTAACTTTTGAAACAGATTAGGGTTTCGCGGAATAAATTCAAAACCCATGAAATTGATGATGAACCCCTGAACGTCAACATGAAGTGAGTAATATTATAATTACGAATATATCCGTTCATTTGACATTATTTGATTCAGTAACGGGGGACGTGATTTTCATAGAGCCAGTTTGTTTATTCCCACGGGATATTAATATAGAGATACCTAAGCAAGTTACTGTAAGACGCGCAGGGTATAGTAAACAGCAATAAGAAGTGAAAGCGCGTCGATTGAAATAGAAAGATTTAATAAATGCGAGAGTGTGCCCATCTATATAATATGTATATGTGTTTAAAAAAATACCATGGATAGAGATGACAGATGTCAAACAGAGATTTAGATGTCCTTATAACTGCTTTTTATTAGGTTCCACCAAAGATAAATTATTAATTAAATCGTATATATCGGGGTTTCAGCATGTTTTTTATTCTAATAGATTAAGTGATTTTTGTTTACTTAAGTAAGGTTGCTAGTAAGGGAAGGTATACAGATAAATAAAATTGAAGTGTCTGTTTGTAATGTATGGAATTATATATGGTACCTACTTAGAAGAACAAAAACAATTATTAAAATTAAAAATTTTGTCTGTCTGTTTGTTTCGGCTAATCTCCGAAGTGGCTGAACTGATTTTGACGAGACTTTCACTGGCAGATAGCTGATATTTTAAGGTGTAACTTAGGCGACTTTAATTTTATAGATAGAGTTAAGGTTCCGTTAAAAAAACCGTACTACGCTACCTACTACGCTAGTAATAAATAAAAAGAACACTATTACTTGTAATAAGAATCTCTAAACATAACCAGAAAAAATATAATAATGATAAGCTTTATACCTATTTTTTTACCATTTTTTCGAATAATGATTGTTAGGTGACGCTTCCTAATTAACTTACATGTACAAAATTTACAATCTCTAAATTCTAATGTTTCAGAATTATTTTTCTATTCATAATTCCTTTAAGACATGAGAAAAGAATATTAAATATGCAGATGACTACGTTAGTTTTAAGCCTGTAAGAAATAACAATCTACGCGTGACAACACGCTATTTTACGTTGTTAAGAAATGTTTGTAGAACAAAGCCTATTGAATCAAGGCCTTCGCTTTAAAACAAAAAAGATAACAAACAGAAGTCTAAGGTGAAAATGCTGCAGTCTGCAATGCTGTAATTTCAGGGAATTAATATCATAAAGGGTATAAAAATAACTTTGCCTCGTTAGTTTAGACGAATGTATGTATTGCATTAAGCACAAATATTATTATTAGAGGAAAATATCATACAATGAGTAGGTATTTATATTTATTATTACATATGTATTCAACCAAATGGTATTGAGTAATTTCATGTAATAATATAAAATACACTAGCGACTCACCCTAGCTTCGCTCGGGTTCGTCCCTACTTACGTTTTAACGTTTAGTAAAGATTTCTCAGAGATGTGATATTTTCCTGCAGTAAAAAGTATCATAATATATGTTGACCCGGATAACTAGCTATCACCATACCAAATTTCATCAAAATCCCTCCAATGGTTTTTCCGTGATGTGGTAACAGCCAGACAGACAGACAAAAACTCTATAGATTCGGCCTATAATTATGTCTATTTCAAGAAGATTTTTCCAAAAAATATTTAGTGTACAGATTCGGCTTAGTTACAATTTTATTATACATATAGATATCAAAGGCAGGACAAAAACATTTGAAATGACATTATGGCGTATTCAAAAAATAATTTAAGAACTCAATTACACGCATCCATTAGACCATGAAATTAACTATCTAAAGTCATTTTAAAAGTAAGCTTTACCCACTTGAATGTTTTTTTAATTCCAATTAAGTCTAATTTGTAACTGGTTAAAATAATTAATGCCGTAAAACCAACTCGTATACCAAAAGGGTGAACAAGCGAAGCCTTGGCCCACATACGAGATATTTATTAAAATGCTCCACATGTTGCATAATTTCTACACGTACTCGTACTTGTTACCATGTGCCGGACCGTATCTTAAAAATGCTTTAGAATAAAATCAATACATATAATAAAATTGTAACTAAGCCGAATCTGTACATTAAATATTTTTTGGAAAATCTCATTAAAATAGACATTATTATCGATACAGAGGCCGAATATATAATTTTTAGAATTTTTGTCTCTCTGTCTGTCTGTTACCGCATCACAGAAAAACCACTGGAGGGATTTTGATGAAATTTGGTTTGATGATAGCTGGTTATCCGGGTCAACATATAGGATACTTTTTACCGCGGGAAAATATCTCATTTCTGAGTAAAAATACAAAAACTACAATGTAAGAGTATACTAATATGTAAAACCTAAGAATTTATTTTTGGTCACCTGAACGCGGGCAGAGCCGCGGGCAATGCTAGTATTTTTATAAAATCCCAACATTTTAACCAATCTTTATATTACAGAAAATTATTAAAGAAAGTCGTTTGTAAGACAGGAGAATAAGGTAACTTTTTTGAAAGGGCTTGTATCTGCCTATTTATATATCTATAGATATTTACAGAATTCTTTAAACAATGGTGGCTTACTTGATTTCCAAAAGGTAAGCTGATGGGAATGGGGGTATATTGACCTTGGTACTATTATATGGTAGGTTACATGTCAGTATTATAATTTGTTAAGCTTAAAAAATAACGTCGCATGCACACGAAGTTTCTCAACTTGAAGTAGAATATCGAAACAAAGTAATTTAAAAAATAACTGAACGGGGGTTTTCATTTACTATAGATACCTAATCAGATATTTTCGAAGTCGGTGCCAGCCGATGCAAAGCAAATCTATTTCGATACGTATAAATACACCACAAATGGATGTATAATATTTGAAATATCATAATTAGAACCTTGTCTGGTATATACCAATTAGATATTCATATCTTGAAGCGTTATCGGTTGGCACCAACTTCAAAACTTTCGGTGAAATACGTGTACTAACATACATACATATACTATAAAATTTTGTATACCTATTTGTTTCGAAGCCCTAATAGATTATCATATGTGAATATTTTGCAGTTCAAATAATATTACATACATAAGTGTCGAATTGATAACCTTTTTTTTTGAGGTTGGTTAAAAAGTAATAAAAAATAGAGCAAATCAAGCAAGTATTCTGTATGTATAGTTTACACCTGTGAAGTTAATGCGCACAACACAGAATATAATCTATACTAATATTATAAAGAGGTAGTTTGTGACTTTGTGACGTTGTAGGGGGTAATCTCTGGATCTACTGAACCGATTTCGATGATATTTGCTAAGAAAATAGTTTGAGACCCTGGGAAGGACATAGGATACTTTTAATTTATGTATATAGGGGGAAAAATGAAAATGGGAAAGAAAGTTTGTATAGGGAATCAACCTAGGGACGAACCCGAGCGAAGTGAGGGTGAGTCGCTAGTAGTATAGTTATAAAAGTATTATGTAATTGATACTAAAGATTAAAGAAATATAATGCAGTAAATATTTACTCTAGAGGCACGTGCGCAATTAATTTCAAGTGCGCCAATTTCACTCAAGCACGTTTAAGTTTTGCGCGATCTGTAGTTCAACTTCTCTATATTCTTTAAATTTTCTCGTCCGAAGACACGAAACTATCCGTATAAATTATGGCTTTACGTTAGCTTATTTTAGATTAAATGTAATAATGAAGTAATCAAAAAAAATATATAAAAATAAACAGCGATCTTTTAAATACGAAACAGCGAAAAGAACACGGATGTTTTTTTAAATTATTCTGACTAAGGCAGTTCAAGGGTCAAACCAGAAATTTCACACATCCGTACAAATAAATCGATTTCAGTTTCGCAGTAAAGTGCCATATCAGCTGATAGCCTGATACGCTATGAAGATATGGTCAGCATCTTAAGATCGTCACTATATAAATTTATATCAATATGTTAAAATATTTTTCGAAAGACATTTTAAGTCCGCCAACTCGCACTTGGCCAGCCTGATAGACTATGGACTATGGCCCGATGCCATTCGAATTGAAGGGAGGCCTGTGGTCAGCAGTAGGACATTCAAAAGGGCTGAATGTTAAAAAAAATTATAGTATATTACGAAAAAAATATATTCATATCGTGAATTAAAAGAAAATGTAGAACAATGAACAAATTATTGCCGAGTTTAGCAAATTCAACAAATCCGATAAATGTTATTATGGCCTTATTACCTATAACACAATTTCATTGATATTGCAGAGTTCGGCAAATATCTTTATAGTGATCAAATACATCGTAAAAGGCAATGTTAACAATAATATTATGAAGCTCTATAATTTTTGCTTTTATATCTTCATGTTCTGTTCATTATTCGTTTATCTTACTAATATTATAATATTAGTACCTGGGCTACCGATATTTGGCCAAAAAAAAGTATAAAACTTTGTATCCGACCGGGATACGAACCCAGACACCTGTGGTTGTCAAACTTGCGCGTAGTCTGTTTGATCACGATGCTTATGTCCTAGCGTGCGAATTAGCGACCATACTTTGCGTGGAATGATGCGAAACAAAACCCCATGAAAACTCGAAAACACGCGTTTTCCCAGGCATAAAACTAATCTAGATCGATTTATCGCCCTCAAAACCCCCGTATACTAAATTTCACGAAAATCATTGGAGCCGTTTTCGAGATTCAGAATATATAGATATATATAAATATATATACAAGAATTGGTCGTTTAAATATATATATTAGATAGATAATAAATGTGAGTATAGATGGATGTTTGGTACTCAATCACGCCAGAACGGCTGAACGGATTTGGATGTTTGGCACAGAGATAGATTATAATCTAGAATAGGACATAGACCACTTCGATCCCGGAAAAATGTACTATTCCCGTGCGATAATTTGATTCTGTTTTTCTAGAGGGATACCCTAGCGAAAACACCACAGATGGGTAAGAAGGCTAAATCAACATATACATGAAGGATACACACATCATTGAAAAAATAAAAATTACATCTTACCTGTATATTAAGATCGTCAATTACTTTTGAATCCCCTTTCGCACTTTGGTTTAATCTCGATAAATTAGTGGGCGGAGACCTAATTGTGTTGTTAGCTTTTCCAACTGCAAAAATAATTACACTCATTATAATATATTTGAATAAATACATACAACTTTATGTCATAATATTACAGTATTTTATCTTTATTAAGAAGAAAATTTGCTAATATTAGAATTTAAGTAGAACACAATATTCATATTTTATTTCATTTAAGAAATAAATAAACTGGGATATGTATTTAAGGGTAATTAAAAGTAATAATAATAATATTACATATATTTACATAAATATACAAAATTAAAGGAAATAAAATAAACTGAGAAAAATGAAATGAAAACCAAAAAAAGCATAGAACACAGTATATAAACATAAATATGAAAGGTGTTAGTGCCAAAGGGTCGGTGTACTACATAAACCTAAATAAATCTTAAATACTTAAAAAAATAAAATTTAATCTATAATTTATACAGCAATGGTTCATTATTGATGCCAATATAAAATACACATTAGTATAGTTGTATAATATCGATATAATAAATGTGATAATAATATGCAAATTAATACTGATAGAACTGCAAACTAATAAATAAAAAGAAATAGTACTGGTTTGGGGTCTAGCGGCGACTTTAGCGATGGGGGCCGCCGGTTTCTTAACAGCGGTGGGGGCGGCCCGGGGCGGAGCGCCCGCGGCCCCGTGCCCCATGGGCAGCCCCTCGCGTTGCGCCATCGCATCGTACTCCGTACCCCCGTAGTTAGCATCGAAAAACTTCTTGAACCATTGCAAGAACTCAAAGTTATCTTGGAACCGACCCTTCACCAGCCTGTCAATGGGTACTATCTACGAAAGAAAAAAAGGAAAGTAAAATAAAAAGAAATAATATGGGGTGTCACTACCGGTGGGAGTGCACCGATACCGAGATTGAATTGAGAAGTGATGTGAGAGCGTGATGCAGTCAGCCTAACGGTCTGTGTGGGGAGTATGAATGATAAAGGAGCGGGATGCGTACTGCCCGAGTGCGGCGGCATGGCGCGCCGGGCCTTGGGCGCCGGGGCGACGCTAGCGCAGAGAGGCACGCCGCTGTCGCAAGCCCCCGACCCAATTGTTATCCCACCGCGGGCCTCGAACGCATCATACTCCCTTCCATCATAGTTGGCATCAAAAAATTTTTTAAACCACTGCAAAAACTCAAAATTATCTTGGAACCTTCCCTTTATCAGCTTGTCCACTGGTATTACCTACAAAATTACACCAAATGGGTACTCAAGAACATAATCCACTGGATTGTTACCAATTAAATTAACTTCAGCCTCAAACATGTTATACATTGGAAATATTTCCTTATATATCATACCTTACACTTGCATACCCAATTGAAAAGTGACTAACTAAAAATTCAATGGAAACAATACTGATAAGAGAGTGCAAAAAGCATATATAAATAGATATGAGTCATTGGCTATATTTTGAAACATAACTCTTAAAAGTAATCTGAATTATTATATTTATAATGAAAAATACTTGAAAATAAAAATTATTAAGTCACATTTTCATTATAAGAACCTTATAATAAATGCCTTAAAATAACAATAAAATCTGGACAATATTATTTAACAACAAAGATCCGATGAACAGTTATATTAGCAATTTAGTGACAGTACCTATTTGATTTTTATATTTACCAAAATAAGAAAAACCTGAATAATTGTCAATTACTAAATTTGTTTGTTACTGTACTTCATACTACTTAAATGCAAGTCTCAAAATTAAGTAAAAAGGATTATTTTTTATTACATTCTATTGAATATATTGACACTTTTCATAAATACATATATTTAGCATTTTTCATGGTTAAGTACCACCAAATGATGGGTACATCTGTATATTAAAACAATATTTCGGTAAAAGCATGACATTTGGGTATTCAAAAGAAGTAAAATATTTTATTGTTGAAACACAGGTATATAAAAAATATTTAATAATTACCTTATCTACAGACATTTTTTTGAAAGCAGCTTGTAGAATTTTGAAGTTTTGTATGTACTCATGTTCTAAGTTTGTCTTGAATTTGATTCGCTTCATGGGAACACTGCCAGGAAATAACATATCCATAAACTGACAATATGCGGCGCCAGTACATAATTCTTCAATTTTAGCAAAGTTCGATTGAAGACAGTCATTCACCCACGCCAGCATATCATGCCTTGATAGATTCTCAGATGTCACATTTGTAGAGTATACATTCACTGCCATCTTGAACTATTATTATTAAATTACCTAAAACAAATCCAGAGAATGCACTTTTATAATTACACAGCATTCTCGCGCCGGCTAGCATTAAAGCAATGGGACACATGAAAAGAAAGCTGATCTAAAAATAGGTTGCAATGCATGTTGACCAAAGTATCAACAGCATTAAATTTCTTTCACAATTACTTTTAAATTAATAACTGGAAACATTATTAATAAGATTTTAACAAACATATAGAAACTAACAAAAAAATTAAAGCCTGGGCTAACGGCGGATGCGGCTATGACAGACGACGACTCATCAAAATCTTTCAAAGTTATTAATGATAATACAACACAATAAAATACTTTTTCTAATGCAACAAACCTTTTGAAATCAAATTCTTAAAATTTCGATATACACTAGAGGTTTCCAATATTGAGCAAAATGTTTAATACGTTAAAAATGTTGACCGAACGTTCGCCTTCTTGAGATTAGTCATAGACAAGACATTTTTTTTTAAATTTATGTAGGATAAAGCATCACTTCTAGAGAGTAATATACATCACTTAAAAATTAAAATCTTTATCATGCGTCAGGCACTTAGGGTTACATTAAATTTTGCTTTTAATTACAATTATTACAGAATGTTATAAACATAATTAAGTGTATTTATTTGGTAATGTAAATACTTTATGGCATATTATTAGTATGCTAATTTTTTGCCATTTATTCTTATTGATAGGCTTATGAGTTATGAGTATTATTTAGTAGGTAGATACTCAATTCTTAGCGATCAACGCTTTCACTAGCGATCTACCGCAATTAACGAATTTGTCTATTACTTAAAAAAATCGAACCGACGTCGGACAAAATCTGATTGATTATTTAGCTAATACTTTAAGATTACATTGTTTACAAGCACACGTATCTTACTTAAAGACCTTAAAGTAGATAAAAGTTCAACACAAGATAAACCTTTAAAAGTTAAATATTTTGGCATAACTTAGGGTTTTCTAGAGAGGTAACTTTATTTATGGTACAAAATATTTTTTTAGAAGTCTTTTTTTAAATAGTGGCTACATTATTTTTCGACCTGGCAGCTTTGAAAATTGCTCTCAACGTCAAACATTGAAATGTCAATATTACTCTATTTATAAATAAACGATTTGCATTTTGCGTATCCATCTAATAAACAGCATCATGAAAAGTATATTATTTCTCCTGTGGATTTCGCCGGGAAAGCAGTGCTGCGTTCAATTGAGTGTAGTTAAAAAAACTAGATTTAAATTTCTTACGAACAAGCTTCATAATATTAAATGAAATAGAATAATATAATGGAATTTGTTGGCTTCTAAATAAATTTTAATCTAGTATTAATAAATAATATCATTGAATCACAAAGATGACACAAGAAAACGAAAATGTTACTGAAAGCTATCCAAACATCAATTCGGCCAGTGAAGCTCCAGCCGAGTCTAGATATAGAATCACTATGGAGTTTCCATTATTTTTTACTATGTTATCAGTTTCTTTGTCTGGTAAGTAATTGTTCGATGCAACTTTTAAATAGCTTCTTCTTAGTGAAATTAATATTTTTTGTAGTGATATACATACAACTTGCGGCATAAATGCATTTTTTTATATTTTTTATTAATTTTGTTTTTATATACATCTTGTGAACATATATAGAATTGTAATTAATTACAGGTGCAGCTATAAGTAATATAATCCTATACCGAACTTGTGTTCACTCTTTAAATCACACTTCAGAAGAATGTCAAATGTTCTTATCACCAACAAAAAATAATGAAAGCCAGGAACTAGAGCAAGAAGTGCAAAAATATGCAGCATTTGTGTCTATGGTTAGAACAATTATAGATTCAGTTGCACCTGCTATTTTGTCCTTATTCCTTGGGGTATGGTCTGATACTCATGGAAGAAAGCCTTTAGTTGTGTGGCCTTTGTTAGGTATGTTCTTTTAATTTTTTACATTTTTGTTTTGATAAAGTATAAACTCAAATATCTACTGTCTTGTATTTTTAACATAAAATAATTCATATAATATCAATTAATCAACCCAATATATTAATTCATTTAATAATATATAACTGTGATAAAAACTCAAAAAATAATCTTTCACATACAACTTAAAAAGTATTGACTTTGTTTATGTCAAAATTAAATCCAAACATCAAAAATTATAGTGAAATTGTTGTTAATGACACATAGTGATGTGAATCATAATGTTGTTCTTAATATATTCAAATATATTTAAATTTTATTACAAAATAATTTATTAGTTGGTTCCCACTAGTAGAAGTAATAAATATCATGTGAATTCAACTTTTTATATTTATGTTTTTTTTCACATAAAATTGCTGTATTATCTACTTTTATTTTTTAAATTATTTATTTACACTATATGATATAACATATGACGTAAACTCCAAAACATCCAGAAACCATTGACTGTAGTGAGAACAAAACTATATCTGAATAACAGGCCAATATTAGCCCTATATACATTACTAAATATATTTTTATTAATATAATTCTATACTAGAAAATTTATTGAAAAGTGCAATATTTCATGTTTTAAGAGGAGCAAGAATGAGTCCATGATATAATATACAACAGCCTATTGTATGTTATGTACGTATAACATAATTATATACAAATTAATGTCAAGACCCAATTAACTGATTGGTACCACCTACACGTCACACTGCCGTTTGCAAAATTGAAGGCACAGACCTTCAATTTTGCAACTGATAAAATTTTAGCATTGAATTAATATTAAAATAAAAATCGAAAATATGAAAATATGTGTATGTCTGACCCAACACCTCAACCTCCTTAGCTTTACAGATTTATCTTGTTTGACAATGCTTACGACTTTGGAAGCTTAAAAGTATCTCAATTTTAAAAACTTTTGTGGACGTACTACACACCCCCCCCCCCCCCCCCCCTATCTTTTAGTTTAGTTTCAGATTGTCATGAGGGTCATAATATAATAACGTAAAGATAGTAAATCATCAAACAATTTTAATAATATTGAATACATCGAAATCAAATATAAATATCCAAATTTAGAAAATTCATATGTATTTTACATTCACAGTACTCTAGTTAATAAAAAAAATAATCTCTAACCAAGGCGAAGTTATTGTAAATAATGATTAATTATTTACTTGATTTCTAGAGCAATGAGAAGCAAAAGGTAAACGCTCTTACAACGTAATCAATGTATCGTAATTTTCTTTATAAATTGTTAATGCTTAGTAAGTTTTAATTTGCGACCTATCATTCTATTTCTTTGACCCTAACTTTAATCTAGGCCAAAACCTTAAAGACTTGTATTCCATAAACCTTTTAATTTAAACGTTATTTGTGAAATGAAACGGGTAAACTCAAGGTTTTACAACCAATATAATTTTGAAAAGTCCGTTTAATAAAGTTATATTTTCACTTACTGAACGACAATAAAATATGGCCGAAAATATCCTATACTCGTATATTGGATCCCATCAAAAGCGACAAAAGCCACGTAGAAACCAATACATATTTATTGGTTTCTATGGGCTTTTGTCGCTTTTCATGGGATTCTATTGGAGTTTTTCAACAACCCTAATCCCGGTAATCAAAGTATTTTGATATGGGGAAAATAGCCATATAGATCTTATCATGGGGTAACAATTCTTAAATTAGAGGCAACACTTATAAAACAACTCAATTATGTTTTTAAAAACACTTGTTTTAGGAATGTCAATAAGTGGAAGTTTAACTGTAGTCTACACTGTGATGAGCGATTTGGGTCCTTGGTGGTATATAATAACTAGCATACCAATGTCTTTGCTTGGCGGTTTTACTGCCCTGTTTACTGGTTCTTTCTGTTACGTAAGCGACATTACAACTACCGAAAAGAGATCTCTTAGGTAACCATGGTCTTTAATTTCGAACTTTCAATGCTAACAAAAGTTTTATTTTATTATAGAGTCCATTGCTTTTAACTACATCTTCTGCTATACCTAAGTATTTTTAAATTTTTAGTCTTTTGCTAGTCACTTGTGAGCCTTATGTGTACTTTCAAATTATGTTCTATATATATATCAAAAACTTTACAAGAAGCTTTTAACAGGTCGCAGATATAAGAAAAGCATTAAAACCTTTTTTTTTAGGATGACCATAGTCGAAGCGTCGGTGTCAGCGGGTAGTGTTACAGGAGCAATATTAAGTTCGTTTGTACTGAGAGCTGTAGGGCACGTATATTTATTGGTCATATCGACTCTTCTTTTTGTGATCGCCTACTTATTCACAAAAATATGCATTAAGGAATCATTGCCTCAAGCTGTACCGGTAAGTTTTTTTAAAATGTTACTTTAGGAGTTTCCAATCTAATTTTTGTTTCTTACAAAGAAATTTGTTTATGAATAATAGCATCAATACATTATATTACTATGTATATATATAAAAATTTTCGATATTACTAAATAGCTGTTTAAGCTATAGAAAAATAATTTAACTTGGCATCTAACTTAGCATCTGTTTGATACATATTGATATACTATCTAGTAAGCTGTGAGCTACTTATTATCAAAGAAAATGTATATTGCTATTTATGTATTTCTCGTAATTTAAGCTACTCGCACATGTAAGGTTTCCTCATTCAATTTCCGAATACTATGTACATACGAGCTAATATCCGTAACAATCGCCAGAAATTGTTTTTGTAAAAAAATTGTCCACTTTGTAGGAAATTTGTGCATTCGAGTGCCTGATTATAGAAACTAATTCAAAAGTTCGTTCGTCCGTTTCAAGTGTTATCAGCCTTATAATATGAATTTATAGATTTTTTTAATCATTTACCTTTGTTACAGGGTGGAATAACTTCGGTACTAGATTTTAAACTTATAAAAGCCATGATAGTAGAATGTTTTAAAAGAAGACCAAATTATGGCAGAGCACAAATTCTGTTACTAACTGTAGCTAACAGTTTATCTATATTCATTATGTTTGGCCTCATGAGTTTAGAGTATCTGTACACGCGGCAAAAGTTACATTGGGCAATAAAACAGTACACCATGTATTCGGCAACGCATACCACGATATCTTTCTTTGGTTCATTCTTCGGGGTGATGTTAGTTCAAAGGCTGTTCAAAGTGAGCGATTTGGCGTTTGCGATGACTGCATTTTTATCCGCAAGTGGCGAATATTTGGTTAAAACATTTGCTACTGCATCTTGGCATATGTATACAGGTGAGGTTCGAAAATTGATAGATTTTTATATAGGTATCTAGTTATTTCCATTTCAGAGAGGGAGAGAGAGAGAGAGAATGTAATGATAGCTTGCTCTATTTTTCGTTAAATTCTAAACGAAACTCTGATTTCGTTTTCGAGTGTTATTTTAACGCTGAAGTTTTCTAACTCTGGTCAAGTTACATTTTCTAAACAACTGGAAATAGGAGATAGTATTTTTTTATTAAGGGCACAGTTTTGGGACATTCTGTATCAATTCCCATTTTTTAACGCTGAGCATTTATATAATACCAGTGACTCACCCTCGTTCCGCTCGGGTTCGTCTTTAGATACGTTTTAACAGCCAGTATAGATTTATCAGATTTAAGATATTTTCCCGCCGTAAAAGATATCCTATAAGTTGACTTGGATAAGCAGATATTATCATATCAAATTTTATCAAAACCTGTACAGTGGTTTTCTTATGATGAGTTCTCAGACAGACAGAGAAAAGTTCTAAATACTATAGATTCGGCCTCCGTATCAATAATAATGTCTATATCAATAAGATTTTCCAAAAAAAAATATTGTACAGATTCGACTTAGATTTGGTATATTTTTAATCACGCTAGAATACCGTAATTCCATTGGTTTCACTGTCATGGTGTTTTCACAGTGGTCATAACTTTCGGCTAAGTTAATATTAATATAAAAGATTTTATGATATGAACCAGGTGGTTAACACCTACTATGAGTCAGTCTGAAAATCGTAGAATATCTTTAAAACTAGAATGCTTGCATAGTACCTAGAGTCACATTTAAGCAATCCATATATTCACATCTATATCTAGACAAGTTCTAATGCCCTTGAGTTAGAAATCTATGCTTTATTGTAATATATTTAAGGCAAAATTAATTAATTATATGTAAATATTATAATTAAAGATATAAAACGTGTTTTGCTGCATTTGAATAAGAACACATTTCAAGGTAACTTGACTAATACTGTATTTACTAGTGATTTATACCCACGTTGTGCGTCCCAAGATGCCTAACAGTCCATAAAGCAATTGAAAGGTCAGTTTGTTCCTGACTTTTATTAAAACTATTATCGTTTTTGACAATAAACACATTTTTATCGGAATTAAAAATTTAAAAACTCCCTACCGTCTTGGATCGATTTTCATCAAGTTTAACTAAGAACACTCCTGACTAATTCATCTATCAAACAAAAAAAAACAAAATCAAAATCGGTTCATCTATTCCGGGAGCTACGATGCCACAGACAGACACGTCAAACATAACACCTCGTTGTTTTTGCGGCGTATAAAAAATAGCCTAGAACTCGGCAGTAATGAAGCTTCCTATTAGTGAAAGAATTTTCATAATCGGATCGGTAGATTCAGAGATTTCCGCCATACATACAAACTTACAAACTTGAACTCTTTATATTATAATCTACATAAATAAAAATGAATGTTGGTAAGTGCATAACTGAAGAATGGCTGGACCAATTCGGCTAAATTTTTTTTTCGTATGTGCGGTGTTCCTTAAGGTTCACGGAAGGTTTTAATAAAGAGCAAAAATGAAAAATTAACGAAAAAAAAATTATATGGCTAACGCTGGCTAATAACTATTTATATCTATTTAAAACGTATCCAGCGACGAACCCGAGCGAAGCGAAGGTGAGCTGCTAGTTAGAAATATAATGAAGTTTAGGTCCCAAAAGCTTGTGTGCGGTTTCAATGTCATAACTGAGCATTTATGACAATGTAACCGCAATCATATCCAATGTGGTCGTAACAAATTTCAAGCTATTATATGATGTCATTTCTAAATATGAAACAAAAGCAAATTAGCTGTCTCGATATGTTTCAAATTTAAATATATATTTTTGAAAAACATTCTTGAAATATTTTAAAAGGATTTAAAATTTAAAAAAAAATGATAGATATTACACAATTGTTCTGTCTGGTTTAGAAAAACTAAGTTCAAAAAACGTTCAAAAATGTACTTATTGAGCCATAATATGTAACATTTTATTTAAATGTTCTACTGGCTAATTTCTGCGAGCCATCTGCACAGAAACGATATTGTCTTACTCATGATAGCATGATAGCAATTAGCAAAATATTTCGTTTAAAACTTTATACGTGATACAGTGACCCAGACACCCTTCGAATTTATGATAGCACGTCCCTAGATGCCCTTCACATCTATACATATAATAAAATTGTAACTAAGCCAAATCTGTACATTAAATATTTTTTGGAAAATCTTATTGAAATAATCATTATTATCGATACAGAGGCCGAATCTATAGTTTTTAGAATTTCGGTCTGTCTGTCTGTGTGTTACCGCATCACAGAAAAACCACTGGAGGGATTTTGATGAAATTTGGTATGGTGATATCTGGTTATCCAAGTCGACATATAGGATAAAAAATACTAAAATTGCAATGTAAGAGTATACTAATATGTAAAACCTAAGAATTTGCTTTTGGTCACCTGAACGCGGGCGGAGCCGCGGGCAATGCAAGTTTATAATATAACGTGTTTTCAGTACTCAGTAGAGACGATTTATTCTGATGTAATACAAAAATATCATTATACCGTTAACAAATATTTGAAAAATTTTATTATATCCTAAAATCTTCACAGATAAACTCTCTTTGTATTGATGAAAACCATATGAAAATTTGTACAGTAATTTCTTAGATTTGCGCGAACAAACAAACTATGCGCAGCGGGTGACTTCAATGATATTTATACATACCAATAAATAGAGTGGTCTGTTTGTAATGTCAAAATAACAGCTTTTTACTAAAATATACCTATAATATGAAAGTATATACGGTACTTATAAGAAATGTTTTTTTTTTAAATGTTTGTCTGTCTGTTTGTTCCGGCACGCACTCGAGCGAATCGAGGGTAAGTGGCTAGGTTTTAAAAACAATCTATTTATGTAAGATTTTGATTTCAGCCGCCAGTGTATCCTTGTTTCGAGGGTTATCATCGCCGTTGATTCGTTCGCAACTAACTAAAATCTTGCCTCCAGCGGATATAGCGAAGGTTTTCGCTCTAATGTGTGCGATAGAAGGCGTCAGCCCTCTGATATCACCAGCAATGTATAATTCATTATATGCATACACGATATCGTCGTTTCCAGGAGCCATATATGTTCTGAGCAGTTGTATTGCCTGTGTTTGTGCCATGTTTTTAGGGTAAGTGTTGCTTTTTTTATATTGAAAATTTGCTTTTCTTATATTGATAATTAAAATCTTTAGATCGCCCAAAATGTCCATTCTTTTTGACTGCACACAAATAAAATTCTTTTTAAAAGAGTAATCAAAGCGTTATTTTAAATGATTAACTATTTAATCATTAGCGAATACAAGCGAATAAATTTACGTAATTCATCAATACGATTAAGAATTCAACTACAAGGTTAATTTAAAAAACTTCAATTTTGTACAGCCACGATATTGTGAGTTTTATTTGTTTTGTTTAATTGTATATGGCATGGTATGCTTTAAAATATCTTTAAACAGAATTAAACTGCTTTATTTTAATTAAAAAAATTATGATCATAATAATTAAGTAGGTTAAGATAAATTACTTTTTTTAATTATTAAAAATAAATAATAAAATTTTATATCTGAAAGCTTACGTACGCGATGTGTTACATAAATAAAACTTTTTAACAAAAAAAATAAAAACCGACTTCAAACAAAAGCACTAAAAATTAAAAAATATCTGATTAGTAGTTTTCATTTACAATACATACCTAATCAAATATTTTCGAAGTCGGTGTGCTTTGCTTTGTATGGGCTGGCACCGATTTCGAAAATATTTGATTAGGTATGTATTTAATAGGTAGGCTTTAATTACTTGGCCAAAGCACACCGACTTCAAAAATATTTGATTAGGTATGTATAGTAAATGAAAACTACCAATCAGTTATTTTTTACTTTTTGGTGCTTTTGTTTGAAGTCGGTTTTTATTTTTTTGTTAAAAAGTTTTTATTTTTCCCTTTTTAGTGTAGACAATAGTAGCAAAGTAAGAATTTTAACGTGTTAGGCTTGTCAAATCAAACAATATAAGCCCAAACTCAAAGTATCTACTATTACCGTTGAAGAGTTCCACCTATCCACCTTCTGACCTTACCATCAGATTAGGTCAACAATACCGAACCACTGTACTATCAACGGAAATAGAAACACTTGCAAAGTTTCAAGTCAATATGACAATTAGAAGTAGGTTAAATTCATCATTAGCAATTTTTCCACCCTTAGGAGTGGTATTTTTTTTTAAATTTAAATGGGACCAATCTGGAAGTATACACTATCAAACAACACAAAAATTGTCCAAATCGGTTAATAAATGACGGAGTTCTGAGGTAACAAACATTAAAAAAAATATACAGTCGAATTGGGAACCTCCTCCTTTTTGAAGTCGGTTGAAAAGTAGTTATTGTGAGTGTACCTTAGGACATACATACTGTTGCAGACATTTCTGTAGGCTTCTTTAATTTTATATAAAATACTAGCGACTCACCCTCACTCTGCTCGGGTTTGTCCCTAGTTACGTTTTAACGCTTAGTAGGTATATATTTCTCAGAGATGTTTTCCCGCAGTAAAAAATTTCATCAAAATCTGTCCAGTGGTTTTCTCGTGATGCGGTCACAGAGAGACAGACAGACAAAAAATCTAAAAACTATAGATTCGGCCTCTGTATCGATAATAATGACTATTTCAATAAGATATTCCGCGATAAACGAAAGAAAAAAAATTGTGTATATCTATACATATAATAAAATTGAAACTAAGTCGAATCTGTACATTAAATATTTTTTGAAAAAATGGCGAAGCGAGAGTGAGTCGCTAGTGTATAGATTGTGGGATTTAATCGGGTTACATACTATTATAAAGACTACTTTTATTTAATGCGAAAGTTTGTATGTGTATTTATATTTGTTACTTCTTTACACTGAAACGGCTGTACGGATTTAAAAAAAAATTAAAACATAGATTACTATATATGACCTAGATTACCACACAGACTTTTGTGAGGCACTCAGGAACGCACCTGAGCGAGGCGAGGAAAACTCGCTAGTTAACAATAAAGCAGGTAAAAAACTTTCGTCTCCGAAAAAAGGTTTCAAAATGGCAACCAGTTTCAAAAGTCACATTGAAACTAACATTATATCCTTACGAGCAAAAAATGCAAAAAAATGCAAATGATTCCAGTTTTGGTCTCTGAATCATTTGTTTTTTTTTGAAATAATATTTTACATGTATTAGGTATGTAGGTAATATTCAACTTCAGGTTCCAAACGTATTATTTACGTTTATTTATTTTAGAAATTGACATCAACCTATTTATGGCTGATACATTTTATAGCTGATGTTTAGTAATTATTAATTATTGAAGTAAAACTTCTTTAGGCGTGACTGAGAGGTAAGTCAATACATTGGTGATTGGATAAATGTGTGTAGCGGAAGTGAGACTTAAATTTATTAGGTACTAATAATTAAAAAAAATATGTATTTATATTTTTATAATAATTGTCTATACATATAATAAAATTGTAACTAAGCCCAATCTGTACATTAAATATTTTTTGGAAAATCTTATTGAAATAGACATTATGTATAGAATCTATAGTTTTTAGAATTTTTGTCTGTCTCTCTGTTACTATATCACAGAAAAACCACTGAAGGGATTTTGATGAAATCTAGTATGGTGATAGCTGGTTATCCGGGTCAACATATAGGATACTTTTTGCCGCGGGAAAATATCTCATTTCTGAAAAAAAAAATACAAAAACTGCATTATAAGAGTATACTAATATGTAAAACCTAAGAATTTGCTTTTTGATTATCAGAATGCGGGCGGAGCCGCGGGCAATGCTAGTTATTTATAAAAATATACATTTATTATTAATAATTTTGTAATAATTATCTATACTAATGTTATAAGAGTATATTCCTAAGTATTAAATAGTAATCCGATAGCGTTTAGGCATTTTTTTCACTAATGAGTGATGACCCTCCGTGCTGCGGATGTCATATAAATGACAATGCGTTTGCGATAACGCGGCAAACGCAATCTGCATATTTACCTACATTAAGCATAATATTATATTGTTACAGAATATTTAGATAGAGATAAATGGTTTAAATGTGTAAGAGAATTAATTGTAGGTTATGAAAAAAGTATTTATATGAATTAATATTTTTTTTATTTTACTTAAGACTTAATTCAATACTAGCCATGCCATGTTCATGATTCGAAAAGCTAAAAATCTGGTAATTATATTGAGTGAGTGGTTTAGCCGTTTCGGCGTAAAGGAGTAACAAACATAAACACAAAACACATAAACGTACAAATTTTCACAATTATATTTTTTTATTAAAGACATATATAGCGATTTACTGGAAATATGTACTACCTACGTATGTTAGTTTTCTCCAAATACAATCTAAACTATCTGTATTATTATTACCTATTTTCATTAAAAATATTTGTCAACTTTAAACTTTTTTTTTAAGTATTGCACTGAAACTAAATATTGTTTTTATTAATTATTTTCTTTTTTTTTCTTTTTAGGATCGTGCAATTTTTCAGATGGAGAACATCATCATTCGCTTTTGAAACTTTCACAAATGAGTCATAGATTTATTGATGCCTTAATTAAGATGTAGGTACTTAATTAATGACGTAACAAATGTGAGAGTGTGATGATAATAATTATATTTATGATAAAATTTTATAGAGTAAAAAAATGTGATTTATTGATAAAGGAACATAAATATAAACTAATTGTTTCACGCTATATCTTTATAGGAAGCGCGACAATAAGGACGTAGTGATTCAATACTCTGTCCCTTATGTTAGGTACCTACCTAATTTTTTTCAATAATGTTGCAAAAAGCAAATATTGTTAATTTTTAATCATTTTAATACATTATGATACATGATCCAGTAGTCGTTTTAAGATTACTTCCATTTTTTTCTTCTATTTTAACGATGAAGAAAGAACAAATTATTTGTCGCAAAAAGTACAATATGTATACAAAAAATATATACTTAAAACATTTTTAACTAAGAAAGTACATCTAAATCACGTTACAAGTAATTATTCCAGCCTTGACTGTTTTAAAAATTGATAAAACCATCTTTGAGGTATCGACGTATTTATTATACAAATAAAAATCGTTTCATAATTGGCAAAGATATCGCATACACACAAAATATATATATATATATATATATATATATATATATATATATATATATATATATATATATATTTTAATATGGCTTATAGTTGCGTTAACAGACGCAGTCCATTCTGCCAGTGTCACGTTTTGTGAGGAAGACACGAATGAGAAAAAAAATATAATGTTACTAGCATTGCCCGCGGCTCCGCCCGCGTTCAGATGACCAAAAACTAAATTCTTAGGTGTTACATATTAGTATACTCTTACATTGCAGTTTTTGTATTTTTCCTCAGAAATAAGATATTTTCCCGCGGTAAAAAGTATCCTAGGATCGCGCGCTACATCGCCCGGTTTATATAGCTTGAGCAGGCGGTCGAGCGATGCGGGGCAGAGGGGATGGACTCGCCGTAGGCATCTCAATGCTCACCAAGCATTAAAAATGTTTCGCTACTAATTACTTCTAACAACGATATCTCAAAAACTATTCATCTGATTGATTTAGTGTAAAGAGCAATTTTAATCTGCATTAAATGACTAAGCTAACTAAAATATTCATTTGGATAAGGATTAATACCGAACTAAAGAAAATAACTTTGAAAATAACGTAATGTTTTTAATTAAAAATGTTAACATAAAAGTGGTTATTGTAAGTCAACCGTAAGAGATAGAGATATGCTATCGCGGACTTTTTTGTAGCATTTTTATAGATTTTGAATTCTCTAGTACATTACTTAACTGTATCTTTGCTAGTTTACGCGGCGTTCGCGTGGAAAGTTCCCATTTGGCGAGATTTTTTGCGACCTCTTCAACATTTGTCGCCGTATTTCAGCTAATTTACATAAAAGCATAATAAATTATATACCTAAACCTTCCTCAAGAATTACTCTTTCTATTGTTGAAAACCGTATAAAAATCCGTTCAGTAGTTTTCGAGTTTATCGCGTTCAGACAGACAGGAGGACAGACAGGAGGACAGAAAGACGCGGCCGGGGGACTTATTTTTATAATAAGTATAGATTATAAGTCCATGTTATTTTTTGAACTCGGTCAAAAAGACTCATTCAACTTTTGACAAATCAACAGTTAAACGAAAAACGTCAGTGTCAACTGTCATGTTACGTTTTAACATAAAATAGAATCCGAATAACAAAATACTGACTGCATTAAACATTAGTCGGTCGTTTGTTTTTAAACTTACAAGTGCTTGACGTATATATAGTTTGTGTCGGTTTTATTATTTGTTTATAATTATATTTTTATGTTTTGACAAAATCTTGTAATGTATATGATTTTAATGAGGAAATACAACTATTAACCTAGAGGTGAGATGTGTTTACAAAATTTAAACTTACCTTCTACTTAGATGTTGGTTATTATTTATTTAATTTAATACAATATACGTATTTATATTTAAGTACTCTTTATTCGATTTTATAGCATTTTTATGGATATGAAGATTAAATGTATGAACTTTAAGCGTCGTTGTTTGTTTGTAACTTACATAGTAACATCATGTATTTTTTATCAAAAATTGACCTTAACATGTTCAGTTGTTCACCGCGGCATGTGATAAACATTTTATTTATACTATTTTAAAGAATAGCATAAAATTATATATAATTGACTTGTTTTATAATAAAATACAGAAATAACATTAGATTAGGTACATAATCTAAAAGATTAAATATTGATATGCACTACAAATAAATTGTAAACAACAGTTATAAAAGTAAATTCAATGATTTAAGAAGCTTTATTTCAGAAACTATCCTGCACAAATTATACAATTATGTTCATAACCCCATGTGATTATTTCATTTTTATCATTAGGATTATATAGAAAAATAAGGTTAATATTAAACATCGAATTTTTTTAAATATAATAGTGACATCAAAGTAATGAAAAATAACCTGTAATTTTTTTAATTAAAAAAAAAAATTTATTGAGAGTAATAACATCGTGATTTTATAAATGTTGGGTTTTACAAAATTACATTATAAATGCTATATAGTAATTTTAAATTATTTTAAACATAATTTTAAGAAAAAGAAGAATAATGGTTTAATCAGGTTTTTTCCCGAACGGCTTTTAAAGCTAATCCTATCGTATTCTTGTTTATTAGAAAAAAATTATGTTAAATGGGATTGTTTTGCTATACGTCTTTATTATTGCTAACGTTATTATTATGTTCTTATCTAGTGGTTTTTTTAAGTAACTCTTAAAAATATGTTGATGGATTGAGAATTCATCACAACACAATACATGTATGGTCTTGATCAGCGCTGCCAATTAGCGGGTAATTTACCCGAAAAGCGGGTAATTTTAGGCGATTTTTGATGGCGGATAATTTTGACGGGTATTTACATTGAGCGGGGTCAAATATGGTATTTTAGTTTAGCTGATTAATTTGATATTTTTAGTATTTTTCTATGTTTGATTTTATAATTTAAAGCTGTTTAATTGAGAACTGATTACAATGACTTCTTTTTATAACATTAGTACCTTCTTTTACTCTATATAAAACACTAGTGACTCACCCTCGCTTAGCTCGGGTTCGTCCCTGGGTTGTTTCCCCATACAAACTTTCATCCCCATTTTCACCCCCTTAAGGGATAATTTCCAGGATAAAAAGTATCCTATGGCCTTCCCCCGGTCTCAAACTATCTTCTCACCATGTTTAATCTAAATCGGTCGGCTTACAATTCACGAACTTTACCTCTTTATAATATTAGTATAGACGAATAAGTTGCGGGATGAACCGGATATTTTGAGGTTTATCGGTCGGGTAAATCAACGACTGTTATCTGGCAGCCCTGGTCTTGATATAAATATATTTAAGTATAATGAAAATCATTTTTATACCTATAACAATTTTGCAAAATATACAAATAAATATGGAACTCTCATTTTATTGTGTTTTTATTTAGCCTTGAAAAAATAAGACCATATTTCATTATAATAAAGATCATGACTATACATATCTTCATTTATTTCCTTATAGGTAATATGTACAATGATTCATTTGTGATTCTGTAATGTAAAATAGGTACCTAAGGTTGGCTTAGAATAAATAATAACTGACAGAAACAATGTTCATTGGTAATATAAAATGATAAATAAAAACCTCTGAATATACTACAACAGGCAATGGAATTTATAGTTTTTACATCTATGATTTGATTGCGTTCGTCAAAACGTTCGCGCTTACTTCGTCATTGAGTCACGACAATAAATGGCAGATAATTATATACTACGATAACAAAGGACTCGCTAGTCGCTAGTAGTGATTTAGATTTCAAAGAAAAACATTATTATCTTGTCAAAATAAAAATATTAAGTAAGTAAAGTTATTCTATAAGTTTTCACTCTAACTAGTTCACCTTGATTTAAATTATCGGACTTCAATATTGGTAGTAAACATGGTTCTTGGTAAATTTCAGAAATTTCCTAAAAACATACGTCATAATGCAGAACAGTGAAGTTGAATTGCCATTACCAAAAAGATCTATTGCAACTACAATAGAATTGCCATTATTTATAAATATGGTAGCCGTATCATTAACAGGTAAGTGAAATGCTTAAATTACTTAACTATATAAATTACTGTTTCATTTATTTATTTTTTTATTTCAGGTCCTGTAGTAAGTAACATAATCTTGTATCGTACGTGTGTACACTCCCTAAATTACACACAGGATAAATGTAGGCCGTATCTTTCCCCTATTAAAAGTAATGACACAATAAATATAGAAGAAGAAGTACAAAAATACTCTACTAATGTGTGGACTGTTAAAGTAGTAATAGAATATTTATTTCCTGCTCTACTGTCGCTGTTCTTAGGGGTATGGTCTGATACATATGGCAGGAAGCCTTTGATAGTATGGCCGTTATTAGGTGAGTTCATTTTTCAAATAAGCGCTCTCTGGGGAATCTTATATAAAACTTGACGTTGACAGTATGGGAAAGTGGGGTAAAACCGGGACGCTAAGAGAAATATTAAATTAAAAATAAATATTTCAAACATTATAAAATAACTTTATTAGACTTCGTTTACTTTAACTTATTAATTACATATTTAATCAACAAGATCACTGTTTTCTTTTTGTTGTATTGTAGGTAAAAAAATGATCATTTTCAAAACTTAACTTTGTACGGTTTTGCCCTATACCTGGTTCCAAAACCGGGTACACCCACTTTTTATACTCGACTTTGCCCCTTAACAAGGAAGTAATGAAACTCATTCAGTTCATCTTGGTCCTAACCAGTACAACCTTCATGGGCCCATTCCTTCACTTAAGACATTGCAACCAATCATCACTTGTCGTCTGAGACCTTTTTCTTTATGGAAATTTTTCGACAAGCGAGGCGATATTCACATTTTCCGTCTATTAGTACTTCTAAAATGGAATTTTTAATAAATTCTTTACTCCAGGATTGTCGGTTCGTCGTTTTTTTATAATTTCGTGGTATTTTGTTGTGAACTGTAAAAATTCATCATACAAAATAATATCACCCGATTACCCCGTAAGGTTTTACTTATACCAAGCGCACCGAAGAGAAACAAAGGAATTTAATTAATCTTAAAAACATATCGTAATAAAGATTCAACCAATGTTCGTTTACCATTAATACACACATAATCTTTACAATAGAAACAAATTCTACTTACCTTGACATACGAGATTATAGAATACCTTTAAAATCCGTTTAATTCTAAAATTATATCAAACCTCCGTAAAAACTGTTTTCTGAAATATTTTCAAGGAGCATGCACGTCATTTAACTTTTGTGACAAACTATTCAAGATGACTGACTGCAAGTAACCAAGCGCGCGACAATTTGAAACACATTAGAGAGTCTTAGTACCGTGTCCCGGTTTTACCCCCATACCCGGTTTTCGATTATTCTCCCCTACACTTATATTTGGTTAGTATTTTTACAAGATGCTATATAACATTATGCTACACAGTGTTTCATTTGTTTTTTTATTTAATCTATTTTTTTCATTTATAAATGAAAAACTTAAAGATACTACATTATGGTCTCTGAAGACTAAAATAAGCATATATCTTTCATCATACGCATTTATATTATTTAAAAGATACATTACGTACGCTTCAGCAATTAGCAAAGCAGGCGGTGACGGCTAGTTATTAATACAAGCCTATTTACTTATTCAAGTTTCATTGAAATTTATCTAGTAATGAGTGACAGATAGATAAAATTTGTAAAAAATATTCATTTATTTTCGTATTATAAAACGAACGAACAAGCTTAAATTAAGATAATAATTATTTTAACATACTACTTTAAATAATTATTTTAACATACTATTCATTTTATTAGGTATGTCACTGACGGGAATTTTGATAGTAGTTTACAGCGTGATGGATAATTTAGGGCCTTGGTGGTACATCCTCACATCAGTGCCATTTTCTGTTACCGGTGGTTACGTGATTCTTTACTCTGGCGCGTATTGTTTTGTCAGTGACACCAGCTCATCCGATAGTACAACCATTCGGTAAGTTACATTGTGGTTAATTAAAAACAAAATACATCATAATTGTGTACAAAAAATCTCATTAAAAGTAATTGAAAATATCTATTTATGATATCATTACTTTTTATTCAACCTTTTTTTTAACGTTGGGAAATGCATTTACGCACGAAGTGTGGGACTCACCGGCAAAGCCAGTACTACCCACTAAAACCCAACAAAAACCTTCACCCGTCTTAATGGGGCGTCGCAGGATCGCTTACGTATTCAAGTACGACGCACGGCAGGTCTGCCGAAGCAGACCACAGCAACCATGGGGTTAATTCAACCTAAAGAAGCTTTATTGAACGCCTAAATTGCGTGTAAAAACATCGAAATAAACTCAACTGTACCTACTGTACAAAAGTATAAATTACTAGCGGCTCACCCTCGTTACGCACGGGTTCGTCCCTAGGAACACTTTAATGGTTAGTATGGAATATATATAGACTATAATATATTATATTACTGCTCCGCTCACTTGGGTAGTAGCATGATGATATGTAGCCTATAGCCTTCCTCAATAAACGGGCTATCTAATGCAAAAACTATTTTTCAAAACGGATAAGTAGTTCCTGAGATAAGCGCGTTCAAACAAACAAACAAACAAACTTTATAATATTAGTAAATTATTATCTCGATCTTATATATCTCTATGTTAAAAAGGTATAATATTTCCACTCTATATAAATTTTGAAAGATATTCTGTCATGTGTAATGTTAATTCTTGCCAAAATATATTGCGATCAAACTGCGGTCACTTGCGGTCATTGTAGGTTGGCTAATTTTTTTTTCTTGCATCTGGTCGTTATTTTTGGATGCAACATTTAAATGTTATTGCCCTTATACAAAAAAGAAAATGCAATTTTGAAAATGAATACTTTTTTTATTTTGGTCCCTAAAATTGAGAATTTTTGGTTTAAGAATGACGATGGTCGATGCAACTACATCACTGGGGAGCGTTGTGGGAACCATGCTCAGTACTTATCTCATATTGACGATTGGAAATACATATTTACTTTTAATAACAGCTGCGCTCAATGTGATAGCGTACGCTTTTACAAATATATGGATTATGGAGTCGTTAACAGGGGCGTTACAGGTGATTAGTATTGTTAACATAATAATAATGTCATATAAAATAAAGTTAATGCATCTTTTAGTTTTAAAAGTTTGTATTTATTTGTATATTAGTTGATTATAAAGCACATATTCAATTAGGTGTATATATATATATATATATATATATATATATATATATATATATATATATATATATATATATATCTTTTTTTATATATATATATAAAGAATATTAATTACCAGCACTGGTATCGGGCTCCCTTGAAAAACAAGTGAAACGGATTCAAACCCTGGGATCTCGCACCTCTGACATTTTCACATGCGAATTCTTTTCGAAATTAATACCTACGTCCTACTGCTTGCTATATCTGAGAAAACCTATCTAGTCCTCAAAAGACATTGAAGTTTATAATCCCGCATTTGTCGAACCATGGGGTCTCCTCACGAACATAGAAAAGTTAATTAAAAAAAAAGTCAATAGATGACGTTACATGTATCGATTGTTATTAAAGTAGTAGCTAACAAAAGGTAAACACTAGATCGCGAAAATGTGTATTATTGTTTAAAAAAATATTCTAAGTGAAGGGAAACGAAATAATGCGCTCGTAAACCATAAAAAGCGTAATTTTACTGATTATTGAAATACCAGCATTCAGGTGACGGGCTTGTAATGCATATTCATAGATGGCGCTTTTACTTTTTTTGAATTGTTCATCACGGTTAAAAATTATTATAATAGCATTTTTTTATTCCAATGCAAGATGAATTTTACAACATTTACCATACGTTAGTTTGCAAATATTTATAAAATAATACCGTTTACTATTTGGCTATCAACGACATCTATTATCTATTCAAGCAAACAAAAATAACCCGAAGAATAGCCCGAATTGGCGATATCCAATTTCTTTGTATGGGATAAAGCACCTGTACTAGTATAGTATTATGTGATCTTTGGCCAAACGTAGTAAACTGTGGCTATTTGGCATTAATGGGAGGCCAATACTCAAGAAAATAAAAAGCTAATTATTATATTTTACTAGCGATTCACCCTCGCTCCACTCTCGTTCGTCTCTAGGGTGGACACCCTTATCACTTAGGGGTATGAAACATAGTTTACGTACTATTCTCAGACCTACTGAATATACACACCAAACATAGGAATCGGTCAAACCATTTCGGAGGAGTTTTGTTACAAACACTGTGGCACGAGAATTTTATATATTAGATATACTATATCCCAACGAAAATAGAGTAAATAACATTAATATGTTTTTCTATCTCTTTCATATCAACAGAATGGAGTATCACGAATCTTCGACTGTTTACTTGTAAAGGAAATGTTTGGCGAATGTTTCAAAGAGCGCCCAAATCACGGAAGGGCACAAATTATTCTATTGTGTTTCATTAGATTGCTATTAGTTATGATTTTATTTGGGACAGTCTCCCTAGAATATTTGTATACGAGGCAAAAATTGCACTGGTCTTTAAGAGATTATACGGAATATTCAGCGACCAGTACCATTGTCGGCTTGGCCGGTGGATTTTTTGGAGCGATCGTATTACAAAAGTGTCTTAATATAGGGGATATTACATTCGCTACCATAGCCATAATAACGTCGACTGTTGATAGCCTAATGAAGCTCTTTGCTGTAGAAAAGTGGCAAATGTACCTAGGTGAGTTTAATGTATCTAAAAATTACAAGTATTTCTTACCTCACTCTGCTGTTATGTGAAAGTTTGTATATGTATGAGTTTGTATGTCTCTTTCACGCTGAAACGGCTGGACGGATTTGGATGAATTTTAGGACACAGGTAAATTATGACCTGGAGTAACACATAGGCTTGGTATGATTTTCTGAAAGTGATTATCTGGTGTAATATTAAAAATATAATAGCCACCTAAAATATATACCTAATGCCCTCAAAATGTATGGGGACGTGTAAATGTAGATAATATAATGTTACACATTTGCATTCACAGCGCAGTGACCTGTCGCCTGACCAGTGACCACTGCAAGCCAGTTTAACACGTTTTAAGTCCCGAATCTTGTTGGTGCATAACTTAAATCAAAACATTTCTGTGCTTATTTTTATTTTCGTATCCATATATTTTAACAAAAGTAGGTAGTTATATAAACTAGCGACTCACCCTCGCTTCGCTCGGGTTCGCCCCTAGCTTGCTTCCCCATACAAACTTTCATCCCTATTTTCATCCCCTTAAGGAATGATTTCTGATATAAAAGTATCCTATGTCCTTCCCAGGGTCTCAAACTATCTTCTTACTAAATTTAATCTTAAATCGGTTCAGTAGATCCAGAGATTACCCCCTACAACGTCACAAACTCACAATCTCACAAACTTTATCTCTTTATAATATTAGTATAGATAAACAATTACTCTCATTCTTATTTTGAATTAATGTCAATTCAAAAATCTATATATATTCAAATACACTATTCCAAGCATTTTATTCAACTTTAATAAAAATTCAGTATGTAAGTAGATATGTATAACACTTGATAAGTGGTAGTTATATTTGGATTTTTTATTTTAGGCTCCAGTATATCGATGTTTAGAGGCCTTCACGGCCCTTTGATAAGGTCGTTTTTAAAAAAAACACTTCCACTAGAGGATATATCCAAAGTGTTCTTCTTAGTATGCATGGTAGAGAGCATCGGCCCACTGGTAGCTCCTGTGCTATTTAACTCGGTCTACGCCATGACTTTAGCGATTTTCCCTGGGGCTATATATGTATTGAGTACTGTCATGTTCGCATCGTGCTTGGTTATGTTAGGGTGAGTATATATAAAATTAAAATAAATATGTTGGAACATTAACACACAGCACCATCTAGTTCCATGGTAAGCTACGAGGCCTGTGTTATGGATACCAGATAGTAAATACACTACAAATATATGACTTTAAATACCTACATATTATAAATAAATACAAACACCCATGACTGGAGTACAAACATTCGTGTTTATCACACAAACGAATGCCCCCAGCGGCACTCGAACCCGCGACCGCTAGCGCAACAAGTAGGGTCACTACAAGCTGAACTAAAAGTGTCGTCGTATGATAAATATTATGTAATAATTATGTAACTACCTATGTTTGTTTAGTTATCAGATAAAATAAAATGTAAGTAGATATATATCCTCCATTCTACGTGACATTGTCTGAGTAATCTGTGTTCGATTGGCTTATTTTAAAACCATTAACAGGAGAATTGAATTGAATTAAAATTTAATTTTATTAGAAGAAAGGATGAACATTTTGTACATAGTTTGTACTGATTGGTAATTTTTACGCGAATGAACTATTATCATGTTAAAGTAACAAGCCTGCGGCTCCGCCCGCGTTGAGCAAAAACCAAATTCTTAGGTTTTACATATTAGTATACTCTTACATTGCAGTTTTGGTATTTTTTCTCAGAAATGAGACATTTCCCGATAAATAAGATAGATTTTGTATCACTATATCATTGTTTAATAATACCTATGTAGTATTCTTATTAACTTTAGCTGTTTAGTTATAAAAGGAAAATTAAACATAATTGCTGCAATTAATTTCATTAGTAACGCGAAACTTTCCATGGTATTTTTTTTAAATATGTATGTACGGTTATACCTAGCTAGTAACTGTATCTATCAATATGGATACTATCTATTCTATATTTTTATCACACTATTATAATTTCAATTTGTGAGCATGTGTGTATTTATTTGTTAACCGACTTCCAATTCCAAAAAGGTGGAGGTTCTCAATTCGTCGGAGTCTTTTTTTTATGTATGTTCACCGATTACTCGAAGACGCCTGAACCGATTTGGAAAATTTTTATTTTGTTTCAAAGGGTATACTTCACAGGTGGTCCCATATAAATTTTATCGAAATCGGTCGAGCGGTTTTTAAAAAAAAATCAACAATAAATATTTTTTTAAATAAATTGTTTCATCGAATATGTTTACTAAAAAACTTTGTTCTAACCAATTACCTGCTTATTACGTCTACACTAAAAATGCAAAAATAAAAACTTTTTAATAAAAAATAAAACCGACTTCCAGGCACTAAAATGTAAAAAATAACTAAACGGAGGTTTTCAATTAGAATAGATACGTAATCAGATATTTTTGAAGTCGGTGCCAGCCTACAATATGGAACTGTGGGACGTCACTCCCACATTCTTAACAACTCAAAACCCTCTCCACTGTGTGTGTTTTATATACTTTCCCATGATACACACACCCTTACCCATTCACTCACACGTACCCTTTCTGGGGAATGCTAAAATAATCTAAATCGGTAAAGAATGTGCGATTATGCACACCGAAGAGGTTTTTCTTAGTTTTTCATATATAAAATGGCGGTTGCACCAATTTTCGTTATAATATTCGTGATTAGATCAAAAAAAAGAAAGAAAAAAGTACAGATCGATCGGCGATATAGGCTTTTCGGAAGTACACCACTTTTCTCTTCATAATATTAAAAAAAATGTTATTTAACCTACTACGATATATATTTTTTTATGCCCATTGCAGATTTGTGCAGTATTATAGCAGGAATAGAGAGTCGGTAAACTATCTGCCAATCGACAATTCTACCGGTATGTATATTTAAAAATATATAGTTTTAATTATTTTATTTGCCACCCTTGCAGATTATAGAATGGGATTAGAAATGACGGCATGGCGTGCCAGCATATCACGTTTACTCCATGTATTTAGCCCATTTTAACATCCCGCTGTTGGGCACGGGCACCCTTTACTACAAGTAGTTTACCGTATTGCGGATTGGCGGACTTCACATGTCTTTCGAAAACTTGCTAGGTTCTCTCAGACACGCATGTTTCCTCACGATGTTTTTCCTTCACCGTAAGACAAGTGGTAATCATGTTGGAAATAATTCGAACATGAAAATATCAGAGGTGCGAGACCCGAGATTTGAACCCGCTTCACTCGGTTTCCCAAGCGAGCGCGTTACCACTGGACTACTATTGTTTTTAATCGATATGTTTCGATAATAATGTTGTAAGAGTAAATTCACATATGTATGTGTTACTATTTTGTATTCATATAATGTTATTTTATAAAAAATGATGATGTTGGAATTAGACGACATTTGGAAATATTTCTAATCATTGACAAAATTTAGAAAATACGATTAATTTTTTGAGATGCAATAACAGTTTTTCTGTATAGTTAATTCAAAAGTCATGGCCATGAGAAAAAAATAATATTAAATGTGATAAAATTAAATATTTTTACCGGCGAGTGCGAGTAAAGACGGGGATAGTGTGTATGCTAGAGAAGTGATTATACTCAACGCCATTTAAAAACCCATTCCTTATATTAGTTACAACGGTAATAATAAATGCGAAAGTATGTATGTGTGTGTGTATCAATCAGGCAGTTGTTGCCCAGTGGTAACTTATCAGCTTGAAAAAAATCAAGTGAAATAGGTTCAAATCCCGGGACATGCATCTTTAATATATTTACATATTATTCATTTCCAATACGATTACCATTTGTCTTACGGTGAAGGAAAACATCGTGAGGAAACCTGCATGTATAAGAGAACCTAGCAAGTTTTTAAAACATGAAATAAGGAGTTCGCTTGCCGCGCTTAAGCCTAGTTCGCATTAAGCTAGTATTTTAGTCTAGTAGCGAGTAATTTAGTAACTAAACGTGTCTGAACACTAAAAATTTAGTCGATTAGTTTAGTAAGTAATTTAGTCGAGTCAATCCATTTTATTCTATTTTTTTGGTGAGTAGCAGCCCCCACCACGCGTCCGAGCTCACTAGTTCACCGGCTAAACAAGTACGAACCTGTCGAATTAGTCGAGTTCATTAGTTGCCGCCATAATGTCGTTTCGCTGGAGCGAAGAAATGACTTTTAAATTTGTTTCGAAATATGTTGAACACGAATGCTTGTGGAATATTAGGTCCTTGCATTATAAAAACAAGCATATGAAACATACCGCATACTTAGATTTGGAAAAAATAATGAATATACCCGGATTTGGCGAAAATTAAAAATTACGATCAGCTTAATCAGTTTATTTACGCGTTATTATTGCGTTGTAGGCTATTATTTATTGCGTTGTAGGCTGTTCATCTTGCAAAACACCACTCACTTGTAAACTGTACTCGACCAAAGTGCGAACGATTTTTGGTGAGTAGCGAGTAATTTAGCTACTAAATTACTCGCTACTAGACTAAAATACTAGCTTAATGCGAACTAGGCTTTAGGCAAGTGCTAGCTTGGACTATGGCCTGATCCCCCTTTTAGTAGAGGAAGTCCCGTGCCCAGCAGTGGGAAAGGCCTTAATTACTATTATTTATTCTTTATGAGGTTTAACATTCATTTATTTCTCAAAAGAATACGATTTACTTACTGAGAAACATCAGTTTTTCAGTAAGTGAATTGTAATATAATATTAATGTAACATTGTAAACGGGCAGCTAATATTTATATAAAAAATAAAATATATATTTGCGGGTAAAACAAACTATTTTATGGATTAGAACTCGGAATAAGAATACTGGCTTTAAGTATAAAATTTTAATTCTTTATCTGCACAAGATATTAGTATAGATTTCTCCTTTCAGATACTTAATTGTTTACGACCGGCTGTTGCGTAAGTGATGTTATTGCGTTTCCGATTCTACATAAATATTTCATTAATTATCAAGAAGATTACTCGTACAAGGTTTTAAATCATATAAAATTTTATTTTGGAAAGACTCCTTCAACCTTCTAGCTCAAAATCTAATAAGCTTCAACTGGGCCTTTATGTATTATTCTTATTATATTTTGATATTTTTACAAACACAACAATTTACTCATATATTTTTACTCAAGGACTTCTCATTCAAATTAAAATAAGTATATACCTACATTTTATTATTATCATGACTTACGATCAACATTTTATTTTTAGATTACATATTATTAAGATCATAGTATTATTATTACTGGTGTGGTGTTATATTTTTTTGTTTTATTGATGTATTTTGAAGTTTTTTTTTAATTTGATAATTAAGTATTATTATAGTAGATAATTAAAATGTCTGCTATTTTTTAAACAGCTGTGATATTTAGGATTATTTAACGTGATATAAGTGTCCTGTAACAATGAACTAATAAAATTTTAACCCAAAGATAAAACAATCTAATCGAATAAGTTTAGAAATAGAAGTTTTACCATTACATGAATTAAGAGTGTAATTGTTAGTTTGAAATATTTAGAAACTAAGTATACGTCATAGATAGAACTTAGATGTGTAAAAATTCTAAGATTTTTATTTCTTCTATCTGTATAGAGCTCTGCATATCTTTGAAGCCACAAGCTCTAATATTTACTAATATTTCGATTTCAAAGCTTATTTGTTAAGATTGCACAGTATCGAGTAAGGAAATCTATTCGACATTTATAAGATGAATTTATTGTTTTTTTTTTTATAAATTTATATAGGTTAATAAATGTTTCTATATATAAATACTTTGTTTTTTCATTTGCATATTGAAAATATCAATCGACACTAATCGTTTATTAGAACAGGTTTTTATGTTTTGAGGAGGGGATATGTAAATTGGTTAAATGACCCTTTGCATTTCGAACACGAATGAAGTTTTAGGTAACTTTTAATAAAACCATAGCGTTCCAATCTCGATCAAAATCAAAAAAATAATATTATTAGAATTTTCAAAGTCAAGTCGTCCTTCAAATATCTGCTTACCTGATTAAGAGATTTTGTATTAAATATTTAATAGGCAGGTACATTAACGTTTATATCGGAGACCTAATGAAATATGGTCAAGGTTACTTAGAAAACATATAATTTTTTAATAAAAAGAATAAAACTATTCTATGTCCTTCCAGGGTCTCAAACTATATCTTCACATCAAATTTCATCTAATCTGCTTTAGATCAGCGGATTTTTAGTTTATCCGTTACAAATAAAAATTCATTATTTTTTCTCTTTATAATATTTATAAAGATTTTACACTATTTTGGTATACAGAATTAAAAAAAACAGTGTCACATTGAAATGGTTTATTCATAAAGTAAACGAAACAAGCGCCTTACAAACTAAAATTTGTCTTATGTTATTATGTAATACATAGTTACACATTTGTACTTTTGGCATCCAACTCAGGACGTTTGTTTATAGGACTTGGTATGTTATAGCTCCTTTACATTATGTTGTACCCTGCTCAGTAGTCCGTGTAGATAGATCGCTTTTGAGTTATAATAATAACACCTCTGGTGTTTAACAGAAATAAGTCAAACTATTCTACTTATAATAATCATCACAGTTTTTATATGTTAAATTGTTTGTTTGTACATTTACATATATAAATGAAAAATAATATTTTTTTTTATAATAAACTTATAATGCGTGCATGACGCTTAATTTCAATGCAATGCGATGTTTTAGTTAGTGTGAGATGATGTGAGATTCTCTATCTATTAAAAATATAAAATTTAACATTAAACGTGTCACTTGCAATGTATAAGATGTAAAAAAAACGTCTAACAAAGTATAGACTTAACATTATGTGTAACTATGTTAAAATTTAAACTGAGCAACTTCAATAAACATCACAGATTTGCATAAAATATCGCTTCAAAAAAAGATTCTTTTAAAACAATCTCAAATCGGATGCGACAATTTATAGAAAGAAAAAAAAATTAAATCAACACACTTAAAAGTAAAAAGAAAACAAATCTTCCATGAGTAATATAGAACTAAGATAATAAGTACAACTAAATGGTTATTTTTTTAATCAAAGATGTTGTGCAACAAAGTTATAAATGATGGAGCACTTCGCAATTCAATTAGAACTTACCGTTAACTCTTATCCTACAATACTTGTCACAGATAAACAGTCTTCTAGAAGGTTTAGGGGTACACTTACTGGTAGTGGCACATTATTAATTAACATACAAAAACTATATTAACATATTTGTACCTGCGTTTTTATTATAATATATATATATATATATATACATACAAAATAACATAATTGTTCTCATGTGTATCTTAAGTCACTATATATTTTGAATTTTCCCTCAGTCAGTTAAGTCTAGGCAGAGTTCTACAACTTAAAACTAACAATATTTTTAAAACATAGCAAAAAATAGTTAAGTAATTCGACATTGACTGTTCATATTACATTATAATTTTTTGTGATATGTAATATCATGCTACAGTGACAAAAAGTATAGAAATGGCATTCGTAAATTAAAAATGTGCCACTACACATACATAGATTTGAATCAAAAATAGTATCTATGTATTTTCATACACTTATTTAACTGCAGACATGTATTTTCTACAAAAGCGCAATATTTTCTTTTACATTGTAAGGGGAACACCTATCAATCATACAAAATTCACTGGGAAATGTCACATCAATAGTTTATTTTATTTAAAGGACTCAAAATATATGTGCAAATCAATAAAGTATATAACTACGTCACATAGATTCTATATATAAGGTAGACACCGACTGTTGCACCATTTATATCCCAAAGATGGTATTGTAAGGGGGAGATGGGGGATTATTCTAACATGTTACATTTAGATTTAAAATCACAATATTGTCACTTCCCACAGTCTATAGCACAATATAAAGTACTGCGGGTACACATATTATATCAAGAAGTCCATTGTATTTACCACTCCTCCTCCGGCTCCTGGCCTTGATCCACTGGTGTGCTTGTGTTATTGAAATTCTGAAATTAAATGTATTATTAAGAATATTAGTAAATTTAAAGAATGGTTTTTTAACTCTCATATGTTACATACATGCAGATGAATTTTAAAACACTGGGTGTGTTATATTAAATACTAGCATTGCCCGCGGCTCCGCACGGGTTCAGATGACCAAAAACCAAATTTTAAGGTTTTACATATTAGTACTCTTACATTGCAGTTTTTGGTTTTTTTTCTCAGAAATGAGATATTTTCCCGCGGTAAAAAGTATCCTATATGCTGACCCGAATAACCAGCTATCATCATACCAGATTTTATCAAAATTCCTTCAGTGGTTTTCCCGTGATGCGGTAACAGACATACAGACAAAAATTCTAAAAACTATAGATTCGGCCTCTGTATTGGTAATGTTTATTTCAATAAGATTTTCCAAAAAATATTTAATATATAGATTCGGCTAAGTTTAATTTTATTATATGTTTAGATTTGTATATACATAGATATTAATAGTGGTCAGTAAATGAGATGTTAAATTGAGATAGAATTCAGAATTGTTTTCATTTAAGAGAATAGAGAGGGTCATTTTATATTTCTCTGTCTATTTTACACCTTAACAATTATTATTAATATACAACTTAACTGTCCGAAAAATAGACACAGTAGTTAAACAATCGAAAGGTTCATATATGACTCATGGGACTGGGAAATGATTAAGTCATAATCACATGGTACTAAAAAGAATGCAATAGCCTACATTATACATACCTGATTTATTAATGTCCTCTATTTAGCAGAATAAGTAAGCAAAAACAAAATGGTCAAATATTTATTCATATTTCCCATACAAAAAATATTTTAATATTAAAAATATTTTGTACATAAAGATATCTAATTTAAATAAAATATCATTTCGTTAATATTAAATTTAGTGGAACAAATTACAATGAATTTACCATATATAGATGAACTAGTTAAGTAGTATCAATATAAAATACACAATTTATTGAATGTAAAAGAAAAAATCCTTTCACATGTTTTTAACATGATAATAACAATTATTTATTATATTCAATGATTTTTATGCTTACAGTACAGTACACAAATATTTTGTTTGTTGATTATTTTAAAATTATCACAAATTACCTATATATTTAACAAAATACTCACCCTAATATCACTGCCGCCATATTTATTATCCTTGTATGTAGCAGTGCCGCCGCCCTTCAGGAAATCGGGCACGGGCTGGTCCGCTTGACGCAGGATCTTTGCCAAATCCGCTACTAGAGCTACATCCTGTTTCAGTGAATTATATAAACATTATTTATTACGCAACAATTTCTTAATAACGTTAATAAAAAATATTATATTAATTACCAAGTAAATATTATCTAAAATTATTCTAAAATAAGTGACAGAGAAAAAAATAATAAAAAAGAAGTTGGCTTCTTAGTATGCATTTATGCTGGAAAGAACAGAACAAACAGTATCCAAGAGTGGGACTGAGAAATCCTACCATTTCATTTGTAGGAAGGACAATGTGACCATTCAATTATACATAAGCGTAATAATAAATGTTAAATACTATGAAAATCAACCGGTTATTAATAAATTTGATGATATTGTTAATTTAACAAGTTCGGAGAGAAGAGAGAGAAGAGAATAGAGAAAGAGAGAGAGACAGAAATGTAAAACAACTTGTTAATAATAAATTTGAGACAGCTATTTTAACATGTTCCATATCAATCCACAATTGTATCTACCACTATCAAATTTTTGTAGAAAAAATAGTTGGGCGTCTCGTCAAAACGAAGCTACTCGTGAAGTTTCAGTATGTTATTAATTAATATTATTATGAAAAACCCGTGTGGTACTGTAGACTATAATAAAAGAGTGTTAAAAATTACCTGATCTGAATCAAAGAAGGACACAGCCTTCCCGCGGTTGCCGACGCGGCCGGTACGCCCGATCCGATGCACGTATTCGTCTATGCTCTTTGGCAAATCGTAGTTCACTACGATGTCTACATTCTTTATATCTGGAATAAACATTTACATGTAACTAAATAATTTTAACTTTTTAAGTCACATTGCTGGGTATTAGAATATTTAATATCAAGTGGGAATAAGTGTATAGTCCACCAAACAGGCAAATACGGGATGGCATACTTAATAAGCCTAGGTTTTCCGCGACATTCTATGCATTTAACGCCGTATTGTTTTAATGTCATGTTTGCGTAAACCTATTTTTGTGATAGCAAGTTATTTTAATACTGGGCACAAAGGGAATCTTTTCAAAAAAAAAGTAAAGCCGCATTACGCTTGTACTGTTGTGCTTACAAATTACATAAGGACATATTAGATTTGTTGGTATCTAATAAATAATGTCCCAAGTGTGTCTGTATGTTATTCCTTTGCATTAAACAGCTGAACAGATTTGAATAAAATTTAGTATACAGATATGTAATGACCTGGAGCTGCTGTTAAGAACCTAGACGAGTATCCGAGCGAACCCAGGGCAAGTCGCTAGTAATACACATAAGCAATTTATGAACCTCCTGGCTCCCGCAACACAGTTTTTAACAAGCGCAGGGGCTAGGGAAATCATTATCACCTGTGTATGTATAAAACTATGTCCATAAAGAGCTTATTATTATTATTAATGTGCAATTATTAACAATACCAAGTCCTCTGGCAGCGACAGCAGTAGCGACCAGTATACAATGTCTGCCACTTTTGAAGTTCTCCAGAGCCTCCTCTCTCTCCTTCTGCATGCGGTCGCCGTGTATAGAGGACGTGAGCATCTGCTGTTGCGAGAGGAGCGCCGCTATGAAGTCCGCGTTGCGTTTCGTTTCCACAAATACTAGCACCCGTTTGCCATCTGGTGATAAATTATAAAATGAATAAGTTTATCGGTGACCAAGTTAATAACAAATAATTGTAGAAATATGGTTATTACTTTTTCTTAATATTACAACTATAATAACTATATATCAGCAATAAATAACATTTATATCAAACAATTTAAGAAAGCAATTTTAATTTTCTCGCTGGTTCTTCTCAGCAGAACTGTTTTCCAAGCTGATTGTCATCATGTCTCACATACATACTAATATTTTATTTGAATAAAATATATTTTAATTTAATTATTATTTGTTTTTTAAATTTCCATGACTAGTGTGTTAAACACTAATCAAAACCCAAACAGCACAACAAAAACCATGATGCTCCTGTGCACTGCGGATTAATACGCGGTAGTTAATTACACATACAATTATTATGCATCTATTAAAGTCAAATAAGATATCGCCAACTTGCGTTGATAATATTGTATGAAAACATCAGTGATATTTTGATTATTAGGAATGCGAAATTTTGTATGTGTGTATGTTTGTTACTTCTTCATGCTGAAATGACTGAATTTAGATGAAATTTACTACATAGTTAACACTGAATTGGAATAACACTTATCTATTACTACACTACTATTGTCAGATACCACCGAGCGATACCGAGAAAAGCGAGGGTAAGCCACTAGTATAGCTAATTATTATCTATACTATAATATTATAAAGAGGTAAAGTTTGTGAGTTTGTGAGATTTTTAGGGGGTAATCTCTGGATCTACTGAACCGATTTAGATGAAATTTGGTAAGAAGATGGGATGAACCCAGGCGAAGCGAGGGTGAGTCGCTTGTTATTAATCAATTACTTAATTTAGAAAATCATATCAGTCTCTTTTCATGTCCAACAATAAATTTCGTATAATATCGTAATAAATCACTCACCATTATCCTCGATCAACTTAGTAAGCATATTCTGCTTCTCATATTTAGTGACCTGGTGGAATATCTGTTCCACATCCGTACTGGCACCACCCACTACTCCCACAGCCACAAATAGGTAGTTGTTGAGGAACCGGCCAGCTAAGTGCTGGATATCCTCGGGGAATGTTGCTGAGAACATCAGGGTCTGGCGATCCGTCTGTTTAGAATTTTATTATACATTATATTACATATTTCATAAATAAAGTGATTTTTAACCTTTAACATAAATTGACTAAATTTAATATTGACACTAATTAAACTAAAACAAGTCTTTTCTTTCAAATTTAAATTTGTTGGTCTAGTTATAGACCAGGGTAAAAGCCTTTAAAAATAATAAAGTGAAAAAAAAAAAAATAGTAGGATGCAACCCATTAGAAAAGGAGGGGAATATTATAAAAATGAAAGGAAAAATAATTTACGGGCTATCTGAGGTCGGGAAGGGGATGGGGGTCCGTTTTTAAGGGTAAAAAACGGGTTTTCTCGATTTGCGGCAAAACTAAAAGTCTTATCGAAAAAAGTCATATGGCAAAGTTGTAGGTAATAAAAAGATCTAAAACATTTGTATTTACACTTTTTTCACATAACCTCAAAATTTATGTGAAAAAATCAAAAAACCAAGTTTTTGGTTTTTTATTTTTATCTTTTACAAAAAAAAACAATTTTTTTAACGAAATTTGGTGAAAACATACCTTTTTATGTCCCAAATACGCTGTAATTTATTTGATTAAAAATATTTATTTTTTCACCTTATTTTGAATTAATATCGAAAAAGCACCCTCATTTTCAATCGAAAATTCACCCGTCAAAATATCAGCTTTTTTCAAAAACTTGGTATGTTTTCTATTCGTTGAAATCTCTACTTTCCGATGGTGAAAAAAAATTATATGTTACTATAGTAAATCTTCTGAGAAAATGCAAAAAACAAAAAACTTTTTTTATTTAATACACTTGCTTATCATCTGCCTTATTGCAGATGATACAAACAGATTCATGCATACTGATAATCTGAAAAGACAAAATCGAATTAATAATGCCTTCACTATTTTATCGTGAGTATTTGTATAGTTATTGTATAAATATATAAAAAATATGTATAGTAAATATATTTTTAATAACTAACTTTTGGCCGATTTTCATGTATATTTCATATACTTTATTATAGATTTTTAATATATTTATAATATATTTTTTATACATTTTGACATTTATTTCTTTAATATTTTTAATTCGATTTTGTCTTTTTAGATTATCAGTATGGATGAACCTGTTTGTATCATCTGCAATAAGGCAGATGATAAGCAAGTGTATGAAATAAAAAAGGTTTTTGGTTTTTGCATTTTCTCAGAAGATTTACTATAGTAACATATAATTTTTTTTCACCATCGGAAAGTAGAGATTTCAACGAACAGAAAACATACCAACTTTTTGAAAAAAGCTGATATTTTGACGGGTGAATTTTCGATTGAAAATGAGGGTGCTTTTTCGATATTAATTCAAAATAAGGTGAAAAAATAAATATTTTTAATCAAATAAATTACAGCGTATTTGGGACATAAAAAGGTATGTTTTCACCAAATTTCGTTAAAAAATTTTTTTTTTGTAAAAGATAAAAATAAAAAACCAAAAACTTGGTTTTTTGATTTTTTCACATAAATTTTGAGGTTATGTGAAAAAAGTGTAAATACAAAAGTTTTAGATCTTTTTATTACCTACAACTTTGCTATATGACTTTTTTCGATAAGACTTTTAGTTTTGCCGCAAATCGAGAAAACCCGTTTTTTACCCTTAAAAACGGACCCCCATCCCCTTCCCGACCTCAGATCGCCCGTAAATTATTTTTCCTTTCATTTTTATAATATTCCCCTCCTTTTCTAATGGGTTGCATCCTACTATTATTTACTTTGGTTTTAAAAATTATCGACCCTGGTCTATTAGTGACAAGTTAATAATCAAAACTAAATTAAAAAAAAAACCCAAGATTTTTTCTATTTTTCCAAAAAACTTAATTTCAATTGCCTTCAAAATAAATATATTCTGCTGTACTCACAAGCGCTACCATAGTGGGGTGCTCCATCATCTTCTCCACACTGGACATGAAGCCCATGTCGAGCATGCGGTCTGCCTCATCCAGTACCACGAAGCGAATGCTCTCGAAGGAGACGCGGCTGCGCTCTACGAAGTCGAACAAACGTCCTGGCGTGGCCACTAGGATGTGACATCCTCTCTGTGACATTGTAAAATGTGTAATTAATATAAAAAATAGCAGATTTGTAAATTGAATAATAATTCTATACAATGCCACTTATGTGTTCATACTTTAAATCAAAACAAATCAAAATATAATTTATTTAAATAGACTTTTACAAGTACTTTTGAATTGTCACTTGATACAATTGTAACATTTAAATTAAATGTCAGTCCATGAGGAATCTATCACCAGCTCCAAAGCCTTTTCTAATGAGAAGAGCCATCGAGAAACTCAATAGTTCTGATATACTTCGTTTATATTAGATTGATAAACATATTGTGTATGAATTGTTGTTAAAAATACCATATTGTTATGAGTATGAGTTATTAAATATATAATTTTATACAAATAAAATAATGAAAACAATACAAAATTTTGATATCTATATTAATGATATGGCACTTACGGATATATTATCGCCTTGATGACGCACAGCGGTGCCCCCATAGGCAACTGCGATTTTAATCACTGAACCATACGAAAATTTCCTAGCTTCATTAAATATTTGCAAAGTCAATTCTCGAGTAGGTGCCACGATAATGACCTGAAAAATATAATTTTATTACCTATATATAAATATAGTAATATGAATAAAAAACTCAGCTATAAGAGTAATTATCACGTATGAAAGGGACTATAAAGTTGTTAATAAAATTCATAAACAAACCTGTGGTTGTGCGCATCCGTTTGGTCCAATAACTAACTCTCGGGAGTCTTGTAAAAGTGTGTTAATAATAGGCAGAAGGAACGCCGCCTAAAATTGAAGAAAAAATATTTATTAAATAACATAAAACTTAATATAATTTTGAAAAGATGTAGAAAATCGCAAAGCCAGCCTCATAAGTTGTCTGTGAGAAATCCCTTAGTCAAATGGCTATTATTATATAAAAATAGTTTGTACCACAGCTCTACTCTCGTGGTAAGCACGTCGTTGTAAACTAGTAATGTATTAATCCAATTTATAAATGCAGGATCCGGGAATGCAAATAAAAGCACTTAATGGACTATTAATTATTCTGTTAAAATTACAGAAAACAATATATATGCATGTCTTGCTTTTGTGAAAGAACTGTATTGCAGATTATTTGAAAATATCCCTCATATAACGTATTGTAAACGCCAGAATTAGTAACAGTAGCTCCACTGTACACAACAAACTCGACAAGTCGGTTTAAAGTCAAGACAATAAAAAAAATCATAGAAAATGTACATGACGTTCTAGCAAAAAAATCAAGGGCAATATTAAAAAAGGTGTCGCAGTTGTTTGAAACATTTTTAAGTTTACCTTAGAATTATAAGATTTTGCTGGCAAAAAACTGAATTTATGATCATGAGAATTTAATATACAAATCGTTATTGACTATAATTAACATTATAGATGTTAAAATTTGAAACTAAATATGTTCAATAAATGTTGATTTTTACTGAACTTTTTATTGGTACATATCGCCAAAGATTAATCTAATTTTATTCTGTACCGGGACTTCGTCGTGGGTGGTCTCGTGTCCCGGAACTTTGAAAATGGGGAGACTTCCCAAACCCTAATAAGTAACCAACTCCATCGTAAACTACCGTCAACTTAATATTAGCCTAATTACTGAATAATTCCTATGCAATTATAATATCTATTATGACTATTAATACTACCACTTACAGTTTTCCCAGAGCCAGTCTGAGCACATCCCATCAGATCCCTGCCTGCCATGATGATGGGTATGGCGTGTTTCTGGATGGGCGTGGGCTTCTTGTAGCCGGACTTTAGAATGTTGTCCAGCACGTATTTCCGTAGATTCGCAGATTCGAAGCTATCTATTGCATTTGGCGGATTCTCTCCAGTCACCTGTTTGTAAAATCAATACATATGTATATGGCAAAGATAGCTTTTTTTAAAATTCCTTTATGTTAATAAATGTAAAACAATGGTTTTTTTATGTGTAATACAAGTAATATAACATGTATTAATTAAAAAAAAGATACTATTTAGTACTTAGTCAATATAAATGTAACAAAAATTACCTTCACAGCAATACAATCGAATTTGTCAAAATTAATCCCAGAGCTGATGCTGCTACTGAATATTTCCGTTTCATTGGTGGTAGGTTCTGGAGGTACATATGTTACTGGAGGTTTCTTTGTTTCTTCGTCGCCATTAATGGCTTCACCCTCATCACCCGAGTGTCGGGAACCCCCTCGACCCCCGCGCCCTCTACCACCTCTACCTCCTCGACCGCGTTCGCCTCTTTCTGGCCGGTCCCCTCTATCCCGGTCTCCTCTATCCCATTCGTAATTATTCTCATCTAGGCAAAAGACAATAATACATTATAATGAATTAAGGTTTAAATCATAGTTGCAAAAAAAATCTAACGAATTTATTATTTATTAACGAAGAAACATATTATAATGCAGTAGGAGACATACATGTTTTATACTAGATTGTCTATAATACATATAATAAAATTGTAACTAAGCCGAATCTGTACATTAGAGATTTTTTGGAAAATCTTATTGAAATAAACATTATTATCGATACAGAGGCCGAATCTATAGTTTTTAGAATTTTTGTCTGTCTGTCTGTTACTGCATCACAGAAAAACCACTGGAGTGATTTTAATGAAATTTAGTATAGTGATTGTTGGTTATCCGGGTCAACATATAGGATACTTTTTACCGCGGGAAAATATGTCATTTTTGAGAAAAAATACAAAAACTGTAATGTAAGAGTATACTAATATGTAAAACCTAAGAATTTGGTTATTGGTCATCTGAACGCAAGCGAAGCCGCGGGCAATTCTTGTAATATATATTCCTGGCATAATACTATTATATAAAAAGGTAAAATTTGTTTGTAATAACGTATATGATTGTGTATTTTCGCCGAGCTGTAGCGTTTTTTTAGCAAGTCTAAAAAAATACTACATCATTTTAAACTAGTAAATTCAAAAAAAAACTTAAGAGACAATAGTTTCTTAATGTTAAAAATGATGTGTTTACAATACAAATCCAGACTGTAGCAACATAGAATGCACGCACATGTTTTTTTATCTAAGCAATGGTACACTAAGTAAGCTTTTTGTGTTTGTAATCCTCTTATGTTTTTACTCCCCTACAAAGTAATCACTTGACACATAAATTTCGACCAATGAAAAACAGATGGTTGTTTTAAAAGTGTTGAAATATAATACACAAGTGTTAAAATTGCCAAATATTTAGTTAAATAATTTAAGTGGGTCTCAAATTCAAGTCTCACTTAAAGAATGTTTTACAGAGTGATTTTTTAAAATAACTTGTCTTGTGTCTATCACAAAAAGGGCACTGTTTTACCACTTATGTGACTTAACTTTATGCATTAGTTTCTTCTTTTAATCTAATGATCATGGAAAAATCCTACTTAATATTAATTTCCAGAGCAAGTTGCATATCATCAAACTACTGTTATGGAGCATTAAAAATATGCTTTTCATAGTTTTAAGACATTAAACATACAAACAAACAATCAAATATACTAGCATATTATATCTATGTTAGAAGCTAGATATAACATGGAATTTTATTTTAAAAATTAGTTTGGGGATTCATGTATAATGTTTATTTTTTAAACTTAAGCATAGTATTCTAATTGCAGAATCTGTCAGTTAATACTTTTTCCATTACAACAACATATTCTTGTATGGATTATATGGATAATCCCCTTTAGCATTGATGTAACATGTAATGTAGGATTTACATAATATAATAGTTTTAATTAAATTATTAGTTATCTAAATTGAGATATTTAAAGCATATATGTTTTGATGAAAGTTATTAAAGTTTTAGATTCTTAAGTAATAAGCAGCATTGAAACATAATTTTTATATAGGTATTTTTTATAAATTAAGATTGGGTCCGACGATCCCATAAATAAATCAATGTCAAACTGGATAAATGTAAGTCAGATCCTTGATAGGCTACAATCATTATTCATTATAAAATGTTGGGATCAATATCCCAATTATCATTAACATTTAACAATGTAAAGATTTATCAAGATATGCGGTATCCTTATCAGCATTAAACCAATTTTTGTAATGTTAAAACTTACTAATATCAACTATCACACTTTTAATAGTTGATATTAGTATTCAAATTTTACTAAGGACTGGTTCAATACTACTTTATAACTTTGGATAATGCAATATCTGTATTATATAAAGAGGTAAAGATAAAGCAGTTCAGTATGAACTTTTTTTTCTCTAATTATGTCAACAGATTTTTTATTTTTATTTTTGTTTAGTAGCTGTTGACAAGCTTTAGTGTTATAAATAAAAAAAAAGGTTTTTTTTATCAATACGTGAATAATTGTAATGTTTTTCTCAAAATTTGAATAATGATTATTTATGGCCGAATTTAGACCACAAAGCAAATATTACTTATCCATTCTCATTTCCATAAAATGGCATAAATGATGAATAAATAAAAACAAATAGTATGTAATAGTTTAGTTATAGTTAAATCCTTGGTTAAACTATTATTAAACAATTTTGGTTACAAATATATTAATGTATATTTTATACTTTAGTGTTTTATACTGTATCTATAAAATATAAAGTTTATTACATAATATAATATGAGTAACTTATTAGTTAAATTATTATTAAAAAGTAAAGTTAGTCTAAGCAACAAAATGTTTATTTGTTTTATGTAGAAAAACTAAAATGATATTAATAGTAACACTACCTATAAGACAGATCCCTCAAAGTTAGTAATAAAAATTTTTTAGGGTGGCGAGTAATTAACCACAAGCATTTCAAATACCTACATCTATATCTCAATCACTTAATAGGATAATACAGACTCATATAGGTATATTTACATACAACAAAAGTTTATTACATCAAAAGTGACAATAACATGCTATTGGTGATAGGAAAAGACAAATGTAATTAAATAATGTTAACTTACCATTATCATTATCTCCCCTATCTCTCGCACCGCCTCTGCCTCCGCGACCACCTCGACCCCGACCTCCTCCTCTACCACCGCCGCGACCACGACGCTCACCATAACCATTGCTACCAACTTTATTAAAGTCTGCAATTTTATACATTTGTTTAGTATACAAATAACAAAGCATAACTTTGTTATTGAGAAAAAAAATAGGATATTTTTTCAAATCAATTTTCGTTTTTATTATCTAGGAAGTTTTTCTTGAATGTATCTTAAATTCGAAATTCATCAAAGGATAGGAAAAAATATTTTTTCTATAACGAAATCCCCTTCTTTACTTATTATAAACTGTTATGGGTATTTATAAAAAACAAAAACACAATGGGTACTATATTACTTACCATTACTTTCTTCTATAAAAGTTGGGAACCCTCTACCCCTTGACAAGCTATGGCCTTCATCAATATTATCATTTCCATAGTTTGTGTTTGAAGGAGGTTGTACAACCTAAAAATATAGGTTAAAAAAAAGTACATGTATGATACACACATACAAATAAATAATATACTTAATTGTTTATTATTAATCTAGCTCAGATACCACACCACTAGTAAATTAAGTAAGAGTTTGTGAAATGATGATCACGATTCTCCTTTTCCAACTAATCTCATGCCGGACAAAAGCGTCTGTACAGATTTGAATGATAAAAATATGAGATAAAATACTTACAACATCACAAGAGTCGTCCCAGTCATCGTCCATCTAAAAAAAATTAAAAGTTATAATAGGCAATGGTATAAGCATTTCAATTAGGTATAAATTTCAATTATAAAGCATTTCAAGAAATAATGATTTGCTGCACTCAACACATCTTTATCTTATTGTCGTACTACCCTACAATTGTTAATATCATTTACATGAATATATATATTGTATAATAACTAAATTCGGTTTACATAACAATATTACTTTATCAAGAAAAACATACATGAAAAAATAAATTAAGCAGCAGTTAAAATACAAATATATAGCGTAACCGGCATTTTAAGATTTACACGTGCAGTTAGCAAATAGTATTAATTTAAAATATAAGTTAAATATAAATAAAACAAATTAATCTCACCGTTCTAATTATGTAGAGAATACGAAAAAGTTGTTTATATTTTTTATAAAATTTAAAAATTCTGCAAATAATGAACAAAGACGTTCATCGATAAATGGCGGCGAATGACGAAAATTGGTATAAGAATAAGTTGCCACAGAAGAAATAAAATATTTGAATCGATTTTAAAAAAAGATAATTTGAAAAACTACATTTTAATCGAGATATCTTAAATGTAGTGTAATTTGGGTACAAAGTAAAAATAATATAACATGTACATGTTTACAATTTAAAAAAAATCATTTCTTATTTTTTTTATAGATATTAAGCGTGCCCATATAATATTTTTACAATTTCAATGGAAAGCCCCCTTTATTAAAGGCTTTTTATTAAACAATGAAAATATCAAATTTAATATTTATAATTGTATATTTTCTTCGTCAGTTATGAACTTACAGTGAAATCCCGCATATTTTTTAAGGAAACAAATTCACCTCTAATGTTAGCATACTTTAAAGTTTAATGTACTTATACATGGTTAAAATTAAAGAAAAAAGATTGTGTTACTTATAGAAACATTATATTATGATACGTAATGTGCGATATAAATTATGCTAACATTTTGTCACAACAACAGTTATGACATACAAATTTTGTTTCATACATTTTCGGTTCAGATTTTGAGAATAATATTAGGTACACCCTTATAAAATATTGTTCCTAAAAGGTAGTTGTTAGTTTAAATTGGAAATCTTTTACATGAACATCGAAGTTTGAACACATCGGCTCTTTTTTTCTTTTTTTTTATGAGGACTTTTTAGATAAACTTATAATATATAAATAATATTATCTATTTTCAAAAACATAATTTAGTTAGCTTAATTGCTGTACTTAGTTTGGTATTGATTTTTATTGGCTCAATTGAAATTTCTTGTTACTTCATCAAAATTATCGATACTACCTTCAATTCTCAAATTTCAACAATGAACCTACATAATATGTATTTATTATCTGTGTTCTAGGCATATAGTCTATATAGTATAGAGTAATGAGTATAGACTATAATCTATAGTCTATAACTCCAGTCTCCAATGCTAACAAACTAGTTGTGGTGACCTTAGTCGGTTTATAAATAAACATTTTACTTATTTCATTGATTTATTATGTGCATTATTTATCTCCATTGTAAGAAAAGATGAACGAAATACAGAAAAAATATTTTAATGTTATTTCGGAAAAAACCAAATAGAGCCGGTCTTATCACTTGGTGCCTTGTTTTTTGTGACTAAGTTTACAAAATAAACCATGGCAGCGGTCGAGACAGTTAAAGTGGCGGTGGTGATCGATCCTACGCCTAATATTATACCTTGCTCAAGTACATTTACGGCTGAGGAGCTGTGTATAGTTTTGTGCAAGAAATATAACATTCCACCACTGACGCGTACGCTGTTTGCATTACGGATCAAAGGCTCCGATTATTTCCTCAAAGATAACAGCAAAGTTCTTTCAAGTTCACGAGATTATGAATTGAGAATACGGTTCAAGGTAAGGTCTACTAATAATGAGAAGTGACCAATTGTTTGCTTACATACATAATATGTAATTTTTTTTTTGGGTATAAGCATCAGATCATCTGAAAATAGTACAAATTTTAAGCTTTATTGTAAGATATTTATCTTACTCTTGTTGAATTTATTTGCAAAATAAATAAAGTGAAGTGGTTCATTATTTTCATATTCTTTGTAAATTTAGTTATTTGTGATAACTTATTTGTTTATGTGACTTAATAATTTAAGTCATGTAAATATTTATATCTTAAAGTTTACTTTTTAAAAGACATCCCACAGTTTATCTATTTTATTAGTGGTTCTTTAAATGTTTAAAAACATCAAATTTTCCATTGTAATTCTTTTTTGTGTAAGTTATCTGATCAATATGTTATACTTTTTATTTGTGTTCTTAATTTTATTTAAACATCTTTAAGTAAAAAGTTTCAACTGGACCCTTCATAATATTGTTTGAATAAAAGGATTAAATACCTGGACCGAAAGTAAGAAACTATATCCTTTAGTGTAAAAATAAATGATATAAGTAGTTAAAAATAACATTTTTTAAATAGGTTCCACGTCTTGGACTTTTGATAACAATTGATGAGACTACATATGATTACTATTTTCAACAAGCCCGAAATGATGTAAATGAAAACAAAATACCTGAAATAAAATATCCTGAGCATAAGCAAGAACTGCTGGGGCTTGGTATTGCTGATATGTAAGTAAACATTTTTTTAGTTTAAATTTTAAGCTTTATTATAATCAATATTATCACATAACACTGTGACACTTCTGCCAAGATATATTTCTGGATACTGATAGGAGACTGCTCTATGTATAACTCCATAAATACATAATTATTAGAACAATAAAAATATGGTAAAAGTTGAAAAAATTGTATAGTGTACTTGAAGTCTGTGCTATTAAATGAGACGTACAGTTTACCCTGATAATTGCTGGTCCATAATGTCTGTCTCACTCTTATTTTTCTCTGTAGTTTATGTCTATTAAAATTATTATTAGATTTCCGACTGAAGTAACAGGCATTCTTTTATAATATGTATATAATTTTCTTAACAATGTCTTGCAACCCAAATTTCAATGTAAAATCCTGTATTGTATTATTTTATTTATTTTGTGTTGTGTGTGGCTATTGGCTAGCTTTGTTGGCTGCAGATAAAGATGTCTTAAGACAAGAGGATTTCTGGAAGAGTCATTGAGTATTCTGTTAAAATAATTAGCAGTATTAGCATGAAATTGAAAACTTTAAAGTGTAAAACACAACATCTTGAAAAGCATCTAATGTCGGTCTTTCTAGTCTGTGTTTTAATATAAATGATCATATTTCGAGATTCATAAAGGTATCTCATTTCTTTTGATATACAATTTTTATTAATTTATAAATATTTATATATAATATTAATTTCATCTACATTAATGTTACTTATAGAAAATAAAGTTTGTAAGATTGTATTAAGAGGGTAAATTCTGGAACTATTGATCCCATTATGAATTTTATTTCACTAATAGGAAGCTATATTACCGTCGAGTGCCATAGGGTATTTTTGATTCCGATAATAAAGAATATGAATAAATAAGAAATATATTAACTTAATTGAAGTAAAGAAAAAACCCGTTGCATTACTTTATCAGTTATTGTTGGGCACATAGAGAATCAATCGAATCGAAGCAAGGCAGGGGTGTCGCTAGTACGTAATAAAAAGGTAGACCTACTTCAAAAACATTTAATGCAGTATTTGTTCCACCTTTTGGGTTAGAGTTTTTCTTAAAATTTACATAGGATAATGGAGTAATCGATTTCTGGGGCTTCTCAATGATAAGCCATGAAAACCACAAAAATTGATTCGCAATTATATTCGACGAATTTAGACGATGGCATCACATCGTTTTTTGTGTGTACATAAAACTACAAAAAACATAAATCTAAATTAAGTAACTCCTTGTTTGAATTTGATCAATTATACCTATGATATATAGGTACATATGTAGATTCATAGACGATAAACATATTATAGTTATATTAAATTTTATTATCTTCTTATAGTTAGGTTGCCTTTGAGACGATTTGATCGTAGGTAACAACTTTCATTCATTATAATATAGTCATTATATGTTAATATAGTTTCCCCATTATAAATAATAGAATGATTCAGATATTTTATCAATTGTTATGTCAAAAGTTCAACAAAACTTTGATAAATAATATCGAGTTTTTACTAAATGTTGGTTGGTGTAATAGATATATATTGTTTATACTCTTTGTAATTTTGTATATTTTACTCAAAGGCAATAAAAGTACATTTTTAGGATTCCGTATCACAGAATCTAGACAGAATCCTGTAACTAAGCTTGTATAATGTATATTTGTTCGTTCTAAGTTTTAAACGCAATATCTTTAAAACAGGATATACCGAGATTTTTATTATATTATAAAGATTTAAGGGGCCTTGGTGGCAGCAAACGTGTTTTTTTCATGTATAATAAAATCTTCGAAGTGATTTTAATTGAATTCTCATTATTGACGTATTGATTTAAAACTTTTTATATATGAGAAATTTGAAGGTAAATTTAATAATTTGTTGTGATCGAGCTGATGTGAAGATGCAGTTGTGATGTAGATAGTGGTAGACAATGTCGGATTCAACTTTAGCGCTGGCCCTGGGCATGGTAAAAAATGCCGCCCTATTATCGAAATTTTGCATAAAATGGGTAAAATTTCGATAAACTTTTTTTTTATTTTTTTTTTTAAAAGTATAAAAAAATATATTTATGATTACAATTTTTCTGAAATTTACTACTTATTTTTTTTTAATTATTTATTTTTTGGGAAGTAATAAAAGCATTTTCGGCAATAAAAAAAAAAAAAAATCCACCCTCCGAATTTTGTCCCCCCCTAAAAATTTCCCGCCCTGGGCACTAGCCCCGATTGCCCCTAGTGTAACTCTAGCGTTAGTGGTAGACCCTTAAATGTTACTAGTCGAACCTTCGAGTTTGGGCTGACTTTATACATGCAAACGACTCTCATTCATTTGTCGGTTTTGTACGACTAAACAGCACAATTTTGGCGTGTTGTTAAATAATGGTTGTAATTAAAATCGTATGAGATGAGTATGAACACACCATAAATATAGGTGTAACATGAAACACAATGAGTGCTAACAGGGAACCCTTTGTACACTAATCGATTCGTTCTGGACCGATTATACCAATAAATTGTGATAAAAACCTACTACTGATTAGAGACAAACTTTTGATACATTATTTTTTATATTTTTTTATGTATATAATAATTAATAACAGGGAAATAAGTATTTCTGTAATCGATAATTTTTCAAAGTTCATGTAACATTATGCTCAGGAAACAATAGACGATAAAGTATCATTATGTCAAAGAAACAATGGCTCATAGCCGTTATTAGTGGCATTTGTCTACGTAACGAAATTTTAATTATAAGTAAATTTTATTGCAATATAATAATAAAAAAAATATTAGAAAATAACATCACAACTAAAAATTTTAGGATGCCGTCGCCAAGTTGCTTGTCTGTCGGTTTTCTACAGACTGTACTTCGGGTAGTGCGCCCACGAGCCCCATGGTCTCATACCGCCATTGCCATTCTTCCATTAAAACACCAGACGTACTGCAGAATACCATCCTCTTTTGGTTGATATTCCGACCACTCGCACTAAGCGCTATTCATCATCTTTTATTATGCGCACAGCCAAGAAATAGAATGTCCTGCCTGCGTCTGTTTTTCCGAGTGCGACCTGAAACTATTTAAGGCGCGTGTTAACAGGCTTCTCCTGGGCAAACTCGTTAGATCATAGACTTTATCTATGCCTTCGAGCTAAGATGAAGGTCAAGAGTAAGCCCGTTTTTAATTTAAAAAAATGTTTGTAAAGCAGATCCGATTCAATATTTAAGAAATCAAATGAAAAACACACAAAACAGCCAAATGTCAATTAAATGAAGTTATATAATTTCATATAAAACAAAACATATCTTCACCCTTGAGGCCGCTGACTATCTCCATACAGAAAACCTTACCAATCAAAACTCCGTGTGTATGAGCACTTTAATTTAACGTGCTTTTTTATTACGAATGAGATTTTCCCGTGGTAAAAAGTAATATAAAATGTCACTCTCCTGCCCTTCAACTATCTCCATACAAAAAAAACGCATCAATCCGACGCCCCTAAATTCGATGTGAATGAAAAACAAATATATTTCATTTATAAAATCAAGTGTAGAATATTTAGTATTTTTAAGTATGTATATTATAAAGTAATAGAGAAATAAAACTTTTTGTAAGTTTTTATTTTGTGTGAATTTTTACACACAATATGTATTGGTAATCTGTTTAAAAGGTACTTTCTTAAAATAAGAATAAAAAAATCATTGGTTTTATTAGTTTTTTTTTGGCTATAGGATTCTTTTATCATGTCTTAGTCAGTAGTAACTAGTAATGGCTTAGAAACTTGTTATATGAGAATCGATTTTCGGAAATTTAGGAAATTTGATTAGATTGATATAAATTATTGTGAACAGCAAATATATCTTCATTCGTGAAAAAAAGTATAAGCGTCAGTATCCTGTCGTTACTTGCCTAAATTAAACTTTATAACATCAACAATCATACAATTACAGTTATCATCATATCATTGAAGTGGCACTCGTAACGGATGCAGTTACCAACTGGCAATGTACCTAATATAAATGTATCAATTCTGTTCCTACGCTCATATTGTTATCTCAGGATTTCGTCTCGCATTCAACATTTTCTAGATAGTTATTGCTCGTGCTTTTTAAAATGTACGCAACCATACATACGTTTAAAGATGCTGCTTGTCCATCTAAAATTAATTTATAAATATATATTAATTTTCTTCATTATGATGTTAGCGCGATGCCTATTATGATGGACAATGTCCTAAAAAAGTTTTTATATTTTCTATCGTGCAAATTAATGCTAATTTTTAAATTGAAAATAGCTACTATTAGAATGTTTAAGCCAGAGATACAGATGTATACGTAAATAATGATAAGAACTAAAGAAGATAGGTAAATTAATTTATTTTATTATTAGTCATACATAAAAATCAATTAAAAAATTCGACACTGATTTCTCTTGTACAGGTAATTGCCTAAATTACATACTGAAAGAACTTTTTTTCAGGACTCGTGCCATATTAGAAGAAAAATTGCCTTTAAATGACGTTGTTCGGAATTATAAAAAATATATTCCTAAGGTGATAGTCAGAAGACACGGGCCCTTTCCTAAGAAATACGCCCATGATTATTTACCACAGCTGTGCTCAGTTGGTCACAACGTGAAGTGAGTATGAATATAAATATATTTCAATGATACAAAGGGAAAATAATAATTTTAAATCACTTGATTTATAATGATTTATAATTGCTTCTATTAACTTTAAATGCATATAATATGGGTTTTTATGAATGAGATGTCCATTTCTTAATTGCTATATAAATTTTATTTAATCACAACATTTATCTTGGGTTATCTACTTAATTTATGAGACACGAGCTTTACGCAGTATCTCTTACCACATATTAAATGATGATGATCACTCCTCACTGTGTTTATTTAAATGTGTTATTGTTTTGTTTTACTTTGGGGGTTTTCTATTTTGTTTTTAATTATAGGTATTTGAAAAAATGGATTTCATAAGAAAATATTTATTTCTTCCAAAGTTGGGTGTAACCAAATTGATAATTACATACAGATAAATACGTCATTATATGTGATAAAAAATAAAAACAATTACGTGGAATAAATAAAATTAAATAAATATTTTTGAACTAAAATCATGGCTTCGATGCTTTGAGTTCTAGCAATATTATGTCGACATCAGTTTGAAACCCTAAGTTAGCATTATAATTAAAACAAAACACATCTCAGATGCCTAAATCGATAGCCGTTTAAGGCTATTGAGCGTGGTAAAGGAAAGACAGATATACATGCTAAAGAAATGGCGTATAAAAAAAAATCGAAAACATAACCCTCTTTATGATGCAGTTAGGCAAAAGCTTTCTAGTTTTAATATAAAAATTGAATATTACAAATGAAGATTCTGTCTGATCTTATATTTCCAAATACTTTATTCGCAGTTACGTAAAAAATCTCTATTTACAACAATTATACGGGCTAGCACCGAATTATCTCTCGGAGGAGTTCGATAACGTGCTGTGGCAAAATGGCGGCGATGTTGTGCCGGTGCGAGTGATTGTCGCCCCATTCCACCCCCACCATCCAGGGATACGACTGTACAATACTTTGAAGCGAGATGTAAGTTTTAAATATGGATGATTTAATAATGTTTTTGGATGTTTTTACTAATAAAAAAATGCAACAAGAAAATATTTAAAAAACTGTAACCTGAGTACGGAAAAGGTTACTATTTAATAGTGGGAAAAAATTCAAATCCTTTAACTGCTTAGGAGTAAATAAACTTGACTATATATATAATTGTAAAAGAAAAAATTATATTACTCGGGCAATAACAACGAGGTGATTAAAATTTCATTCATAAAAATCGACTCAATAGTTTAGGAATTACACACATACATACACATACACACACACACACTCAATACACATACATAAATAGTAGGATGTACTCAATTCAGGTCTGCCCATGTTTTAGCAAGCTTTTATTTAAATTCATAATTAATATGTACATACATTGTAGGTGGCTATGTGCAGGATAAATCTCACAACTATGTAAATTTTAGATTAGATTTGAAATTTTGTATAGGTACAAGTTTAGTTTTGGTAACAATACACGATATATAAAATATAATCTTTTAAAATGCAATATGCTGGCCTCCCATCACCTTCAACATATCGTAAAAGCATTTAAATTTAAATATTTTATTCGATTTATTCGTCTTAATGTGTGGACTAAATAAAACTTATTGTTAATATATATGTTTTTAAATATTTAATGTATTTTTTTGTGTGTATGTTTCATAACAAGTTGTGGTATTTAAGTTTATTTACACATTAGACTATTTACATGTGACGGGTGGCCGAAAATTTCTCAGATTCCTGACAAAGATCTGATCAAACACCCCTTACCATTCAAAAACCGAAAAAAGAATGACATCCCACAAAACTTATTTAACAACTCGACTTCGATAACCATCAACAGCAAGATTACTTTACCACTTGTTATTACAAATATAATTTATAATAAAATTACAAAAAATATACTAAATAACAATTCATATTAACAAAAAATCTTTTATAAACTAATTAAATTAATTAATTAGTAATCTTGATAAATTTTGGTGGAAATCATAAAGTAACTTTACAAAATCTATTCTGATTGACTTAGAACCATTTTACATCAAAATATCATGCTTATTATAAAAGTCTATCAAAATATATCCTTAAATTAATTATAAACTGTAAATCAGATTTTATTATCCTCTTTTACTCACTAATTTTACAATTATACGTTGGTTTAAAATTCATAGTATTGATAAAAATTGTTACCAATATTTTAAACTAGATGGCAGAATAATCGCGCGCCCATAAACACGTATTTAGCCTTATTATTAGACTTAATTACACGTTTTTTTATATATCTCGCGAATCGGTCTATACTATTATTAATGCTACAGTCGATATGTTTGTGCATATGTTTGTTACTCCTTTACTCTGAAACGGCTTGACGGAATTGGATGAAATTTTATATATTGATAGATTATAACCTGGAGTAACACATAGGCTACAGACTGTGTTTTGGGATTGGGATCAGTCGCTAGTAAAATATCTTTTTTTGTTACAGTGGTTTCATGTATGCGCTATTGAGGAGCTGATATATTTGACAAGAAATGGCGATAATTGTTTGGAAGTGTCCCGTAGAGGAACGCCACTGTTTTTCAAATTCAAATCTGAAGAGCAATTGTCGTCATTTATATCCTTATGTGATGGTTATTACAGGTGAGTACAATTTACTAAAGCCACAGACTAATGATTTAGTCAGTCGTCTCAAATTTTTATACATATATGTACATAATTGTTTTATTTCATTGATAAAATTTGTTATAGCTTTATTTAAAATACCAAAGTTTATTTCGAGAAAAATTATGATAAGTTTCCTCTCAGGATATCCTTTATTCCGTGTGTTAATAAATACTAATTCGGAATATATTATATTTGATAGTGATTGTTTCTTAATATTTGGTAGTTTTATCCTTATATTTCGTAACACGTAGAATGTTATAGCGTGTCACTTATAAATGCATTATGCAAGGTCTTAGCGTTATACAAATTTCGAACTATTTGTGTTATAAAACTTATAGGAGTTGTATGAAAACGAGTTTATTAATAAATTGATTTAGTATTAAAAAATTCCAGGTATTATATATATGTTCCATATTATATTTATGTTCCATATTATATTTATGTATATATATACTACATAGTATAAAACAAAGTCGATTCCCGCTGTCTACCTGTCCCTATGTATGCTTAGATCTTTACAACTACGCAACGGATTTTTATGCGGTTTTTTTAATGGATAGAGTGATTTAAGAGGAAGGTTTATATGTACAATACATGCATATATAGTACAGAAAAGCCGAGAAATTCAAAGATTTTTATATCATACTAACCGTCGAAACGTACCTAGGGACGAAGTTGAGTCAAAGTCAGGTGTAATTTTTTTTAATGCAATTTTTTAAAATATATTTTTTGCTTAAATAGTTTGTATTAATTGATATTTAGATGTTAAGTGGAATGGAAAATAATATAGAAGTAAGGACAAATTAAATTACTTGATTACGTCACTAATTTTCTTTCAAATTTAGTTTCAACGATTTTAAAGTATGTCTTATCAAATAGAAAAGTAATATTATATTATAATAGAAAAATAAAACTTGAACATCTCAGTTGAGCGACATCAGTATCTATGAGGTATTTATTATATGTACAGGTTAATGGTGAAATGGACATTCAATCTCTCAAAAGATGACGAGACGCCTTCGTTGAAAGAATTACAAAGGATAAAGTGTCATGGTCCTGTTGGGTATGTAAAATAATTATATTTATATTATTGATATATAAAAACATATAGTCCAAGATCCCAGGGCCGCCAGATGTCACGTATTTTCTGACGAACGAAATGTGGACGATTGGGTAGTGTTAATATGTACTAAGATCGCATGCCTACCTGCTAACTTGGTGAGACGGCCAATTTCCAGGTATCAATCAGGTAATCAAGGTACATTAAAAGATTACTTACCTCACGAACATTCTCATATATTTTATATCTCATATATTTTAGACAATATCGTTAAAAATAAGTCGTCAATACTCCCAAACACTTTCCGTCGGCCGTATTGCTTTGCAGACGCTTTAAAGGTCCCAAAATAATTACTTAACTTCACGTAAATTCTGATGATCCATTTTTATATATATTCGCCAGACAACTATTTTAAAACCTTTTACAAGAAGACAGACCTATCCAAGGGGCCAATCACCCCCTAAACTCAATTTTCCTATGCGCAGAGGTATTAAAATGGCCCTGGGATCTTGATCTAATAGATTCGCATTGCCTAACAAGTATCACTTCAAAAAGTGGCCTTGTCTCGCTAACGTTAAATGTAGGTTAAGTCAACCAAAGAATAAAATTCAAAAATAGAAAGTTCTAATTGTCTAAACACAAATTCGAACTTACGCACACCATATTAAGTACTTTTTTAAATGAAACAACGTGCGTTTTAATTTTGTCATCCGAAAAGCAAAGAACAAACGAGATTTGAAAAAAAAGCGTAAAAGTTCGAATTGTGCGCTTCTTTTTGAGTACACACTTTTCAGACGCTAATTGTATACCTTGAGTTTTTGTATATCATTGGTTTATATATAACGATAGTTCATTCATTTATTTTTATAAATTTATTTATGTGTATTTCAAATTTTAAGAATTATTTTAATAATAATAAAGTTATGTATTTTTTTAATAATATTTAAATGATCTATGTATATCTGCTTTTATTTGTACTTCTGATGATATATTAGATATGTCTGTATATTCACTTCTCCATTAAAATTGTACTAAGATAAGATTAATAGCTGATTTCACCAACGTCACTTAAGATTAAGGGATCCCCTAAGCATGGTTAGGGGGCTGTTAGGGGACAATTTCTGTTTCACCGACAGTTAGGGGTCACCTAAATCATAAATGTTAAAATTCCACCTAAATATTTGTACTAGAAATACGGGACTTTGACGATGGTAAAACGAAATTTAATTTAGGGGCTACTTTAGGGGAACTTTTAAGCTAGGGATCCCATTTGTAGGTGGTAGCTTATGGGATGTTGGTGAAAACGGGCATAAGTATCTTATTTATGTGTATGTTCAGTTCAAAATATTCATTTTCTTGTTTCAGCGGTGCATTTTCATATCGAAAATTAGATGAAAAGCGTAGCAAAAAACATGGCTGCTACATTTTGAGACAATGTCAAGATGACTATAATGTATTTTATTTGGACGTTTGCTCAAAGAACGGGTACAATATTTTTAAGCAAATCTTTCTTTTTTTAATTAAAATATTTGGGAAACATACAGTACAATAATACTTAAAGTTAGTCCGATATACATAGTACATAAACCAGCGAAGTTTCCACTTATAAATAAATTATAAATTTCTCTTTAATTAAACGGTTTTTTTAAATGGCTGTGTACACAACATTATTTTCTAATGTCAAAGTGCTCTTTACAACAAAAGAAAAATATTCTTTTATAACAAAAAGTACACTGAAACTAGAGTTTTTAATAATAAATAACGAATATCGTTAGCAAAGATTCTATAAAAAAAAATATTTTTAGTGAATAATATCACAAACTTTTAAATATAGAGCCTTAAAACGAAAAAAGTGATAATTCCCTATTTACTATGCTAATTGTTATTAATATAATACTTTTACAGTACAACAGAGACGTACAGATTGGAATTCATAGGTCACTGCTATGTTTTCAATAAGGAGGAATATTTCAGCATTGAAAGGCTGGTCAGCTGCCATCAGAACCCTGAAGGCAGGATATTCTTGAACGAGTGTATACCACCTTCAGAATATGGTATGTTTATTTAAGTATATATGTATATTGTATATACTTTGTGCTATTTAAAATAAATATGTATATTTGATGTGTTGTTATTGTTGCATTATTTGATTTTCGAAGTTATACTTCTTTTGGCACGCTTGGAAAAAAATATGAGAGTAAAATTTTTAAGAGCGCGCGCACACCGACAGCCCACAAGTAAAATGATGAAGTTAGCTGGATTCCTTTTACAAACAGAGAGTTGTGACATACGGGATGGAATATTTAGCTATTTTTGTTCTGTTACGCCAAAGAAGTATAACTTGTTACGTGCCTACATAAGTACACACGTTTTTTTTAAGTTATTTTTTATACAAATTTATAAATGTATAAAAAATACACTAAAGTAGCCCTAATAACACTGTACATTATTTATTTCAATTTTTATAGACAAATCTCAACTTCTTCTCTGTGGTGAACCTGTGAAGAAAGGCGTCCGGATAGATCAAGCTGAGTTGCAGGAGATATTGAAAGATAACAAGAGTCCAAGGTGTTTGCCCAATAAGGACATTTTACTTTACACAGGTAAAAGTTATATAGTTTATTATATTATAGGCATAGTAAATAAGAAGTCTATTACTTTAGATTAACTTACTTAATAATAAGAAATTTAGATTAATTACTATATGGAACACAGATTTGTATCTAAATTTACTATTTCCTAGATTTATAGTTTATATTTTTATTAAAAATACCAGTTGGCATTATTACAATAGAACTCATTCATCCAAAAAAATATAAAATTTAATGATTTGTTTTTATGAATAAATTTGTACTGTATAATATTCTTAATTCCTTTTACAGGTTCAGAGAAAGTTGGTTCAGAAAACATCACCGCCACGTACAAAGCTCTGTGGAGACTCGATGAAACTAAGAAACTTTTAGTTGCTTTCAAAACTTTGCAGCGGGATAGGGCCAATGATTATCTAAAGGTAAAAAAATATAAATTGTTTTAATTTTTTTAACAAACAATACTAGCATCTATAATATTAATCCATACTAATTTTATAAATGCGAAAGTAACTCTATTTGTTTGTTTGTCTTTCTTTCACGTGGAAATAGAGTGACGGATTGACGCAATTTTGGTGTGGCGATAGTTGGAGGGATGGAGAGTGACATAGGCTTTACCGCGGGAGATTAAGATTATCTCATTCCCAAGGGAAAAGAAGTTACAACAACTCATCATTCCTACGTATATGTCGCCTAGTAGATATATAAACTTAAATTTTCATGAAAGCAAACTCTCATATTTGTGAAAGATTAGTATATCGTATTTATTAATTAACAAATAAATATTATATAATTCGCAAGGACTTCATCGAGCTAGCGAGCAAGTGGGCGTGCGTGCAGTCGAGCGCGATCGTGCGGCTGTACGGCGTCACGCTCAGCTCGCCCACCGCCATGGTCATGGAGTACCTGCCGTACGGGCCCTTCGATGTTTACCTCAGGTATCGTATATCATAGATTCGTATCGTTCGAAAGACGGTATTCGTTGAAGTGAAATTGAATTTAAGCACCCTAAAGTTTACCTTATGAGGTCTTTTTGTCATAGTATTTTATACTATATAATGATAACAGTTATTCCGTGTATCCACAGAGAGAACTCGGACCAGATCAAGCCCCTGCAGCTGAAGAAGGTGGCGGCGGGGCTAGCGCGCGCGCTGTGGGACCTGTCGGAGGCGGGCGTGGTGCACGGCGGCGTGCGCTGCGCGCGCCTGCTGCTGGCGGCGCGCTCGCCCGCCCGCCTGGTCGTCAAGCTCAGCGGGCCCTCGCTGCGCGCCTACACGCATCGGGAGTGAGTCGGTCCATGCGAGACGTTCTATAAATGTTCTTTTGGAAATATATATATATATATATAGCTTTATTTCTTTCTGCATTTATACTTATTTATTTATTTATATTATACGTATATAAAAATTGTATATTTTTGCAACGACTTACCGGAACTCCCCCACTCCCCCATCCTCTTTACTTTATGGGGTATCGCAATATCTATATCCATCGAATAAAACAATTAATCAAGAATGTTTTTATTTCAGTATTCACTGGATGCCGGTAGAGTTTTTCTCAGATATGAATCTCGCCAAGAGGTCGGTGGTGGGTGATATTTGGGCGTTCGCTACGACTTTATGGGAAGTTTTTTCCTATGGACAGTCTCCCGCCGACACCAACCCAGTATTGACGGCGAAGGTGGTTACTGACTGCAATTTTAATTGACTGTTAAATTATTATATTTAAAAGAGCAAGTAGAGTTTCTCGCTGGCTCTTCTTGGCAGAACTGCATACTAAAAATGCAAAACTTATAAAGTTCTTGTAAAAGTTTATTTGAATCTACGCTTATATTATAAAGAGGTAAAGTTTGCGTACGGGATAATCTCTGGCTACTGATCCGATTTTGAAAATTCTTTCAATAATAACAAGCTACATTACCGCCGAGTGTTCCAAGTTATCATTGAGGAATTATTGGAGTATATTTTTATTCGGTTTGATGTGAAAACGATATACATATTCCCCAGAGTTACGAGATGGGTGATCGCTTGATGCGTCCGGCGCGCTGCCCGGGCGAGGTGTGGGCGCTGGTGCGGCAGTGCTGGTGCAGCGACCCGCTGCGTCCGCAGGAGATCATGCGGGACATGAACCACATGCTGCATAGAGGTTATTTATTATCTATACAGTCTATACAGATAAATAAAATTAAAGTGTCTGTTTGTAGTGTCAAAATAACAGCGTTTTACTAAATGCATATGGAATTATATATGGTATTTATAAGAAAAAGACAATTTTTAAAATTTTTGCCTGTCTGTTTGTTCCGGTTAATCTCCGAAACGGCTGTGCCGATTTGTCAGGTAGTTGATGTTATGAGGAGTCGCTTGGGCTAGTTTTATTTCAGTAAAAGAATTAGGGTTCCGCTCAAAAAAAAAAAAATTTACATAATCCTTTATTACACAAAAAAAAAAACACTTTCAAAGAATACAAAAATTGACAAGTAGTAAATACGTATATCAGTGTAAAGGCGGCCGTATCACTTAAAGTGATCCCCTCCAGGCAAAATACATATATTAGAAAGAAACTCGTAGGCTTGTACGGTTAAAGGCTGGTGCAGCAAAAAATAAAATAAAATTAAATACAAAAAATAAAATAAAATAAATTTAAGATAAAGATTACTCAACTCTCGCTTTATGCTATTATATAAAACTCAACATCTATGGACACTTACCGGGTGGTCGAAATTTTATTGTCCAATTTATTAGGTAGAAACTGTTATTATAATAGCTATATATTAATACGTGAAGAGATCACTTTGAACCCCCTTTTAAGCATAATATTGCATCTACGGTGGAGTATAAGCTTTATTTATAAGCTCAATTATTTACTGTAAATTGTACATATATGATTAATCATGTATTTCTTATATTTAGTATAATTGTTTTTGTTACAGAATATGTACCACTTCACGAATATGAGGAGCCAAAGATTTCGCTCGATCATATGGAACATGCAGAAACTGTATCCAGTAAGTATTTGTATTTAAACTAACTGTAAATATATGGAGACGATTTTTGTAAATCAAAATAATGTGGCAGTTAGACTTGTTTTTAGTAAAAGTATTTTCTATCAAAGTAGATTCACCATATGAATTGAATAGAAAGAATCTTACAATCGAAATGTCAAGAACGGAAAAACAAAACTGCGAAAAAAACTAAAAAATATTTAAAATGTCAAATAATTGCGTAAATGTAAGGAAATATTAATAAATATATTATTACAAACAGGTGACAGATTCATCCCAAGCGAACTGAGCGATGCGGGCAGCAACAAGTCCTTGATTTCAGTAGACAGCAGCGCGCCCTCCATGAATGGCACTATGTCCGACCAGTATGACAACCCTGTAAGATATATGCAGATATTATTTATTTATCTCGATTAACTGGCGTTCTTACTTTATTTACTAGCGACTTAGTTGCCTAACAGTGGCCTATGTGTTACTCCAAGTGATAATTTATATGTGTATCTGTGGAGAAGGGTTCATACAAGACGTCTTACCTTAAAATTATTTTGGTATAATTTTACATAAATGTATTTAATTTTTTAAATGTATAAAATATTTTTTTTGGATATACATATTCATCTAAATTCGTCCAGCCAGTCGTTAGTTCATATAGTCTTTAGGACCGATCCACACTATAGTGTCGATCACAATTCGCTCTTGATCCCATATCGGTCTGGTAAAGTATTGTTATATAAGAAACAATAATTGAATTCATACTATCAGTAAGGCTCACGTTTCGGTCGAATCACGCTCCATCAACGTTTCTTGTATAGAAATACTTTACCAGACTGATATCGGACCGAGGACGGACTGTGATCGGCACTATAGTATAGAGCGGCCCTCAATGTAGGCGTTTCGACGTAACGGCTTAGACGGGGAAAGGCTTCAAGGTAGTGGGGTATACCTGTAACTTGTTACAAGATGATACTACAGTATTTTAAACTTGAAATCGTTTTCCATGAAAATTGATATATTTTGACAATCCTTGCATTTGAAAGTTTTTCCGTTAAAATCAATACGTGATAGTTCATTAAATTCGGATTTTTTTATGTATATTGTGCATTGATATTCAGGAACTCAAGATACACAATTAGCGTCACAAAAGTGTCCTCAAATAGATGAATATAATAATTCGAAATTATGCGCTTTTTTCAAATCTCTTTTGTTCATAATAACGTATACAAATGTAAAAGATGTATACGAATATTTAACAATACAGTTAATTGTTATTTAATGTTGATTTTATTTTATTACAAATTATTAATAATTCCTCACTAAAATATTAGCAACAGTTGCAAGTGTTGGTGGGCGGAGCTAGACAGTTTTCCGTCCTTATCAGTTTGTATGGTAATGCGGGACAGAGAAAGCCCTATGCATGGTTCACTCCTTGAATAGAGTGTAACATTGTCGACGTGCAGTTCGCAGACAACAAGAGCAGCAACTCGCTGGAGAGCGTGGACGCGCTGACGAGCGCGCTGCGCGGGGGCCCGCGCGCCGCCAGCGCCGCCAGCGCGCGCGCGCCGCCCGACGACGCCGCCGCCGCGCCGCGCCTCATGGAGTCCATCGTGTCGCAGGGCAAGACCTACCTGGTCACTGTCACCAAGAAGATAGGCAGCGTGAGTTGTGTATTGTATCTGAACTGATGTTGTTAATGATGAAGTGGCTCTGTCTGTCTGTCTGTTTGTTACGTTTTTACGCGTAACTGATTGAACCAATTTTGATGAATTTTGGTATAGAGATAGATGGGACCTTGAAGAAGGATAAAGGCTTTTTGTCGCGCAAAAGTATTTTTTTTTACCTATTTAAAACTTATATAGGGACAGATCTGAGCGAAGCGAGGATAAGACGCCAGTTCTTTTACAAAAATAGTCTACGTAGCTACCGACTTTTGAGAAAGATTGTGTAGTTGATTTAGGTGTATGTTCTGCTTTGTGTTTATCTCATTAAACTATTTCGTAACTTGTTGGAATAGTAAACATAAAATATTTAATTGTAATTTTATATATGAATAGTTCCAACCTCTTTGTTAACTTGTGTGCCTACTATTTATTTTTCTATTTAAATTTGTCATGTTCCATGTCACTGTAAAAAGTATTACCGGGCAATAAACGTTGTTAAACTTTCTCTATTATTATAATTAATTTCCTACAGGTTATGGGCCCTCTCGTATACCTAAAAAGATTCAAAGTTTAATATTTACTGCTATAAAATACTATACAGTCGTTGATATTAGTAATTTGCGAATATTTTGTCGAACGTCAACCCGAATACAATGGCTATGTCTAATTTACAAATTGAGAAATTAGTTGGACGGGAAAATTATTCGACATGGAAGTTTGCGGTCAAATCTTATCTAGAACATGAGGATTTATGGGAATGTGTCGATCCCGGCACCGATGTCGACATAAAAAAAGATACAAAAGCCAAGTCAAAAATCATTTTGTTGGTGGAACCAATAAACTACGTCCATATAGAAAATGCACAGTCATCTAAAGAAGTTTGGACGAACCTACAAAATGCTTTCGAAGACTCCGGGTTATCATGAAAAGTCGGCTTATTGCGAGATTTAATAAACAGATCGCTAGATAATTGCGCGAGCGTCGAAGACTACGTGAATAAAATTATGAGTACTGCGTACAAATTACGAAATATCGGATTCGATGTAGATGACCAATGGTTAGGAACACTCATGCTGGCGGGTTTACCGGATAATTATAAACCTATGATCATGGGTCTGGAAAGTTCCGGCATTAAAATATCGGCAGACTTCGTCAAAACAAAACTTTTACAAGAGGTTAAAGTTTCCGAGTCTTCTGCATTCTTCACAAAGCACAAGAATACCTCTAATAAGAATAATGCCAAGCCAAAAGGAAAGGGCCCACGCTGCTTTAATTGCAACAAATACGGTCATTTTAAAAATCAATGCACAGTGAAGAAATCTAACCATAATACTTTTTCAGCAGTTTTTACAGCTTACAGCAATGTAAATGAAGATGATTGGTACATTGACTCAGGTGCCACAATGCACATGACAAAACATTCTGACTGGATGTATGATTTACAACCATCTCCGATTCAGCATATAACAGTTGCTAATAATGATGCAATCTCCGTGCAAAATATGGGTAAAGTAAACATTCAGACCATATACTGCAAAGATAAATGTCCTATCCAGGTAAGAAATGTTTTATATATTCCTGAGCTGAGTGCAAACCTGTTATCTGTTAGTTAATTAACCAAAAATGGCTGTAAAGTGGAATTCACTGATATAGGTTGCAATATATACAATGCCAATAAGATTCTCATAGCAAATGCAACTCTAACAAATAATATGTACAAACTTAATACTGTTACTGGGAATGCTTATGCTGTCTCATGTAAAAATAAGACAGATATTATTACATGGCATAAGAGAATGGGGCATTTAAATTTGGCTGATGTAAAGAGGTTAGAGTTATGTGCTGAGGGTATAACTATCACTAATAAAAATGTTGATGTTGTCTGTATACCCTGTTGTGAAGCAAAACAAACACAATTACCGTTTCCACATTCTGGTTCAAGAGCAAAAGCATTACTCGAAATAGTACATACTGATCTGTGTGGTCCGATGGAGACGCCATCTGCTGGTGGTGCGAAATACTTCATAACCTTCATAGATGACTATTCCCGTAAAGTTTATGTATATTTTCTCAAGAACAAAATGGATATTAAGTCAGTGTTTAAAATATTTAAAGAAGAAGTAGAAAACGAATTAGAAAAGAAAATAAAAGTAGTAAGAAGTGATAATGGAAAAGAATATAATAATAAAATATTCTCTGATTTTCTAGCAGCTTCCGGCATCAAACATCAGACCAGCACTCCATACACGCCTGAGCAGAATGGGTTAGCAGAGAGAGTTAACCGGACGTTGGTGGAACGTGCAAAATGTATGTTATTTGAAGCAAAGTTGCATAAACAATTCTGGGCAGAGGCAGTCACCGCTGCAGCTTATGTCATCAACAGATCACCATCACGAGTTTTGGATGAGGTAACTCCCTATGAAAAATGGACCGGTAAGAAACCAAACATTTCTCATTTAAAGATTTTTGGTTCTAAGGCCATGGTACATATTCCAAAACAAAACCGTCTTAAATGGGATCGTAAATCAAGAGAATTAGTGTTTGTGGGATATTGCGACAATACAAAGGGCTACAGATTGTATGATCCAGTAAATAAAAAGATTGTAATCAGTAGGGATGTGATATTTATTGAAAAATCAATGAGTGAGAATGATAATATCACACTGCAACCCATACCTGCCAAACAGTTTGTCAATGTCCCTCTAAATACAGTAAATGATAACATACCTGTTGATGATAGTTCACAGAATGAAACGCAAAATGATACCTTGTCACACTCGAGTACGGACACGTCTTTCGATAGTTGCGTGTTGAATAGAACAAATAGTGATGAAACTTATCATCCCAGTACAAGTGATGATAGTATCGACGATGTTTTTAGAACAAATATGACTTTAAGATCTCACAAGAAACACAATAATTTCATGTGTGTTCAACAGATTTCAGATCCACTAACTGTTGAAGAAGCCTTGTCGAGCACTGATGCTGAACATTGGAAATCAGCAATGGACGAGGAGTATCAGTCCTTATTAGAAAATAATACTTGGGAAATTACTACTCTTCCAGATAACAAACGTCCTTTACCATGCAAATGGGTTTTCAAGAGAAAGACTAATGAAAATGGGGAAATAGTAAAATATAAAGCACGGCTTGTGATTAAAGGTTGTTCACAAAAACCTGGGATAGATTACACGGAAGTATTTTCACCGGTTGTAAGGTATGCTTCCTTGAGATATTTGTTTGCTTTGGCAGTTAAATTTGATTTGGACATTTGTCAAATGGACGCCGTATCAGCCTTTCTTCAAGGGGATATAGAGGAGGAGATATATATGTTACAACCACCACTGTATGACAATGGTAAACAAGTATGTCGACTGAGAAAATCTCTATATGGATTGAAACAGGCCAGTAGGCAATGGAACAAGAAGCTTAGTTCTACGCTGAAAGGAATGGGTCTATCACAGAACAAGTTAGATCCTTGTATCTATTATAAAATTGTGGACAACAATAACATGTTTTTTTTAGCTGTATATGTTGATGACCTAATTTTATTTACAAATAATATAGACACAAAAAAATACGTTAAGGAAGAGCTTCAAAAACAATTTAAAATAAAGGACCTGGGAGATATAAAATATTGTATTGGTATACATATAGAGAGAGACAGGAAGAAAGGAGTTATATATTTAGATCAAAAGAAATATATACAAGAAGTGTTACATAAATATGGGATGTCAGATTGTAAAAGTGTTAAGACTCCAATAGATGCTAACACAAAATTTAAAGAAAAATCTGAAGAATCATGTACCTTACATGAAATCTCTTATCAAGAGATAATTGGTTGTCTATTGTATATTTCACAAATTACCAGGCCAGATATAAGTTTTGTTATAAATATGTTAAGTAAATACAATAACAAACCTGAAATGTCACACTGGATAGCCCTGAAGCGAGTTATGCGCTACTTAAAAGGCACTGAAAAGTATAGATTGAGTTATAAACAAAATTCGGAGGAGAATATGACTCATGGCTTCTGTGATGCAGACTGGGCAAGCTCGGAGGACGACAGACGTTCCTGTACTGGCTACGTATTCCTGTTTCAGGGAGGAACAATCAGCTGGAATTCTAAACGCCAGCCTACTGTTGCTCTGTCTACAACCGAAGCAGAGTATATGTCTTTGTCTTCATGTGTACAAGAGGCTGTGTGGCTGAAACAACTTCAAGAAAGTTTTTGGCCTTTGCTCAAGAATGAAGCAATGATCATCTATACTGATAATCAGAGTTCTATAAAACTTTCAAGTTCCGATGGCTATCATCCAAGGACTAAACATATTGATGTGAGGCACCACTATGTACGTGATAAAGTTGTTGGAGGGGTCATTTATGTGAAGTACATACAGACGAACATGATGGTAGCTGATGCACTCACCAAAGCAACGCCATATTCAAAATTGAATTATTGTGCTACCAAGATGGGATTGATTTATGTTTAAGGGAGGATGTTGGAATAGTAAACATAAAATATTTAATTGTAATTTTATATATGAATAGTTCCAACCTCTTTGTTAACTTGTGTGCCTACTATTTATTTTTCTATTTAAATTTGTCATGTTCCATGTCACTGTAAAAAGTATTACCGGGCAATAAACGTTGTTAAACTTTCTCTATTATTATAATTAATTTCCTACATAACTATTACTAAAAGAAATAACTGTAAGTATTATATCTGCATTATTTTAACCGAAAGGGAAGAAAAAGGGTGTAGCTGTGCTGGTTCTGTTTTGTGTTTCTGTTTATCTGATTCGGATACTTCATCACTATCAATAAGATGTGCAGTGTCAGTAATTCTATTTGCATTGTTTTATTCAGCCCTTCACCTCTCACTGCTAGGCACGTACTATTACTATTTATAGTATATTAATAATTTTGTTATGTCTATTTTTTGTTATAGGGTAATTATGGTCACGTATTTAAAGGCTGGATGGAACGAGACAACCAAGAATCTCAAAGGAAAGAAGTTGCTGTTAAAAAGTTAACAAGACAAGCATCTGAAAGAAACGGCAGTCTTTATGAAGACTTTAAAAATGAACTCGAAATTATGAAGGTGATATATCAGATAGAAAATCTGCCGGTTATTTATTTTTCTCAAAGACGCGATTGCCTGTAAATTAATATACCTTAAAGTTTGTCATTGAGTAAATCTAGCTTAAGTTTAGTGGATCTCTAAAAATTTCTTATGCCCGATTTCACCAACGTCACCTAAGTTTAAGGGATCCCCTAAGCACGTTTAGGGGGCTGTTAGGGGACAGTTTCTGTTTTACCGATAGTTAGGGTCACCTAAATATTAAAAGGCCCCCTAAATTTAGGTGCTCGAAATATGGGCTTAAAGACGATCGTAAAACGAAATTTAATTTAGGGGCTAGTTTAGGGGACTTTTAAGCTAGGGATCGAATACGTAGGTGGTAGCTTGGTATGGTATGGTATGTTCGGGCTGTTTTCCGCAACTCGACGACTATGCGCCTATTTTGCGTGTTGTAGGTGGTAGCTTATGGGTTGTTGGTGAAATCGGGCATTAGAGTCCTTAGTTATTTTTGTTGGACGTTACGCAAAATGTTCAATTACTATGTATCAATATAGATAAATATTTTTTTACCATTATTTTTAAGAATAAACATTTTAATGTTAAATAGATGAAAAAAAACGTGTGTGTATTTATGTTTATGTACGCAAGTAAGAAGTTATAATTCTCTGTCGTAACGGAACCAAAATAGCTAAAGATTTCATCCCGTATGTCGCAACTCTCTGTTTATGAAAGGAATGCAGCTAACTTCATGTCGCCTTTTGACTGTCGGTGTGCGCGAACATCGTAAAAATTTTACTCTCATAATTTTTTCTACACGTCCCAAAAGAAGTATAACTTCAAAATAATTTGGATTTATTCCTTGCAGTCTCTACAACACATAAATATAGTTGAAATCCTCGGCTATTCGTGGGATCACGGGTCAGACGTGCTCATAGTGATGGAGTATCTGGAGGAAGGATCGCTCAACTACTATCTCAAGTTCCAAGGCGACAAGTTGCGTATATCTCACCTAATCAAATACGCTAAAGATATTGCTACGGTAAGATATCTTTTTATTCTGTATTATTTTATATTGACTGATTAATTCTGAAAAATATTAATCGTTTAAATTAGTAGATATTTCTTAGAGTTCGGTTTCTTAGACTTCGGTGTTGCTTGGATAAAAACCCTAAAATAGGACTTAACGCTTTTTAAAATTAGTTATATTGTATGGTCAATACTAGCAACAATATATTGATCGTGCAATTTTATTATATTTTTAATAAATATAATTAATTCTATAATAGTATAACTGAATATAATGGTATAATTTTAGATCTATTTTCGGACAAAACTTTATTTACAAATTTCATTATTTTGCAGGGTATGGATCACGTATCGGCTAAGAACGTGGTGCACAGAGATTTGGCCACTAGAAATATTTTAGTGGTCAACAAATATCACGTTAAAATATCTGACTTCGGTCTCGCTCGGATCATACCAAAAGAAGAGAATGCATATAGAATCAAGACTGAACGACTGTTGCCTATCAATTGGTATGTTTAAGTTTTATAAACGGAAAATTGTACTTAATGCTATATTTTGCTTATATAAGAATTATGATAATTTCTTTGTCTTTCTATAAAAACATTGAAAGCCAAGTGAAGCGGAATCAAAAATTACCAATGTTCATGGCTGTTTCGAAGTCAAAGCACTATAAAGCTATCTCGTAGCAAGTTACAGTTATAGGTTCAACTCTAGAGCCGTATGCCAACTATCATATAAAAGTAAGTATGACATTCAGGTGCGTCTCTCCCGCACGCTCCGCACGATTGTTCTGTCTAGACAATAGCGTTAGATGACTGTATGGGGTAATATGATCGTAGTAGACTATAATAGACTATAATATACTATAGTAGACTATAATAGACTGTAGTAGACTGTGCTATTGTGTTCCCTCAGGTATGCCCCGGAGTCCGCAGTGGAGCCGTGGCACTTTTCCTCCAAAAGCGACGTGTGGTCGTACGGCGTGACCGCGTGGGAGATATTCACGCGCGCTCGCCATGAGGTGCCCAAGTTCGATGTGGAACGGCCTCGTGAGAGGGCTTCTTGGTTAGTTAGTCTTTACTGTTATATGTTACTAGCGACTCGCTTCGTTCGGGTTCGTCCCTAGCTTCATTCCCCATATAAACTTTCATCCCCATTTTCACCCCCTTAAGGGATGATTTCCGGGTCAAAATGACGTATCTTCTTACCAAATTTCATCTTAATCGGTTCAGTAGATCCAGAGATTACCCCCTACAACCTCACAAACTCACTAACTCACAAACTTTACCTCTTTATAATATTAGTATAGATTATTGTGTAATTTAATATTACTTATTAATTCATCTTGATAGTTATGGATCAGTATTCACAAACAATGCTAAAAGATTCAACGGTGTACCCTAACACATAGAATAACTTTATATGTTTCAATTCGTGACATGCTAACAAACTAGCAAACTTAAACTTAAAAATAAAACAATTTACAACTATAAATGTGTGTACGTACTGTGTAGACATTAAAATTGTCGCCATATTGAACCTTATGATTGTAGACTCTAAAAAACAATACAGTAATGATAAACACTAACAGGACGAGTAAAGAGGCTGACTAATAGGTTTCACTTAGTATCGCGGATTCAATTACCGCGCAGTTATTGTTATTCTCTCAATTTGTAAATATGGAGCTCACGATAAAAATAGAAAGAAATTTTACTATGTACTAACTATTATACTACTACTATAACTAAATATTTCTAAGAAAGTATTATAGAAGCACAGTTTTTTTTAAATTCCAGTGATAATATTTTAATTTTAAATAAAGAAAGTAATATATTTACTCATTTTTAAACGCCTGTATGATACATACACAATACAAATACTTATTTTTTGAATTTGTTCTAGTTTCCAAATCCCAGAAAGCTGTCCATCAGAAATATTTCGCCATCTTATGAAAGACTGTTGGGCGCTCGACCCCAACTTGCGGCCGAAGTTCATCGACCTCGTGCACATGTGCAAGCGCTTCATGGACGAGTACAAATGAACTTTACACCTTAATGCATTGTAATAAGGTACATTTTACTGTGATTTCCTTAACTGTGTTGTTTGTCAAACGTAAGGATTTCTATTAATTCAGATACGGTGAATCATTGTGTTACGTGATTGTTTATGTTAGAGATTTGGATATATCTGTCACGGTATATAATGAGAAGAAGGAAAAAAACAAAGTTGCCCCATTTAGTACAATTTATTCATGTAATTAGTTATCCTTTTAATCATAGACGATTATCTCAGTACACTCGAATCTCGAGTTTGGTACCTCTTTTCGTGTGCAGTTTGATTATAGTGAATTTGAATTTTCGATATTTATGAATATTGTCCATGAAATCGTTGCCATGGTATGTATATACTTATCTCTTTACTGTTTTCAATAGGACGTTAGATGACAAATCTTGATGTTATCATTAAAAATGAATGACAAATGCAATATTACAAAGATCATATTGTATTGTGTATCTTATACTCATATATTGCTAGCTATTACAAGTTATGAATAACCATGCAAATAAAGATTGAAATTAAAAATGGCGGCGGACGGTAGCAAATTATGGTTAAAATATGTTATTTGAGTAATTACGTTATAAAAATATGTTTCACTAATAATATTAATTCGTCAATTATAATTTAGTTGTTATTAGGATTATCATGTAACAATCAAAATTAGGGTATTTTGTCATCGTTTAAGATTAAAGTCATCAGTTAATTTTGAAGCTTGTGAAATAAAACAATATATGAAAATAATGTTACACACTATGAATACTATTATTTTTTTGCTATCTATACCAGTAAAAAAGAGATTGCAAATGAGAAGTTATTACAGGTGAGGCCATTTATAATCTCATTTTTTTTACGGCACGATAATAAAAGTGTTACTGTGTAAATGAGACAGCAAGGAATATTTCTATCTTTTATGACACTCTTGTCTTTATACACATATATTGTAGCTCTTCTGAGGCTCTTATGTATGCGCAGAGAATAATTGGAACACTTGTTAGCATGCTTAGTTCTTTGCTAACAAACGAATTCGAGCTTTGCGTGCATACAACAAGACTCAAATTAGTATGTAAGAGACATGCTCTAATATCTATTTCTGTAATGTATGGTAAATTTATTTACCCTTCTGCAGTATACTAGCAATATATAAGCATTAGGTATGTATGTATGTATGTATATATATATATATATACATATATATATACATATATATACATATATATATATACACGTATACAATTCATTTAAATAAGAAATGACTATTTAAACTGTCTATTAGTAGTTAAAGAGTTTCGATTCTACAAATCATGTTTGAAGTCGATCGCGCGACGCACATACAAATTTACATTTAGCGATTGTATGCGTTTTGTGGTTCCTTTGCGCATTTTCCTTATTTTTTTTTATATTAATTAATATTGTAAATATTTAATATAAGTGCAATTAAATGATACGGGAGACGTGTCCAAATAATACCTCCATGCAATTTTATTAGATCACATTAAGTTTTTTTATAGGTTTTATATTATAGAAATGATTATGTAAATCTTATGATTATATACTTGCCGATTAGGGTTGAGTCAATTGTAGGGTATAGATGTTGAGTTGTATTGTAGTTTTGTTCGGTAAGCATTCTTTTAATTGGATTTCTATTATTGTATTGCTTTGTATTTGATCCTTTTTATCGTCCAACTGCTGGGCATAGACCTCCCTTTAATACAAGGGGGATCGGGCCATAGTCCACCGCGCTGGTCAAGTGCGAGTTGGCTTATTTTCAATATTATTTTCTGTTGGGATTTGTATTATATTACAAGCTCATATTATAGGTATATACATACTTATATGTTTTGAGATGTAATATTTTTATTTGTTTTTTTTTCTAATAATCGATTAACGGTAGGTTCTGTGATGTTTTTATATGACACAAAAGAGAAAGGAAGCCTGTAAAATTATAATCTAATACATATTTTGTTGTCTCAGAAATATATATGCATTTTAGATATTTTATTATCTAGGTAAGTACTATTTGCACGCACAAAGCTACTTAAATGAATAATATATAATACATCCATCTCTTAAAATGGTCAAAAATTAAAAAAATATATATAAATTGAGCCTTAAAAGTAATGCTTAGAGTTGTTTTCACAAAAAAAAAAATAGTTCAGAGCGCGCTCAAATGTTCAAATGAGCGCTCATTCGGTGAGGACATTTTTTGTCGCTGATTGTGTATCTAATAATTTGATGAATGTATCATTATTTCTTCATATGTCCAAATAAAAGAATGTTTACGCGCATCATTGATAAAACCAAAGATGATATTAAATTATCTTTTAACATTGTTAAACTAAAGATACAATTTTATATTAAGGATAATATTATGTATATTTTATCTCGATAACTTTGCAATTTGCTGTTGTGACAAGTTAGTTTTATTGAATGTTAAATATGTTTTAAAATATTCTAATATTTACTTACACGCTGTATAGTTGATGATGCAAGAGTTTATACGTAGCGTAAAAAAGATGACATTTTGACATGCTTTTTTGAATTAATAAATTATTTCTGTATCTATTATTAATGATGTATTCTTAGAAAGTGAAAAATTTAGTATATATTTTGTTTGGAAATAATTTTTTAAAAGTAGTTTATTTGTACGAGTTTTTATTAATGTACTCGAGAATTTGACTAACGTTGGTATTGTGATTGTAAGAGACTGATGAGATAGAAAGCGGTGCTAAAATCAAGGATTCGGCCTTATAATTCATATTAAAATCCGTTATATTTCTTGACACAGAAATGTTATAATTTCTTTTAGCCATGTTTTGTCAAACCTATATTGGTTTAGTACGTTTAGGTCGTGTATGTATATGGTGTTCAAAATATGACAATTTTTGAAAATAAAGCAGTACGTATATATTTTAAAATAAATTATATCGTCAGTGAAGGATTTATTGAACGTAGAAATATTAAACGAGTTTTATATTAGTACGTACATGTGTTTCTAATTTTTTTGACATTAATAGTATGCGAATATATTGTATTGTTCTATTTATGATATATCATAATTAGAACTTCGTATATTTTTATTTTTTAAATTTATGACGTAAATATTTTTAAAATTAGTGCTTTTTTACGGAATGATAAACTACGACGGACGAATATTAAGATGGTATTTCCTTGCATGGGAAAAAGTTCAATTTCTACATCAGGATAAGGCATTTAATGTGTTTTAGATCTGTTTTAGTACAAAACAATTCATTTTTACTTACATTGTTCTTGGGGGAAAAATTTTCTTCCCTTTTGTTTGTACACATTTTTAGTATTTTTCATTCACCATCTAACTATTCTCCTCATATTTTGCAAAATTTTATTGTCCTCACAATATTCTTACGTTTTAATGTGGAAAACGTTGCTTTTTGTATAAGATTTTTATATTAATTTCAGACTGATAATTTTCAAATCAGCACCCATATAAAACAAAGGAAAAAATTATTATATAAGATAAAAGTAATTTTTTGAGAGAACGCTTTGTATTCGGATATATCAAGTGTCGAATTTATTGGACTTCACAGACTTTTATTTTTGTGAATAGGTACAATGTTTCTTGAAAAATGTCATGCAATATTGCCTCCTCAATTGGGCGTAAAGTAAGGATGGTAGGATGACAAGTCTATATATATATATATATATATATATATATATATATATATATATATATATATATATATATATATATATATTAAAATACCATCATAATTAACTTAATTTATAGATATATAGAGTTATACCTACTGCTACAAAAATGGCAAAACAACAAATTGTCAAATTACTAATGTTTTAGATTAATTATTGCCATTTAAAAGATAAACATTTACTAAAATAACCCGGCAAAGTAATTGCTTCGTCTGGTAACATGAAAGTTATATGTTAATCTACATAATGAAGCGTGTTAAACTCACTGACTCACTCTCTTCAATTCTTGCTTTTGCTTGGCACAGTAATAAACTTGTAAACTTGATTCTATAATTTTTGATTACATTTTGAACAATATTTAAGGGCCGTAATAGCAATTACAGATGTACCTATTCGTAGTTTAAACTGACATTTGCAGTACAAAATATGACAGTAATATTTAACACACAGACACAACAAGAGGTTTAAAAGCTCTATATATTGATATTACGGGCCTAAGCATGTAAAAAAAATATTTTCTATCATACAGGTGAAACATCGAACTGTAGTGTAGATAAATTATAAGCTATTCGTATATACAGATGTTGCTAATTTTATGAAATTTTGAAATGTTGAAGTAGAAAAAAAATGTGTTTGAATGGTTCATCTTAGGCTTAACCTAAAACGTTTAATGCAAGATGTATACATGTTTAGATATGTTCTCATAGTTATACTAATCGCATACAAAATTTTAAGGAAAAAGTCATATATGTGTATTTGAACAATTTTAAAATATTTGATGTACAGGTTTGGCCATTTGTGCTTTGCCTGCCTGATTAAAATGGCGCTTGTTTTGGAAAATAATTGCTGTGATATTTAATTAAAAAATATTGCGTACTCTCTCAATACACGTTCATAGCTCAAATAGATCAGTGCATGCGTTCTTTTTCATACTGTTACCATGAAATTTTATACTTCTTGGATTTAAAAAAAAATTACAAATAGTAATTTTGAAAGAAAGCAGGTGTAAAAAATTATTCACATCGATGTCACGATTATATTACTGTATATAGATATATAGATGTTAAAAGATTTTCGTGTAAGTAAAGTTTTATCGTCGTTCGTAATTTGGACTAGGTTCATTCAATGTAAAATATTTTTTTTTTATATTGATATAAATAACTAATAAAACAGTTTATCAATAGTAAACGATGTAATTAAAAAAAATACACAGCCGTCCATTTTGAAAGTGTTTTCGCTTTTGAATTTAAGATTTTTGTTAAATCATTATAATATTATAAAAGATGAATGTATGTAAATAAATTTATTGATCTGTATTTTACATTAAATGAAGCTACGTCTTTCTATTTTATTTGCCATGAATTTAAATATAATTTTAAATATTTGGGACATTATTACGTTTTATTTAAACACCCTTTTCCATTAAGTTAAGGAATATGTCAATAAACTTGACATGGGTCTTAACAATATTGGCACACTAAAATGTGCGTGAAGGAATGCTACAATATGTCTGTTAGATACTGTCTTTTGCCCGGAGGTCATGGGTTCGAATCCCCCCCACCACAAGTTTTAAGTACCTATATAATATATTGACTTCTAGCGACCCGTCCTTGTTACCTTTCGACCTGTTGTTTTAACATTGCCAATAACCTATTATGAGTTTAATAAAGGCTTGCTTGAGTGCACAGCAAACAAAGTTTTATTAAAGGTATGAGTTCAAATTCAGCTACCTTGTCTATATCACACAGAGTTGAATTTAAAAACCACTGAACCAAACGACTGTTTACTAAAGAGGCTGTTAGTATTTATATTAGCATACCATTTACAGTATACTAATATTTATAATCTATACTATCCATACTAGTATTATAAATGTGAAAGTGTGTTTGTTTGTCTTTCTTTAACGTCGAAACGGATTGGCGTGATTTTTTGTGTGGAGATAGTTGGAGGACGGAGAGTGACAGGTTACTTTTTACCGCGGGAGATTATCTTTTTCCCGCGGGAAAACACGTTATAATACAACCCAAAAAAATATTTATTATCAGAAATACTTGAAGTTGGTATAAATGCTCTTCAATGCAATTAATTAAATACGTGTTTTACCATTTTTCGAAACTCATCCCATAAGGGAGTAAAATAGCGGATAAAAGTTTGTATGAAATCTACCTTTTTTTTTGTAGTTTTAGCGCGAACGAAGCCACGGTTTCTGCTAGTAATATTACAAATGTGAAAGTTTGTGTGTATTGATGTATGAATGTTTGTTACCCTTTCATGCCAGAACGGCTGAACAGATCTAGATGAAATTTGGCACAGAGATAGATTATAGTCTAGAATAATTCAAGGTATTTTCAATCAATTATCCCTGAAAAATGTACGGTTCCCGTGGGATAGATTTGTTTTTGTTTTAGTATATAATATTAATATGTAAGGTAATTTATGAATTTCATTAAGAGGCCTAATATCGCGTGGGTTCTTTTATCTATTTTTCTAAAACATGAAGGTGTTAATGGTCGGTCAAATTGTAAACATTCGAATGAGCATTTTGCATGTATGTATGTAAAGAGGGAAAGTTTTAATTAAGCGGTGTGAAAATTTGCGCCTGGCTGCTCTATTGGGGTTGCAAGGAATTTGTTCACCAGCTTGCGGTCAGGCGACTCTACTGCGTTTTAGTCGAAAATATGTGAATAAATTAAGGAATTTTAACTTGAAATTGTCAATAAGCTATACAATAAATAACATAAACTTTTAATTAGGTAGAAAAATGGGATTTATATGTATGTATTATTGTAAAATAATTATTAGATTTTTTATGCTGTCATTCTGATTTAAAATACTTGATTTTTTTTGTGATTTGTGTAACAAGTACAAGTACTTTGTGTACTAAGTGTACTTTATACTACTTCAATTATAATTAAAAAAAGGTAATTTATAAAGTAAAAATGATCGATTTCTCCATTTTTTTTTAATTTTAAGGGTGTTTTTACAAGACGACCATACAATGATTTTATATTTTCAAAAAGTAGAGTTCAAGACGAAAAGAATGAGCCCTATCTGAAAAATGAACGATTTTTTAAAAAAATGTAAACGCCCACTTGAAGTTGGGGGTGATTTTCAGCCTTTCGAGACCATAAGACATACTTTTCTCGGAAATGGCTAAACATTTCAATTCCTTTTTTTTTAATTTATTATATTAAGTACTTCGAAGATTACATTCCCTTAGTTTCATGGAAATCAAAAGATTATTCTTGAAATTAAAAATAAAAAACCAAGAAACAGTTAAAAACCGAGTTTTTCGCAAATATCTCGAAAACTTTGAGGTTATTGTAAAAAGTGTTATGTATAAAAGTTGTAGATTTTATTAGACCTACAACTTTTGTAGAAAATATTTTTCGGTAGAACGTCACAGTAAGCCGGAAATTGAAAAGAACTATGTTTCAACGCTTTGCGTCTCTGTGCACTCTCTATTCCTGTCACTCTCATACTCCCGTGGGACGACTATTCGACACGACCAGTGAGAGTTAAGGCGCAGGACCGACGGCTTTACGTGCTCTCCGAGGCACGGGGGTGAAACACCGCTAACTTCCCAACTCCGGGCTGTTACTGAGGCTTACTATATAGAAAGACTCAATAACTAAATTTGGCCTAGCCACTACACCACCGAGGCAGTTCAATGTATTATGTACCCAGATAACTAAAGTCTAAATTGTCATTGTTAAGTTAGGTCAAGTCTATCTTGACGCATTAAGTCTTGGATAGAGAACCGTCGGATTGCATCACACGGATAATTCAGCGTAACAATAGTGACACGAAGTGACAGTCAATATTTGATAATATGTACGTACCTATCTATTGTATTGCTTGCACATAGTATATATGTATAGGACAAGAAAGGTCGTGGATCTCTTCTAAGATCATGATTGGTGTAAAGCATTCGAAACGTAAATATCAGGGGTTGTATACTATTTTTTTTTGCTACAAATGTCAAAAGTTTAGGTCATTACTACTCTTACGTCTATATCAGATGAGTTGAGAGTTTACAGCTATACGATATAAGATCTTTTTTTTCGTGGTATTAAGCTGATATTTTGTTTTTTTTGGTCATATATTTGAACGCCCTCTGGAAATATCGGTTCAAGTTAAAAGAAATACTTTTGTATTGATTAATTATTGATAGCTTATTTATTGAGGAAAACAGTGTCTAATATGACGCTACGAATCTTAGGAGTGGAACAATTATACTTACATAATGGACAAGGCAAGGAGAGTCATGAGCAAACGCTAGTAATGTAAAAGTTTGCGAAGATTTTGGAAAGTTATAATTCGATCTCGTGTAAACCGCTGAACAGATTACTTTTGCCTTGGGAAATGCACTTACGCATACATTTGCAGATAGCATACGTACCGGCCACAAAAGCCACTACTACCCACTAAAACCCAACGGCACCTCCTCTGTTTTAATCCGATGGATATGGACAATACCCTTATTATTATTTTTTTGTTGATGCTGGGGAAACCCATCATGGGGAGCCTACCGGCCGTCAATGGGTTAGGGTACTGTGAGACTCCTACTCACTAAAACCCACAGCGGAACTCGTCGCCGCAGTGCAATGGGGCGTTGCAGGATCGCTTGCGCATTCACTACAACTATACCCTGGATTAAGTGAATCATATCACTTTTCACCTCGGTAGGTACATTAACTGGTCCCCGTGAGGTATTAGACCACCAGGTAAATTTCTAAGAAATTAATTAAAATTCTAAAATATCTATTGTTAACTGTAACTCCGGCGTGTCTGCGGTCGTGGAGGGAATAATAGTAGGTTGTTATAAAAATTCACCGTGGGATGTAATTGAGTCGAGAACGGATCCTTTGTGACGTTTTACTAAATAAATATTCCTCTGGATGGAATGGATTCCTATATTTCGTAAGTAGTCCCTTTGTAAATATAGGATATAAGCTGTCTAGATTCGAAATGACATTTCAATCCGTTGAGCTGAGCCCAATTACACAGGGAAGAAGTAACAAATAAACTTATTATATATTTTTTTTATTATTTTGAAAATATTTGAAATGGTCAGGCTTGGCCATAAACTGTTATTTTATTATATTTAATTTTATACTTGGCGAACAAAATAATATAGGATAATACCCGAAAATGGAGCACTTACTTATTTTAAGATAACAATTAGGACGACACCTAGATGTTGGTACACGAAGAGTACTCGTACCTACTTAAAATATTTTCGGCGATATATTGAAATTAATGATGGAAGGTAGGAGTACATTGTAAATAAAAACACCCTACATATTTACACTTAAATGAAATTTGTAAAATAACATGCTACTAAAGAATCTAAGATAATTTGTAGTCATTCTGAATCCGGCTATTTTTAGTTAAAAATTTTCCTTTTTTTATTTTTATTTAATCTGATCATCTGACATTTGAAAATAACTGCCAAAAAATAAAAAAAAATATTCAGTAGGTACTTTTATGTTCCTACTATTGTCTCATTTGTTGATCCAAAAGACGTGATCCTGTGCAAATACTCGTATCAACAAATTAAAACGAGAAGCACCTTCAGTAATTTCCATATTTTATAATTTTTCGTGAAATCCTAACTGGGGTTATTTAGGGATAAAAATATCTCAAACAAGATATTGCCAAATCGTTATGTTTTTACATATGTGCGGCAATTGATTTTAATGTGCATAGATAAAAAACACTGGCGTGCAAAAAAATCGGGCCACCCTTAATTTTAAGCATAATTTTTTGTTGACAATTGTTTGGTGAAAAAAAATACCGCAAAGGTAATTAAGGAGATTAGACGCCTTTGTTTCCTTCAAAAAAGTCATAAAATTCCTGGAAATGCACGTGTGCGCTTAATTATAGTTAAATAGCAGTAATTAGTGAATATTTGCATAATATGAATTGAAGCCACAAATACTGTTTTTTGTTATTTTAGAAGCTTAGTTGAGTTCCAATTATTGAACAAGACACTTCTACTTTGATCTGCGATTATTAGAAATACTGCAAGATGGATCTGACCGAGGCTGAATCATCTCGAATTGTGACCTTGCTTGAAACTGGACAAAGTCAACGTCAAGTGGCTCAAGCTTTTTCTGTGAGCCGTTCTACGGTCCAGAGAGTGTACAAACGTTACATGGAGACTGGTGGCTTTGTACGACGACATGGTTCCGGCCGACGAAGAGCCACGTCAGAGCGTGATGATCGATTTATTGTGTCATCAGCTCTAAGAAATCGTCATCGCACAGAAGTTGACGTTCGAAATCTCCTGAGAGAAGTGAGAGGTGTTAATGTTAGCGAGTGGACAGTAAGGCGCCGACTTAGAGCCGCTTCCCTGACGCCACGAAATTCCGCAACTGGCCCCAAACTCACCCCTGCACATCGAATTGCAAGATTACTTTTTGCCCGAGATCACGTGAATTGGAATTTGGAGCAGTGGAAGAAGGTTCTTATTACTGAAGAAAGCAGAATGTGTTTGCATGGTGTCGACGGCCGTAATTTTGTTTACCGGCGACCAGGTGAAAGATATGCACCATGCACTATGCGGGAAACAGTGTCATATGGAGGGGGCTCAGTTATGTTTTGGGCAGGATTCTGTTACGAAGCGAAAACCGAGCTTATATTCATAGAAAATGGATCCCTTACGGCCGCTAGGTATATAACAGAGGTTTTAGAAGATCATGTGATGCCTTTTACTGGGTTCATTGGAGAAGATTTTCTGCTTCTACAAGATAATGCTCGCCCACACACTGCTACACCAGTAAGGCAGTATCTTCAAGTAGTCGGAGTATCTACTATTGCCTGGCCAGCACGAAGCCTTTTTTTTTTGCACGCCAGTGTATAAAATAGCCTATTCGTAATTTTTCAATAACGTAAAAAAATATTTTTATACATAGGAACCAAGAATGAATGGAAAATATCATAGATAGGTACTTATATATGCACTAATTAGGGGCAGGCTCAAGTAAACAAGATGTTAGTATGACTACAATTAATATTATTTTGGCAATCCACTTATGATGATGCTAATTAGTAGTTAAAAATAAAATGTTCTTGATATTAAAAAATTTAGAAGTAATTGCTTGCGGCTCTGCTCTGTGGTAGGTACGTCGATAAATATATCCAGGATATGGGTAAGCTATGCTTTTGCAAATAACTTAAATGTTTTCTAAAATAAAATGAAATTATATTGCATACTAGCGACTCACCCTCGCGCCGCTCGGGTTCGTCTCTACTTAGGTTTTAACGCTTAGTATATATTTCTCAGAAATGAGATATTTTCCCGCAGTAAAAAGTATCCTATATGTTGACCCGGATGACGTTCACTATATAATATATCATTCCAAATTTCATCAAAATCCCTCCAGTGGTTTTTCCGTGATGCGGTAACAGACAGACAGACAAAAATTCTAAAAAATTTATAGGTTCGCCCTCTATAACGATAATAATGTCTATTTCAATAAGATTTCCCAAAAAATATTTAATGTACAGATTCGGCTTAGTTACAATTTTATTATATGTATATAGATAAAAGGTTAGAACTTTTCAAATGAATTTAGTTGATAAAAGAACTTTTATTTTTAGCGCACTTTTATTAGCTTCTCTATGTACTTAACTAACAAAGTAACTAAGTACCTACCTAAGTAGTAAATTCATATTGACCTACTTCTGATTTTTGCGTTTTTGTTGTACTTCTTAATTTGCAATTACACTCGGTGTTAAGTACGTTTATACTCGTATTATCATAAACCAACAAGCGTGTAATATAAGCCAATATATTAGATAATAATATTATATTGAGATGTTGATTATAATAAGGACCTACTAGATGATATAATCCGCAAACTAATCTATGGAATATCACCTATATTAATTTCGGAATGTTGAGATCTCTTACATCAGGATTGCCGCTTTCTCGTATAAATTAAAGATCCTAATATAAAAAAAGTTAACATTGCACAGTTCAGTTAAATTCATTAAATTCATCTAACGAGTTTCTCGTCTGTAGTCTCTATACTCCGGACAAAACCATGTTAAAGTCACTTCAGCCGTTGAGGAGGGTAGCCAATGCAAGCAGACGAACAAAGATAGATAGTCTTGTTTGTGCTTTAGTATAGTGTGTTTAGTATGTAAGGCAGTGGTAGCCCAGTGGTAACGCGCTCGCTTGGGAAACCGAGTGAAACGGGTTCAAATCCCGGGTCTCGCACCTCTGATATTTTCATGTCCGAATCATTTCTAACATGATTACCACTTGCCTTACGGTGAAGGAAAAACATCGTGAGGAAACCTGCATGTTTGAGAGAACCTAGCAAGTTTTCGAAAGACATGTGAAGTCCGCCAACCCGCACTTGGCCAGCGTGGTGGACTATGGCCTGATCCCCCTCATATGGAAGGGAGGCCCGAACCCAGCAGTGGGACGTCAAAACGGGCTGAATACATACATAGTGTGTATAACATATGGGCTTAAAACAACGAAAGCACGTTAAAATGAAAGGTAAGAGCTTCAATTTCCTTTCTAAGTAGGTTTAATTCTTGTCATCAAATTAATCGAAATGGTATCAGTTTTCCTAACTCATTATATATAATAAGACAAAAATTGTGAAGCAATACGTCCATGTATCCGCTTCTTATCATAGCGCAATTTATGTTCTATGCCCCATTATTTATTATTCCAATGAAAAATGAAACGAATATAATAGACATAAGCTTTACTGATATCCAATATCCTTATAAGAATAATTTGTGAAAAGGATTTTTTATTTGAACGTAACTATCTACTTTGCCTTTTGTAATTGAAGATTTTTTAATATAATACAGCATGTAACCTTTACCATTAATTAAATCCATACTATTAAAAATAACAATTTTTAATTGAAAATTAAAAAAAACAACTAACTTAGACAAAGGGTCTAATATAGTACCTAAGTAGGTAACAAGGTTGTCATAACGTTTATAGTATACTAGCAGAACCCGCGGCTTCGCTCGCGCTAAAACTACGAAAAATCTTTAAAAAGGTAGTTTCATACAACCGTTCGTCCCCTATCTTACCCTCTTATGGGATGAATTTCGAAAAATGCTAAAACACGTATTTATTTAATTGTATTGAAGAGCATTAATACCAAGTTTCAAGTAATTCTAATCATAAATAATTTTTGGGTTATATTATAACGTGTTTTACCGTGGGAATGAGATTATCTACCGCGGTAAAAAGTAGCCTATGTCACTCTCCAGCCCTCCAACTATCTCCACACAAAAACATTCAATTCGTCACTCGAACGTGAAAGAAAAACAAACAAACAAACAAACAGGCTTTCTCATTTATAATATTAGTATGGATTTATTTCGGTTCAATGCTCTTACATGTCGCTAAATTCACAAAGAATGAAAAAGCCAAGGCAGGTAAGTTGTAATTTCCATATAATATTGTCACCAAGTGCAATAGTAAATTTATTACCCGATTACAGGGAAACCCAAAGGGGTTATACGTTTGAACTATATGTACGGGTACGAATGACAATATGATAGTAATTAGTATAGTAGCGCATCTGGCTAGTCTCAATGAGATTAGCTGATTTGGCTGAAATGAGTCGGGAGGACATTAATACTATTTTATTTCGTTAACTGGTTTGTATCTTGATAATTTATGTTTTTTGTAGGTTTGGTAGCTAGTATTAGCTAATAACAAGGATTTTGATCTAGTGTTTAGTTACGGCTTTGTCAATGCTTCTAAAATTGCAGTGAATTAACAATTATCTATGTGTCTTCGAACATATTAATATTCCTTATGAGTATATACTATATAGCCAATAGACTTCATATTTAGTTAGTTCAAATATTAGTTGCAATTTTTTGAATATTTAATATTGTAATTGCTAACATTAATTATATTGTAATAAATCATTACAATTAGGGACAAAAACTAACAGAGAATAGAAAATTGTAAGGGGAAGAAGGGGACGAAGTAATTTTAGTATAAAAATTACGTGATATTTGACGTCACCAACTAAAATTACTTGTTGTTCTAAAAGTACAAAAGTATAATATTTCAGATGATTAACTACATGTTCGTGTTGTCATTTCATTTATATTATTTTTTTTACTGAAATATCAGGAGTGAGACTACGGTAGATAAGTATGATAAAAGTATTTTTGATTTATGATTTGATTTGCGAACACATAATAATAAAATTATAAGCTCGACTATAAAAGAAACTACATATTTATTATACTCCTTCAAAATGTCTGTCTGTCTGTCAGTCATTACGAGAAAACCACTGAACAGATTTTGATGAAATTTGGTATGATGATAGCTGATTATCCGGGTCAACATATAGAGTAAATGAATCGCTGAATGTGTTGCTAAGCGGAAATCTCGAGAGCAGCTCAACCGATTTCGCGAATTCTTATTTAAGAATATTCCTTGAAGTACGAGGATGGTTCCTACGGAGAAAAAAATTTAAAAAAATTGCCGGAAAAACTTAAAAAAAAAAACACTTCTATATTCCCATACAAAAGATTCGTAATAATACTTAAAAGTCAATTTGAACTTTAACACCATAATATAAAGTTTAAGTGTTAGTGGAGAGTTTCCGGGAAGGCAAAACAATTGAGTGACGTTAGTATCGTATAAATATTAATGTCAATATTTGTCAATATAATGAACAAAAAAAATTAAAATTTACATGGCTAACGCTGGCTAATCACTATTGATATCTATTTAAAACGTACCTAGCGACAAATCCGAGCGAATCGAGAGTGAGCTGCTAGTATTAGATAAATTTTAAGATGAAAGAAAGTTTATATTATATTTTTAAACATCATATTGTATTATCCTATTACTATTCGTTCTGTATAAGTGTAGTTTAAATAAATTCAAAACTTAAATTGATATAATACCAACACTAAATACGAATGAGGTGAGAAGATGTATATTTTGTAAATTAATTTATATAAAGGCTATTGAAATCCAATTTATCTCGGGAAAGCTAAATTGTATTATTTAATCTGTTTTGTTGATTTCCTTAATTGTTTACAGGAAGTTGATTCTTGTTATAAAATGGTTCACTTTTAAATTAATTTGAGTTTGTTTAAGACTTCTTACATATAACTGATTTTAATGAGTTTATTGGTTTAAAAATATACATTTTTTTTAAATTGTTAAACTATTGAAACGCTAACTTAAATCATAACAAAATTTATTGATTTCATGAAAATGCAGTGAATCCCAAGATTAAATGAAATTAAAGTCGCGATGTAAAGAATGCAATACAAAGAAGATAAATGCACTCGCAAAATGAAGACAGATTACAGACAGATAATTTACACATATACAATGTGTGACATGAACGATGGATCAAAGCTGGCTTGGGAGTCGAGAATCTCAATATCTATCGATTTAACCCCAATTTAAAGACAATACATGCTAAGTTTAGTATAAAATCTGGCTTTCAGTAGGTACTAATTTTTCAAAATCCAAATAACGTTGGAACATCTAAAAATCACTACGTATAGGGGGTTAAATCGATAGGTATTGAGGTCCTGAACGCCTGCAAGCTATGGTTCATCAGTCATGTTCGACACTGTATAATACTAATTTGAAATTGAATAATTTAAACTACATACGTATAGTATACGGTAGTGGTAGTCCAGTGGTAACTCGCTCGCTTGGGAAACCGAGTGAAGGTAGTTCAAATCCCGGCTCTCGCACCTCTGATATTTTCATGTGCTTATCATTTCCAACATGATTACCACTTGTCTTAAGGGTGAAGGAAAACATAGTGAGGAAACCTGCATATTTGAGATAACCTATCAAGTTTTCAAAAGACATGTGAAGTCCGCCAATCCGCACTTGGCCAGCGTGGTGGACTATGGCCTGATTCCCCTCGTACTGAAGAAAGGCCCGTGCCCAGCAGAGGGACGTTAAAAAGGGCTGAATACACAATACATACACACACATGCGTATAATTATTAGTTCCATGCCTATAAAAGTAAGCAATATTGTCGACACTAAATACAACAAAACTTACATAAGTTACAATTTCTAACGTAATCAAGGCCTTTAGATCAACCAGAGGTCATAGGCGAGGGCTTAAAGTTGCCTGCCGTAAGTCCTGGGATTCCCCGTCTTAATTAAACAAGGGATTCATCGGTCGCATTAATTGCTAGATTACGATAAGGACACAGTGACAATTTCGCTACATTTTCTTTTATTTTTATCTAAACTTTCTCTCTTTAGGCGTAGTTAGGGAAAATTTATTTTTCTAAAAATGTAGCTAAAGACATGTTAAGAAAGTTTTTGGTATCTTACACGAGTTAGTTTTCTTTATTGATGTCTAGCAAAATGTAAATAAAATTATCATTATTAAGATTGAACTTTATGCGACATGATCAAAATCTGTCGCAATACAAACGTATTAAATTTAACGTATCAAATTAAAATAATAATTAAAATAAATTAGGTTTAGTGTATAATATACATTATACGGATCATCTATACATATGATAAAATTGTAACTAAGCCGAATCTGTATATTAAATATTTTTTGGAAAATTTTATTGAAATAAACATTATTATCGATACAGAGGCCGAATCTATGGTTTTTAGAATTTTTGTCTGTCTGTCCGTCCGTCCGTCTGTCTGTCTGTCTGTCTGTCTGTTACATGTGTGTTTAGATGACCAAAAACAAAATTCTTAGGTTTTACATATTAGTATACTCTTACATTGCAGTTTTTGTATTTTTTCTCAGGAATGAGACATTTTCCCGCGGTAAAAAGTATCCTATATGTTGACCCGAATAATCAACTATCACCATACCAAATTTCATCTAAATTGGTTTTGTAGATCCAGAGATTACCCCCTACAACGTCACAAACTCACAAACTTTACCTCTTTATAATACTCGTATTAGTATAGATATAACATATTATTTGATAGAAAACATACTGGTTACGGTAGAAGTAACCGTTGATAAGATGTCATTCTACAATCGTTGAAGGCTAGAATCAAAAAAATCTATGAGAATGTCATATTATTATGATTCTATGATTGAACTATTAAATTTGTCATTTCAATACAATTTTCTTGTATTTGTAAACAATTCTATAATATCATTTTGTTTTCTCTTCCTGGCAGCCCCTGGTCTTATTAAGAGTTTACTGGCAGTTGACAACCAATGAACTTTATAAGAATACGAGCAGAGGTCGTAGCCATGGAGCTGTCGTCGATTCTAAACACGTGTGAAAACTTATTCGGACGCCTAGAAGTGGGTAAACATTGAATTTCAATACGCGTAACATTATATACGTAAAGGTCAATCTAATAAAGACGTAATAAAATTCAGATCTTCTGTATATTACTGAATTAGAATTCATTTCTAAACAAAATAGTTAAAAATTAATTTTATTGCTCTATTATTAAATAGAAAAGGTTTAACACCTCCAGGTAAATTTCTAAGAAATTAATTAATTTTCTAAGAAATCTATTGTTAACTGTGATGTTCTCCTGACAGATTCCGGCCTCGGCGGCCAATCTCATTGAGAATAGCCAACTGCGCAGGAGATATTATAGTGCACAAGTGTACGCGCAGACACAACGTGCACTCTCTATTCCTGTCACTCTCATACTCCAGTGGGACGACCGCTCGAAACGAGTGAAACACCGCCAACTTCCCAACTCCGGGCTGTTACTGAAGTTTACTATAGAGAAAGACTCAATAACTAAACTTGGCCCGACCCGGAACTCGAACCCAGGACCTCCGTGGGTGCAGCCGTACATGCTAGCCACTACACCACCGAGGCAGTTATTGTTAATTGTAACGCCGGCGTGTCCGCGGTCTTTGGGGGATTATTACCGTCGTTTACCCATTTTCAGGGGATCGAGTCATGAAGAGATATGATTATTTCTATATAATATATCACATGAGTTACAATATTTAGCAAAATAATAATTATTTTGTTATATGTAATTTCAAGTACCTACTATAGTTTTAATTATAATAAATAAATAAATATCCGCGAAATAATCCGAAAAGATAGTTTTATTTAAAATTTCAATAATTCGCGTAAATCTAAGAAAGTTCAATAATTTTATAAATTTAGATAGCAATCTTGTGTGAAAGTAGAAACAATGATTGATGATGATTTTGATTTTTTCGGATAAATAACAAAGATCTTGCTGGATTGGCATGCATTTTCTTTTCTCCTTTTTTTCGGTATATTCGACAAAAAGCTATAATAGACTACTATCAGTCGACTAATCGGATATAGATCCTACTCGAAATCTGTGGTCAACTACTAAACCGACGTGTAGGCATATTCGCCACCAGGGCATCGTTGTGAATGCTACTAACATTACGCCCCAATAACGAGATAAGGGTTAAGGGTTCCGCTGAGATTGTACAGAAAAGGAGTCCCTAGTCCATATCTACGTGACTTAATTATATTGTGGTGTTAGAGATCCTTTGGTGTGATATATTGAATTACACTTTACCGATTTATTATTTAAATTTTGACTTATGTGACCCATTTGATATTAAATTGTTGATGTTTATTTTGATACAATGTTATTCTGGAGAGCCATAGATGCTTTTAAAAAAAGCCAGCTTGAAAAGGCCTTTTGAATGCCCGCTGCTGAAGAATGCGAGAGGGATCACACTATAGTCTACCATGCTGGCCTAGTGCGGGTTGGGGGACTTCACATGTCTTTCGAAAACTAGTTTGGTTACACATAAAACTAACTCACCGTTGCTTCGCTCGGGTTCGTCCCTACTTGCGTTTTAACGTTTATATATATGTTGACCCGGATAACCAGCTATCATCATACAAAATTTCATCAAAATCTCTCCACTGGTCTCCAATTTTATGATATGTATAGATTAGTTTATTATTATATAATGTATGATAGTTATAAAATTACGTTTATCCTTTGCTCCCTCCCTTGCTGCATGGAAGATGGGTTAACTCATATATAAACAAACACAATTTCAAATTAATAATATTAGTAATGATAAATGTTAAAACTCATCAAAATTTTATTGTTTTGAAGTGTACTTGTAACAAATTACAGCGCGTAGCGACATATGTTAGATCCCTTGGTAAAATGAAAAATTAATTACATGGTTTTTGAGGCCATAAGAAGTTATAAGCGAGATATTTAAGTAGATATAAAAAATGGGTTGTACGTAAAAACGACATATAAATTTTATGACCCAATAAGCTGTTACAACAGATATTTTTATGATTAATCTTAAAAGATGTTTTATAGAACATTTACTTAACAATGGGTGAAACTGGTCCTCAGTATTACACCTTTTATAACAGTTTATTGACAAGAATCTCGATTTTTTGTTTATTTTAAATTGAGTCATTATAATTTTTACTTTTTATTTTTATTACTGTCTTATTTTAACGCGTAATGAAATTTTAAATAGAACTATTTAAAATTTCAATTTCATTTCAAGTTTTGATTTATGATTTACGGAAATTAATCGAATTGAGAATTTACAAGCCTGTCTCTTCATCATGTTTGTAAATAACTAATAATTTACTTATTTATAATACTTATTATATTATATAATCTAATCGCATGTAGAAATAGAGCGATTCATTGTAAATCAGATCCTACAACAAACAAACATTATGAGAGATAAAAATAATAATGTACAATTATATATTATAATTTAATATACAAATGCATGCTTAGGTATGCACACAGAAATATACGTTATGGACAAATCAAGAACATCAATAAATAATTAACATTACTGGGACCGGAGACTTTAGATGTAAGAATGTAGAGATGGATATACATATACATATATGGATGGATGGATATATATATATATATATATATATATATATATATATATATATATATATATACATAGAGAGTTTGGGATAGCTGAAAAGAATATGAGAAGTGGTGGTTATAAAGGAGATACCTAGTGGTTAGCTTTATTTTATATTGTAGGGCTTTGTTGTATACTTTGTTGTACCTACAAAAATTTAGTCTCGGCGAAATTAGTTACGTCAATATTGGTTTTATAGAAAAAAAAAACACCACCTTAAATTATTTTAGTTATGGTATCAATGCACACGTTATGAAACTAGAGATTCATACGTGAAATATGTAGATGAAAAAAAAACGAAAAAATAAAAAATGTGACATTCATTATAATTAGATAGACACACCGCTCTAGGGACTCGATATAAAAAATCATATATATATATATATATATATATATATATATATATATATATATATATATATATATATATATATATATATATATATATATATATATATATATATATATATTTATATATATATATAGGTCATTTGAAAAATCCCAAGCAACCATCCAGTATATATATGTATGTATGTATACTATTTAGGAACTTGCGTGTGATGAGGATAGTTGATAAGGTAGTATTAACTAGGAAACTTCTATGTATGTCAGACCCGTATAAACGGGTAAATTAAATCCATTTATTCTCACTTAAACACACTTTCGCTATTACTACATTGGTAAGAATGTCATTTTTCATTTAAAAATATGTTTTTTTTTGAATAAATCTATACATTTAATAAAATTCTGAGTCGAATCTGTAAATTAAATTTATATTTTGGAAAATTTTATTGAAATCGTCATTATTATCGATACAGAGGCTGAATCTAGAATTTTTAGAATTTTTGTCTCTGTCTGTTTGTCTGTCTAGGAACGCATCATGAGAAAACCACTGGACAGATTTTGATGAAATTTGGTATGATGACAACTGGTTATTCGGGTCAACATGCAGGATATTTTTTATTGCGGGAAAATATCTCATCTCTGAAAAATCTATACTAATCGTTAAAACGTACAAAGAGACGAAATCGAGCGGAATGAGGGCGAGTCGCAATAATAATTATTAGAAAATTAAACACCCGACGTGGGTAATAGGAGGAAATAATCTTCATTTTTTGATAAAAAATAAAATAACAGAAGAGCCTGTTGGCTTAATATTATACCGACATAAAATAAATTAACTTATATTTACTTTTCAATGTTTTTCACTGAAAACGTCTTTATTATACAAAATTACTCGTGTGTTTATATATTTTTATATATTTTTAAAATAACTCTTTATATATTTTTAAATGAAAGCGAATTGAAGAGAATAATAAAACATGTATGTTATCCATACTAATATTAGAAATGTGAAAGTGTTTGTTTGTTTGTTTGTTTGTTTGTTTGTTTGTTTGTTTGTTTGTTTGTTTGTTTGTTTGTTTGTTTGTTTGTTTGTTTGTTTGTCTTCTTTCACGTCGAAGCGGAGTGACGGATTGGCGTGTGGTGATAGTTGGGGGACTGGAGAGTGACATAGGCTACTTTAACCTCGGGAGATCATCTATTTCCCACGGAAAAACACGTATATAATATTAACCAAAAATATTTATGATCAGAATTACTTGAAATTTAGTAATAATGCTCTTCAATAAAATTAAATAAATATGTGTTGTAGCATTTTTCGAAATTCATTCTATAAGGGGGTAAAATAGGGGATGAAAGTTTGTATGAAACTAACTTTTTAGATATTTTTTGTAGTTTTAGCGCGAGCGAAGCCGCGGGTTCTGCTAGTAGGTACGTTATATTTCAAAAGTGCAATTTGATATTTTAAAACTCTTTGTTTCGACAATAGATTTTAGATACAAAATGTGAGTAGGTGGAGGATCAAATAAAAGCTAAAAGGGATTAATGCAGGGATATTTCGTAAATCTTTTAATAGATTTTTTGCTATAGGAGAATTTGACGATTTACCTATTGCACATACTAACGTGTAGAAATCTTCTTTGTAACGGTATTGGTTTAGTATAATGCAAAGTAAGACTGAAATATAATGTCTTTAAAGTTTTATATGTATATACTTATTTTTGAAAATGAAATAAAAATCATTAACAATGATATAAGTTATTTTATATTAGTGAATCCGACTGACGTTGTTCTTTTCAATTTTATTTCTGATCTTTAATAAAAACTTTTTGGATCTCAACAACAGCGTCACCTACCGGATCCAACTATAAAAAGTAAGAACCATACAGGTGACCAACAATTCAAGTGTATTCAGCCCTTTTTTTTAACGTCCCATAACTGGGCACGGGCCTTCGTGCAATAAGTGGCCATAGTCCACCACGCTGGCCAAGTGCGGGTTGGCGAACTTCATATGTCTTTCGAAATCGTGCTAGGTTATCTCAGACATGCAGGTTTCCTCACGATATATTCCTTCACCGTAAGCAAGTGGTAATCATTCAATTAGGGTCTGAAAAGTAGCGGTAGCCCAGTGGTAACGCGCTCGCTTGGGAAGCCGTGTGAAGCGAGTTCAAATCCCGGGTCTCGCACCTCTAATATTTTCATGTGCGAATCATTTCTAACAATTCAAGTACCTACATATATGAAGAAAGTTAACAATATCAGTCGCCGTTTAGAAAAAATATATATAAATAAATTTTTCAAAAATATATGTAGAATTAATGCGATATAATATGAAAGTATTATAAAATAATATTTTCATCTGTAGTGCCAATGTCAGGGTTAATATTGGTTAAATAAATGTATTCATTCGCTAGAAGTCGTGACAGGGAGTAGTGTAGGTAGGCCCTAACGGCACATCGTTTCAGTTGCGAGCGTATCTCCACTGAAGCGGGTCGTATTCGCTTCCAAAGATATGATAACGTATGATAAACTTTAATGTGCTTCGAGGGTAATCTGATGATTAAGTTAAAGTTACACGTGGTTATTTTGTGATCTGTTAAAACTTAGCACTGTGCGGCGGATTGGTTTGAGGTATGGAAATTAAATATTTTGAATAATTTTCATATTATTCATGATTTTTTAATTAATGAATTTTTTAATTTCACTGAATTGTATATTAAGTGAAAATGTTACTGTTTACTGTAGAAAAACGATACAATTGAAAAGTATACATTTTAAATTATTTTTATTTTTGATATAGTAGATAATTTTATTATTAAAAGTATTAATATGGACACAATACATCTATCTCTATCTCTTTAGTTATATATACATACATATACCTACATATATATATATATATATATATATATATATATATATATATATATATATATATATATATATCTTTAGCTTTTTAGTAATCTATAACTTAAAGATGCGCTAAAATTCCAGGGAAACCACTTAAATAGTTAACTCCATAGCTTAAGTATTTTTATGGGAAAAATCACATCGATCCATGCGCTGTTGTTGCAGGTATGAAGCCACAAACTAAGAATATATTAATTAATATTCTTTTGTCTATACTAATATTATAAAGAGGTAAAGTTTGTGAATTGCGAGTTTGTGAGGTTGTAGGGCGTAATCTCTGGATCTACTGAACCGATTTAGATGAAATTTGGTAAAAAGATAGTTTGAGACCCTGGGAAGGACATAGGATACCTTGTATCCCGGAAATCATCCTTAAAGGGGTGAAAATGGGGATGAAAGTTTGTATGGGGAATCAACGAAGTGAGGTTGAGTCGCTAGTAAGTTATATTTGGATTGATAAGAAAAAATACAATGTTACGTACCATAATAACTGAAACAAAACAATAGTTTTTTAGTAGAATTCATTTCCATCTAATAACTGTCCCATAAACATCCGGTATATGTAAGAAAAGCTGTTTAATAAATTGCTCTAATAAAAACTATAAATATACAGTATTAAAAATCATGAAGACAAACGTCCATATGACAATATTATGTGAATAAGCAATTCACGACATAAATTATTATACGGTTCAGTGCACTGGTACGAGTCAGAGATACGTGAATAAATGAAAAATATTGATAGATTTATGAGCGTAGTGGAAAATTTTATAATATTAACTAGAGTTTATTAAATATTTTTATAAACACTAGCGACTTACTCTCGCTTCGTTTGAGTGCGCCCCTAGGCACCTGATTATAGCTTATGTGTTATTCCAGACTATAGTTTATCTGTGTACAAAATTTTATCCAAATCTGTTCAGCAATTTCAGTGTGAAGGAGTAATAAACGTACATACAAACACAAACTCTTGTGTTTATAATAGGAGTCCGACTAGTATACACTCGCGGCTCCGCGCACGTGCAGTGGCATAACGTCAATAAAAGTTAAATCAGGACAAAAGCTATCACCATTCTGAATTTCTCTTGAATCCATTGAGCTGTAACAGCATGAAGGAGCCCCAAAAACTATATTCACTCACAAACTTTTGCATTCTATACATATTAATGTAATGCTATATCTAAACGAAGTAACCGTGTGCGCATGCGTGTGTGTGTGTGTGTGTGTGTGTGTGTATGTGTATGTGTGTGTGTGTGTGTGTGTGTGTGTGTGTGTGTGTGTGTGTGTGTGTGTGTGTGTGTGTGTGTGTGCGTGCGTGCGTGCGTGCGTGCGTGCGTGCGTGCCCGCGTGCGTGTATATGGCTAACTCTATTTTCCTATTTCATCTCACCAATGTTTCCTAGTGACGTCAGTGTCCCGTCCCGTCACATTAATTTCTATATGAAGCCTATATATGAAAATATAATATGTAAGCGATCAGCTTAGTGAAAACAGTAGGTATCAAATTGTATGAAACGGTTCATAGCTTATAAAACAAAGCGCATCAACAGGCAGAACGTTTGTGTGTTCGGGCGTTCGTGCAGTAGCGAATTTTATTTACATTACTTAAATATTACCTCAAATTATAAATAGATAGTAGGTACATCATAAATATTACTAAAATAAACACTATTCTGAGATCTTGTCTGTTTCACTGCTTTCGATTCATATAAACAATTTAAGTTAGATAGTGAATTGCAAACATTTTACCCGTAAACTAAGAAATCTATCACAATTGGTCTTTATTGTTTCTAAATATATCTGAAATGGAAGTTAAAGCATAAATTATTATTAAAAGAATAATACAATTAATTTAATCATTATGCGTGTTATACAATCAGCCAGATTTTGCTGGACTCGAACCCGCTTTCAATATGAGATCATAGTCCACAACGTTATACGGGTTAGTAGAGCTCACAATTCACATTCTTTCAATTCACAGTCTTTAGAAAATTAATTAAGTTCTCTCAGACGTCCAACTTTCCTTATAATGTTTTGTGTCACTGTAAGGCGAGTGGTATTCATGATGAAAATGATTCGGACATGGAAATATCGTTTAAAGTATGGTTCTATCTATAGGTTTTCCAAGCGAGATAGCATCAATGATCTACCTGTCACTACAAGTGTACATCTATACTATAAAATAATGTTATTGGAAGATGTTTGACATAAAATAGAGACCAAATAATGGTTTTTTAGATTTTTGTCTGTATATATATTTATGTATGTCTGTTTATTAAACCGGGCATCAAGAACTTCAATTGGGCTATAGCTTAAACGATACACACGAGGGTGGAGTCCTTGGCATTTGTTAGTTATTAATTAAAATAAGTAAACATGAAGCTATAATAATAATGTTTATTTTTCGTTAAAATCTGTGAGACAAGAGAGAAATGAAATGGATATAATAAAGGTTTAAATATCAAAAGGGTAATTGTATTATTTGAACAAATTAAATTCATTCATTAAATATTTATTACGGTTAATATCAATTTGAAATATAAATTATAAACAATAAACGACAATTGAAGCTGATAGAAATAATTTTATTTATGACTATCAAATAAGGGAGAAAATAATAAGTTTACGGGCGGAGCCGCGGGCAATGATAGTTCTAATATAATTATTACCATTACCTGCTTCATTCTAGAGGCGACAAGTTAAATTATTGGGTAATACTGTCAAATAAATATTGGTTTTAATAGCAGGACTGCTATTGAAAACAATAATTGTTTGGTCACAGGATGGGAATAGGAATTCACCGTAATGCCGTTAGTCCTGGGTTTGATTTCTCATAGTTTATATCGTAATTGTCTTTTCATCGGACTATTAGTAAGAGTGAAAGATAGACATATTTGTCCGCTGTAATATATTCCACACGGATAGTTTTTTTACGAAAACTAAAAAGAACATGTTGCTTACTTTTTTTTACTGCTTTTTTAATTATTTGTTTAGAGGTATGTGTAGCCGTATTTGTAAAAAAACTTAAAAAATGTGGTGTTTATTATAAGATTGTTAGTTATAAAATACTTCCTCTATAGGAACTGACACAGACGGAAGCACATATGGCGTAGACATACTAATAGAGCTCCGATCCGGCTCTTTAACTATAAAACCACAAAAAATGATTGAAATTGATTTCAATAGACGAAGTTATAAAAGATTGTATAAATTGTTACAATTTTCCTGAGATTCAAAATGTCAGATTTAAAAAGGGTGCTATTATTCAGCTTTAACTTCAAAAGATTATATCTTTATGTGTCGTTTTGTATCCCATTTAATACTAATATTACCCTATGAATCTTACTAATGTCTAATATAGTTATTATATGATCTGTGCTAATATTATAAATGTGAAAGTTTAGATGTTTGGATGTTTTTACTCAATAATGCCAGAACGGCTGAACGGGTTTGGGTGAAATTTGGCACAGAGATAGATTATAATCTGGAATAGCACATAGGCTACTTTTTATTCCGAAAAAAAATTACAGTCCCGTGGGCTAGATTTGCTTTTGTTCTTTACTAGGGTGGATCCCGAGCGAAACGAGTTAAATTTAAATATATTTAAATTTAAATTATATCTCGAAACTACCAGAGCCTCGCCTACATGTATTTTGAACACTAAGTAACCATTAAATAGACAGACAAAAATATAAGAACTGCAGTCAGCGTGTTTAATCCTCGATTACAACCTTCATAACTCATATTATATGTATACAATTAGTATTATTGTTGGCGCTAAAAGTATCAATTAATTACACGGTTGCGTTCATATTGATAAGGCTAATTTTCTATAATAGATTTCAACACGCCATTTATTAACCTTTGAGGTTGAACAAATAAAACTTGATGCGGGTTACAGAGTTTTACCTGACAGGTGTACTAAGTTCATCAGCAGCTCTGCCTTCGCAGCTTATTTATGTATCATTATAGCGAAATTTGAGATGATCTTTACCATGGACATGATCTCAGATTGGCACCGACTGGCAGTTGGTATAATAGTCAAGGATCTGTAATTTTAAACCATTTACATATAAGTATACTAATGTCTTTTTATAACTGAAGCAACTAAAATTCACCTTATGTAGACACAAAAAATAGTCCGTTAAGCTGCAAATGCTTGCTTGCTGTAGCTTTCTTTTTGTATTTTATTATACCTAATCAAAAACTTTTCATACACAAAAATCGATTAGTTCTTTTTATATACATATATAGATATAAGATAGTCATTATTTAAATAAAGCGGATAAATTATGTTTAATTGACTAATTTTATAGCGTAGATTTGTTGGCTGTGAAAATATTTTTATCGTCTAATCTTCTTCTTCTTCTTCTCCCTGTCCATTTCCCAATCACTTGGGGTCGGCGCAGTACATCTTCTGTACTGCTGATAGGATTTGGCAAAAGTTTTACGACCGGCCGCCTGCCTGACGTCAACCCTCCTTGGGAATGCTATTGTCTCTCTTTGTCTGAATGGTGTCGCGGAAGTCTTGTAATTATTATGCACTTTCGATTTTGTTGTCTTTTAAAACATTTTTTATATTATTACTTAAATTTTTAATGTTATTTTGGATATGTTTTAAAATAAATTTTGAGTACACAATAAATTTTATTTTGAAATTTTTTATCGTCTAATATATGTATTTAATATTTGTATTAAAAGTCTTTTAGAATCAACAAAGGTAGTGAGTAATACTTTCTTATAATACTTTCTTAGATTTACGCGAATATTAAATTATTTAAAATTATTTAAACGGTAGTGAGTTCAATTTTCATAAGAAATGAAAGTTTGTGTTAAATATTAATAGTATATTATGCGGCAAAACATAAAAGTAAAGCAATTTTGTTTATTATAATAATTTTTGTATAATTAAATATCGTTACCTCCAATACCCTCTCATATCTACAAGAATTGCCAGAGTGCTCGCTCTCGGCAGGCCTTTCCGTTTTCCTTCAAATGCGTCCAGCCAGAATCCTTCCAATTTCCTTGCTATGTACTTTTTAACTTCCTTTTCCAATTGATAATAATATTTTATTATTTATACGAGTATATTATAATATTAATAACAATAATAAAAAAAATTAAGTTTGGACTGATTTTTGTTAGTCTGTAATTTTGGATTATATATCACAACCATTTTATCCAAATTTACTTACTTTTAATCTACGAATAAATAGACTTATTATTTATTCGTAGCTTTTAACAAATTCACTTCTATTTTTCTTCTTACTAAACTTCATTTGGGAAATATGTTCTGGCAACATTACCGTTATCATAATTCACGGAGATTTATAAACAAATTTTAAATAAAGATTATGAAAATATGGCAAAAATAAATCTTTTGTTCTTTTTAATGAAATGGAATTATTAGAAGCGATAAAGTAAATGAATTCTTGGCATTATTGCAGATGCCTAAATACAGAAGGAAATGGTTGCTACTCCGCATAAATTGTTTGATTTTCGGCGTCCGATTTAGTTGTATGATAATTTTTTAACCAATAAATAGATACAAGGCCCTTGCGTATATCAAAGTTAAAATTTAAAAAAATGACGATTTTTTTTATTTAGGTGCTTCAAGGAAAAGCGTTTATCATTATAGTATTTTTCTTTTATTTTTTGATAAATAACTAAATATCAAAATGCTTAGACACCGACAATGGTGGAAGTCACTGATTCTATTAGTGATGAGAATGATTCTGAAAATAATTATTTTGCTATTGAATTCACAATATAATCGTTTATCCTGCAAGGCTTTAAGTCTCTCCGAGAGTGATAATGGTTAGTGAAGCGTAATCAACAGGATGACACAGTAATATTTTCATGTCGACTAACTTAAGTGATTATCTCAAATTATTTCGTAGAAACACGGATAAATACATACATACATCATATAGCGACGCTGATAGACATTATTAGCCACATACATACGTTAGCCACAGTAAATTATTATCTAGTCAGTCTTTTTTTTAAATAGAAATAGAATTTCAGTGAACAATGTACAGCTAGGTTTTTTTATTTCCATTTAGTGTGTTATATAATGTAACTTGCTTTGTGTAAAAAATATTACAAGAACAAAAAAATAGATATCACAAGAACAAAATGTTTTGTAGAATATCACCAAGTTCCGACAAATTTATTTCTACTTTATAAATTTAATTTCTATGTAAAGAAAGTAAAATACTTAAGGTGCTAATTTTCACAATATATTGAGTTAAAATTAATTTATTATTCGAATTAAATCATTTTAAGACTGCATTTTTGAATTTTGTGCCTTATGTTTATGTTTATTATCGGTATTTCTCTTTATGGTATATATTATATTATATATATGTAGTATGTACAAATTAAACAAAAAAAATTCCGACGAATTAAGAACCTCCTCCTTTTTGGAAGTCGGTTAAAAATAAGAATGATAAGTGCATGAATTTTTGCAGCTTAAAGGAATTTGGGTAACACTAAGCCCATCGCAGTGGAAGCCGCAATAGAGAAATGGGATTGCAATCTAATTAATGACAAAGATTCAGATAGCGACCGTATTTGTAATCAATTGATTCAGGAACCAAGTTCCATTGTTATTTATCTCTATTTTACATTTCTTTACTACTTCAACCTTTAAAGACATGCCTTTGAAATATGCTAGCAAAAATTTTGCTTATTTTTTCTTTCTTCCTGATCAGTATATATAACACTAGCATTGGTTTTTCCGTGATGCGGTAACAGACAGGCAGACAGACAAAAAATCTAAAAACTATGGATTCTCTGTATCGATAATAATGTCTATTTCGACAAGAATTTCCAAAAAATATTTTAATGTACAGATTCGGCTTAGTTAGAATTTTATTATATGTACAGATTATATTATACATTATATTTTAAGGCCCGAGTCAGGGTCTATTGTTGTATAACATGAAATTATAATGCTATAAATAAGTAAAAATATGGAATATATTTGTTGGAAAAGCCAGTTGATGATTGATGTAACAAAAGTGTGTATATGAAAGGTCTTACTCTTTTATCTAATAAAACTCTTTTTGTTGTACAAGTAACGAGCTGAATTAATTACATATTAAAGTTTAAAGTTACTTTATTTGCCTAAGGAAAATAAAAGTTAGAGATTAGTAAGTCTACAATTATACACGTTCATATATTCGTACGAGTATGTTTGCCTCGGTGGTCTAGTTGCTAGTATGTACTGATGCAGGAGGTCCTAAGTTCGAGTTCCAGGTTGGCCTAAACTTAGTTATTGAATTTTTCTATTAAGAAAAAATCTCAGTAATAGCCCGAAGTTATAAACTGATATCTCACCTGTTGTGTCGAATTGTCGTCCCACCGAACTATGAGAGCACTATAATATCTTCCACGCAAATGGTTAGTTTCGGTGAGATTGGCCGCCGCGGCTGAAATTGGTCCATTAGTGTTTTTGGAATTCATTTTCAGGAGAAACCATAGGCAGTAACTAAGTAACATAAACATAACAAACATATATAGAATTTTTGTTGACTAAAAGGCTGTATTTATTGAGCGAAATCTTTGCTTTGTTATCTACTTATCTGAAAAGATACGTTGTTTGTGTAATGTCCGTACTCTCATCTATTTAGAGGATGCTTTATTTTATCCCAGAATAAACACTGGAGCTAGTGTGGTTTTAGCTTTACAGGTAATTTTTTTTGATGACTCGTGTATGGTTGTGCACTTACTAGTAAATATACAATAGATAAAGTGTAACTTACATGTTTAATCGAATTTTTAAATATTATCAACAAAAAAGTCATTATCAACTTAATAAATAGAAACTTATAAAAGAGTTATATATATTTCTTAAATGTTATTTATATTTATTGTTAGCTGTATGTTTATTGCACCTTAGTATCCAAAATTAAATCGTTGAAATGGTTTTGTGAGGTTATACTTTACTACTACTGTATTTTTTTCAATTTTAGATTATAGAGAGACAGAGAAGGAAAGGGAGATAGAGAGAGAGGAAGGGAGAAAGCGAGAGGTAGAGGGAGGAGGGTGGTTGAGAGCAGGGGGGGTGAGAAGAGTATCAGAGGGAGGGACGGACAGGGTGGGAGAAAGGGGAAGGTAGAGGGAGGGTGAGCGAGAGAGTGCTGGTGAGCGGGGAGGAGAAGGGGAGAGGGAGGGGAGGGGGAGAGGGAGGGGAGAGGGAGTTAGAGAGGGGGAGATAGAGGGAGGGAGAGACGAGGAGAACCACAAAAAGGTTACGATATAAACGCAAAGCCCGTAAAAGGTGAAGCCGCGGAAAAAGGTACTATAATAACAGGATATATATAATAAGAACTAAATACGAAGCCTTAACATTGTAACCTTCGTTTATAGTAATAGTATTTAATACATACATATTTTTTAGGATCAGGCCCTTATTCCAGTATTGGTGAGAAATATATGTATATGTATATTCAGTCTTTTATATAATGCTACAAGCCACCTGAAACTGAAGTAAACGTTGACAAATGTCTACAACCACATACCATAGGGAGAGTAATAATAGTTATTCATGAGGCTCCCCACGTGCCAGTCTAAGTATAGATTTGTACACAAGCAACGTCTGTACTCGGTACCAATCTGTTCTGAAAGCTTCTCCGTTAACATAACATTATAATAATTGTTATAATCAACAAAGTTTATTACAGATTGATGGAGGTTAACAATGTAGAAGTAGGTGAAAGATTTGGGTGTTTCTTAGATATTTAATATTATTTCTGACCTAATATAGAAAGTACTAAGTTCTTCCTGTCGGCTCACTCGCATTAAGGATTTTTCTTTTCATTATAATAACTTTTATCTGTCGACTTGCTTTTTATTGTTTCTTTGCTTGCGTTTTTTTTTAGTTTTAAAGTCGAGCGCATTATCACTGGGCTATCGTTGCCTTCAATGTTGAGTAACTATCGATAGAAAGATTATAAAATGCAAAAAGAATTTGTAAAATTTTAAAATAATAAATTTTATAGTAGGTCTACGAATAAATAATAAGTTATTTATTCGTAGCAGGTACATTTCCTTTCTTATAATAAAAATTATAAAATTATTATACAAAAATGGTTAGTATGTGCGAACCAAATATAATTAGATAATTTACAAAAGATTGAACTGTACAGGAATAAAATTACCTAATATAGGCTAATATATAATAAAATACAGGAAATTGTGTATTTCCGGATTTACTACTACTTACCTTTCGCCACTTATTTGTATCATAATGAAAGTTTTATGAAAATATTTTTAACAAAAAGATTTTAACCTCTACTTACTACTTAAGTTCTATGACGGCTAAATGATATTTGCTTGCGCCGTATATGAAACAAAAATGTCTGGAATTTTCTATAGTAGTTTCCAAATTAATATAAGTTGATATGTGAAACTTGATAGTGCTAGGTTGTTGAGGGTTGACATATTCATGTGTCTCTATGTACACTAAAAATAGGTAGGGTAATCTCTGAAACTACATAGCGTGGTGGTGGTGGTGGTTGGGCTACATACATATTCGATTACTAGCATTGCCCGCGGCTCCGTCCGCGTTCAGGTGACCAAAAAACAAATTCTTAGGTTTTACATATTAGTATACTCTTACAATGCAGTTATTGTATTTTTTCTCAGAGTTGAGCTATTTTCCCGCCGTAAAAAGTACCCTATATGTTGACCCGGATAACCAGCTATTACCATAACAAGTTTCATCAAAATCCTTCCAGTGGTTTTTTTGAGATGCGGTAACAGACAGACAGACAAAAATTCTAAAAACTATAGACTCGGCCTCTGTATCGATAATAATTTCTATTTCAATAAGATTTTCCAAAAAATATCTAATGTACAGATTCGGCTTGGTTACAATTTTATTATATGTATAGATGAAAATTTTATTTTACTAAGAGAAAGCTATATTACCGCCGAGAACTATAAGACTATTTCTTATTCCGATAAAAATGTGCTTACGGTCAGAAATCACAACAACTTTAATTGAAGTCAGAAAAAATTCCGTTTAGCTACTTTATCCGCTACAGTTAGGTACCAAGCAGGGATATTGTAGATATGAAATTTTGGATCAGTATATGGTATATAGGAATCGAATTATATCGGTTTCGGATACGGTTACGGATATGGAATTGTTTCAGATTATCCGTTAGTTTCGGATAGTTTCGGTTACGAATATTAGATTAAAGTAAAATAAAAATAGTATGTAATAATTTGGTTTTATTTCTAGGTTCTATCTAGTCTAGGTTATCATTTGGTATTACAATCAGTCATAATAGTTAAGTTACTATTATATTTACCTACTCAATTTTACTAAAAATGCAATAAGCTTTCAATTCAATTACACTTTATAGTACACCAAGAAAAAGACACAAAACAAGTTTCATAAACACAACAAAGAAAAAATGTACAAAAGCATAATATAAGTAATGAATCCATAACAAAATATTAGGTTGTCTATCACCTAATCATAGTTCTAATAGTCAAAACTGAGCAAAAGAAGATAATATTTAACAGAAAGCAATTTTATAGCCTTGTCACAAGAAAGTCGATTTCTTAAGGGGTCATAAATTAACCCAGCAGCACTTAAAAGCTGCTCACTCGGTACACTGCCAGGAGGTGGAGAGAGAAAATTACATAAGCTATGGTACTTAGTAGGTATGAATTTTCCACTATAAAAATGGATCATGTAACCATAAAAGTTGTTTAAATTTTGCCGAATCTACATTAACTTGATTAAAAAATGTCCAAATTAAACTCGACTTTGGACGCACTTTGTCCATATAAAACAAATTAAGTACGTAGCACAACACTTTTCCTTCATTTAATTAAACCTTTAACCTACCTACTCGTAAATAAAAAAATTACTAGTTATGAAAAAGGTTATGTTATGACTAGAAATAACAAACTATGGAAGATTCACGTGGCGCGTGAGCGGTGAAACAAAAACCTGTCGTAACATGTTTTATTTAGACTCCGTCCTTATCCGAAACTATCCGAAACTTTTGTAACGGATGCGGTTACGGTTACGGATATATTTTTATTACGGATATCCGATAGTTTCGGTTACGGTTACAGAGTTCCATAACATCCCTGGTACCAAGGAACGCACACAAGCAAAGCGAGGGTAAGTCACTTGTTTAAAGGTATCGCCATGGTCACCCACATACACATAAGTAAACGTTTCATTGGTAGCTTAGTAATGTAAGCATTACACACGATGTTATGACACCATAACCATGATGTAGCTATGATGTAAAGTCGTAAAACTCATGATGTTCTGCCACATACGTACAGTATAAAATTATAGCACGATTGATCCATTTTGGGCACAGTAGACCAAAAGTTATTTTAATCGAAAGTGTATAGAAGTGAAATGATGTATTTTCTTTTCCACTTTAACATTTTCCTTCGACTTTATTAGTTATCTAATGTATCTGCACCATCTATCTTATTCCATCTGACGGCACTTCATACACGTAATTTAGGGGTAACAATAATTATAAGGATGAAAGGACTTTTTCTCATCGCCTAAGTATATGAGGCTGTGAAACTCAGAATTTAATAGTGATACTTATTTAAAAAAAAAAGGTAAAACAGCTTCTATTGAATGAAAATGTGTGGCACTCGAGGGTCCAATAGACATTGATTGATGAATTATCTCGCATCCGAGCCTTCGTCCTTCTACTCACCAAACCAAAGGTGTTTACGAACTACACGAAGCCTTCATAGGTAACCGAATAAAGAACATTGTCCTCTGATATAATAAATAAAAATACATGATATATAAATATATATAGATTTACCTTTATAAACTATTTTCATACAAAAAAAACCTTGTAATGAAAACGTATTTTCATGAAACGTGTACCATTACTAAAACTTAAAAGTTTCAATGTATGATAAACTAATTCTATTTTAATATGAAAATATTTTTTTTTATTTGCCACAGTGTTACCCAACACCAAAAAAACTGTTTCTTTTTCATGGAATTTTTATGTTTTTAACTAAAAGAAACCATAAAGCAGTGGTATTGTTTTTGCTCATTGAGCAATTTCGTTTGCTGAGACAACTGTAAAGACAGCAACTGTAACTCTAACTAAACTTCGGCTAAGGAAAACAAATATTAAAATAAAATGTTCCTGGAACATTTTGACATTCAAAAATAAAAAAAGATATTCTGTATTTGTAGTTAAAATCGTGGCTTGCATTATTATAAAGGTAAAACGATTAAAGCATGAATCCCATTAGTATTCTGGAATAAAAACTCTTTGCAATTAGATATTACTGTATCCACGTTATATCCTATTTCATCTACATTATATTTGTAGTCTATACATATAACAAAATTGTAACTAAGCCGAATCTGTACATTACATATTTTTTGGAAAATCTTATTGAAATAGACATTATTATCGATACAGAGGCCGAATCTATAGTTTTTAGAATTTTTGTCTGTCTGTCTGTTACCGCATTACAGAAAAACCACTGGAGGGATTTTGATGAAATTTGGTATGGTGATAGCAAGAAGATAGATAGAATTTTTATAGCGGGAAAATATCTCATTTCTGAGAAAAAATGCAAAAACTGCAAAGTAAGAGTATACTAATATGTAAAACCTAAGAATTTGGTTTTTGGTCATTTGAACGCGGGCGGAGCCACGGGCAATGCTAGTAGTACTATAAAATTGCCAAAGCTATTTCTTTCTTCATTATTTGACTAATTATTTGTCAAATTAGGTCAAAACTGTGACTAAATTAGCCTAAAATTATGCAAAGTTACCGTTTAAGATGTAAACTGTTACTCAAATAGCATAAAAGCACTAAACAACACGTATATTAGCTTAATTTTGATATAGTGAATATGTAAGTAGGATATTACTAGCATTAATCAGGCCTCCAGTTTCACTGAAGAAAATCGTTAACACTCGTAGAGACAATAGCAACGCCCACACAAGTGCTTAATTGTGATGCTTCTCATTGTTATATACTTTAACATCTTTTGTGTTACTCTTTATATATATATATATATATATATATATATATATATATATATATATATATATATATATATATGAAAACTTACAGTAGTTTCTTCAAAATAAACAAATATTCGGAATAATTTAATGTATGTTCGAAGCGTGCCAGTTGAGCATATACGACTTCGTCAGTGTCACGTAGAACGAATGGAGAAGACATGAAGGAGATTTTACATATTCATATTATTATTAAAATAATATTATATTGCTTATATTTCATTTTAATCACTATCCAATATCCATTTGGATTAACAACGGCTAACTAGTAGGATTAGCTTTGACTAATATCAGACCTTGTCTGATTGATGTAATGAAATTGAATATATTACAGAATAAGTTTTGATAATTAATATAGGCAATATTATTTTATTTGCGCATTACATATATATAATAGTCATTAAATTATATTTAAAGAATTTTCTGAAATGAATTAAACAAACTGTTCGTCTCAATTTATAATTGAATTTAATATTCTTAGGATTTTATTGGGACGCTGAAATTTTTTTTTTGATAATTAATATATCATGGGGTAGTTTGTTAAAAATTGGGCTTGATATAGGCGAAAATAAATACAATATCACATATTACTTACAGTTCGACACAAAATTTTTGGGTTGTTTATTTTTCCTCACAAGTACAGTCAATTTTGACTATTCAACGTCTAAAAAATTACGTTTTTCGCATCATAAAATTAGATTCGAACTGTCAATCTTCACTGCAGAGCCCCGCGCTCATTAGACGAGTTACCAACAAATGTAAAATATATAGTAACATTATTGCTAGCAAACATTATACTAAATATATCATTGCACTTTATTCAAAAGTAAAATCTCCTTTATATAGTTGGATTTTTCTTTTGTGTTTTCCTAGAGTACCCAAAGCTTTAAGCTCTCTTCCAAACTAAAACAGGGGTTAATAAAACTTTCGTAATCATAGCCATACTTCGCCATAAACTTCCTAGTCGAAATACTTTCTCAATGTGGTTTCTTATACTAGATATCCTATAAAAACATCCATCAGCTGAAAGCTGTTTTGACAAATTGCTGTACAATATAATCTTTGGTATAATAAGGTTTAGACGTTGACATGATATAAGGTTATATATTATATCACCATTAATTCAGCAGACGTGCTTCTTATGTGAAACATGTCACCCGTAATGAAAGCTTAGGATCGGGTATTCAATTTCATTTATGTTGATATATGTTAGGTTGATAACAGGTCCTGCGGAAGAGGCTGACCGATAAAATTGGATCTTCATCAAAGACGAAACGAACTTAATTACGATTTTAATAATTTTTTTTTATTTTCGCCAATTACATTTTACATACAACAATACGTACAATAGACGTGTCGGACCGTAAAAATATATATCCGCGGATACGAATACGGATACGGACATTCGTATATTATATATATATATATATATATATATATATATATTGCACCACTAATTTTATCTTAACACGCTTAAGCAATTTATGATAAAAATGCGATTTGTATTAAAAAACCGTCGTATCAAAACTGTTGAATAGAGTCAGTGGCTTTGTTTTACTTCCTATTAAAGGCATTGATTTATACATCACAGGGAGTCTCTAGTATCTAGTGATTTCTTAATTTTTAGTTTGTGCTCCCTGTTATATAAAATAAAATTTATTTATTATTTTCATAATACACCATGCCAAAAATAAACAAATTTAAAAAGATGATTAATATGTACTTTAGCTTAAATTGGTATTTAAAAAGAATAACTGAACAGCTATTTAAATTGTAAAAAAATACAACATAATGAATTGTTTTAAAATTCAAAGCTCAAAATAATTTCGTAATTTACTAGTAATAACCCCTATATATATTGTTATGTAAAACTTACATAAATTTAGTTTATTATTAAAAATAGAAATTTCTTAATAAATTAAACTAATTACGTCTTAGAAAGTTCAAACGTAATTTTATTTGTGTGATAAATGAGAAATAAAACGTAATAGAAGTGGTGAAGAGGAAATTAATTAACAAAAGTTGAACAAGGTATCGAGAATTATCCAGTTCTTATATAAGTTTATAACTAGCGACTCATTGACATTGCGAATTGATAATATGCTGACGAAAAATCGATTTTTATTTGGTTTTTATAAAAATAATACGCATGCAACATATTTGTACATATATAACCTTCCGGAAAAAAACTCTAAATGTTAGTGCAAATTGTATCAAAATCTATTGCCTAGTTTAGAAAAACTAGGCGCACAGACAGACAGATTCGGATTGTGAAAAGATAGATAGCTTTGTAGTATTTAAATATATACATTAAAGAAATATTACTTTTGAAAGAGATCTAAGACTGCTTATATAACAAATAAAAATGAGTTTAAATTCAAAACAAAGTACTTTTACAAGTGTTATAATGTCGCTCTTGAAAGTGATTAAAAGAATCTTGTTATTCGGGCGTTTTTATTGTTTTAGTCTAGACAGAAATAATATAATCGAGACACAGATTTTACTGAAAACTTAAATTAGCAGATTTAATTCGCAATTATTTTTTAATTTTACACGTACGAAGATATGTTATTTGTATTGTGATATTTATGTCATTAGTTATTAGGAAACTGTGATGTATGTGTATAGATATAGAGTTGCAAGAAAAAGTTGAAATAGAATTTAAGGGTGTGTGTTAAGACTAGCGACTCACCATTGCTTCGCTCGGGTTCGTTCCTATCCTATGTCCTTCTCAGGGTCTCAAACTATCTTCTTACTAAATTTCATCTAAATCGGTTCAGTAGATCCAGAGATTACCCACTACAACCTCACATAATCAAACTTTACCTCTTTATAATATTAGTATAGATAAAATTAAATTTTTAGCTCTGTACTATTTGATTTGCGGTAACCGTTTGGAGTAATGCCAAAGTCAATCTGTATATTTGTTTTAATAGACCACAATTCTAGTATATCATGAGATATACGATATTAATTTTTATGAAGTTGCTTTTACTAACACATTATTTTTATTTTCAGATTCCTTGGCAAGATAACTGATGGACGAATCGATTTTTTAATACACTAAGATCGACTGGATAGGCATCAGTCAAAATGGCGAACGAGTCTCAGACCCTATTGGGCATATTTCAAGAGATTTTGGCGGCATCTGACAATTCTTCGGACAAGCATATCAACGAGACGCGTATATTATCAGTTTTAAGAGAACGAGCTTCTAAAGTACATAATGAAAATTTTAACCCGATTTTAGCAAAAGTGGCTTATGTTTTAAACAATAAGCCAGACGGGTGTACATATTGTATGGGGGAGTTTTGGAATGCAATTAAAGTCTACAACAGTATTCATGGATATGTAAGCCTCATAGTAAGTACTTTTATTTAACTTTCAACACTCGTTTAGTATTAAGTGTATTAATATATTGAATATCCCGCGGAATCCATTTCACATATCGGGATGAACAGTATATATCATTGAACTTATAAAGTTTATCTCAATACAAAACAATAATACGGATATATGATCACACTATCAGAACCACTCTCTCACTTATAATACTATGGCGAGAATTTTGAAATAACATTATTACTCGTTGTCTTTAAGTCTATAGCAATGAATAAATAAAATTAGTAAAAATACTTTTTCTCTATTAGAATTATACTATAGTAACTACGTGATTTGATTTTGTAGTTCTGATTTAGTATCAATCTAAGTAGAGTAGACACATTTGTATTCTTTACCACTTTATTTATACGTCAATCGAACCACAAATTAGATGTATTTAGACTATTTAATCTTAAAAGTGTTATTATTTACGATTACGATTATTTACGACACGTTTGGCTCAGTTTGTAGTGACCGTACTTGCTGTGCCAGCGGTCGCGGGTTCGAGTCCCGCTGGGGGCATTCATTTGTGTGATGACGAATGTTTGTACTCCAGTCATGGGTGTTTATATATATATATATATATATATAGGCGGAAATTTCGGCTGTTACTTTCAACTCTAATCAAATGCCATCAGAGTTCTTGCTCAAGTTTTATAAATAAACCCTGAATTGTAATAAGGTACTTAAGAGTTATTGTAAATACACATAAAGTATATAAATATATAACAATTGCAAGCATATTATAATTGTTAGATGTAGATGATTAACATTGGTAAAGTTATGTTTTATGACACCTAAAAAATATCAGAACACTAGGTATAGCGCGCGACACTGCGTGAACAGTTTATTATTGTGTATTTGCTCCACACCTAAAGCTTTAGATTTAAATGGATACTTTTCTCACTAAATAGACTATAAAATGCAAATTATATCGGATAATCAGACTGATAGTTTCAGAGATTAGAGCTTTTAAAGAAATAAACTTTTGAGCTTTAAATATTAGTATAGATTAAATATAGGCAATAGACAAAGAAAAGTATAAAATACCGAAATCATTATAGTCAAAGTAAAATCCACAAAGGGCTCTTTGAGGAGAACTTAAATGAGTTTTTCGTCCGTGAAAATTAGTTCAGCTGTTCCTGTTACATACCCAATCTTTTAGCACAAAGGTTAAAACACTATGGGATTAGACCCAATTCGCTGGTAGATATTTTTCTAAGCCATTTCTAAGCTTTGTAACTCGTTAGGATTACCTGAAATATGAGGTGAAGTTAGCATTAACGATAAACAATGTTGCTAGCTAATCCCTTGGAAATACTGTTAAATACACTGGATAGTGGACAGTGTTCTTCTATACAAGTACATACATTGATTTTATATATGTATATATATATATATATATATATATATATATATATATATATATATATATATATATAAAACAAAGTCGGGTTTGTTACAGCATTTATAACTTGACAACTGCAGGACCGATTTTTATGATCTTTGTTTTGTTCGATTTGTCTTCATCCCAAATAGCAGAATAACTATTAAAACATCGGAAAAAATTACATTGAAAAAAAAAACTATTCCACATTACACTTTTTAATTCATGTATATATGTTACTTTTCTTACTTCACTAGGGACTGCCTCAACCTCGCTTCGCTCGGGTTCATCCCTAGGTACCTTGTAAGTGTTAGTAGGGAATAGATAAACTACTTATATTATATAATTATGGGGCATTTCACGTAAAGCGGACAACGAATATACAGTGAGGTTGTGAAAATTGTTCATACTCTGGTCAGTTATAGTTCTAGTGGACATGGATGTGCAAATACATTATTTTTTTCGTATGATGCTTTATTGCCGAGTTATGATCTTTTAAAAATTTACGAAGTATGAAATTCGTACTTTTTGAATGCTTATTATTTGTATCAATGAATTTGTAAAAATATCTAAAAAATATTGTTTCTTAAAGTTAAAAGGGTGCGTGCGGTTTTTAATTTTTCAATCGAATTACAATTTTGTTTTTTTTACGTATAGTAAACCGGAAGTGAAGATTTCAATTGGATGTTTGAGTAACTTCGACATAATTTTTTTTCAATATTTTACCTTTGAATTAATGCTTTAAATAATTTTATTTCTTAAATACCTTTTTACAAAAAAAAAGTAGGTATAGAATGTACTGAAGGCGACAGACTCAACCAAAAAAGTACTAGATGTGGCGCGCAATGCGATGTGTATGTACTCAATATGCTCTAAATCCTAAACTATTGGCGATCACGTTATAATTTTGTTTGTGAAGAATTAAGATATTCAAAGCTTTAATTCAAAGTTTAAATATTGAAAAAAAATATGTCGAAGTTACTCAAACATCCAATTGAAATCTTCACTTCCGGTTTACTATACGTAAAAAATAAACAAATTTACAATTCGATAAAAAAAAATAAAAACTGCATCCTTTTAACTTTCAGAAACGATATTTTTTAGATATTTTAACAAATTGATTGATACAAATAATAAGCATTCAAAAAGGACGGATTTCATACTTCGTAAATTTTTATTGTATTGTATGTATTTGCACATCCATGTCCACTAGAACTATAACTGACCAGAGTATGAACAATTTTCACAACCTCACTTTATTTTCGTTGTCCGCTTCACGTGAAATGCCCTATATATGTACCTACATGGGTATAGGAAAGCTATATGCTTTAAGAAATAAAGAAAATTATATCCCTTACTTGAGAAATGATTGATTCCCCATGTAAATATCCACCCCTCTGTTTATCCCCTTAAGGGACGATTTGCAGGATAAAACATATCCTATGTCCTTCCCATGGTCTCAAACTATCTCCGTTTCAATTATTTCATCTAAATCTATTCAGCGGATTAAGTGTGAAAAGGTTACGGACAGACAGACAGAGGTACTTTCGCATTAATAATATTAGTACGTAATTAAGTAGCAAGGAAAAAATGTGATTTTTACATTTTTCTGAGTTTATTTTTCTCTTCATAAGAACCTTCCTCGGACTTTAATGAATATTTGAAAAAAAAAATGTTTTTGCCAAATTGGTCCAGTCGTTGTCGAGGTTGCGCTTATCAACACATTTATTCATTTTTATTTATATACTAACGACTCACCCTTGCTTCGCTCACGTTCGAATTAGTTGTTCGTTTTGCCGTCCCTAAGTAAGTACATTTTAACGATTAGTATGGAATAGTTTTTTTTTAAATTTTTTTTTCGTGAATTTTTCCGATATTTTAATAGTTATTCTGCTATTCGAGGTGAAAGTAAATCCAACAAAACAAAGATCGTAAAGATCGGTTCAGCAGTTCTCGAGTTATAAGTGTTGTAACAAGCCCAACTATGTTTTAGATATATACTCGTAGATGTAAATATTTTGAATACTTTTATATTGTGGAATAATTAGATTTCTAGTTATAATTGTTACGTAATTAAGCCTGTTTCGCATAGCTAAGCTAAGGAGCGAGTAGCTTTCACATTAATATACTTAAAATATATATAGGTTTTTGCCTTTTATTAAAATTTGTTTGGACAAAATACGTTTGGGCTATTTTTTAAATGACTCATTAAAGTCGGGTAAAGCCTGAGGGTGAGGAGCTTAAATACTTAAACTTTATAATTATTTCTAAATACTTATTGCTGTTCGCGATCAGCAAAAGAAATGTTTTGATATCGTCTCAAATATTTACATATTATTTTTTCCATTTTATCAGAATTACAACTAATTTTTCAATTTATGTGCAGTGCAGGTGTCGTGTGCAAGAAGTAGGAAGGGGCCATATGATTATCGTAGTGACAAAGTTGTATTAGATTAGTGCGATTGGTTGAGTGTAAGGCTCGATATAATAAAAGATAAAGCACCTTAATATATTAAAAGCTGGCATGGAAAATCTGGCGTCGACAATTTATTTAATAGCATTTAAGAATTAATTTTAAACAGAGTTATTTAAAAAAATAAAATAAAAAAGTACGTATACCATTCTCCTACAATTCTCTTACTGAGATGATAGAAACGAAATCCCTTTAGCTATTATCTTGACAGTTGAAATATGTTATCAAGGGGGATGTTAACGCTGTAAATAAAACTGTGCCACGAAAATCTCTTAGCGATTTTTCTAAAGAAAAAAGGGAAAACATCAAAGTACTAGAAATAATAAGGAAAGAGGGTCTGCGAAATATTGAGAGGTCTGCAATTCACTGAAAAATGATGAAAGGTTTTTCATATTGCCAAAAATTGTACAGTATATATATATTTTCTCATTTTTTATTCCAGTCATAGAATATGTAATTTTGTAATATGAAATAAAAGTAGCTTACGAGTCAAATTTTATAGCAGTTCTCGACGCGTGAAAATATGTTTAGGAAACAAACTTCTGTTTTATCTCTACATATTTTTATTGTTATGTACCTACTTCATATACGTGAATATTAAATACATGGAAAATCAAATGAGAATAAATCTATACATATAATAAAATTGTAATTAAGTCGAATCTGTACATTAATTTTTTTTTGGAAAATCTAATTGAAATAGACATTATTATCGATACAGAGTCCGAATCTATAGTTTTTAGAATTCTTGTCTGTCTGTCTGTCTGTTACCGCACCACGAGAAAACCACTGGACGGATTTTGATGAAATTTGGTATGATGGAGGCTGGTTATCCGGGTCAACATATAGGATACTTTTTATTGCGGAAAAATATCTCATTTCTGAGAAAAAATACAAAACTGCATTTTAAGAGTATACTAATATGTAAAACCTAAGAATTTGGTTTTTGGTCATCTGAACGCGGGCGGAGCCGCGGGCAATGCTAGTAATTAATATTATTTAGGATAATTATATGTACAATGCCATTTGAATAGCGTCGAAATGCTGATGAATAATCGCGTCCATTGGTAGATTGACAGTCAGAAGAGATGTACGTCAGCGGATGACGAATGACGGTAATTTTAATTTGATTACCCAAATGGGTAATCAATGTTGGTAATCATGGTATAATGATGCAATGACAAAAGTTTATTTTAATCACTAAGATTATTTTTTATTATCAGTTGGGCAACAAACAGCTTTTATGGTCCAGTTATATGTAAATACAAACTATTCTTCTCATCAGCCAATAAAGTTTTTACTTATTAGTTAATATGGAGTGAATAAAAATTCTAACTATATGTAAAATCCCCTATACATTGCATATATCTGCGCAGAGAGAATTGAAAAATACATATTATATCAAGAATGATCGAGTTTATGCTTAATCTTTTCAGGAAATCTTTTGACATTACTATCAAATATGTCAATTTGGTTATAATATGTAATAAGCGGTCTACAAGCTCTAATTATAAAGTACTTTTTGGCATAATTTGTTTTATACATAGGAACATAAAAAGTATCTTTAGAACGGGCATTAAAAGTTTGACTTCTGAAATTAATATTACTTAGAAGATAATTGGAATCAATTAAATTATGTAAGATTTTATAAAGAAAAAATTGGCCTCTGTATTTTCTATGTTACTTCAAAGATAAAATATTTAAATTTTCAATGTCAACTAAGTACCTACATCAAATCTATATCTACCGCAATCGCTTTATAAATTTATTTTGCACACTCTCTACTGCTTCAATATATTTATTGTGTTGCGGGTTCGAGTTGCACAATCGAAGGATACTCTGTATGACATCCGACATATGAATTATACAACAGATTAAATGTATGTATGCTTTCGATTAAGATAAAACAATCCATTTTACGTTGTACTTATTAGTAAATAAAGCACTGGTAGCCCGCTCTGGTGGTACTGGTGGTAACGCGCTCGCTTGGGAAACCGAGTGAAGTGGGTTCAAATCCCGGGTCTCGCACCTCTGATATTTTCATGTGCGAATCATTTCTAACATGATTACCTTACTTGTCTTACGATTAAGGGAAACATCGTGAGGAAACCTGCATGTTTGAGAGAACCTAGCAAGTTTTCGAAAGACATGTGAAGTCCACCAACCCGCACTTGGTCAGGGTGGTGGACTATGGCCACTTATTGAACGAAGGCCCGTGCCCAGCAGTGCGACATTAAAAAAAAGGGCTGAATACATACATTAGTAATCCGGATGAGGTTTGTTTTCGCAATAAAATGAATCTGAAAATATAGCTAAGTTCTTAAATTGATTATCGACCTCAGTTTTGTGATGAAAAATATGCATGAAAATGAGGACGCTACGTCAAAATAGATTTTTAATTTCTGAATAGCTATTATAACTGAAAATTGGAGCTGGGAATTATTTGACAAAAAATTAAATTTTCATAGATTTCAGCTGAACTCATAGATTTCATAGGTGGTAATAGCCTTCTGCCATTTTATAAAATGTGTAAGCTCTTCCAAATATTAATTTTAGTTTTCCACTTTGACTTAATTATATAAAGATCTCGAAGTCCCGCAAATATTTTCTCAGTTTAGAAGGGATCTTGGATAAAATCTTTTGTTGTATGTATGTATTCAGCCTTTTGTTGTAACGTCCTATTTCTAGGTGGGCTTTCCTTCAATGCGAATGGGATAAGGCTATAGTCTACCATGTTGGTCAAGTGCGGATTGGTGGACTGACGTCTTTCGTTCTTTCAGACATGCAGGTTTCCTCACGATGTTTTCCTTCACCGTAAGAAAAGTAGTAATCATGTTGAAAATTATTCGCATATGGAAATATCAGAGGTCCCAGAACCGGGATTTGAACCTCGCTTGGGATTCCCAATGAAGCGTCATTTGGAATCCCAAGCAAGCGCGTTATCACTGGGCCACCCCTGCCTTACAAAAATCATTTCGAGATAACTTATCCTTTGTATACTTGTATTAATTTTATTTTGCTAAATATTTTTTTTGGCAAATAAATAAATAAAAAAAAATCTTAAAAATATATAAAATTTCAAAATTTCAACAGTGTTCTTTCCTGTGCTAATGACACGTGTTGAATAAATTACGAGTACATGTCATACGCCCTCAGAAAATTTACCTCAAAACATTTAAAATATAAGCGAAAAGCAACAACTGTGAAACGATAAAGTTGACAGACGCCTCACTTTCACGGCTGCATGGTTTTTCAATAAAATTATAAATAGACTATGGAACCGAGGTGATTGTTCCCTATCGTAAGATACGTAATTGAGATCAGTAGTCTTATAGAAGACTAGCGACTCACACTCGCTTCGCTCGGGTTCGTCCGTGGGTTGATTCTCCATACAAATTTTCATCCCCATTTTCACCCCCTTAAGGGATGATTTCCGGGATAAAAAGTGTCCTATGTCCTTCCCGGGGTCTCTAGTTATCTTCTTACCAAATTTCATCTTAATCGGTTCAGTAGATCCAGAGATACCCCCTACAACCTCACAAACTCACAAACTTTACCTCTTTATAATATTAGTATAGTATAGATAAAATATAATAACAGCATATTATATTAAAATACATATTATGTTTAATGCTTGCAATTAAAGTTGTGTTTTAAGTCCAATGATAAATTGTAAAAAAGTCCCACTTGTTTTATATGTAACTTTGATATGAAGTTATGATATGTATAGATAATGTTTACACATAGGTAAATAGTTTATGTGTAAACATTATCTATACATATAATAACATTGTAACTAAGCAGAATCTGTATATTAGATATTTTTTGGAAAATCTTATTGAAATAAACATTATTATCGGTACATAGGCTGAATCTACAGTTTTTAGAATTTTTGTCTGCTGTCTGTTACCGCATTATAGAAAAACCACAGGAGGGATTTTGATGAAATTTGGTATGGTGTTAGCTGATTAACCGGGTCAACATATAGGATACTTTTTACCGAGGGAAGAAATGCAAAAACTCCACTGTAAGAGTATAGTATGTCTAAGAATTTGGTTTTTGGTTATCTGGACGCGGGCGGAGCCGCGGGCAATGCTAGTACAATATACCTATAGAAAACTAATATTGTGACGAAAATGACAATTTTGTGAGCGTATACGCTTGTACTTTGTTTTGGTTATAGATATGTACAAGAATATAATAACAATAGACCTTTTAGTCTTCAATAGGCACGGATAGTAGCACTGTACCATTGAGAAACAGATTTTGCCAAAAGATACCCCTTGATACTCTTTGGGTGTTCGTTGAAATTATTTTATAAGTATAAAAAGTATATCTTCTATAGAAAGTATGAAAATAATATCGGTCACAGTTTATAAATAACAAACCATTTTTTATTATTGGCAAATATATTTTATTTCCGGTGGATTATAAGCTCAGTAGATTTTAACAAATAAATGGCGGGAGTACCCACTGTGGAGTAAAATGAAATAAACATTTTCCGGGTTTTAATCTTTTTCTAAAATGACGTAAGAAATACCGAATAGAACTTTTATGAGATTCTAGAGACTTTTAATAAATTTTAGTTCAAATATTTAAATATATGAAATGACGGATTCATGTGATCATCTTTTAAAATTAGAATGACTTTACTAAACCCAATGCGGAAAAAACTTATTTCATTATTCTATCTCGCAGGAACCTTTATTTTTCTCAATATAAAAAGCTTATGTCATTTTGACCGAATCATCATCTCATAAAGTTCCTTTAAAACCGATTAAGCGGTTCTTGTTACATTTTTCATTTCGCGAGATAACTTTTTCTTCTCTGTGATAAAAAAGTAGCCAATGTCCTTTTTATCCGAGTTTTTTATCACTTATCAGTAAAAATCCTATAAAGATCGATTCAGTTATTCCCGGAGATATTAACCTGGTAAAGAACACAGAAAGAAAGGCTTTTGGCGGTACTATCATGCAAGTTATTATGCAAGCACAAATATTTTGAAATTATAGATAGAAATATAAATTTATAGTATTAGATAACGTTGTTATAAAAATGTAAGTCTCTTACGTCATAAAATAGCTACATGAAATTGGCGAAGTAAAGTTGGCTCAAGTGGTACTTCAATATCTCGTCAAACTACAAATCTAATTGAAATAATTCAAAATATGTTACATCAGATATTAATATGGTACCTATCAGTGGCGAAGGGTGAAATTTTAGCGGAGGTAAGCCGTTCTAAAAAAAAACGTACGCCCGATGGTTTCCATGACAACAAGAGGTATTATGGCTGTTGTATCCTATTTTTAAAATAGAGGCGTAGATAAGATTATTGAGATTTCCTACCAAAAAAAATATTTAAAATGACAAGGGTCTAGTGCGGTCGGAATTATGTAAAGAAGATTTTGTATATCTTTGTGGTTTAAAGTAAATTATAGAGCTTTTGTTATATTTTAAGTCTTATATTTTTTTTTCATATACATGTGATTTCATAATGGTTTCATTCTTTTTTTCGAGTTAGGGATCCTAAAACGAAGTGAAAAGTAATAAATCACGGTTCCCATGCGTTTAAAGTGGCTTTTACTTACGAAGCTGGTAAAATAAACAAAATTTAAACTAGCTTTGATGTAATGTACCTATACATAATAAAACAAAGAATAAAAAAACTGGCAATGTGCCAACGCCAATACAACCACTACACAATATGATGTTTTTTTTATTGTTATTCATATACAGTTATAAAACCAGCATATAGTGTGAGCTGATTGCTGGTGTTGAGGGTACCCCTCAGTGGGTGAGTTCGACTTCCTCTACAAGATCAATTTTATATTTAACTAGCGACTCACCCTTGCTCCGCTCGGGTTCGTCCCGTCCGTCGTTCGGGTTTGTAAACATTTCTCAAAAATGAGATATTTCCCGCAGTAAAAGGTTACTAACCAAAATAACACAAAATAAAGCAAGACAACCAGCTATCATCATACCAAATTTCATCAAAAATTGTCCAATGGTATTTTCATGATGCGTTCCCCGACCGACAGACAGACAGACAAAATTCTATAAACTTTTCTTTACCCGCTACAACGTCACAAACTCACAAACCCACAAAACTCTTTATTACATTTTTTATTATTATAATTATTATAATGTTGGGACATTAACACACAGCGCCATCTAGTTCCATGGTAAGCTACGAGGCTTGTGTTATGGATACCAGATAGTTGATACACTACACATACGTAACTTTAAATATATACATATTATAAATAATTAACATTAGTATAGATTATCGTACATGTAAAATTGTAAAGTAATAATTATGTTTGTAGGACTATGTATGGCACTAGTTTTCTTTGAATGTGAAAATAATAGAACCCAGACAATGTAATTAAAACCTATATGTTTTATTATTTTACTAACTTGTATGTTTTATTATTTTATCATACGTGATTTATATTTGCATTTAGGTCTAATATGCTTAACTTACCCTTTTTTGTTATACTGATTAATGAATAGCACATGATCTCTCACCTGCGAAGATTTTCAATATGCGTGTAAGCTATCTATCACTAGTACGTGACATGTAAAAGCAGATTTTGTTTACTAGCTGACACATTGTTCTAAATTTAATAAAATATTCTTTTGTGATCTTTGAGCTAAAACGAAAATTAGAGTAAGATTTCTTATCTAACCCAATTTTTTCCTTTAAAATCTTCTTCACGAAGTTTCAAGAAATAGCCAAATCGGTACTATTGGTATAGACAGGCTCCTGTCTTCGGCATTGTACAAAAATCAAAATCAAAATATTTTATTCAGTATTAAATTATTACAATTTTTTACTGAACGTCATGAGTCTACTACCAGTTCGGAAAGAAGAAGCCTCAGACCTGAGAAGAACTGGCGAAAGAAACTCAGCGGGATCAATATTAAATTATCTTTTTTTAAAGTAAGATTATAATGTACAATATTTCTATCAAGTTGAAATAGCCTGGAGGCGACAATTTCATTCCCAAGGTGTGCCATCTTCTATAAAATCATTTATTGTATAATGGCCTTTAGCACACATACGTTCTTTAACATTTTTTTTTAATTTGGCGATAGAGGCCTTACACAAAGCGTACACAAATATGTATATATATTAGCGCTATAGGTAGCTTGTTATAACGTCACGTTATTTATATTTTTGTCTTATTAAGTTATGGACCAAGTAATTAATAGAAAATTCTTCATAATGCTCGGGCATTTTGAAAAATGCCCAAAGAGAAAATTCAATATGATAATATCTATCAAAATAATTAAATTGACCGGAGTTGATGAATAGTGTCCTTCAGCTATTGGGCAGAATAATAAAAATAAGTATTTACGAAAATATTTTAATATATGAGTCACATTATTAATATCACACGAGAATAAGCTGATTTATGAAGTAAATAGTACTGCATGACACTCTCTATTAAAAAATATATCAGTCAGAAAATCAAGAATATAAACATACTTTCCAATTTTTATATTATTATATATACCATTACATTACATATACATATTATATTTGATGACACGTTTGGCTCAGTTTGTAGTGATCCTACTTGCTGTGCCAACGGTCGCGGGTTCGAGTCCCGCTAGGGGAATTCATTTGTGTGATGAGCATGAATGTTGGTACTTCAGTCATGAGTGTTTATATTTATAATAATTATGTATTTAAAATTTATATGATGTTCTCCTAGTCGATTCCGTCTACGGCGGCCAATCTCATTGAGATTAGCCAACTGCGCAGGAGATATTATAGTGCTCAAGTATACGCGCAGACACAAGTGCACTCTCTATTCCTATCACTCTCATACTCCGGTGGGACGACCACTCGACACGACCGGTGAGAGTTAAGGCGCAGGACCGACGGCTTTACGTGCCCTCCGAGGTACGGGGGTAAAACACCGCTAACTTCCCAACTCCGGGCTGTTACTGAGACTTACTATACAGAAAGACTCAATCACTAAATTTGGCCCGACCCGGGACTCGAACCCAGGACCTCCGGGTGTGCAGCCGTACATGCTAGCCACTACACCACCGAGGCAGTAAAAATTTATATATGTGTGGTGTATCAAGTATCTGGTATCCATAACACAAGCCTCGTAGCTTACCATGGAACTAGATGGTGCTGTGTGTTAATGTCCGAACTAATTTATTTATTTATTTACCTAACTATTTTCACTTTTCGACCTCTAGTAGGTACTGGTCTTCCATTGTTCCAATGATTTATCCATTGTGGCTTTGAAATCATTTTAAGGGAGCAAATTGGTAAACCTTTGTAATGTCTATTTAATCGTCAGCAAACTGAACGTCGTAACAATTTTTTTTTGCAATTTTTCTACAGAAGATACAGAGCCAACACAAACGATGATAAGATCAATGATTTTTTCCACTTGAAATCGTATTTGCGAAGTATTGTATCATGTATTAACCAATGCTTGTCATCCTATATAGTGCTCTATAATTATCGACAATGTGCCAAAAAAATCTTAATATGCTATTTATAGTCTGTGCAAACAATAAATATATTACGGTCGCAAATTGCAATTTCGATAAATGAGGTATCATTTCTATATTTTCCTTAGGGACAGGTCCAATATTATATGAAATTATAATAACAAAATATATTTACTAGTTTCTGTATAAATAAACTAAATTTCTTTCTGAGTCATCGTAGACGTTAGCGTATATTTCAATTTTTCCGAACCGTCGGTCATTGATAACATAGTAACTTTATCTAGTCTCATTCATTTTTTTAGTATTGGGTTTATAATTTTGATAAGATTTTGTTCATGCGTTTTTTATGTAGAGTACAACCAGTTCACTATATTCCCATTTCATATAAGAAATCTTACTAGGTATGTGCATAGGAGCGTATCCAGTAAGGTTACATCTCCAAGTATTTATTGTTTTAAAACTGTACTATTAAAACAAAAGCAAGCAAAACGTATTAATATTAACTAGGTATTTTAATATTCAATTTACTCAACAATGAAGCAAAATCACCATGAATTAAAATAATATAGAGAAATAAATATTAATATTATTATATAAAGTTTTTTTAAATAATGTTCTCCGTATCAAGTTCGGTTACAGCGGCCAATATTACTGAGATTAACCAACTGCGCACGACATATAAACACATGTGCACTCTCTACAATATGAAACAACAAGTCAACTCTTTTTAACATGAAAAGTATGAAATTAGATGCAGGGACAGTTTTACGTGCTCTTCAAAGCACAGTGGTGTACACTGTGTCGTCTCCACCCCGATAGCTCCTCCCGGATAACTATTTTGCGGGACAAAATATAAACCCGGGATTCCTCGGGACTTAAGATCTAATGATCTGCAGCTATATATGCTCGTCACTAGACCAGACCAATGAGCCATTTTATATGTACCTATAGACTGATATTCTGCCTATATGAATAATGTTTAATCGAATTTATAGACATATACGATGTGTAGTGAGATGAGCGTGTGTTCCTATGTGGAACACAATGAATTTTAAGCAGTAATCATTATACGGAGATGGTGCGGAACTAATAGCTTAAGTTCAGTTATTCTAACAAGAAATATCATATGATTTTAATAAATGTGAAATACTTATAATATTCAATAGCACTTACTCGTAAAATAAACTATCAGTAATATTATAAAAAATGGACTATTTTTTATATTTTTCGCGTGCTTTCTAAATAATGTGTTATTTTTACAAGATACTTTATATTTAAGTTTTGAGATTTTTCTGTTTACTATTCGTTCTAGGAATTTTTGTCCATTGAATACTCGATAATTTTATTGGATCGCACAAAAATAGATGATTAAATTATTATCTTATTATAGTTATTTTATACAACGTTGAAACGAAAATATAGCAAACAATATATAAGTAAAGTGAGGCATAACAATGTAATTTATTTGCATTTCATTTCTACACATTAAAAATTAAGTAGTTTATGCGTTCTTTCTACACGCTTTTTTTTTTTTAAAGAGCTACCTCGTTAGTCCTGAAGCCTCTCGGATAACTATATAAATATTATCCTGTTCGGAAATCGTTTCTAGAACGCAAACTTCTAGAACGTTGCAATGGGCGATAATCCATATATCTAATATATTTAAAAGAGCAATTCTTGTATATATTCTTGTATAATTTTTGTATATAATCTGAATCTCGGAAACGGCTCCAACGATTTTCATGAAATTTAGTATCCAAGGGGTTTCGGGGGCGATAAATCGATCCAGATTAGTCTTATGTCTGGGAAAACGTGCGTTTTCGAATTTTTATGCAGTTTTCTTTCGCATTATTCCAGCAAGAAAATATAGTCGATAATTACGCACACTCGGGCATAAGCATCATGGTCAAGCGGCAAGATTAACAATCATAGGTGTCCGGGTTCGAATCCCGGTCGGATATAAAGTTTTTACTTTTGTTTTTTTTTTTAAATATTTATTCAAGTTTTTAGTTTAAAAAAAAAGAAAATTGTACTTAATAAAAGCTCGGTAGCCCAGGTACTATAAACATAATATATGGATACTCTGTATATACGTAAATCATTATGTTTTATTATGTACAGGTTTGCACAATAGGCGTGCTCGCAAACACAATGAATGTGGCCGTCCTGACACGGCGCGATATGGCGGCGGCGCCGATCAATCGTCTGCTGAAGTGGCTCGCGGTCGCAGACGTCTTCGTCATGCTCGAATACGTGCCCTTCGCTATATATAAGTACTTGGTAAGGTAATAAGTACTAAACTTATAAAGATGTCGGCTTTTTAAGGGCTCATCTTTCAATCAATACAAAGGTATTTAGGGGATAAGCACATAAGCAAATTAATATGTTCAATCTTTATAGTTAAAACATTACTGTTCTATGTTCAGTCGAGTTAGATTATTTTGGAACGGTTGCCTTTGTTTGATGTGAGGTAGTAAATTTTTTCTAAAATGCTTACTGACTTTGAATACCTTTGAAGTAATTTTTCTATTCTTAAAAGTAGTTTTTATATATATTTTTTTATCGTCTTATAATATGTGAATATGTATATATAAAAAGTGCACTCGAGTTAAGAATCTTTTTCTTTTTTGAACTTCATTAAAAATTACCGCTTATGTACGTGTGTGTATGTGTGTTACTTCTTCGCGTTGAACTGGCTGGACAGATTTGAGTGAAGTACACAGATTACCTACTATCAGGCAATCAGTGACCCGAGCGAAGCGAGTGTACATAGCTAGTAATTTTTAGAAGCAATGTTCTAGCGCAAAGTTATCCGGCTTTCTTAGTCCCTTTGCAAGTGGTAAACCTTTCGCTATGTTAATGTAAAATTTCATTTACATTTCATTTGCGAATGCATAATAAATCTACTTTAAGATAATGAAATATTCTATCTTGAATATTTATTGCAAATTCTTTAAAATACCTACTAAAAATTTGTACATTATAGCTGTTCATTTATTGTTATTGATTATTTTTTATTAAAAAACGCGGGAGAAAAAAGCAAGCGAGCAAGATTTTTTTAATGTTGGCAAATGAACTTAGGTATGCTACTTGTGTACGTACAGGTTTTGTGGAACTCATGGGCTAGAAGAGCCAGTACTACCCACTAAAGCCCAACGAAACTTTCCCCATCTTGCCAATGACATTGAGAATCACTTATAATACTTTCTTACATAATGTATCTGTATATATTATCACTTAATCATTTAACCGACAAGCGACATTAACGACAGCTGACGTAATGGCGTAGATCACAACAAGCAGGGTAGGTAGCTCCCACGCTATACTCTACTATAGAGAAATACCAAAAGCAATCCATATGATTCACCTTCTAATACCCACTGAGGTGGGCGTCTTTCCATATAGATTTTTTTCCGGCTGGATTGCCGGATGTTAATGAGTACCCCCCCAACACACGATACAAACTTAAGCTAACTACGAGGCACCCTTATGCCAAAGGACTAAAAAGCATCGAGATATTTAATTTTAAATCTTCTTGTACTCATAAAGGTATTTCTTCTAGGTCTTACCTGAAAAATTGGATTTTCCGTATTCCTGGGCCATGTACTTACTTTTTCATATGCATTTTGCTCAAATATTACATACGGCGTCAATATGTCTCACACTTTCGCTGGCGATATGGAGATATGTGGCAATAAAGTGAGTATAATATTTTTATTGGACATTAATATACATACATACTTACATTAATATTTAATATGTAACCATTATTTTTATATTATGAATATTTGTTGGTTTGGCATTGTTTAACGCAGTCATCACTGCGGCATAATCTTTTACATGCTACTGGTAACTGTCATAGAGAGTACCCTACTTATAAAACACTTTTGTTCTGTTAGATCAAGTAGATCCCTTGAGAAGCATTTGTAATACGTATATTGTATAGAAATAAAAAAATGATATAATTCCTCCATTCTAGCTGTAATGTTTTATAGCTCCACATTTTTTGTTGTCTCAAAGGCTTTCTTGTCTGTTTAAAAATATTAAGTACTGTATCGAAGATAATTGTTTTTATGTTATGACATGGATCGACTTGAGCTTTTGTTTCTTTTATTTTAGATACTCAGATAGAAGTCACATTTTGTGCACGGAAAGGCGATGTAGCATTGCCATACTAAGCAGTTTTATATTACCACCGATATTATGCATACCAACATTCTTGGTGAGTACTTAATTTAATCTATACATATAATAAAATTGTAACTAAGCCGAATCTGTACATTAAATATTTTTCGGAAAATCTTATTGAAATAGATATTATTATCGATACAGAGGCCGAATCTATAGTTTTTAGAATTTTTGTCTGTCTTTCTGTCTATAACTACTGAAGGGATTTTGATGAAATTTGGTAGGTTGATAGTTGGTTATCCAGATCAATATAAAGGATACTTTTTACCGCGGGAAAATATCTCATTTCTGAGAAAAAATACAAAAACTGAAATGTAAGAGTATACTAATATGCAAAACCTAAGAATTTGGTTTTTGATTATCTGAACGCGGGTGGAGCCGCGGGCAATGCTAGTGTTTTTTAAATATTTTATAATATTTAATGGATGTGATGTTTTTATTTCTCATGTATATGACATCGCAGTATAATTAATGCAGTTCAATACACTAATTTTAAAAGTCAAGGTCGAACATTCTCTTGTGCCAAATATAGGTACAATACGACTATAAAGTATTCACAATTTCCATACAATAGGTATTAACATCAACTTCACTTTCCGCAGGTATTCGACATACACACAAAGAACTTGACAGAATCTAAAGACAGACCATCGGTTGCTTACCATCTGGACTCGGACAGTCAAGGCGTTTTATATCAAGTTAATTTTTGGGTACACGCCGTACTAATCAAGCTATTGCCATGCTTGATTTTAACTGTTATTAGCTGGTGGTTAATTAGAGCCTTATATAGCGCGAATCAGCATCAAAAAAATCTACGCAATTATAGCTCATGTCCATCCGCAGAGAAAATGGTGAAGCGCCAACATAAAGCGGATAAGAGGACTGATAGAACAACAAAAATGCTGTTAGCAGTTTGGCTTCTATTCCTATTAACTGAATTACCGCAGGGTATATTGGGTCTACTTAGCGGTGTTTTGGGATGGTGTTTTTTTGTTAGATGCTATAATTTACTGGGAGATATGATGGATCTGCTAGCTTTAGTTAATGGAGCTATAAATTTCATTTTATATTGTTCAATGTCAAGGCAGTTTCGTCAAACTTTTAGGCAGTTGGTTTTACAACGTCGGTTCGCGCGATTTCTACCCGCAACTGCTTCACAATCGGACTCTCACAATCAGAACACGTATGTAACTTTGTTGTTATTTACTTTTGGCTTGCTTTTATTTAATTATCAAGGTTATGTACTAATGATGTTTTTTATTTGCTCTAGAGCTATTTCTTGTTATGTTATTAATTGATATCGTGATTTACATATCGTTGGCTTACTATTACAAGGTCCTATGTTAATTTTAAAGAAGTTTAGTAATTTTTACATAGAATTTCGTTATTTTGTTATCGTAAAAAAACAACATATAACTATGTGAAATTAAATATTTTGTAGTTAAAGTGCCGCTATCTAGTGGTTTGTTGTTGCAAAACTGTAGCTAATGACACATAGAACCTTGTAGCATTAATAACTAAATGAGTACTAAAATTGTAACATAGAACCTTGTAATAGTGAGCCAACTTATATTAACAGAATTGTTTTGTTTTAGATATATTTCTTTTAGGCTTGTGAACTAATGTGTTATATGAGATATATTTTAATATATTATTAGCATTGAAAAAGGCATGAAATTATTTTGTCCCAACAGGTGCATAGAAAAGATTAAAAGATAACTACACCAGAGCTTCCATAACTTGAATTAAATGTAAGTCGATTCGGTTATATAATTTAATATTAAATATCGTATGTTAATTATTGGTTTGCTTCTACAATTTTTCCAGTTAAAACCATAGTTTGTAAGCTTATAAATGTATTATATATATTAATATGTACGTAAAATAATAATTTTAATTTTTTGTATATATAGAGAAAAAAATTTTAAAAGAAAAATAATTATATACGTACCTACAGGACAAATACACATTTAGTATATAATATGTATATTACTTTAATCTTTGATCTATGATGTATTAGAAGACAAGATCTAATTCGTAGAGGACCATCTATTATTATGAATTTAAATACTAGAAAAGAAAAAGGCAGTTTAGTTTTTAATCGCGCATAATACAATATATATTAGGTATATATGTACGTATCTCGATAGTAGATACGTACATATATACCTCTTACTACCGTTATGAAGTCGATATGAAATTGATGAAATAGTTATGCAAAGTTATGACACATTCCATGTAACATAATATGAAGATTCTTTCACACTAATCAAGATAGTTGGAATAGACGTAGTTGATTGTATAGTTGATATATCTTGCGAAAGTTGTGGATAAATCAACTTATAATTATAAATTAAAAAATTACAAAAACCCTCTACGTAAATTAATTGTCATTTAACGATACACTGGCAGGCGTGAAGCACTTAATCGACTAATCATACGCCAAAATGCCTTACATCATTTTGGTAAAGAGTTGATACTCTTAACTGCTGGACCGATATTAACCAAACATAGCTAAGAACCACCGCAAGGAAACTGGCTTTCAAATGAAAAAAAACTGCATCGAAATTGGTCCATCCTTTTGAGAGCTACGATGCCACAGACAGACAGACAGACATCGACGTCAAACTCATAACATCCCTCTTTTTGCGTCGGGGGATTAAAAATATATAACCAACATAATCTATGTTTCGTAATTGCTTTCTACATAAAACTTTATATTCTTCTTCAAATATTCAACTAGATCGATCAAAAAAATCTCGCGCATTGTTACGAAATACCTAAGTAATGAAACGCTTTAACTGTTTTACTTTCAAACAAGATTCTACTAAATGGGTCTCAGGAGATATATTTTAATTTAGAATCAGCCGTAATAATTGTTACAAAACAATGCCAAACCATAGAGTGGGATTTCTTAAAAGTTTTTTTTATTTACGTTTAAATAGCTAGCTTGGCTCTCTTCAAAATCGTAAATTCTACCCATTTTCGTCGCATTGTCGCAAATAAAGTATGCTGTTTTAGTACTAAGTTTGGCCTCGTTTAGCACAAATGAATAAATTTTTATTGTTTTATACAACTCTAACTTTGAAAATGTTGGGAAATTTTTGCTACGATTTTAAACTATTCTTTTCCAGTATAAAATGGATTTTTTCAAACAAAAATTAAAGTAACATTTCTTAACCTATTTGTTAACGTTTATATTTTATTTATTTATAATTATACTCCATACTATTAGAGATTAGATAGGTGTTGATTAGAATTTATACTGTCGACTTACCCGATTTCCCATTGAGTACATCCCTAGATGCCTTGCGCCATTCCTGGTAGTCTGTATACATTAAATATCATTAAAATACATCAAACTGTTTCAGTGTGAAGGAGAATGTTCTAGAGGCATAAAATTATGCAAAGTAGTTTTTTATATAAAATTATTGTATTTGTAAATTTTTAGGCTTTTAAAATTCACTTCATAAAGGGGTTCAATCGGGCATTTCGAGATTAGGAAAATTTCTGTGGAAGCTCATAATTTATAGGATTTCGAAGCCAAAAGGCAAAAAATTTCTTCTACATATTTGTATGTCAAAGCTACAAAAATAATTTTCTTCATAGAAATACTATGAAGTACTAATTTATCTTTGCAGTCAAAAAATGAAAAAATATATTAGCAAATATTATTCTACTATTAATTATTTTACTATTAATGTTACAAATAACGTATGTTTCCAATATACATTTTATGTTTTATATTAAGGAACCCTCGGTGTGCGAAACACACTTGCATGATTTTTATTTAAGTGATTAATATGAAAAATTCACTAAGCTCACTGCTTAACTTAATAAATGTTAAAACATAATCAATTTGATTAATAAATTAATTGTATGGGCAATACATTAATTTGTTTTGAGAGACGATCGAAGGATCAATATCGTACAAAGTAGACGAAACCATTTATACATTTTAAGTTACGATTATCGAAAAAACAAAATCAAATATCGTACAAACAAAAATATTTTATTTTAAACATAGGTTTATTATTCTCTAGAGAAAATTGAAAATTTCTGTTTATATTGCCGGTGGAAAATCCCAACGCGCTCACTGCTTATTAGTTAATAGTACGTTATGCATAATAATCAAATATTATGAGTACAAAACGAAAACAAAATCTAACCTATCCCACGGGAACTGTACATTTTTCCAGGATAAAAAGTAGCCTATGTGTTATTCCAGACTAAAATCTATCTCTGTGCCAAATTTCATCCAGATCCGTTCAGCCGCTCTAGCGTGAAAGAGTAACAAACATCCATACTCACAAACTTTCACATTATATACATAATATTAATACGGATTACCAACGTGATTGAAATTGATGATATTTATAATATATATTTTAAACTTTAAAATTAATAATGATTTTTAGCCATTCTCAAATCTTTTAATTACATATGTTACTTGAACGTATATACAAATATATGTAATTCTATGCAACTGAATTCTACTATGAAATATTCATGAAGCGCTTCTTTTCGTAATTGTAACATGTTGCGATACGTATAACCATCCATCTTAATATAGTTTAATATAAAGGATCTTTCTTTACCATTTTTACTGGCTCATCTCTTTCGAGAATGGTCTCTTTGTTGCTTGATCCCTTACATAATAACGAAGGTAGCATGTTCTTTAAAGGTTTAGGCAACTTTGCAAATACTTAGTGAATACGTTCATCAAATTCCTTCTATCCCTTATAATTTATTACTGAGTTCCATAAAAGTTATCAAAGCTTTGACTTTAAGTAGGCAATTATGTGTAAGATTTAAAGCAATATTGATATTTCATAAGCTCGGCCGTATTTTCAGGATCTTTTTTAGAATGCTGTAAATTAATGAGTACCTATTTTTGGTCAGCTTTTTTATGTAGTAGTTTTGAATTGTTGTGAAATATTAAAAAGCTGAACAATTTGTTTGTTTGGTCTAATTAGATTTTTTTTATATAATCTTATAGCCTATTTATTGAAGGCTAAGTTCTACTTACATACCTATCATCATGCTACCTTAGAAGCAGAACAGACGAGGGCAAAAGCTTACAAATAGGCAATTAATTTCAATGCTTTAATTATATAGTGCCTTTAATTTTTTCTATTATACAATTAATGCTTAGATTTTTGCGTTTGAGAATCTTTGTATTGATCCCAAAATGCTTAAACCTCTGTCGAGCTTGGAACGCGTAAACATGAAAACTAAGACAGAAGAAAAAAAGGCTTTGTATTTAAAGTGTCCATTATTCGTGTAAGTCTAAGGAACTACTATAAATAACTAAATTTTACCTGAGGCTTGGGTCACGCATGGGTCACGCGGTTTGATGATTTAGTCTAATTTTCTAAGACACCGTTTAAATGTATAATATATACATTTCTAATAGTGAAAAATTTGTAGAAGTGGTTCGATAGTTTCATAGATATCACATATTCTGTGCATAAACATAAAAAAAAACCATTTTGCCTTTTAATTATAATGTGAGATATTATAATTTTTCGTTCGTGTACGAGTACATACATATGTACACATATTTGGCTTATGGAGGAGATAATGAAATATATTTTTGTTACAGTGCAAAGTCGTCGCTACCTTGAGGGCGGGCTTTACAGGCGAAAATAAGAGAACAGTGTCTATGACTGTTTTAAAGTGATAAGTGTAAACAAATTAAGTGTACTCGTATATTATTTCAACAATGTGAAGTGGTAATTCTATATAACGATTGGAATAACGAGTTAGATCTTAATAAATCTAATAGATGGACAGTCATCTACACAAATTCTGAATATTGGATACCATGGTGGATGATTAATGAAACAAATATTAATAAATAATGTAATTTAAACATTTCACCATCAAAAAAGTTAATTTCATTTAAATGTCTTAAACATGTTTATCAAACATCAAACAGTACAATTTGACGTTTTCTAAACACATTCAAGACATCTAAACTTAATTTAGAATTTAGCACAGTGGCCCTTAGAATAAGTATTTATATTTATCATTGACGTAAGTGTGAGAACTCGTGGTAGTGCTACTAACTCTAATTTGCGCCTATCACGGCCTCGAGCTAGCTATGTGAATTTTATATCAAATTTTGTAGAGTAAAAACGTATAATAAAATGCTTACCTTATAAAATTTCCTCAAAATAAAAAGTAAATAAGTAAGAATAGCCTCAGTTTCTAAAATATATGTATTCAATAGTAGTTTTGTGTGTACAGGATTAAGTGTATAAACTATAAACTATTAAAAACTTAATGTTTCGTATAGTTTTTATGTCTTGTCATGCGATCTGATCATATTTCTATAATAAATAAGTGATGTTATTTATATCTGTATGCTCATTATATTAAAGAACAGTGTACATAAAGTATTATTTTTTTTATATTATGTATAAAAGACACTAGTTGATATTTGTAATTCGCTGAAGTTGGAACGATAATTTTTCTCTTACTTACAAGAAAATAATAACATTGGCATCGCATGTGTTTATAATTAAAATGGCAAAAGAAAAAGTATAGTCAGCCTACGCTTTAATGGAACGTATATATAATAAGCATTAGCTTTGTAATAGAATTGTGGAATTTATTATAGTAAGATTTTTTTGTATATAAGAGTATAAATATAAATCAGTATTGTTAAAATATAGGTATTAGTTACTTTGGAAAACAATGAAAATTATGTGTAATGAGTACCGAAACGGTCTGAAAGTAAGTCTTCAGCTTGTTTGTTATTTTCTCAAGTGTAAAAAGCTGAATTGATTTCGATGAAATTTGGCATCCAGTATCAAATAATAAATAGGTTCCTCTTTAAAATTATGTTCACATATTTTGTATCACATATGCATAGCTAACGGCTCACCTTCGCTTCACTCAGATTCGCCTCTAGAAAAACAGAAACCAATCTATCCCACGGGAATTGTACATTTTTATGGGATAAAAAGTAGCCTATGTGCTATTCCAAAATATGATCTATCTTTTTGCCTTTAATCCAGATCCGTTCAGCCGTTCTGGCGTGATTGAGTAACAAACATCCAAACATCCATCTTTCACATTTATAATATTAGTAAGAAATAAGATGAAATAAAAATTTATTTATTGATGTTTTTATGACCGACTTTAAAAACGGTTTCTTTGCAAATTTTTAATTTCTCTGTTATCGCCCATGTACTTACTTGTTGGTAGATAAATAGGTTCACTTTTATTCCATAGTGAATCCCATGTATTTGCTAAAAAACTATTTTTTAAATTTAACTCCAAAAATGATAAATTAAAAAATTCAAAAACCCTCTACGCAAATTAATTGTCATTTAATGATTACACTGGCACACGTGAAGCACTTAAATTGAGTTATCATACACCAAAATGCCTTACGTCATTTTGGAAAAGAGCTGATACTTTTACACTGCTGGACGGATATTAACCAAACATAGCTAAGAACCACCGCAAGGAAACCGGCATTTAAATGAAAAAAAAGTATCGAAATCGGAAAAACAGACACACACTCACATACGCACACACATCGACGTCAAACTTATAACACTTCTCTTTTTCCGTCGGGGGTTTATTAAACAGGATAGCACTATATCGGAATTAACATTAGAAATTATGTTGTGAAAGCAAAGACGGAACATGATGCTGGTTTTAGATAAAACTTAATTATGAAAACGACTGAGTACAAGGCGAATTTAAGTATTTTCGTTAAAATTTATGATCGCTAAGAAAATATTGTCGTGCCAGACTGTAGACTAACTTATCTCTATTATTCGTTTGTTTTTCGTGCTTCTAATGTAAATCTTATGTATTTAAAATTGTAATATGCATTAAAGTTACAGTTAAAAAAAATGTATGTCATAGTTATGACATACATTTTTTATTTTTATTCTAGTTAGAGGCCTCTAATGATATCTTGAATTTACTGATTTACTTGAAGGTACATTTCAAGCTAAAATACAAAGATATCTGAATACGACTAGTAATAATTTAGCACATTGTGATGTCCCACTGCTGGAAGAGGGCCTCCTACAATGCGAGGGGAATCAGGCTTAGTCCACCAGGCTGCCAAGTGCGGATTGGCGATTAACATGTCTTTCGAACACTAATTAGCTTCTCTCAGTCATGCCGGTTTCTTCACGATGTTTTCCATCAAGTTATTGATGAGTTATCAACTAAATTGGCATATTTTAAAGTATAGAACTTTCGTGGTTTTTTCATCTTCCTCAAGCTTTTTTTTTGTGGAATAGATAGTAAACGAAAGTACCTAATATTTTCGTATATAAATAAAAATAGAGCTACCGCATATCGAAAAATAAATAGCAATTAATAAAATTAGCCTTTTCTTACTCCTATTTATGGACTAAGCTCTTATACTGATGAATATAGCGAAATAGTTGCGTTAAACATAAAATATCCTGACCAATACCCAAGAAAGAAAAAAGGAGTAAAATATTTTTGTTCCATAGCGTGTTCTTTTATTTATAGCCCCATTTAATGTTATGTACTAATTTTAACTTTTCCACCAAGTAGATTCGGAAAATAATATAAAAACTCTGAGAAAACTTCACACTGACTCTTCAGATAAACAATACAAATTACGTGGCTCTAGTAGCTCAAAACCTACAATCTTCTTAATATTGTCAAGAAAAATCTATCGTACGGTTATAAATATTTTTGCTATTTAAAGTATTTATAGTTGTCATATTTCATTTATGAATAGTAAATATTATTGAAGACGTTTGTAGAATATGGAATACTAGCAAAACCCTCGGCTTCGCTTGCGCTAAAACTACAAAGACATCTCTAAAAAGGTAGTTTCATACAAAATCTCATCCCCTATCATAGGATGAATTTCTAAAAATGCTAAAACACGTATTTATTTAATTTTATCAAAGAGCATTAATACCAAGTTTCAAGTAATTCTGATCATAAATATTTCTTTGAATTGTATTATAACGTGAATGAGATAATCTCCCGCGGTTAAAAACCTATGTTACTCTCCACTCTCCAGCCCTTCAACTGTCTCCACACAAAAAATCATGCCAATCCGTCACTCCGTTTCAACGTGAAAGAAAGACAAACAAACAAACGCAATTACACATTTATAATATTAGTATGGATTATTAATTCCTAGTGCTGTTCCCTCGCTTGATTATTCCGGTTTTATAATTAACACTATTATTTCGTTAAATAGATAAATATTAGTTTTTGAATAATATCATTGTTTATTTGTAGTTTGAGAACAAAAAATCGGTCAAGTGCGAGTGAGACTTACACACGAAGAGTTCCGTACCATAGTCGATATCTTTTAATTTGTGTGACATCCTTTTTGAAATTCACCATCTTGGTTTTTTTATTACTTGTTGTTATAGCGGCAATATAAATACACACTCTGTGAAAATTTCTACTCTACCTATTACGGTTCATGAGATATGTACATCCTTCTGACAAACGGACGGACGGACAGCGGAGACTTAGTAATTGTGTTCCGTTGGCACCCTTCGGGTACAGAACCATCATAAAAACAATTTTAATCATGTTTGAAACTCCTTAACGTACTCGATTGGAATGCAAAGTAAAACGAAGATGGAAAGCGGATGCAAGCCATGGTCTCGCTTCTCTGAGATTTTTAAGTACGCTCTATATGGTCGACTTAAACACCATAAAGGAACCCTCTAAGATTGAAAAAAGCTGACTAATGCTAGCACTCAATCCCCCTTGCATTGAGGAGAGCCCCACATCTCGTATTTTAGGCTAATTTTGTCGAGATCCATGCAGCAGTTTTGTCGGAAATACATAGAATTTAGCACCTTATGGTGCTATGTGTAATCGAAATATCATAATTTATTGTTTCTAATTAGTGTAATGACTCATGAATTAATGTTATTAGTTACATTTTGCAAGTTATTTATTTATATTTTTAATTTCATTGTATAAATGTATAATGTATAATAAATTATGTCTGAATAAAGAATATAAAAATATTATTTGTTATTACTATAAACGCTATATAGGGCTCGGATTAACGTAAGACATTATTGAACGATAATTTTTGTAAGACGTATAAATAATAGACATAGGTATATGAACTGAGCTGAAGGTGATTTTCTAAATTTATATAACTTTTTTATTTATGATACGATTAAAATTAAAACAAATACTAAATTTTAAGTGAAGTCAACCACAATACATTAGCGAAAACCGCACCCAAATCTGTTAAGCCGTTTCTTAGACTAGCACGCACAAACGCTCAGACAAACAGACAAAAATTCTAAAAATCATTATTTTGGGTTCTATTGCGTTAATAAAAACCCTAATAATAGTTTATCGTAAATACCTTCCATGTACAGACGATCAGTTAATTTTTTTTTTATATGTATAGATAGAAGATGAAGAATAATATTTTCATATATAAGATTGTCAATAACTTCCGAGTCTATAGATTTTCAAGTCCTTCAAACTTAGAACCCCATTTATTAAGGTCTCGTGTGTTCAATCACTTCTTTCATTTTCTTTCTACGTGTGTAGGTCGTGATGACTACAACGACTATCTAGGGAGTGATATGTAACAAACCTCCTAGATTTAAGTAGATTGCAAAAAGATTCAGTAGGTACATTTTTTTCTTACGGAGTACCATCCCTTTCTTATTTTAATAAAGAGCAATGCCTTGAGTGTATTGTTTCGTGTACGTGTTTTGTACAGGCGCTTTTTAATAACTTTGCTTCATACGTAAGTAAAGGTAGTAGTTATTATTATTAAATAAAGTAATTTATATTGTAAAGTGATATAGAAATCTTCGTCTCAGTGCTTATTTGTCCAAACGAATAATTTACCGCGAGAGTTTTTAATACAGTATTATTGAATCTTAAATTTGAGTAAGTTTAGTATTGAATAGACACAATTTTGCTGTATCTTATCAAAATAAAGCTTTGTTTTTGAAATCGAGGAAAAAAACTCTGTACTGTAAAGTGCAACAAGTACCTATTGATAGTTTGAAAAAATAAGTAATATGTCGACGAAATATTGAAATTATTCAACATACGCCAGTTATTGCGTATTTTGTTTTTAAAAGACGTTATTGTAAATCGAATATTTTATTATTATGTTATAGTATGAACATACTCGTACATAATATACCGACAAGCTAGCATAGAAGACAGTGTCGATCAGACACTGTCTTCAGAGTTCGTAGGTTCACTTCCGTAGGACCAAATAAAATTAATTGTTTACTTATTTGCTTGACAGACAGAAATGAATAAAGAAAATTAAAAAGTGATTATAAGGGCAATAGAGGTCACGTTAAATTAAAATTGTGTCTTTATTCTTCAATATTGTAAAAAAATATGTAGTTATTGCTTTTTATCTAAAAAGGTACCAGTAGAAAATTACTTCTAAAGAAATTACCTGATACTTCACCATCTTCAATTGAAAGAACGAAAGCTTAAAGGTAAGAATCTTTCTATAAATTTATATGGGACAACCCTTAGGGTATTTTAATTAATTCATTAAGAAAATTATTGCGTAATATACACAAAAAATATTTGGTTTTAGTTTAAAAAACATAATTCCAACCGTTATTCTTAGATATTTCCCGGAGTTCAAGTAATTCGATTACCAAAAAGTTTGGCCTCACCTAAATCTTCCTTTAGAAAAAAAGGTAGAGACAGTTTTATTAATAAGGACATGAAATATTTCTATGTTAAATATAAAATATTATATTTATATAATTCGTTTGGTGAATTTTTCCTATGAATAATGGAAAAGAATTCAAGATACTTACGATTTTATGATTCAATTACATATTACAGTTTTTAGTTTTATAATAAATGGGATAGTTTGTAAATCAGTGTGTAATATGTATTTTTAACTTCTTTACACGTAAACCGCTGTATAGATTTGATTGATAAAATTGATTGATTTTTTTAATAAAAAAAAAATTGAAACTTGACAGCTATATAGACCACATATTCGTCTAACACAAAGGAATTTTTATCATTTAATCATTTTCAAATAACTTTAATATATCAATAAATTTCAGGCTTTATGTAGTTGTTAGTTTTAAATTAAATTAAATGCTATAATTATTAAATTTATTGGTTTCTTATTCGTACTTTAATAATGAAAATAAACACTAAATTATAAATATGCACCTATTATAGACCGATTGGAATCCGTTTATTTTTAAGGAAAAATAAAATAATTAAAACCTGAAGTTTTATGTTTTTAAAACGTTAGCAGGTATAATATAAGAACCCCCCCCAACGTGCGTTCACCTTGTCGTGGTGGGGGGGCTCAGTAGTGCCCGGCAATCCAACCGGGCGCGAAGCTAAGAAACGCACAGGGAGGTTGCCCACTTTGGTGGGCGGTGGGAGGTGGCCCTCTTCGGGGGGCGGTGTACCATGCGGGTTGCTCCTGGTACTTCTCTGATAGCAGAGTGGACTGTGGAGCAACCCCATGGTTGTGGTGGTCTGCTTCGGTAGACCTGTCGTCGGGGCGTCGTAGTTGAATGCGTAAGCGATCCTGCGACGCCCCATTAAGACGGGGGAAGGTTTTGTTGGGTTTTAGTGGGTAGTACTGGCTGTATTACGCCGGTGAGTCCCACACGTCGTGCGTAAATGCATTTCCCAACGTTAAAAAAAAAAAGGTATAATATAAGAAATAGAAGTTCGTAAAATGCTCCCGATTCATGGCTACTCCCGAGAAATGAGGGGAATCAAAGCGTTGAAAAATATGTTTTTCAATTTCCGGCTTACTGTGACGTTCCATAGAAAAAGGTTTTCTACAAAGGTTGTAGTTCCAGTAAAAATCTACAACGTTTATGAATAACACTTTTTACAATGACCTCAAAGTTTTCGAGATATATGCAAAAAAATTGGTTTTTAATTTTTTCTCGGTTTTAATTTTTAATTTCTACAATAATCTTTTGATTTTAATGAAACTGGGGTGATGTAATCTTCGAAATGCATATAATAAGAAAAAAAAGAATTGAAATTAAAATATTTAGCAGTTTCCGAGAAATTTTTGTTTTTATGGTCTTGGGTGGCTGAAAATCGCCCCCAACTTTAAGTGGATGTTTACATTTAAATATTTTTTTTAAGTTAATAATTAACTCATTTTTTTCGACTTGAACTGTACTTTTTGAAGAAGTAAGAACATTGTAGTATGGTCGTCCTGTAAAAACAACCACAAAAATTGAAAAAAATTGGAGAAATCGTTAATTTTTACTTTGTAAGCTACATTTTTTAATTATTATTGAAAAAGTGTACTTTATTGACCAAATTTTTATAAACTGATTACACGATTTAAAAATCGAAAAAAATCCCTTATTATTTTAGAAATAATAGTTCAAAAAATTGTCAATAGATGCCGTTACGTGTATTGATTTGTTGTTAAAGTTTGTTAAAATAACAAAAGATAAAAAAATAGATCCCAAAAAGGTATATTATTGTTTAAAAAAATATTTCAAGTGAAGAGAAAAGAAAAAATGTGCCCGTAAATCTTTGCGTAATACTGATTATTGATTGAAATATCAGCAATCAGACGTTGGGTTTGTAGTGTATATTAAAGATAGCGCTTTTACTTTTTATAAATTGTGTGTCACGGTTAGAAATTGTTGAAATAACAGTGTTTTTTTATTCGAATTCAGAATGAATTTTATAATATTTCTCATTTGTTTGTATGCACATATTTAAAAAATAAAACAGTTTAACTTTTGCAAATCGACGACATCTATTATCTATTCAAGCAAACAAAAATAGCCCGCAGTATAGCCCGAATTTAGTGCTGTCTAATTTCTTTGTATGGAATGAGGCATACTATAGTATTATGTGATCTGTGGTGATAGTAATACCCCCAAAATAATTAAAATAAAAAGCAAGTTCAAAAACTAAAACCCGACTACTAAAAAATCGCAATCTAAATCTATTAATTTGACGACACGTTTGGCTCAGTGTCTAGTGACCCTACTTGCTGTGCCAGCGGTCGCGGGTTCGAGTCCCGCTGGGGGCATTCATTGTATGATGAGCACGAATGCTTATACTCCAGTCATGGGTATTGATATTTATAATATGTGTGTATTTAAAGTTTATATATGTGTAGTGTATCAACTATCTGGTATCCATAACACAAGCCTCGTAGCTTACCATGGAACTAGATGGTGCTGTGTGTAAATGTCCCAACATATTTATATTATTGTGTATTTAATATACCAGCGACTCGCCCTCGCTTTATTCGGGTTCGTCCTTAGCTTGATTCCCCATACAAACTTTCATCCCCATTTTCACCCCTTTAAGGGATGATTTCCGAGATAAAAGTATCCTATGTCCTTCCCAGATTTTCAAACTATTTTCTTACCAAATTTCATCTAAATCGGCTAAATAGATCCTTTTTTTTAACGTTGGGAAATGCATTTACGCACGACGTGTGGGACTCACCGGCGTAATACAGCCAGTACTACCCACTAAAACCCAACAAAACCTTCCCCCGTCTTAATGGGGCGTCGCAGGATCGCTTACGCATTCAACTACGACGCCCCGATCGCAGGTCTGCCAAAGCAGACCACCACAACCATGGGGTTGCTCCAAGGTCCACTCTGCTATCACAGAAGTACCAGGAGCAACCCGCATGGTACACCGCCCCCCGAAGAGGGCCATCTCCCACCGCCCACCGAAGTGGGCAACCTCCCTGTGCGTTTCTTAGCTTCGCTACTATTACTGAGCCCCCCCATCACGACAAGGTGAACGCACGTTGGGGGGGGGGGGCTAAATAGATCCTGAGATTACGCCCTACAACGTCACAAACTCACAAACTTTACCTCTTTATAATATTAGTATAGATAATTTAATTTGTGATATGTTTAGGTATATCCAATAACAATAGTACTCCCAAGGAATGTTGACGTCAGGCAGGTGGCCGGTCGTAAAACTTTTGCCTAATACTATCAGCATACAGAAGATGTACTGCATCTACCCCAAGTAATTGGGGAATGGACAGGTGATGGACAGATGATGATGATGATGATGTTTAGGTATGCCCCTTATAAAAAGCTCCTTCCTTTAACACGTCACATGATTTTCTTTTAATTTCAAGTACGCCCATAAAATAAACGCTTTGCTGCTGAAGCTGAATCTTCCTTTAAGCGTTCCGTTTCTTAAAAACCTCTAAAACGTACTAACTTATCCAAATACTGTATGTTAATAGTTTCCGCTGACAACATGGTTACCTAAACATATAGAAGTCTCGAACTGGATAGAACTAGCTTAATAAACATGGAGATTAGTAGGTAATCTACGTAATCTTCTATGTCTAAACTACTCGTCATCGGCTTAAAGTGTAATTATAACCTTTGCTATTACACGTACATAATATAATAATATTAATCAAAACTCAGGGTTCATATGAATAATCTGAAATACATAATCTATATATAATGATATGCAGTATATTCGTTAATATGTATATAAGCTGTATAATATATGAACAAAGAAAACTGTCCAATAAATGTAATTATCGATATAGTAGTATCTATAATAAAGTTGATATAAAAAGCCAGTGGTAGCCCAGTGGTAACGCGCTCGCTTGGGAAACCGAGTAAACCGAGTTCAAATCCCGGGTATGCACCTCTGATATTTTCATGTGCGAATCATTTCCAACATGATTACCACTTGTCTTAACGGTGAAGGAAAACATCGTGAGGAAACCTGCAGTGTGAGAGAACTTAGCAAGTTTTCGAAAGACGTGTGAAGTCCGCCAATCCACACTTGGCCAGCGTGGTGGACTATGGCCTGATCCCCCTCGCATTGAAGGGAGGCCCGAGCCCAGCAGTGGGACGTTAAAAAAGGGCTAAATACATACATACATACATGTTAAAGTTGCAAGTCTTAGTGATGTACATACAATATTATATTAACAGCGTTATTATTCTTATAATGACCGCTAAAAAATATGATATATTCAATATTTCTAAACTTTTTAAAGACTTTCATAAACTTCTGAAAGAAGGCTTAATAATATTTATTTACTTAACTTCAGTAAATGTTGCAAATATTATTCGAATTTTAAATTGAAGTGAAGTAGAAGCCGGGACACGAAGCCAGTTTTTGATGACTAATAAAAAAGAGTAATTAAATGTATGTAAATATTTTCGAGGCTATTGTGTTAAGAATATGTGTACAAAAAGTTGTATATGTATTTTTAAGTCGAGATATTTCTATACATATAATAAAATTCTAACTAAGCCGAATCTGTACATTAAATATTTTTTGGAAAATCTTATTGAAATAGACATTATTATCGATACAGAGGCAGAATCTATACTTTTTAGAATTTTTGTCTGTCTGTCTGTTACCGCATCACAGAAAAACCACTGGAAGGATTTTGATGAAACTTGGTATGGTGATTGTTGGTTATCCGGGTCAACATATAGGATACTTTTTACCGCGGAAAGATATCTCATTTCTGAGAAAAAATACATAAACTGCAATGTAATACTATAAGACCTAAGAATTTAGTTGTTGATCATCTGAACGCGGGTAGAGCTGCGGGCAATGCTAGTATATAATAAAACTAAGATATTATGAGTGAAATATGAAAAATGTAGAAAAAATGTTTTTTTATTAAATAAAATTTTCAGTGATGAAACATGCTGCTCATAAAATGTAAAGAGATTATGGGATTTCCACTCAATATAATTGTTGATCTTTCAATCATCAGTAAAACAAAGAAATATTTTAGAACGCAATATTCTAATTAAATTTCCCTAATTTTGGCTTTTTTTAGAAACCATAGCCCCATACCTTTAGATCTATTCTTTTCTTAATTTAATATTACCTGTAATCTTATACTTACCAATATTATAAATGTGAAAGTTTAGATGTTTGGATGTTATGGATGTTAACTTAATCACGCCAGAACAGCTGAATGGATCTGGAATAGCATATAGGCTTTTTATCCCCGAAAAATGTACGGTTCTCGTGGGATGGATTTATTTTGTTTATATTATACTATATTTTAATTATAAATAAGCCTCAATAACAAAAAAAACATGTAACGCCATCTATTGACATTTATTTGAACAAATTTATCTCAATTCCTATTGAGACCCTATGGAGTGTGTTCATAGGAAAACTTACTACAAATCATTATGTACATGATCAATGTCTGAACTATTATATCTCAAGGTTTGTATAACTTCTCATATATATTTAATTGATATCAATCAATACTTTATACTAGCGTTGCCCGCGGCTCCGCCTGCGTTCAGGTGACCAAAAACGAAATTCTTAGGTTTTACATATTAGTATACTTTTACATTGCAGTTTTTGTTTTTTCTCAGAAATGAGACATTTTCCCGCGAAAAAAAGTATCCTATATGTTGACCCGGATAACCAGCTATAACCATACCAAATTTCATCAAAATCCCTCCAGTGGTTTTTCTGTGATGCGGTAACAGACAGACAGACAAAAATTCTAAAAACTATAGATTCGGCCTCTGTATCGATAATAATGTCTACTTGAATACGATTTTCCAAAAAATATTTAATATGCAGATTCGTCTTAGTTACAATTTTATTATATGTATAGAAGAGAGACAATTTCTTCATTTAAAATTCAAATAACATAACGTAGAATAATACAACATAAGAAGTGGTGCTGTTAAATATCTCACTTGTAATTAAACTCGGTTAATGTGCCTCGATCAATCTAAATTATGAGAAAATGAGCCCGTCTTGCTTGGTTTGGCTTCACGGTTAAACTATCAAAGTGTTTTTGACGGAAATTGATACTGTTGATGCGTAGTTAGAAAGCTTATAATCTCAAACTTCGTAATCACAGTAAATACTGGTGTTACTCTATTAATGATTATTATTATTGTATTAAGATATTAAAAATATATAAATTGCATATATTTTTCACTCAAGTCCATACATCAATAATAGCAAAGTATTTGAACCGTAGAGCTTAAATATGACAACACATTATAAGCCTTAAATTCATACAAATTATGTTTTTGGCTACATTTGCGTTCGCCTGGTCGTGGAGGGTAGGCTCATTAGCCTCCGGCAATTCGGCTGGGAGCGAAGGCGAGAAACGCACTGGGAGGCGGCCCACTTCGGTGGCCGGTGTGCCATGCGGGTTACTCCTGGTACTCCTCTGAAAGCAGAGTGGACTGTTAGAGCAAGCCCATGGTTGATGTGGTCTGCTTCGGCAGACCTGCCATCGGGCGTCGTGTTTGAGTGCGTAAGCGATCCTGCGACGTTCCATTAAGATGAAGGAGGTATTGTTGGGTTTTAGTGATTAGTGCTGGCTTCTCTAGCCGGTAAGTCCCACATAATATGTGTTTATATGCAGGTGGTATGCGTAAATGCATTTCCCAAAAAAAGGCCTCTAGGTACGTACCTGAGCTCGTACTTATAATAATTAATAGTAAATAGCGTTAGTTAATAGTATCGGTCGCTACTTAATGGTAAATATTCATAAATAAGGATATCATAAAACATACAAAAAAAAGATAACAAGTCAATATTAGTCCCGCTGAGTTTCTTTCGCCAGTTCTTCTCAGGTCTGAGGCTTCTTCTTTCCGAACTGGTAGTAGATCATGACGTTCAGTAAAAAATTGTAATAATTTAATGCTGAATAAAATATATTTGGATGTTGATTTTGATTTTCCAAAATGTATAGCAATATGAGAGAGATGACAAAATAATAAGCTTGTTAAATTAAAACCAAGATCCGTTACAAAGAGGTGGCGATTAATTAAAAGATATTTTCAACGTTTCATATTACAAAAAAGTGAAGGGTTACTTTGATTTATTTTTAAGTAATGTAATGGTTTTGAGATTTTTATGTTTTAACTAGCATTGCCCGCGGCTCTGCCCGGGTTCAGATGACCAAAAAGCAAGTTCTTAGTTTTTACATATTAGTATACTCTTACATTTCAGTTTTTGTATTTTTTTTCAGAAGTGAGACATTTTCCTGCGGTAAAAAGTATCTTATATGTTGAACTAGATAACCAGCTATCACCATATCAAATTTCATCAAAATCCCTCCAGTGGTTTTTGTGTGATGCGGTAACAGACAGACAGACAAAAATTCTAAAAACTATAGATTTGACCTCTGTATCTATAATAATGTCTAGTTCAATAAGATTTTCCAAAAAATATTTAATGTACAGATTCGGCTCAGTTAGAATTTTATTATATGTAGATTATATAATAATTTTCATATTGTTTACTTAATGATACTGAATTTGAAGAAACATATTTTTCCTTTATTTATGTTTTTTCTATATAAAAAACGGCACAAAAAACTTAAGATTATAGTAGTTTTTTGTTAAGTCTATTATTATTAATATATGTATTATATTTTGTACAATCACAGATTCTACATTTTGTATTTAAAATACTTACTTCGTAAATTATACTGTTACTTCCTCGTGGAGTTAGATTCAAACAAAATAAATAAAACTTTTACTGTGGAGGTCATTAATTCATTCTAAATATTCCTTTGTACGAGTCTAGAACTACGGTACAGCCGGACTAAAAGTCAGGTCTTTTAATTCTAGGACTTTCTTTTTTCTTTTTAACTATAACAGTATAGAAAATAAGAATATAAATGGTTGAAAGTTTTAGCTAATTTCAAAAATTAGATTTTCTATTATAATCCATTTTTTTGTAACCGTGTTGTAGAGAATTTCCCCACAATCAGATGAATGGTTTAGGAAGGATTGGATACATATGTACATACAAATAAACATTTTTATTTATATAGATTGTAGAAGTATAGGTAGGTACATGAATCATATTACCAATATTGAAACTTTCATTCATGCCATGTTTATGGGTTTTTGTGACGGTCACTAATGTATTTGTCAGATAGAGTTTCCAAATTATATTTTAGTATCGTCGTCTTTTGTTATTATTTCCGGGACGACATGAGATGGGTTATAAATAAATAGTTTATTATTTATCCGAAGGCTTAGATATCTTGTGCTTAATATTTTCAACAAAAAAGATATAATATATATTTGATCGTTTGTTTGTTTTCATTTTGACAATTGGTTGTTTTCATTTACTATACATACCTCATCAAATATCGAAAATATGTGATTAGGTATGTATAGAAAATGAAAACAACCAATCGTTTAGTTTTTACTTTTTAGTGCTCTTTTTGAAGTCGGTTTTTATTTTTTTGTTAAAAAGTTTTTATTTTTCCCTTTTTAGTGTAGACAGTAGTAGCAAAGTAAGAAGAAAGTATTTTGATAAAAAAATCGCTTAAACCGTTGAAGTTACTTCAATGCCAATTTTTATACGAAGACTTGCAAAATAAAATTTGCTTTTATTTCTAAAATCCGATTCTAAAATGTTAGGCTTGTCAAATCAAACAAAATAAGCCCAAACTCAAAGTATCTACTATTAGGCGTTGAAGAATTCCACCTATCCACCTTCTGGTCTTACCGTCAGATCAGGTCAACGATACCGAACCACTGCACTGTCAACGAAAATAGAAACACTCGTAAAGTTTCAAGTCAAAATGACAATTAAAAGTAGGTTAAATTCATCATTAGCTATTTTTCCATCCTTAGGGGTGGTATTTTTTTAATTTAAATGGAACCAATCTGGAAGTATACACTTTTAAACAAAACAAAAATTGTCCAAATTGGTTAATAAATTATGGAGTTCTGAGGTAACAGACATAAAAAAAAACATACAGTCGAATTGAGAACTTCCTTCTTTTTGAGGAAGTCGGTTGAAAATAAAACGAGATCACCCCTATATATTTTATCCGCTTGAGATGTAGACGTGGGAACTTTGCATGTTTCACGAATTTGACGAGGGAAGTAACACAAACTAAGGCTATTTTAAGGCGCATTTACTCAGAGAGAGTTTCTTGAACGATTTGTGACTGTAAAGTAGAATTTTCAGCATATGAGTTACTTAGGTAATGAAAGTGATCTCTAAGGGAGGACTTATTCGAAGTTTAATAGAGAGAAGATTTAAATGAGGAATGGAAGTTTATAAAGAAGTACGTGACGTGAAGTATAAATATTTTATATGGTTCGTCCCTAGTTACGTTTCCCGCAGAAAAAGGAATCCTATATATTGACATACCTACAGATTCGACCAAGAATTTATGTATAGATAAAGGACAGCTTACAGGGCTCTGCTATCTATTTTATATACTTTCGATATTAGTACAAGAATCTTCGAGGTCATAGGCTTTCTGCGTGTAAACGCATCTCATATTATCTGAGTCGAGAGCAAACAATCTAGCCTCTTAATTATGATACGCACCTAAACTCCCGTAAAACTCACAAACGGCTTTGTTTAGCAAAATTACAATATAGTAATAATTTCACAAAATAAACAAAGTTATAATAGAATTATAAATTAATAGAAATTAAAACAATAACTTCGCAAGCATAATTCAACAGGTGAAGAGTACTATTTATCCTTATATTATGAGTAATTTTTAATAATTAATTAGTATACAAATGATAGCACAAAGGTTTCGAATGTAACTTTTCGTTAGCCTTCAGTTTTACATATGGATATAGTAAAATTGTACCTTTAATTCCATCTCCATTTAATGATTCATAGATATAGTATTATTATATACAACACTAGCAGAACCTGCGACTTCGCCCGCGTTCAATCTACAAAAAAACCTCTTTTGTTTTATGTTATACCTACTAGCGACTCACCCTCGCTTGGCTCGGGTTCGTCCCTAGGTTGATTCCCGGTAAGGGATGATTCCCGGGACAAAAAGTATCCTATGTCCTTCCTAGCGTTTCAAACTATCTTCTTACCAAATTTCATCTAAATCGGTTCTGTAGATCCAGAGATTACCCCCTACAATGTCACAAACTCACAAATTTTACCTCTTTATAATATTATTAGCGACCAAAAGACTGTGACCAAAAATAAAATATGTAAATCCGCGAATAAATGCGAAGACATAGTTTTATTTAAAATTATCAAGTCACCGTCGCTTCGCTCGGGTTTCTCCCTAGGTTAATTCTCTATACAAACTTTCATCCCCATTTTCACCCTCTTAAGGGATGATTTCCAGGATAAAAAGTATCCTATATCCTTAACGTCACAAACTCACAATTCACAACGAAATACGAACTATTCTCATACCTAACAAATATACAAAAAAACATTAAAATCGGTCGAGCCGTTTAGGAGAAGTGCGACCATAAACACCGTGACACGAGATATGTATTTATATATTAGATGATATTATACACCCTCAATCCTCAATTAATATGTAACTCCAAGCAATTTAGACTGTAGAACGTGATAAAGTAATATATATATATATATATATATATATATATATATATATATATATATATGTATGCGTATATAATTAAGCATCCTCAGAAACTGATACCGTTTTCGTGTATACGAATGAAAAATAATTTTCTATTATAAATATAAAAATGTATACAGTACATAATATACTTCGACGATATTAATTTTTGTTATTATGTTAGAGCTTATTAAGCTTAAATCTAAGCGGAAGCAATAAAGCTTCCCCTTAATAGAAGCCCAGAAAGTTAATATTAAAATTTCATAATAACTTGTATAACTAATTTTGAAAAAAAATGTATATTACTATTAAATATGTATACTAATTTATAAACAATGTAAAACTAATCTTACTAATATTAAAAATGTGAATATTTAGATGTTTGGAGATGTTTGTTACTCGACTTACTATATAGGTACTTAATATATTTTATATCAAATTGTGATGTATTCAAATAGATCTAATTAGGTTTGCTTTTCCTTGGAATTGTAACGTATTTATACAATTATATTTCAGGCAAGTATTTACTTAGGTAGCAATCAATCATTTTTCTATGAAATTATTAATTGCCTATTTTTATGAAAATTTTATAGCTCTACAAATCTTTTTATATTTCATAACTTAAATAAAAGTTTAAAAAACGTATTTTAGCTTTACTAGCGATTTACCAGCGCTTCGCTCGGGTGTGTCCCTAAGCACGTTTTAATTTTTTTGAACGGTATCCAAAATCTTTTTCTAAAATAATAGTTACTTCATAAACATCAGTTATCAGCCTGTGAAAGTCTCGTCAAAATCAATTCAGCCATTTCGGACATTAGCCAGAATACACAAAAAATAATAATAATTGGGTTTTTCTGAGTATCGTATATAATTTCATATGCATTTAGAAAAAAAATTGACATTAAAAACAGACACTTCAATTTTATTAATTTGAATAGATTTTAATAAAGTGAATTATTGATGGTAAATAAAATATTTTGTAAAAGGAGAAAAACCTATATTTTCAACACAACGACAAAAATCAAAGTAAAGCAGTATAATAAGTGTAATCACTCAGGTGGAAGATGTTCACAGTCGTTTGAGTTTCATTCAAACTTTTAAGAATTACGTATATCATCTTACATTTCTATATTATGTTCATACAAGTGGAAGTGATTTAGGTGTCAAATTTTAGGAGTGGCATTTGTCAGGTCAAAAAATTTACCGTTTGAGTCTCGAGATGTACAACCCTCGCGCGCCTGCTATAATTTGCATGGAGCATTCGAGTACCTTTTGATGTGTGCCACCATGTGTATCATCAGCGCCATCACCATCTGACAGCTGCTGTCATCATCATCAGCGCTGAAGCAGTAGACCGGACGCAGAGCTCCAGCAAGGTATGCGTTCTTTCTACATTTACAGAGTCCACTTTTTTACTCCTTACTTGTATCAGTCCTATCGGTATTAAACATATATTGTTTATATCGACTCCCTACATTCATAAGATTTGTGGTTACAAGCTTTGGTCTTATCAAGTTAAAAGTTTTCGTATGTATTAATATTTTTACTATAAAGCAAACTAAAGAATATTTTCAAACATCTTTCTTGTGAGATCGTCTTTAATATTATCTGACTTCAAAAGGACGAGGTAATTTCGTTATATGATTTTTTGAGTATATTATGCAATGTCGTTATCATTTGTGAACCGATACTTTAAGGATCTTATATTTTGAGCTGCAAGGAACCAAGAAACTGCTAGGGATTTTTTATACTAGCGACTCACCCTTGCTTCGCTCGGGTCCGTTCCTAGCTTGATTCCCCATGCAAACTTTCATCCCCATTTTCACATCCTTAAGAGATGATTTCCGGGATAAAAAGTATCCTATGTCTTTCCCAGAGTCTCAAACTATCTCCTTACTAAATTTCAGCTAAATCGGTTCAGTAGATCTAGAGATTACCCCCTACAACGTCACAAACTCACAATCTCACAAACTTTACCTCTTTATAATATTAGTATAGACAAGTACGAACCCTAAACATGTATCAATTATTGTATATGTTCAAATCATATTCAACTATCAATCTTTGAACATTATGATAATAACACGATTTATAGGCTTGGTTTGCTTACAAAAGATCATACTGATGGTTTGGGGTGCGTACATAGAACATAAAATAATGAATTTACGATCTCACTCCCGTGCTTGCGTCACGTTATGCAAATTTTATAGCACAATTCTTTATTTTGTAATTTTTAACCCTCAGTCATTTGTTGCCAGCTATAAATATTCATACACCTTCAATCTTTATAGTATGACATAGAAAATTTTCCATGGTTTTCTTTAAGTTATGCGCGTTCAAACAAACAATAAAACATTGTTGTTGTTGAAAAAATTGTTAAGAAATGTTGGGGCCTACTGAGTTGGGAAGCTCGGGAGCTGGGAAGTTACTAGTGTGGAAGCGTCGTGCTGCAAAGCACGTGCTTTTAAAGCCATTGGTCCTAGGTCTGAGCAGCTTACACCGTGAATGTCGAAAGATACTTCGAAAATCGTCCGTCCTGGACGAACAGATACTGGAAAAAGGAATAAATTCTGAGAGTGAAAGGAGTAGAGAGTGGGCTATAATATCTCCTGCACACATGGCTAGCCTCAATGAGATTGGCCGCTGAAACCAAAATTGGCTAGGAGGTCCTTGTGATAAATAAACAAATAAATAAATTGACTATAAATTTTTCTCATTAATAATAAAATAACGAATCATCCATTTTTAACGAGTAATTTCACGATGTAACTATGTATGAGGTGACCTCAAAACTTTTTTATTCTCATATCAGCCTTCTGGCAATTGCTTATTATACCTTACAACTACCTAACAAGAATAGCACCTTGGTCAAACGTTTTTACTTAACACGAGACAGACAGTCAAGGTTTCATGAGTGTTCCATTTTTAGTTGAGTAGGTACAGACTATTAGAACACAGTATTCCAAATATAAAACTGCAATAGCGTACTAGTTAAGTAAATAATCTATATAATCTGTCCGTTTAAAGTAAAATATCTTTTCATCGTCCAACAAATCGTGTAAGTTGGCTTTGCGCCTAATGTTTTCTTCAATCTGAAAATGTTCCAGTTGAAGATGTAGGTAGTAAGCTTTATAACGTCCTCAAGCAATGCGATGCGACTTGGTTTAAATAAGAAAAAATTGTGTGTTTTACTTTTTACTATGTGAATGAAGAACACTAATCTACTAATATTTTATCATTTTTTATAATATTTTTTTTATTTTTGATATTTAGCTATCTAGTAGTGACATCAATAAAATTTAATTATTTTTCCTTTTGTAATAAAATCTTCAGGTCTCGTGTCTACCATGAACGGGTACATTCAAAATGAATCTGCCAAATGAACTGAATTAATTTTTTTAACATATTAATTATTTTTACTTATCAAAAAAAATACAAAGTAGGTACTATAGTAAAATTATTAATCTAACTCTAAAACTATTACAATTTTTTACAAGCTAAGACACAGTCCTTGTACACGCGATGAAGAAACATTATTTTCAGAACAATAAGCGCCACATGTTTGACACAATGAACTCTAGTTGATTTTTTTAATAACTTTATCTATTAGTTTAAATACATATTTATTTATTCACAAAGAATCACTACGTCCAAAAATATAATCATGTTCCAAAACATTTATCCACCGTTAGTAACCGCGCTCATGCGTTCTCTGCGCGTTAATTCCACGTCACAAAGGCTTTTATTATTTTTTTGTTAACTTAATTCGTTTTTGAGACACGATTTTTTTTCTGACCGAAACCGAGCGAAAAACGACTGCATTTTTCAAATTTTTTCGACGGACGGATCGAAGGACAAACAAACAAATTTCACATTTATAATATTAGTATGGAACGTCCATAAAAAATACTGAAATCGCGATTAAAAAATGAGGGGTGAGGGTAAAAGGGTGAGAAATACTTTACGGCCTATTCTTGTACCTACCAAATATATGAAAAATAAATCATTAAAATCGGTTGAGCCGTTTCGGAGAGTGCGACCACAAACAGCGTGACACGAGATATTTATATATTAGACTAGCATTGCTCGCGGCTCCGCCCGCATTCAGATGACAAAAAGCAAATTTTAGGTTTTACATATTAGTATACTCTTACAATGCAGTTTTTGTATTTTTTCTTAGAAATGAGATATTTTCCCGTGGTAAAAATTACCCTATATGTTGACCCGGATAACCAGCTATCATTATACCAAATTTCATCAAAATCCCTCCAGTGGTTTTTCTGTGATGCGGTAACAGACAGACAGACAGACAGACAAAAATTCTAAAAAGTATATATCGATAATAATGTCTATTTCAATTAGATTTTCCAAAAAATATTTAATGTACAGATTCGAATTAGTTACAATTTTATTATATGTATAGATATTGACAGGTAGCGTAACTTTTTGGAAAACACTAATAGATAGTAGTAGCCTCTGTGTCATCTAAATTGTGTCAGTATGAAAGAGTACCATTTTCATACATCATAATACACAAACAATTTTTGCATTCATGATAATAGAGTGATATGGTGAAATGTACGATAACCGATGAGAATAAGGTCATAATGCAAATGCATGTATGCAAATATACGAATGCATATATTATTCAAATCTCCATTTACGACAGTGTGTAATGGTCTAGTGGAGTTGTGTCTAAATCACCACTTGGGTTTGTGAGCTCGTTACTTACATATGTAGAGCGAATATTTTTATATAAATGGGATATTATAGTATATTTGTGTGTATGTTTGTTTTTTTTATTTATCTACAACGTATGTACGACTGTGACGTGCGATGTAATGTGGTTAATGTGAATTATAAATAACTAAATTAAAAAGTATTTTTTGCCATAAAAAAAGAGTAAAAAAGTTAACAGAATCATAAAAGCTTAAACTAACTTATGGCAATAATCCTAACTAATATGGCTTAAGGGTAATAATCCAGCTGATGCTGCTAAGACCAAAATCTCAAGCAGCGCTGATTTTCAGTTACACCCAACTCTCAAGGGTGTTGAGCGGGAGCAAGGCAAGAGGACTGTTCCTCCAGTTAACTTCTGTAGTAAAACGACACATGCTAGTTTGTAGTAAAACGACACATGCTAGTTGCCGACTGATTTATTTATATTATACCCACACCTTTATATCTTAATATTACTACATCTTCCCCTTCAATGAGAAAGTTATACTTATGAAAAATAGAAATATACAAAATAGCAAAAATCTACAATAACAAAAACAATGAAGTATTTTTTTTAATGTACTATATACCTATATTATTATTATTTTTAACAATATAAACCATATAAATCGTATACCTACACTGATAATGACAAAGCTAAATAAAATCTTTGTTTTTTCTAAAATCTTTTGCATCATACATACAATGTACATAATAAGTATTTTTGTAATTTCCTTTAATGCTACTACTTATGTATGTATATTAATAAATTTTATCGAGATATACAATATAAATATAACAACAAAAAAAATATATAATAAACATAGTAACAATCCATATTAGTACATATTATTCTCGTTTTTTAATAATAATTTAGCTTGCCTTCTTGTAATAGGCCCAAAAATATTTTTTGGAGGGCTACTACGTGCATGCTTAGAATCGCTATTCTGTTCTGAAATTAATTTACTTGTACAGCCCTCTTTAAATGGCTCACCTTTGCCTACTACGCTCGCTTTGTCCGAAGTTAACGCCGTGTCACCCGACTGTATGATGTCATGTTTTGCTTGTGCCCGTCTGCGCACTAGATGACGCCTATTTCGCCTATATTTACGTCCAGGAGTCAGAGAAAAAAAACCAACTAAAACAAAAAGCAATAAGAAATAAATAATAACGTTTTCTTGATCGATATCTGCCACGACGGCCAATCTCACTAGCCATGCACGAGCAGACAAGTGCACTCATATTCCTTTTACTCTTAGAGTCAGATGGGACGATACTTCGATTCGACCGGTCAGAGTTAAGGCGCAGGACCGACGGCTTTACGTGCTCTCCGAGGCACGGGATAAAACACCGCCAACTTCCCATCTCCAGGCTGTTACTGAAAATATCTTAACCGAAAAACTTAGTAATTAAAGTAGTCCCGACTCGGGAAGTGAACCCAGGACCTCCTGATATATAGCCGTATATGGTATTTACTAGACCGCCGAGGTAGTTTGTATGTATTATGTACATACGCCCTCACTACTCACTACTCACATAATATCATCAACGTACGATATTAGGCACGCGATTTTTATAGGACTCTAACTTTTATTAGGCATACAACAGTAAGTAAACACTCTACGTATGCCACTTTACATTTTAGCGATAAAGAGCGAGTCGCTCACAATAAATAAAATAATCGAACTTAATATTATTTTATAATATTAACCGCTAACTTATCTCTCATTTGACTAATATTATTATATTATTTGTTTGTTATTTTTATACTCTTAAACGGCTGGACCGATTTTGATCAGTACAGAGATAGATTATGATCTGGAGTAGCACATAGGCTATTGTGAGATAGCTAGAATGCACCGAGCGAAACGAGGTTCAGTCATCTCTATTTTTACAAAAATGTTAATTCAATACGGTTAGCCACTTTTTACTTTACAATATAGGTAAAAAAATGTACCTTGCATGGTTGTCAAAATGGATTTAACGTCGGAAGCCAGAACAAAATTTATTGTGATTTCAGACATTTACCATCTATTTTAATATTGAAAAATAGTTGAAACGAGAAAACTGTCAGAATTAATATTTTATGACGTTGTCATTTTAATAAGTTCGGAAAAGGGGGTCGATTTGATCCAAACCATCAGTTTTGTAGTTCAAAATTTTTTTCTTGTTAAATGTTAGATTATCGCATGATTAAATCTTAAACTAACCTGTTAGTAATAAATTTCAGACTCACCGTTTTGACATGTTCCATATGAAGCCACAATTGTATTTACCACTATCATATTCTCATAGAAAGAGTTGTTGGGCGTCTTACCAAAATGAAGCTTACGAAGTTTTAGCTCCATATTAATTGTTAAAATATCCATTGGGAACTGTAGATAACTAATAATACTGTAGATAACTAATAGACTAATAGCCTAGTAAGTCTACTCAAAAAGTTTAACAGTTAATTTTACCATCTACGTTCAGAATTTTACTCAGATCCGTTGAGTGTTTCAGCATCAAGAAGTAACGAAATTATGATATGAAAATAATTAATATGGTGTCGGAATAGTTTAACAGATATATCTATCAAGGTAAGTGCACATACAAAAAATGCTAATTAGATTTCGATGAGACTTTTTTCGCACGAATAAAAGACTTTTAAATGTTTTTTTAATATTTTTATTTAATTTAAGCAGTACCGTCTTAGTATAAAATATATGGACTAACGTAAAATTATCTAGTGTATAATAAATAACACGTTATGGTATGACAAATCGAGGTAAAATGCTGTTCGCAGTACTAAAAGTAACCCCATTACATAATTTTTGTGCTAAAAACTAGGCCTTCCACTTTGCTCCTGAGTATTCTCTTGAATATTGCCATGGTTGCCTCGGCTCTAAAATTCATATCATATGACTTTGCTAAAAAGATAGTTTGATCAAACAACTAACCAAAAAATAGGGATACAAAATAAGTTATATTATATTAATAAAAAACGTTCTTTAAATAAAAATAAATCGTAAAATTATATATATATATATATATATATATATATATATATATATATATATATATATAATTTTATATCAAGATGTAAACGGACCAAGGCGTCCTCGCTTGTCTTAGCTTCGCCAACAATCGTTTGTATGATCAATACCTCCTTAGAACCAATCTCGACTTTGACTCATTTAAATTTTATCGGTATTGTAATTAATTTTACAGTGTTAAGCTGCTTAGTGCTTAATGCTTCTTAGTGCAGCTTAAATGTTTAATCTGTATGCACTTTATATTCTAATAAATAGTAAAATATATTAAAACATGAAAAAATGGCATACATTTTAATATTTCTATGTAACTATTAATTATTTAAATATTTTATAAATATATAATAATTTATAAATATATATATATATATATATATATATATATATATATATATATATATATATATATGTGTACTTTAAAAATACAAATTTGTGCTGTGTTAGAAAAGTACAGCCCTAGTTGCTTTTCATATAATTTTTATTCTTGCAATATACAAGCAGTTATTGTAGTGTCAAAACATGTTATCTGAATGCTTTTGACTTGAATACTTTGAACTTTATGCAATGTTTGTTGTGAATGTTTTATATTTTTAGTTTTTGTTATGTATATAACTAATTGACATGAATCATCCACACATTATACTAGAAAAGGCTGGACGGATTTGGATGAAAATTAGTACGCGGATAAACTATATCCTTTAAGAACACAGGCTACTATTATTAAAAAATTTTGCCAAAACGTGGTACTGTCTATTTATAATATTATATATCAAAAGGAACCCAGTGATCCACTCCAGCGATGTAAGGGGAAATTCTTTTTTGGTGTATGGCGCATTGCTCTGGAACAAACTTCCTAAAGACATCCAACTAAGTCCGTCTATTCCTTCTTTTAAAAAAAAACTAGCGACTCGACAAGCAAAAAGATCCTACAACTTTTGTATTTACACTTTTTTCACAAAACCTCAAATTTTATGTGAATAATTCAAATAACCAAGTTTTTGATTTCTATTTTTATCTTTTACAAAATAATTTTTCTTTTCACTTTTTATTACCTACAACTTTGCTATTTAACTTTTTTCCATAGGACTTGTAGTTTTTCCGGAAATCGAGATACACCGTTTTTTAACCTTAAAAGCTCACCCCTTCCCACTTCCCGACCTCAGGTCGCCCGTAAATTATTTTTCCTTTTATTTTTGTTATATTCTCTTCCTTTTCCAATGGGTTTCATCCTACTATTATTTATTTTGGTTTCAAAAATTATCGACCCTGGTCTATGACAATTACAAACAACAAAAAAGAATTAGCCAAATAGGTGCAGCCGTTTTGAAATAGTTCGCTTACATACATTTGGCAATTGATTTTTATTTATATAGATTAATCAATTCAATCCATAATTACTTAATTAATATTATTATGTATTCTATTATATAGATGCCTATGTATGTATTTGTGCAAGTAGTTGTATGTACAATATACATATTATATTTTGGTACCTTGTATGTATTATATGGCATTATATACATACATATAATATTTAATTAACTATTTATATTTGAGTATCTCTAATGTGCATATTATTTACTTCATTATAACTGCATGATGTCACTACCTTAGATTGGGCTGGAAGATATTTAGAGATACTCGTAAGTACACGTTTGCAAACAAGAATTGTATTTAAATTACTGTGTTTAATTTAGTACAATAAAGAATACTATATATATATCTATCAGTAAAAAAGTTGCAAGGTGCTAATTTCAGTGATTTTGATCACAGAAAGACAGCAGAGTACTATTCGAAATTAAATATAACATTGAATATTGATTGAGATATTTTTTTTCTAAAATTTCGCAAGTCAGGTAATTCTCGTCAAGGGTCTGCTTGAGTGGAGTGGGCTTGAGCTTTGAAGGCACAAACGGAACTTTTTAACAAAAGACCAGTACAATTGAAAATATAGATTGAGTTATATTTATATAGTATATTGTATTATCAGAACTTCCTTGGAAAAGGTTTTTGTGATCTGTCTAGTTTAAATTGTATTCGATTAAGGAATTCTTTAGATGGCAGTCTTATATAATTTTGTTTCTTCTAGAATTCATTCCATAATTGAAAAGTTTTTTCAAAATTGCCCTTTAAAAATGTAGGTAATTATGTATGTATAGAATATGCAATAATGTTGTATTTTTTATTTTATTAGGATAGTATGCGAACACAGTCATTTATCCGTGCCTTTTTAAGAGCTTCAGTTATTTTATATTTAGATTAGGCTAGATGAGCGCGCATAGCTACTAATTGGAGCTTTAAGAACAGTGGAGCTACAAGTTGGTGAATCTCTATCAGGTCTTCTTTGTGTGGGATGCTGGCATTTTTGGTGCAGGATGCCAGCTTCCCAAGCACCTATTCATTTCTCTTTGCTCTTGGATCATCTTGGTGTTGGATGCTGGTATTATTGATGGATATATTAGGATTCGAACTTCCTGATCGGTCTATTCGTCTTCCTATACTCCTAGGTCTTCTTGGTGAGTAATGATGTCCCGTGTTTCATAGGATGCCAGCGTCCTGATTTCCTCTTTGTCTCTTTGCGTGATTGGCATCTTTAAATTGTACCCTAAAGCATGTCGTATTCAGGACGCCTACCCAGCTGGCCATGATTAACACTTTCCCTTTTCTTCTTTATTCACAGCCCAGTTTTTACTCGTATAATTTACATACAAATGAGTTTTTATACTTGATCATATGTCTCAGCTAAACATAAAATTATTATATTTCACTGATTTTCAGATAATCAGAGCCTATTAAAATATTATAAGTGAAATGTCCACATTATTAAAATATTAATGAAAGCTTTCGCTTGCTCGCTTTCACATTATTAATTTTTAACACAAAATAGGTTTTGCTTAAAATTAATTACTCGTTTTATGATTATTTTTCATCCCTAGAAATTATATGAAATGGAATACGTCCTATTATATGTTGAAAAAAATTGTATCTAATTAGTATTTACTGAACCAAATTAAATGAAACTTATCATTCATTGCACCTAGTATTATGTTTTCCAAATCTAACTGAGATTAGCCAACACTTATAACTGTAAAAGTGGATTTGATGGTTTATTTTGTTGTGAAGTGACTTGATGATTTGGTTAAAGACAGTACAAAGAGTGATATTGGCTCTATGTTTTAGTGGTTCAAGATGTTAGTCCCATTTAAAATACCTATTGTTTATTTCTTTGCCGCAAATATTTTGAGTACTTGGGTCTTGGACCTCCAATTTCATTATTTCTATTTTGATACTTTAGGCAAAACAGAATATTTATAAAATTATATAATTAATTATTATAGAATTTATACGTCGAACTTTTGACAGGCATTTCGCTAAAAGTTAAATTGTGAAGGGTCTCTTGAATTTCCTGGTTTATAATTTCTATATTAAACTTTCAACATTAATGTTTAGAGTAAATCGATATTTACGCCAACGTCCCAAAAGTAACGCAATAAGTACCTACTTAATCTATATATATATAATAAAATTCTAACTAAGTCAAATCTGTACATTAAATTTTTTTTTGGGAAATCTAATTGAAATAGACATTCTTATCGATACAGAGTCCGAATCTATAGTTTTTAGAATTTTTCTCTGTCTGTTTGTCTGTCTGTCTGTTACCGCATCACGATAAAATCACTGGACAGATTTTGATGAAATTTGGTATGATGATATCTGGTTATCCGGCTTAACATATATAGGCTATTTTTTACCGCGGGAAAATCTCATTTCTGAGAAAAAATACAAAAACACAAAAACTGCATTGTAAGAGTATACTAATATGTAAAACCTAAGAATTAGGTTTTTGGTCATCTGAACGCGGGCGGAGCCGCGGGCAATGCTAGTTCTGTTATAAATTACAGAATTATGGTAAAAAATGTTATACTAACTTATATTTACAAAATGAATGGTTAGATTAAATAGTAATTAAATAAACAAATGGTATATTTATTTTAAAATATAATATAATACGTTGTCTAAAGAAGTATTTTAATGCAATATCTGTCTGCTTACAAGCTTATCTATACGTCTATTATTTCAAAAGATGGTGACATCTTATCAATTTCGTATTAATTTTAAACGTCTTTTTTTGTCGTTACGTAATAGCGTTTTAACATAATAATTTAGAAAAATATGTTGCCCGCTATAACAAAACTCATTTAATTACTGCTTTCATTATAACTTATTTATAAAATTCGGTCCCGTGTAATGAATGATTACAGATGGCGCAATTGATTGGACACTGAATGTAAAATGATGAAAATCTGCACGTGTCAAGTAATGTGTTATTATTTATCTATATTTGTTTATCTATACATATAATAAAATTGTAAACAAGCCGAATCTGTACATTAAATATTTTTTGGAAAATCTAATTGAAATAGACATTATTATCGATACAGAATCCGAATCTATAGTTTTTAGAATTACTATATTTATCTATAGTTTTTAAAATAATTAGATGAACACTATCCCATGCCATAAAGATAAATCAAAAGGAAAAGTCGTCTTAAGAAGTCGTTACGGTCTTGTTGAGTCTAACGCTAATTAATGTTTGTTGCACTGGGTTTTATTTATGATCTACTAGCAGAACCCGCGGCTTCGCTCGCGCTAAAACTCATACCCTATTTTATCCCCTTATGGAATGAATTTCGAGAAATGACAAAACACGTATTTATTTAATTGTATTGAAGAGCATTAATACCAAGTTTCAAGTAATTCTGATCATAAATATTTTTTTGGTTTGTATTATAACGTGTTTTCCCGGAGAATGAGATAATATCCCGCAATAAAAAGCCTATGTCACTCTCTAACCCTCCAACTATCTCCATACAAAAAATCACGTCAATCTGTTGCTCCGTTTCGACGTAAAAGAAAGACAAACAAACAAACACACTTTTACATTTATAATATTAAAAATATGGATACCTGTATCTTTGAAATTGTCTATTAATTTATTATTATTATATAGGTCGTATTGTATAACGACGCAACTAGACAAAAGTGATATTCTATTATATATGTATATCTACAACACTGTTGATGTGATGTCCTCATGACTGATTTCGGCCTCGGCGGCCAATCTAACTGAGACACTAGGGCGGATTGTCTCTTTATTCCTTTCACTCTCAAATTCCCATTTGACGATAATTCGACACGGCCGGTGAGAGATCAGGCTTTACGTGCTCTCCGAGGTACAAGAAGCTGAAACATCGCAATCTTCCCAACACCAGGCTGTTACCGGGACTATCTTAACACAAAAACTCGATAACTAAACTTGGCTCGACCGAGTACTCGAACCCAGGACTTCCGGATGTGCAGCCGAACATGCCACTACACCGCCGAGGCAGTTAGTATAACTGGTCAGATTATATAATGCCCGTTTTATTATGTACCTATTAATTCTTATATTATACGCAGTATCGATATGGAAAGTCAATCCACGTGTACTTTTTTGTTCCGTATTATTGATATTTTTGCTGTATTTAAATAATTGGGTATCGTCTAATTGACTGCATCAAAGAACTTGCTTTAACGTATGTTATGAATTCCGAAGAGTTCCGTGAGGTTTGATATAAAACATCTTACCATACCTTTTCTCTATTAGCTATATCGCTAATACTGATAGTTTTTAAGTACTTTATTATATTTATACTTTTAAACTTTATAGGTATTCTAATAATATAAGCAATAAAAATGAATTTGAATTTCTATAGGTACATATTTTTCTTTTTGGAAGGACTTGGAAGTAAGGGGCAATATTGTTACAACATTTTATGACAATACCTTTGGGTATCAACCTTCGGCTCACTTATTTTGCTAGAGCGATCCTTTTGTACACTTAGAAGATTTTTGTCTCAGTCTGCTATAAAAAAGATTTTTTATGTTGAAAAGAGATGAATGACTAAGGAGATGTAAATATCTGATTTATTATAGTGTCTTAAGGGTTTTGGGCGTGACTTGAGTGCGACCGACATTGTGGAGAGTTCTTCACTACAGTTACTTGAGCGGATCAGGTATTGAATATAGAGGAAAAATTTCAAACAAATCAGACATTGTATTATGAAGGTAAAACAAATATCTCTTAAGCTTATGTATATAGGTTTGTAAATACTATGACTCTGGAAATCATTTTGCCTTCGTCCACATTCATTAGTGTTCAAATATTTTAAATAAAACTATGTTTTCGGATTATTTCGCGGATTTATTTTGATTTTTGATTCCCGACGTTTCGAATGCTTTACAGCAATCATGGTCACGGGAGAGACTAAGGTTATAGACGTCTCAAACACATACTTGTTACAGACAGTGCTTACCCATTATTTTACAAAAATGATCTCAAAAATCCAAACAATACAGTAAGTACCTTACAATATTTCTTATTTTTATTTCTAAAATTTTATTTTTTTTAATAAATATTATAATTAAATATAGGAATATTATTTATTTATTTTTTGCTGTTATTATTATAATTAATAGTACAATTTTTAAAAAACTTTATTAAATACTAATATTATTTAGTGTTGTTATTACTATATTATGTTTAACTATAAAGAATATAAAAAAAAATATATTAATTATTTATCTAAGCAATATTATAGTTTTATATATAATTTAAAAGAAGTTAAAATATTAATTTAGATTGCTATTATTTAAAGTTAAAATATTGGTGCAACACTTTTGCTACCTTTATAGACAAAAATATATTAATCAGAACTACTGTCATTATTGCGATCCACATTCGACACATATGTGGAATCCACGAATTAATCCGAAAAGATAGTTTTATTTAAAACTAGCATTGCCCGCGGCTCCGCCCGCGTTCAGGTGACCAAAAACTAAATTCTTAGGTTTTACGTATTAGTATACTCTTACATTCCCGCGGGAAAAATCCTATATGTTGACCCGGATAACCAGCTATCATCACACCAAATTTTATCAAAATACCTCCAGTGGGTTTTCCGTGATGCGGTAACAGACAGACAGACAGACAAAAAATCTAAAAACTATAGATTCGGCCTATATCGATAATAATGTTTATTTCAATAAGATTTTCCAAAAATAAATATTTAATGTACAGATTCGACTTAGTTACAATTTTATTATATGTATAGGTGTCAAATATTCGCGTAAATCTTAGAAAATATTAGTGTTCAAATAGAAAAGGAAGTTTTGTTAATTATTCAATATGAAATACAGAGATGCAGGAATCGCGTGAATTTCTTTTCAAATATTTTCATAAGGTATTCTATATCTTGATTAAATCGCGGGTACAAGTTTGGGCAGAATGACAAGATCTTATATATAAGAGGGCCATATTTCGTGAGATGCCTTTTTTTTGCGGCCCTTTGTCCTTTGTATTCAATTTGTAGTAGATCTTAAGTCACGTTATGGAGTAAAAGGAATTTTCCAATTTATTATTTGTCGAGTTAAAAAGCTGTTAAATATTACTGATAGAATAATTTACTCATTTTCTTCTTTTTCGATTTTAGTTATTAATATGATGACGACGACTTTACAGAAGTGGAACTTTTTCAGCTGACTTCCTCAAAAAGGAGGAGGTTCTCAATTCGGCTGTATGTTTTTTTTATGTTTATTACCTCAGAACTCCGTCATTTATTAACCGATTTGGACAATTTTTATTTTGTTTAAAAGTGTATACTTCCAGATTGATTCCTTTATAATTTCAAAAAAAAAATACCACCCCTGAGGGTGGAAAATAGCTAATAATGAATTTAACCTACTTCTAATAGTCATATTGACTTGAAACTTTCCAAGTGTTTCTATTTCCGTTGATAGTGTAGCGATTTGGTATCTGATGGTAAAGCCAGAAGGTGGATAGGTGGAACTTTTTAACCGGCTATAGTAGATACTTTGAGTTTGGGCTTGTTTTGTTCGATTTGAAAAGCCTAACAGGATTAGGATAGAATAGGATTTTAAAGTAAAAGAACAGAATAGGATTTTAAAGTCAGAATTTTTAGTGTTACTAATAAAAGTAAATTTTAGCTTGTAAGTCTTCGTATAAAAATTGACATCAAAGTAATTTAAGCGGTTTAACCGAACATTTTATTAAAATACTATCTTCTTACTTTGCTACCAAAAAAGGGAAAAATAAAAACTTTTTAACAAAAAAATAAAAACCGACTTCAAAAACAGTACTAAAAAGTAAAAAAATAACTGATTGGTCGTTTTCATTTACTATATATACGTAATCAAATAATGTCGAAGTCGGTGCCAGCTGATACAAAGCAAAGCGCACCGACTTCGAAAATATTTGATTAGGTATGTATAGTAAATGAAAACTACCAATCAGTATTTTTTTAGTGCTTTTTATTTTTGTGTTAAAAAGTTTTTAATTTTTTTAGAATTATGTAGGTATTGATGATTACAATCGCGCAAAACGTCAATAATTTTGTGATATCTATGACGCTATATAAAACGTGACGCAGCACGATAAAAAGGAAATGAGGGGTCCTAAAGGGCGAGATTTTACGTGACGTATTCTGTTAGGGCTGGGCTTTTGTTAAGCTCTGTGGTCTAAGTAATATAAAAATGTTAGTGTCAAGAATGGATCCTCTTGTTGGTTAACTAAAATATATGAAACCTAATATGCGTAAATTAATAATGAATGAACGCATATATTTATTAAAAAAAAATGTGTTTTTTTCCATATCTATTCTACATGTAGATACTGTATGAATAGCGAATTAAATATTTTACTTTATACTATTTTTATTTAAATTATACTGGATATTGTTAAGTACTAATATTTTTTTAATGATGGTAAAATATGGCGTTAGAAATTGTAGGTAACGGTTTAGGCGAATAAATTTTTATGAATATTTTAATTAATTGTTCTCCATTGTATTGGACATTAACATAATAAAGTATAATATTTAATGCAGTAGATAATAAATTATGAAAGAAGAGTTTAATTAGTTACATGAGACGGGAAGACGCATTTTGCGCTTTTGATACTCGACGACTAAACCTAATACAAACTTTGTAAAAATACTTATTTATTACCTATACAATGAACATTTTTACGATCCAATGGTATTACACTATTTAATATTAAATTATATTATTTCAATTTTTTGTTTGGCACATACGTAAAATATTGTAAATAAGAATGTTTTGCTATTGCATGTAAAGTATATATAATTAGACGACACGTTTGGCTCAGTTTGTAGTGACCCTATTTGCTGTACCAGCGGTCGCGGGTTCGAGTCCCGCTGGGGGTATTCATACTTTGTGTGATGAGCACGAATGTTTGTACTCCAGTCATGGATGTTTATATTTATAATATTATGTAAGTATTTAAAGTTATATATGTGTAGTGTATCAACTATCTGGTATCCATAACACGAGCCTCGTAGCGTACCATGCAACTAGATGGCGCTGTGTGTTAATGTCCCAGCATATTTATTTATTTATTTTATTACTGTTCGACCGGGGGAAAGTCTTTTAAAAGACGTCCGAAAATAATGTTACTTAAATGAACAATACTACCAATTTCATTCTAGAATTACAAAAAATCCACTAATTCTTCTGTAACACTATTTCTTATATTCTAATCCTAAAAGAATTCGCTGAGTAGCGATAGACTCATTTTTAGTTTTTTTATATATGTATGTAGTAGGTACGAGCGTTTTCTCAAGGCTCCGCCCGCGTCGTTTATTTTGCAGTATAATTCCACTCTCGTAGGTAGTTTTGTAATATAAGATAGCGTATTTATAACCTTCTTCAATAAATAGGCTATAAAAAAAATATAATATTTCAAATCGGACCATAAGATATAGAGATTAGCGCGTTCAGAGAAACAAGATTTCTTTATAATCTCTTTGTACTTCACAAAATACTAATATATTCATACATATAATAAAATTGTAACTAAGCCGAATCTGTATATGAAATATTTTTCGGAAAATCTTATTGAAATATACATTATTATCGATACAGAGGCTGAATCTATAGTTTTTTTGAATTTTTGTCTGTCTGTCTGTCTGTCTGTCTGTCTGTCTGTCTGTCTGTCTGTCTGTCTGTCTGTCTGTCTGTCTGTCGGTCTGTCTGTCTGTCTGTCTGTCTGTCTGTCTGTCTGTCTGTCTGTTACCGCATCACAGAAAAACCGCTGGAGGGATTTTGATGAAATTTGGTACGATGATAGCTGGTTATCCGGGTCAACATATAGAATACTTTTTACCGCGGGAAAATATCTCATTTAAGAGAAAAAATATAAAAACGCAATGTAAGAGTATACAAATATGTAAAACGTCATCTGAACGCGGGCGGAACCGCGTGCAATGCTAGTCTCATATATGTATGAACTTTATGCACTCAATTAATTATATATAAGAAGTATTATAAATAGTGAGTATCATTAATATTATTTGGTAGTTTAAATAGTACTATAAAAATCTGAGCTAAATTAGAAATATTGACATTGCCAACAATGGCAATGTCAGGCTCAGTTAAGATGTAAAGTACTTGAACAGAACAATAAGTGAAGCTTTTATTAAGAAAATTCTCCTAAACGTAATTAAAAGTCTTCAGAATTTGTTGTTGAAATAAACCAAAAAATATACACAAAAAAATAGAAAGATTTTCTTTTTTGAGCTATTTTGTAGTGGTTAAATTTTTGCTATTTTAAATATATGGAAGTTATGGCACAGCGTTAAAGTGGCAAGAAAATTAGGACAATACATACTATAATATGACAATATTTCGCCTTAGCCACAATTTTGTTAGAGCCCTTAATTATCCCAAGTATTAGTATATAAACTCGACAACGATACAATTAACTGAAATGAAGGAAAAAATATTTTACTAATAAATCTCATGAAGATTAATATAATAATACTGGCTTACTAAATGAAACAAAAGGTAGAAAAAAAGATTTTTTTTCTTATTTAGCTTTTGGTAAACGTTTATTTAAATTGTTATCTATACTAATAATATAAAAGAGGTAAAGTTTGTGAGTTTGTGGCGTTTTAGGGTGTAATCTCTGGATCTACTGAACCGATTTAGATTAAATTTGGTAAGAAAATAGTTTGAGACCCTGGGAAGGACATGGGACTTTTTATCCCGGATATCATCCTTTAAGGGGGTGAAGATGGGGATGAAAGTTTGTTTTGGCAAGCAAGCTAGGGACAAACCCGAGCGATGCGAGGGTGAGTTGCTAGTAATGAAATAAGCGTGTCAAAGGATATCTTGTCATATTTTTTGATTTAATGTATTGTTTTCTTCTAGTCAGTATGTGATATGAAAGCAGAACCTATATATAGACCTAGGTATAGATTGTATTATATCTATACATATTATAGTAAAATTGTAACCAACCCTAATCTGTAAAGTAAATATTTTTTTGAAAATCTTATTGAAATAAACAATATTATCATTAAAGAGGCAGAATCTGTAGTTTTTAGAATTTTTGTCTGTCTTTCTGTCTGTCTGTCTCCGCATCACGGGAAAACCACTTAATAGATTTTGATGAAATTTGGTATGATGGTAGCTGGTTATCCGGGTCAACACATAGGGTACTTTTTACCGCGGGACAATATCTCATTTCTGAGAAAAAATACAAAAACTGCAATGTAAGAGTATACTAATATGTAAAACCTAAGAATTTGGTTTTTGGTCATCTGAACGCGGGCGGAGCCGCGGGCAATGCTTGTTCGTATATATAGATCGTTATTGTCACAACTTACAAGTTACTAATCTTGTGAATCTTAAGTTAACGGTAATTGTGCCAATAATCGTATCAGTAACATTCTAATAGCAGAAAGCCTCGACAAACATCTCAAGGGCTTTCGCTTAGGTTTTGGATCAAGAGCCGGATGTAGAGTACCATATTACGTGACGTGACATATTGAGAAGATATTGTTCAGTCTAATACTGGTTGTAAGTAGTAAAAGGATTTTATTATACACGATGTGTCCCAAAATTCAATGATAAGCGGGCACCAAAGGGTGGACCTGCTCATGACTACTCGAGAAAAAAAGAAAAAAAAGTTATCTCAATTTTTTTTGAAATTACAAATTTTTTTTGAAATCCTTTGAAAATTGACACCCCTTAAGATATGTTTAACTATCATGACCACAATTTTTTAAATATTTCTGTTTTTTTTTGTATCGGAAACCTAAGTAGCACTGCTATCCACCACAATCCTTATAAATACCAAAATACCTGTAGTCTTTTACACAAAAATTAATCAAAATTATTTTTTTTCCCTAAAAAATTTTTTTTTTTGGAAATAATATATGTATGTAGGTATATTTATATCGTAGTATATAGATGCTCTCTTTTTTGTCTCGTTGCGGAATTTTACTATGGCTTAACTCAACGCTCTATCTCCCTCATTTCCATGTACGTATGTCCTATCTCCATCAAACTCAATTATCCTGGCTGCCTAATACTGGCCCTGCTATTGCTTAGTCTGCATTTAATAGCTATTAATTTAAAAACTTTATATTATTATGTCAAAAATAACTTTATAGAAGTAAAAGATTTTTATATTATTGTTCTAATTAAAATAAAGAACACATGGATAAATTTGAATTATTACATCTTTTACATCAGAGTAATTTTTACTTATGAAATACTGGCAGAACCCGCAGCTTCGCTCGCGCTAAAACTACAAAAAAATCTTTAAGAAGGTAGGTTTCATACAAACTTTCATGCCCTATTATACCCCCTTATGAAGAACATTAATACTAAGTTTTAAAGTAATTCTGATAACAATTATTTTTTGGGTTGTAGTATAACGTGGGAATGAGATAATCTCCCGCAGTAAAATGTATGTCACTCTCCAGTCCTCCAACTATCTCCACACAAAAAATCACACCAATTCGGTGAAAAAAAAATGTTATTCGGTTTCGACGTGAAAGAAGGAGAAACAAACAAACAAACACACTGTCACATTTATAATATAAAAAAATAATATTAGTATGGATACATACATCGTAGTGATTTATAGCTTGTGTTGTAAAATGTACAATTTCTATAATCCTACAGGTATGAAATTATAAAGCTTAGCTTATATAGCTATTATAATGCTATGGTTCATTGGCTCGTATGCTCGTATTATACTAACATGGAGGAACGATCATGGTTTGATATAAGTAAAACTACCAATACGCTGCACACAGTCTGTGTCAGCTTATTTACTGTACAATCGAGTTTACTTATTTTTAACAAGTACCAAGTATATCCGACACACAATTTCTCCCAACTTATCGTTTCTATATTACGGTTTAATGTGCAGGATTCAGAAGCGTTTAATGTGTTGATGTTCATACTGACACATATAAATAAATAATAAAACTTTATTAGCAATAAGTTTTTACACTAAATTTACACTAAGCGCAAAATAAAGCTTATTAGAATTTATGTTACTTACATCGGTTTGTCACTGCCGACTGTATCAGGCCGTGCCTGTATTACAGATGACAGTTCCTTCCTCTATGACATAAAAGAATTATCACTAAATTATCATAAGACATTATCACTTATATATTTAACTAAAAAACCACACAATAATAAAATGACATATTTTTATTCGTTTAGTATATGTATGCATAGTGCATACGTCGACTTTTTAGGTGAAGGAGGCTTATCGGGAACACAGTTATGACTTTTAGGAACATTTGATGCAATAATTATTGAGAAACACCCAATTTATATCTAAAATTCATTTGTCTCATACATTAATGTACACACAAATTTTAATATAATAATATTTTTAATTTCAGTTCATCATTGTTCAAATAAGACTTGTAACATTCTAACTAGGTACTTCTAAATACGAATAACAGACACTGGCAGAGTAAAGGCGAATAGACAATGGTGTGATAAAATTGATTTTGATAATTGAGAGGAAGATTTCTGATCGACACAGAACTATATTATTTATGAACAGAACCTAATTATATAAGCTTTGTAAATTTGATTTGTAGATGTATTAAAATTAATATCCATTGTAATACTTATGAAAGTAAAATGTTAAAAAATAACATTTTTTGCTAACTTACAAGACTAAAATGTTAAAAACTAAAGTTAATTGAAAAGCTCGAACTTAAAGTTCGCTTAGTAATTGCAAAAACTGTTCTAAAAACTTTTAACCACTTTTTACTGGAATATCAATCATGCTCACGAATTGTCGTAAGATTGAACTTCGTTTTTTATTATTTGACTTCAAGTAGTTTAGTTTCTAACTAAATCTATTCCTGGGGTATTTCTCCGAGATTGCGTTGAAACATACAAAACATGAATATATTATTTGGCATGTCTTTAATCATAAGAGTATGTTGAATAGAGCCAAAAATGAAAATAATTTTTGGCCAGATAAATCAGACGAAGAACGCAATCTCGGAGAAATACCCACTGCCACTCATGAAAAATAATACTACTCTATACAAAGTATTTATATAAGGGGTCTCCAAGGTCTCTTTTTCCATTAAACTACGGATTATTTTACTGTTTTCAGTAGAACTAAATTTTTAATTTTGCCATTTTTTTTAATTATTACTTCACCAATTTTAAGCAAGTACATATACGAGTATTAAGGTTTTCTTTTGTACTAGTTTTTACATAGAATACTATCCGTGAGATAATTGTATAGGACAAAATTGCGTTGGAAATTTATAAAACAAAACCTATCAGTGAGACCAAATCATTACTTAGGGCTTATGCACACAACGAGTTTTTAACGCGCTGTAGATGCGCATATCATGAACGCGCATCATCTGCGTGTGCTAGGTACAATGTGCACTGTGCAAATTTTACACAATAAAAATAAATACCTTTTCTAAATCTTGGCTCTAAGTAAGAATAGAGCAGTAAATTGGGATCAAACTTTAGAACAATAAAATCAAATATTACATGAAGAAATTTTATTAACTATTGTATCACATTTCAGTTAAGTTTATTGTGTAAAAATTGTGACTTTAATGACCGTATTTATCCAGGAATTCTTTCAGAGGCGCGTCGTGTTTTCCTTCAGGGTTGTGTAGTTTGTTGAGTTCTGTCCATTCCTCGGGCAGCTTTTCAGTAATGCTGTTCATCACTTTGGCGATGAGGGTCTTTTGTTTTTCAGAGCACTTGCCGCATTTAGTTTGCACTGCGTCCGGAATCCATTCTATAATCCATTAAGTTTAATTATAATATTTGAAATATAATGAAAAAATGAAAAATGATATTTTTTAATATAAATTTACTTAATTATTTAATAAAGAGTTATTTCTCTTCAAGATTCTCTTTAAGAGATACTTTTATTTTATTAAAAAAAAATTTAAGACTGACAAATGAATCGCGGTTTTGTCCAGGACGATTAAACCCTAACGATTAAGCCTAAGAATACGAAATTATAATAAAAATGTCACGCAAGCCGCTGATTGAACTCTTGTGGCAATTACACCATGCCTTTACCATCATAGTGCCTTTGTATATTACAAAATTATATATTTATAGTCTATACATAAAAGAAAATTCTAACTGACTCGAATGTATACATAAAATATTTTTTGGAAAATCTTATTGAAATAGTCATTATTATCGATACAGAGGCCAAATCTATAGTTTTTAGAATTTTTGTCTGTCTGGGAACGCTTCATTAGAAAACCATTGGACAGATTTTAATGAAATTTGGTTAGATGATAGCTTGTTATTCGGGTTAATATATAGCATACTTTTTACTGTGGAAAAATATCTCATCTCTATATATATATATATATATATATATATATATATATATATATATCGTAAAACCGTACTTAATGTGTATACTTTCTATATTTAAAAAAAAATAGAAATTTGTATACTTCAGAGTTTTGTTTTCGAATTTTGTAAGTAATAAAATAAATAATTTTTGGTTTGTCACAATCTTTTACGAAAAAATAATCTCGCTTATTACAAGACCGTTCATTTGAGTAATTATTCAAGTTAAATTTATAATTATAATAAAAGATTATTTAAATAAAAATGAGTAGTTTTTTCAAGATAAATAATGCGCTTACTTTTGAAGTCGTTGCCTTCTGGTGTGCACTTTCCTTTCTCGAGGAAGCAATGTGCATAGTTTTTCAGAAGACGTAAGTTACCGATCAGTTCATCTACGTCGAAGCCGTCGTAACGGCTGTAGTCGTCATCAGGGCGTGCAGCGGCGAAAGTGACCAAGGCAAAGATGATAAGGAGTTTCATGTCTGAATTTAAAAGTCTAAAAGAAAGAGTATGGTTAAAGTACATACCGAAGTATTTTTTATTATAAAATTCTATAAGAATAACCATGTTTATATAGATGATAGAAATGATAGATTTTCTATTAAAGAAGAATTATGAAAATTTATACACAATTGGCAAAGATATAATAGGCGTAATAAACACCCAAAAAAACCCGAATGGAAGTACTTCTTCCATTTTAAAGTCATTTAAAAATCTAAATTCGAAACAAAATTAAGTTTTTTTTTATCATTGATCTTATTAAAAATACAGTAAGGACTCCTAGTTCTAGTGGTTGTAGACTAAATGAAAAAAATAAAATAAAAGTGGGTAGTAGCTACATAATTAATTTCATAATTTGAAGAAAAACTAAAGTATAAATAACTTTTTCTTAAAATATGACTAATATGTACTAAAGTAATAAAACAATAAAAAATCGAAAAGATGATGATTTCATTAAAAACTAGCGAATTAGGAAAACAAAAACAAATCAATACCACGGGAACCGTACATTTTTCCGGGATAAAAATAGCCTATGTGTTATTCCAGGATATAATCTATCTCTGTGCCAATTTTCATCTAGATCGGCTCAGTAGTTTTGGCTTGAAAGAGTAACAAACATCCATACCCACAAACATTTATAATATTAATACGGGCGTCAAATATTTGCGTAAATCTAAGAAAGTATCATATATAGTAGGTATATATTATATAGGTAAATTACAGACCATGACTTACCTGTATAAAGTTTTAAAATATACAAGTAAAAAATTTGAAGTAAAAATTCACAATATTTAAAACATGAGTGGACAATAAACATTTAAAATAAAAAGACCTTTAAATCTGATATGATATGTTGGAAACCTTCAAAAATTATTTAAATAAATAAGCAGGCTAAAATATACCGCAATATTTTTTTTAAATATGCTTGATTATATAGAGATCTGTCCTGAATTCGGCCGAATGGTTTAATCAACTAATAATTTCCGTAAATAAAAAAAAATACTTTTAGTGAAGAGCCTAATAGTAAGTTTCTAGTACAGGTTAGAAATGCAATCATTTTGCATTTAATACTATATTTTGTATTCAATTTATTCGAATAACACTAAAAATAAAACACAGCAACACCCACCTTTACTGAAACAAACTTGATTCAATATGATATGTAGTGTTACTTCAAAATGCTTATATATTAGCTCCATGATCAAGTCCTTGAGTCATAGCGCATACGTACGAGTAATCACGACTGTGCAAAAAAGGTAATAAAAAAAACAAATTTTGAGAAGTTTTTTCTGAGCTTGTCACTAATTTTGTCAATTTATTAATTCTCGTAACTCATTAGTGCTGCAGGAAAAATATTTTCATATAATTATTGTTCATAAGATCTTTGTACTTGGATAGATGATGAGTAAATTTTCCTACCATATTCTACATGCTTCATTTCCTCTTACATTTTGTACATACTGTCAATATTCAAAGATATATTGTTACAATAATAATTATTTTTACTATATTAAAGTGAATAAATTGCATATAAATATATCTATATAACTAGCGGTTTACCCTCGCTTCGCTCGGGGTTGCCTCTAGAACAACAAAAACAAATCTATCCCACGGTAACCATGAATTTTTCCGGGATAAAAAGTATATAATAAAGATAAGATAGCTTATGTGTTATTCCCTACGAATAAATAATAAGTTTTATTTATTCGTAGGCTATTCCAGACCATAATCTACCTTTATGCCAAACCTTCAGATCCGTTCAGCCGTTCTTGCGTGATTAACAAACATCCAAAAATCCATCTAAACTTTTATAATATTAGAATATAACTGAACTAAACAGTTAATAAGATATAACTAACTTAATAAGATATAATTGACTTCTAAATGTATTAAATTAACATTTATTACATTTAGAGGTAAATAATTTTATTACATTTTATTTTTTCTGTTATTTAATTTCCTATATTTATAAATATAATATTAGTTAATATTAGACTTTATTGCCCATCACAAATCAAACACAAACAAAAAAAATCAATATTTGTTATCTCGTCTCACTATATTAATTTGTGTGTTAAACATACATAGAGGCGAACCCGAGCGAAGCGAAGAAAAAATCGGAAATGAAATCGGACCAATAGCTTCGAAGGTTGGCTTCAAACAATTAAAAAAAAAAACAAATTCTTATGAATAAGTTTAGAAAAGAAAAATAGAAGATTCCAGCTATATAGTAGGCGAAAGTTCTAACTTTCTAGTCTTTTTTTATAGAACAATATACCTACGCTTCTGCTCGAATCTCGTGGAGTTTTTCCTTTGAGCACGTCGGAATTAAATAACATCTGAAAGACCCTCAGGATCGGTTCTCCACCCGCCTTCCACATTCATCCCTTACCTCAGTAGTAATTTCCGCTGCACCCGTTGTTTTGTTCATTAGAGATCTTTTTGGGTCTATTTAGAGTGTTTTTAGGCACTTAGATCCAAGTGATGGGAAAGCTATGATGAATCTATCGTTATAAACAACCACATCGCTATTTAGGCAATCAAAGTAGTTTTGGGATAGTTTTGAAGTTCCAGCTGAAAGTTTTCGGGGTTCTGGATTTGACATAAAATGACATAATCACAACTTGATACACTCTGGAGACGGAAGCCATACAAAGTTAGTTTATTGATAGAGAAAGTGTGTAGTGTTACACAAATGATTCTTTTTTTAACCCCCGACGTATAATCGACGAGGTGTTATAAAGACGTGTCTGTGTGTCTGTCTCTGGCATCGTAGCTCCCGAACGGATGAACTGATTTTGATTTCGTTTATTTTTGTTTGAAAGGTGAATTAGTAGGGAGTATTCTTAGCTATGTTTGAGGAAAATCGGTCCAAGATGGCCGCCGCCACAAAATGGCGGATTACATATTTTTTCACAACTCTCTCAATATGGGTATCAAATGAAAGGGCTCAACTAGTAGAATACTATGCACTATGATAAATTTCAAATCCAAGATGGCCGCCACCACAAAATGGCGAATTAAATGTCTGGGGTTATTTAGATTTTTAATTTATTTATTGTAATTTATATATTTATGTACCAGAAAAAAAAACATACAAGTGAAAACAGATACCATGTGATAAGGATGACTTATCTCTTTAAGAGATCTCTACCAGAAACCCTCAAGCGTGAGAAAATATAAAAATAATAATGCGGTGCGGTGTAGGTACAAACTACAAACACATTTAATTTGTATTCTGGTTATTAGGAATATATCATCATCCTTATAATTCCTAAATTAAAATGAACCCATTACAATCCATCAAGTATTAAACCAATACCTAAGTACTTTTAAGTGATTTCGAATCGGTTTATCTTTTATATTTATAAAGTAATTCATATGTGATATGTAAGTTAACAGATGGACAGACGGAAAACAAGCAATAATTATAAAAAAAAACTTTTAGAATATTTTCAATAATGTCTTTAATTAAAACTTTCTTATATAAAAATTAATATAAAGCCTTGGATCCTTTTAGAAAACATAAAAATAGACAGTTACTTTGAAATATTTAATTAGAATCTATATAATAGGCACTAGACGAATTTAGATACATCAGTAATATGATGAATATATATATATAGATGAAGGTAAGAAGCTACCTATTTAACTTTTACTTAAAAAAAAACAAACGTGTAAACTTGAATTATGCTTGATTTTCGACCATGGAGCAATCACTGATATAATTTAATATTGTAATTAAATGTTTCCTTCGAGGTTGGGTGGTTTCTTGAGTTTCTCTTAATTCTCTGGAAGCATCTCAATAATGGCTTTTATAACTTTGACGACGGGAACCTTTTGTGTCTTGGAGAGTTAATGCCACAGATGGATTGCCCCGAGGCATGGATCCACTCTGTAATAAATATAAAATACATATGTATTTCAGTTATATTAATACCTGAATCATTATTGTGAGTTTAATATTAATAACTTTTGACTAAAAACGACTAGACCGATTGACTAGAAATAACCTTGAAAATAATTATTCCACCCTTGAGAGTGGTTACATTATAGTTTTATTGTTGAAATTTACCGGAGATAAATCCGATTCATTAAAGGCCCGTGGTAAAGACAAGGTTGCCCCTGACATTAGTGCGTGAACAATGCATCGTGTAGTTTTAGAAACGGGAAGTGCGGAACGGCGAGATAAGAGCTGCGGAACGCTGGACGACCGACCGGCAGAACGACAATGCATCGTATATTATATTGTCGGGTTAGCTCTGTATAGAGTAGTACCTAATTAAGTACAATCCACTCTTTAACTTAGTCTCTATAGGGTAGTCTGTTTTCCCTATCACGAAGTGTACCGGCACTATCCCCACCAACCCATTATATTTCATTATATCCCAGCATCAGCATCAGCAGTTATAAAGGTTAATCTACGAGTATACTAATATTATAAAGAGGCTGAGTTGGTTTATTTGAACGCGCTAATCTCAGGAACTACTAAATGTACTTGAAAAATGCTTTTTGCATCAGATAGCCCGTTTATTGACGAAGGCTATATATAACATATAATTTATACTCTAATTATTCCATATTGACCGTTAAAACGTACCTAGAAAGGAACCCGAGCGAAGCGACGGTAAGTCACTAGTTCATAATAAAGTTAGAAATGATAGACGTAGAAGCCATTGAATATAAGAATTGAATTGAAGATAATTAAGATATGACGGAAATAATAAATACAAAAATACACTCAAATGTTTATTTTGAACCACTTCCTTTTTGTAGTTGGTTAATAACACATAGCTTCACGTAATCGGATTAGTTTTTTCATCTTTCTTTTGTGATAGAGTAAATATTGTGATTTCCGAATCTATTTTTCGCTGTGCTAACGTTCGTGTTTAGAGATTTAATTTGTTGGTAGTATGTAGGTACTTTTTAACCGACTTCCTAAAAGGAGGAGGTTCTCAATTTGTCGGAATCTTACTTTTTATGTATGTTCACTCGAAGACGCTTGAACCGATTTGGAAAACTTTTTTTGTTTCGAAAGGTATTATCCCTAGGTGGTCCCATTTAAATTCTATCGAAATCGGTCGAGCGATTTTTTAAAACATCAAGAAATAAATTATTTTTTAAATAAATTGCTGAGTCAAATACGTATTAAAAAACTTTCTTCTTACAAATTACCTGTTTATTACGTCTACATTAAAAATGGAAAAAAAATCGCACCAAAAACATTTTTATGTAAAATGTTGCCAAGACGAGACCATATGGCTTGCACCATCAAAAAGTTATCAGATCTCAAGTAGAGCCAGCTTCTAACTCTACATGCCCTAACTCTACAAGCTCTAACTTCACAAACTCTATACCTTAGTCAAAATATGTGGTTTAGCCGTGTCGTTACTACAAGAACTATTATTTAACAGAAAAGTAAAAAACAGTGAATAAATTTTTCACCTTACGCCGATGTGACGGTATTATTTTACGACGGTAAATATTTTAACTATAATAATTAGAGTTCATACCTAATCATATTTACCTATTAGATATTCATATCTTAAAATATCGTCGGCTGGTACCGACTTCGAAAATATCTAATTAGGTAACTATTCTAAATGAAAATCCCCGTTTAGTTATTTTTTACATTTTAGTGCCTGGAATTCGGTTTTTATTTTATTTTTTGAAAAAGTTTTTATAGTTACTTTATTTATTTCCATTGCATGAAGTGATTTAAAATTTGTAAGAAATGTAGATCTTGTTTTGCTTCAGAGGATTGTAATAAAATTCTTTTTTTTTTGGATATACCTACAAAAAATATTATAATAGCCAACTCAGAAAATAATTTATATTACAAAGTTATTGTAAAATCTTTCCATCATGCATCTATAGATGTTTTTGAAGTAAAACTTCTTTAGGCGTGAACAATGTCAAAATTATTTATATATTTTTTTAAATATTATATTTATATTTTAATAATAATTATTATTTATAAAAATATATATTTATTATTAATAATTTTATAATAATTATTACTTATAAAAATAAATAATATTTATTACTGTGGGATGAATGTGCATAAATTAAATAAAAGTTATTATGACTAATGTGTAAAGTGTGAATGAAAGAAAGAATGAGTGAAAGGGACAGAGTGTGCTTGGCCATGTTGAATGAGAAAATTTTAGTTTTAAAAAAGAATGTAAACTGCACAGATGTACTATACTATTGAAAAAGTTATAAACATAATATGGTGATTGTGGTATGGTGGTTTTATTGCTGGATACCAGCCTAAATTCTAATAATTTTTGTATGTTTGTTTGTAATAGATAAACTAAAATCTACTGAATCGATTTAGATAAAATTTGGTATGAAGATAGGTTGAGGTCCTGGGATGGTCGTAGGATAGTTTTTATCCCGGAAGTCATCCCTTAAGGGGTGGCCCCCGGAAAGGGAGATGGAAGCTTGTATGGTGAATCAATCATTTCTCAATAGAGTTATGAAACTGAATCATTTCTACCGTACTTGTATGTATATATTCGCACTTAATTCGCATATATAAGCGAATTAAGTGTTTGTTCGTTTTCCAAAGTCGGGTAAAAATAATAATAATAAAAACAGAATGATTCTTACATTTGTATTTATTTAAAGTGTGGCCTTGTTGCGTTTGTGACCTTAACTAACAATATTTATATAAAATTGTTAATATTATCTTGTCTCAAAAAATTACATTTCAGTAATAAAACTGCCTTGTAATTTGTGATGAGCATTGCTTAGGATAATTTATGAAAGAATCTCCTAAAAACTTAAAAAATCTTCTATAGCTAAAAAATGGCAGAGAATGTTTGTGTCACCTCGCCTTCAGACTATTTAAATACTACAGTATTATTGTGATTTAGAACCATTTATTTTGACGACACGTTTGGCTCAGTCTGTAGTGACCCTACTTGTTGTGCCAGTAGTCGCGGGTTCAAGTCCCGATTAGGGCATTCATTTGTGTGATGAGCACGAATGTTTGCACTCCAGTCATGGGTGTTTATATTTATATGTATGTATTTAAAGTTATAGATGTGTAGTGTATCAACTATCTGGTAGCCATAATACAAGCCTCGTCGCTTACCATGGAACTAGATGGTGCTGTGTGTTAATGCCCCAACATACCTATTTAAAAAATAAATTAAACAGAGATAGAAAATGGTTTTGTAATCCGCGAATCTTTCTCCGATTCTTTAGAGGCTTTGTAGGGTTCCGTAGCCGAAAGGCTGCAATGGAACCAACAACGGACAATTCTGAACTATAATTTCAAAATAAACATAACAAAAAAAAACACTATACATGTAGTTATATGTATAGTGTTTTTTTTGTTATGTGATTGAGGGATTGAGGGGTGATTTCTTTTTAATTTTGCATAAACATGTGGGTATATCTGGATAGATCCTTAAAAATCAGATAGATATTTTTTTTCTGTGAATTTATATTCAAGTCAATAATTGTAAATTAAAGAATATTAGGGTAAAAGCCGGATAGTTGAAAATATAAGTCGTCATAAGCGTGTCGGGTATCTCTGTATGGGTCTGACAAAATCAGATAAATGTGTTTAAGTGACTTTTTATTCAAGTCAATAGTTGCCCAAACTTTTATCTAAAAATTAAATACTTATAATCACCGTATCAGTATAGATCATCAGAATAAATTTTACTTGACAAAATATTATTTTAAAATTAAAAAACTTTAACAATTAAACCTAATCGGAGTCGAATTTAAATCTTCTGTAAGTATTTTGGTCATTTTTCATATGTAGAACAATGTTTAACAACTTAATCTGTGTGATAAAATTTAAAAACACTTATTTTTGAATAAAAATAATAAAGTATAAAAAACATACGAATACATATAAAAAAATTTTTTACCTACGTCATAGACTCGGGTTTTTCTAGAACCTGACTTTCCTTGAACTTTAAGACGTTAAGACCTTTGTTATATTCTGAATTCCCCTACAATTATTTTAATGGGAATATACGAGATGTATTGGTCAATTTCTGTTAACTCTCAGCTATACTTCAGCATTCATATCTTCGAGTAGGCACGCTTTCAAAAGCTTTTTTGTTGATTCCGAAGAGGAGTGCTTTCAGATTTTAAATTACAATGTATGCGAAATGTATTGGCACTAGAGTTTTTTATAGAAAATAACATAATATTTTCAAAAAAATATATTTATTTCTCAAGATACATGAAGATTTTTTCAATAACTATGATTTGGAAAAAATAATGTGTTTAAAAATAATTACATTTTCATTAGAATTTGACTAAAATTACGCCGGTGTAGATTTTTAATTAGCAGTTCAAAGAACAAAGATAGCTTTATCTTTCTAATCTATTTAAATTATTGATTTGTAACTTAACATTGTTTTTATGTAATATAAAAAACGCAGATGCTTTTACAAGAGACGTGGGTCGGTCGTGACGTAAATGTAACTCGTTTAAATTTTTTATTGACTATAAATAAGCTATAAAAAAAGAACACAAATCGTTTTGAACATAGAATAAAATTATTAATAAAATAAAAATATTCTATATGCAATTTTAACACGAAATAATAAGTGTTACATGAGTTTCTGTATTTTTGAGCCAAAAAATGGCATTCAGTAATTTAAATTTTTGGATCAGACAAATAAATATTTTGTTATTGTTTTATATACATATTATGTATTTTATATGCATACATTCGTTATTTCCTTTTCAGGTAGTTACTGAGAACTAAACGACCACATTCACCGTTTTTTTGCCTTTATTGAAACTACACTTGGAGATTCCACTCTAGGGAAATTAGAATTAGAATAATAAATAAATAAATAAATAAAAGAGTAAATAAATAAAAAGAAAAGAAATTAGAATAAATTGTAAAATTTCTTCGAAAAATCTTTTATGCTAATTCTAATATCATATATATACTCTTTATTGCACATAAAAAAATAAAAATTACAACTATTAAAAGAAAATTGAAGGCAAAGGTGGACTTATCTCTAAAAGAGATCTCTTCCAGTCAACCTAGAAGGTGAGAAAGATTGTCATTTAACGGAGCAGAAAAGTGCAAGGTAATATAGAAAAAAAAAACACAGTATATATAAAAATAGCATACCACATGTAGTCTTAGTATAATAAATAACACAAACATATAAGTATATAAAATACATATATAACAATAATAATTATAATACCAATATATATTTTATACCATACAGTATATGTATATATATATTACAATACATATATACAATACGTACATATAACTATTTATTAAAATATAATGTCAAATCATTCTAATAATTTGAGCTATTTTTAATATTATAATAAATATAAATTAATATATATATTTTTTTAAAGCAAGCTTTTATATCATCCATACTAATATTATAGATGTAAGTTTGTTTGTTTGTTTGTCTTTCTTTCACGTCGAAACGGGTTGGCGGATTAGTGTAATTTTTTGTGTGGAGGAATTCCGCCATGTTGGATTTAGAATTACGTCACTTATCTACCCATGCGTTCTAAACCAAACTAAACGTGTATGCAAAATTTCAGCTCAATTGGTTGAGGATAGCTGCTTTAAAATTCAGTTGCAAGATTTGACCCGAACATTCATACTAACATTGCACGTTAAATAAAAGCTTGTAATATAGCCTGTCTACCGCTGCTTATCACATTTTCTCAGCCAAACAAGAGTTGTTTTGAACAGGATATTTTAAAAATAAGTTTTTACTTGCACATCGTATAATAATTACCTTTAAAAGACCACAGATCATTATATATATACTATCTATACTTATTATAAAAATAAGTCCCCCGGCCGCGTCTTTCTGTCCTCCTGTCTGTCTGTACGCGATAAACTCGAAAACTACTGAACGGATTTTTATACGGTTTTCAACAATAGAAAGAGTAATTCTTGAGGAAGGTTTAGGTATATAATTTATTATGCTTTTATGTAAATTAGCTGAAATACGGCGACAAATGTTGAAGAGGTCGCAAAAAATCTCGCCAAATGGGAACTTTCCACGCGAACGCCGCGTAAACTAGCAAAGATACAGTTAAGTAATGTACTAGAGAATTCAAAATCTATAAAAATGCTACAAAAAAGTCCGCGATAGCATATCTCTATCTCTTACGGTTGACTTACAATAACCACTTTTATGTTAACATTTTTAATTAAAAACATTACGTTATTTTCAAAGTTATTTTCTTTAGTTCGGTATTAATCCTTATCCAAATGAATATTTTAGTTAGCTTAGTCATTTAATGCAGATTAAAATTGCTCTTTACACTAAATCAATCAGATGAATAGTTTTTGAGATATCGTTGTTAGAAGTAATTAGTAGCGAAACATTTTTAATGCTTGGCGAGCATTGAGATGCCTACGGCGAGTCCATCCCCTCTGCCCCGCATCGCTCGACCGCCTGCTCAAGCTATATAAACCGGGCGATGTAGCGCGCGATCCTAGGATACTTTTTACCGCGGGAAAATATCTTATTTCTGAGGAAAAATACAAAAACTGCAATGTAAGAGTATACTAATATGTAACACCTAAGAATTTAGTTTTTGGTCATCTGAACGCGGGCGGAGCCGCGGGCAATGCTAGTACTAGTAATAATACAAAACAATCTTTTACACAAAATGTGTAAAACACACAATAGTTTAAATAATGCATGCGAGATTCTTAATAATAGTTTTATATCATTCAAGAAAAAATAATAATTATATTTCCTAAATTATATATTATTTAACTTTAACTTGTAGTTAGCAGTTGTATGTAGTTGTATTTTTTCCATTTGTTTTAATATTTCTGTGTCTAAAGAAATAAAATAAAATAATAATAATTATTATTACGACGTAGATAGCAATGTGGGTATTATGGTATATTTATTACACAGAGACAGAGAAACAAAAAAATTGAAAAAAATCTGGATTTATTCTCTCTCTTACTCAGTTTTTAGCATTTTTTTCTATGTACAGACATTCGACCTCTACAGTTTCATTATATGTATATATAGATAGATTTCGTCATTGTTTCTTTCGTAGTTGAAGAAGGATATTATAGCAATAGAAAAACTTTATATGCCGAAGTTGTATACTAGAAATACTTATGGATGTATTATACTATATTTTTGTAATATTATTACTAAACGTTTGACTCTTGAGTCAAAATTTAGAGTAGGTGCTGATAGGCGGAAAAGTAAAAAGGTGAATAAAAGCTTGTAGAACGTAATGACATGCCTGTATTTTTATGTAATTTAATATACAATATCGACTTGGAAGGAAAATTTCTTTTCAATGTATTTTATCAGCTTAACGTTAGACATAACGAGTTCATTTATTTACTTTTCCTTCTTCCCTGTCTACCCCAGAGAGTCTCTACCTAGTGGTAAATGCCCAGGAAATCTAGCAAGTTTCCAAAGGACAAAACCTGACCCCCATTGTGATGTAGTGAGGCCCGTGCTCAACACTGCTTTGGTACTTTAAAAGAGCAAAATTCGTATGTACGCACACACAATACCATCAGACTCCGGTCTCAAGTATACAAAGGACGGCAAGCAGGTGGCACACGGATGTTAAAGCGTTGCCTAAAATATTTGTTATGGTTTTAAGCGAAGTAAAAACACCAGCATCGTGGAAACGTTTATCAGCTACCTATCTATACAAACTTTTTGCCAAAGTAGTGTGTAAATTGCTTATACTGTGCTTAGTGTACAGTGGGTCTGCCCACAACCCTAATCGAGTTCTATAGACGATTGATGGTCTAATGTCTGAATTACATTAAAAAAAACTTTTTTACAAATACTGTGGCTCCCGGTCAGCGTAGATCCCGCGGAATGATTGTTTTTATTCTACGATTATTAGTAGAACATAATATTTATCAAATATTTTCTCAATAAAGAAACTTGTTAATGCGTAGTAGGTAAGTGAAAAACCAAAATATCCCATTTTTGAGAATTAATAAAATTTATTAATATAATAATACTAGCATTGCCCGCGGCTCCGCCCGCGTTCAGATGACCAAAAACTAAATTCTTAGGTGTTACATATTAGTATACTCTTACATTGCAGTTTTTGTATTTTTCCTCAGAAATAAGATATTTTCCCACGGTAAAAAGTATCCTAGGATCGCGCGCTACATCGCCCGGTTTATATAGCTTGAGCAGGCGGTCGAGCGATGCGGGGCAGAGGGGATGGACTCGCCGTAGGCATCTCAATGCTCGCCAAGCATTAAAAATGTTTCGCTACTAATTACTTCTAACAACGATATCTCAAAAACTATTCATCTGATTGATTTAGTGTAAAGAGCAATTTTAATCTGCATTAAATGACTAAGCTAACTAAAATATTCATTTGGATAAGGATTAATACCGAACTAAAGAAAATAACTTTGAAAATAACGTAATGTTTTTAATTAAAAATGTTAACATAAAAGTGGTTATTGTAAGTCAACCGTAAGAGATAGAGATATGCTATCGCGGACTTTTTTGTAGCATTTTTATAGATTTTGAATTCTCTAGTACATTACTTAACTGTATCTTTGCTAGTTTACGCGGCGTTCGCGTGGAAAGTTCCCATTTGGCGAGATTTTTTGCGACCTCTTCAACATTTGTCGCCGTATTTCAGCTAATTTACATAAAAGCATAATAAATTATATACCTAAACCTTCCTCAAGAATTACTCTTTCTATTGTTGAAAACCGTATAAAAATCCGTTCAGTAGTTTTCGAGTTTATCGCGTACAGACAGACAGGAGGACAGACAGGAGGACAGAAAGACGCGGCCGGGGGACTTATTTTTATAATAAGTATAGATAGATACCTATATGCAACTAAGATAATTCTGCTAATGCCAAATAGAAATAACAGGTAGTACGTATAGTTTTTATCATATATTTTTTTTATTAATAAAGTAGAATATTCAGTCTAAACATAGAACCTCCTCCTTTTCAAACGTTGGTTAAAAATATATCTTCTTCTATCTTTCTAAAATCTTAATATACGTTGAATTACTATTTAATTTATTGCTATTTATACCGGACATTTGGCGAAATATGACGCCGTTTCGTTTATTTTTATTTGTTTATTTTTTTTAGTTGAAAAATATAGCGAAACATTTGCCATTTACATATATACGTAAGTACATAGAAAGGTAGTAAAGATTCATTATCATCTTTCATATTAATATTGCTGATTCATTCGTTATTTACATTAATGTAATGCGTACATTAGTATACATAGCGAATGAATCTACAAGTAAAAGATTTAATATTAAAATAAACATAAAAACAGTCATGAGGACTACCGACAGAAGTGAAAACTTAAAACTATAAACAAACTAGTTATTATTTTTATTGTATTTTTTTATAATTATAATTATAAAAATTAACAATATAAATATAAAAATATAAATAAAAATTAACTATAATTATATACATAAATATTTGTTATTGTTAAAAGTTGTATATTATTAATTGTTTGATCTTAAATTAAAATTTGTATATTAAAACTGTTCACATTTATCTGGTTTTGACATCTATCGGCACTCTGAGTGCTAGCGTTAACACGTCACGTGACCATGTCGAGTTACATCAATTTACTCCCCATCCAAAGCTGCCTATAGAATTTTTCTAATTATATATATATATATATATATATATATATATATATATATATATAATTAGAAATATATATATATATATATATATAATATCACCATTATGAAACTTTTTTGCCTGTGTGTTTATTTTCAGCTTCACCGGCTTCATGAAATTTATGAAAATTAAATTTAGACTAAAAATAGTCAATTTAGCGTAAAAGGGCAAAAATACAAGCAATGTTATTTCTAGTAAGCTACAATTTTATGAAAATAAAATGTAAATTAAAGTAAGGGTGGAAGAGGAAGATAATGTTTGAATGTGCTAAAAATAAATTTTGTGGTTCATTTTTGTACATAAAACATAAAGATGGTTTATAGCTACATATTTTATTTACATGTATGTATATCAACATATTTTGCCAGCAATGCCGAATCGAGACGTCTAAATATATATTTATATTGCGTCTAAAGCTAATGTGTCTTCTAATTTATAATTTATATTCTTCTAATTGCCAAGCCCCTTGTAAAGTAAACATTTTTAATTAGAACACCTACTGTGTTACTTCTTTAATTAGTTATATAAATAACTATTTTATCTACTTAAAACGGACACACCCAAGCAAAGGAAAAGAGGTAAGTTGCTAGTTTATACATATAATAAAATTCTGAGTCAAATCTGTACATTAAATATTTTTGGGAAAATCTTATTGAAATAGACATTATTATCGATACAGAGGCCGAATCTATAGTTTTTAGAATTTTAGTCTGTCTGTCTGTCTGCCTGTTACCGCATCACAGAAAAACTACTGGACGGATTTTGATAAAATTTGGTATGGTCATAGCTGATTACCCGGGTCAACATATAGGATACTTTTTACCGCGGAAAATTATCTCATTTCTGAGAAAAAATACAAAAACTGTAATGTAAGAGTATACTAATATGTAAAACCTAAGAATTTGGTTTATGGTCATCTGAGCCGCGGGCAATGCTAGTCTATACTAATATTATAAATAGGTAAAGTTTGTGAATTGTGAGTTTATGACGTTGTACGGGGTAATCTCTGGATCTACTGAACCGATTTAGATGAAATTTGGTAGGAAGATAGTTTGAGACCCTGGGAAGGACATAGAATACTTTTTATCCCGGAAATCACCCTTTAATTACATAATAATTTCACGCATAAAATCTACAAATATAATATGCGTTACATTTACATTAAAACGCGTTTTTAAAGCATTTCTGTTATGATAATATATTTAAGATGAAGAATAAAATATATTATTTTTATAAATGTAATTAATCTGAAATTAGGTTATGTAAAATTTGAGTAACATAAATATTAATTAAGAGTAAGATTAAAATTAATTCGCTACGGGATTAAAACCGTTTTTAGGGTAACTTGCTTAGATCTAAAATTAGGCCCGGCGTCAATTTGCCCATATTTAAAAGAGCTATAATTTTTAAAGATGATGAATTATGATATACAGTATATTTATTTTTAATGATACTAAACAGATTATATGATCTGTAAAAATAGCAACATTCTCTAAGTTACGGTTCAAAGGTAGTAACAGCATTTAAAATACAAGGCGGATGGATAGACAAGTTAGGCAAAACTGTTTATAAACACTATTAAATTGATTTATATTTTTCTTATAAATAGCTTTAGTTATTTTCCAAGCCATGATTTTTTCATTCCAAAAATGATTCTATATATGTATACATGCCTATAAATAATACGAAACCAGAATCAAGCTTTGTATTATTTTTTGATAAAAAACACCCACAAAAACTGATAAATAGATCTCCCAACTCGTTTGAAGCATTTTTTATGCTGTGAGATTAACGTCAGTTATAATTATCGGAGCTTTTAAGCATCGTTTTACGATTAATAAAAAAATATTTTTTGCTCTGGTAAGCTTTTAAGTTACCGCTAGGTATATGACACTATAAAACCATAGATATAATATGTTTATAATACGTAGCGTTTGTTTGGTCGCGGATCATGCACTATGGTACACAGCATGTCAGTTTTTAAATTTAAAATACCATTAATTTTAGAAGATACTAAACAAAGAATTGAAATTTAAAACAACAAATGGCTGAGCGAGTCAAAATTATACGGAAAGTACGTAAAGAAAAGAGATAGCTATCTGTCAATGGGTTTTAGAGGATAAACGTCATCATGCATAGATTATGATGTGAATAGACTGGGCAATTGAAACAAGTTGGAAGTAAAACTCTTTAAAGTAGAAAATTATTTATTAATAGCAGAACCCGCGGCTTCGCTCGCGCTAAAACTACAAAAAAACTCTAAAATGGTGGGTTTCATACAAACTTTTATCCGCTATTTTACCCCCTTATAGAATGAATTTCGAAAAATGCTAAAACACGTATTTAATTAATTGAATTGAAGAGCATTTATACCAAGTATCAAGTAATTATGATCATAAATATTTTTTTGGATTGTATTATATCGTGTTTGTTGGGAAAGAGATAATTTCCCGCGGTAAAATGTACTTTTCAGTTCCACTTTCCAGCCCTCCAACTATCTCCACACAAAAAATCACTCCAATCCGTCAAGCCGTTTCAACGTGAAAGAAAGACAAACAAACAAACACAAATTCAGATTTATAATATTAAGTATGGATGTAGTGTAACAAACAAAATATCGAAATTAAATATAAAAATAAGCATGTTTGTTGTTTGGTTAGAGAATAATCTCTAGTTATCATATTGAACGGCATTAGTTATGAATAAACAGCAGAAGAATAAAGTGTCAATGTAAATTTTTTGGAAGTCACTTTGTACGGAAAAATCGTTCGAATTTATTTATTAAATACATACATACATATGTTCTGTCTCAGATTATAACACTTTTTTTTCTATAATCTGAGTGTTCTGTGTACTAAATCTAAAACCCCGGTCTTTAAGTTTAGTCCAAGAAATTGTTATTATGATATATAATTTTTTGTTTGCAATTCTCTTGATATTAATATTATGCTAATTATTATAGTTGTTTTTTTGTTCCTAATTCTATACTAATATTGTCGAGACTTGTCGACAATATTCGTGCATTCTGATTAACTTGTTGCTAAAATAGTAAATACATAATATTATTTATTTATCGTAAATTATAACAGTTGATTTGACAAAATGGCTACTAAAAGAATTTATTTATAACACATAAATAATCAAGATTAATATAACTAGAACCGGAAGAGTTTTGTTAAAAAAAAACAGTATGCGATGTGTTTTTAAAATGATTGCTGCATCTGTTACTTTTGGAAGGCATCTAGTCTGGTTCGCATCTTTCTTTGGAGATGATTGCGATCCATTCTTGATGACAGACCTCATATTAATACTATAAGGATAGGGAATCTAATCTAACAAGTTAATATAAAAATTATATTTATATTATAATATAACAAAAATAAAAATAATAGCTAAACTGTTCTGTAATCATTGAATATAAAAAGTTTCATATGTAATATATGAATATAATTAAAATTTTTGTTGATTATAAAATCTGCGTAATTAAATATTATAACAAAAAATCTAAAAAGCAGTCATGAGGATTGCCGACAGAAGTGAAAACTTAAAACTATATTTTTGGATATAACGAAATTGTTTGATTTAAATTTAAATTTGTAAATAAAACTGGTCACATTTATCTGGTTTTGACAGCTATCGGCACTCTGAGTGTTAGCGTTCACACGTCACATGACCATATCGATGACGACTTACATGAATTTACTCCCCATACAAACCTGCCTATTTTCACTTCAATAACACGTAAACTGTTTTGCAATCATTGATTATATAATTCTTCATATTATGTAATATATTTATAAAATTGAAATTTTTGTTTATTATAAAATCTGCGTAATTATATAATAATAATAAAAAAAAAGAATAAAAACCTACTAAAATAAAAACAAGCAAAAACAGTACCTATTCATAACTTTCATACGTTGCGATACGTCTTTGCTTTTAATCTATGACGAGCGTATGTATCCTCGGTACACCACACACATAAAGAGGATATTATGTTTTTCATACTTTTTTATAAGATTGACGTCATTTATGAAAAAAATACGATAATAATAAATATAATTATTATGTATCTATACTATAATAAAACTGGAGAGGTCGGATGTCTGAACATAGAAAAAAATTTGCTAAAAACCGAGTCAGGGGGATGTAAGAAGACAAATAGAACAAATCTACATTTTTTTCAATTTTTTTGTTTCTCTGTCTATTTGTCTGTTAGTACGGGCTAATCTCCGAAACTATTCGACTGATTTAAATAAAATTTTGCATGGTGGTACCTTATATCCCCGGTCATCATCTAAGATGCTTTTTATTCCGGAAAATTAAAGAGTTCCCGTGGGAAAGTTAGAAAACTATAGTATCTTATAAAGGTTAGAACACAACAATTTATGCACCAAATTTAGTTAAATTTGGCATGCTGATACCTTATATTGCCGATCTAACAACAAGTTACTTTTCATCCCGGAAAAATGAACGGTTCCCGTGGGATAGATCTGTTTGTGCTTTTATAGAGGCGAACCCGAGCGAAGCGAGGCTGAGCCGCTAGTTATAAATAAACTCAATCCATTTTAAATAAAACTATCTTTTCGGATTTTTTCTTGTATTTATTTTGACTTTTGGTTCACGACGTTTCGAATGCTTTACAGCTCAATACATATATGGAATATGAGATTTCTTTTGATTTTTAGGTTCTGCATAGTGATTTCTTGCAGTTCCTTCATGTAGTATTTTTCCAAAATACATATTATTAACTGACAAAACTTGGCTAAGTGGTGAGTGGTCACGCACATTGCTACATACGGACTGATTAAAATTATATTTCTGCTTCGTCCTCGATATAAGCATAGATTACATGTAGTATCTATAATAATTTCTAAATGTAATCGGGGCTAGTTTCTTCGGAAATGGGTTTTATAATAGGGCATTTCTATTTATTTAATACTTACTGATTAGATTAGTGGAAGTGAGCTGATTTATAAAAGAAACCCTTTTTTAAATCCTATCATATTCATATACTGATCATCGCAAATATTATGTACATATATGGTTCAGTATACATATATTAATTTTGGTACATATAAATGCAGTTTGAAAACTTTTATGAAAAAAAAACCTTTTTCCACACATAACATAATGCCAAAAATATCTTAAACAAATAAGACATTGAACACACATGTCGACCGGATGTAGAGTGATATTAAAGTAAAAAGTATATTAATTGGCTGACATCACTCAAGCATGGTAGAGCGTCATTGAGAGTAACAACCTAGCTGGTATTCTGACCACAATGCTTCTTAATTATCTTTGCCTATCCGGCAAGCGAAATAACAATGTAACGTAGGATATTGTTTCACTGGTTTTCACCTAAAAATGTAACTTTATTCTATCTGTAGACCTCACCTCCTTCAACATCTCTAACACTTTAAATGAAAATATTTTATCCGGTATTATTTTGCTCTTCGGTTCCCGAGTGTCCAATGCTTAGAGCAAACACGGCCACGGGAGAAAGTATTTTTGATATTATAGCATAATAATCTTATGTTTTCTCCATTCTACGAGTCAAATATTAACCTCCTTCTAACACTTCTTGATTCACTTGTTATATTATTAACGAATTCAATCTATACGAGTATTGTTTTAGGCGTGCTACTCAGGCACAACTTATTTTGACAATTTCACGTCTCCAACATGATTTAGATAGGTCGGGGGCAGTGCCGGATTTAACCTTAGCACCGCCCCTGGGCACTATAAAAAATGACGCCCTATTATCGAAATTTTGAATGTTTAATATTTTTTTAATTATTAATTTTTTGTAAAATGCAAGAAAAAATTATAAATGATATCAATTTTTCGAAAAATGTACCTACTAGTTAATGTTATTTTATTTCTCATTTTTTGCAAAATTGAAAAGCATTTTCACGAAGAATTTTTTCCCGCCCTCCGAATTTTGCCGCCCCTAAAAATTTGCCGCCCTGGACACTAGCCCCCAGTGCCCCTAGTGTAAATCCAGCACTGTTCGAGGGTATTAATCAATTTTGTACCAGCAAAAGATTAGGTTAACCGTATTAAATAAAAGGATCGAATTATTGATACAAGCTCTATATATAAAGCAACACAAGAGAATTTCAGAGAGAGATGACAGTTTCAAACTAATCATATCAATTCATTGTCGCTGTCGTCTTTACGTTGATATATTGACAAATATACTAAAACACACGACATAGCTCCTGGATATTGCTGAAATTCGAGTACTTAGATGATCTTGTCAATAATACATGAAACCCAGGCTTACGTACGAGTAGCTCTTTAAACTGGTCTATAAACAGGTAGGTTCGAGTTAGAAAGGTTGCGTTTTAGTCTAATGACATTACAGATTCTAAAGAGGGCATATAAATGGTTAATTAAGCGAATAGACTCAAAGGAGCTCTTAATTAAGGTTGTCACGATTAGACACAGTTGATTCGTCGAAAAACATCCACGGTCCTTGATCTCACTAACCTCAGATGAACACTGCCATTTGCTATTTGAAAACTAAAACCTACGAAAATTAGGTACTTTTAACGAGATTTATAGTCTGGCGTTGTTATTCTTTCTTTATTTTTAGAAATTCAATTTTATTACCAATTAGCGACTTAAACTCGCTTCGCTCGGGTGCGTCCCTATGTCCTTTTTTTTGGGCGGAACCCTAACTCTTTCTCAAAAATACAAATAGCTTGAGTTACTTCCTTATAAGTTATAACATTAGCTATCTGCCAGTCAAAATCCCGTCAAAAGAGATTAGCCGAAACAAACAGACAGATAGACAGACAATCATACAAAAATTTTAAAAGCTGTGTTTTTCTTATAAGTACCTACCTTATATAATTTCATATACATTTATTAAAAAGATTTTATTTCGATATTGTAGAAACGGGCACTTCAATTTTATTTATCTGTAGGTATAGATAATAATAATGGCTTTCAAAATAGTGTTAAAAATAACGAGATAAGTCGTTGTAAATTACTTTTTATTCTATTTTAACAAGCACTTTCAGGATTTTTATATCTCTATTACCGTAGTATACCTATTGGGAATTATGTGTCATAAAATATCATATCTTATTTCTTAGAAAAATACAAACTATTTTTATACCAATATATTAGATAGAATAACTGAATATTTGATGTTAAAACTTTGAAAAATATTCAGCATTGATACAACAAAATAGACATTTATATACGTTGCTGACGTCATAAAAGCTAACAGTTGATACACTACATTTAAGATGGCTTTTCCTATGGTTTTTAGTCACCATGACAATCAATCACATATTTCGTAACAAAGCAGTGACGGCGACAGAATCGTTGACGTTGTATGATGAATTGCCGTCAAAACTGTGTATAGCTTTTTGTTCTTTTTTCTATGCTTACCCTAATCTGACTAATAAGATAATTGCGAAACTTTGTAGGTGTGTGTATAAGTTTGTTACTCCTTGACGTTAAAAACGGCTGAACCGATTTGGATGAAATGAGTACGAGTTACATAGACTTAATACTATAACACTTTCATTTTTTTTCACATGATCTCTATTCTTCTATAATTACCTGTATAATTAACCTCATAATTCTTTCTCTAACACGAAAGTAGCCTAAATTACTTCTTATAACATCAGCTATCTGCCAGTGAAAGTCTCATCAAAGTCGGTCCCGTCGTTTCGGAGATTAGCCGAAACAGACAGACATACACAAACATTTTTTTTTAAATTGTTTATTTCTTATAAGTACGGTATACCTATACTTTCATATGCAATAGATACTTCAATTTTATTTATTAAAGGTTAGAATAGATTTCTCAAAAATGAAATATTTTCCCGCAGTAAAAAGTATTCTATATGTGACCCGGATAACCAGCTATTATCATACCAAATTTCATATAAATCTATCCAGTGGTTTTCTCGTGATGCGGTTACAGACAGACAGATAAAAAATCGAAATATTTAGATAGATAAATAAAAAGTATACAGAATCTAAATATTTAGATAGATAGATTCGGTCTCCGTATGGATAATAATGACTATTTGAATAAAATTTTCCAAAAAATATTTAATTTAGATATAATAAATAGAATTTTATTATATATATAGAAGTACTTTCTTAGATTTACGCGAATATTTGACATTTTAAATAAAACTATCTTTTCGGATTATTTCGCAGATTTATTTTGATTTTTAGTTTCCGACGTTGTTCGAATGCTTTACAACAGTAAACTAATCATAGTCACACTAAATAATATTAGTAATTAATAAAGTTTTTAATAAATTGTAATATTTATAATGATAACAGCAAAAATTAAATAAATAATATTGCTATATTTAATTATAACATTAACTAAAAAAAATTTAAATGTTTAGAAATAAAAATCAACAATTATTGTAAGGTACTTTATTGCCATTTTTTGAATTTATGAAATCATTTTTGTAAAATAGTGGGTAGGCACTGTCTGTAACGAGTATGTGTTTGAGACGTCTATAACCTTAGTCTCTCCCGTGACCATGGATGCTGTAAAGCATTCGAAACGTAGGTAAATCAAAATAAATCTGCGAAATAATCCGAAAAGATAATTTTATTTAAAATATATATAGAAGATAGATTTTTACATATCAAATGCGATTATTTGATAAAAAAGAAAGGTTTTCAACGTAACATTGGCAAATCAGTCGGCATTTTTAAGAGCCAATTTGAATTTCATAATACGAACCATACATTGCTTAAATTTTAGCTTTGTCTAAGCTTTGTATATCCATTAATGCTTAAAACTTAGACTATTGAAGTTGTTTGGTTAATTACAAATTAATTTAACACAATATTACCTTCTCGCGCTGACAAGTCTGCTGCCTCAGGCTATTCAGACAGGGAACATCAAGCGTTTCTACATATTGCTATATCGTATGTATTAAGCCCTTTTTAACGTCTCACTGCTGGGGACGGGCCTACCTTCAGTACGAGGAGAATCAGGCCATAGTCTACCACGCTGGTCAAGTGCGGGTTGGCGGACTTCACATGTCTTTTGAAAACTCGCTAGGTTCTCTCATACATGCAGGTTTTCTCATGATATTTTCCTTCACCGTTAAGACAAGAGGCAATCATGTTGGAAATGATTAGCACATGAAAATATCAGCGGTTTTGAACCCGCTTCACTCGGTTTCCTAAGCGAGCGCGTGCTATATTATACTTAATTTAATAGAAACAACCTATACATATTACTATTAAGTAATTATGTAGTTTAGTATTTTTGATAATTATTGATTTTTAAATGAGTCAAATAGATCTACAGATAAAAGTGTCCTTCACACAAAGAAAAATAATAATTTTGCTTCTTTATAATAAAATGTATAAGAAAAATAATAAATGAAGTCTACCGAAAACGATTCAAATTGAAAAGATATCTTAGGTATTTCATTGATTCATAAAGCAAAGAAATTATTGGCAAGATATTGATATAAAATACTTTGGAAAAATGCAACATTTCTTAATATAAAAGTCATCATAGATAAGATGTAATAGTAATATTGAAATTGAATTATCTTTATATATATAATTCTTCTGTGAGTGTGTATGTCACTGAACTTCTCTCAAACGACTGGACCGATTTTGATGAATTTTTTTGTGTGTGTTCAAGGGGATCTGGGAATGGTTTAGATTCACAATTTGAATAATATTTTCATCAAAAAAATTATTAAAAAAAGTTTGAAATTTTCAAATTAAAGACGTGTAGACAGGACAACGTCTGTCGGGTTCGCTAGTATTAGATATAGTTCTTATATCAATTTTTGAAGGAGAAAATCATATTTGATTTTATTTACTGATTATCTATTAGGGTTCCATCCGCTTTATATCTATACTATTTATCGGCCTTCTTCTTCATTCAACTTCAAATGGGTGGTGTCAATGTAAGAACGTCCCTAATTCGGTATTAATATTATGAACTAGCATTGCCCGCGGCTCCGCCCGCGTTCAGATGACTGAAAACAAAATTCTTAGGTTTTACATATAAGTGTACTCTTACAACGCAGATTTTGTATTTTTTCTCAGAAATTAGATATTTTTCCGCGGTAAAAAGTATCCTGTATGATGACCCGGATAACCAGCTATCACCATATTGAATTTCATCAAAATCCCTCCAGTGGTTTTTCTGTGATGCGGTAACAGACAGACAGAGAGACAGACAAAAATTCTAAAAACTATAGATTCGGCCTCTGTATCGATAATAATGTCTATTTCAATAAGATTTTCCAAAAAATATTTAATGTACAGATTCGGCTTAGTTACAATTTTATAACATATATGTATAGATGTAAAAATTTGTGGGTATGGATGTTAGTTACTCTTTCACGCCACAACGGCTGAATGGATATGGATGAAATTTGGCACAGAGATAGATTATAGTCTGGAATAACATAGACTAATTTTAATACCGGAAAAATGTACGGTTTCCATAGGATAGGTTTGTTTTTATTTTCCTAGAAGCGAACCCAAGCGAAGGGAGGGTGAGCCGCTTTAATATAAAATTGTTAAAATGCTTAATACTATAATAGTACAAGAAATATGTATTACATGTTATTTTTATCGAATAAAAATTGCACGAGTAAGATCTTTGAACTTAGTGAAAACTATTTGTTTTGTCCATTCGTTACTTCTTTCATTTATTTATTTGCATGGTATACATAAGAATATATAATATATATTATATGTAGCCAAATGTAAATTACATCACTTTCATTTTTTGGTAAATACGTAACATATTTTATTTTGCCAATTTCTCTAATACTGGACGGTCAATGATATAAGGTATGTAGGCAGGCACCTGTTCTCTACATTCTCAAACTCCGATGGGATGGCACACGGAAACGACGAAGAGATAACCAGGCCTTTAGGGGTCAGGAGAGACTGTTTTTAACCCGATCCTCTCTGACTGTGGGGGTAAGTCCCAATTATACTGATGTAACCTCAACAGAATAAATTTATTTATACTTTAGAAGAAATAATAAAATTTTATTTCCATATTAATATAAAAAACTTTCTTAGCTCCTATTTTTTGTTTTTTTTAATATTATATTATATAAATGAAATATATGGAGTCAATTCAAATATTTACTGCGGAAGATGTCAAACATGCCCCGGTTGACACAGACTCGGAGGGCAAAATATACCTCCCCTAATTCCCGACAAGTTTAAACATATTTGTCAAATCGACGTGTTTACTGTTTATTAAATAACTAGCATTACCCGCGGCTCCGCCCGCGTTCAGGTGACCTAAAAGCAAATTCTTAGGTTTTACATATAAGTGTACTCTTACAATGCAGTTTTTGTATTTTATCTCAGAAATGGGACATTTTCCCGCGGTAAAAATTATCCTATATGTTGACCCGGATAACCAGCTATCATCATACCAAATTTCATCGAAATCCCTCCAGTAGTTTTTCCGTGATGCGGTAACAGACAGAAAGACAGACAGACAGACAAAAATTCTAAAAACTATAGATTCGGCGTCTGTATTGATAATAATGTCTATTTCAATAAGATTTACCAAAAAATACACATTTGGCTTAGTTGCAATTTTATTATACGTTTAGATTTGGTATGGGTTGTACGTAAAAGAATAAAAGTTATTTACTGTCATGAAAGAACAATAAACATACGGGTGGTGGTGTACACGTACAGGTCAAATACATAACCCTCCTTTGGGATCCTGTCTGATGAAATATTTGACTTTTAAACAGTTATTCGGCGTGCTTTCTGATGAAATTATGTATGTGTATTCAGCCCTTTTTAACGTCTCACTGCTGGGTACGGGCCTCCCTTCAGTACTAGGGGAATCAGGCCACCACGCTGGCCAAGTGCGGGTTTGCGGACTTCATATGTCTTTTGAAAACTTGCTAGGCTAACTTAACTTTTAGATAAGTGGTAATTATGTTGGAAATGATTCGCACATGAAAATATCAGAGGTGCGATACCCAGAATTTGAACTCGCCTCACACGGTTTCCCAAGCGAGCGCGTTACCACTGGACTACCACTGCCTTATATATGTATAATATATATAATAAAATTTAATTTCAATTTAAAAAGGAAAGATGCGAAATAAAAAAAAACAAGTTCTATTCTGAAATCACTAGGTAACTTGAATCTAAGTAATATTTTGTATTTTTTTCAATATCCAACATTATTATCGAGTAAAACTTCACAAAGGTTTATCTACAATACCTTTAAATTTAAACCACCGCCCCCTGAGTCTTACCCTGAAAAAGCGTTGGAAAGTCAAGCGTGGAATTATTAAGCTCGAGCTTTTTCTTCGGTTGAATCAACTTCAATAATGTTTTTATGTTATAACACAAATTTATTTCTTTAATTTTATCCTTTTCAATCTCAAGCATTATATATATATATATATATATATATATATATATATATATATAAATTAAATAACAATTAATAGTTTAAATAACAAGCATTACAGTATATATTATAAATAAGGCCATTTTTAATAATATAAGCTGATTCATTACCTTCCTTATTATTTTAGAGTATCAGTCTTATTGCATTTAACATTTATTTATACTAATATAAAGAGGCAGAGTTTGTTTGTTTATTTGTTTGTTTTTGTTTGTTTGAACGCGCTTATCTCAGAAACTACTAATCCGATTTGAAAAATTCTTTTTGTATTAGTTAGCTCATTTATTGAAAAAGGCTATAGCCTATAGGCTATATATCATCCCGGAAAATGTACTGTTCCCGTGGGATAGATTTGTTTTTATCTAGGGAAAAACCCGAAGCGAAGCGAGAGTGAGTCGCTAGATGACTATAAAATGATGATGACTTAATATTTTAGTAGTGATGTGTTCATAGTATTTATACTTTATAATCTTTTTATTATATTAAAATTACATGAGAATTAAATAAAAAGTCCATAGCATACATATGTATTACCTAGTAAGTCATAAAAACGTTTAAACAAAAGATATATTTTCATTTTTTCAATAAAGTATTTTACTCCTTTCATCGAATTGAATCTTCGACAATGAAATCAATTATAAATTGAACAATTAATTTATATTGATGTCTAATAAAGTAGGACGCTATAAAGCCCTCTTCCATTCATGTGACCCAGACACATGTGTATTCAATATCTAACAGCAAATATTAATTCAAATCGGATTTCTGTTATATAGCCTTGATATAAATCTATTTCATTTAAACCTATTTAGTTTTAATCATAGTATATTGTTACAAAATGAATATACAATCAAATTTAATTATTGTTTGTAGCGCGTGCATTCATAGACGCCTGGAGGGGATTTTAGGGTGAACTTGTACCCCCTTGTATCTATGTATTTAGTCATTTTGAATATCTTTCGAAAACTTGCTAGGTTCTCTCAGACATGCAGGTTTCTTCACGATTTCATTTACCGTAAGACAAGTGTTAATCATGTTGGAAATGATTCGCACATAACAATATCAGAGGTGCGTGATCCAGGATTTGAACCCGTTTCCCTCGGTTTCCCAAACGAGCACGTAACTACTGGGCTTCTACTGCTTCAGCTGTTGCACTCCCTCCCAAGGTTAAAGAAATAAAATTATATTAGTAAAACCTCTTTTTTTAACGTTAGGAAATGCACTTACGTACGAGGTGTGGGACTCACCGGCGAAGCCAGTACTACCCACTAAAACCCAACAAAACCTTCCCCCGTCTTAATGGGGCGTCGCAGGATCGCTTACGCATTCAACTACGACGCCCCGACGGCAGGTCTGCCGGAGCAGACCACAACAACCACGGGGTTGCTCCAAGGTCCACTCTGTTATCAGAGAAGTACCAGGAGCAACCCGCACGGTACACCGCCCTCCCAAGAGGGCCACCTCCCACCGCTCACCGAAGCGGGCCACCTCCCTATGCGTTTCTTGGCTTCGCGCCCGGCTGGATTGCCGGGCACTTCTGAGTCCCCCACCACGACAAGGTGAACGCACGTTAACGTTAAGATCAAACATTTGATTTGAATATCCAAAACTAACAACTTTTTGTTTATTGTTTTAAGTTTTCACTTCTGTCGGCAGTTATCATGACTGCTTATTAAACTTGACTGCATGTGACATGACTGCTGATTAAATCTTTTATTTGTAGATTTATTCGTTATTTATACTAATGAGTAAACGAAAAGATGATGTTCTCCCGACCGATTGCGGCCACGGCGGCCAATCTCATTGAGACTAGCCAACTGCGCAGGAGATATTATAGTGCACAAGTGTACGCGCAGACACAAGTGCACTCTCTATTCCTGTCACTCTCATATTCCGGTGGGACGACTGCTCGACACGACCAGTGAGAGTTAAGGCGCAGGACCGACGGCTTTACGTGCTCTCCGAGGCACGGGGGTGAAACACCGCCAACTTCCCAACTCCGGGCTGTTACTGAGGCTTACTTATACAGAAAGACTCAATAACTAAACTTGGCCCGACCCGGGACTCGAACCCAGGACCTCCGGGTGTGATTTATTGAAAATGTTAAGGAACTCATTCAGTTTCACGCTTTGAAAAAATTTATTTTGCGCTGGAGTGTTTAATTTGAACCAAAATATTCCGCGTTTAATTGCTAAGATAAATTAACGATTAAGAGGCGACCTTTGTAACTCATTTAGCAAAAATAAACAAATTGGAAATGTCTTATGAATCCTCGGTTCCTATACAAATAATTAATTAAAATTTCAATAAAATAAAATTGTTATTTCATTCAAATAGCTATTTTCAAATCTATATAGTGTAGTATATTTAAACAAAATTTTAGACAAAACACAAGGACAATATAAAGAAAATATATTATAAAAATGTATGCCGAATAACTTTAACAATAGGAAAGAAGGCTTAAAATTCATATTATGTATTTGAAAAGGAAAAAAAGTAAAAGGAACGACTGTCGGTCTGTCTGTCACAGCTTGTTTTCTTAAAATTAAAATCTAATGGACAGAAAATTTAAAAGAATCATTCTTAGATTAATCGTAACATGTATGAATGAAAAAAAATGCGTTTTAATCGATTTTTATTGTACAAATCAGTTCAATAGGCAATTCAGCAAATGATAATAAACAAAGAACAGAAAAATACTTAAAAAATACACACAAATTCTTCTACTAGTTAAGGAAAAATGATAACTAATATCTTCTAGATGAATCTAAATATGATAAAATATATTTATTTAAAATGAAATATAATAAAAATTAATTACATGGGAAGAAATATATTTAAAATTTATAAAGTATATTTTGATTTTATCTGACAATGAATTAAAACAATTCCGCGTAGTACGCGTCTGTGCCAACTCGTTCCGTGGGAAGATTCTGTAATGTAACTACTCGAACATGTAATCTACTCGTATCTGTAATGTTTAGTAGTCATTACAAAAAACATGTAATAAAATCTACCTACTTACTGCTAGGCGTTTTCATGTAACGCTATCGCATACAGACGGATGTATGTATATAAAATTGCTCTATTCATAAACATTTCGTGACAAAACTATAGAACACTATATATTTTTTATTATGGATCTTGATCAAGAGCATCTCTTAGCTTCTATATTCTATTGTCTAAGATGTTCGACAGACGTACATATACGAATAAATATTAGAAAGAGACAGCTATCCCTTATTTATAAGTGCAATGGAAGATCGTGCCGCCATAGATCGTGCTGCCGTAGATGATGACGAGAAATAGTAGATGGCGCTGGCGAACGAAAAACTACGATATGAATTGACGGAGGCGCCATCCTCATTGGACGCATTTTGATGGACACTTTTTTTGTCGCACAAATAGTAGGTGCTTCTTACTTCTATGCTCCATGCCATGAACAAAAAGCGTGATAAAAAAACTGTTTTCTCTGTATTTTTGACTTAGGTTGTCTAAATTAAATTTCTATTACAAAATCCAATGCGATTGCGATACTTTTCAATTATTTTCTTCTACTACAAAATAATATTATACTATATTTTACATATTTCTGTTCTACACCTTACCTTACCCTTTTTTACAATAAAGAAAATTACAAATATACTTAATTATATATACAAAACAAATGTACACTTAGTTATTACTGTACAAGTCATGTCCGCGTGAAATAGTGGCAAGAATGCTAGCCGCATTCTTCAAAATAATTATACTTAGGTATACATTAATATAAAAATTACTTTTTACGCACCCATAAGGATAATATGAATCTTCCCGAATCGTCTACGTGACGCAGCGAAGAAGTTCCTTGGGATCATGTCAAAGATTTATGTGAAACATTCAATTTGATACTGCCATATCTCTTTCATACTTTATAACCTCTTTTATGTTATATCTCCGTGGAGACGTTTGTTCAAAAACGTCGTCAAAAAAATACTCCTTTTGCCTTACATTAATACAAAAACTTACTAATTAAAATTAAAAAACAAATAATATACATACATATACGTAAATACACAAGCACAAAAATACACACACAAGCTTTCGCATTTATAATTGTCTAATTTATTATTGTCTAATTTATTATTGTCTCTAAAACAAAAGAGGTAAAGATTACAAAGAGATTGACGAGCGTGCGATGTAATTTAACGAGCCATACTTAAATAACAATTACTTATGAATTAATGTTAAATAGGTATATAAACCTTATTAGACTTAAATTGCTGGAAAATACTTACAAAATAGAAGTGAAAATAAAGTGGTTAGAATAAAAAACACGAGACTAGATAAAGGTTTTTTGCAATCAATTAAAATTAAGGAGTTCTCAAAAAGCGGAGCGGAGTTTGGAAGTTGGCAGTGTTACTATACCTCATGTCTCGTGTTGCACCTGATCATCTGTTTGTCCTTCTTTCACGTCAAAATGGAGTGACGGATTGGCGTAATTTTTTTTACGGAGATAGTTGGTGGGCTGGAAAGAGAAATAGGCTACTTTCTACCGCGGGAGATTATCTAATTCTATATCTAAAAAAAAAATTATGATCAGAATTACTTGAAACTTGATATTAATGCTCTTCAATAAAATTAAATAAATATGTATGTGTTTTCGCATTTTTCGAAATTCATCCTATAAGACGGTAAAATAGGGGGGAAAAGTTTGTAGAAAACCTACCTTCTTAGAGATTTTTTTTGTAGTTTTAGCGCGAGCGAAGCCGCGGGTTCTGCTAGTATATAATAAGTGAAAAATATAGCAGTTAATAAGCAGTTTTTACAAAAGCTGAAAACAGCGTATGAATAAAACGTAAATATGTTAAGGAACGCTAACACTGTTTCAGTAATCAAAAACTTTATATGGAAATAGGAATGAATTGAAAAGAACATATCGCTATGTTACCGCTTTAATAGCTTAAGACTTAAGCAAATAGGTGTAGTTATTATAAATTTAACTCGTTGGAAAAATGTTTTAACAGGAAATTGGAAGTAGAATATTTCCATACAGATATACACACATATACTGTTGAACTAAATGTAACTTGAAACGGATGATGACGGCTTAAAAGCTAGCTTGAAAATTTTTGAGAGAGGGCTATGGGCAGCAGTGAGACGAAATATTATTATGTTGGATATGAACACGACGGATTTTACAAGTATATTTGCAACGTTTTTCTTTCTGGTTCTTACACATTTCTTTGTCCATTTCAATATCCACATTTCACCCGATACGACCATGGAAGGGGTTGAAAGAGCGGAAGAAACTGACACAAACATCTTGCACACCCACTCGTTGCTAAGCTAGTTTGAATGTGAAAGACGGCTATAACAAAACTTTCTTACATTTTTACTAACATAAACCTTTACTTAAATAATTTGATATTCTCTTGTAACAAGATTCTTGTTCGTATATAGAATAATGAAGTATATAAAAAAATCGGACATGTGCGAGTTTGACCAGCACACTGAGGATTCCGTAGCATGAAACATAAAAATAAAACTTTTTAAAGTTAAAAGTTAAAATATTGTAAGGTACTTTGGTGCCATTTTTCAATTTTTTGACCATTTTGTTAATGTGGGTAGGCTGTCTGTAACAACTATATAATACCTTAGAGACATCTAACACCTCAGTCTCTCCCGTGACCATGATTGCTGTAAAGCATTCGAAACGTCGGGAACCAAAAATCAAAATAAATTCGCGAAAAAATCGATAGTTTTATTTAAAATAAAAATAAGTTTATAATCGCAAACAAAAATTCGAAATAACTACAAATTTACGGTTTTCGCATTTATTTTCCTTTACTTCCCTTTACTTGTACTATAAGACATTGCTTATTGCCAAGTTTTATGATTATAGGTCAATCGGAAGTACCCTACAGGTCTCGTATCTTTTGAATACGTTGACTTTGAAAGAAGTTTGATTTTTTCACGATTCTGAGAGATTGCAGACTATTTGATAATAATTTCAATTTGCTACCTCTACGTGCTCCTGAGAAGAAGAGTCTTGACAGACAGACAGGTAGACAGATGGACAATGAAGTGATCCTATATGGGTTTCTTTTATCTTTTTGAGGTACGAAACTCTAAAAGCGTAGTAAAATAATACTTTATATTCAGTTCAAAGTTTTACTTATACTATTTTATATCATAAGGGTTTAGTTTTAAAACTATTAACCCATTATAAAAAAATCTCAGTCTTAAATTTAAAATAAATATATGTAAAATATAAAATTTTGAAACTTATTTTAGCATTTATTTGTCAATCAGTAAAATTGGTGAAGCCATAATAGGTGTTTTGATTAACAATGAGAGAAGTTAGCTGTAAATGACACAATAGGAAAAATAAATTGCTTAATCTTTAAACACAATGAAATTATACCTCATTTTAATAGTCAAAGGTCATTTGCGTCATTTTACGCAACATACCCAATATTTGTTTTATAATATTACTAGCATTGCCCGCGGCTCCGCCCGCGTTCAGATGACCAAAAACCAAATTCTTAAGTTTTATATATTAGTATACTTTTATATTGTAGTTTTTGTATTTTTTCTCAGAAATGAGATATTTTCCCGCAGTAAAAAGTATCCTATATGTTGACCCGGTAAAACAGCTACCATCATACCAAATTTCATCAAAATCCCTCCAGTGGTTTTTCCGTGATGCAGTAACAGACAGACAGACAGACAGACAAAAATTATAAAAACTATAGATTCGGTCTCTGTATCGATAATAATGTCTACTGCAATAAGATTTTCCAAAAAATATTTAATGTACACATTCGGCTTAGTTAGAATTTTATTATATGTATAGATACTAAGAACAGATTCTGCTCGAGAGCTTTTTTTTAATTTCTCTATTGTTTATATTCTTTTTATTTAACACCTCCAGGTAAATATCTAAGAAATTAATTAAAATTATAGGAAATCTATTGTTAACTGACACGCCGGCGTGTCCGCGGTCGTGGAGAGACTAATATTGTATAGTTTATTCTGCCTAACTCATTCATCCTGACTATTCATTAACTCCCAGGATAAGTTCCTCCTCCTGAAGAGAGGATATTTTTGAATTCCAACCCCTACTGTAGTGAATGAAAATTAAGCGCTTTCAGGGTTCGACGGTTAGCAAAATTTGTATAAAAAATAAAATAAGCGAGTTCAAAATTTAAAAAGCAGCCAAGCGCCGCTCAAACAAGCTACTAATAAGTAATATTATATGAAAGTTCGTGAAGATAGGTAGGATATTTCTTACTCAAACCCACGAAAGTTATTGAACCGAGCTTAATATAGGTACCTATATTATTATTTCTGTCAATATGACGTCTAAAGTTATTTATTATTATTCCTAACAATATTCTTACAAAAAATACATATGATTTCTTTATACTTGTGAGCTAAATCATTGAATCGAACTAAGAAAATTCTTGTTTACATACACTAATTTTGATCTAGAAAAAGTTCGTAAAATAAAAGCAGTAGACGAAGAATCTATACTATAATAAAACTGTAGATGTCGAATGTCTGTGCATAGAAAAAAAATACTAAAAACCGAGTCAGGGGGATGTAAGAAGACAAATAAAGCAAATCCAGATTTTTTTCAATTATTTTGTTTCTCTGTCTGTTTGTCTATTTGTACGGACTAATCTCCGAATCTATTGGACCGATTTAAATGAAATTTCGCATGGTGATATCTTATATCCCTGGGCAACATCTTAGATACTTTTCATCCCAGAAAATTAAAGAGTTCCCGTGGGATAGTTAAAAAACTATAATATATTATACAGCTTAGTACACAAAAACTACTGATTGGATTTTAATGAAACTTTACAATAATATAGTTCATACATGACAAAAACAAATCGGCTACTTTTCATTCCGGAAAATTAAAGCATTCCCGTGGGATAGTCAAACAACTATAGTAACTTATACAGCTTAGTACACAACAACTTATGCACCTAATTAAGTAAAATTTGGCATGCTGATACCTTATATTGCCGGTCAAAGAACAGGTTAATTTTCATCCCGGAAGAATGAATGGTTGCCGTGGGATTGATCTGTTTGTGCTTTTCTAAAGGCGAACCCGAGCGAAGCGAAGGTGAGCCGCTAGTTAATAAATATGAATAGAAATTAATGACTACTTTTGATTTATTCCGCTATTGAGAAAAAGAAACTTAGATTTCTTTAACTTTGGAGTTTCTTGAACTTACGTTGCTATTTGGAATGAACGAAATAAAATGCGTACTTTCAAAGAATCTATAAGTAAATGCGGATTGAAAAAAAAATTTTCTTATTTTTTTAATTGTATCGTATAAGAAAAGTAAAAAAAAAGCTTAGAAACTAAAGATATTTATATGAAAACGGTCTATTTTACATATCAGGACAATAACCTTTTCAATATTATAAAAATAATATCAGCTCTCCGTGAGTGAATCTAATAATGGTGCAAAATACTTACAACAGCAATTACCTAACAATAAAAGCTTCAGACATATTAGTTAAGGTAAAACCCTTACTATTTGTCTGTAACATTATTTTAAAACATACTTATATAAAAATATCTATAATTATCTATAATATTTATTAATATTATATAATAAATATCTATATTATCTATAATGATTGCAGGAAAATATCTCGACTAAACGTTTAAACGTAAATAGGGACGAACACGAGTGGAGAGAGGTTGAGTCGCTAGTATAAAATATATCTCGCAATTTAGCTGGATCAGTGTACCTAGTTAGATGTTAGTATTGATTAATTATCAACTATCCTGAAGTTATTATTTGATTAATATGTTTCTATTAGTATTAAGTTCAAATTTATTGTTAAATATTAAATTTTAAATGTTTTTAGATATATATATATATAAATATATATGTATATATATACATATATCTACTATCCCGATGTCCGAATGAAAAAACATAAAATAAAAATAAATTATTTTTCAAAAAAAATATAACTATAATATACATTTTTATAACATAAATGGAATATCCAATATCTCAGGACATTTGCGAGCACTCTTTGATTTTCTTGATTGAACCCATAAGTATGTATCTCTCCCTATATCCTCAGCTCTTTGTTGTGTAGTTGTTAGGGTATAAACTTTGCTCTTAAAGTTACATCTTTACAAAGGCATGAGAAAAAATTATAATTACCTTCTTCTTAAAATGTATTGTAAAGCACTTTCAACCCTGAATATTTTTAAATATTTCAGAGTATCTAAATGCTGATCATACAGTATTATTGAAACCTTGAAAAGGGTTTAGTCCCTTTCAAATCCAATATAATAGCAGAATTTTAGAAATTAGTAAATTCATTGCTGTTAAGAAATATGCCACAGCAAATATTACATATAACACGTTATTAGGGTTTTGTACCAAATGGGACCCTATTACTAAGACTCCGCTGTCCGTCCATCTGTCTGTCCGCCTGTCACCAGGCTGTATCTCATGAACCGTGATAGTTAGACAGTTGAAATTTTCACAGATGATGTATTTCTGTTGCCGCTATAACACAAAATACTAAAAAATAGAATGAAATAAATATTTAAGGGGTCTCCAATACAACAAACGTGATTATTTTGCTCGTTTTTACTCGATATTGATAACGGCAACAGTTAGACGCTTGAAATATTCACGAATATTTAGTTATAGGTATATTATTTAATTTAAAAATAAATTATTATATATATTAAATATATTTTTAAAATTAAACAAATATTTAAGTGGGGCTCCCATACAACCAAGACATGATTTTTTTGCCGTTTTTATAAATAATGGTACGGAACCCTTCGTGTGCGAGTTTATATATATATATATATATATATATATATATATATATATATGTTGGGACATTAACACACAGCGCCATCTAGTTCCATGGTAAGCTACGAGGCTTGTGTTATGGATACCAGATAGTTGATACACTACACATATATAACTTTAAATACATACATATTATAAATATAAACACCCATGACTGGAGTACAAACATTTGTCATAACACAAATGAATACCCCCAGCGGGACTCGAACCCGCGACCGCTGGCACTACAAACTGAGCCAAACGTGTCGTCAATATATATATATATATATATATACATACATATACATATAGAGATATAATAATAAATATATAGTAATTCTGAAATTTAAACCTAAATCGAGTTCTCCTAGTAATTTTCGAAGGAGAGTCACATTCTTATCACGCATTCTATTCGCACCCTGGGCACGGGGCAATTTACATTTTCTTCAATTTAGCCGACACCGACTAGAATATCTTATTGATTCACTTAATCGGAAACATCGTACTGTTTAGGAGACAAATGTCTAAATTAGCAGGGTTTTATTACATTACTAGCATTTCCCGCGGCTCCGCCCGCGTTCAGATGACCAAAACCAAATTCTTATTTTACATATACTTACATTGCAGTTTTTGTATTTTTTCTCAGAAATGAGATATTTTCCCGCGGTAAAAAGTATCCTATATGTTGACCCGGATAACCAGCTATCACCATACCAGATTTCATCAAAATTCCTCCAGTGGTTTTCCGTGATGCGGTAACAGACAGACAGACAAAAATTCTAAAAACTATAGATTCGGTCTCTGTATCGATAATAATGTCTATTTCAATAAGATTTTCCAAAAAATATTTAATGTTCAGATTCGGCTTAGTTACAATTTTATTATATGTATAGATTACGTATTTATCAACTGATGCAACTAATTTAAAATTAAAGTTTAATAAATAAGTATGTACTTATAAAAATATGATAATATTATGAAAATAGGGAAAGCCTGTATCCAGAAATGGCTTAAAAAGGGCTGAATGCACATGAAAATAGTTTTTTTTACTTCATGCTAAATTATGCGTATTTGAAGATATTTTTAGTAATATTTTACACGTCTATACGGATAAATAAAATTGAAGTGTCTATTTGTAATGTCAAATTAACAGCTTTTTAGTAAATGCATATGAAATAACATACGGTACTACGGAGACGGAACGGAGAAACAACGTTTTTTTATCTGTCTGTTTTTCCGGCTAATTTCCATAACTGCTGGACTGATTTTGACGGGGCTTTCACTGGTAGATAGCCGATGTTATAAGGAGTAACTTAGGCTACTTTTATTTCAGAAAAATAATTAAATTCCGTTCAAAAAAACTAAAACGTATCTAGGGACAAATCTGAGCGAAGCGAGTATTTACTGTTTATCTATATATATAAAAGAAAGTCGTGTTAGTTACACTATTTATAACTCCAGAACGGCTGAACCGATTTGGCTGAAAATTGGCGGGGAGGTAGCTTAGAACCCAGAGACATAGGATACTTTTTATCCCGTTCGACTGCGTTCCCGTGTGATATTGTTTGTCTGTTTGTCTGTTTGTACGGGCTAATCTCCGAATCTATTGGACCGATTTAAATGAAATTTTGCATGGTGGTACCTTATATCCCCGGACAACGTCTTAGATATTTTTTATCCCGAAAAATATAATGGTTCCCGTGGGATAGTAAAAAAACTATTATAACTTATACAACTTATGCACCTAATTTAGTAAAATTTAACATTCTGATACCTTATATTGCCGGTCAAACAACCGGTTACTTTTCATCCGGGAAAAATGAACGGTTTCCGTGGGAACTAATAGATTTTTATTAGTGTTTTAATGTTTATGTACATATATACCTAGTATAGTATTATATGATCTGTGATATATATATACTAAATACTTAAAAACACCTAAAATCGAATAGATAATAGATCGTTTTAAATATAATAGACTGTGTCAATCAATAATAATTTAAATCAGTTAGCGTTTTTGGAAATACATATTAAGAAAACCGTTACAATTTTTCTAAATCATTTATGAGTATATAAAAGTTTCATTATGAAAGCAATGCTATTGACATCAACTATTATGTACTAAGGCGCTCAGCCTCGCTTCGCTCGGGTTTGCCTCTAGACAAAAAAATACAAATCTATCCCACGGAAACCGTACATTTTTCCGGGATGAAAAGTATCTAAAATGTTGACCGGGGATATAAGGTACCACCATACAAAATTTCATTTAAATCGGTCCAACAGTTTCGGAGATTAGCTTGTACAAATACACAAACAGATAAATAGACAAACAGACAGAAAAACAAAAAAAAAAAACTGGATTTGTTCTATTTCTCTTCTTACATCCCCCTGACTCGGTTTGTAGCCTTTTTTTTTTCTATGTACAAACATTCGACCTCTACAGTTTTATTATATGTATAGATATACGAGTATAATGGCTTCCTAACATTGTAATTCAGAATGTTACTAAAAATAGAATTAAACCTTAATTTCGTTTGTTTTAAGTATTGCAGGCTTGGGATCGTTTCAGACTTATTTGAGTAAACAGTTCAAAGCCTGTAGATTACTTATACTATTGATTTAGTTATAAAATTGCGTTGTTTTATCATGCTCCATAACTTTTGGCGAATAAATACGCAATTTGGGCGCATTTATTGGTCGTTACCTGATATTAGTTACCTGTCTAGGTGCGGCATAGCTTTAACAAATTATGGTTTGGTTACCTTAGATGGTTATTTCTAAAGAACTGGCATCAGCACATTTATTTAATGATTTATTCGATAGATGTTCTCCTAAACAAATTTGGTTACAGCAGCCAATCTCCCTGAGACTAGCCAACTGTGGTGGATATATTCATATTATAGCAAACAAGTGTGTGCGTAGACACTAGTGCACTCTACTCTTTTAACCATAATATTCTGGTGGGACGACAACTTGATAGACCGCGAAAACGACAGCTCAACATGCTCTCCGAGTCACGGTATTCGAGGCTCGATGTAGGCTGACTTTTAGACGAAACCCATAGACTATTTTGTCTGACCCGGGACATGAACTTAGGACTTCACGACATACTAGCCCCTAAGCCAACGAAGTAATCATAAATTGAATTGTATAATAATGTAATAAAAATCATGGAGTAAAAAAAAAACGCTTTTTCTTATATATTTTTAAAAGGAAAACTCCAATACGTTTTAATTAAACAATAGAAGCAATATGAAGAAAATAATAATGTTTAACAACATCGTATATCTTGTGCTGAAAAAAAATATTTATTTAATAATAAATTAGTGTTCTAGATAATGAAAATTAATATACCATATAGGGTTTCGAAATAATTTTGGCAAATTAATTTAGAAAATTCAAAATCCGGAGTCACGCACTTATGATATTTTCATGTGCGAATCATTTTCAACATGATTAGCACATGGAAATTGATTACAATGAAAGAAAATATAGTGAGGAAATCTGCACGTCTAAGAAGTTGGCCAGCGTAAAGGTCTGATCCCCCTGGTATTAAAGAAAGACCCATGTTCAGCATTGAGACTTGATGATGATTAAAAAGGGTTGAATGATGATAATGACGAATTCAGAAGAACAGTACTTTTAATAAAAAGATAAGTTTTTTTCTTTTCAGTTAAGAAATAGTTTTAACTTACGACGACTTTACGAGTTTTCTTATGTTTCTATATTACTTGTTTACAATAACTTCACCAAGCGCCAACCCAATCTTCACACCCAAGCTTATAACACTTCTAAAACTATTTCACTGCTATAAAAGTCATACAATATTGGTAACAGAGACTATGAAGCGTGAAACTGGTATTTATAGATATAGCTTTGGCTTGCTTTTGTAGTTTTTTTTAATAAAATAAAAATTTCAAAATACACGTCAATATGTATCGTAAAATAAAGGAATACGTATACTAGGATAAATAATAGTAAATTTCCATAAAAGTATTATAAAATCAAAAAGTAGAATCTTTTATTTAAATTATTCATAAATAAATAGGTTGCTTGTGTCGAATAAAGAAACTAAATAAATCGCTTATAAAATACTCTGTATAATACTTTCTTAGATTTACGCGAATATTTGACATTTTCATTAAAACTATCTTTTCGGATTTTGTCGCGGATTTATTTGGAATTTTGTTTCCCGACGTTTCGAATGCTTTACAGCATTCATGGTCACGGGAGACACTGAGGTGTTACATGTCTCGAAGGTATAGTTGTTACAGACAGCCTACCCACAATTAACAAAATGAAAATTTCACCAATTAGGTACCTTACAATATTTTTTGACTTTAAATTATAAAAATGTTTAAAGTTAAAAATGTTTAAAGATTATGATGTATTTCTGATTGTATATTTATGTGTATAAATCGTTAAAACCATTGGATGGTGTTATATTATAGGGTTTATTTTATGTCGTAAAAATATACTTAATTCATTATTTCAAACTTGTGTACAGACTACAGATCCAATATTAGAACTCGAGGCGATAATTATGATTGTAAACAAAATGGGTACGCAAGCATAGACATTAGACACATAGCTATCTAGTAGAATTTAATAGATTCACAACACCTTGTTTCTTATAAATAAAAATTTTCCACGTGTATTCGTATTTATCAACTAGCAATGCCCGCGGCTCCGCCCGCGTTCAGATGATAAAAAAGCAAATTCTTAGGTTTGACATATTAGTATACTCTTACAATGCACTTTTTGTATTTTTTCTCAGAAATGAGATATTTTGCCGCGGTAAAAAGTACCCTATATGTTGACCCGGATAACCAGCTATCACCATACGAAATTTCATCAAAATCTGTCCTGTGGTTTTTCCGTGATGGGGTAACGGACAGACAGACAGAGAGACAGACAGACAAAAATTTTATAAACTATATATTTGGCCTCTGTATCGATAATAATGTCTATTTCAATAAGATTTTCCAAAAGATTTTTAATGTTTGGCTCAGTTAGAATTTTATTATATGTATAGATAAATATATCATGGTACACAGAAGCGAAATGACTAACGTATAGATAGGTATGTTGGTTTAATGTATTGGTTTGCATCGCTTGGTAAATACAATACTGTCATCTTAATGGCACTTATAATAGACACGATATCGTGTCAAAGTGGTACTAAAAGCTCAAAGGTAAATCGCGGTATAATAAATGTTTATGAGTACCTCTTGGTACCTTGTCACGCTTGAACGGGTCTACAGATTTATTTGAAGTTTGGATATAACATATTTTTTACGATAAACGTACCTATTATACGAGCGACACAGCGCGTAAAAACAAGAACAAATTTGAAACGGTGATGATTTGCAACATATTATTTATATTATTAAAGGTTTCACGCAGGTATTTACTTAAAAAAAAACGTCCTTTTTGTTCCACTCAATTGTATACTCAAGGGAAGTGTCCATCGGTCTCGTATCGGAGAATGAAAGCCCTAAAAATTACTGGGAGACTGACAATCAATGAATATTGGAATTTGGAATAACAGAATGGATGGTGATTGGTGTGGAGGGGCGGAAGACTGCCTCTAGGGTGAATTGAGGAGAAATATCAACAGGGCATAATTTATTTTATAAAAAATTGACTCTATGAAAGTGGCTAGAATAAAACAGATATAGGTATAGGAATAAAAAGGTCTGTCGACACCAGCTGGCAAAAAAATCACATCGATCCACAGCTTTGCGGTGCGGCGTGGAAGAAGAAAATCTTAAAAGACACTGTGTGTGTATTATTAAGTAAGTAAAAATTATATGATGACTAGCAGAACCCGCGGCTTCGCTCGCGCTAAAACTACAAAAAATCTCTAAAAAGGTAGTTTCACACAAACTTTCATCCCCTATTTTATAACTCTTTATAGGACGAATTTCGAAAAATGGTAAAACACGTATTTATTTAATTTTATTAAATAGCATTAATACCAAGTTAAAGTAATTCTGATCATAAATAATTTTTTGGTTTGTATTATAACGTGTTTTCCCGTGGGAATGAGATAATCTCCCGCGACAAAGCAGCCTATGTTACTCTACAGCCCTCCAACTATCGCCACACAAAACAAACAAACATATAAAGAAACAAACACACTTTCACATTTATAATATTAGTATGGATTTATACGGTCTACGGTTATACATTTAATAATAACAAATGATGAATTATTAAACTGTTTTTCAATTTCAACATCATTAAAACCGATATTCAAATTAGTTAACAAAAAAAGGCAAAATATATATATATAATAAAATCACAGGAAGCAACTATCATAATATAAAAGCTTAAATATTGCAAATTGACAATGTGCCTTCGTTCGTTTAGATGGCTTGAGTTTGCGCTTTTCGTGATTTATGACCTCATGATGGTAAAATGAAATATTATGTAGGGAAATTCGCCTGTATTTTCTTTTTTTGGCAGCGTGATTACGATTAATTAGAAACATATCTGCACATATAATAAAATTGTAATTAAGCCGAATCTGTACATTAAATATTTTTTGAAAAATCTTATTGAAATAGACATTATCGATACAGAGGCAGAATCTATAGTTTTTAGAATTTTTGTCTGTCTGTCTGTTACCGCATCAATTAATGATAACTATAAATACAAAATAATATAAATACATTAGATATATCTCGATTGATTTTTTTTAATAACGCCTGTTCATTTTATTATTTACCTTTGAAACAATGAAACTAAACAGCGTGAGCACTCGGTGATACAATATAGATAGAAAAATGGTCAAGAATTACTCCCATATAGGAGGACTGAGGGAGGGAAGGTTTTTCACAGAGGAGGATTGAGGCATGAGCTATTTTTACCACAGTACATAAAGGTAGGCTCTTGAAATATTGGTAGTAGTCTAATATGTCTATATCTGAAATATATTGGAACATCAACACACAACACCATCTAGTTCCATGGTAAGCTACGAGGCTTGTGTTATGGATATCAGATAGTTGATACACTACACATATATAAGTTTAAATACATACATATTATAAATATAAACACCCGTGACTGGAGTACAAACATTCGTGCACATCACACAAATTAATGTCCTCAGCGGGACTCAAACATGCGACCGCTGGCACATCAAGAGTAGGGCCACTACATACTGAGCCTAACGTGTCGTCGTCTGTTACATAAAGCTAGGTAAATTTACATTATTCTGTTAAATTAGTGGACTATTTGCAAGTTCGTTGACTCTATTCGTTTTTCATTTATTTTCTGTGCTTGCTTAATTTCATTATTAGATAGATATTATAGTGCACAAGAGTACCCGCAGACACAAGTGCACTCTCTATTCCTGTCACTCTCTTACTCCGGTGGGACGACCACTCGACACGACCAGTGAGAGTTAAGGCGCAGGACCGACGGCTATACGTGCTCTCCGAGGCACGGGGGTGAAACACCGCCAACTTCCCAACTCCAGACTGGTACTGAGGCTTACTTATACAGAAAGACTCAATAACTAAACTTGGTCCAACCCGGACTCGAACCCAGGACCTCCGAGTGTGCAGCCGTACATGTTAGCCACTACACCACCGAGGCAGTTACATTACACAGAGGAGGACATTATTATTATTATCAATTTAAGAATCTGTCTGCAATTATGTAATACGTTTTAAAAGATAAAAAAAAACGCATTAAAATAATATTGTCTTACATAAAATTAATTGTACCAGCAATAAAATTAACAATAAAAAAATGTATGTCTGCACGTCTGCCAAAGTCCGAAAGGGCTAACCTTATTGTAACTATTATTGGCAGATAGAGGATTAGAGCAAAAGCATTACAAAGGTTGAATTCTATCCCAGAGAAAATTCGATTCCTGCGATAGAGAATTCAAGAACAACGACCTTACTTTTTACTACTGCTTCTTTCATTAGTAGTGGATTTCTATGACAATATATAATATTTGCATTCACACACGAAAAAAAACCGTAAAAAAAGTCAAATTTTTTTTAAGTTAAATAATTACCAAAATTATATAAAAATCTATTACTGATATCAAATATGTCGGAGGTCGTTCTCAATTATATGAAATTATTAAAAGCAATCAAATCTATGGCTATGACAAAGCCATAGTGATGCAAATTCTATAATACCGTTAGGAATTTAAACATAATTTGACTGTGTTTTCGTAAACGAATAATTAAAAGTCCTATTATGGTACTTATTAAAAGTTATTTGTAATTATGTCAACTTTTATTTATTCGATTAGTAAGTATAAGTTACGTATTATATACTCAACTATTTTTACTTAATATTATACGAGGAAATGATTAGTGAGTTTATATGAATAGGTCTATTCTCCGAAACTAATGATCATATTCTAAAAATCACTCAGGCATGCTAAATGTAGCTCTAATTAACGTCTTCCACTTTGATACACACACACGTTTTTGCATATATTATATTATAATCATTGACCAATGTTAAAGGTTATAATAATAATTAATAATATAATTATTATTGTTAATGTTTCAAACTAAAACCTTCACATTTTGTCTAATCATTTTTTTAAACAAGTTATTTTAGTAAAGCCCCTAAAGAAACTTACGTAAACATTATTCCAATAAATTAATACTTTTTTTGCTAATAAATGGTTTAAGGCGCTAGAGAAAATTCAATTCTTGATAATATTTACGAAAGTGGGTGTTACGATGAAAAATAATACATTTTTTTCTTTAATAAGTCTACAAAATAAATGAAAAAAACAACTCCTACACGAAAAATATTTGTTCGACTTTTTCTGACGCTCGTCTAAAAGCAATAAGCAGAATTTGACGTCACAATCAGCTTACAAGTTAAAGATAACAGCAATCACAATCAAAGTTGAAACAATCAACAAATTGAAGTTATGATGGTATATTAAATAAATTTTTAATTAATACCGACCACTGTTAAATCGATCACGTGGTTGTGCTGTATATATATATAAGGTAATTTGGTTGTTTCTGTTGTTCTTGACTGGTTTACTGTTATATTTTACTACTCGTACTGGCTTTTCTAGCCGATAAGTTTCCTCACGATCACCATGCAGGCCACCTATGTATGCAGGAGGTATGTATTCAGGCCTTCTCTTTAATCTCCCACTGCTGGGCACGGGCCTCCCTTCAATACGAGGGGGATTAGGCCATAGTCCACCACGCTGGTCAAGTGCGGGTTGGCGGACTTCACATGTCTTTCCGAAAACTTGCTAGGATCTCTCTGACATGCAGATTTCATCACGATGTTTTCCTTCACCGTAAGGCAAGTGGTAATCATGTTAGAAATGATACGCACATGAAAATATCAGAGTTGCGAGATCCGGGATTTGAACCCTCTTCACTCGGTTTCCCAAGCGAGCGCGTTACCACTGGGCTACCACTGCGTAGTACTAGTAACCTTAAGATGATGATGATAAATGTACTTTAATTTATTCTAACTTATATTTATTCATTCATTCATTTCAGTTCAGTATCAGCTTTACTGAAGAGTAATAATTATAATATATATACATATAACAATATCCTCCTGGCCGATTTCGGTCACTGCGGCCAATCTCACTGACATTAGCTAAATGCGCAGGAGATATTATAGTGCACAAGTGTACACGCAGACACAAGTGCACTCTCTATTATTTTATTATTTATACCTAAACTTGGTCCGACATGGGACTCGAACCCAGGACTTCCGGATACAGTACATGCTAATTAATATATAAATAGTTGAAAAATATTAAGTGGATGTGAATGGTATTTCTTAATAATATTATTAATACTGTAATTTGTTTTAAACAGACACTCACATAATACTTTCTTAGAAACGTTGGAAACTAAAAATCAATAGAAATCCAAAAAGATAAAATTTATCTACGAGTATATAGATAAATTAAATTGAAGTGTCTGTTTGTAATGTCAAAATAACAGCGTTTCACTAAATGCATATGAAAATATCTACGGTACTTATAAGAAAAACACATTTTTCTGTCTGTCTGTTTGTCTGTTTCGGATAATCTCTGAAATGGCTGGACTGATTTTGACGGGACTTTCACTGGAAGATAGCTGATGTTACAGGGAGTAACATAGGCTACTTTTATTTTAGAAAAAGAATTAGGGTTCCGCTCAAAAAAAATTAAAATGTACCCAGGGACGAACTCGAGCGAAGCGAGAGTTAGTCGGCATTTGAAATACAGATACTTACATTATGCATTGTTAATTCACCCATTCACAACTTTCACACAGTGCCTTATGCACTGACCACGTGTATAATAGTCTTTGTTATTTACTCGTAATTGGCACGTGTATGTCGACGTGTCCGATTTCAATTTAGCAATCAGTATTCATAATAACATGAAAGCCTACACATTGAGATAACAAACTAAAATTATTCCTCGTGTTAGATATGAATTCTAACATAATATTATTGTGATATTGAAATGGAGATTGGGTATTGTTGTTAAATATTTTTGGAGATAAACACATGGTTTCTGAAGGGCTGATTATAATCTTGGTAAACTGACATGCATGTCAATTTAACAGCTCTATCAAATCAATTAAAGTTTCACAAATATTGTTCAGAGTACTAATTAATTTTCGTTTTGATTTCCGACATATATATATAAATTCAAACTTTTGGCACGCTCTATATTATTTGAAGTTCAAAATTCGAAATAGAAGACAATAATATCCCTCTTAGAAACGATTGCGACGAGGAAAATGTTTACTGAATATTCCAAATTGATTATTATTCCTTAAGCCTTTCCTCTTTGATGTTTAATACTAAATAAGATGCCGGAAAAAAATACACCAGTTTCAAGTTTTATTTCTGCTAAAAAATGTAAGAACGTATATAGAAGTAGGTAATCGGTTGAAATATATGACGGATGATATATTTTATACATCAAAGTGATGAGTAAGAAAAATAAAACAACTTTTCAATGACGTATAAATTTATATTGAATTTTTAACTTGTGAGGATTTATTTACATACATCTCTTTAAAATTTGACGCGCTTAAATTATAATAATTTAAATTGGACAATATATAAAAAAAATGTTAATGAAAGGACGGGTAGTGTGATCAGTTACTTAATGGTGACTCTCAACAGGGTGTTTTGTCTTGACCATTTGATTTGAACTCCCTATATATGTAGAAATGACCTTCTTCTGAAGATACATCGAACCAGTGAAATAAATTTGGTAAATAACATCTGTATAAATATTATAAATGTGAAAGTTTGTGAGTATGTATGGATGTTTGTTACTCTTTCACGCCATAACAGCTCAACGGATTTGGATGAAATTTGGCACAGAGATAGATTATAGTCTGGAATAACACGTAGGCTTTTTATCCCGGAAAAATATATGGTTCTCGAGGGATAGATTGGTATTTGTTTTTTTAAGAGGCGAACCCGAGTTAAGCCAGGGTGACCCGCTACCCCCCCAACGTGCGTTCACCTTGTCGTGGTGGGGGGGCTCAGTAGTGCCCGGCAATCCAACCGGGCGCGAAGCTAAGAAACGCACAGGGAGGTTGCCCACTTCGGTGGGCGGTGGGAGGTGGCCCTCTTCGGGGGGCGGTGTACCATGCGGGTTGCTCCTGGTACTTCTCTGATAGCAGAGTGGACTGTAGAGCAACCCCATGGTTGTGGTGGTCTGCTTCGGCAGACCTGCCGTCGGGGCGTCGTAGTTGAATGCGTAAGCGATCCTGCGACGCCCCATTAAGACGGGGGAAGGTTTTGTTGGGTTTTAGTGGGTAGTACTGGCTGTATTACGCCGGTGAGTCCCACACGTCGTGCGTAAATGCATTTCCCAACGTTAAAAAAAAAAAAAAAAAAAAGGGTGACCCGCTAGTGTTATATAAGTCTTTAAGTTTTGTTGTTTATAGAGAATACTTTTATACTATAAAATGTGATATTTCTCATTTCAGGAGAAAATTTTTGAGCTCGCGAGGATTTGGCAAAGTTGCAAGCGCCCGCGTACGTACTTACTCGAATAAAGCAAGTAATATGCCCGAATAAAGTGATAAATAACTCGATTCCACAATAAACAAATAACAAGGTATTGCTCACTAAATTTGCTTTTAACTAACAATCGCTCAAAATTTGTATAGCTTACGATACTATTCGAAAATCAGCTTATGGTACAATTTATCGATATGTACGTGACGTGATAGCTCCTGACGGTCCCCCCCAACGTGCGTTCACTTTGTCGTGGTGGAGGGGCTCAGTAGTGCCCGGCAACCCAATCGGGCGCGAAGCCAAGAAACGCACAGGGAGGTGGCCCACTTCGGTGGGCGGTGGGAGGTGGCCCTCTTCGGAGGGCAGTGTACCATGCGGGTTGCTCCTGGTACTTCTCTGATAGCAGAGTGGACTGTGGAGCAACCCCGTGGTTGTTGTGGTCTGCTTCGGTAGACCTGCCGTCGGGGCGTCGTAGTTGAATGCGTAAGCGATCCTGCGACGCCCCATTACGACGGGGGAAGGTTTTGTTGGGTTTTAGTGGGTAGTACTATACTTGTTGGGTTTTAGCGGCTTTGCCGATGAGTCCCACACCTCGTGCGTAAATGCATTTCCCAACGTTAAAAAAAAGCTCCTGATGGTAACAATATAGGAAACATTATCGATTTCAATCAAAGTTAATCGGAAACAGTAATAACTGGTTTACAAATAGTTGTCCAAATGGGAATGGAAGCTAACACAAATATCTGTAAGAAACACCAGTTCGTCTTTGAGCAACTCCATATTTGCTTTTAAACCATATCATGCTTACACGTAAGCTATTATCCTAGTTCAAACACCATTTCTAGATACTAAATTAGTTGTATTCCTCTGAGAACTGAACAATAATTGTATCGATTAGTTAGACATGGGTGATGGTTTATGTACCTTTCATTATCTATATAACAACATTGACAAATGCTTTTAATTACTATTATTACAACAGCATAAGTAATTGTGTTGATATGAGAAAAATAATTTTCTTGACGAGTTATTTAGAATGTTTGCCATTCTCTCCTCTCTACGTTATTTGGCAATGTTCAGAGTAAAAAATAATTGTACTGCTTTATGACTTCACATTTTCAATTTTACTTAGTTATTATTAAGGTAAACGTTTTAGAATCATGGTGCGATTTAGTTGTGATTTATGACACAAATTTGCCAAAATTGTAGGAAGATGCTTGGTTAAAATAAATCCCAGCATTACGGTCAAATCACAGCTGTATTAGCTGTAAAATTATATATGTAATTTCATATAACCGTGTCTACCGCACTGTGTCAATATTTCCATTAGTAATATAATAACAATGCAACTGAATTTTTAGGATCATTTATTACTAACATTTTTATATTTATTTCCATTTGTTGAAACATTTGCACTAAATCTATATATATAAAAATGAATCCCTATTTACCTTGGTCACGCCATCACGCGTGAACGGCTGGACCGATTTAACTATTTTTTTTATTGTGTTTGTTATTGTCAGGAGAAGATTCTTATGAAAGAAAAAATTGAAAAATCAACGAAAAAAAAAATTAAAATGTATATGGCTAACGCTGGCTAATAACTATTTATATCTATTTAACCCGAACTATAATTATATTTTAAGACATTTAAAATTTAAAATGTGGTTTTCATGATGTCAATTAAAACATTAGGCAGCCAAAGTTGAACTAACGTTGCGTAGTTTAATGGAACCTCCACTCAAGATCCAATTTTAACTTACAATTCTATATACCATTAACCATTTGTAATAGATCGTAACTTTGTACGTACAAATTTAACTTTACTATATAGACCTTGCTCACTCTCCTGCTACTATACATACAATTATTAATAACTGAGAATTTAGTCTTAGAAATATACATAGATTCAATTGTTAAAAGTACGCTGTTAGACTTTAAAATGCTTTTATTCATTTATTTATTTACTAGCATTGCCCGCGGCTCCGTCCGCGTTAAGATGACCAAAAACCAAATTCTTAGGTTTTACATATTAGTATACTCTTACATTACAGTTTTTTTATTTTTTCTCTGAAATGAGACATTTTCCCGCGGTAAAAAGTATCCTATATGTTGACCCGGATAACCAGATATCACCATACCAAATTTCATCAAAATTCCTCCAGTGGGTTGTCTGTAATGCGGTAACAGACAGACAGACAGACAAAAATTCTAAAAACTATAGATTCGGCCACTGTATCGATAATAATGTCTATTTCAATAAGATTTTCCAAAAAATATTTAATGTACAGATTCTGCTTAGTTACAATTTTATTATATGTATAGATATACCAAAGAAAACATATAAAATAGAAAGCAGAGACTAGGTGTACAAAAGAATAACTTATTTTTATTTAACGATATTCACATAGCACAACGTATTCCATATAAGTGATAAAACTACATAAGTATACTCTAGTGTAATATGAATCAAATATGTACTTTTAAAGTATCAATGCAAATAGTAATTGCTATTGTATTACACAAAAGAAAATTAAAACGCATTAATTTATTGTTTTACATATTCTTTTCAAAATCTAATCCTTATATTTATATAATAATTTCAATAACAAATTATTTACTTAAATTTATTGATTCTAAGACCACTTCTATATTAACAAATATTTCCGAATTATTAATGTTTGTCTAAAAGCTATTAAACACAGGAAGAGTTAACTCCATCCTTTCTATCCTACTAATTATATGAATCCCAAAGTGTATGTTGGGTTGACCTTCTTACAGGAAGCCGGTGTACCCGGGTAAATAGAAGCATTTTACTTTTTATCCGGGACTATCCGGCAAGGGCCAGACAGTAAGTAGCGCATTGCCGGACTGGGCTTATATCCCACACGGTCTACTCGTATCACGTATGTATATCGCAAATAGTAAATGAATTCCGATACAAAGGAGTGTCGCATTAAATATTTAAAAGCTCAAGTATTTTATTTTATTTACAAAAATAATATTATTATAGTTATTTTCTAGATAGACTTAGCATTAAAATGAACAGATAGACCTAAATTAACTATTTTTAAGATAGTTTCTAAATTTAATTTTTTGTTATGTGGCTTTTAGCCTTGACAGTAGGACGCAGCTTATTTCGCCAATGTGGCATAGAGTAGAGAAGACCAAGTTAGTTGTATTAAAAAATAATTTGTACATCTGACAGTATAAAGTTTAAACGTATTTTGAATACTTATATCATTTTACAAACTATAACTAAAAACAAATATACAATTACATATATTAACTTGTGTATTTTTAATAACAACAAGCCCCAAGGTACATTACAAACATTATTATCCTAACAAATTACTATATTCTCGTAATTAAATTAATTTTAATTATATTATTAAAACTATATTTATAACAATGACTAGCATGTTGAGTTTTATACAAATTGTTGCAAAACAAACGCCTGCCGCTTTGGTTTCCACTTATTTCAAGGAACCGATGTTTTTGCTCTGTAACAACAAAAAAAACAAAAATAATTTGTAAAGAGTTGATTAAATGATGAAAATTAACGATGCTCGAGATTTAGATCTCAGTAGCATCAACTGAGTTACCACTTTTAGCTATTTTGTAAAACATACAACATTGTATTTATTTTAAATTATTGTAGGTACCTACTGCTTTTATTTCGTGGCAGTAAAATGTTTTTTTTTAATTCTCGTTTTATTTACACTCCAAGGAAAATATATGTAAGCTTTGTGTTGACACTGACATTGACATTAGAGTGTCAGGTCTCTTTTTCCAATCGAATAATAACGTATAGTTAAATTACAAATGTTGTTTAATAATTACATTAAAACTAAGTTATGTTTGTGAATTTGATTTAATTTAAAAGTGCAAAAGACGATTTAAGTTTTAATAATAAAAATAGTAAAGCATGAACATTTAATTGTCGATTCTCTGTTTTAGGTTAGTATTTCATTAGTTGATATTGGTTATGTAAAATTTATCTGTATTTACTTAAATAAAACTCTGTTTTAGATGAATCACATTGTGTTATGCTTCACGAAAAAATCCTGATATTATAAATCGACAATTCATATACATGTGAAAAAAAATAAAAATAAATAATTGTTAACCTATACAATGGAGAAATTAAGATTTGAATTTATGATAAAAGCCAAACCGGATGATAATAAGACAAATATGTATGCCATAACCTCCATTATGGATACACAAAACCAAACTTTTGTTGTGCCTAGGGAGTATCAATCAGTGCATTTACACAAAGAAATATTAAAGCATGAAATATTTGACAAAATAAAAAAATCTCTCCAGAAAAGGCATGATAAGAGACAGGTTTGGATAACATTAACCAAGGAAATGAAATCAACATATTTAGATGATGACAACTTACAATTTGATGGGTTTTTACTTGAAAAATTAGAACAAAGTCATGAGTTGTCATCAACAGAACCAACATTATTAAAAACAGAAAATAAGACGAGATTAGTAACAGAATTTTCAATAGAGAAGTTTTCAAGAAATACAACAAATGTTAAACAATGGTTAAATACTTTTGAAAGTGAATGTACACGTTTACAAATAGATACAGATTTACAAAAAGTAGAAATTCTAAGATTATTATTGGAAGATACTTGTATAGATTGGTACACCTCAATGATTATTAAACATACTATAGATTCAGATTGGTCTGTTTGGAAGAAAAGTTTAAGTGAAACATTTGCTGATAAAGGCTGGTCGCCAATCAGGTACGCTATGAATTTTAAATATATACAAGGATCAATGTTAGAATATGCTCTCAAAAAAGAGAGATTGTTACTAGAAATAAACAAATCAATAGATACACAGACCATGATTTATTTGATTGCCACCGGTCTACCAAACTTCATAATGGATAGAATAGATAGAGAAAGCCTTAAAGAAGTAAATGACTTGTATAACTGCATAAGAGGACTAGAGAGTTTAACGAGGAAAAATGACACAAAGAAAAACTTAACCACAGGAAATAAATACAATAAACAAGAAATAAAACAAACTGAAAAAAAATCATGCAGGATTTGTGAGAATAAAGGAAAATTAAATAGATTTCATCCAGAGAATATTTGCTGGTATAACTATGGAAAAAAAATAACAGATGACAAAAACCTTAATTCTAATTCAATATTAAAAGTTGAACTGAGTAATGAAGATCCAAAAAACTAAAATTCCCTCCACTAATTGAGATTACAGTGATGTTAAATAATACATTAGAAGCCAAGGGACTGTATGACCCTGGTTCACGAATAACATTAATAAATTCAAAACTGGTTCAAGTTACAAATATGAAGCCAAATTATTGTAATAACACTATAAAAACAATAAGTGGAGGAGGTAAAACTAAAGGGTTAATTACACTAGATGCGGAGTTATTGCATAAGAAGATAAAAATAAATGCATTTATCTTTGAAAATGAAAATTTTGAGTATGATCTAATATTAGGATTAGATTCAATACAGAAATTTGGGTTGACTCATGATGAGAATTTAAATATCCAAATACAAAAAACAGACAATTTCAAAATAAGTAGTAAAAATATGTTTGAAGATAAACAGATTGAGAATATGGAAATAAATATAGAAGAAAAAGAATATGCAGTAAACTTTAATGAAGGTATAGATACAAACAAATTTAATATAGATACAGAATACTTAAATACTGATCAAAAAAAACAGATAAACATATTATTGGATAGTTATATGGAAATTTTTGCGAAAAATAAATATGACACTGGAAAAGTGAAGAAGTATGAAGCTTGTATAGATTTACAAGTTGAAAAATATTGTTATAAAAGACCATACAGATGTTCAGTCCAAGACAAGATAGAAATAGAAAATCAAATCTCACAACTTTTAAAACATGAATTGATCGAAGAATCTTACAGTCCGTTTGCAGCACCTGTTACCTTAGCTTTTAAAAGGGACGAAGGAAAAAAAAGTAGATTATGCATAGACTTCAGAGATTTAAATAAAATAATTATACCTCAGTCACAACCATTTCCACTCATAGAAGACTTAATAACAAAAACAATAAATTGTAATTATTTTACAACTCTGGATATAAATTCAGCTTTTTGGTCTATTCCTTTAAAAATTACAGACCGATACAAAACTGGTTTTGTAACTCAAGAAGGTCATTACCAATGGACCTGTTTACCCTTCGGCCTTAAGACATCACCAGCTATATTTCAACGGATTCTAGGAAATATTATAAGAAAAAATGGTCTGACAGGATTTGCAGTGAATTTTATTGATGATATACTGATCTTCTCTAAAACATTTGATGAACATATCACACACTTAAAAAAAATTGCTGGAGGCTATTCGAGAAGAAGGTTTTAGGCTAAAATTAACAAAATGTAAGTTTGCATGTGATTCTGTTAGGTATTTAGGTCATATATTACAAAAGAATACGATTACACCTCTAAAAGACAATTTAAAATCAATAAAAGATTTCCCTGCTCCTCAAAATAGAAGACAAATACGACAATTTTTAGGAAAAATAAATTTTTATGGAAAATACATTCCGAATGTCTCAATAGTTCTTGACCCTTTACATAAATTGCTGAGAAAAGATCAGAGATTTAATTGGACAGAACAGTGTGAGGATGCATTCCGGAAAGTTAAAGATTTTCTATGTTCCAAACCAATACTAGCCATTTATGATCCAAAAGCACCAATATTTATTTATACTGATGCCAGTGCCATAGGAATAGGAGCAGTTTTGAAACAAATTCAGCACAATGGCGAAGAAAAACCGGTAGCATATTTTTCTAAAAAAATAAATGAATCACAAAAAAATAAAAAAGCGATATTTTTAGAATGTTTAGCCATAAAAGAGAGCATAAAGTTTTGGCAACATTGGTTGATTGGAAACCATTTTACTGTCTATACAGATCACAAACCTCTAGAGAAGTTAAATATAAGAAACAGACCTGACGATGAATTAGGCGATATGTCACATTATCTGTCACAATATAATTGTGAAATTAAATATTTTCCAGGAAAAAATAACACTGAAGCAGATTGTCTCAGCCGAAACCCAGTATTGGACATTGATGCAAATAATGAAGATAACTTAAGAACAGTAAATATTATTGATATTCATGACATAAAATATGATCAAGCACAAAATTTGCAAATAAAAAAACTAGAAAAAAACATGATTTTAGAAGATGGAATTTATTATAAAAAAAGTGGAAAAAATAGGAAAAAAATAGTTCTAAGTGAAGATTACAGTAAAACTATAATAAGGAAGACCCATGAAAAATATTGTCATACTGGAATAAATCAAACAGAATCTAAAATAAAACCCTTTTATACTGCACCAAATCTATCAGAAAATATTAAATATATATGCAAAAACTGTGAGATATGCATAAAAAATAAAACAAGGCTAAATAGAAAATATGGCTTTATGTCGCAATTAGGCCCAGCCAATAAACCCTTTCAAATAATGTCACTGGACACAATAGGAGGATTCGGGAGTCGAAGATCAACAAAAAGATATTTACATCTACTAGTAGACCATTTCACTAGGTACGCATATATCCTATGTTCTAAGAATCAACATGCTCGTGACTTCATCAAACTTATAGAAAAAATTCCTAAGGAAGAAACAATAGACATCTTACTCTCTGATCAATATCCAGCTATTAATTCGATTGAATTCAAAAATTACCTTAAGAACCGAAATATTCAATTAATTTTTACAGCGGTAGACGCACCGTTCTCAAACGGTTTAAACGAAAGGCTAAACCAGACTATTGTGAATAAAATAAGATGCAAAATTAATGAATCAAAAGGAAAAACAAATTGGTCAAAAATAGCAGAAGAATGTAGAAATAGATACAATGAAACAAATCATTCTGTAACAGGATTTTCTCCTAGGTATTTGCTATCTGGCGAGTCTACAGACTTGTTACCACATGAATTAAAAGAAAAACAGTTATTAACAAAAAATTTAGAAGAAGACAGGAAAATAGCACTCCGAAGGTCAATAAAATCGCATGAATATAATAAAAATTTATTTGCCAAGAATAGAGTTCAACATGAATTTAAAAAAGGAGATAAGGTATATGTTGATTATGGAAACAGATTAAACAAAAAAAAGATGGATGAAATCAGAATTGGTCCCTTTGAGATTGAAAAAAAGATATCGGATTCAGTTTTTAAAATAAATACTGGTCGTGGTACAAGATCTATTGGACTATATCATGTCACAAAGCTCATTCCTATGCTTGTTGATTTTTAGATTTTGTAGCTAAATTTTACTCAACTTAAGTTGAAAAAATTTACTTTTCGAAGGAGGGTGATGTAAGCTTTGTGTTGACACTGACATTGACATTAGAGTGTCAGGTCTCTTTTTCCAATCGAATAATAACGTATAGTTAAATTACAAATGTTGTTTAATAATTACATTAAAACTAAGTTATGTTTGTGAATTTGATTTAATTTAAAAGTGCAAAAGACGATTTAAGTTTTAATAATAAAAATAGTAAAGCATGAACATTTAATTGTCGATTCTCTGTTTTAGGTTAGTATTTCATTAGTTGATATTGGTTATGTAAAATTTATCTGTATTTACTTAAATAAAACTCTGTTTTAGATGAATCACATTGTGTTATGCTTCACGAAAAAATCCTGATATTATATATATATATATATATATATATATATATATGCATATACCTACATATAATATAAATTTAATATCAGCTATTTTAAAAAGATATTATTAAATGTTATTATTAGTTATTATTAAATTAAAATAAACTAATAATAATCTAACGTTTAGTACGTTGATATATTACAAAAAAAAGACATATAGGTACATACGTATTTAAACCGTCCGAATGTGAAGACTGTGGTGGAGGCCAGCGATGGATATGCGCTCGCCACATCATTTGACGAAATGTCATCCGAAACTGTCGCGACATCGCGCAGTAAAGCACAAAATTAATTGCCCCATTTAGCAGCGCAAGCGCATCCATTAGTTCACCAAATAAGTCATAGCAGCGTTTGAAAAAGCATCGACCTAATGCTCCACTCAACAATCCCAAGACCCCTTGAGGCAACTCTGTCACCAGAAATAGCAACAACACAGCGACTAACATCTTCGTAGTTCTATTTGTTCTCTTATCACCTTTACATTGACGCTTTAATATTGTATCGTTTGTTGGACACGCGTTGTAAACTCTTATCTTTTTTTGGTGCTCATTCGCGCTGTACACCTCCCGTATAAGCCATAAACTTATCACCGTCAGTATGAAACAAGGTAGCAATTTGATGACGACAGCGTGTACCCAAAAATTGATCTGGTATAATTGACCCTCTTCATCGGAGTCTACATGATACAATATCATTGGTCCATTTGGTTCCAGAACTACAGCAGTGTGGATGTCGAAGACCTGTCAAAACATGTTTATTCTATAGAATATCAAAACTTTATAATATATAGATAAGTGAAGGTTTTTATTACTGTACAATTTAATTACAATTTTATTTATATGATTTCGTAACATTTTAAATATACTGTTAGAAAAATTTCATTAACTTTAACCGATGATTGATTATCAGTTTAATTTTTTCTTGGCTTTGGAATTTTATGGTCTATTGAATGGGCACTAAATACGCGATGCTATTGTAGTTTCAATCTCCAATGTCCAATAAGAAAAGGTTAAATGGTTATAAAATATGTCGCGTGTAATCTATCGGAAATCTTTGGAAAGTTTTACTTCATAAAAGAAATCTAGTGATAACTAGCATTGCCCGCGGCTCCGCCCGCATTCAGATGACCAAAAACCAAATTCTTAGGTTTTACATATTAGTATACTCTTACAATGCAGTTTTTGTATTTTTTCTCAGAAATGAGATATTTTTCCGCGGTAAAAAGTATCCTATATGTTGACCCGGATAACCAGCTATTATCATACCAAATTTCATCAAAATCTGTCCAGTGGTTTTCTCGTGATGCGGTAACAGACAGACAGAGAGACATACAGACAGACAAAAATTCTAAAAACTATAGATTCGGACTCTGTATCGATAATAAAGTCTATTTCAATTAGATTTTCCAAAAAATATTTAATGTACAGATTCGACTTAGTTACAATTTTATTATATGTATAGATTTAAGTTAAAACGGTTAGTTGTAGTCGTTAAACTTACCATAAACGTTGGAATACAAAGGATAGGCGGTAAAATGAAACTGCTCAGAATAGCGGTGCTGCATCGCTTCTCTGTACATAGAACGTGGCTTCTGTCTGAATACCTGGGGGCAATTATACTGGTTAGAGAAAGCTCAATATGCGGAATGCTAATAATGCATTTGATTTTTAACACGGGGTGTATCAATATATGTGGCTTGTTATTACTTTGCATAATATTATACTTTGCTCGTCTGATTGCTGTTTTTGGTTTGATTCTATTATATATAAATGTAAATTAAAATATATATATATATTAGAAAGCATCGGCCTGAACCTTAAAAGATTAAAAACTTTTAATTAATATCCGAATTAAAATTAAAATTAATGTTTTCATTTACCAAGTTAAAAATAAACTTTGGCCGTTAAAAACTTTTTTTGCCAGCTTTTGAATTAAAGCTTTGTTTTCTTATATTTTGCATAGAGAATTTTACGATCCTATGATTCTGTGAATATACAACGTAGGTATATTTCCAATGCTATAAGGAATTTGATGTTTATACCACGTTTCTGACGTGTAGACTGAAATAGAGGCAGTAAGTAAACAGTATATAACAGTGCGAGTGATATTAGTACTGAAAACGAAATTTAAAATAATAATTGCTGGATATTTTTTTGGATGTGCTGTTTTTATAGTAAACTAGTGATCCACCCTTACTTTGCCCGAATACGATCCTGAACGCTGTTTGCATTTAAAATATTACATTACAGATTCGTTACTCACACAGCTCAAATATTTTTTATTCACTTTTTCCTAACCATGCATAGATAAAGAACGATATCGGGTATTATTTGAAGAGCAAAATTATTATATAATATTTAATTAATTATTTTTTGTTAAATTACATAAATATTTGTTTATTAAAATTTGATTCTTCAGCTTTAACAAAAACGAGCCCGTTGCAACAGTGTTGCATCATTTGGTCACTTAAGCTGATTTAAATCGATCGCATAAACATTGTCCTGTTAGGAAACACTAACGATTTAAAAAAAATAGCTTAAAATTCACAAATACATAGAATTTTCCGAAATACGTAACTATACAGTAGACTATAGAAAAGCTTAGATAGAAATCTAGTCTGACAAAACGCGTGAAAACGAAAAATACATATATTAACACTTGCATAGAATTAATGTTACCGTTAAAACTATTTTTAGTCAAAAATACTTTTGACTAAAGAGGTTGATCAAAAGTAGTTTTTACTGCAAACCTTGGTCAATAGCAGTTTTGACTGGCATATCGGTCAACACTCTTTAAAAGTTAAGAAGGTAAGTAGATTGAAGGTTACTCGAAAGAACCCTTTCTTTCTAGATTAGGCTAGGTTAGAACAGTGACCACAACGCACGAGCCGAGCGAACAAAGTGTTAGCGCCGCGGTAGCGGCCGGCGAGTGCCATAATTTTAAAAGTTTTGACCGATATGCCAGTCAAAACTGCTAATGACCAAGGCCTGCAGTTAAAACTACTTTAGTACTATTATTTTTAACTACTGTAATATATACATTCTTTGTATATATTTAAATGAGATTAAGCTTTTAAATAATTGTGTGTATAGTAGTAGGTACTCACTTTATTGCGACATATCTCCATACGGCAAGCGAGAGTGTGAGGCAAATCGACGCGGTGTGAAATATCTGTGCGAAATGCATATGGAAGAGGAGGTATGCAGCCCACTTATATGGCATTTCACGTTGACCCGGTAAAATCTGTAGCAGTAAAATTGATAAATAAGATTAAAATAATTAATTCATATTAATGTTACAACTTACAAGTAATAATAATAATATTTTATTTGCATAAAGACATTGTAGTTTTGACAAATTTTGTGGTCGAGGTCCTCTTTTAAGCAAATAATTTGCCTGTTTTAGGAGACCCCACTCTTTCTTAAGTAAATATAGTGTAAAGAAATATATATTTGAGTTTGGATAAATTTAAATGAAAATTAGTAGGTACATATATTATAGGTCCTATCCTGGATAAACAAATTTATCCCTGTAAATAAAGCCATCCGCGAAATACAAGTTTGAAGCAATTGTTTACTTAGAAACGTATCTAAATGAAGCCAGGGTGGGATCATTAGTTTATACATATAATAAAATTGTAACTAATTCGAATCTATACATTAAATATTTTTTGGAAAGTCTTATTGAAATAGTCATTATTATCGATACGGAGGCCGAATCTATAGTTTTTAGGATTTTTGTCTGTCTGTCTGTGACCGCATCACGGAAAACCTCCAGGATTTTGATGAAATTTGGTATGATGTTAGCTGATTATCCGAGTCAACATATAGGATGAATAATTTTTACTGCGGGAAAATATCTTATCTCTGAGAAATCTATACTAAACGTTAAAACTTAAGTAGGGACGAACCTGAGCGGAGCGAGGGTGAGTCGCTAGTTTAAAATATACAGGGTCATTTATAATTTACTGAAAACCTTTTGGGCACACTTTACAACATAACAACAACATCTGTAAGAAAAAAAATCTTAAATTTAACAAAAATAAAAATATTTTTATTGCACTTTCTAAACGGTAATAGTCTAACATTAGCAATAGAAAGTGCCTGTCTGGTGAAGGGGGAGGAGTGGAGGGGTGTAGGAAGCCGCGCTTCCTCATTTAAACTTGGCCAGATGCTAGAACTTTAAAGTTTAGAAGGTGCAAAAAAATATTTTTATTTTTGTATGAAAATAAAAATTTAAGAAAAATTATTTTTTATTGTTACAGATGTTGTTGTTATGATGTAAATAGTATATTCCCAAAAGGTTTTCAGTCAATTAAAAATGAGCCTGTATAATAGTGAAATAATCTTTTGTTATAAACAGTATTATCAAAAGCTTAATCTTACATGCACTTAACCGTTTATCTTGATTATTTTTAGATATGGGAACGTGATACCGTACTTTGTTTGTTCACTAACCTCATAACGAACATTAGCGATAATATATATTAAATAATATTAAAATCTATATCTAACTAAAAATATTAAAATCTTTACTTTAACTCTTAACTCTATCCCTTTAATAAGTATACTACAGGGTCAGACAGATGTCATTCTACAATCTTTCATCGTTGAATAATAGAAATCTGAAATAAATTAATATTAAAAAGTCATTTTTAAAACATACTTTTATATCATATAAATTGTGTAGTGTAATAAATTATAGGATTTGATTTAATTTAAAGTTTATTTTTAGTTATTTATTCGTTTTCTTCTCAGCAAACCCTTTCATTTGGTATCCATATTATGGGATTGCTTAAAATAAAAACATATTCCGCCTTCTTTGGGAGTCCGTTATATTGGATTTAGAATGACGTCACTTAGCTAATATGCATTGTTATCCAAACTAAACGGGTATGCAAAATTTCAGTTCAATAACCGATTGAACTGAAAGTTTTTTTAAGAATAACTTTAAAATTCCGTTCCAAGATCTGACACGAACAAACATACATACAAACATTGCAAGTTAAATAAGAGCTTGTAAAAAATATATGAGATCGACATATTATAATTCTAGGACATAACCATTAAAGTCATTTAATACAGTTTTCGAAATTTTTATACTTCAAAGATCTAAGTTAAGTATTTTATACTAATAACATAACCATTAAAGTCATTTAATACAGTTTTCGAAATTTTTATACTTCAAAGATCTAAGTTAGTATTTTATACTAATTTAACTTACTTCCGACAAGAGAAGATTTTATGATATATAAATATATGGTTAGAAATCAAGCGTAATTCAAGTTATTAAATGAATTAGTGATTGCTAGAAAGCTCATTTTAACATTGCATAACATTATTGTGATAACGAAGACATATGTAAGTATATGGATATATATCTGTATTTTTTTATATACTTGTATATCTTCTTGTCATTTATCTATGTTCCACGGGGTTCACCTGTACTTGATATTCTAGAATAAAAAATAAATCACTCTCATAATCATCTATAATCTACTGTTTATAATACGATACGATAACGAACACGTTACACATCGCGTTGCTGTAATAAAAGAACAAACCAACAGATAAATCTAACCATTTATCATATAGATAAATATACCTCTAAAATATCACGAAAGCAATTATACTTATCAAATTTTTATTTTTTTACGTTTATTTATTAAAAATAAAATTAAAAAGAGTCTTAAAAAAGAAATTGAGTTCTTAAAAAAAATGCCATTTCGGATTTTCATTATTTATGCAATAATGATGGGTAAACTATGCTGATATATATATAAATATTAAAGGATAAAGGAGGAAAAAAAATAACAGATTTAAAAAATATTTATTATTGAGAATATGGTGTCGAGTCACAAAATAGTCGGTAACGTAATATTTGGCTTGAATATCGCACATTCTAGCTAATTTAATTTTCACGTATGCATGTAAACTAAATATGGTAGAATTCCCAAATTACATAGAGCCTTTATTTAAACTTGTTCTTTTAACATTGGATGTTAGTTTGTGACTACGAGTGACTTAATACGATGGCTCTCAAAGTAAGTCTTAATAATATTATATATATGTCGAATTTAAAATATATAAAATTTTGAAGTGTTAGACATTTTTCATATGTAAATAGTTTAATTATAAACTTATGAAATATTATAACTGAAAAGTAACTGTGCAGTAAATTTAGTAATGTGATTTATAAAGTTATTTATTATATTGTCACGTATTATGTAAAAAAAATATAATTAAAAATAACATAGACGAAGAAACGCTTGATAATGAATGTGCTTTCATCAGATATACGAGTGTAGTATACTATAGAGACTCACCTTCGCTCCGTTCGGGTTTGTCCCTAGTTACGTTTTAACATTTAGTATAGATTTTTCAGATATAAGATATTTTCCCGTAGTAAAAAGTATCCTATATGTTGACCCGGATAACCAGCTACTATCATACCAAATTTCATTAAAATCTGTCCAGTGGTTTTCTCGTGATGCGGTCACAGACAGACAGGTAGACAGATATAAATTCTAAAAACTATAGATTCGGCCTGTATTTAAATAAGATTTTCTAAAAAAATATTAAATGTCTACATTTACATTACATTCTCTAGAATCGACTCAGAATTTTATTAGGTATATGTATAGATTATTGCACTCCAGAGTAGGGTTAAGATTTGTTAATCATAATTATTATTAGAAATCTTGATAAATTACAACCCAATGTTTATGAGATCTACCTATAAATAAACTACATCATTGTTCTCTGCAGAAAAAAAACACAGAGCAAGTTCAGAAATTATTTGACAAAGAGTAATTTATAAAATCATAAGACTTTAATTATTTTGGTTTCCAGGTATTAATTGTAGTGACCATTCTTACTCTATTTGTGACCACTATGGCACAATTTGGGAGTGGGCGTGGCGGATTGGGCGGTGGTTTTGGGCAAGGTGGTTTTGGTCAAGGAGGATATGGGCAAGGAGGATATGGACAATCAGGATACGGGCAAGACAGATTTGGTAGACAAGGTTTTGGATCAGGAGGTGGGCTTGGACAAAATAATAGGTTTAACCAAGGAGGTCAAGGTGGCGGATTTGGACAAGGGGGATTTGGTCAAGGTGGTGGATTTGGACAAGGAGGATATGGTCAAGGCGGCGGATTTGGACAAGGTGGTTTTGGACAAGGTTTTGGGCGATAATTTTTTGGACAACTATTATAATAATAATTATAAACAATTGCGAAAATAGGTTATATCTCAAGAGTGGTCGTATATAATAAATTTAAAGAAAGGTTTTCTCCCCATAGAGAATATCTAAAGTGATTTTGTCATAGATTTTGATACGGTTAGTCCTATAATACCATCATAATCCATACAGTCGTCTAACAAAGGCGTCTAATACAATCGTGCGAATAATGCAATCCCGACTGTCACACTTATGTTTATATGAACTTTGTTATACTTTGGTACTGTTAACTAGTCCGACACAAATGTGTTTTACAAAATCCGTCTACACTTCTCATTGTAAACAAGTTAAAAAATTTAAAATAATTTTATTGCAAGTTAATAATGTCTAAGCCTTAACAATTATTACATTTCCGTACTTTGATCTGACATTGTAAAAGAAAAATAAACAATTTATCTTAATGGAGATTCTTTTATTTCAATAATATGCACAGATATCTGTCTGGATCTTATGTGAAAACTTTGTGCTAGATGTAGGCAAAATAAATGGGTATAATGAAGTAAATAAGAGGTTTTTATTAGAAAAATAAATTTAAAGTAGGTACACGGTACACTGCTGATAAAGCTCTATGAAGCTTTGACCTTAAAAAGTTCTATTTAATATTTTCAATATTTATGTGAAGTTGTTACTAGAATTCTAAACGGAACATGCTTTATATAACTTTTAGCATTGAAAAGTATTAAACTTACAGAGAATTTCAAACGAACAAAATTCAGCAAATAATATTCAAGTTTGGGAACAAAAAGGTTAGACGAATAAAATGTCGAACTAAAATAAATAGCAGCATGAAACATGTACAATGTATACATATAATAAAATTGTAACCAAGCCGAATCTGTACATTAAATATTTTTGGAAAATCTTATTGAAATAAACATTATTATCGATACAGAGGCCGAATCTATAGTTTTTAGAATTTTTGTCTGTCTGCCTGTCTGTTACCGCATCACAGAATAACCACTGGAGGGATTTTAATGAAATTTGGTATGGTGATAGCTGGTTATCCGGGTCAACACATAGGATACTTTTTATCGCGGGAAAATATCTCATTTCTGAGAAAAAATACAAAAACTGCATTTTAATAGTATACTAATATGTAAAACCTAAGAATTTGGTTTTTGCTTACCTGAACGCGGGCGGAACCGCGGGCAATGCTAGTTCAAATTAATATAATAATGTATGGTTAAGCTGTGTTTTAATTAAAAATGGGCTTATATTATTACAATTCTTATCTTTGCGTTTTGCTGGAAAAATCCTTAGTTATTTTAAACTAGTGATCTGGTCTCATTATATTCACTTGCGTCCCTATGTTAGTTACTTATATTTCACAGGGACCACTTTACAGACAATGAATAAAAAGTTATTTGGGTCATATATTTATTATAACTAAATATTATATTTTTTTAATGATATTTTTCTTAAACTTTGTTAAAAATCAGAAATCTAAATATCTTCAAAAAAATGAATCTCAATGTGCTATAAAAATAGCGCTATTTTTTAATTCCAAAATAACTAAAAACCCAAGTGCACAACAAAAATAACACTTTACAAGCTTGTGTTATGTATATAAAAAATCACATCGTTTCATTGATGACACGATATGACAGCACGTTTGACTCAGTTTGTATTGACCCTACTTGCTGTGCCAACGGCCGCGGATTCAAGACCCGCTGGGGACATTCATTTCTGTGATGAGCACGAATGTTTGTTCTCCAGTCATGGGTGTTTATATAATTATAATATGTATGTATTTAAAGTTATATGTGTGTAGTGTATAGACTATCTGGTATCCATAACACAAACCTCGTAGCTTACCATGGAACTAGATGGTGCTGTGTGTTAATGTCCCAACATCTTTATTTATTTACTAGCGGACCCGACAGACGTTGTCCTGTCTACACGTCTTTAATTTGAAAATTTCAAACTTTATTTAATATTTTTTTTGATGAAAATTATTATTCAAATTGTGAATCTAAACCATTCCCAGATCCCCTTGAAAACACACAAAAAATTTCATCAAAATCGGTCCAGTCGTTTGAGAGAAGTTCAGTGACATACACACTCACAGAAAAATTATATATATAAAGATATGAAGGACAAGCCATTGAACATTTTTTAGCATTAACAATATATTACGTCAAATACGCTTAAAGCCTTTGACCTAGTAAGCAATGACATCCAGTCCGATTCCAAATAAGAAATCGCAAGTGTATGCGTATTATTTTGTATTTTATTCTAACTATTGTTAATAAAATTAACCATATGCTAATTATATCAGCCTTCCAGGTCATAGTGTAAATTTCATTCAAATCCGTCCAACGTTTCATCGTCAAGGAGTAACATTTCGCATATAAATGCGTATTAGTACGTAATTTGATAGTATATCTCATTATTTTTAGTTCAATGGTACACAACAAAGGAAGCTACTATCCTATATTTAAGGATATAAAACCTACAGTAATAAGCCTACACGAAAAACACAGAAGTAGTCGACAGGAATTGAACCCATGACTACCAAAAATAGGTGTTCTGGCGACCCAAATACAATTTTTATTTACAGAATATCTATGATATTCATTTATTAGCTATACTTACCAGATATCTATAAATAGCGAATGGCACGTACTCCATCATCACAAATACATCAGCTACCGCCAGCCATTTCAATAAGCGGTTGATGGGTGCTGCTGCCAGGTCTCGTCGAGTTAACACCGCTACGTTCAAAGCATTTGCCAAGCTGCCGAACAGACATACCTGTATAACATGGAATCTGATTAAAATGTATATGAAAGCAAGTTTTTAATAATTGTAATAAAAACATACATATAACAGTTCTCAAGAAATGTGGGTTTTAATAAGAACAAACAAATAAAACTTTTGAAAACTTTTCTTTTTTTTTATATAACAATTTTATATGAAATTATATGAAAATGTTACTAGAATACTATGAGTGAATAATAATAATGTATAGTGTCACGCTTCTTTGCGGGGTAATATATATATATATATATATATATATATATATATATATATATATATATATATATATATATATAGTAGAAAAATAGAGTGAAAACGTAGGTATAAGGTTTTAATTTTACCAAATTACAATGAGGATGGATAAATATTACTCGTATAAAATCGCATATCTAAGTGTTGAAATAACTGTTATTATCAGCAACATAGATTGTAGAAATGAACACGTCGAAAGTGGCGTACTTATGGATTTATATACTCGTATTATATGTAGACTAGATATAATTAGATTAATTACATTGTAGAGGTTCTCTAAGAGGCATCAAATGAATACCGCTTCAAATATGCTTATTTCGGAATCCATCTTCAGAAATTACTCGCCCGATTTAAAAAAATCTTGTTCGCTACTAACATTACTTAGGATGATGAGATGATCATATTATCTATACTAATATTATAAAGAGGTAAAGTTTGTGAGTTGGTGACGTTGTAATCTCTGGATCTACTTAACTGATTTAGATGAAATTTGGTAAGAAGACAGTTTAAGACCCTGGGAATGACATAGGATAATTTTTATCCTGAAAATCATCCCTCAAGGGAATGAAAATGGGGATGAAAGTTTGTATGGTGAATTAACCTAGCGACGAATTCAAGCGAAGCGAGGGTGAGTCGCTAGTGTAATATTATAAAAAACAGAGTTTGTTTGTTTCATCGCGCTAATCTCAGGAACTATGAATCTGATTTGAAAAATTCTGTGGCCCGTTATAGCCCGTTTATTGAGTAAGACTTCTTCTCCCTGCCCATTTCCCAATCACTTAGGGTCGGCGCAGTACATCTTCTGTACTGCTGATAGGATTTGGCAAAAGTTTTACGACCGGCCGCCTGCCTGACGTCAACTCTCCTTGGGAATATTGAGTAAGACTATAGGCTATAATATTATATCATATAATATTGTACAGTCAATCTATTCCATACTAACCGTTAAAACGTACCTAGGGATGAACACGATCGAAGCGGGGGTGAGTCGCTAGTATACAATATTATGTCTATAGTTCGGTTTGCCATTTTCATCGTAAAGCTAAATTTTCAACTATTAAATGTACTACTTAAGTCAGCTAGTTATTTTTAATACTGTTTTGGTTATTGTGCTCTAAGCAAAATTACAAATTGTAATATTTTTAAAATATTATACTACTGTCCTTAAACGGAAGCAAATGTCTTATAATAAACATGTGGTACACATTATTCTGATATATTCATATTTTTGTAAAGAGAGCAGCATAAAATATTTTATATTTATATTGTTTCATGTTTTCTATGAAACTGAATAATAATTCAAGTCAACGCTCCTTCTAAAGCGGAGATAATAAATTAGATTTTACGTTCATTATACGTAAATCAATTTGTAGGTATATGTATTTAATAATTTTGGCAATATTGTTATATAACAAACTACTACATTGTTTTCAATTATTTTTTATATAACTTTTTCTTGTTGTGGCAGTGGGCGGGGAACATCGCTCGTAGAACGGACCGGCATTGGTCGAAGAGGTAGGCCTCTCACAAGGTGGACCGATGACTTGGTCAATATCACTGGAGTCCACTGGATGCGGATGGCGTAAGAACGGTGGTCGTGGATATCTTTGGGGGAGGCTTATGTCCAGCAGTGGACATGTTTGGGCTGAGACGACGACGAACTCTTTCTTACGAGAATGTCTGAGTACTAAATACGTAATAATTCAATTAATTCAATACTACTTTTAATGACTTTAAAACGTGCCAGATGAACATATAAAATTTCGCCAATGTCAGACACTCCGAATTATTATATACACAAATCTTCCTCGTTTATCACTTTTTCTTATTAGTCTATATCGTATAAAAATCCGTTGCGTGATTTAGAAGAAGTAAGCTTAGAAACAGACAGAGACAGACAGCAATTTTGTTTTATACTAGGCATAATATATAGATGAGCGACTTGGACTCTGAACTAAATATTGCACTTTCCTATAAAAGTGAGAGATTTAACAGCACTAAATCGATAAATATGTTCATTTTTAACTACTTATACTTTTGGTATAAATAATTATTAAAATTATTGTGTGAAGAACAACTCAACTGAGTCAGTTATTATGATTTCCCGAGGGAATGAGAGATTTTCTATTGTAAAAGGTATCCTAAAGGGTCAATAGACCCTAGTAATAATTTATGACTACACACAATTTAGCGAAAATCTGTTAACTATTTTTTGTGTGAAATGCACACAAATATACAGACATATATTTAGATATACGGACAAAAATTTCAACAACGGTTGTTATGGGATCTATAATATTCAGTACGCAAAACGTAACAATATAATTGATTTAATTTAATCTATACATATAATAAAATTGTAACTAAGTCAAATCTGTACATTAAATATTTTTTGGAAAATCTAATTGCAATAGACATTATTATCGATACAGAGACCGAATCTATAGTTTTTAGAATTTTTGTCTGTCTGTCTGTCTGTCTGTTACCGCATCACGGAAAAACCACTGGAGGGATTTTGATGAAATTTGGTATGATGGTAGCTGTTTTACCGGGTCAACATATAGGATACTTTTTACTGCGGGAAAATATCTCATTTCTGAGAAAAAATACAAAAACTACAATATAAAAGTATACTAATATATAAAACTTAAGAATTTGGTTTTTGGTCATCTGAACGCGGGCGGAGCCGCGGGCAGTGCTAGTTATATTATATGTATACATAAAAAATAATAGCCGCATAGACTAAGGTACACTCTTCGCAGGCTTTTATAAATATCCGTAACTAGTGCTAATATTTGGATAGTTGCTATGGTTCCCATTATCGACCTGAACGGTAATGGTTATAAATAACCATAACTAGACACCAGTTGTGTTATTGTTATTATCGTAGTATACTAAAATGAAATTAACTATTCTAATATAATTTGAAATTTCAATTAACCTCGAGGGAAAGTATAAAATAGTGTGTGTAATTCTAGATTTATAATAAAATCGTAGAGAGGACATTTTGCGCATTACATTGTTTAATTATATCCTACTAATATTATAAATGCGAAAGTCTGTGAGGATGTATGTATGTCTGTTTGGGTGTATAGATGTATGGATGTTTGTTAGTCTTTCACGCAAAAACTACTCAATTGGTTTTAATGAAACTTTACAATAATGTATCTCATACATCAGAATAACACATAGGCTACTTTTTATACCGAAGAAATGCGCGGTTCGTGAGATAAATTTGAAACAAGCTTTATAATCGCCATTACAATAAGCTTTATATATATCACCGCTGGTATTTTTTTAAATGTCAGTCTGTTTGTTTGTATACTACAAAGAATAAGTAAATTACTCATGTATTATAGTATAATGTACTAATAAAAAAAACTAATAAAAATAATAATAAAATTCAGACTCAAGTGCCATCTATTATTGTACATTGATGGTATTTCTTTCTTTGTCTATATCTAAATGTTTGAAAATTGTTTAATGTACAAACATAACCTCTCTACGATTTTTATATGTTTTTTTTTAATAAATAGACCCACTGATGTGAAATTTATTGGTATAATGAATAATTTTATATAGGTAATAATTTGAAGTAATGACAGAAATAAAAATAAAATGAGCATCTATTAAATACAAACAAAATTTTCTTAAATTTTTATTGGGAGACTCGTCAGCCAATAAACAATTAAAGAAAAAAAAGAATTTACAAATAAATATCTTCGTTTACAATGAATATTCCTTAGTGATAATGATGTCAAGGACATTAAGCTATAAAAACAAAAAAATAATAATCAACGTACTATCGATCATTTGTATGAAAACAGAGCGTTAAGATATTTGTTAAAATGTACTTTGTGAATAAAATATGTATGCATATATATAAAAATAAATGTATGTCTTCCGTCTGCCTCAATTCTCAAGAAGGGCTGTCTTTTTTACCATATTTATATACCATACCATAATAACCAGTATTTTTTTATTATTTTAATTCATTTTCAACCTAATTACCATTTGTCTTGTCAGAGAAAAATTGCATGTCTGAGGGAACACAGCAATTGGCAAGCTTGGTGGACTATTGCCTGTACCTCCTGCATTGAAGACAGCTTCAAGCAAAACTCTTATGTGAATAAAGGCTTGAATATTTTTTTATCAAATCATTAATACGTAAATTACCTCACAATTGAATATAAAAATCACACGGAAATCATCATTGGAAAATCGGATGTCAGAGCACGATCGAGTGGCAAACATTAACATCCTAATTGGTGATTGTGTTCACAATTCATTAGCAATAAATTGTGGGTCGACGAGCTAAATAAGCGCTTTAATGGCTTAATGACAATATCTGTGGATTATATTTTATATTTATATATGTATAATATAGGTATAGTATTTGTTTATGTAGCTATAGTATTTGGGTATTGGTTAATTATATTTTACTTGTATTTATTTTGTTTATTATATTATATATTTGTATGATACGTATATGTATGCATAACTGCCTCGGTGGTGTAGTGGCTAGCATGTACGGCTGCACACCCGGAGGTTCTGGGTTCAAGTCCCGGGTCGGGCCAAGTTTAGTTATTGATCTTCCTGTATAGTAAGTCTCAGTAACAGCCCGGAGTTGGGAAGTTGGCGGTGTTTCACCCCCGTGCCTCGGAGAGCACGTAAAGCCGTCGGTCCTGCGCCTTAACTCTCACCGGTCGTGTCGAGTGGTCGTCCCACCGGAGTATGAGAGTGATAGGAATAGAGAGTGCACTTGTGTCTGCGCGTACACTTGAGCACTATAATATCTCCTGCGCAGTTGGCTAATTTCATTGAGATTGGCCGCCGTGGCCGGAATCGGCTAGGAGAACATCATCATCATCATCATCATCATATGTATGCATATATAATCTTTCTATTGTCTCTTTATTTGTTATTCGCGTCCCTTCTACCTTGGTACTATTTCCTACACCTAAAGTTTGCCTGGAAGAAATCACTCTTTTAGCGATAAGGCCGCCTCTTGTACCTTCTTCTATACTATATTGTATATTTTCTTTTTCTCTTTTTGGGTGTACATAAAAGAGTAATTCATTCATTCATTATATTTATTTGTAGTTTTTTCCACTTTGCCACACACTTGTCTATTCACTTATTTTTCCATTAATTTCGTAAACAATATGACCCACTTTTAGTGTAAAAAAAAACTAATTAACTAAAGCTTAAGTATTTTTCTTTAGAACTAACTCATAAGTATAATAAATAAAATATTTTTCAATTAGAAAATAATACGAGTATAAAAATGCAGCAAATGCTTCTCACGTCAAGGTAACATTGAAACGGATTAAACATTTTATCGTATAAAATATGTTTATTATTTTTATGAGTACATATATGTATATGTATAGATAGAATATATTGTTTAACAAATTTTTTCGACCTAATCATTTTTTCCCTTTTTTCCGGCTTTTCGTTGTTTATGCAAACTGTTATTTTTATTAAAAATAGTAGTGTACCTAAACTTTTAAGCATACCTATACTTTAAACGAATTCTAGCATTATTTGATGTGAGCATTATGCTTTGTTACTGTTTGATATTCCAATAACTTTCGAGTAAATTAAACAAAGTTGTAAAACATGACTGAAAAATGTAATAGCCATAATTTTCACGCTGTAAGCTTTCTCGTTGCTTTTACGTGATACTCATAAATTTAATGCCGTGTAAAATAACGTGTACCGTGAATTTTAAAATAAATAAGACTCTACGTGTTTTTTTATCTACATTCGTATTATGAAACTTTTTTGCAAATTTCCGTTGCGAAATATGAAAAAGTCCGTTTTACTCAAAATTTATATACACTATATTAGTAATAAGGATAAGTATCTTTTGTATAATATTCAATATAGCTATAAAATGGTATAATGAAATTATGTAAAAAAAATATGCTTAATAAAATCCATACATATAACTCAGATTTGTATTTGGACGACAAATGTTTGTTCGAATATTAATTACCATCACCAAAAAAGACCAATACACAGTCACAATCTGTATCTTCCCCAAAATAATTCATCATTTTAACATTTTATTACAATATTTTATACATCTATACTAAAATTATAAAGAGGTAAAGTTTGTGATATTGTGAGTTTGTGATGTTGTAGGGGGTAATCTCTGGATCTACTTAACCGATTTAGATGAAATTTGGTAAGAAGATAGTTTGAGACCTTGGGAAGGACATAGGATACTTATTATCCCGGAAATTATCCCTTAAGGGTGTGAAAATGGGGATGAAAGTTTGTATGGGAAGCAAGGTAGGGACGAACCCGAGCGAAGCGAGGTTGAGTCGCTAGTTATTAATAACTTACTATTAAGCTGACATATCCATGTATGCTGTTGTACGCCAGTATTACATCTCGGATGTCCCCATCACAATAATTGCACGTCGCTTCCGTAGGCTTAGTCAAATTCAGCTTAGATCGCCAGCCATCCACCAACTTGACCAATGTTCCAAAATCTATCGTATCATGGTTATTTTTAGTCGATTTCTCTTTTAAAACGGTTAAAAATTTCGACACATCAACACTCTTGTTTTCACTAGATTCGTCGGTCGCTAGTAACACTTCTTCGAACAAATTTGATAATGTCTGTGTTATGTTCGAAGTACTAATCTCTTCAAAGGCCATTGTAACTTCTTTCTGAGCAATTTATTTCATATATGATCGACTTTCAGGAGGACATCGTGGAAACTTCTCAAATTCCTGCAACAAGTTTAGAAAATTTGACTTTAAAATTACTATAAAGAATGTTTTGAAGTTTACGAGCAATTGTATCACCAAAAATCTTGATTTCACATATTATACGTCCTTTTATAAATATGTAGATTAAGTAATATGACACGTTAATCATCAAAAAAATTACATAAGACCGCTAACAATCAATACGTATCATTATCACATAGTATAGTCGTAGGCAGTGGTGGCCAATGGTTGAAGCAGATTTAAATCCCGGGTCTCGCACTTCTGATATTTTCATGAGCGAATCATTTCCCATATGATTACCATTTGTCTTACGGTGAAGAAAAACATCGCGAGGAAACCTGCACGTTTGAGAGAACCTAGCAAGTTTTCAATAGACATATAATGTCCGCCAACTCGCATCATCAGCGTGGTGGAATATGGCCTGATCTCCGTCGCATTGAAGGGAGGCCCATGTCCAGTAGTGGGACGTTAAAAAGGCCTCAACACACAATCTATACTTTAGTACGTGAAGAGAAAACTTTGTACCCCTTTTTAAGCATATGGCACGTACGGAGGTATATGGGCTTTGGCGTAGTTAAGGTTTATATGGGGAAAGACTGCAGAAAGCTAAAATTTAACTATTTGCATTTTCTTATAGTTATGACTCCGCTTATAAAATCTATAGCGTGATGTAAGATAGTCTACACTTTCGTTAATTTTATATTAATAGGTATTAGGTACATATATAAAGCTGAAGAGTTTTTTTGTCAGTATGCATGCTGCATTGCTGACATGGAAATTTTATATATAAGATTATATTGTTGCGGAGTTTTACAAGCTAAAAATGTGATTTTGATAAAAGAACCTCATTAACGTTCAAAGTTAATGAACTGTGGTCGATTTTCGACCATCGATCGATCACTAGTAACAATAGTTACTAGTGATCGATCGATTATAAATGAAATATTTATTTAAAACAGTTTGTTATTAAAAAAAATACAGGCGGGTTACTACATACTGGTACGATATTATGCAATTATCATCATCATGATCATCACATATTATAATAATAGTTAAAAAACTTTTGAGTCTTACTATTTTTCTAATACTTGCCACTTGGTTTTACTTAAAAACTTATTGTATTTTATTACGCATATCTTTCGGTACTTTACTATATAAAATGCATTTGTAGAAATACATGTTAAATAGTTAATTACATTTACAAAAACCTGATCGCATAAAAAGCATACTAAAAAGATGGAAACAAGATCACGTATATCCATCCTACATAGAATAACACTCTCGTATATTGACAATGTTCATACTACCTGCGAGTCTCGCTACATGACAAAATATCCATACTAATATTATAAATGTGAAAGTATGTTTGTTTGTTTGTTTATCCTTCTTTCACGTCGAAACGGAGTGACAGATTGGCGTGTTTTTTTGTGTGGAGATAGTTAGAGGGCTGGAGAGTGACATAGGCTACTTTTTACCACGGAAGTTTACCTAACTCCCACGGGAAGACACTTTATAATACAATCCAAAAAATATTTATGATCAGAATTACTTGAAACTTGGTATTAATGCTCTTCAATAAAATTAAATAAATTCGTGTTTTAGCATATTTCGAAATTCATCCTATAAGGGGGTAAAATAGGGAATGAAATTTTGTATGAAACTACCGTTTTAGAGATTTTTTGTAATTTTACGCGAACGAAACCGCTGGTTCTGCTAGTTATATTATCTATTAATCAATATTTACATACATATTACAAAAATAAATATTTAATGAAACGTCTATTTCTAAACAGGGTCTCAAACTATTTTCTTACAAATTTCATCTAAATCGGTTCAGTAGATCCAGATATTACCTCCTACAACGTCACAAACTCACAAACTTTACATCTTTATAATATTAGTACAGATTATCCAAATCAATGATTCATAACGTATAATAACACGAGTAGATACGGAAATTAATAGTAAACAAACATTAAAAACAAACTTTTATTTAAATGCTTTAAAAAGAATAAAATTAACTTTAAAATAAGTCAAGCCCATCATAATCAATTTATTAAATCATACAATTTATATGATGTAAAAGCTTGTCACGAGATTTACCTATTTTAAATATTATATTCTTGTTTGTCTACATAGGTAAATCTCGTGACTACTCTTTTGATATTCATATCATGGGGGTGCATAAAAAAACATAATCCGCCATCTTTGGAAGTCCATCATATTGGATTTAGAATGACGTTTAGTCAAATTTAACTTCCAAGATTTGATTACAGACAAACTAAATAAAAGTTTTTAATAATAAATCGCCATTTTGCGACGTTCGCCATATTGAATTTAGATTTTAGAATGGTGCCACTTTATTATATTTCGCTTATGGAACCCCTTTTATTTGATACCCGTATCATAGGGATTATTGCGGAAATGATAAATTGCTATTTTGAAACTTCCCCCATATTGGATTAAAAATGGCGGCATTGTATCGGGAACCATACTAGTGTGCCAAATTTCAGTTCAATCGGAAACTGGGACGGGTCAAATTTAACTTGCAAGATTCCATTACACAGACAGACAGACGGACAGATGAAACTAAATAAAAGCTTTTAAAAAATTAAAGAGACTGACTAAAGACATTACGCAAAAATGTATCTTTCTAGCTAAATGTAAACTATAGTAGTTGCCAACATCGCAATTTATATCAAGTGGGCTTAAAACTGACAAAATTTCAAATTTCCTCTTTACTCAACAATAAGGCTCTTATAGGTCCAACGAAATTTACCCTGGGAGAGAGTGAAGTCCCCCGTCTATTAAGTGCTAACCGCTGTACGAGTATACTCGTACCTTGCCGAATTATATTATGATTTAATTATTACAAACGTTTATTAATTTTGTATAATCACCCAATTGATATTTCTGTTTTCATGCTTGTTATCAAAAAGAAAGCTTTAAATATTTTTATTTTTTACGAGGGCTCCGCTCGGGCTAGTTTCTACATTTTAAGGTTAGTATAGATTTCTCAAAGATGAGATATTTTTCAGCAGTAAATAGTATCATAAATGTTGACCCGGATAACGAGCTATCATCATAACAAATTTTAACAAAATCTATTCAGTGGTTTTCTCGCGATGCGTTCCCAAACAGACAGATGAGTTTGTGAGGTTGTAGGGGGTAATCTCTGGATCTACTGAACCGATTTAGATAAAATTTGGTAAAAAGATAATTTGAGACCTTGGCAAGAATATAGAATACTTTTATCCCGGAAATCATCCCTTAAGGGGATGAAAATGGGGATGTAAATTTGTATTGGGAAGCACGACAGGGACGAACCTGAACGAAGCGGGGGTGAATCGCTAGTTATATTATAAATAAAAAAAATAAGAAATACAAAACGCAATTGTTAAAAATTACATAAAACAAAACGAAGTATATATAGTCAAAATTTATTTATTTATTTCTATATAAATTCCACGATATCATATTAATATACGAGAACGTGATCGTTTCTGTAGGAATAAGTTACTGATATAGATACTTATGATATGCATATTTCTGCTAACAAATTAGTTACGAAATCTCTAAGTGCTTTGGCAGGATGTGGGGTTAAATGGGATCGTAGCTTTAGCATTAAATAAGTCGTTAGAGTTAAGTGTTGTACTTCAATTTTTAACCAATTTGAATATTTCAAACTCGTATGTTTTATTGTTTAATTAGAAAAAATGTTTTTTTATACGAACAAATATTTTTTGTTTCATTTTTAACAGCTGTTATTTAATTAAATATATTAAATATTATATTTAAAACACAATAAATGTTAAAAAAGCACTTAAGTAAATATTTATTTAAAAATCTGTAAGAATTTAGAATAAAAAAATATTTCAATTCTAGTAGGTACTGTTAGAGAACTAGTAATATTTGAAAAAAAAATGTTCTAAAGTTAATTTTTTGCGAGCTTTTCTACGAGTAAAATAAAGCTCGTATTATTCTAGATCGGTTTAGGTTATTGCTATTGAAGTTTTTCATTTTTTTGATGATTTTAAGTTGTATTATCGCTATCAAGTGGCTTTCAAACATCGTAGCGCTGCTTGATTCATTTTAGTTATCAGATGGGTAAATAAAATATATTATGTGGCGTTCTACGAGTATAGTTCATAGGGCTTAAAAGCGATATCAATTAACTGCTTACATTTTATGAAAGACTATTTCTGGAAGGATCCACTGATTCACAGAATGACTACTTCTGTGTGAGTTAGTTTGAGGCGTTAAGAATCTGTAAATATTCATATGTTAACTTCAAAAGCCTTCTCGCTATCAATATATGCAATACGCACACTCAACCCAAAAATCATTTTCTAACCATAGAGTTGCTAGACTTACATCATAGAATCGAGAAGACTGTTATAGAGTATTTTTTATAAAGCCAGCGTCTCTTGTGGAGTAGACCGAGGTCGACGAGTAGTATAAAAGCTTTACACACATATCTATAGAAAGGCTACTGTTGGAAGTCATTAAGTTTTGGACAGCAATTAGTTTATTGGACCATACGAAAATACGATATTCCTTTTGAAGTTGCAGCGATACATATTGGCGCGTGTGCTGCCAGAACTGAACTATTATAAAATTGACAGAAACTACTCACTGACTAAGCATATTCATAACAAGATTCTGAGAATATACGCTGCTTCGAAGAATTATTATAGTCAATTTGAAGGAAGCCAATGAAATAGCTTATTGTGTTCGAAACGTGTATGTATCGTGTACGTTATCTACACATATAATAAAATTGTAACGAAGCCGAATCTGTACATTAGATATTTTTTGGAAAATCTTATTAATCTTATTGGAATAAACGTTATTATCGATACAGAGGCCGAATCTATAGTTTTTAGAATTATTGTCTGTCTGTCTGTTACCGCATCACGAGGAAACTACTGAACAGATTTTGATGAAACGTGGTATGATGATAGCTGGTTATCCGGGTCAACATATAGGAAACTTTTTACTGCGCGAAAATGTCTCATTTCTGAGAAAAAATACAAAAACTGCAAAGTAAGACTATACTAATATGTAAAACCTAAGAATTTGGTTTTTGGTCACCTGAACACGGGCGGAGCCGCGGGCAATGCTAGTTTTTGTAATATCGTACATATGTACTCGTAGTTATTATCTCTATATATAATAAAATAGTAACCAAGCGAAATCTGTACATAAAGTTCGTAACATTCTTATTAAAAATGTATAAAGAATGTTACGTATTGTGTTCAGAATGTACTCTCCAAAAACATAGCTGTCGAAATTGCTGTGAGTTTGTTTGTATCTGTTTATATGTTTGCTTTTCATACAAAAAGTACTAAGCGAATTTTAACGATTATAAAGTTTGTGTAGCGATTTCTTATTACTGGGATAAACTTTTTTTAGTATACCTTTTACAAAATAAAATCTCATTCCCATGGGAGAACCCAAGATCCCAGATCAAGTTAGATCTGTCGAGTTGTCGTTCACACAAATATTTCAACGATTATTTAACATGGATGCACGTAAAAATCACCTCCAATCCAATCAACCTTGAACGGGAAATCCAGGAGTTATATTTTTTCCTATACGCTGAACCCGAACCTAGTACCTTAAGAGTCGAGGAGTCTAGAACAATAAGGTGGCTATGTATGCATGCCTAAATATTTATCTATAATAAGTATCAAACAAGTAATACTATCAAGCAAACTTTCGAGGTGTCTGAATATTTAAAAGATTTGTGCTCTACCTCGTATTTTTCTTTATAATCTCAATGTAAAAGTTAGAAATAAATCATATTTATTGCTACAATGTATTACTACTACTTATGAAGTTTTGATTTATGCATAGATTTCTTTGCAATACCGTACTCCGTAATAAATAAAACATGACATGCTTATAGTCCAATGTTTGACATGTAAGGCTAGATCCCTGTAGGATATGGTGTTTACATATAACAAGGTTCTTTTGGTTCTCTTATTTGTTTTTGACGTGACATCGTTTGCAGTATTTCACTTTATTTTAACAATTTATTTCGTATACTAGCATTGCCCGCGGCTCCGCCCGCGTTCAGATGACCAAAAACCAAATTCTTAGTTTTACATATTAGTATACTCTTACATTCCAGTTTTTGTATTTTTTCTCAGAAATAGAGCGATAAAAAGTATCCTATATATACCCGGATAACCAACTATCATCATACTAAATTTCATCAAAATCCCTCCAGTCGTTTTTCCGTGATGCGGTAACAGACAGACAGACAAAAATTCTAAAAACTATAGATTCGGCCTCTGTATCGATAACAATGTCTATTTTAATACGATTTTCCAAAAAATATTTAATGTACAGATTCGACTTAGTTACAATTTTATTATATGTATAGATTATTCTGAGATCATTAAAGCCATTAAATTATTACTAATATGTTGGTTCTCTCTATGTTGGTTCTCTTATATTTTGTTTTTGACGTGACATCGTTTGCAGTTCACTTTATCTTAACAATTTATTTCTTATATTATTCTGAGATCATTAAAGCCATTAAATTATTACTAATAGCATATGTAAAAAGCCAAAGAGCTTTTTTTATACAATTTAAATGTAAAAATATACAATTTTAATACCCAACTCGTGTCTAGGATCCTTCTGAGAAAATATGCTTATATTATATAGTACATGATTTAATACTACTTTGCATATATCTTACGACAAGATTTTAAAACTATTGTTGGGAAAATACTTGAATATTTTACATGAAAGCTTACAATAAGCGCTGCTCAAGGCGATAACGCTTATGTTACCACACCTAACAAAATATGTTACGTTTTAATAAAAATTTCAATATTATTATAACAACAACAAATAAATGTTTCTATATACCTATTTTATTTGTGTTATAGTTAAATATAGTAATATTTTCTCTGACATACATCAATATATTGATAACCTATTTGAAAATTATTTTTAACCGACTTCCAAAAAGGAGGAGGTACTAAATTCGTCGGAATCTTTTTTTATGTATGTTCACCGATTACTCGAAGACGCCTGAACCGATTTAGAATTATTTTTTTTTGTTTCGAAGGGTATACTTCCCAGATGGTACCATTTAAATTTTATCGAAATCAGTCGAGCGGTTTTAAAAAAATCAACAATAAATTATTTTTTAAATAAATTGCTTAATTAAATTATTATTTCATTAAAAAACTTTCTTCTTACAAATTACCTGCTTATTGCGTCTACACTAAAAATGGAAAAATAAAAACTAATGCATCGACTGGCATACTTCATAAATATCTGATTTAGGTATCTATTTTAAACGATAACCCCCCTTTAGTTATTTTTTACATTTTAGTACCTGGAAGGCGGTTTTTATTTATTAAAGATATTTTTTAAAGTTTTTATCACATCTACTAGATAGTACCTACTGTCAAATAGTAATACATTGGAAAAATAATCTTTTATATGTACCTACATATATAAAAATCAATGTTTGTATGTATGTTCCCTAAGGACTCTGAATTGGACTCTAAAAGGCAGAAGCGATTTTGATGAATTTTTCAAGCAATCGTCAGATTAGTGGGTGGTTCGATGAAATTTGGTAGCAATCGCTACAATCACCTACAATCGTAAGTTTGAACGCGGGTGAAGCCGCGGGTACTGGTTGTAAAATATATATACGAAAACAAAATATATACACTGCATATAATTACAACACAAGTCATGCCTGCGTGCAATTGTGGAAACAATACTAGCTGCCCCGCTGAATGGCAATGACGAAACTTTGAGCGAAAAATGATCCAGCTCTTTTGTCATCAGTGGAAAAGATCGATAAACGACGTATTATATCTTACGACGTTTATAGTACTTCGCCTTTATCAATAGATTATTTAGGCCTTTAGTTATTACAAAAAAATCTAATAGTATGTAAAATTTTAGCTTATAAGTGTTTTAAAGTGAACACTCAGCTTAATATATTGCTGTGAAACCGATTACATTTTCTAGAAACCAAAGAAAGTTACAAAGTTTTATTCTTTCTTCATTGAAAGATGCTTAAAAAACTTTGATATTACAAAGAATAACGACTTATTTTTGTTCTTATACTTGATTTATTCACACGTGTACTTTACACTTCTATTTTCTATTTTACTTAGCCTATTTGTTGACTTTTCTTATAAATTCTTACTTGAATATGGTAGTCGATTACAATATTTTTTAGTAACGTAATATTTAAAACTGTTTAATATTATATAGTAAGCACTATAACTTAATTAATAAATAATTGTCCAAACTGTTGAATCTCAATAACAGCTTTAACTAGCTATTATAAGCATTTCCTTACACTAAAAACGAATTCATAAAACAGAAAGCTACAAAGTACCAAAGTCATTAAAGAACTAACCAATTATTAATGAAAAAAAATCAAATGTAAAAGCAATAGCATAACAATGAAACCTTTATCATTATATTAAGAAATAGAAATATCTTTATAATTTTCTAATTAAAGTTCATTCATAAGTATTTTTCAAACATAAATAACTGCCTTGTTGGTCCAATCGCAGTGTGTCGTAGAGCATCTTAAGATGTCAGTCCTACGCTTTATCTTTCACCGGTCGCATCGAGCTATGTATGTATCATCGGAATGCGAGTTTAATTAATAGAGTTTCGGTTAGATTGGTCGTCATAATCGAAATATATATTTAGGAGGCCATTATTATTCAAAACTATTAAAGTCGTATGTGAAAAACTAAAAAATATACAAAACTAAAAATTTCATAATATATCTATACTAATAATAAAAAGAGATAAAGTTTGTGAGATTGTGAGTATATGACGTTGTAGGAGGTAATCTCTGGATCTACTGAACCGATTTAGATGAAATTTGGTAAGAAGATAGTTTGAAACCCTAGGAAGAACATATAATACTTTTATCCCGGAAATTATCCCTTAAGGGGGTTAAAATGGGGATGAAAGTTTGTATGGGGAATCAAGATAGGGACGAACCCGAGCGAAATGAGGATGAGTCGCTAGTACATAATATATATAATTATATTTAAGTTTCTTTTTATGTAAATAGCAGATACATAAAAAAGGTATAAAAATGACATTATAAACATTTGCCATTATTGAGATTTTTAGAAAGATAATGCTTTAATGGAATTAATTTTAGGAGCTTTTTAGGAGACATAGTAATGCTGTTTTAATATAAAAATGTTTGAAATAATTTAAAAAACATTTATGTAACGTAAAATAACACAGACCAGGCTTATAAGCTCTGTAGTATCAAAGTTTATCCTCAGGCAAAATTTGTTATACGCAGAAATTTTGATTTTACGAGTAGGTATACAGGTTACGTCATTTTTACCCAACTACGCCAGAAGAAGGGTTATTTAAGCCCTTATTAAAATATTAGCGGCTTACCCTGGTTTCGCTTGGATTCGCCCCTAGATAAACAAAAACATATCTATCCCACGGGAACCGTATATTCTTCCGGGAACAGCCTATTTATTATTCTGATATATGAACTATATTATTATAAGGTTTCATTAAAATCCAATCAGTAGTTTTTGTGTGCTAAGCTGTATAAATTGGTATAGTTTTTTAACTATCCTACGGAAACTCTTAAATTTTCCGGGATGAAAAGTGTCTAAAATGTTGACCCAGGATACAAGGTATCACCATGCAAAATTTCATCTAATTCGATCCAATAGTTTCGGAGTTTAGCCCGTACAAACCGACAAACAGACAGAAACAAAACATTCAAATAAAACTGGATATGTTCTATTTCACTTCTTACTTCCCCACTGACTCGATTTTTAGCAGTTTTTTCTATGTACAGACATTCATTCGACATTTCGACATTCGACCTCTACTGTTTTATTATATATATATATATAATGTATATATATAGGTCTAATTATGAATCACTTAATGTTAACTAAATGAATAATATAATACCTTTTAACGTAAATACCCACTTCGTAATAGAAATATAATTGAAGTATTCTACCGTTTTTGTTTAAGAATGCTTATTCGATATAAAGCATTGAGAAACTTTTAAATAGTCTGTAAATTAATCTAGTAAAAAGGAAAAATTTGTTCTGAAATTAGGTATGCTTTAAATTTTCTCAAATTTTAGTAAAACAAATATTTCATATGTAGTATTTTAGTAAACTTGTTATTATTAATGAGGTATAAATGTTATTTTGAGTTATTGTTAAATTAAAGTAAATAGAATAACTTTTTATTTCAGATTTTTTTTACGCAGCGATGAATCTACAGATGAACGAATACTTTTTATATTACAATGTTACAATAACAATGATATTTACATACAGATATTTTATGGAGTATGGAGACGTGTAGTTAGTACATTGTACAAACTCGCATAACATATTGATGACAATGGTTAATGCAATTATTTTTCAGTATAGCTGTTTATTGATTTCTACTGCTGCAGCCTACAGACATTAAATGCCATGGGTTCGAAGCCGAAGTGTTCATTTTCTACTGGTATCGTATTTATGTCCTAAAAGAGTATGGTAGTAAAAGGTATAAATAATGTATCTGTGATACTCACGCATTATCGTGTATTGTAATATCTTAGTGCAGATGGCTAGTCTCAATGAAATTAGCCACCCTGACGGAAATTCAGTTAGACGGACATTATTTTAGCCAACCTTACTCGCTTCTTTTCTTTCTTCAATAATGGAAATCTGCATCTTAAACAGCAGTTACCTTACAGCTAACAGAAAACACGAACGCTTAACCATCTTCTATTAATAGAAATATTTACCCCACGCAAGCTTCAAACCTGAAACCCACGATATACAAGATTATTTGCACCACTTCACTTGTATATGAAAACTAATATGAATACTTAGTTAATCACTTAAATAGATCAATATCATTATATAGGTTGATATAAAGCCTCAGGCTTCGTCCTTTTGCTTAGATGTAGGTCAAGAATGTCAACATAGACACGATAAAAATTGCTAATGTAGCTGGTCATTAATTAAACTGTCGTAGTGAAGATGACGACTTTTAATGGATTACCCATATCTACACATAAATTCTCGCAAAGAAGATTTTAACGTTATATTATATCGTCGTCTTCTTCTTCTTCTTCTCCCTGCCCATTTCCCAATCAGTTGGGGTCGGCGCAGTACATCTTCTGTACTGCTGATAGGATTTGACAAAAGTTTTACGACCGGCCGCCTGCCTGTCGTCAACCCTCCTTGGGAATGCTATTGTCTCTCTTTGTCTGAATGGTGTCGCGGAAGTCTTGTAATTATTATGCACTTTCGATTTTGTTCTTTTAAAACATTTTTATACTATTACTTAAATTTTTAATGTTATTTTCGGATATATTTTAAAATAAATTTTGATTACACCATAAATTTTGTTTTGACGTTGTATTATATTTTGGTAATATTATATCGTCGTTATCAATAAATCGCCGGAAGGAGTCGTAATTTTCCACATAAATTCATTTGTTTACAATTTTTTCGTGTGTAACTATTGTCTCAAGCACGACTTTTCTCTATTATTAAACTTCTAGTACTAAAAGGTAAAACTAAGCTTACTTACAAAAGTACTTTCAAACGTAAGACTATTTGAATAATAAATAAATAAATATGTTGCGACATTAACACACAGCACCATCTAGTTCCATGGTAAGCTATGAGGCTTGTTCTATGGGTTCGAGATAGTTGATACACTACACATATATAACTTTAAATACATACATATTATAAATATAAACACCCATGACTGGAGTACAAACAGTCGTGCTCATCACACAAATGAATGCTCCCAGCAAGACTCGAACCCGCGACCGCTGGCACAGCAAGTAGAGACAAACTGAGCTAAACCTGTCTACAAAATATTGAAAAAAGTATGTTTTGAAATAAATGGAATTAAACTATTAATTTTTTCTTTGTATTATACTCTGAAATGAAATTTTACACATATTCTTTTAGTCTTGTGATATATTTAAAAATTAATTACTTAACTAGCGACCCACTCATTACATTGCCTGTGTGATATTACGAAAAGTGAGTGAAGTATCATTAACTTTGTATAATTTGTTAAGATCTCCTTTGAAAGCACTTTATTTACCGGGGTTAAAATAATGTATATATTTTTTAGCTTATTTACTAGTAGACACTTACCCTCGCAAGTTGCCTCTTGTATTTATAATATTATACACAAGCAGCTCTGCTTTTGGCTATTTTTTGGCAATTAAAAAAATATCGTTTGGCAATCCAGGCGAGTGTGAATCTTCATTTTCCATACTTATTTCCTATCATATGTTTGTCTGTCCGTATGTCACAAGCATTTTAGTCCTAGACAGTTTAATTAAATTCAATTTCGAAAAACGAAGCATCACAATCTCATTTTTAAATGATATTATGATATTACATTTATGACGGAAAATAAAAACCAAAGCTGACTCCCTGACACGTGTAAGAAAAATTGATTATCAACAACTTTTTTACATTTAAGTTCATGGTTGTTGAATTGCAAAGTGGCTATGCTTCTAAAGTCGTAAACGTTCATGTACCATTCTCCATCGTAAGTTTTAAAGTTTGGAGTCAACAATTCTAAAATAATTTCAGTACTTCCAAAATATTTTCAACAAAAGTTTGATATTTTCGAGAAGGTATGTCGAGTTTATGAGATATGTGATATGCTCGGTTACACGCTTTGTTAGCTGTTGCTAAATTAAAGTTGTTTTTCTTAGTATCTCATTCCTCAAGGAGACTAAGAATATTATGAATTGGCTTGGATAGTTTATTTTATTTTTGGTCTAAATAATAACGTATTTAAAAGTTAACATTACAAAACTTCATAAGAAACCCTCGATGCAAGAGTCTTACTCACACTTGTCTGTTTGCTTTTCAACGGGAAAATATTCTAAAGCAGGTGTCATGACTCCACTAGTCAATCAATCTCAATAAAAGTTGTAAGAAAAATTTCACACCTAACATTGTTTTAGTATTAACATAAAAGTAAATTTAAAAACCTTTAACCTATATAGTTCAAAAGTGATTGTTGAATAGACTATATTATTATGTATATAGCTTTACTGTCAAGTGTCAACTGGTGAATTATTTTTTCTCGAACTTTTTGTTGTAATTCATATTTTTTTACTTAAATATTAATATTTAAATGCTTTTATTTCAATTAATTGAGTAATAGTATACAATAATGCACTGATTCGAGCCATTGCTTCAACAAAGATTCTATCACGTTTACAGTTAACATTTCAAATACTTTTAAATAAAAGTATCTTTCCAGATTTTTAGCTGAGCTATCTCTCTAGTAACCACGATTGCTGTAAAGCATTCGAGACATCGGAAATCAAAATAAGTATGCGAATAATAACCGACTTCAAAAAAAAACACTAAAAAATTAAAATGTTACTTTGAATTTGATTTGTACCTGGCACCGACTTTGAAAATATCTGATGTCAAATATCAAATATTCGCATAAATCTAATCAAGTATTATATTTCAAATACTACTACGAAAAAGCTTTCGTAATTGAGACAGATTGAGTATTATTTAGAGCAGAATATAACGAAAATCATTTGAGAACATATGACATTATATAAATGAAAATCTCTATTATAATAATAAATAGACCATTGGCCCACGAAATGCCTAACAGATATTTATCTCGTATTACATTCAGTATTTATATTACCTTATTCATCCCCGATGGTAGTTTCAACACAATATCACTGGACTACTGTTTTTTAGCTCTCTTCATGAGGCTCGAGTAAATTTTCATTATGTAAAACCATTTTTTTTTGTATTTTTTGACGATGTGTTTGGCTCAACGACCCTACTTGCTGCAATAGCGGTCGCGGGTTCGAGTCCCGCTGAGACATTCATTTGTGTCATGAGCAAGAATGTTTGTACTCCGGTGATGGTGCTGTGTGTTAATACCCCAACATATTTATTTATTATTTATTATTATTATTTTGTTTATGCTATAATATCTTCTAGGCCCAACTTAAGATGGGCATAAATAATATCCTATTACTCATACTCTCTTACCATAAAAAACACATCGGTCTATTTACTAGCAGCGTTAAAGAAAACTAATAAACACATTTTCCTTTTATATACACCTAGCGACATCCTTGAGTATTTCAAATTTTATTCTATCGGTGTACTTGATTTCATCAAAATCTGTCAGACCGTTTTAGCTAGAGTAAAAAATCAGTACACATATCAATATTAACTTATGCATTTATAATAATTTCATATACATCACCGTATTTCTATTTATCGTTTCAAATTCTACTCCGCTTTCCTCTTTATTGTTTCAAAATTACAGATCAATGTTACTTAGTGATATTCAGAACAAAAAATAATAGAAATAATCTAAGAACATATGGCATAATATAAAGGAGAAAACGTTAGTGTAATAAAAAATGTTATTGCAATATAAATACGAAATGCTTAACAGCTATTTATCTTGAAAGCCTTTTGTATGTACCGGATTTATATTAGCTTATTCAACCTTCACGTCGTAAGTTTTAGCACAACACCGTAAACAAGTGCTTGTTTCTTAGCTCTGTGTCTTCCCAGATTTACAAAGTTACTTTTCATGTAAGATTATCTTAATAAAATAATATATCTTTATGTTTGGAAATAATAATTAAAAAAAAACTTTTGTAAATATGTATTTTATCAGGTAGTTATTAATAATTAATTTAATATTACAATGCATGAATTAATTAATATCGAAAGATATTACGTAGATATTAAAAAACCAAAAATTAATAATTTTAAAAGTTTATAATATAATTTAAAAGTTAACATCCATGTATTTATATAAAAACACATACTATATTTAAATATAATTAATAAATTGAATGTACTTACATGTTGAATACACATAGCTATCACCCATCAATACATAAACAACACTAGAACAGGCGCTACGGCCTTTCACACGCGTTGCCCGTCCGTGATCAACTGAGCCGGCTGTTATTGGGCTAGACGCAGATTTTTTATATCGCTACTACAGTAGTAACGTTAAATAGACATTCTAGTTCCGTTATATATTTATATTATATTTAACACTTCGTTAAATAGTAATTTTTATGTGATATATATAGTAAATGATATGAGTAACTAAATTATCGATACGATATAAATATTTATACATGTCTTAGTAGCGACAAATTTTGAACAGTAAATTAAATAAATTATTATCATAATAGATAAAAAGCGTTGACTCTATTTTTTAAATAAAAAAAAATCTAAATTAAAAAATATAAATATAATTATTATACCTTTGCCCATACTTATCTCTATATTACATTGTATTTTTATATTATTAAAATTAAATATGTTACTCGTATTTAATGATATATTGTAACAACATAAATACTTTTTTAATTGGAGGTTAAAGAGATTACTTATAATTATTAATGGAGTAAAAATGAACAGCGAATATTGTTAATTGTTGCCTTATTATTATACAATATAGAGCCTTGATATTTATAATTATGTATTACAAGATAGAAAAATGTATTTAGTACTAGCATTTCCCGCGGCTCCGCCCGCGTTTAGATGACCAAAAACCAAATGCTTAGGTTTTACAGATTAGTATACTCTTACATATCAGTTTTTGTATTTTTTCTCAGAAATGAGATGTTTTCCCGCGGTTCCTATATGTTGATTCAGATAACCAACTATCATCATACCAAATTTCATCAAAATCCCTCCAGTGGTTTTCCTGAAAACTATAGACTCGGCCACTGTATCGATAATAATGTTTATTTTAATAAGATTTTCCAATATATATAATAGATATATTTGATTGTAAACCAATGATAATTAATCTTTTGTTATTGAATAATTTATATGTATTATACTTTATCGTGGTTCTACCTAAGTTTAGAGAAAAAAATCAGCTCTAAGAGTGGTAAAAAGTGGATGAAGTATTATATTAGACTCCCCTTTTAATAACTTTTCAATTATAACTAAGATTCCTTTACTCGAACGCAGCTGAGCCTAACAAAAGTAACTGATTATATATATTTTTTCAATCTTACTTGGAGTTCAAGCCTTATAGTCAGCGGTTTATCCAACTGTGTCCAAGAATGGTTATATGAGAGTATTATATTATTATGTAGGAAGACTCGCAGCGAGTGTAAAACTAGTATGCCTCCGACTGCATGTATGTATGTATTCAACACTTTTTAACGTCCCACTGCTGGGCACGGGCCTCCCTTCAGTACGAGGGGGATCAGGACTGCAAAATATCATTCCTATGCGGGGTAAATGTTTATTTTGATCACCTACGAGTTCACTGCTTTATATTTATTATTTTATTTATTCTCCATGTTTAGTAAACATGAACCCCACGTTGTCTGGGGGCACGTTTAGCAGTTCATCTTGCTGAGATTTTAATTAATTAAACCTTGTACCTGTACAATGTATATGTACATCATAAAAAATCTATATGTTTACAAACTATTTCAAGAAGAGCTTACAACTTTTTTTTACAAATGAGCAAAATTTTTAGAGTTAAGTTTTAGTTACAGACTAACTAACGTAGGGGTAAAAATTGCTTTTCACTATTAGTTAAAATGCTTGAATGTAAAATAAGAAAATTTTGTATGTTAGACATTTGGCTTTTTATAATGGATACAATTTTTAATGGAGGTAACAATATAAAAGCCATATTATTCTGCGGAAATTTAATCTATTTTGTTTAAAAATTTTCTGGAGACGAGGTTAAAAGATGTAATATAAAAAGTTTTTTTTTTTTACTTAAGCAAAATTGAAATATTTACCGAAATACTTATTCATTTTTTGTTTTCTTTCTCTTACATAAAAGAAAGTAAAAAGAAACAAAGCCAATGAAGTGATTTGTCTTGTCCAAACAATATGAAGTCGCAAAATGAGACTAAACATCAATATCAATAAATTTAATAAATTTGTAGCGGAGCCAAATTTGTACATTGAATTGGCTATCGGAAAAAATGTGTTTACGTGATATATGGGATGTGATACATAACACGTAAGAGATTTGAGATTTTTGTCTGTCTATCTGTTCAATGTCGTGTAAGATGATTTAAAAATTTACTAGTAAATACATTTTATTGTACAATTATTATATAGAAGTACTTATTATATTAGCGAGCATGTCTGGATGCAGATCTGGAAGTCCAAAGCTCCAGGTTGTATCACCGTGTGTTGGAGAGCACCGAACTACCATCGAATTTTAGGAATAAAAAAATAGATAGTGCATTTTTATCTTCGCACTCATTTCACAATATCTCCTACGCAGCAATTTCACTGAGAAAGGCCACCTTAACAAAATCGGTCAGTTGAAAGATGAAATATTTTTAATGTACTCATTAATCAGGTTTAGTTTTGGCAATATTTTTTTGTATTTGTTATTTCTGGAATTATGAGAACTAACTCATTATGAGAACAACACAACAATGAGATCAATTATGAGAGCAACACAACGTCTAATCTGCAAATTTCAGGAAACAATTGGACCCAGTTATGCAAAAAACAGCCATGTGCGTAAAAGTACCAACAGAGTTATAAGCATTTTTCTGTCGATAGTTGCACTTGGGTTATATTTTGTTTTCTGGTTATTTTAAAATTGAACAATATTTATATAAGTATTGTTTATTTTTTATAATTATTTTATTTTTTATAATAAAATGCTTATAACTCTGTTGGTACTTTTACGCACATGGCTGTTTTTTGCATAACTAGGTCCAATTTGAAAATACAGGTTGGCTAGGAATACTGTTTATCGTAATAGGCTGATTCAATCGGTCTAGCTTTGTTGTTGCTGTTAAATTGTTTATTGCTGATTAAGTTTTAAATTGCTAGTAGGATGTTTTTTTAATGTAAGCTTTGTTTATGATCAACTTGCAAATAAAATATTTTGGTTTTAGTTTTGGAATCTGGCATAAGCACCAGCGCCATATTTTTTTTAAAGTAGCGCACGAAATAACATGGTTTCATAGATAGAGGATTAACAAACAAACCGTTTAATATCACCTTTCCGAGATATTTGGAAGTTAAAGTTAAGAAAACGGAATTTTTAACTTTATTCGTATATCTATAGTATTATAAAGTAGCAATTTTTTTAATTCAAGTGTAAACTTACACTCAGAAGCCATCTTAGCGTAAAAAAAAGCATTTCGAATATTTTTGTGTGAACTGTGATAATATTTTTGTTTACTGTAATAAAATATAGGGAAAACCGATGTTGGAACAATCTGATTTGATCGTATATATTTGCACGTTATTATGTATTATGTATTTATAATCAAATATAATTCCTATTCAGTAAGCAATGATAATTATTTACCAATGTACCACTAAGGCCAGAGCCTCCAACTTCTTTTACATATATTTTTTTCAGACGAAAATGTTACTATCTAAAAGGTTTCAGAGCGGTTCTACAGCCATTAACATCTTTTCTTTGTTTTACAAAGTTTTTAAATCCCTAAAATAAAAACATGTTACAGTTTGAATATTTTTTTAAATACAATTGTGCTGTTAAACAATAAACTTTATGTTTATCTGCATTAAGTTCATTGTAGAACATTATATGGGTTGACTTTATTTAAAAGAACCAATAATACGATGTACTATACTACCTTTTTTTATAAATATGTATTATCGTTGCTTTTAGTAACTACAATTCTTACCATTTATTTATTTAAATATGTAAAAATTTTTACATTAAATGACCTTAAAAAAATTCATATAAAATTTTTTCTTACCGATTTTTGTTGACGCCGACCAATCTTACTAACTAGGCATCTGCGCGGGAGACATTACGGTTTATAAGTGTAAAGTTACAGGTATAATACAAGCTTTCTGTATTTCCTCATTTTCATCTTCATATTATGCGACGGTAACCAAACACGTCTGGGATCGTATCAATGGCTTTAAAAAGACACAATAGAAGACAAAAAGTCAATAATATATGTCTGCTTCCCCTCCGCGTGTTTCTTTCAAAAGTGCTTGTAATAAGTCCAATTGAATAAAATTTACTTCATTTCATTTCACCCTGAATCCGCTGAATGAAAAATGTGAAGGACGAAATATTATTATGAAGTTTTAATGTTATGCAAATTAATTTCTGCGGGTTCACGTGTCACCATATTTAGTTAGTCTACGAGAATTCAATATAACACCCATATTATATTATATCGCTACTAGCAATTAAGTATAGTACCAGAGTTCATTATCGTCCAACTAAATTAATATTACAGACTGTATCATATTACCAATTATATTATATTTATAATATTTTATATGAAATTCTAGTGAAATAACAGCTGAGTTATACAAACTTCTCTATGAAGTTAAAACCTCGTCACGTTTTACTCTTAACGTCTCTAACAAAATTCACTCTAAATTTATCTTAACATTTCCCATTAGAGGGGTTTCTCTGAACTCGATGGTAGTAGGAGTGCACTCGTTTTATAATACGTGTAACGTATATAAAACGAGTGCACTCCTACTGCGTATATATATATATATATATATATATCTATATATATATATATATATATAATAATTCTATATATATCTATATATATATATATATATATATATATATATATATATATATATATATATATATAATTTGAACTATGCTACGCGATATTCGTGCAAATTCTTTACGTATTATCAATATTATATATAATTAATATTATCAACAAGAAAAACTGAAAAAAAACTGATTCCAGGCACTAAAATGTAAAAAATAACTTAACGGGGGGTTTCATTTACAATAGATACCTAATCAGATATTTTCGAAGTCGGTGCCAGCCGACAATATTTGAAGATATGATATCGATAGGGCGATAGTAGAATACAGTACACTATGAAAAAGAATCCAAATCCAATATGGCTGCCTACAAAGTGGCATATTACATATTTCTTCCCAAACCCCTCAATATGGGTATCAAATGAAAGGGATTTAGAAATAAAACAAAGTACATGGCGAATCAAAGAGTTTAGACAATTTAAAATAAACAAAAATATTCCGATATCACAAATATCGTCTATATATAACAATATTTTCTATCCGCTTTTTTTTTATTTTATACAAACTATACATATTATTTACCGATAATTTCGACCGACTTCCACTTTTCTAACATCATAAGACAAAACTTAAAATTTTTTCGTGTAGTGTGCCCTCGAGCTCCATGGTCTCATACCGCCAGCGCCATTCTTCCATCGGAACACCAGACGTACTGCAGAATACCATCCTCTTTTGGTTGATATTCCGACCACTCGCATTAGGCGCTATTCATCATCTTTTATAATGCGCACAGCCAAGAAATAGAATGCCCTGCCTGCGTCTGTTTTTCCGAGTGCGTACTTTTTAAGGTGCGTGTTAACAGGCTTCTCCTGGGCAAACTCGCTAGATCATAGATCTATGCCTTCGAGCTAAGATGAAGGTCAAGAGTAAGCCTAGTTTTAATAATACAAAAAAATCACGTCTTTTTATACAATTTAATCAATAAAATATATTTGTTGTAACTTTTTATTTAGCTCCAAAAGCAATGGTACATAAAATGACCCATTTTTCTCTAAAGGGTCAGACGTAAAGTCCCGAGTTTATAGTATTTCTTTGTCGCACTGTTTATTTAGCCCTTTTACGCTTGCGGTCAATGGGACGGCGGTCTCCAAATCAGTTATGTATATTGGTACGCGAATTGAAAAATAAACATTCATTAGAAAGTACTTTATAAAACACTAGTGTTTCCTCGCGGCTTTTTCCGCGTAATTCATGTATATGTAATTGCTCCGCTCGTAAAGCTTTTAGCGTAATTCTAGCTTCTAGCGTAGATTTAGTCCTTTGTTATTAAATAGGCTATAAAATACAAAAATAATTTTTCAAATTGGCCTGGTAGTTCTTGATATTAGAAGATATTTTTTATTCTTCAGATATACATATATATATATATATATATATATATATATATATATATATATATATATATATATATATATGTGTGTGTGTGTGTATAATATATCTAAACTAACGTAAAAAAGGTACAATCTAACGTCCTAATTGAAAGGGATACTAATTTAGCATTCAATAGACCGAGTCATTTATTAGTGTTAGTGAGATTAAGAATTTAATGATACGTTAGAATTACTTTCTATATATTTTCTGTATTCATAGCACTACTTTTATACGAGTAAATGAGAAACTTGTATGTGTGTATGTTTGTTACTCTGTAAACATTTAGTACACAGATTTTTTTGCATACATATACGCGGAGACAAACCAGCTAGAAGAGCTAGTATAACCCACAAAAACCCTACGGAACCTCCTCCGTCTTAATGAAAAGTCGTAGGATCACTTTCACACTCAACCACGATACTTTGACGGCTAACCTGCCTAGTCAGACCACCAACAATAATAATAATAACAAATTCTTTATTGACATAGTTTGACTTCAGACACGCCTAGAATGAGTCCCGCCACCACGACGAAGAATACGTTTCGGGGGTGGCAAAGGTAGACATGAAGTCACACACGTTAGTTTTAAAATTTGCAAAATTTTTTTACTGTAATTTGTAATAAACCAAAGAAAAAGTCGCTAGTAAAGTAATAAGTATCTTTGCTTATGGTATGCACACCAATATTTATAAACATCTGGAAAGTAATTTTAACACAACTTCCAAACGTAACATAAAACCCGTAACCACTGGCACAGTAGGTAAAGACATGTGAACGACGCGGATTCAAATATTACTTCTAATAAAATATTCACACTTTATCAAATAATATTTCGAAATTAATGTTTATATTATTTTTGTATTATAATAAGATCCTATGACGAGGGTCTGCGAAAATCATAAGACTGAAAGAAATCCATGCATAATAGTCATATTTGCCCCCAAACGAAGATTTTTTAGAAGTGTACCAATATTGCTTCCAAATAACATAATGGTCTCGCAACAACGATGAAATGTATACAATTTAATCTATACATTAAATAAAATTGTAAGTAAGCCGAATCTGTACATTAAATATTTTTTGGAAAATCTTATTGAAATAAACATTATTATCGATACAGAGGCCGAATCTATAGTTTTTACAATTTTTGTCTGTCTGTCTGTCTGTCTATCTGTCTGTTAACGCATCACAGAAAAACCACTGGAGGGATTTTCATGAAATTTAGTATGGTGATAGCTGGTTATTCGGGTCAACATGACCCGACCACCACCACCACATATATAGATACATACATACATAGGATACTTTTTACCGCGGGAAAATATCTCATTTCTGAGAAAAAATACAAAAACTGCAATGTAAGAGTATACTAATATGTAAAACCTAAGAATTTGGTTTTTGGTCATCTGAACGCGGGCGGAGCCGCGGGCAATGCTAGTATTCAATACATTTCTGATAAGAGCATACATAGTTTTAATCTGAAATAGCATTCCATTAAAATTGGTTTGCAAATTGAATTCGAAATGCAAAGCTCGGCATTTATATTTAATGTTTACACTAATGTTAACATAAACCGTTCTAAACTCGTAGTTCACTAACATTTTTCGTGTACACAAGCAACTGACATATTGTGTGTTAGAAATAAAAATATATGTTTAATTTTACATTTTTCACACTTTTTAACTAAAAACGAACTTTTTTACTTTAAATGGTAATGGTTACATCCTTAGGGATGGAATATACTCTTACAAAATAATTTAAAAAATCGATTTCCAGATGGCAAAAAATTCATCAGTCAATTAATAATTTACATCATATACAAAAAAACATATTCATAACATCTTGACTACCCATATTTTTTAACTTTTGAAAGTTAATAACATGTAAATTTTAACATAATATGTAAATTTTTATGTTTTGCGATGTTAAATATTAATTGGGTGTTGTGGCGTAGGATGGCTTGTATATACATAACTTTCTACCCTCTATGCTAGAGGTCGCATACAAAACCAAAAATTTCACTTGAATTGATCACATGTTAACTAGCATGCAGTTCAAATGGACTGAAGCTATATAATAAGTCGTTATAATTTTTATAACAAATTACTTATCTGTGGAAAAAGGGACGATAAACTTTAGTTATTTATAGTAGATAAAATATAATACAAATACGCTACGTAGGCGTAGCATATGAGACTCAATTTAAGGAAAGTCATTGACTTTTTTCGAATACTAAGTAAGATAAATATTACACATAATGTATACATATAATAAAATTGTAACTAAGCGGAAGCAAATATTTATTGGAAAATCTTATTGAAATAAACATTATTATCGATACAGAGGCCGAATCTATCTATAGTTTTTAGAATTTTTGTCTGTCTGTCTGTGACCGCATCACGAGAAAACCACAGATTTCGATGAAATATGGTATGATGATGATTGGTTATTTGGTTATCCGGGACAACATATAGGATACTTTTTACAGAAAAATATCTTATCTCTGAGAAATCTATACTAAACGTTAAAACGTAACTAGGGACGAACCCGAGCGGAGCGAGGGTTGAGTCGTTTATATACGTAGATAAACATTAGAAATGTTCTGAAAACTATAAAATATAACTATTTAATAAGATATTTAAAACATAAGATTCCTTCTCAAATAGCTACAAATGAAAAAATAAAATGATAAAACAATTTTACACTATATAAAATCATAATAAATTAAATGCTCGCATTCATTAATGAAACTAAGCTCTGGTAAAACAAGATGATTGTTTCTATTTCGCACTTTGCTTGATATTATGCTAGAGTGGTACGGTTTAAATTATACATATTTCAAACATAATTAATTAGTTGCGAAGGGAATATTACTATAACTGCCTCGGTGGTGTAGTGGCTAGCATGTCCGGCTGCACACCCGGAGGTCCTGGGTTCGACTCCCGGGTCAGGCGAAGTTTAGTTATTGATTAATTAGTTCTTTCTGTATAGTAAGCCTTAGTAACAGTAATATATAACATCTCCTGCGCAGTTGGGTTGGCTCGACTCAATGAGATTGGCCGCCGTGGCCGGAATCGATCAGGAGAACATCATCATCATCATCATCACTATACTCTTTAGTTGCTTGTACTTAAATTATAGAATCGGGATTATAAGATCGTCTTATGCCAGGACAAAACTAGCCTATTTGATTTTCGAACAAATTAAACTTAAGAGTGCTAGTGAAAGTCCTGTATAAAAACCAAAAAGGAGTACAATAGAAGAAATTCAATTTTAATTATTTATTTAATTGTAAAAGATCAATTTTTTAATGTTCTGTAATTTTACGCATACCACCTGTATAACTTGGTACGCTAGTCACGGGGTGACTCACCACCTAGAAGCCAGTACTACCCACTAATATCTAACGAAACTTTCTCCATCCTAATTAATGGAGCATCGCAAGATCAATCAAGCACTCAACCACGCCGTCTCGACGGATGACCTGTCGAGGCAAGCCACAAAAACAACTCACTTACGTTCGTTTCTTCTATTCTTTATCAAGCATGAATAAGAAACTTGATAAAGAATATAAGACGAAACCCTCTTAGAATTCGTAGCAACATAACAAATAAAAAAATGTATATTAAAATTCAAACTTGCATTATTTTACGAAATACATTAAAAAAGTTAAAAATGACATACAAAGCTCTTATTCTCTGAAAGTTACCGGATGTAGTCGAAAAACGGATGCAAGTAACTAAAAGAGCTGTAATCCCAGTAGCTTGGTATTTTATAATATGACGTCCTAGTTAAAATAATTAGTTATCTCAGTGAGTATAATGAACTACAATCTTGCCGCAGCTTTGCTATAAATATTTTAAATTCTTTCTTTTCTCTTTCTCCATCTATCTCATTTCTCTTTTTTCTTTAATATTATTTTTAACGATTAGCAACATGATCTACAAATAATATATATAAATATTAGATTATTATAACGAATATAATACTATCATGGTGTAATGTATATTATTACTTATACTTTAAATAAACATAAGGACATAAAAGCGGAAAAGAAATGAAAATAACGCACTATTAATAAGAGATAAAACAGTAAAGTAAATATATATGTACATTTTATTATGATTACATTCTGTTAATATAAGCAATGTATCCGTTTAATTTGATATCCTACAGCCTTGCGCTGCTTCCTATCTAAGTAAATTTGATAAAAGTTAATTGAAAAATACTGAAACAAGGAAGTACTAAACAAACAAAGAAAATCTATACCATATAAGTAATATGTTTGTTTGTTTTTCTTTAATTTATTTTACCGACCGTTAAAAAAGGTAATTTTGACATTTATAATTTTACCTGGCTAAAAAGTTAGTCTTAAAAAACTTACATGTATGGTAAATTACCCTTATATTCAAATTCAAAACATATTCCTAGCGTAAAAATTTCTAAAAAAACCTGCTGATCAACCAGGAAGTCTTGACTCTTTTTTTCGGATAAGAACTAGCCTCTATGACTAATCTACTATCCTCTACTAGCATTTAAAGGTTCTGTTAAATACACATTAGCCATTCTAGTGGTTATAGGATACAAATAGATAGACAGAAAAACTTTTTCTTTAAATAAACAATTTTGTTTAGACTTTAATATCATATAAGCTGAGTACATTTAGATAAAGTAAATATGAGAATTGGTCACTTTTTCTTCTTCGGTCACCGAGACGTGTTGAAATATAAATATGTAATATATAAATATATTGGAACATTAACACACAGCACCATCTAGCTCCATGGTAAGCTACGAGGATTGTGTTATGGATACCAGGTAGTTGATACACTACACATATATAACTTTAAATAAATACATATTATAAATATAAACACCCATGACTAGAGTACAAACATTCGTGCTTATCACACAAATGAATGCCCCCAGTGGGACTCTAACCCGCGACTGCTGGCACAGCAAGTAGGGTCACTACAAACTGAGCCAAACGTGTCGTCACCAAACGTGTGTTAGAATATGTACTTGCTAATATTATGTATTTTTAAGCAGAATTGTATTTGTATCTGTTTGTATATATAATAGCGATGTTTATATAGCCTTTAGACCTTTATTCTCGATAGCTATCAAATGCAAAGGTTTTTTTGAAATCTGTCTGACAGTGCCAGTGATTAGAGTGTTCAAAGAACTTTTTAGCTTTGTAATATTAGTATAGATATACATAGTAACTGTTCAGATATCTCAATACCTACAAACTTCATTAGAATAACTAATACTAAAGTGGGCGTAAAAAAATACATCCCTACTAAAAAACTAACAATTTCCAGCTATAGCACAGCACGTACCAGTATATTTTTATCATATTATTATGTTCAAATTAAAATAGCACATTTTAATAGTCTATTATTTTTTAATTTTAGTTATATTTATTTAAATGAGATAAAATAATTTTTTAAAGAATAAAAATCTTTTATAAAATCTTTTGAGCTTTTTGTTTCAAGAGATGATGGAATTGAGCTGCAATCCGCAATCGGTTCGTTTGCATTGTTACTATATAGGATTTATATTTAACTAGCCGAAACCGCGGCTTCGCTCGCGCTAAAACTGTAAAAAATCTCTAAAAAGGTAGTTTCATACAAACTCTCATCCCTTATTTAACCCGCTTATAGAATGAATTTCGAAAAATCCTAAAACACGTATTTATTTAATTTTATTGAAGTGCATTAATACCAAGTTTCAAGTAATTCTGATCATAAATATTTTTTGGATTGTATTATAAAGTGTCTTCCCGTGGGAGTTAGGTAAACTCCCGTGGTAAAAAGTAGCCTATGTCACTCTGCAGCCCTCCAACTATCTATATCCGTTACTCCGTTTCGACGTAAAAGAAGGACAAACAAACACACTTTCACATTTATTATATTAAGTATGGATTATGTTTTAGTATTGTTTTTATATAAATTCCCATATTAATATTACGGTTCACGCATTTAAATAGGTTTTAATTTACACATTGATGAATAAATAATGAAATCTAAACTAATTTTATAAAGAGGCAGAGTTTGTTTGTTTGTTTGATTGAACGCGCTAATCTCAAGAACTACTAATCCGATTATAAAAAAACTTTTTGCATTAGATAGTCAGTTTATTGAGGAAGGCTATAGAATATATCATCATGCTACTATACAAGGAGCGGATCAGTAATATATATATATATATATATATATATATATATATATATATATATATATATATATATATATATATATATATATATATATATTAACCGTTAGTATGGAAATATATATACCTAGGGACGAACCCGAGTGAAGCGAAATGCTGTTCATTGATATGCGCATTACCTTAGAATGGCTAGATTGATTTGGCTAGTTTTTATAACCATAATAGTTTGAATAAAGGTTAAAAAAAACAGGTTGCACAAAAAAATTGGGAAATTTGGGAAATACCAGAAAATTTGAAAGTGCTCTTTGTATGAACTCAAAGATCACAAACTTTATTGAAAAGACACATTTTTGTATGGGAAAAAGGTTTACAATATATTACGGCCTATATCAATGAAATGCAAATTGAATTATTTTTTATAATCTAAAACCGAAATAATAATAAATCGATAATTAACATACGGATAACTGATGATAGATGTAAATGTTAATAAAAGCGTTTGCATTATATATTTCATCGCTATCATACTTAAAAATATATATGGAAACCCATATTTTTTTAAGTTTTTATATTAATACTAGCGACTCACCCTCGCTCCGCTCGGGTTCGTCCCTAACGTGGGCCACCCTTATCAGTTAGGGGTATGGAAAATAGATAGTAGCCGATTCTCAGACCTATTGAATACACATATAAAATTTGGTAAAAATCGGTAAAGCCGTTTCGGAGGAGTACGGTAACTAACATTGTGACATGGAAATTTTATATATTAGATTTTAACATTGCTTTTCAAAAAACCGGTAGAAAATTACATAGAAAAAATCTACCTAGCTTGCACTATTAAAATAGATTAAATTGTCGTATTTTTAATTTGTAAAGTATTATATCATTTTAATATAACGTCAATGTGCTTTTGGTTTTTCCGACAATTGTTTTCCTACGCGCTAATCAAGTTGAGGGCGATTTCATCATACTCTGTTAACATTTTAAGGGAATGTTAAGACTGATGAGTTTACTTCAACATGATATCGTGTTTAACCTACTAGCTCTATAGATCCATTACATTTTAATATGCTCACGCCATGAACGAATTAACCACTGGACCAGACATATAAGCGGACGTACCTTTAACGGTCATGTCAGTAACCAGGGAATTTTAGCCTAAGTTGTTTGTTTTTTGTGTCAGTTTCAAGCACTTACTTGTCAACAAAACATCTCCCAAAAATGACTAAATGTTCAGTTAAATGGTGTAAAAACTATAACGGCGGAAGCAGCACCATTTCTTTTCACTTGTAAATACATTATTTTATTACATTTATCGTTATTTATCACAAAATTTAATTAAATGTAAAATAAAATGTCATATTATCCAACTATGTTAAATATAGTCGATATTTCTATGTATTGTTGACATCTGAAAAACCATCATAAAATCCCTGGATTATACCATTCAGAACAAATGACAAAACTGTCGAGTGAGTCCATTTGACATCGACTAGTGCTTGACAATGTCGAAAAGTATATCGATATTTGACGAAATAACTGAAAGAATTGTGTTATTTGTACAGTACAATAACATAAAATACTTTTACCACAGTATCCTACAATCTGATGACAATAAATTTATAAAAATATTTTCTAAATCAAATAAAAATATAAATGCAAAAATTATAATTAGTATGTGTACTTAATTTTTTATTTTATTTTATACCACATTTATATACTTTGGAATATTATTCCATTGTAATAATAATAAAGATCATTTTATTTCAACACATAAATTACACAAAATCAAACAATAATGTTTTAGCACTAAACTTCTGGGTTGGCGATTTGTAATAAAACACTTTACCACTTGCACTAATTATTTTACTTTCACGATCCAACACTCACTTTTTCACAATTTGCAATCACATTTTCTTTTTCCTAATTTCACAAATGTTTATTAATAACTGAGCAATATTAGGACAGTGTCACATTTTTATAACTACCCGAGACAATCAATGGCCAATTAAAATAGTTCTGTAACAGAATCAACAAAATCACTTTATTTAATTAAATTAGCTTAATATTTTTTTCATCTTTACAAAATAATATTTATTATATATTAATGGAATATACACCCGATATTCATTTGTTTATTAACATTATTATAGGCCAACAGAATGTTGCCATCAATGCCATCATATTTATATAAATCAAATTAAAAAATAATAATTATTTGATACAAATTTATATTTGCCTCTTTAATTCATTTATTTTAATAAATACAGATATTTTAAATTCAAAGATGTAAAATACGATGACTATGCTAACCAATGTCTAAAATGTCATTCATTGGTTCATCGATATATGTATTTTATCGATTACGTTCAAACACTAGAAATATTGTATTGTGTATCAGTGTTTATAATAATGTAATAAAATCTTTGTGTGCGTTATGCGTCACTTGGTTGAACTAGTTTTCATACATTTGTATTTTATGTCAGGTCCAGTCTCTAATTCGTCCATGGCTCACGCCATATAAAGATTTGAGTTTAAAATATAAATATAAAAATTATATAATAGTATAAATATAATGTATAAAATTACAAATTTTTGATAGTTTTTTTCTAGTTAACTTTGAGCTACAAAAATAGCAAATTTACGGAAGTCATTCAATTGATGTTTGGTTTCTCAGTAATTAGTCATTGTTTGGTTCTTGGAAATAATACGAATTTTAGCTGATAATAATGAAAGTAGGGTAAATAAAAAAAAATGTAAGGCGATAACTTTTTACAGCTTAGAAATTGCTGTCTGAACAAGTTAGTAGATTGCGCTGCGTTTCTTCCATACAAATCCACGTTAACGCGATTGGATAGTTTAGAAACACGCATTACGTACAAAGAACCACTCTCAACGATAATAAAGTTATAATTTATTTCAGTAACTTTTCAAGACACACAAAAGTAGCTAACAAACATACAAAATTAACACTCGAAATCATATTGTCTACGTATTTTCGAATGACATCTCAAAATGGGTCTCCTTACATATATTTGTATATATATATGTATATATATATGTATATATATATATATATTATATATATATGTATATATATATGTATATATATATATAATATGTGCCCTTAATTTTTTTCCTATTGTAGAGAAAGTAAACTCTGGCGTATTGGCACTTAGATATGTCATGGCCCTGAATAAAAATGGTACCTTTATAAAACCTTTTACTTAAAGTAGACCTTAAAAGACTAAAGTACTAGTGCATAATAATATTGCCTACGCAGATTGCTAGTCTCATTACCGTTGTACATTAACATTGACCGCCGTGGCTGATATCTGTCATCAACGCTATCATCATAATAATAATAAAAAACCTTATTTCGTCCACTGCTGGACGTAAGCCTCTCCTGGCACGCTACTGAGCTCGATCTTCAGCTCTACGCATCCAACCGCTGCCAGCCACTTTGTATTTATCATCGCTTCATATAGCTGGAGGATATCCCACACTACGTTATCTGTCAGGTGGACATTATTATAACTCAACTCACTGACTTACTTACTAATTCACTTACTCATCTACCCCGTAAAACTACGCATTAATAATATTAGTGTGAAACACGAGATGTAATTTTTAGAATGATATCCGTAGCGCGACAACACAGAAATGCATATCGTTCTAATTATTCCCTATTGTTCTATAACAAGTACTAGGAATATTGCACTATCGGGACATGAATATAGATTGTTTTGTCTAACATTCGCATAGCCTTCATTCTGATTCGCAATTCAATACTCATTGGGTGATATTAGTTTTGATAAAGAAAATATATATATTATTTTAAAATAAGTGCCGTCTATTGTCTCTATAAGTGTATGTCTATATAAGTGCAAGACATTATATAGTCTTTGCTTGATTCGTTTTGAATGTATGTCGTTTTTTCCAAGCTAGCCTTGGAAACACCTAAACTTTCATTTAATAAGGCTTTACTGGTGGCCAATAGACTTAGAAATATGTAATAAAACTTAATTTTATCTCGGCTTGCCGAATAATTAATTTAATTATCAATTAAATGATTAGGATACATTTTATCTCAAAATAATAAGTGATTCTAACAGTGCAAAGACAGAATGTGTGAAAACTCTGTAATTATAAAAATACTTTCAATTATATTATGTTATCATATAATATTGAAAATAGAGAATCCCGAGGGAAACATAAATATAGCATCAATTTAAATGTAACTTTTCGACGTATTTTGAAAGGGAATTATCCTATTTATAAATAAATAAAAGAATTATATGAAACTATCTTTTCGGATTTTTCGCGGATTTATTTTGATTTTAGGTTCCCGACGTTCCGAATGCTTTACAAGCAATCGCGGTCACGGGAGAGACTCTCGAAACGGCATTCGAAACGTCGGGACCCAAAAAATCAAAACAAATCCGCGAAAAAATTTAAAAACATAATTTTAGCCACCAATGTTCTAAGTAAATACAAGTTGGTAGACTTCATATGCCATATATTATCTTACATTTTTTTCCCATAGATAACATAAATTATATAAATATTAAAAATATTAAACATAACAAATTCTCAGAGTAGCGAGACTCAGATTCGAAGCCGCTTCACTTCTCTTCCTAAGAAAACGCTATTACTGATCAACTGAATAAGTGATTTTTTTCCATACAACCTATTACATTGTTTCTAAAAACAGCGTAAAAGAAATACTCTTTAAAAGATTTTATTAATATAAATGTGATGAGGTGTACAACAAAAACAGATATTTTCTTCTATACTGCTACAAAACTTTTAAGTATTTAAGGTAAACAAGACTTCGCGTTCACGTCATAAAAGTTCGTAAAAGTTTCATATTCAAGTTTCTCAGAACAGAAATATCTTGATATATTTTTAATTTTTACGGTTATTACTATAAAATGGAATTGCTTTTGTTCCAGTTAATGAGCTTTTGCGAAACTTACATTGAACAGCTTTTCTCAATTGTTGTAAGTTCGATGACTTTCTAGTCACTTTGTAACACATTTTCAATGAACACCAAATTCAAATCTTTTGATTATGGTTATTCAGTTGATAAAACTAGCGATAAAAGTAATATTTAAGTAATTTCCATACAATTTTTAGTTTTCTATTAGCGATATCGTTTGTGAAAGTCGTCGGATAGATACGAGTATATTATAAAAAGAAAACCTGAAAAATACATAGAAGTAACTTAATGGCTGAAATAGTAAATAAATAACACTATATTATAACATGTATCTCTACATTTTACTTCCAAAGTTTAAGCCTCGAAACGAATAGAAGTCTGGAAACCTTTGATATAATTTAGGTACATTTAAGATAAAATATGCAATATAAAATATGCAATATAATATAAGCAAAACTGTCGTTACTGTGTTATTATATAAATATTATAATATAGAGATAACTTAATTATTATATAAAGATAAATTAAACCTTATAAATTAAAAACTTTTTCAAATTGTTTTTTTTTTCTACTGAGATGAAAGAAATGTATTCATTAGTTTCTTACCTACATATATTTACGTATACATATAATAAAATTGTAACTAAGTCGAATATGTACATTGAATAGTTTTTGGAAAATCTTACTGAAATAGACTTTATTATCGATACAGAGGCCGAATCTATAGTTTTTAGAATTTTTGTCCGTCTGTCGGTCTGTTACCGCATCATGGAAAAACCACTGGAGGGATTTTGATGAAATTTGATATGATGACAGCTGGTTATCCGGGTCAACATATAGGATACTTTTTACCGCGGGAAAATACCTCATTTCTGAGAAAAAATACAAAAATGCAATGTAAGAGTATACTACGAGTAATATGTACAATCTAAGAATTTGGTTTTTGGTCTTGACGTGAGACGTGTCTTTTTAATCATTATTTTCATGTAAGGACGTTACACACTCTCCATTACGCGACAATATTTTATTCCTTCGTCAACTTGTTTACATCTTTTTAGTTATAAACTACTTATTAGTCATAATATAATAAATCATAGTATAACTGTCTCGTTGCTCTAGGAGTCTAGTATCTAACATGTAAAATGCAAAATCTTAAATTTATACATAATAACTGAAGATTTGCCCGACATCAATTTTATGTTCTTTAGGCAAAAACATATCAAACATGCATGGTTTCAATCCGGAACTATCGAATATATCTTACATCGTAAATCTGTCTTGCCCAGAGAATGAGTGATGTGCGATTTCAGTGAGCGTACAGATTGCTCACGCTTCATATCAACTAAGTTATTATATCTATACATATATGTAATAAAATTCTAACTGAGTCGAATCTGTACATCATATATTTTTTTGGAAAATCTTATTGAAATAGTCATTATTATCGATACAGAGGCCGAATCCATAGTTTTAAGAATTTTTGTCTGTCTGTCTGAAAACGCATCATGAGAAAACCACTGGACAGATTTTGATAAAATTTGGTATGTTGATAGCTTAAGGGTCAACATTTAGGAAATTGAGAAAATATCACATCCCTGAGAAATCTATACGAACCTTAAAACATAGAGACGAATCCGAGCGAAGCGAGGGTATGTCGCTAGTCTATACATATAAAACAAAGTCGAGTTAGTTACACCATTTCTAACTCAAGAATGCTGGACCGATTTTTGTGATCGTTGATTTGTTGGATTTTTCTCCGCCATGAGCAGAATAACTACTAAAACATCAGAAAAATTCACGAAAAAAACTTGAACAAAAAAACTATTTCACACGAAGCGTCAAAACTACCTACGGACGAACCTGAACAAAGCTCGAGGGTGACTCGTTAGTATAATATAAAATATATTTATTTGTATAGCCTGTATCTAGTCCCTAGCAAAAAATATGACCTTGGACTTTATAAGCATGTGAAGCTCTAACTATAATTTTCTATAATACTTTCTTAGATTTACGCGAATACTTGACATTTTAAATAAAACTATATATTTTGATTTTCCCAAAAATTTGGGGAACCAAAAATCAAAATAAATTCGCGAAAAAATCCGAAAAGATAGTTTCATTTAAAATATAATTTTCTACTAAAAATATTGTAATAAAACTTAGATAATGCAGACTACTATTTAAGTAGATTTTTTATTGCCTCTAAAAAACCAATTAAAATGCTTAAACATTCATAATACTTGTACAGAATAAAGCTTCTCGTTAATGAACACTGGTTTTTAATATTGCTTTTACTCTAGTAACATTTCATCACTTTTTATTATGTCTTTATTTAGGAGCATGCACTTATTGCTTTAGTCAGATGCTCTATATATTGTAGAACTTTTTTCGCAATCATTGATTTTACAGCCAAGTGTCACTTCAGATTGTATGTATGTTTTTTTGTGTAGACTATACTTTTTATTAAAATTCTTCAATTGTGAACTGATTTTAATATTTCTGATGATTCCATATACCTACTTTTTTTTTAAAAGATCTAACCTAATAATTTATAAGTTAAGGTATTATATTTATATATTTATTAAGGTTTAAATACTTTTAAAATACTTTTAAAATCGTAACACTTTTTGTGAAAAAAATATTATTGTAACAACAATGTTCTGTATCGGTATTTGTTTACCTTTACTGCAACTAATTTGAAAATCCTACTAATATTATAAGTGCGAAAGTTTGTGGACATGTATGAATGTGTGGATATATGGATGTTTGGTACCGTTTCACACAAAAACTACTGAATGGATTTTAATGAAACTTTACTATAGTATAACTCATACATCAGAATAATACATAGGCTACTCTTTATCTAGGAATAATACGGCATAAATAGTGTGTAATAATTATTGTTTCAAGTTAAATTTATATAATTTGTGCGTAATTGTAGTGAAGGGAGCAATTTAAGATATTGAACAATAAGAACTAACATATTATCATCATCACACTGGGTACGTCTCTTAAGAAGACTTCCTGACCAAGATACAGTGATTAATTCTATTCTATTCCTCACATAGCTTTCTTCCTGAAATATCCAGTAAAAGCCGAACTAATGGAAATCTTTTTCAAGAATGTTTATATATATATTTACCTGCCTCGGTGGTGTAGTGGCTAGCATGTACGGCTGCACACTCAGGTCCTGGGTTTGAGTACCGGGTCGGGCCAAGTTTAGTTATTAAGTCTTTCGGTATAGTAAGCCTCAGTAACAGCCCGGAGTTGGGAAGATGGCGCTGTTTCACCCCCGTGCCTCGGAGAGCACGTAAAGCCGTCGGTCCTGCGCCGACACTCTCACCAGTCGTGTCGAGTGGTCGTCCCACCGGAGTAAGAGAGTGACAGGAATAGAGAGTGCACGTTGTGTCTGCGCTCTCCCTCACACGCGTTGCACTATAATATCTCCTGCGCAGTTGGCTAGTCAAAATGAGATTGGCCGCCGTGGCCGGAATCGGTCAGGAGAACATCATTATCATCATTAAGCTATTAATAACATTAGAGTAGTTTTCTTAATAGGATTCAAGACATTTTACGAATAGTACTTTTAAATACTAAATTATTGGTTCAATTATTTGTTATTGTCAATTAATTATAATTATTATATCAATTATAGACTTAAATTATTTTTTTAATACGCTATTACGTCAATTTCGAACTTTTTCGAATATCAGTTTCGAATCGAAAATTTTGTTTTTTAACGGTTTTATGTAATTACGTTTTAACGTTTAGTATAGATTTCTCAGAGATGAGATATTTTGCTGCTGTAAAAAGTCCAATATGTTGACCCAGATAATTAGCTATCATCATACCAAATTTCATTAAAATCTGTCTAGTGGTTTTCTCCTGATGCGTTTCCGACAGAAAGACAGACAAACAAAAATTCTAAAAACTATAGATTCAGCCTCTCTATAAACTGTAGATTTGGCCACTGTATCGATAATAATTACTATTTCAATAAGATTTTCCAAAAAAAAATAATGTGCAGACTCGACTCAGTTTTTCAATTTTAATTATTATATGTATAGATATAAATTTTAAACATTGATTCTTTTGCCTTTAATACATAAACATGAAAAAGTATTTTTTTTTTATATTCTATCTCAAATCTTGTATTTTACCAATTTAACTATTGGTATAATAATATTATACTTAATACACCATTTTTAATCTGTAAAATTTAATTAAAAAAATTTTTTTTCATATAATTACTATATTTTACAACTCGTCGTAGCTCTTAAGAGTTTTCTTATTAAAAATTTTTCAATCACAAAATAAAAGTTATTCATATACTAAATTACATTTTAATTGAATGTTTAGATGAATACATATGAGACTATACTCTCGATTCATAAAGGCAAACTGTTGCAGTGTTTTTTTAGAAAGAATATACCTAAGTGATATGAAAATGTAAACCTACGAGTATGACTAAATAACAGCCTTACGAGGATTCTTTTAGCATACCAGGTTTATCAAATGATGAGATGAGAGGCAATGGTAGTCTACAGAAGATGCATTTCTCAAAGCCATCATTGTTTAAGGAAAACAAGGAAGAAATCGTTAAATGCAGTAACTTAAAAAGCTATATTGGAGTTTTTAAAGGAGAGTTTCCGGTGTAAATAGTTTCACAGAACAATTGGCAAACTTCAAGATATTCCTTTAAAGGAATATTTATCTATTCAAAATATTCCTATAAAGAAATATCTTGAATTTATTTAAAAGTTCTCGAGAGCTTCATTATTCATTTCGTTTTTAACGAGTTTGATTACCTTTTCGGATTCACGCGGTGTGAATCTAGAATTAGTAAGTATTTTACTGAGTAGCTGTATTATAAATACTATTAGCATTTTTGTATCAAATAGCACTCAGCTAATCTCACAATCCTGGCCACATGTAAAATTTTAAACATAAAAGTAATTTTAAGCGCTCACATCTGTTTGCGTTATATCACATATTCCTTAGAGAATTTGGTACAGTAATGTACCCTTTTAATAGGCTTTAATGAACCATCACGTATATGGATTTCTAATACTTCTTAATTTAAAAAATATATCCACGCATATATTTCAAACTAACTCATTTTTGCCAAAAATATGATTAACAATGCGTAACCCAACCCGGCACTCGAATCCAAGACCTCTAGCTTTAAAGACGTGAATGTCAGCCGCTAGAGCAACGAGTAAATTAAACATAATTAAGACTTAAATGCAAACAACACTACACTCCAGGACACAAAAATAAACTCAGCAGTAAAATATAATGACGCCAGACGTATAAAAATGAATATCGTTTTAAATAAAACACTTTTTCGATTTATTCTTCTTCTTTGTTCTCGACGCGTCGAATGATTTACAAGTTTAGTTACAGGAGGGACAAATATTTTTGAGTCTTTCCCGTAACCATACAACACTGAATAAAATAAATAAATATGTTGGAACATTAACATATAGCGCCATCTAGTTCCATGGTATGCTACGAGGCTTGTATTATGGATACCAAACAGTTGATACACTACACATATATAGCTTTAAAATACATACATATTATAAATATAAACACCCATGACTGGAGTACAAACATCCGTGCTCATCGCATAAATGAATGCCCCCAGCGGGACTCGAGCCCGCGACCGCTGACACAGCAAGTAGGATCTCTAAAAACTGAGCCAAACGTATCGTCAAAAATGTTTTTATATTAGTTAAAAAAGCACTTTTATTCAACCTTTATTCAACGAGGTATCTCAACGGGAAATAAAAGTTCGAGAAGATGAAAGAAAATTATACCTTTAGTGAATTGCTCTTAGAGTAATTAAATACATTCGTCTAAAGTAAGTGAGTAGGTACATGTTTGAGGAAAATCTTTGTAAAAAAATTGAAATGTCTTAAGTACCCAATACTAACGAAACATTCGGTTACCGCTTTTCGGAAGTTCACTCTTTTAATATATAATTTATGCGGCAGTATGGTAAAAATAATAATAATTTATTTCATACTAGGATATACATATTTAATTTTTAATGTCACGAATTAAGAAATACTAAATGATAGTGATAAAAGTAACATAAAACTATAAAATATCATTTAAATAACTATGATTTATTGAAATAATTTATATAAGACTAGCAGAACCCGTGGCTTTGCTCGCGATCAAACTGAGAAAAAACAATATTTTCGCAATTCATACTTTATTATTTGCAAAAATAAGTTTGTTCATATTAAATTGATAAATTGTTGTAAATTCTAGTCCTTTCCATTCGAATTCTAGGTCCCTATAAGGCCGTGTTCTAAAAGTGTATGACCTCTCTAAAGCTTAGAAATAAAAGGTTTTCGTTTTCATCTCATACGTTATTACATAAAAATGAAAAAGATGGCGCGAAAAACATAACCCCTTTCCTTGCAGTCGGGTAAAAATTGGAGATCTAATGACGTTTTTACTGCTTTCATGTTTTATAATCTTATGATAATAAAACTGATTCGAAAAATATTTTGTACAAACAATTTACTTTAGCAATTCAAATTTTACAGAAAAAGTATATAAAAATGTTATTCTCATATATGTAAATTGTATATTTACATAACCTTACATCCTCATACCCAACGTGGGGTCTACTTAGTAATATAAACCATCATAAAACCTCGATTAGCATAATGAAAATAGCAAAAGGCGCGTATTGTCCACAACACTAACTAAATCTACATAAAATCGCATCAGGGATTTTATCTTCCGACTTGAGACTACTTATCGACATAAGTGACCTACATACATATATTTAACGACCCCCATCCTTTCTATTCTATTTATTCTTAAGGATTATGACATAAATACGGATTTCATGCAGATAGTAATAGCTAAATCGATAAATAAGCTTTATCGTTTTATTATATGCGTAATAAATGAAATTAAAAAAAAAGTGTGTGTGTGCAATTCACATACGGTAGAAGTGAAACTTCAGAAAAGTAACCTACGAGAGAAGTTAGTTTTTTTTAGCAAGTTTAAAAGTTATTTTACGTTTTATGTAACATATTATATATATATATATATATATATATATATATAAAACATATTATTCAGTATTATTAAGCTATTGCATAGCTTCTATCGCGGGCCTTGAGCGTGGGGACCGAATCCAGAAATTCCGTAACGAAAACAAACCTGACACCCCCCACTCCGACCGGCACAACGGTGATACTTTTTAGTTTTTCCATCTATCGATAAATACCAGAACTTTTAATGACTTTTGGAAATATCACGCTTGTCTCTTTAGTTCAGCAACCCGCCCTTAGGTGGCATTGGTTGTATTGGAAAACTACCGTAATCAGCTGTTTGTGAGAAAGTATATACCTAGGTGTATAGGTATTTATCATCTATGTACAACAGTGAATATCTGTACTCGTATAATTTGTGTGCAAAGTGTTTTAAATATGAATAAACAAAGTGCATTTATTAATGAAGAAAGTCAAGGAAAATAGATACTGCATTAATAAAATAAATAAATAATTATAATTGCATAAGTTGATAAAAAATGCTATGCAATAGCTTTACCGCGGCAGTCTCCGAGTGCCACATTTAATTTTTTTCACTTCCTGTATTCTATCTCATTCTCTCGAAGGTTTAATCCTATATATTTATGTGTTTGCCTCTATCTCGTGTAGCATTTTCTTTTCATCGAGTTTCAAATCACAGCGATTCTAAAGAAGTTTCATTTCAAAAAAATGTTTTTAAGTAGAAAAAAAAATTAAGTACTTGCCTTTTCTCACGTAAATTGGAAAGCTAAAACAGGGATATACATACTAACCTCTTACAGAACATCGTAAGTTAGCAGTAATATCATTAACAAACAAACTTTTAACTCAAATTCACCTTCAGATAGTTTTATTTTGCAGATTATCCTATGTCTTTACTCAAGCTTCAAAATCGAGTTAACTCTTAAGCTGTGAGAAATACACTGACAACCAAAAGGTATAATATACGTTTAATTTATTCATTAACTGATAGCCATCGGGATGCATGTGGTAAGAGCATTGTTAAGACTCGCAAAATATTCATACGCGACGAACCACTGCGAGTCATGCTACACAATTTCGCCGAATTGGATTAGAAAACACGTCGAGCCGCACCACAATGCATTAATCAAGCCCGTTTGCTGTTAACATCGAATGTACTTAGTACAGGAATAGCACCACTATAGGAATAGCAATTGGAAAAAAATAAATCTTTTAATTTGCCTTAACTGCCACATCACAACCCATATATTTCACCGGTGGTAGCTTCCTGATGGATTTACAATGCTGACTTAAATAACTGTAAAAGTTAACTATTCAAAAGTGATTGTAAAAATCTATACTATATTTTTTATATGTAAACTGCCTCGGTGGTGTAGTGGCTAGCATGTACGGCTGCACATCCGGAGGTGCTGGGTTCGAGTACCGGGACAAGCCAAGTTTAGTTATTGAGTCTTTCTGTTTAGTAAACCTCAGTAAGAGCCCGAAGTTGGAAATTTGGCAGTGTTTCACCCTCGTGCCTCGGAGAGTACGAAAAGCCTTCGGTCCTACGCCTTAACTCTCACTGGTCGTGTCGAGTAGTCGTCCCACCGGAGTATGAGAGTGACAGGAATAGAGAGTGCACGTTGTGTCTGCGCGTACACTTGTGCACTATAATATCTCATGCGCAGTTGGCTAGTCTCTGTGAGATTGGCTGCCGTAGTCGGAATCGGTCAGGAGAACATTATCATCATATATACAAGAATTGCTCGTTTAAATATATTAAAGTAAAGTATTTTGATTTGATTGCAACGATTTCCCAATACATTTCGCTAGTAGCCGTAGCGCGTAGCCCGACGACTCACCCCCGCTTCGCTCGGGTTTGCCCCTAAGTACGTTTTAACGGTTAGTATGGAATAAATAAACTATATATTCCATACTAATTCAAAAATACTAATCCAATTCAAATTCTAATGCAAAAATATTTTTTTTAAATCTAATTAATAGTTTTTGAGATTAGATAAACAAACAAAGAAAATCTGTCTCTTTATAATATTAGTATAGATTTTGTAGATATCTACCTATATAATGGTCTAATGACTGTCATGTACGACTGCAGATATATAGTTCTTGGTTTCAATTCCCGGGTGATGTCAAATAATAATAGGGATTTTGTGTGAAGTAATTCAAAACCGGTCAGGAGAATTTTAATTAGAAATACTTAGGCAAATACTATTACGATAAAAGACAGTGTTAGTGTTGTGGAACACAAAAAGGGATTTTTGTAAATTTATAGCAAAGAAGAGGCATACAGAGAAATAGTTATAGCCGCCTATTCTCAGGAGAACTTCTTTCCGAGCCGATGGTAGCTTATTCACAGACTACACTGACGCTTACATTAAATTGACGATTCAATAGCACTTATCTAATAGCACAAGTCTAATTAAATAAAGTTTATTTCATTTCAATGACTAATTGGATTTTATGTTATTTTAGTGAGTTTTCTTATGATAATTGAATAAATTATATTATTGTTATTACAAAGGGTCAAAGAGGATAAACAAAATATAATGGAATTCAAATAATTCGTTATATATTTACAATAATATACAATCTCAGTTACATTATCTCAAACATTACATCCATTTTACTTACACTATGAAACAATTATGAATAAATATAAATAGAAATTTATTTCCTAAATTCGTTCATATGCTTACAAAATTTACACATATTTTAAACATTTTATTGTTAACTAGTTATTAACTTCCAGAACTCGAATTACGGATGTCACTTGGAAAGCTGCCATGCTGAAATGGGACTGGGCTGGTCACGTCATCCGGATGTCAGGTGACCTTTGGGCCAAACAGACAACTTTTTGGATCCCCCAACACAGCAGACGACAGCGTGGTAGGCCGACACGGAGATGACGGGATGAGTTGGACTCCTTCCAAAGAGAATGGCTCATTATGGCGAACGATAGGGAACAGTGGAGAAAGAGCAGGGAGGCCGTTGCCCTGCAGTGGGACACTACAGGCTTATAATAATAATAATAATAAGTTATTAACTAACCTAACCAATCCTAGTGACTTTTTACAATATATACCTTACAGAAACAGGAATAAAAAATATCTACCCTTCGTCATCCTCCTACCCATAAAGTATCTCTAAAAAAAACTTCAATCCATTATCCCATTGTTGCATAGATGAAGAATATGCTTTATAGATAAACTCACTCTAGCGTTTATAATTTTACTACTAAATTTTAAAGACTACCATTTACCTGCTGTATATGAAAAGGGGAGAAATCTAAAAAATTAGGAATTATATATATAGTTAATAGTGCCTAATAGTAATTAATAATAAGTTTTGAGACTTAATTCTGTAATTTCAAATGATATAATCCTGATTGATAAACAAGTGAAACCGCCACAGAAGTTCAATAACTGACACCTTAATCTCCTTTGAATTGACCGCTATTGACATCAATAGACTTAAACGTATTATTCATTGTATAGTAAAGTTATATCAGCTTGTCCAATTGGTACTCCTCTTTACGAAAGAATTCTAAAAATAGAATAGAACAGACTTCTGTTTTTATACTCTTCATTCGTAAAAAAACCGACACTGATCGCCGAATTCACCAACGTCACGTTTAAGGGATCCCCTAAGCATGTTTAGGGGGCTCTTAGGGGACAGTTCCTGTTTCAGCGACAGTTATGGGTTACCTAATGTTAAGATACCACCTAAATATGGGTACTAGAAATACGGGCCCTGACGATGTTAAAATAAAATTTAATTTCGGGGCTAGTTTAGGGGAACCTTTAAGCAAGGGATCCTATACGTAGGTAGTAGTTTATGGGATGTTGGTAAAAGCGGGCATGAGTCTTGTAAAATTCATTAAACGCTGCATTTTCTGTGGTCGAACTTGGGTACCCTTTTATTTAGGATAAAGTTATATAAGCGTAAGTATTGTGCAAATAATCATTATATACATACTATATTGGGCAGCCATTTCAAATCTTAGATATTTTAGTTTATATCAAAAGATAGTATTATAATAGTTAAAATCTCATTTTTATTTGAAAACATAGATAGTCAATATAAAAGACTTTTCCACTGGCTTGATTAAAACAAACCCTGGTATCGACAGCGAATGTTACCATAATATAACTTATAGCATTATAAAGATATGAAAGTTTACGCGATATTGGAGAAGTAAATTGTGCCCAAATGGCACTCCTAGAAGCCACGAAACAAAAAAAATAATTAAAACGAAAAAACAAAAGAAAGTGAAAAATTAAAAGTTACTCATGTATGCTACAGTAAAAGCAAAGTAATACTTGACATTTTAAACTTTATAGAGGAAGGTGCTCTAAACTTACAACAGCTAGTTAAGCTTCTAACTCAAAATGCCAAACAAATCAACTTGCATAACCATACTTCATTGATAATCACATAAAGTGAACAAACTAAATTCAATGTAGCGAATTTGGAAAGATAATTGTATATTTTTCTATGTACATAATATATATAATTTCAGAAATTATAAAATAGTAATTTTCAAAAGCTTAATTTTAAAGTTTCATGTCAACGGGAGAATATTAGAATTATTTACTGTAAAGATTCAGCATCCAAGGTAAATTGAAGCCGTGAACGTACTCGTCGCTTCACAAAACCGCGGTTTTACAATAATCGCGTAAAACTCGCCTGTCAATCGGTCTCTTTAAGCTTTCAAAGCTTTTTTATTGACTTTCCAATTTAAAATAATTTCAGTCAAAAATAATCATATTTTTTTACAATATAATATAAAAATCGCTTTTGATACTACTATTTTCCTATGACATTATAATTGATAAGAAAAATTAAATTATAAGTAAATAAAACACTAAATTGTTGAAAATGGGATATTGTGTCAGATATTCATAAAAACTAGAACACATAACATCTACGTACATATATAATAGTAGGGGAGCCCAAGAGGGGATTTTGGCATTTACTAATGTACGGCAGATGCTCATAAGGAGCGATACCTTACACTCTGTTGAGTATCAGTATCTTCTACACTGACCAAAATATTTAAAAAATATTTTGATACGCCGAAGAAACAAAACCCGCCGCTCTTGAGTAAATCCCAAAATCCCCTCTTGGGCTCCTCTACTATAACATTGCTAAGAATTTATATCGCGTACATATTCTAGTGACTAAGTAACCTGAACAGGAAAACATATAACATATAAGTATTAGATACTATATAAGCAATGAAATATAAGCTTATTTCTGACATTAAATACTTATTATATATAGGTACTTAGTATATAAACTTCAGTCATTCTTTCCAAATAATAAAAACACCATTTAAATTTAACATTTCAATTAAAAATTTCCTTTAAGCTTATCAATTATTTTTTCTAAATAACTTGAACCCACGCCTTCAAAGTTATTAAAGCTTTTAAATCCAAGATTGTTCACAAAATTTAATTGAGACGATCTCAAGAAATACGAATTGAGATATAAGATGATCGTCCAATTTTATATTTTTAATAAATACCAATTCTTATAAGATTTTTCTCTTTTAAGATTCTCTTGCTTCTCTACATTTTGTTTTTTCTTCAAACAAACGTCTCGTTTTTTCGCCTATCTCATACATATGTTGTTTGTAATTCAGTATGCGAGCTGGCTCTAGCTTTGGGCGCACATTTATTCCACAAAATTTGTCTGAATGTTGTTCTAAATTGCTTTGACATAGAACAATAGAGCACGAAGTTGATCGCACCGTTTAGGAGAGCGAGAGCATCCATTAGTTCCCCGAAGAGATTGTAACAGTACTTGAAAAAGCACCGTCCCAGCATCCCACTCATTAATCCTGTGAAATAATATATTTTGGTTACTTTTTAACTTGGAATAACTGGATTGATTTTAGCTGAACTTTCCTTATTTTGCGATCACGAATTTAATATTATTAATTTTTATACTAATTGAATTAAAAAAATTAAGATATCTGCAGCTAAAGTTCGACTACTACTATAAAGGCCATCGGGTCGCAATTATCTTTCGATCTCCAAATTTCTAAAGAACTTTATATGTACTGGCTTTCATACTTTGCAACAAAAAAATAATACATATTATTAACATCTTTTACTAGTAGAGTTATAATATCAAACTACACATTTGAATTAAAAAATATTGCTCTTTTCCAAATCTGTCCTACTAAGCTCAATGTAGGACTTGTACTAATTTAACGCCACCTATAATTCTATGTAAACAAAAAGGTTTATATTAGGTAAATTAATCAAAATTCACAATTCACAAAATTTCGTTTGACCTATATATAGCGCCTTAAGCGGGTCATGTTATTTGGTAACGAACTAGGTGGAAGTACACTTGCAAAAGATAAATTTGGATGATCTTCTAACAAAGTTTCAGTTTGTATGCCAAGATGCTGTAATGTTAATTATAAATTTTATAATAAAACACGTTTTCCTTGAAATTAACGAATAACCTACATTCCATTAGGAAAGTAGCGAAAAGTATGGTTCATGAGGCTATTTGTCAACATGTACATTTATTTGATTCGTGCTCTCTCAATACTACATTAAACTGTACTATAAAAAAACGTGTGCGTGTACTTATGTACGCACGTAAGAAGTTATACTTCTTTGGCGTAACAGAATAAAAATAGGTAAAGATTTTAACCCGTATATCACAACTCTCTGTTTGTAAAAGGAATGTAGCTAACTTCATTATGTCGCTTTCAGCTAACTTCATTATGTCGCTTTTCGGCTGTCGGTGTGCGCAAGCATCGTAAAAATTTTACTCTCATAATTTTTCCAAACGTGCCAAAAGAAGTATCACTTCAAAAAATATTTTTTAGATAGTATGAAACATTAAATATAGGCATAAATGAACTAAGAACGCCTTAAATTTAATACATGGTATCCTTCTAACAAATAAGTACATTGAAGTAATATATTACGACAAACGCCTTAATAAAAATTAGTTAAAGCGAGGAAAAAAATTAAATTAGACCATTATTCGTCATAACTCGTTGAAAATGTTCAAACAAAAAGAAACAAATTGTCAAATTTCAATTCTTTTCAATTAATTAAATTGAATTTCTTACATAATTATTTTGTAAAATATCGTAATTCAGTTAAGTTAATTCAGAAACATTCTAAAGGCGTATAAGCATGTTATTACGAAATACTTTTCACTAATAGCACAAATCACATGTTCTTCCAAAGGCCACGTACAGTCCCTGAGGCTATTTTTGGCGAAAAATAAAAGGGAAAGCTTGTTCCCGCTGGGTTTAGGTATAATTTCTACAATTGAGTACAAGATAGTAATTTATACATATAATAAAATTGTAACTCAGCCGAATCTGTACATTAAATATTTTTTGGAAATCTTATTGAAATAGACATTATTATCGATACAGAGGTCAAATCTATAGTTTTTAGAATTTTTGTCTATCTGTCTGTCTGTCGGTTACCGCATCACAGAAAAACCACTGGAGGGATTTTGATGAATAAGAGTATACTAATATGTAAAACCTAAGAATTTGGTTTTTGGTCATCGCGAGCGGAGCCGCGGGCAATGCTAGTAATTTATAATTACTTTCATATGACATAATTATTTAGAACATTTAGTATGCTGAAACATCTACATATAATATAATCCATACTTTAATATTATAAATGTGAAAGTGTGTTTGTATGCTTGTTTGTTTGTCCTTCTTTCACGTCACGGATCGACGGATTGGCGTGATTTTTTGTGTGGAGATAGTTGGAGGGCTGGAGAGTGACATAGGCTAATTTTTACCGGGGGAGATTACCTAATTCCTACGGGAAAGCATGTTATAATATAATATAAAAAAATATATATGATTAGAATTACTTGAAACTTGGTATTAATGCTCTTCAATCAAATTAAATAAATACGTATTTTAGCAGTTTTCGAAATTCTTTATATATATATATATATATAATATATATATATATATATATATAATATATATTATATATATATATATATATATATAATATAGTTTTAGCGCGAGCGAAGCCGCGGGATCTCCTAGTATGTGTATAAATGCGAAAAACTACTCACCGATTACAAACTTGAAAGGCAAGTAAATTCCTAATAAAGAAGAAGTACTTGGTATAAAGGAATTTTTGAAATTGAACCTCTAGAGGTGTTGGAAGTTTCTATAAAAATCAACTAGTTTCAAACTACGTGGGCAGAACATAAATTTACCCTAATCGGAAATCGAACTAACTGATATTTCAGTATAATAATTAATCCAGACAGTCATTAGTGTAGTTTTCCCAAAATACATTAGGAGTATAGTCGTATTTTAAAAAGCAAACGTGAAAATCAAAACTTATATTATTAGAGTTCTCTTTCAACAATGTACGGATAATTTATTTTACCTAATTCAATTCTCTTCCAGACTGCCATTCGGAAATTTAGAAAATGGACTATTGTTAATTGGACTAATTATGTTAACTGCACGTATAAATTGAATGAAAACAATTAAGCCCCTAATACATTTGGTTTTCATTTGCTGAAATATTATCTTTTGTCTATAAATTCTTTGCTACTTTACTAGCAATTGTCTACTGCTCCATTCGAATAGTTTATTTTTGTGCATTGGTGTTCGCCTAGTAATCGAAATTCGTAATATAGTTCGTTATATATTTATATAGTTATATAAAAAAAACTACTTCCAAAAATGTATATTGATAACACAAAGGCTCGTCAAACGAAACAAAAATAAATAAATTGGTCGAGAAACATAGAAGAATTTTTTTTTTTTTGCCTGTTTATACATAGATTTGTTTTTTTTTTCAATATTCGTGGTGTTTTTTTAAATATCCCTAATTACATAGGTAATAAAATATATTTATACTATATCTCTATTTCTCTCAGTTATTTCTTAATTGATGCAAAAAGAAAGCTATAAAAAGCAAAAATGTTATTCAAATCAGACTGACAGTTCCAAAAATTAGTGCGTACGAACAAAAAAAAAATCCGCTTATAATATTAGTTAATAATGTAGATAATAATGAATTTCAAAGTGTGTTTGTTGCTTTGTAATTTTTTCAAGCTCTATCAAATCAATGGATCGAGGTGATATTTTGCTAAGATCATTGATAGAGCTTTTGTATATTCTTAGAATAAAATAATCAGTGGGTCAAAGAGTGTCATATATAAATTAGTATGTTAGTATTCTAAAATAGTAAATAACAAATAATTTTTAAAAGAGCAGCTGCTGGGTTTTCAGCAAGCTATTTCCGAGAAAACTGGTTTACGAGCCGGCGGTAAAATTTTCACTAACTTACAATATTGAAATTTTAATTTAACTGTAAAGCTCTGTTAATTTAACTGTAAAGTAAAAGTGAGTGATGTCTTTAGTATCTCTGCTCAAATTTGCTCCTCAAAGTTTAATGACATTTCCGTCAGATTACATAGACTTCTTAACAATTAACACATAATAACATACATTTTTATGTGAAAACTTTACTGGTTTATTTGTTATACATAATTATTTATTTCTATGTAATACTTCACTGTATGTTTCCCAAATATATTAAGAAATAAAAAAAATACACTCAGTCGAATTTAGTACGTAAATTTTGACCTACCCAGGAATAGAACATTGCACTATCATTAATTAGAACTATGAAACTAACAAATAAATAATAAGAGAAACTGTAACATGTGTAATGACAAAAATGTTATATTCGTTCGTGATTTATCGTTCAAATTTTTATTTCCAGCTCGTCACCATGAAATCATAAAACAAGAGTAAATTAAACATTTAAAAACCCTCGACCATCTTGGACTGATTTTCATCAAACATAGCTAAAAACACTTCCGACTAATGCACATTTCAAACAAAAAAAAACAAAATCAAAATCAGACACGTCAAACTTATAACACCCCGTAGTTTTTAGTTTTTGCGTCGAGGGTTTATATATGTAGCAATATACTCTATGGTCGAGGGTTACAAACGTTTATTTGTATGTAGCTATTAGCTTCTAAGTTCTATATTTACGCTGGCTTTCTGGGTATGCAAAACAATAGAATAAATACAACCATTTTTACGTAGTAATCGAGAAAATATAAGAAACAAGTTGTATATCAATGTATGAAGTCTACGAAGGTTTTTTACCCGCCAATAAATTCGGATAATTTATGATTTTTTAAAACAAAAGATATAATATATATACCTGTAAATAATTTATGTACGTGACATGTGTATAGGTGACTTTATACTTAAGTAGAGCCAGGGTAAATTGCAAATATTAAATAAATTAGCATTTTTAATCTAGCCGCTTAATCCCGTGTTTTACTAAACCATTATTTATACTTGTATTAGATATGTCTAGCCGCATAGTAAAGAGCGCTAAAGCTTAACCTTAATACATGTCGGTCTAAGTCTTAGCCAACTAATATAAAACTATATAAAAATGAATGTAAATTAGATAAATCCCTAAACAAAGGAAAATTACTTCAAATACATAATATATTATAGTAATTTTCGGTTTATTCTTGCAATAATGATTTATTATATAATTATTCTAATTACATACTTAACCGCCCCAAACTTGGTTTAACATAACTAACTTTCAAAGCAAATGAGCCTAATTAATAAACTTTGTACAAATAAATTACAGGTTTACTGCTTACCCAAAATTCCTTGAGGAAATTCAGTCAGCAAAAACAGTAGAAGTACAGCGACAAGCATTCTCGTAGTTCGATCGGTCCTTCTCTCGGCTTTTGAGCGCTTAGTAGTTTTCCTTGTGAACACATTTCCGTTGCCATTGACAACCGTATCTCGACACGCACTATACCCTTTGAGAGCCTTCTTCCGACTGTTAGTTCTATACAATACTCGGATTAGCCAAGCACTAATCACGGTTAAGATTACGCAGGGAAGTAGTTTTATGACCACAGCGTGAACCCAAAAGTTGATCTGATATAGACTTCCGTCGTAATTAGAATCCACGTAGTAGACCTTTGACGGTGACCGATCTAATGTAAAATCTTCATGTATAGTAAATACCTGGAATTAATAAAAAATAATCATTAATTAATTATAAACAAATGTATGGTATACAAGCATTGCCCGCGGCTCCGCCCGCGTTCAGATGACCAAATACCAAATTCTTAGGTTTTACATATTAGTATACTCTGACAATGCAGTTTTTGTATTTTTTCTCAGAAATGAGATATTTTCCCGCGGTAAAAAGTATCCTATATGTTGACCCGGATAACCAGCTATCACCATACCAAATTTCATCAAAATTCCTCCAGTGGTTTTTCTGTGATGTGGTAACAGACAGACAGACAGACAGACAGACAAAAATTCTAAAAACTGTAGATTCGGCCTCTGTATCGATAATAATGTTTATTTCAATAAGATTTTAAAAAAAATATCTAATGTACAGATTCGGCTTAGTTACAATCTTATTATATGTATAGATATAGATAAAACGTTCGAATTAAATTTAAATTAATAGCATTGGTCTGGTTTTTGTTATAGCTAAAAAACTTTATAAAGGAATTGAACCTACAAAATGTTTATAAATACGCAACCACTGTGTCATGAAGTCATCAGTAATACCATAAGTTATTAGCTAAATAAAAGGTTAGCGGTAATACTTCACGTATTACGCGTACATATTTGCGGATGACGTCACACTTTTAGAAAGATCGCAATTAAAGTACACAGCTGTTCAATTAATCATATTAGGATTGTGTTATGATTAATTAGATGAAAAACAATATATAAAGTAACATTTGTTAACATTTTTGAAAAACATTTGTTAACAATAAAATAACATTGGTAACATTTAATCTTTTATACCTGCACTAGCATTGCCCGCGGCAACGCCCGTGTTCAGATTACCAACCACCACCAAATTCTTAGGTTTTACATATTAGAATACTCTCATTGCAGTTTTTGTATTTTTTCTTAGAAATGAGATATTTTCCCGCGGTAAAATGTATCCTATATGTTGACCCGGAACACCAGCTATCATCATACCAAATTTCATCAAAATCTGTCCCGTGGTTTTCTCGAGATGCGGTAACAGACAGACCGACAGACAGACAAAAATTCTGAAAACTGTATCGATAATAATGTCTATTTCAATTAGATTTTCCTAAAAATATTTAATGTACAGATTCGACTTAGTTACAATTTTATTATATGTATAGAATTTATCATGTAGGTACCCTTTAAAGAACAGTTAATCTACTTAAGAGACATTACTAACATAATGCAACCCATATTTGAACAATAAATATATTTAAGACTCTTTGTAAATGCCTATTCTACCATTTACATTGCTACGTTAGAATTTTTATGAAAAATTCCTTCTTATCCTATTCTATTAGGACAATATTTTTCCAAATTTTATGCTTTAAGGTTTAGCTTATATGTTAAACCTACTAATTTTACAAGAGATTTACCATCGCTTCGCTCGGGAGCGTCCCTAGGTGCGAATCTTTCCGTAATACATTGTTTTTTATAATAACTCTATTGGAATTTTTTATGAAACGTAAATTCGAATCTTCAGTAATTTTTAAGGATTTTCGATTTTAGCGTTGGAAACCTAAATATTTCAGAAATAAAACATACCCTATATGTAACCATACAATAAGTATCTACGGTCGCATCGGTGAGCGACATGCTAGGACCCTTCTCGCCCTCGTCTGTTACTGCCCCCGCTGTCATCGTCGTAGTTAACATATTATTATGTTTCGCGAGTTATTTTAATTCTGTGATATCTTCTAAGATATTCATCTAATTTAAATGGTGTAAAGGTCAGTTTTGATCTAAATTAAGTGCTTAAGATGTCTAACATATGTATTTAAATAAGGATTAACACCTAAAAACACCTTCGAAAATATAACATTATTTTAGATCCAATTTGAGAACCATAAAAATGCTTATTGTACGTCCACTTCAAAAGATAGCTACATGCTATCGCGGAAATTAGAACATTTCGTGGTATCTGTTCGGTAGTTTTTGAGATTATAGCGTTCAGTCAGACAGACAGACAGATGCGATTGGGGACTTTGTTTTATATTATGTATAGATATACTTGTTTTCGTCGTTAATTTGAACACGTATAAGATTTTATTTAAATAAATCTCAATCATTTAGGGAAATTGAATTAAAAATATTTACTAATGTACGAATTCACACGGATATACACTAAGATAATAGAAAAATATATAAACCCAGAACCAATTTTTGATAAAAGATTTATATTAATTGTGTAATATTTAATATTGTTTTTTCAGATCTATAAGTAAACACTGTAGAATAAATGAACAGTTAGATTGTAAGTTGAGAGGACCCTGAGTGAAATGACATACACAAATTCCCATGTTTGCTAAATGTTCTTAGTATTCAGAGCCACGTTATGGCTAAGTATTTCTATTGTATTTATAGGAATACCATCGGTATCGATTAGTTTAAGGTGTGAGAACCTTGGCCGATAAACCAAGCTTCATTAATTGTACTCTGCCACACCATTACGCCCTCAATCCATCACTGACTGGGATGTATTAGTTTTAAATTATTTTGATAGTTGACAATCCTATTTTAGATCCAATTGTAATACATATTAGGGATAATTCTATTATTAGAAAACAATAATATTTCATACTTCATTCATATATTTATAATATATACTATATTTATTTGTGATGTGATGTGATGATGATATGATGGTGTAATGGGAATAATAATTACTTTTTAAGTAAATCAGGTACACCGACTTCAAAATCACTTATAAGTTTAATCATTCACACTTATTGGTGGTTTTTTTCTTAAAATTATATCTCATTTCTGAGAAAAAATACAAAAACTGCATTGTAGGAGTATACTAATATGTAAAACCTAAGAATTTGGTTTTTGGTCATCTGAACGCGGGCGGAGCCGCGGGCAATGCTAGTTTGTTATAATTATAGAAGGTAATATTTAAACACGCGGTATCCTATCAACAGATTATTTATTTTACAAGTTCATTTACACAGTAATATATTTATTACCAGCATAGTTTACTAATCTACACCTACTTATATAAATTTAGTTCACAAGCGTAAATACATTGGTTACGTACTCGAAACCATTGGATATCTTAATTTTTGAAGAAATAATAATAAATTCATTTTTGGGCAACTTAAAAAAAGGAAAAGGTACTTAATTCAAGGATGTTTTTTAGGATGTTGCACGATGTTTTGGCTGTTGTGAAACAATTTTTGATTTTTCTCATATAAATATATATAGAAAAAATCTTTTAAGAATTTTAAATATAGCTTCCCAAGGGAACAAGTAGTAAAAAGGATTATTTAATATACCCTTACTTTCATTATATAAAAAATAAATGAAAAAAGACCGACTTCCAGGCACTGAAAACTTTTATTTTTTAAAAATACGAATTAACAAATATAACTGAATTTTAACTTTAGGGCAGACGTCAAGACCTTGTTCCAATACCACTTTTTTCCCTGTTGCTATTGAGACTATAAGTAATAGAAAATATGGAGTTATCCCAGATGTCATGTTCGTTCGTGAATTTTCTCATCGTGCGTGAAAATTAATGAAAATAAGGTTTTAAATAAATTGTATTGTGCTGATTGAAACTAATTACCGTTAAAAAGCACAATCGACAAAGAAAATATTTTCGGCTAAAAGTCTAGAACCGCTGAGCAAGTCAATTGTAGAAAATTGCAGTTTTCGAGCTGCCGCTATTATTTTAATTGTTACCAATAAAAAGTCATTGTGAAATTGTTTTTAAGATTTCTTTTCTATTTCATTTTATAAAACTATAGTTTAAAAAGATTTTGTTTTAACGTTTGATGTCGAAGCCTTGCTTGCGCAATATAGTTAGTATAGTAGTTGCAATATTTTATATTAGCATTTCATTTTTACTCCATTTGAGTAAATAAATAAAATACTCTGTAATTTATTATTTAAAATTATATAACAATATTATTTTTATCTTCTATAATAGAAAGTTCAATTTACATTTTATTGTCTTCAATAAATATTCTTCTGTGTCTCTAATAAAAAATAGGCTCTTTCCGAGAAACAAACAAACTAATTTTTTGCTCTGTTATTGCGTGTTTAAAGAACAAACATATACAAACACTTTCGCATATTACATTAAAATACATGGATGACCCAAACTTTCTTTTTTTTCGAAAAAAAATTTTTTTTTTTTGGTAGATTAAGTTTATCATAAAAGCAAAACCTTATCTAAATATAAAATTTGATCAAAATCCTCAGAACCTTTAACGAGTTACACGAAATACATGTATATATAAATATATATACACATAAATATATAATATATGCCTCGGTGGTGTAGTGGCTAGCATGTACGGTTGCACACCCGGAGGTCCTGGGTTCGAGTCCCGGGTCGGGCCAAGTTTAGTTATTGAGTCTTCCTGTATAGTAAGTCTCAGTAACAGCCCGGAGTTGGGAAGTTGGCGGTGTTTCACCCCCGTGCCTCGGAGAGCACGTAAAGCCGTCGGTCCTGCGCCTTAACTCTCACCGGTCGTGTCGAGTGGTCGTCCCACCGGAGTATGAGAGTGATAGGAATAGAGAGTGCACTTGTGTCTGCGCGTACACTTGAGCACTATAATATCTCCTGCGCAGTTGGCTAATCTCATTGAGATTGGCCGCCGTGGCCGGAATCGGCTAGGAGAACATCATCATCATCATATCTATGTATATACAATATATGCTTATTTAATATTTATAAGATTAGCATGCATCCTACGGGAGATGATTCATGTACTGGCACCAAAAATATTAATTATGTTAAAGAAAAACTATGTCAACCAATTCTAAGAGAACGATAGTTAAACCTTGTATATAAATTATTACGTATTAAGAAATTATTGTAACATGTACATATTTTTTCTAATATTTTAATTTAATAATATTCTAATACATCTTTATTAAATAAGATTGTACTATTAATAGTGTCGTAGGCATCAACTATTTATTCCTTATTTATATATTTTGCTAAATTGCTATATTTAATTAATACTAAATTGTATTTCAAATACTTATAATAGATTAGCGTTTTGTTTCTGAACGGATTTGTATTATCTTTCCAATTCACTTATGTGTTTTATTATTATTTATAAATAATTATTATTTATTACAGTTATAAATAATTCATTAAAATATATTAACAAATTATTTAATTTATCTTAGTTGCTTTTGATCATTATGGCGTCTGTGCAGGTAATTGTATTTAAAGCCGTGTAATAGTGATAAGTCTTTTGTGTAGTGTTTCATTATATTTTTTAAATAAGTAAAATCTAGTTAAATATAAATAATATAAGTAAATTAGTAGAATTTTTTAAATAACAAAACCGAAGCAAATACGCTAAACTAAGTGAAAAAACTACAGAATCGTCTTCTACTGCAATAAATAGAAACCCCCAAGGCACACTCAAAGGTGATCAACGAAGCGCGAGGAAATCGTGAAATAAAATGTCATTTTACTTATGCAGACAAAAATTCTCAAAACTATAGATTTGGCCTCCCTATCGATAATAATGACTATTTCAATAAGATATTCCAAAAAATATTTAAGTAATGTACAGATTCGACTCAGTTAAAATTTTATTATAGGTATGTTTAGATAATATTCGTATGTTTGTATTCTCTATGCATTTCTAAACCATTGTCCGATTGTGATGATATTGTGGTAAGTAATTCTGTATACGTCTGTAAAGGTCCTGGCGCAAAATTTTCTCTAAAAAAAATCTTTGGACCTTTGTCATTTATGCGTACCTAAACCATTCAAGCTTAGATACCGGTAGATTTTTTTGCTTTAGCCAGTACTACCCACTAAAACTCAACAGAACCTCCCCTGTTTTAATGCGGCATCGCGTCCACTTTGCTGTCAGAAAAGTACCTGGAGTAGCCCGTATGGTACACCACCCACCAAACCACCTCCCAGTACGTTTCTTGGCTTCGCGCCAGGTTCGATTGCCGTACTCTGTTAAGTGGTATTTTTTATGTGAAAAATGATTCGCATATGGAAATATCAGAGGCGTGACACTCGGAATTTGAACCCGCTTTACTCGCTTTCCCAAGATAAAAAAATAAAAAACAAATTTAAAAAATGTATTTATGTTTGAACACATTTTTCTTAGTAAACTTTTTAGGAAATATTATAATTAATAAATAATATTTTATAAATAATATTTTTCTCTATTTTTCATATCCTTTACCTTTCTTTGAAAATAATAATAATTTTAAAAATTTCGAATTTTTGCTTTTTTTTATTGGTTTTTATTGAACATGTTATTAGTATTATTTATTAACTTTCACATTTTCATTAGAAATACGTGTAACAAAAATATATAGTCATTGGTCATCTATTAGAATGTTTGGTTATAGCAGTAAAATTCAAGTAAATATTGGACTCAATAAGCTCAATTATGTTGATTGTAAGTTATTACTTGCACCAAACAAAAAATAATAATTCAATCCTTCAAAATCATACAATTATAATTGAGTATGTGTATTAAAATTATTGGAATCTGTATATAAAAAAATATCATTAATAACAACGTATTTTGTATGGTTTCTAAAATATTACCGCCAGTATTTACATAGTCTTCAAAAATACGAAGAAGACTTATGCAAGACATACGTTAGGTAATAAAAACGATTCTATTGCCATTGGAGCATTCACAATAATATCAAAGAATACTTCTATGATAAGAACCACATGGAACATAATATTGGTAAGTTTGTTTACTTATACGGCGAGTCTATCTCCATTTTTAATACATGCAAAGGTTTCTTTGATGTAGTGCCTAGCTCGTAGGGTTGCAGGCCTGAAAATCTAGTCCCGGGTCGTATTAAATATAATAATATAGTAATTACTTCTTCTGTTAAGAAATTCTCAGTAACAGCTTGGAGTTAGTAGTATTACAGCCCTAGGGCAAAATCGGACTTGCGCCTAACCTCTCACACTCGAGTCGAATTATCATCCCATCGGACTTTGTGAATGTAAAGAATAGAGAGCGCAGTTGCCTTTGCGCAATCTTATGCACTATAATCGGTCATAGAGGCATTATTATAAGCGGAGTTTATTAGATCAAATTGCCTATAAGTTACCGGATACACTGCTTAGATGCTACTTGTAGGTGATTATCTATACATATAATAAGATTCTAACTAAGTCGAATCTGTACATTAAATATTTTTTGGAATATCTTATTGAAATAAACATTATTATCGATACTGAGGCCAAGTCTATACTTTTTAGAATAATACATATATTTTTATCATTTGCCGCCGCGACCCTATTTATAATTTGAAACAAGAACGTTCGTAGATTTCTACCCTTTTAGCAAATAACATTTACTGTTTATGTGTCAGCTGATGAAAAATATATTGAATATCTCCTACCCCTGAAGTCATCGTATGTCACATATTACCATCTGTACATATAATAATCTGAGTCGAATTTGTACATTAAATATTATTTGAAAAATCTTATTGAAATAGTCATTATTATCGATGCTGAGGCCAAATCTGAAGTTTTTAGAATTATTGTCTGTTTGTCTGGGAACGCATCCCAAAAAATCACTGGACAGATTTTGATGAAATTTAATATGATGATAGCTGGTTATACGGGTCAATATATAGGATACTTTTTACTGCGGGAAATGTCGCATTTCTGAGAAAAAATACAAAAACTGCAATGTAAGAGTATACTAATATGTAAAACCTTAGAATTTGGTTTTTGGTCATCTGAACGCGAGCGGAGCCGCAGGCAATGCTAGTACTAACACACATACATATAATAAAATAGTAACAAAGCGAAATCTGTACATGCAATTTTTTCAAAACAATAAATCTTACGTATTGTGTACATAATATAGACCCCAAAACAGTGGATGTTATTTTTGTCTGTTTGTCTGATGTCTGAAGTGTCAATATGATGAAAACTCAATATTCCATCTATCGCGTATGGAAATGTGAGTAAAGCCATAAAAATATCTTTGCAAATTAGGTAGATACAATATGAAACTATGAACTATTCCAAATAATAGACTTCAAATATTAAATGTGTACAAAAATCGATAGGTTTTAGAATGTTTCAATAAAAGAATCACTAGAAAAAGTAAATGGACATTTTTACGTAACATCCTAATACTGTGCTATTTTTATTTAAAATATTTTGCTTTAATTCTTTACTTTCGTCTATATTTTTGATAGAAATTGACAGAAATTTTACTTTTATTATGGTTTCACAGTGTATTTGATTGGGATCTTTGACTATAGAGCGACAGCGTAGTGTAAACTCAATTGGCTATAATATTATTTAAATAATAAGTATATTACTAAAACTTTTTTTCATTTAATGTGATTATTATGTATTAAAAAAAAATTAAGACCTCTAACCGAGGTTGTGACTTTGGTATTCAAAGAGAATTTAACTAAAAAAAAACTGTTTATAATACACTAAGAAAATATCAATACTTACAAAATAGGAAGGAATGCAAAGTACGGGTGGTAGCAAAAAGCTGCTTATAATTGCAATAGAGCAACGTTTCTCTGTGCATAAAGACGGCCCGTGTGAAGGATACCTGGAAAAATGAAATAAATTAAATCATATTGCACACCTCTTTTACATATCTATACTTAATATCTATACTTAATATTCCCAGAAAATGTTCAAAAGGCTTCTATCGCCAAATTCAAAAAAATTGTTAAAGAACGTTTGTGTGCTAAAGGCTATTATACAATAAATGATTTTATAGAAGATGGCACACCTTGGGAATGAAATGATCGCCTCCAGACTACTTCAACTTGATAGAAATATTGTAATTTATAATCTTACTTTAAAAAAAGATTATACTTTAAGAAAAGACATTGGTCCCGCTGAGTTTCTTTCGCCAGTTCTTCTCAGGTCTGAGGCTTCTTCTTTCCGAACTGGTAGTAGACTCATGACGTTCAGTAAAAAATTGTAATAATTTAATGCTGAATAAAATATTTTGATTTGATTTGATATTATAAAGAAGCAGAGTTTGTTTGTTTGTTTGATTTAACGCGCTAATCTCAGGAACTACTAATCCGACTCGAATTTTCTTTTGGACTAGATAGTTCGTTTATTCAGGAAGGCTATATATCATCATGCTACTATCCAAGGGAGCGGAACAGTAATCATAAATATCAACAGATTTTTATTTTATTTATTTATTTTTTGCAAAATATGCCAACAATACATTGTACCTACATTCTAAATTATTATGTTATAAGATTACTTATTCTAGTACAAGCATTAATTATAGGCATACACACATTGATTACATTTCCGGCTTTAAAACAATAATATATGAAATGTTAAATACATTTCCAACAAATATTTATAGATAAAATTAACTTAAAGATTACAAGAATTCGAATTCGTGAACACTAGTTTAATCAAATTAATCGAAAAGATCGATGCGAAGCCGTGGGTTCTGCTAGTTTTAATTGTAGATAGAAATTATTATATTATAGATAGTATCTATTTTATTGGTCTGTCACAATGACCTGGTGGCTGACTCTACGGATGGAGATCATGAGATCGGATAAAACTTATTATTGGGTTCTTATGTCGCTTAGTTCATGGGAGATCGGTGGGATTCACCCCCAAACTGTCCTGTAGGACCCCCAAACTTCCCGCCGGTCAAGCCCAATTGCTCGTCTCATTAGCTTATGTGTTTGCTGGTAGATTATAAATAAAAATCTTATGTATATTAGTAAAACTGGCCTCCTTGGAAATATAGTAGGAGAATATCATCAAAGTTATTCTATTTGCCTCTTTAACTAGAGCGATAGAGCTAGGTAGTTATCATCATTATCCTGTTATACTTTCGATTTTATATTATTAGTATGAATGTATACATGCTTTAACCTCATAAGTTACTTAAAAATATTATTAGGACATTTTTATAAAAACATAGATTATGCAAATGTAGATAATATCATTCTTATATCCATAATATAAACAAATATCTGCAAAAAGCTCAGCTGTTTTAACATAAATCGTCTCACTACATTATCCTTCCTTTACAGAATAGACAGTAGACACGAAGAGCATTACGACCCATCCTTTGTTTTCCTCCAACGCGATGTCGATACAATAATTATTATGAGAGATAGTACAAGAACTCAGTATGTACATACTCGTAAATATAAATTATACATATATGATAATACAAACAATAACTCTGTGCAAAAAGCGGACTCTTAGACTAAAAATCATTATATTTTTTTAAATAAGACAACATCGTGAACTAGTCGTATTTGAGTTAAACTGAGCGTATCAAAATCGAACGGTATACTATTTAAGTTAAATTGACCAGTTCAAAAATGCTTGTAAATTACTATTTTATCGGGGAGTTTAAGTTTTGAGATGAAAACCAAAACGTGGACTTCTGCGCGAATTTTACGACTATAATTCGTAAAGTGCTTAAAGTGGACTGAGAAGAGTATATAGTAATATGAAATGGCTTGTAATAAACTGAAATAATTTATTCCAGTAATAAATTATGAAATCCTGTAAACTGAATACTAAAATGCCGTTATTTCGCTAAAACTTCCAAGGAATGTCGCGAACTGTTTTTATTTTGTTATCGTATATGGATAAATAAAAAAAAAAAACATTTAAATTCTAAAAATAACATCTATACAGTTAAATAAAATGTAAGAGTCTGTTTGTGATATCAAAATAACAGCTTTTCACTAAATACATATGAAATTATATACGGAACTTATAAGAAAAACATAACTTTTAATTTTTTTATCTCTCTGTTTTTTCGTGCTTATTTCGCTGGCAGATAGCTGATTTTATAAGAAGTAAGTTAGGCTACTTTTATTATAGAAAAAAATTTAGAGTTCCGCACAAAAAAATTAATACGTCCTAAATATAAGCCCTTCCTATCCTCTTGCAAATTAGATTTTACTCTGCTGCATACAAACATTGTATTGAATACAGAATCCGATCCTTTTAAGAACAGCGTTATGAATCTTTGAATCATGGCAAGAAACTAGTCCCTTAGAGAAATAAGCTTTACAAACTTCTTGGATTTCTTAGAGAAGTTGACAATTGACAATCGATATTGTTATTGGAAAGCTAAAATACGTATGAGAATTATATCAGACTAGTATTATAAATGCGAAAGTTTGTATGTTTGTTCACTTTACGCTGAAAAGGATGAACGGATTTGGATGAAATTTAGAACACCAGTAAACTATGACCTGGAGTAATACATAAACTACAGTTAGGTAGATAACAGACACAGGCGGAGAAGAGTAAATCGCTTGTATTATCATATATTTGCTAGTTTTTCAAAATGTCATTTTCATGCAATATTTAGTTTTCTATTAAAATAACCATTTTTAGAAAGATATCTTGCCGCTTTATTTTAAAGATAACACTCTAAATAATTTTTGCTCAACCTTTTTTATCGAAAGAGAAAATAATTTAAAAAGTATACTACTACTAGGTTACGATAATTTTTAAAATCAATTTACGTTACAAATAAATTAACTATCATTCTGTCCGTACCTTTACCTATACATACAATAAAATTGTAACTAAGCCGAACCTTGACATTAAATATTTTTTTGGAAAATCTTATTTAAATAAACATTATTATCGATACAGAGACCCAATCTATAGTTTTTAAGATTTTTGTCTGTCTGTCTATCTGTCTGTTACCGTATCACAGAAAAATCACTGGAGGGATTTTGATGAAATTTGATATGGTGATAGCTGGTTATCCGGGTCAACATATAGGATTCATTTTACCGCAGGAAAATACCTCATTTCTGAGAAAAAGTTTAAAAAACTGCATTGTAAGAGTATACTAATCTGTAAAACCTAAGAATTTGCTTTTTGGTCATCTGAACGCCGGGCGTAGCCGCGGGCAATGCTAGTAATAAATATTTATCCCATCAACGTTTCCGCGATCCGGATTGAAAAATTGCGCATTAAAATAGAAGCTCATATATTTTCTTTGTAAGATATGAGGTGCGCTTGGCAAAACGCCGGACTTCTGTCATACGTTTACTTTTTGCTAGCCGAGATTTGTAGTCCATAAATGTTTTCATTTTAGCATGTTTTATATTCTCTGAATTGACTTGTTATGCCGTGAGTTTAATAACTTATTTTCTTTGAAAATAAAGCTTATTCAAACTTGTTTGAATGAAAATTATTAAATTTTGTTCTAATAAACATTTCTCAAGAAATATTAACATAATTATATCTTAAATGTTGTGGGAATTCGTAAAATTAAAGCTAACTTATGAGAAATGCTAAGCAATATCATAACAATAATTCTTTGTGCCTTTCAAAATATCAAACTCGTCGTTCTGCGTGTGGCAGTATAACAGCAACTTACTCGCCTTAACAGTATAGGTAATACAAGGTAAATAAATGGAATACCTTTGTTTTGGCAATTTACATGTTGGTTCAAAAATCTCATATAATCTCATGTACATGTAATAAATTATCAGAGCTCAAATGTCACGAAAATATATTTTTTAATAAAATCAAAATATACTTTATTCAAATAGACTCTGTGAGGAATCTAACACCGGTAATATCTTGTTTAAATGTAGATTTCAAATTATGTAAAAATTGGTAAATCTATAATTAATTATCTACAAAAACGCGAACTACTGAGAAGCGACGAATGAGAGGCGTCAATTATGTAATAATCTGTAAATTAGTGTTCGCCTAGTGGTCGAAATTCAACTATAATATCATTGTTGAAAGTTTAAGAAAATCATTTGTGATAGAATTTACCTATCTACATAAAAAATATTTTTATTTCCTAATTTATTGACAACAAAGCTCGACAATCGCTCCTAAACAAAAAAAAGAAAAGTACAGTACGTACGGTTTTTTCTTAGCCTATTTACGAGTATATATAGACCAGCGACTCACCCTCGCTTCGGCTTCGTTTCTAGGTGCATTTTAACAGGTATTATGGTATAGATAGACTATACATTATCTATACATATAATAAAATTGTAACTGAGCCGAATCTATACATTAAATATTTTTTGGTAAATCTTATTGAAATAAACATCATTATCATGATACAGAGCCCGAATCTAAAGTTTTTAGAATCACAGAAAAACTACTGGAGAGGTTTAGACGAAATTTGGTATGGTGATAGCTGGTTATTCGGGTCAACATATAGGATACTTTTTACCGCGGGAAAATGTCTCATTCCTGAGAAAAAATACGAAAACTGCAATGTAAGAATTTGGCTTTTGGTCATCTGAACACGGGCGGAGCCGCGGGCAATGCTAGTATAATATATAGTCTATATACTTCCTTAATAAATGGGCTATCTAATGCAAAGAATTTTTCAAATCGGATTAGTAGTTCCTGAGATTAGCGCGTTCAAACAAACAAACAAAGTCTGCTTCTTAAATTAGTAAAGATAATGTTTCATTGTACAAACTTATTATCTAAAGGCTGAAACTATTATTTTCTGTTCTTGTTCTTCTCTTTGTCAATTGGATAAGTGCGTGAGCTTATAAAAATAAAAATCGGCCAAGCGATTTTTTTTTTAAATCAACAAATAAATTATTTTTTTAAATAAATTGCTTAATCGAACATGTTATTAAAAAACTTTCTTCTAACAAATTACCTACATATTACGTCTACAGTAAAAATGGACAAATAAAGTATTTAAAAAATAATAAAAACCGACTTCTAGGCACTAAAATTAAAAAAAAATAGCTAAACGGGGGTTTTCATTTAGAATAGATACCTAATCAGATATTTTCGAAGCCGGTGCCAGCCGATACAAAGCAAATCTAATATATTTCGATACGTAAAACACATATTTATCTATTAGATATTCATATCGTAAAATATTGTCGGCTGGCAATAAATAAATCTCAATAAATGTAAATCCTATAATGTTATTTTGCAGGTAGATTCCTCGTAACGAGTAGATATTCACTATGAAATCTAAAAGGGTAAAAAAAGTTTTGGAATTTATGAGAATATTTGTTATTTAAGTTATATATTAGTTGTGTAATTTAGGTTATATATTGTAAAAAATAAATGGTTTCTAGTTGTTTGAACGCGCTCATGCCCTTCCGAAAATTCCTTGTTACAGTTTAAAGCCTTATTAAAAGATTATTTAACATCTCGTTATAACTCTTAGCAGCAAAATAGGTACACTTCTATATAAATAAAAAAAGTGTTCGTATGTTTGTCCTATATGCGTTTCTAAACGATTAATCCAATCGTGATGAAACTCTGGTGGGTCATTCTGTATACGCCTGCAAAGATTTCTGGTGCAAAAAAAGATTTTTTCTTCCTTCCTAAACCAATCATGCATATGGACGCACCCGAGCCAAGTGATGGTAGGTCGTTAGTGATACATAAATATGTTTAGTTTTATGAGCCGCGGGCAAACGCAAGTTTATATATAAACTCAGAACACAAACAAACACACATATTACACATCAAGTATCATGATAATTACAGCAAAATTAATGATAACCAATTAATATAAGTCCGAAGCACTTAAACGCTGCTTGTTAAATACGTACTTGATAGCGATATATCTCCAGATGGCCAACGACAGCGTCAGTAATATGGAGGCGGTATGTAGAATCTGCGTGAAGTGCATGTGGAACAACATGTACACCGCCCAGGAGTAGGGCCGGTCCACTTGACCGGGGAACAGCTGGAAAATAACCATTGCTAAGTCTCGATACTCCATAAAACAAACATTATTTTACATTACTACTACTTACTAAATGCTTGTCATCTACTATTATATATATGAAAGTTGTACGTGTGTATGTTTGTTATTTCTTCACGCTGATGGCTGAACGGATTTGGATGAAATCGAGTGCGCAGATAAACTATGACTTGGAGACAGATAAACACATACAACAAACCTGTTAGGCACCTAGGGACCCGAGCAAGAGTGATTTGCAAATTTTAAATACAAAGCTATTAGTATTATGAATAGAAAAGCAAAATAAATTAAATTAAATGTACATATATAAAGTTTTTAAAGGCTTCAATTGTAATAGATTGTGCCCTTGACTATAACCGGGTGAAGGGCTTTTTTTCATTTCTTCCAACGTTTTTGTGCTTAATATATTAATATTCTTAATATATGTTGGGACATTAACACAGCGCCATCTAGTTCCATGGTAAGCTACGACTTACGAGGCTTGTGTTATGGATACCAGATAGTTGATACACTACACATCTAAAAACTTTAAATACATACATATTATAAATATAAACATCCATGACTGGAGTACAAGCATTCGTGCTCATCACACAAATGAATGCCTCCAGCGGGACTCGAACCCGCGACCGCTGGCGCAGCAAGTAGGGTCACTACAAACTGAGCCAAACGTGTTGTCAACTGTGCTAAGGTTGCAACTTTGATTTATTAATTGAACACTTAAAACTTATTATTTCAAAACTTAAATGTTATTATTTTATTACATTAGTAATATTAATTAGATACATTAAACACCCTACATACATCTTGACTGATTTAGAAATAACAAGAAGGAGAAACTAAGTTCTTCTATCCTTTTTTCCACTATTTTTTGGTTTCTTTTTTTCTTGATCACACGTTGTCCTTAATATTTGATAGGGGTTAAAGCAAAATCAAATTTCAATATTGGATTTGAGTCTGTACGAGTAATTAAAATTTTAGGAATAATTCATAACTTCTTCGAAGATAGGTATCAAAACATTTGCAAGCTTTGCAATGCAAAATTTTAAACTACTGATTTAAAATACTAATATTTATTGTCTATAATCTATACTTATTATAAAAATAAGTCCCCCGGCCGCGTCTTTCTGTCCTCCTGTCTGTCCTCCTGTCTGTCTGTACGCGATAAACTCGAAATGGCCCATTTTGGACACCATAATGTGAAAAAGAAAAAATAAAATAAAATCGACGAACTATGTCAAGTGGGGATCGCTGAAAAGGCTTTTAAAAATCATTTTCATTTTATATAACAGTTTAGGATATACAATGATTTAAAGTTCGCTAATCTTCCTATTTAAAAATAATTAAAAAGCTCTAGATAAATATATTATAAAAATAAAAAAGCCGACTGCATAAAAGCTAATTAAAAAGATTAAAGCAAGTTCACGATGGAATATAGTATTATGCAGTTGTAGACATACATACATACGAGTACGTACATCTCGCGGCAAGAATGAAACGTGTCTCCCGACTGCATAATACTATACTCCTTCGTGAACATGTTTTCATCTTTTTAGTTAGCTTATATGCAGTCGGCTTTTTATTTTTATATTATATATATTTTATTTGTCTCTTGTTAACTGATTTTCATGATTCTTGTTTTAATGTTATTATGAATTTGGTGTACATATTTATTTAACTAGTTAAAATATAATTATGTTACTATATTTTTTTTGCGCGGAACCCTGATTCTTTTCTAAACTAAAAGTAGCATAAGTTACTCCTTGTAACATTAACTGCGAGTGAAAGTCCTGTCAAAATCGGTCCAGGCGTTTCGGAGATTAGCCAAAACTAACAGACAGACAAAAATTTTAAAAATTGTTTTTTTTGCACAGTAGTACCGTATAATCTTTCATATGCATTTAGTAAAAACTGTTATTTTGATAATACAAACAGATACTTCAATTTTATTTATCTGTATCTATACTTATTATAAAAATAAGTCCCCCGGCCGCGTCTTTCTGTCCTCCTGTCTGTCCTCCTGTCTGTCTGTACGCGATAAACTCGAAAACTACTGAACGGATTTTTATACGGTTTTCAACAATAGAAAGAGTAATTCTTGAGGAAGGTTTAAGTATATAATTTATTATGCTTTTATGTAAATTAGCTGAAATACGGCGACAAATGTTGAAGAGGTCGCAAAAAATCTCGCCAAATGGGAACTTTCCACGCGAACGCCGCGTAAACTAGCAAAGATACAGTTAAGTAATGTACTAGAGAATTCAAAATCTATAAAAATGCTACAAAAAAGTCCGCGATAGCATATCTCTATCTCTTACGGTTGACTTACAATAACCACTTTTATGTTAACATTTTTAATTAAAAACATTACGTTATTTTCAAAGTTATTTTCTTTAGTTCGGTATTAATCCTTATCCAAATGAATATTTTAGTTAGCTTAGTCATTTAATGCAGATTAAAATTGCTCTTTACACTAAATCAATCAGATGAATAGTTTTTGAGATATCGTTGTTAGAAATAATTAGTAGCGAAACATTTTTAATGCTTGGCGAGCATTGAGATGCCTACGGCGAGTCCATCCCCTCTGCCCCGCATCGCTCGACCGCCTGCTCAAGCTATATAAACCGGGCGATGTAGCGCGCGATCCTAGGATACTTTTTACCGCGGGAAAATATCTTATTTCTGAGGAAAAATACAAAAACTGCAATGTAAGAGTATACTAATATGTAACACCTAAGAATTTAGTTTTTGGTCATCTGAACGCGGGCGGAGCCGCGGGCAATGCTAGTTATGTATAAAACTTACTGTAGCATGAGACTACTCGATACCTGCAAAGAACAATATTGCAATTTAATTAGATATTAATATACCATATTATATTTAAAGTTCAAATCCAAATTGTTACAATACACAGTTGCAAGATTATTCCTTGCAGGTTTGTACTTCGCGTGTATTTTGTAATTTATCTAGTCATCGGAATCGGAAAGCTCACAGCTCTCTTCTTTCCAACACACGCAAATCTTTAATAATTTAAAGCTCACATCTTTACACCGATCGAAGTAAATCTTAGCCATATTTATTTTTCAAACTTGGTATTTTATGTGCTGTTTTAATTATAATTGAAACACAGTTTCCTATTTTTTTTTTATAAATGATAAATATGAAGGTGTAACAAACATTATGCATTTTTTTTAACAGTGCAGTTTATTTGTTTATTAGTTCATTTTCTCAATAATGGAGGTAAGTAATGGCATATCTAAATGTATATCTTAAATTATTTTTGTATTTAAAAAAAAATGTCTGTTGTATCTATCAGTTGGATGACTCTGATAGAGGATGGATAATTAAATTCATAATTTTATCTCATAAAATGTTTTATAAAATAGATCGCTCTTTGTTTTCATAACTTTCCTGTGACTTTAATTTTTCATTTTCATAAAATAATATCTCGTTCTAGTTGAGTAAAAACTTTTTCGTTCATGCTTGGTTCACCTTTACGTGTAAGATTTTGTCAGCAAATTATTTCTACTTTTCATGAATACCTAAAACTTTTATATTTTGTTGAATATAGTTTTGAATGTTTTAAATTCAAAATTATTAATTTAAAGTTTAAAAGTAAAATGTTTTTTAGAAAAGATTTCTTGCAGCTTCGACAAAGACTTACAGAGATAATAATTGTTGGTAGAAATCGTAGAAGTTAAAGTCAATTCGTTTTTGTATTCGTAAGCCGTTTTTAAGTTTAACGAATTGATTTATATACGATATATATATAATATATATCGTACCTACCTTTCGTACCTATTTTGAACATTTTCATTTTACAAAATCTGTTAAAAGTTTTTTCCTTTAAACAGACTGCAGAATTTAAATGAGTCTACCGCAATGTAAATTGGAAAGCGCAAATGACTAAAGCCATTCGTTTAAGTGAGATGAGATACAGATTTCAATATCGTATTACCAAAATCTATAGAACATGGTTGAAGTAATTGAGTTTTTACGGCTTTTGAGCCTTCAACTTACGAATAATAAAATCTTAACGAAAGAAATGTTATCTACAAAAGTTTTAATCTAATATTATTAATTATTAAATGAATTATATTGAGCCGAACTTATTTGAAGTAGGTTCAAGTTTATTTTTTTCCGTGGTAATAGCTGATAAGTAAGAAAATAATTGTAAGGCCTGGAAAGATATAATATTACTAGAAACTCACCCGCGCTCCACTCGGGTTCGTCCCTAGTTACGTTTTAACGTGAATAAGTAAGATACAAACACATAGACATATAAACTTAACCATCACGATAATCCATATCGATAGTAATATTATAAATGTGAAAGTTTTTGAGGATGGATGAATGTTAATCTTTCACGCCAGAATGGATCTGGATGAAACTTGATACAGAGATAGATTATTGTCCCGGAAAAATGTACGGTTCCCGTGGGATAGATTTGATTTGGTCTAGGGACGAACCCAAAGCGAAGTGAGGGTTAATCGCTAATCGTAAATTATAAAAGTGATAATTTGTTAGTGTGTTTATTGTTTCCTCACGCTGTAATACATTTTACGGCTTAACAGATTTTAATAAAATTCCAAGAAAATATAGTTAAAATCCTGAATTAGCACCAAAGTTTATTTTATCGGAGTATCTTTTACAAAAGAAGAGCCGCGAGCAAGTAGTCGTTTATATATTCGTCGTCGTCGTTTGTTTATATTTATATAACTTAGATTGCAATAGAACTTGCTAATTAAAAACCATAGAAACCTATTCACCCGTTTTCGTGTAAATTCACCGGCAAACTGAAAGACATTTTTCGTTCTTTTTAATCGGTCCAATTACAGAGAAAAATCTTTTTCTTTTGCCATCGTTAGTCTAAACTCTTTTTTTTTAATTTAGTCTACAACAGGTACCTGTTGTTACACTGTTATCTATCTAAATTAAATATTTATAAAAGTTTAAAAATAAACATGTGTATTGTATTTGCAATAGTTGCATTTCTACAAATACACAACATATAATAACATATAATACTATTGTGTCGATTGCGATGAAACTTTAACGAGATGATGTGTGCAGATTTGACTTTAACATCAACGTACTTTAATAGGTAGCGCAGAAATCGTCCTGCTAATATTATTCGATGAATGAATGTATTACTGAAAGTTTTTAGATAAAACTTTACAATACTATTATAGCTTATACATCACAGTAACAGCTAGGCCAAATTTTATAAAGATATAGTATATAACACCTCCTAAACCTAAATTTCTAAGAAATTAATTAAATTTCTAAGAAATCTATTATTAACTGTAACGCCGGCGTGTCCGCGGTCGTGGAGGAAATAATTAAACTACACGGGCGAGGAAATGCTAATTTGCGTGATGAGCACGAATGTTTGTACTCCAGTCATGGGTGATTAATGTTTATATTTATATGTATGTATTTAAAGTTATATATGTGTAGTGTATCAACTATCTGGTATCCATAACACAAACCTCGTAGCTTACCATGGAACTAGATGGTGCTGTGTAAATGTCCCAACATATTTATATTTATAGCATATAAATTTAGATTTTCTAGCTTGAATAGAATAGATGTAACCAGTCTTTAACTAAGGTTTATCTATATCAGCTAATTATTACACCCGACTTTAATAATTGAAGGCAGAAATCTAGAAATATTTTTAATCTAAAGCAAATAATAGCTCACAAAATATTTGCTTACGAGCTCATTACGATAGACTATATACAATAATTTATCTTTCATAAGTGTTTTCTTCACATAAATTAAAAATGTTTTTTTTTTAATTTTAGCATACAGTGTATGGCCCTAAGGTGGAGTACTAGAACTTAGTATAGATTTTTTTTATATAACGTTTACTTACCAAATATCTATATATAGCAAAGGGCACGTACTCCATCATAACGAACACATCAGCCACAGCCAACCATTTGAGTAGACGGTTAATAGGCGCTGATGCTAAATCCCGTCGTGTGAGAACCGCTACATTCAATGCATTAGCTAAACTACCGAAAAGACAAATCTGAAAATATATACAAAAATTATCATTTATAAACTCTTTACACAAGGGCTGGTATACGTTTTTATTTAGTCTGAAATTTAGATTTAGTACTAAACGGGTCCCCCATTTTGTATGCGAACACGCTTAAAAGAAATCTCACGTTATTTACCTGATTCTACTCTACCGGCTCAAATGAGCTATGTTTTAATTAAGCCAGTTAAATATAAAACAAACACGTCCCAATAAAATTCATATAGACTTTCTCAAATACTGAGCGATAAAATTGATATACTCTTAGACTGAAACCGTAAATTTGGCTTACATGTCTTCCCATTCGTCTCCCAAGAGCAAATATATGCTTAGTAAAATAATTAATGTTCAACATTTTACCTCATTACCACATTTGACGATTCCATACAATCTTACAAAGGCGTCTAGACAGAGAATGGTACTGCGCGCGCGGGGTAAAACGAGGGGTAAAACGGGGTAAAATTCTCCCGTATGGCATATGTACCCTTCATTATAAAATTCATAATGACTTTTAAAGGTTTCCGAGTTTTATTAATTTATATCAAACTATAAAAACTGTTTACGCGATAAAAGCTGTAAATGACTGCAAATTCAAATGTATGTATCAGCCCTTTTTAACGCCCTTCTGCAGGGCACGGGTCGCTCTTCAATACAAGGAGGGAACAGGCCATAATCCACCACGCTAGCCAAGCTATCTTCTCTTGCAAGCCGTCGTTTATTTAAAAACCAAATTTTTTTATATAAATAATTAATAATTTTGTTGAGTTTCCTTATCTTTTAAGCAATATACAATTCAGATGTCCCAGCTTCAACACTCATCGAAGAGATTTGTTTTGCATTCCTGTCACCAGGACGAAATTCGCTCAAAATGAATTTATATATAGGTCCTGTCGAGATTACAATGTTCACTTTAACGACATTGATTTAATGAATTGTACTGTAGAAAATTTCAAAAGGAAAATTAGAAATGTACTTCTCTTAAAAGATTTATAATTTAACTCCATATCTTATATTAATGCATGTTCTGCTAACATAATTCAAGTGTTGTTGTTTTGTCAAATCTCTACTCTTTTACTGTATGAATTGTTTGTTTGTGGAAACTTTATTGGTGTATGTACTATTTTTATTGTTATATGTTGTTCGTGCTGTAACACTGTATGTTTCCCTAATAATAAATATAAAAAAAAGAGCGGGTTGGCGGACTTCACATGTCTTTCGAAAACTTGCTAGGTTCTCTCAGACATGCAGGTTTCCTCACGATGTTTACCTTCACCGTAAAACAAGTGGTAATCATGTTGAAAATGATTGGCACATAAAATATCAGAAGTGTAAGACCCGGGATTTGAACCCGTTTCACTCGGATACCCAAGCGAGCGCGTTACCACTGAGCTTTCTAATGTACTTAAGGTAAATATTATGATGTTTTTATATTGATATATGCTTATTAGTTATTAGAGTAAAAAGCATTATATGTATTCATTTAGCTGAATTTTAGTTAACTTTGTTTATTATCAACTTACTATAATATTATCTTGCAATTATTATTTTTAAATTTATAATTTGCAAAAATAAACGGACATGAAAATATATAATATATATAATGATAATGTAAAATAAAAATTAACGATTATACATACATTTATTGTTTACTTTTGACACTTACCTAAAACAAATGTCTAGAGTCTAGACGTCGTCATTACTTCAGATCAAAGGCGTAATACTTATTTCTTTATACTGTGCCATTAGATTTTTAATTACGTTATACAATTTTTTAATTCCCTGTTTAATATACGCTGGTAATACATGTTTCTAATTGATGCTACTTTATACGACAGCTGTCATTTTTTTTTTGCAGTGGGTTTGATTCCCAAAAGGAGCAAATATATTTGTGCACAAAACATTTTGGACTGTCTGAACAATCTTGCCAAAATATTTTCTTAGTTCTTTGACCCATAAAAAATTTTTGGAATATTTTCTTCAGACTATATTAAGAGCTGTACATTTAAATTAGCTAATGTAGGTAAATCAATTAACTATTAAATAACATTCGTTATATTCTCAGACTGATTTATGATGATAATGATGTTCTCCTGACCGATTCCGGCCACGGTGGCCAATCTCATTGAGACTAGCCAACTGCGCAGGAGATATTATACTGCAGCGCGTGTGAGGGAGAGCGGAGATACAACGTGCACTCTCTATTCCTGTCACTCTCTTACTCCGATGGGACGAGTACTCGACACGACCAGTGAGAGTTAAGGTGCAGGACCGACGGCTTTACGTGCTCTCCGAGGCACGGGGGTGAAACACCGCCAACTTCTCAACTCCCGGCTGTTACTGAGGCTTACTATACAGAAAGACTCAATAACTAAACTTGCCCGACCCGGGACTCGAACCCAGGACCTCCGGGTGTGCAGCCGTACATGCTAGGCACTACACCACCGAGGCAGTTAGACTGATTTATATCAGTTATCACAGCTTAATAAAGCATATAACTAACTACGTTTTTAATTAAATGTTTTTGTTAAATGATTTGTTCAAGCATACAATTTTTTATCTTTTATTAAAAAGATTTAATAACAAGCAATCTTTAAAGATAAAAATAAATAGAAGTAGGTTATTTTTAGTACACATTTCTCAATTTATAATTTTAGCATAATGTTATTATAGAGAAAGCGAGTAAAGTTTACATTGAAAATTGAATACATGTTTACATAACAATTAAGACATCCATTATGAGAGTTACATTTGATAATCGAAATATTTATGATCTCCTGTATTTAAGCTGCGGTATAGAGGTTAAAGGAAATTAAGAAACTTTTACATTTGAAAGACCATCGACATTACATTTTCAACCGACTTCAAAAAGGAGGAGGTTCTCAATTCGACTATATTTTACCATAAATTTATACGAGTTGTCTATATATCTACATTTATATCTATATATATTTATATAATATATAACAAAGTCGCGTTTCTCACAACACTTACAACTCGAGAACTGCTGAACAATAATGAAATGGCTAGAATAACTATTAATTAGAACATCAGAAAAAATCACGAAAAAAAGTTCAAATGTATATGGCTAACGCTGGCTAATAACTGTTTATACCAATTTAAAACGTACCTAGCGACGAACCCGAGCGAAGCGAGGGTGAATCACTAGTGTAATAGTCATGTTGTACTAATGTGTATTGTACTTTATATTAATCAGATCGAGCTAATTATTTGTTTTGTTAATACAATAATAAGCCAAGAGAAGAAATTCATTCAACCACCCCCATTATAAAATGTAACCAACGCACTTTAAAAGAACAAGCGTTAAATGCAGTAGACATAGAAGTGATAGAATATCGTGCCTCTGTGGCAACTGAAGTAATTAAACATTAGATAACATAAAGCCAATAACATAATATATTCGCATATCACTATCTATGGATTTATGATATAGTATACTCAAGGGAGGAGTGGTAGCTCAGTGGTAGCGTGCTGGCTTGGGAAACCGAGTGAAGTGGGTTCAAATTTCGGGTCTCGCATTTCTGATATTTTCATTTTCCAGTAATATTAACACTTGTCTTACGGTGAACGAAAACATAGTGATGAAACCTGCATGTCTGAGAGAACCTAGCAAGTTTTCGTAAGACATGCGAAGTCCGCAAACCCACACAGGGTCAGCGTGGCGGATTATGGCCTGATCCTTCTCATATTGAAGGGAGGCAGGCCTGTGTCTGGCAGAGGGACGTTAAAAAGGGATGAATACATACATATGTACATACATATTACACACTCGAGGGTTTTTGCAACATAGTCGTAAGTTATTCGCACATTTAATGACATTACATAAAGCTCTCGATTCTAACTTACAGTTATCGGAAAAGCTCAGGTAAATTGAAAACTGTTGTTCTATCCACAGAGTATTCGTCGGTTCATTTAAATATGTAAATATCCGGTCCGCATAGTGGACGCGTACCATCTTGAATACTTATTTCGGTTTATTTTCATCCGAAGCTTTCAATAAAATGAATAGACACAATTACTTACCAATAGACTAATGTATCCATGAACATTATTGTACGTTAAGATGAAATTTCTGAAGTCCCCTGAGCAATAATCTAAGCCGTCGCACTCTTTTATAATGGATATATTGAATTTATTTCTCAAATCTTCTAATGTTTTCAGCCAATCACCGATACTGGGAGTGTGATTGTTTTCCTTTTGTTTAAGAAGAATTAACAGCCTGCTGTCGTCGAACAAGTTAGTATCGTTAAAGCCATAGGTAGCGTTAGCAAGTTTATATCGTGTGTCATCGCTCGCCAGCATTGTGATCGAAGAATGCACCTTTGTTCATCACTTAACACTAACAGTTGATCATGATCCGTCTATTGCGTAACGAAATTCACAAACGTCTTGGTCTAATATTCATTCACTGGTTGCTTGAGAGGAAGCCATTATTGTGTACCTTTAACTAAAGAATATTTTAATGATGAAACAAAATGAAAAGAAAAATGTTACTTAAATAACAAAACAACCTTCGCTGAGCTGTGACATCTTGTCAAAGTTCAATAACAACTTTGGAATATAAAAATAAGACATTTATCTACCTAATACAGTGACAGCGCAAAAAGTGGAAAATTCTTCGAAAAATTTAGAATATTTTTATCATATTATACGTCAGCAAGTATATGTTATTTTAATACTTACTACTGAATTTTTGTGGTAACTACGTATGTATGTACGTAATGTGGCATATCTATACATATAATAAAATTGTAACTAAGCCGAATCTGTACATAAAATATTTTTTTGGAAAATCTTATTGAAATATACATTAATATCGATACAGAGGCCGAATCTATAGTTTTTAGAATTTTTGTCTGTCTGTCTGTCTGTTACCGCATCACAGAAAAACCACTGGAGGGATTTTAATGAAATTTGGTATGGTGATAGCTGGTTGTCCGGGTCAACATAAAAGATACTTTTTACCGTAGGAAAATATCTTATTTCTGAGAAAAAATACAAAAACTGCCATGTAAGAGTATACTAATGTGTAAAACCTAAGAATTTGGTTATTGGTCATCTGAACGCGGATATATATATATATATATTTAAAAATTATCTTACCTGAAAGTACACTTATTAAACATGTTTAATCTTTACACTTTAAGATATATATATATATATATATATATATATATATATATATATATATATATATCTTAAAGTGTAAAGATTAAACATGTTTAATAAGTGTACTTTCAGGTAAGATAATTTTTAACCTTCTTTAAAGATCTATCTATACATATATAATAAAATTCTAACTGAGTCGAATCTGTACATTAATATGTATCTATTATAATTTATCCTGTACATTATTACCAAAATCAATCAGCAACCTATAGTTTAGTAGATTGCCTTTTTCAATTCATTCTCAAATGTTTTAGATTTACTTTTGTTCTATTTTGCGTTTTCTTCTGATTTTTTTTTAAATTGATTGATATCCTACGTAGCATGGGCATTAAAACGAAAACTGAGTTTGAAAGACACTATTTTGTTAAGAACCTACGGCGTACGCATGCTATATTTAGTTACTTCTAACAGTTTCTGCCTATAGATATGCAAATTTTGAAATAATATTTAATTACAAACTCTATCTCGTTATTTCATTACATACATATAATATTATGTCATGACGTGCTTGCAAATTTGTTTGTAGATTTGTTATTATTTTGCACAGTAACGGAACTATAAATAATATTGCTTAATAGTTTTTGCCCGCGGCTTCGTGGTAAGTGGGGATCAAGGATAGCCTATGTGTGTCCATCCCCAGGATGACAGTTATGTTCTCGTCCAAATTTTATCGCAATCTGTTCAGCCGCTTAAGCGTGAAAAGATAGCAGACAGAGTATCTTACACGTCTATAATATTAGTATGGATAGTATGGATGAGGCTACACACTACTTTTATATATTCTTTATTGCATATTAACAAAGTAACACAGATAATACAGAGACCAATGTGGGCAAAGGTTTTTACGTTAATACTTCAATTGACCCCATTGTATATTAGTCTTCTGTTATAAGTTACTTTAGAGAGGTTCTCTCGTTGTTTATTATTTCCTTTGAAGAAAGAAAATTTTCGAGAAATATTTATAATGAAAAATCATAACTGAGTGGACTTTATGATTCAATGATTTCTCTTTGTTTCCGACAAGCGTGAAATAATGAATTTAATGTAGTCTCGAACTTTATATTGATTTTATACTAACGATTGCCATAAAGGACAAAAACTTGGTTTAATGTGACACGAACACGTGTAAAATTTAAAATTTACTTTAATTAATTTATTTTTTAAAATTACTGTGAATTACAATAATCTATACATCTGTGGTTCTTACTGGTGATAGGAATTTAACATAATTAGTGTAGAGCTCGACGACACGTTTGGCTCAGTTTGTAGTGACCCTACTTGTAGTGCCAGCGGTCGCGGGTTCGAGTCCCGCTGGGGGCATAATTTGTATGATGAGCACGAATGTTCGTACCCCAGTTATGGGTGTTTATATTTATAATATTTAAAAGTTATATATGTGTAGTGTATCAACTATCTGGTATCCATAACACAAGCCTCGTAGCTTACCATGGAACTAGATGGCGATGTGTGTTAATGTCCCCAACATATTTATTTAAATTTATTTTAGAGCTTATCTCAAATGTCTCCCTATAGTTAAAAATAGATAGATAGGTGGGTAGTTAGGAGATTTATCAATAATACTTCTCGTATTTATTTCCTACAAACTACACGTGAGGTTCCAGTGTACATTTTCAAGTTATTAAAATAATTAATAAATTTGTATCTTTGTACTTAGATAAGGAAATTAATTATTTACGTCATATACATAATATCTTGTGATAAATTTATATATATATATATATATATATATATATATATATATATATATATAATATTACATTCATTATTGGCTATATTTGCAACTCAACCTTTTTCGCTCAGTAGATGAGGATAAATTAGGATGTGACAGACGTATAGACAGATACGTGACCATATAAGGGTCCTCCTTTTCAAAACTCTTGGAAGAAAAAATATACTTATCCGCTTGTGGATTTATTTGTAGAGATATTTGACATGAAAAGACTAATTTATACTGAACTTATTTTGTATACATCTAAAAAACAACTCTATATTTGCCACTTTAAAATGACTCTACATTTACTTACTAGATGGAACAGATTCCATATACCTGTATTATATATAGAAATAAAAGGTAGCACGTACGTTTGATAGCGCGAAAAGCACATAAAAATCTAAACCTACAAGGACATATAATTTAGCCACGAAAGCTTTATAAACTCAAAAAGCCTTTAAAACTCCAAGTATTATTTTGGATTTTAAATAAAACTGTCTTTTTGGATTTTTTCGCGAATTTGTTTTGATTTTTGGTTCCCGACGTTTCGAATGCTTTACAGCAATCATGGTCACGGGAGAGACTAAGGTGTTAGATGTCTCTAAGGTATTATATACTTGTTACAGACAGCCTACCTACAAATAACAAAATGAATTCAAGAATTGAAATTGGCACCAATGTACCTTACAATATTTTAATTTAATAAATTCGCGAAAAAATCCGAAAAGATAGTTTTATTTAAAATGTCAAGTAGTCGCGTAAATCTAAGAAAGTATTATATTATTTTGGACTTTTACTTTACAATTTATAAATGTTAGTATAATTAATTTCTATTCTAACACAAATGTGGATTGTGTTTGAAATGAAAATTATAAATTTTAAATAGAACATTTAACGTAAACAGAAAAGCAATTAACTCATCACTCAAGCCCTATTTATTTTGTTTTACAATGAAACAAATTAATAGTTAAGTTCCGTTAGAGAAAGTAGACAAAACACATTATTTTAAGTCGCGGATTCCATTTTCTTACAAAGTAAAAATTATAATGAATGGATTTTATATACCATGCTAACGACTCACTCTCGCATCGCTCGGGTTCGTCCCTACTTACGTTTTAAAGTTTAGTATAGATTTCTCAGAGATGAGATATTTTCCCGTACTAAAAAGTATCCTATATGTTGACTCGAATGGCCAGCTGTCATCATACCAAATTTCATTAAAATCCCTCCAGTGGTTTTTCCGTGATGCGGTAACAGACAGACAGAAAGACAGACAGACAAATATTCTAAAAACTATAGATTCGGCCTCTGTATCGATAATATTGTCTATTTCAATAAGATTTTCAAAAAAATATTTAATGTACAGATTCGGCTTAGTTACAATTTTATTATATGTATAGATCAGCTTTAGAATTTAGGTGATGTAGAACATGACACCAGTGATGTAGAAAGAGAGGAAAAAGTGAACATGTTCCCGATTCTAGCCTTAAAAAATTGCAAAACTGCATACAGCTATAAAAATAGTATAAAAATATAACCATTAAGCTTGCCCAAACGATATGAAATATCGGTTTATTAGTTTTATACGCCTGATAAGGGTGATAAGAACAACAATTAAAATAGCTTTATTGGAAACTACATTATAGGCCATTACTGGCTAAAGTGTCTAAAATCTTTATTGCACACTTTTATACTTCTTGACTACGTACCATTTTGATCAAATATCTGCAAGGATTTACAGCTAGGTACATAGATACTCACACCTATAGGTATGTGTAAATTCTGGATTTTTCGAATTCAGTCAATGTGCGTATGTAAGAAGTGTATTCTCACGAGTATATAGTTATATATTTTTGTACAACTCTGATATTTTTGGTGAACAAATCATGGTCAACCCGAAAAAGTTACTCAAAACATAGACAAATTTTACACAAAGATTGCAATAGAGTACTTACTAAATTCTTAATTTTACACTAATATCATTAGGTATATAATTTTAGTTGTGTATCTTTCACTGTTCATTGTATTTTTAAAGGCTGTGGGGGCCCAGTGGTAACGCGCTCGCTTGGGAAATCAAGTGAAGCGGGTTCAAATCCCGGGTCTCGCATCTCTGATATTTTCATGTGAATCGAATTTCAAGCGAATAATTTCTAACATGATTACCACTTGTCTTACGGTGAAGGAAAACATCGTGAGGATACCTGCATGTCTGAGAGTATATAGCAACTTTTAGAAAGACATGTGTAGTCCGCCAACCCGCACTTGGCCAGCGTGGTGGACTATGGCCTGATCCCCCTCATATTGAAGGGAGTTAAGGCTAAATACATACATACATACATACATCTTTCACGACGATCAAGTTATACAAACCGACGCATTTCACGAGCGAAACCAAAGGCAAATATAGGTATAAATAAATGTTTCCAATCTATCTCACGTGTAAAAACACAGAAAGTCACACAAATGCCGATAAAACGTGTGAATTGTAGCTCAAAAAGATTTCCATGTAGGGATGAGTTCATTAGAATCGCAATTTGAATCGTTACTATGAATAAAGGATACATTGCTCTATTGTAGAGCGAGCGATGTCAACAACTCTTGTTTGCTTTGAATCGTTGCGCTTGCACAAGCGGAATTGAAATCCACATTGAGGTTTTTACATTTGTAATGACTGAGTTTTTATTAAGCAGCAAAGTTACGTTATGAAACAATTAAAATTATCTCTTCACAAATATAATGCCGTTGTAAATAATGTAATATTTAAAGTATAGTAATGTATTTATGTTTTTACCGACTTCCAAAAAGGAGGAGGTTCTCAATTCGTCGGAATCTTTTTTTTATGTATGTTTACCGATTACTCGAAGACGCCTGAACCGATTTAGAAAGTTTTTTTTGTTTCAAAGGGTCTTCCTAGGTGGTTCCATATTCCCCCCTAACGTGCGTTCACCTTGTCGTGGTGGGGGGGCTCAGTAGTGCCCGGCAACCCAACCGGGCGCGAAGCCAAGAAACGCACAGGGAGGTGGCCCACTTCGGTGGGCGGTGGGAGGCGGCCCTCTTCGGAGGGCGGTGTACCATGCGGGTTGCTCCTGGTACTTCTCTGATAGCAGAGTGGACTGTGGAGCAACCCCGTGGTTGTTGTGGTCTGCTTCGGCAGACCTGCCGTCGGGGCGTCGTAGCTGAATGCGTTAGCGATCCTGCGACGCCCCATTAAGACGGGGGAGGTTTTGTTGGGTTTTAGTGGGTAGTACTGGTTTTGCCGGTGAGTCCCACACCTCGTGCGTAAATGCATTTCCCAACGTAAAAAAAAAAAAGGTGGACCCATATAAATTTTATCGAAATCGGTCAAGCGGTTTTTTTCAAAATCAATAAATAAATTATTTTTTAAAATAAATTGCGTAGTCAAGTATGTTATTTAATAACTTTCTTCTAACAAATTACCTGCTAATTACGTCTACACTAAAAATGGAGATATAAAAACTTAAAAAAAACCGACTTCCAGGCATTAAAATGTAAAAAATAATTGAACAGGGGTTTTCATGTAGAATAGATATATCAGATATTTTGGAAGTCGGTGCCAGCCGACAATATTTTAAGATATGAATATCTAATAATTAATTATGTATTTTACGTATCGAAATATATTAGATTTGCTTTGCATCGGCTGGCACCGACTTCGAAAATATGTGATTAGGTACCTATTCTAAATGAAAACCCCGTTTAGTTATTTTTTACATTTTAGTGCCTGGAAATCGGTTTTTTTGAAAGTTTTTATGTAATGATTTTTTTTTTTACAAGAAACATTTCTTTTTAAAGTAGTTAGATAGTTTAAATATATATTTCTTTATTAGAAAAAAGGGAAAATACTTTTAGACCAAACTAAGGCAAAAAGCTCTTAAGCTTACGAATATAAAAAAATCTAATCAAAATTTAATTAATTTTTTTCTACTTAGTTTTTCCAATAATTTGTTTTCTCATATTTTTTACAAGAACAGCATAATAAGCCTTTAATCAGAGAACATACAGCCTACGCGTTATACACGCATTGATAGTACGTCATAATGTGGATACAATCTGAACACACATGACACGTGCTTGGGTGCGAGGATAATATTATGTCTGAAATAATCGAAGTTTTCCGCGACATAATGATTTAAGACACTAATTAAACTCATTTCAAAACCAACTATGTAATAATTACTCGTATATATATAGACTTAGAATTTTAAAAACAGTTTTAAAAAGAAAGGTTTTCTTACAAAAAATCTTTTTAAATTTTCTTTATATAGATACGTATGTCATTTTATTTATATTTATATACATATAGAAAATTTGAAAGATCTTTGAACATGTTTGGATGTTTGTTGTTAATTCATATGTAAACCGTTAAACATGTCCAGTTTTCTTAACGTTGGGAAATGCAATTAAGTATGCCTACCACCAGCATACATACAGTTTATTATGTGGGACTTACTCTCTAGAAAAGTCAATACTACCCTACTCAAAACCTCCTCAAAAACGGAATATCTCCCTTATAAAGAGGCGTCACAGGATCGTTTACAGTATCGCATACACACTCAACCGGATGGTCTGCCGAGGCAGACAAGGACAACCAAGGGGTCCACCCATACCCCCCCAACGTGCGTTCACCTTGTCGTGGTGGGGGGGCTCAGTAGTGTACTCACGAAGCCAAGAAACGCACAGGGAGGTGGCCCGCTTCGGTGGGCGGTGGGAGGCGGCCTTCTTCAGAGGGTGGTATACCATGCGGGTTGCTCCTGGTACTTCTCTGATAGCAGAGTGGACCGTGGAGCAATCCCATGGTTGTTGTGGTCTGCTTCGGCAGACCTGCCGTCGGGGCGTCGTAGTTGAATGCGTAAGCGATCCTGCGACGCCCCATTAAGACGGGGGAAGGTTTTGTTGGGTTTTAGTGGGTAGTACTGGCTTCGCCGGTGAGTCCCACACTTCGTGCGTAAATGCATTTCCCAATGTTAAAAAAAAAAAAAAAAAAAGGGGTCCACCCATGGTCCACTCTGGTATCAAAGAAGTGATGTTCTCCTGACCGATTCCGGCCACGGCGGCCAATCTCATTGAGACTAGCCAACTGCGCAGGAGATATTATAGTGCACAAGTGTACGCGCAGACACAACGTGCACTCTCTATTCCTGTCACTCTCATACTCTGGTGGGACGACTGCTCAACGCGACCAGTGAGAGTTAGGGCGCAGAACCGACGGCTTTACGTGCTCTCCGAGGCACGGGGGTGAAACACCGCAAACTTCCCAATTCCGGGCTGTTACTGAGACTTACTATACCTAAAGACTCAATAACTAAACTAGGCCCGACCCCGGGACTGGAACCCAGGATCTCCGAGTGTGCAGCCGTACATGCTAGCCACAACACCACCGAGGCAGTTATACTTAAATCAAAGAAGTAGTAGGAACAACTCGCATTGTTTACCGCTCACCGCAACAAGTTGAATACACATGGAACAATAATATGAACTTTTATCGTATAACACGTAGTTTTCGTAATATTAATTATTGTAAAAAATCATATTGGGGCACGCTTTTCCAATCTCTAACATTATAGTTGTAAGAAAATATATATTTATAAAGATCAATATAACAATTTAGAAACCTTTAAACTGTAGAATCACAAAATTATTGGAGCGAGAATTATAATTTAACATTATCTTATCTATTGACATAGATTAGGAATATTGTTTTAAAATTTAATTCAGATTTTAGAAAACAATAGAAAATAGAAAATGATATAGCCGAATTGATATCTTGAATATTATATTACTATCGTTTTATTTCAAAATTAGTCCTTGAGAATTTATTCCATTTATTTATACTATCGACTTATACTTCGTTTGGGCGCGTCCCTGGGTGTCTAACAATAGGTGTTTACTTTTCAACCTTAGTCCAAGCCTTTAATGCGTGAAGTAACAAACATACACAAATGTGTGTGTTTTTTACAAACTTCAACATTTAAAATTCCGATTTAAGGTTACATATTTTTGAAGCAAACTATTTAAAGATTCAAGCAATCGCTAAAGTTAAGGAAAAGGCTTACAAAAATAGGAAATGATAAACATGAATTATACTGTATACCTAATAATTTCTATTAAAACACAAAGTTGCGGAGTGTAAATTGTAAGAGAAAGCTGTCTGCTTATGATAAAACGATTAAGAAATTAATTTTAAACTCGTTCAGCTCCTTATAGTCTTAGTAAACTTTGCCGACGACTGCTAGTAGTTTAAAAGCTTTATTATATGTAGTTTAAGTATTAAAAATGATTATAGTTTAAAATGAAATTTTAGGAATATAGACAAGAAATAATATTTTTGAAGTTATACTTCTTTTGGCAAGTTTGGAAAAAATATGAGAGTAAAATTTTTACGATGAGCGCAAACCGACAGCCAAAAAGCGACATGATGAAGTTAGCTGAAAGCAACATGATAAAGCTGCATTCCTTTTACAAACAGAGAGTTGTGACATACGGGATGAAGTCTTTAGCTATTTTTGTTCTGTTACGCCAAAGAAGTATAACTTCTTACGAGCGTACATTAGTACACACACGTTTTTTTTGTAATCTTTATACGATTTAGCCCCATTTAATAGTTAAAAAAATATAAGTAGCCTTTCCGTCATAATTCTGTTTCTCGAAAGATTAAGTATTGTGCCCAGCTGGTACTCGTTGAAGCCACTAAACAAAAAAAATTGAATTGAATATGTAGGTAACTAACTAAAATAAATTGCTAAATAAATTTAAACAGTTTATAAAAAAAGTTTTATACGATATGTTTTTTCTATAATTATGCTACTAAATTACGTTTCTAATTTTCACTCGGATTCCTATAATACAAAACCTTTGAAAAATAGTGACATCTCACTTTCTTTACAATTCTCTAGTGTCAAAATACTTTAACACGCATACTGTGATTACTGTTACATTAATAATAAATATTTATAAAAATATATACATAAATTTTGTAAGTTTGTGAATTTGTTACTTATTTATTTGGTAATAACCAAACTAAAATTTGTTGTCAAATAAACGGATTAGACTAGGACTGGAAATAGCTTATATGCTGAATTGAAAACTAATCTATACATGTAATAAAAGAGTAACTGAGCGAAAATTGTACATGATTTTTTTTATAACAATAACTTTAACGTATTGTGTACAAAATATAAACCCCGAAACAATAGTTATTAAAACAAATTGTCTATTTGTCTGTATTTATGTTTGTGTGTGCGCATTTCACGCAAAAAGTACTGCACCAATTTTAACTAAATATTGTGTAGTGATAACTTATTACTCGGATCAACATTTAGGATAAATTCTATTACAGGAAAATCTTTCGTTTCCACGGAAAAATACAATAACTGGTTTAACAAGGTTTAACTTAAAAAGGCCTACAGAAAAGTCCGCAATATCAAACGTGAGTCTATTTTTTAAGGTACACTCGCGATAACTATTTATATTTTTTTAAAACGTACCTAGGGACGCACCCGAGCGAAGCGAGGTTAAATGGCTAGTATTAAATATTTAATTCAATGCACGCTATTATTTCTATAATAACAAAATGAGACTGTTACGGGTCAATTTGTTGAGCACTAGTTTTTTAAGTGGCTTCTTTATTGCTTGAGTAAAAGACTAGGTAAATGGATTTCGACTCGACGATAATTTTCATAGGTAATATCGTGTCAGAATAGCTTTTGCTTTTCTAGACTATTAATAAAGATGTCTAAAGGTTTCTTAAATTTAGTCTTATAAGTATATTTTTTTACATATTAGTCAATCGTTCACTCACAAATAAACTTTCACATTTATATATATATTTATGTATATATAATATCATTAAATATATATATATATATATGTATATAATATATATATATATATATATATATATATATATATATATGATATTATTGTCTATCATACGCCCAAGGGCTTGAACTTGCGATTTTTGTTAATTTAACATTTATGATCTCTAATCCTTAGTATCTATTATTATGGATGATATATCGAGTCTGTAGATTTATCTTTATCTCTTGATAGTTTATCCCCTTACGGCTTATCCTAATAACCTACCTATTTGTGATTTTTCTTACTAGCAATAGAAAGACAGAATTTATAAGGAGGTTTTGTTTATCTCTAGTAAGGAAAAAAACTGAATTAAATTAATAAACGAAATAAAAAACTTTTAATTATGTTTTGGTCCCTAACTTTTTAATATTTTGTAAAGTCAAACGTTCAAAAAAATAATGAATATACTTATAAGAAAATCATCACACATATTTTCGGTTTGTAACCTTGTCATGAGAAGGTCAAATACTCGTATGTATTGTATATTCAATTTTACATATGTAAATGAACTTTGGAAAATTGTCTGTGGTCCGACGATCAGGCGCCTCGGAAGATGTCACGACAAAATCGTCAATACTGAATGACGTAAAATCGATATTGTGTTCAAACAAGACAAGTAATAATGCGAAAAAAATCTAAATGCGGATATAATTCGTGAAATTTTAATTAAAAACTTATTTACTTATTGTTAGCTGCTATCTGCAACTATGCGCGTACGAGTACTATTTTAATTTAGTTTGCAGCCACCTTAAAATTGTGACCCCATTTTGTAACTCCTCAGAGCTTAGGGAACTCAGGCTTTAACTTTTGATTTTCTTTATAGTTAGTGACTTTTAGTTTGGTGGGTATATTTTTAATTTATACTATGGGTTGTTAAATAAATATAATTGCATTGAAATCTGTTATATTTTAACGAATATAATTTAATTAAATAAAGATACTTAGTTCTTGGTGCAGTAGTAGCCAAAAGGTAACGTGCTCGCTTGAAAAACCGAGTGAAGCGGGTTCAAATCCAGGATCTCGCACCTCTGATATTTTCATGTGCCAATCATTTTTAACATGATTACCACTTGTCTTAAGATGGAGGAAAACATCTTGAGGAAACCTGCATGTCAGAAAGACCCTAGCAAATACACGAAAGACATGTAAAATCCGGCAACCCGTCGTGGACTATGGCCTGATCCCCCTCGTACTGAAGGGAGGCCCACCCCCAGCAGTGGGATGTTAAAAAGGGTTGACTATATACGTCATACACATACATTTAGTACCTACTCATTGCTCATGAAAATTTAAAACCCATTAATATTCTATTGTTGTAAGTCAGTCTGGTAATAATTCAAATGGCAAGTTGCATCAAAATGAAAACGAAATGCGCAAATATTTTCCCTACGAAAACACTCATGTGTACCAATTTTATGGCGATCGGTTAACGGTGTAGATGTTGACCCATTGCAGGGTCATCTAGTAGTGAGTTACAGCAAAATGAATAACATTAAAACCTTCTTCTTCTTGATAACACTTGTAAGCGTTTTAAAGCAATATGTGAAGAACTGTTGGAGAGTTGTGATTTAATACAAACGAACATTTATATTTATTAATTAGTGGTTTTGTGATTTCATAAAATAATTGCACAAATAAAAGAAGACAAGGTAAGCTAAGAGGCTTGTACTATGGGTACCGGATAGTTGATACACTACACATATATAACTTTAAATACATATTATAAGTATAAGCACCCATGACTGGAGCACAATCCTACAATCCAAGTACCTTCAAGGCTAGAGTGAACAGGCATTTTTCTAGGCAAGCGCGCTTCAACCTAGACCTCATCAGTGCTTTCCAGCGCTGATTGTAGTCAAGCCTATCGCTTAATAAAAAAAACAAACATTCGTGCTCATCACACAAATGAATGCCCCCATCTGGACTCGAACCCGCGACCATTGGCGCAGCAAGTACGGTCACCACAAACTGAGCCAAACATGTCGACAAGTATGATCATACATACCTATAATAAAATTCTAACTGAGTCGAATCTGTACATTAAATATTTTTTAGAAAATCTTATTGAAATAGTCATTATTATCGATACGGAGGCCGAATCTATAGTTTTTAGAATTTTTGACTGACTGAATGACTGTCTGTCTGTCTGTCTGTCCATCTGGGACCACATCACAAGAAAATTACTGGACAGATTTTGATGAAATTAGGTTTAATGATAGCTGGTTATCCAGGTCAACATATAGGATACTTTTTATTGTGGGAAAATGTCTCATCTCTGAGAAATCTATACTAAACGTTAAAACGTAACTACGAACGAACCCGAGCAAAGCGAGGGGGAGTCGCTAGTTATTTTATAAATTATCGCTACGACCGTAATCAAAGTCACAGTCATCTAATAGGGCAAGAAATACTAGACATGACTTTACAAAATGTGATTTGAGCTACATCCCTCACTATATTATTAGATACGTCTAAAGTCGATAACTTTGACATGTACCCATGAAATCAGATATTACAGACATCTTCGAAGTACATTCATGTTGTCACGACTTTCTGTCGCAAAACAGTATATTTTTTCCAGATAATATTTGATCTCAACTAGCAAAATTCATTTCATTTTAATAACTAAATATATAAAGTTTCACCGTAAAAGTAAGAAGACGTTTATTTGGTTTTCATGAAATTCTAAGAACTTTTCTAAAATCTTATAAAATATATATAAAAATGTTGTTCCATAAGTAAATATCAAATCAAACTAAAGTAGTCAGAACTCTTTTTTCTGTAGAAAGATCAGAAATAAGCTTGAATAGCCCGAGCTAGCGACAGTACTTACATCATATAATATCAGGCCTAAATTTTAATTTCTACTGAAATCAATAACATCGCACCCAAAAACATATTTGTAATTTTACGCACTCTTTTCTTAAACTGTTACTGAACGAAATTATTACTGTGGCTACTCTGTGTGATAATAATAAACACTTTTTAACAAAAAATAAAAACAGACTTCCAGGCACTAAAATGTAAAAAATAACTAAACTGAGGTTTTCATTTAGAATAGATACCTAATCAGATATTTTCGAAGTAGGTGCCAGCCGATGCAAAGCAAATTCAATATATTTCGATACGTAAAATATATATTTACCTATTAGATATTCATATCTTAAAATATTGTAGGCTGGCACCGACTAGTGCCTGGAAGTCGGTTTTTATTTTTTGTTAAAAAGGTTTATTTTTTCATTTTTAGTGTAGACGTAATAAGCAGCTAATTTGTAAGAAGAAAGTTATTTAATAACATATTCGATTAAGCAATTTATTTAAAAAAATATATTTGTTGTTAATTTTTTTAAAAACCGCTCTACCGATTTCAATAAAATTTATATCGGACCACCTGGGAAGTATACCCTTTGAAACAAAAAAAATATTTCCAAATCGGTTCAGGCGTCTTCGAGTAATCGATGAACATACATAAAAAAAAGAAAAAAAAAGATTCCGACGAATTGATAACCTCCTCCTTTTTGGAAGTTGGTTAATAATAGAAATATTTTTAATTTTTTTAACTGCTTGTATCATATAGACGTAAAGTTTGTGAGTTTGTGACGTTGTAGGGGGTAATCTGTGGATCTACTAAACCGATTTAGATGAAATTTGGTAAGAAGATCGTTTGATACCCTGGGATGAACATAGGTTACTATTTATCCCGGAAGTCATCCCTCAGAGGGACGAAAATGAAGATGAGATTATTTATGTATGTGTGTTTATATATGTATGTATATATATATAATATGGGAAGCAAGCTAGTGAGGAACCCGAGCGAAGCGAGGGTAAGTCGCTAGTAAATCTATAAAATTTTATTTTTATGAAATTATAACTTATATTTTGAAATTTATTTTTTTCTATTACTCCAAACAAATCCTGACAATGCAAGCCTCTTGTGATATATTTTTAAATCGTTGTTACATGAAGAAATGTGCTATATCGGAAAGTAATAAAACAAGGAAGTATCGTATTCTTTATTGACAAATGCGAATGCATCACTGGTTTATTAGTTCATGCTACCTTACGAGTGCAAAGACACAACTATAAAATAAGCGGGTGTGTAGTTTGCCAGTTGTATACAGACAGTGAAATGATAACAACATATTTTATAGCCCTTTTACTTGTTCAGTTTCTACTATATATATATATATATATATATATATATATATATATATATATATATATATATATATATCTTTAAGAACTAGAAATGAAAATATATAAATATATTTCGCTTCTACATACATATTTAGTTTTCTATAGGGGCTTACTTTTGCTTAGTTTCGGTTGCGTGCTTCCCTAAGTGCCTAACAGTAAAGCCTATGTGATACTTTAATAATAGTAATAATCATAATAATAATCTTTATTTCGAAAAAAGTACAGCTTTCATTATATATTATATCTAAAGGTACACACACTAGATAAAGGCTGTATCATGAGTACCACAAGTCATTTAACAAAATACATAATATTGTTGCTCAGTAAACATTGCTAGCAAAAGTTTTTTTTTCTTCTAGGTAACAATACTAAAATATTGTAACCTAATATTATTACGATCTAGCCAACAAGGCTAATGAGTGAGAATGTGTCCAATGGCACTTTTCTTAAAGTCTCTAGTTAAGGCGAAGACACTTTGTTCTTGTGTTATATTGGTAGCACTATATTAAATATAGCAAAAGTTATATATTACAAAGAAAGAATCTTAACTATAAAAAAAAATTGTGCGTCTCGGGACGCCCGATAGAAGTGATAGCTCCAAACTAATCTAAGTTGAACTATTTAATATTGAAATAAATATAAATATAATATAAATATGTTGGGACATTAACACACAGCGCCATCTAGTTCCATGGTAAGCTACGAGGCTTGTATTATGGATACCAGATAGTTGATACACTACACATATATAACTTTAAATACATGCATATTGTAAATATAAACACCCATGACTGGAATACAAAAATTCATGCTCATCACACAAATAAATGCCCCCAGCGGGACTCGAACCCACGACCGCTGGCACAGCAAGTAGGGTCACTACAATCTGAGCCAAGCATGTCGTCAAATGTGAAATTGTTTAATTTGAGAAAAGCTTAGGTTATTACTTAAATTTAATGTATATTATTATGAATGTCTGTTCGAAATACGGCTAGCGCTGTGGGTTAGAGTGAGAGAGGAGGAGTCTGCCTACCGCTGCCGTATGCGTGAGAGAAAGGGAAGCCAGACAGACTGCCGTCGTAACGCGTTACGTAACGAAGCGGTTTACCCTCTCATAAGAAGTTATTACTTCAAAACTATAAAATTAAAAATTAAAATCCACTCCAGGTTACAGTCTATTTGTGCACAAAATTTTCTCCAAATCGATCCACCTGTTATAAACAAATATACACACAGACACGCACACGCATAAACTGATGATATAATATATTAAGTTTTCTATAAGTGATATATATCGATTGTAGAATACCAACACTTGTCAAAAGGCCCCATGATAAAAGTCATCATCGTATGCGACCAAAGAGATTAACAGCTAGAGAGAATAGAGCTTTCCATTCAAACAGGTGTCCAATATCAGCTCAAATTTGAATCTGATATACTTGTTATCAGAACTTTTTCCGATAGAACCTTGTTAGTTTCTAAATCGAATGCGATACGTTTCTGTGTTTTGCTTTTTTAAAATAGATGAATTTCACGTTATAGCTTAATTAAGCCCATTCTCAGGTACTATTTTGGTGTCTCATGTTGAATTCAATTGTATGATATTGACTATCATGGTGCACTTATTGTGTATTTTATTAGCTACGAGTATATCACAGGTTTGATCCTTATTTTTTTTTTTAACGTTGGGAAATGCATTTACGCACGACGTGTGGGACTCACCTGCGTAATACAGCCAGTACTACCCACTAAAACCCAACAAAACCTTCCCCCGTCTTAATGGGGCGTCGCAGGATCGCTTACGCATTCAACTACGACGCCCCGACGGCAGGTCTGCTAAAGCAGACCACCACAACCATGGGGTTGCTCCAAGGTCCACTCTGCTATCAGAGAAGTACCAGGAGCAACCCGCAAGGTACACCGCCCCCCGAAGAGGGCCACCTCCCACCGCCCACCGAAGTGGGCAACCTCCCAGTGCGTTTCTTAGCTTCGCTACTACTACTGAGCCCCCCCACCACGACAAGGTGAACGCACGTTGGGGGGGACAGGTTTGATCCTAGCGTAAGTTAATATAATATGAAATATTCTAAGAAAATTCTATTAGAAATCCATATTTATCCATATTTTACTCCTTCTTCTAATGAATGTTTGTATATATATGTTATCGTTGTTATTTATATGAATTTAACATCATGTTTTAAATTATGCCTCTTAAAGTTATTTTATTTTATTTCTCTAAGCACAGAAACTGGAAGCAAATTAAAAAATTATCAATTGTTTAAAGCTAAAATATTATTTTAAATTTGTCGTTGAATTATAAATATGTATATTTTGTATTCTGTACATAACATTCAAATAAACATAATTATATAAACAAACTAAACCGAAAAGTTTAAAATATGGAAAAAGAGAATATTAGGTATAGTAAATATTCTTAACTCATATCATAAAATGTATACCAATCTATTCTTTCTTTATTATTATTATTTTTAAGTTTGAACTGTCTCAAAATCCTAAGGATTTTGGTATATAATGAAGTCCGCGTGCCTGAGCCAAGAGTACTTCATTGGAATTATTAGGCTATTATATTAACATCTTCCTCTTGTAGAAACTTTCTCACGATACGGCATGTATTTAAGATGGTTGCTTTTTGCATAGTGTAGTACGTGGTGTCAGGTCAGTCTATTGTTCTCAGTGAATGAAGTAAATGTTTAGGAATTACACCCGTGCTGGAGAGCACCAGCGGTACGATATATACTGTTTTCATTTTCCAGATTCTCATTATTTCTTCCTTAAGTTCAGTATATTTTTGTAACTTTTCTGTAATTGTTTTCTGTAAGTTATGGGTATTTGGGATAGAGACATCTATTATATGGGTTATTTTATTTACTTTATCAATTAATGTGATATCTGGTCTATGGTTATGAATCGTTTTGTCAGTTAATATAGCTCTATCGTAATACATCTTGTAGCTAGCATTCTCCATCACAGGTGCAGGCGTGTACTGATAATATGGGAGTGGTTTCTTTGCTGTCAATTTATGCTTAACGGCTAATTTTTGGTGAATTATATTGCAAACTTGATTATGGCGGTGCGTGTAATCGGTTTGAGTCAATGATGTGCAGGCACTGGTTATATGCTGTATAGTCTCTAGTTGGCGAAGGCATTTTCTGCATTTATCGGTTTGTAGATTAGGGTCTTTGAGTATGTATTTTTTGTAATTTCTAGTATTAATAACTTGGTCCTGAATAGCAATTGTAAATCCTTCAGTTTCGGGGAAAAGTGATCCCAGTTTAAGCCATTTATTTGAAGCCTCTAAATCTACGTATGGTTGGTGAAGGTCGTGTATATGTCTTCCATGTAGTTCCTTTTTCCTCCAAGCTTCTATTTTATTTTTTTGCAAGTCTGTTTTAGTGGTAACTTCCATTAATCTATCTTTTAAGTTCAGTGGAGTAAAATTGTCATCAATTTCTGTTACTGCTGAGTGTATTCTACTTGTTTTAGCTTTGTCAAAAAAGAATGCTCGCAAATTATTGATTTGTCCTTGCCATAAACTATTTAAATCTATAAGACCTCTACCTCCTTTATCTCTTTGGATGCTCATTCGTTCTATTGCTGATTTGGGGTGTCCGTAATTATGTTTTGTCAGTATGGTTCTAGTTTTCATTTCTATTCTATTTATGTCTGTTTTTGACCACTTAATTATCCCTAATAATTATAAATGAGTAAGTTAATATTGGTATAGCATAAGTGTTGATAGCTTTGAAGAGATTTCTGGAGTTTAATTGTTTTTTTGCAAATTCGGGTTAGGCGTTGAAAATATATATGTCGTAAATTTGTTTTTATTTCCGTATGTGTAATTCCTTAAGCTTGTTGAATCCCTAGGTATTTGCTGCCTGCTAGTCACCTTCTTCCATCACATCAAACTGAATACTTCCTCCCGAGATATTGCGACTGCTTGATAATTTTCCTCTTTTTAAATATAATTCCTTACACTTATCCAAACCAAAAATCATACAAATGTCTTTACTAAATGAAGCTGTTATATCGATTAATTTATTCAATTCTTTTTCCGATTTAGAGAAAATTTTAATATCATCAACGTACATCAAATGTGTAACTATAGTATTCGTCGTAAGTTTATAACCAGCATTAGAACTATTGAGCAGACTTGATAGTGGATTAAGGGCTAGACAGAACCATAAAGGACTCAATGAGTCGCCCTGGAAAATGCCATTTTCAATATTTATTTCGTCTGTATTTAATTTTATTTTATTATTTCTTAAATGCAAAGTTGTTTTCCAATTAGTCATGGTATTTTCCAGAAATTTTATAAGAACAGGATCAATTTTATAGATATGTAATATTCGAATAAGCCAAGAATGAGGTACGCTGTCAAAAGCTTTTTTGTAATCAATATAAGCTAAATATAAATTTCTATTACGTGAAGTTGCCTGTTTCAAAATTGTGCTATCTATTATCAGTTGCTCCTTGCATCCTCTATGATTCTGTCTGCATCCCTTTTGTTCCTCGGACAGTATATTGTTTTTTAATATATGATTATTAATTTTCATTGCTATGCATGCAGTTATCAGTTTGTAGATGGTAGGCAAGCATGTTATTGGCCTGTACTGTGATGGATCTGCGGTAGCATTGCTTTTTGGAATCATATACGTCACTCCTTTTGTAACAAAGTCTGGTAAAACTGCAGTAGACTTTATGACGTCCGTAAGAATAGTCGAAAGTATATTATGTAATGCATAAAGTTTTTTATACCAGAAAATATGTATGCCATCAATTCCACTCGCTTTCCAGTTTTTCATCTTTCTCATAACTTGTTCTAAATCAGTGACTGTTACTTCTGCAAAATCCATTTGATTTAGGTGTTCCCATTTTTTTTCTTCTTCTTTTATCCAGACAGCATCATTGTTATGATCCTCTCGTTTCTTCCAGGTATCAGTCCAGTAGTCTTTAAGTATTTCACAAGTGGGCAATAGTAGTAAGTGCGCATTATAAATATATTAATCTCATCATTCCATTTCATGCGCAACCTTGGTTTACCAGCTTTAGTGGTCACAGGTTGTACGGCGACTGCCTCCTGTGAAACATCTTCAGCTGGCGTTCCTACTCCTCCTCTGCTACTCCCCCTACTGGCTGTAACGTCTGAGGACCTTTCCCCATCCCCCCTGTCCTCAACTCCCGCCCAGCCGTTGTTGCGAGAGTCACTGGCTAGCATACTGTCACGCCCGTGGCCAGCTACAGACGTGCCCCGGCGATCACCCCCGGGTAGCGACCCTATACGATATTTCTTATTACGTGTCTCCATATTAATGGGTTACCTGAACCTTGTTAGCCGTGTAAGTTTTTTTTGTACACGTTACCGCCCCCCACGTAGCAAGATGTTCAGCTAGGACGTAAGGTAGGATTTTGGGGGGCTTATTATTATTATTATTATTATCCGTTATTCTGTATATCCGTATATATTATATTTCTTTTGCACGCTCTGTAACCTAAACGGCTTGATGGATTTTAGCTTGAGAGGTGTCGTTAGATTCGTCTTAATTGTGAAAGTGACACTATAAAAATTAAAATGGCCGACTTTTGGCGTCATGCTTATTATATTTCTTCAAAAAAAAAATTCCTCAAAATCTATCGAGTATCAAGGGTATCAAAATAAATGTAAATAATTTATTATTTTGTTGTGATTATTGAATATTGAACATGCAGACATTTTTACTAGAATTATATCTGCTATCTGCTCAAGCTACTATCGGATCACACTCGCTTCGCTTGGATTCGCCTCTAGAAAACAAAAACAAACCTATCCCACGGGAACCGTACATTTTTCTGGGATAAAAATATATGGGTAGCCTATGTGTTATTCCAGACTATAATCTATCTCTGTGCCAAATTTCATCCAAATCCGTTCAGCCGTTCTGGCGTAAAAGAGTAACAAACATCGATACTGACAAACTTTCACATATAGACTTTCACATATACACAAGGTTCTATAATATTATATAGAACCTATAGTATACATGTTTGTACTCGAAGTTATCAGGTCATTATGTTTTAACTTGTGCAATTATTGAGATTTTTCCTATGTCATCGATATCACAATCAGTGTGCCATCAATGTAAAACTGTCGAAGCATGACGCATATGTTGATAAGTACCTAATGAATACCACGTCCCATAGCGAATGTTTTTTAAACTTCCTTTGTGATTCTATAACAAAATGGCTTCAAAAATTTCCCACGGAGATATATAATAAAATGATAGATACCTATATAAATATTTATACATTTTTTTATTAAAGATCAAGAATCGTTAAAACATTCTTAACACAATTTTCAATTAATTTGCTTGTGATCTCTAAATTCACACAAATATCTCATATAAAAAGCAATTTCAGTTTTTTCCTTTTTCCAATTTGTCAATTTCTCTATTCCTAGAAACCTAATTCGAACTATTTCGAATATTTAAAAAAATAGCAAATCTATAGCAAATCAGCAAATAGCAATCTACCTCTATTTCATTGTAATTCGATTGGATATTGGTAATAAAATAGTTTTTTATTTATATTTACTAGATTTACCCGCGGCATTGACTTTCCTGAACATGATAATTTCTAGCAGTAGCAAGCTACATGTATAAAATACTTTCGCTACATATCGCGACGTGGCTTATCTTTCTTCCCAATAATATTGGACAATACATACATACATATATTTTTTTATCAATGTCTAAAAATTATGGCTAGTTTTATAATAACTTGCATAACATATCTTTATGGAATAATGCAAAAAATCTTGTGCTAAAAAAGAAAAAGAAAGCCATGTCTTAACACACCTTTCTTTTTCTGAGATTGAAAAGTAGCCTACATTCGTACGATTGTAAGTTACGTAGTTGTTGTGTTGAATCCTATTAAGATTCAGATACTACGCCCTAAGCTTTGATCGTGATAAGATAAACAAATGGAAATACACGCTTTGAAATTTCAAATGAAGTACAAAATAAATTAGTAAGTTAGAATTAATGGTTAAGGAAAGTGGGTAGAATAAATAATTCAGTAGTAATAAGTAGGTACATGATTCAAATTAAAATTGCACGTCACTCATGTGCTTCGCGGATAAAAAACTTGTTTAAACAAATACATAGCTGAGATGTGGTGCAACACTGGAAGGTGGCCCACGTAGATGGGCGGTGTACCATCCAGGTTGCTCCTGGCATTTTTCTTCTAGCAGAGTGGACCGTGGGAGCAGTCTTGAGGTCTGCCTCAGTAAGCCAGTCGTCCGAGTATCGTGATTAAGAATGTAAGCGATCCTGCGACGCCCCGTCGGGATGGGGGAGGTTCCGTTAGGTTTAAGTGGGTTCCCCCCCCCCAACGTGCGTTCACCTTGTCGTGGTGGGGGGGCTCACTAGTGCCCGGCAACCCAACCGGGCGTGAAGCCAAGAAACGCACAGGGAGGTGGCCCACTTCGGTGAGCGGTGGGAGGAGGCCCTCTTCGGAGGGCGGTATACCATGCGGGTTGCTCCTGGTACTTCTCTGATAGCAGAGTGGACCTTGGAGCAACCCTATGGTTGTGGTGGTCTGCTTCGGCAGACCTGCCGTCGGGGTGTCGTAGTTGAATGCGTAAGCGATCCTGCGACGCCCCATTAAGACGGGGGAAGATTTTGTTGGGTTTTAGTAGGTAGTACTGGCTGTATTACGCCGGTGAGTCCCACACGTCGTGCGTAAATGCATTTCCCAACATTAAAAAAAAGTTTTAAATGGGTTATTACTGACTTTTCTGGCCTGTGAAGACTATATAACCACCTGGATGTATGCGGGTGGTATGCGTAAATATATTTCTCAACGATTAAAAAAAAAGAAAAATACTTGTAAGTACGTGTACATCTACTTAACTATGAATCTAACATAAAAATATGTACGAACTACTACACCATTTTATTTAAAAATCAAAATTTGGATCCGATGAGCAGAAAAGCCAAGGACAATTTTACTTTGATCTTAAACAAGAGAAGAAGAGAAAACAAGCTCGGATACATTATTATAAATTTATGTTATATACAAATAAAAAAAATATAGGCAGTAATGTGGACTGCCGACTGCACTACAACGTTGGTCGGACCAGCTAACTATACATAAATATCCTTACGCTTTACACCTTGCGAGGGACTGAAAATGAGAAGAATGCCAAGTACTAAACACTCCTTAACACCTCTTCTACTCGTCAACGGTATTTTCGATAATTCTTATTTCACACAATCTTATATTCTTTATTGCACAAACAAGTAATTCAAAAAAAAAACAAAAAAGGGGGTCCACAAAGGTGGACTTATCTCTAAAACAGATCTTTTCCAGTCAACCCATGTATGTACGAAATAGTAGATAGATAGATACACCACAAAGAAATATACGAAAAGTAGATATAAACAATATATATAATAATATATATAATATAATATAGTATTAAATAGTCTACATGTACAAACCACATCGGTACCTTTAAACTCTTTTTTTTCAACGTTTTCATTTAAATCAACACACTGCATCTATTATATTATATCCATTCATTATTGTGTTATTTATAAAATGCAATTTAAATAAATTACAAACAAACTGGATTCGATATGCGAACACGTGTGCCCGAACGTATTAAATTACGTTTTCATGTAAAACGTTTGACCTTATGATTAATACGGTCGAACACAAAGTTTATATATATATATATATATAATTAAATAGTTTAATTGTTTGATTCTACGATATTAACAATATTAATTAACATTAATTGTCAAAATTGCTGATCCCATAAAAAAATATTTTGTACTTTTTAAAACAAAAATAATGTTATATGTAATCTTTGTATATGTTCTATGAGTGCGAAGTCTTATTATTTTCTTCTCGCAGAGTTAAGTTATACCTATAAAGGTATATTATGAAAGATAACAAGTGCAAAAAATTTTTCTACTAGCGACTTACCATCTCCTCTTTCGACGTCGGTCCTTTCTAGGTACAGTTTATTTTTTTGAGCGGAACCCTAATTATTTTTCTAAAATAAAAGTAGCCTAAATTACTCCCTATAACATCAGCTATCTGCTAGTGAAAGTCCCGTTAAAATCTGTTCAGCCGTTAATTTATTTTTAAACTTTATTTTCTAGATATTTCTTGTCAGATATATTCGTTCCTAACATGATCGTATTTTATGCCTAATATCACTTTCTTCTATCAAACTTACCTATTATGAAACACACACTTATTATGAAACATAGCAAGTACAAAATATTATTCTACAAAAATGATATAAGAAATAAACCTATAAATCTAATTTTCTAAATATTTCTTTCTAGAGAAAGCCCAATATGGCTTAGAAATAGACTGGTTATTATAATGGAACTATTTAGGACATAGACTGTAATCATACATCAAAGGAATAAGTCATCAGAATTTCTATACGTACTTATGAATGTACAAGACATGTAACAGGTAAACCACAATTATAACAACACCAAACGAATTACTCATAACTGTTTTGTTAGTAAAAATGGAAATTTTGGTAAGATTAGTAGTAACGTAGTGTTTCACCTTTTACAATATGATCATGACTGAGCGTTTCTGTATTCCTTGTTTTCTCTTGACTCCCCTAATTCCTATTGAGGAATCAAATTAATATTGTGAAAAAGTTACGACGTATTTTGTGTGGTGCTTCTTAAAATTAATCGAACGTTTATTTATAAAGTATCTACTAAATACTAATATACAATATTCTTAAAAGAAATCCATACTAATATTATAAATGTGAAAGTGTGTTTGTTTGTCCTTCTTTGACGTCGAAACACAGTGAACAATTGGCGTGGTTTTTTATGTGGAGATAGTTGGAGGGCTAGAGAGTGACATGGGCTGCTGTATTACCGCGGGAGATTTTCTCATTTCTAATGGAAAACACATAATATATGTGTATATATATTCCATACTAACCATTGAAACGTAGGTACCTAGTGATGATCCTGAGGGAAGTGAGGGTGAATCATTAGTAATATTATAAGCAGCGAAGCGAAAATAGAGAAGCGATTCTATTTGCTAGTGATAAATAATTAATTACATTTTATAGGTACACTAGGATTTCACGCGGCTCCGCCCGCGTCAGATAACCAAAAACCAAATTCTTATATTTTACATATTAATATACTCTTACATTGCAGTTTTTGTATTTTTTCTCACAAATGAGACATTTTCACCCGGTAAAAAGTATCCTATATGTTGACCCGTATAACCAGCTATGACCATACCAAATGTCATCAAAATTCTTCGGGTAGTTTTTCTGTGATGCGGTAACACATAGACAGACATACAGAAAATCTAAAAACTATAGATTCGGCCTCTGTATCGATAATAATTTTTATTTCAATAAGATTTTCCAAAAAATATTTAATATACAGATTCAACTTAGTTACAAGTTTATTATATGTATAGATTATAAAAGATACTTATACTTTTTATCATGTTATAAGAGACGGTTAGTATTATAAAATAATCATTTTTTTTTTTATTTACTTACATAACATTCATTATGCCAAAAATAGTAAAAAGAATTTATATGTAACCACTTAAGTGGATTTAAAACGATGCCAATTTTTTTCAATTTTAGCCACACGAATACTCATACTTTATGCATTGCAAGTTGCACACGTCTGATAAGAGTGTATCATTGCTACTTCTGCTATAAATTCAAACTCAATATAATGAAAGCCACGCTATATAGAAGAGAAATTCAATATTATACTCATGATAAGTTAATAGACCTTGCGAGTATCATAGGTGCATAACATACATGAGAAACTCATATAAATTCCCGTGACAACATGCTACAAACTAAGAAGTTAAATTTTAAAAGTTAAGAAATATATACCATCAGCTTAAGTTCATGATATGTTAAACACATTAAATGAAAGAAAACAAAGTATATTGGTTTTATATGTTGGGTATATATGTATCATTGAGTTGACTCTCTACGAGTAGTATCAATGTCATTCATAGAAAAAAAAGAAATATATAATAACTGTATGGACGAACGCTAAGATTTCTAACATAATATAATGAAAGTCTCGCTGTATAATTAAGAAATACAATATAATCCCTATGTTTGAATTTTTTAAGTATATTTTTTTAATAAGTAAAACACATTATTAAGACTAAAGATGTTTTACAGAACAAACATGTTTTGTTAAGCAGCTTATTCTACAATCTTACAACAACATATCGATATCGTTCATAGAAAAATAAATATGAGAATGACTACAGATATATGACTTAATAAGGCAATGGTAATAAGGCAGTGGGAGTTCAAATCCCGGGGCTCGCACCTCTGATATTTTCATGTGCGAATCATTTCCAACATGATTACCACTTGTCTTAACGGTGAAGGAAAACATCGTGAGGAAACCTGCATGTCTGAGAGAACCTAGCAAGTTTTCAAAAGACATGTGAAGTCCGCCAACCCGCACTTGGTCAGCGTGGTGCACTATGGCCTGATCCCCCTCGTATTGAAGGGAGACCCGTGACCAGTAGTGGGACCTTAAAAAGGACTGAATATAATATGACAACGTTACCGCTTATATGTCAATATTTATTTTATGTCAACATTTTAAGTTTACTATTGGAAATAACGATTGTAAAGTGTCAAATTGATAAGTATTTTCCAATACACATGACGACAAGGATTTGTAAATGGACCCAGAAGATTGCCACTAGAATTCTCTGATGGAAAGCGCAAAGGCTCTGTCACTTTTTTTTCTTCTTTAATGGCTTATAGTTGCGTTAACAGACGCAATCCATTCTGCCAGTGTCACGTTTTGTGAGGAAGACACGAATGAGATTGAGCGGTAATTTTGAAATTTGGTAACTTTAATGGGCTCTGTCACTTTCTGTCGAAAAGAGCTCGTTTGCTTTGTTGTCTTGACTACATACCATTACGAATTGACTGTCTGAATAAGAAGCCGGAAGGCAATAAAAGCTTGTTTTTATTTATGTTTTAATTTATTATACTTATTAAATGGCAAATTTTAATATCGATGTAATTTTTGCAAGATCTGTGAGCTTACTCCAGAATCATTTTAACAGGTCAATCTGACCCTAAATCCCATAATACATAATTATTATGGCACCACTAAATATTTGATTAGCATTTTGTTATTAATTAAACAAAAAATAAATAAAGAAGTAGATTATAATTATATTATTCGCTTTGATAAATATATTATACTTCTTTCAGATGTTTTTATCTAAAGTAAAATTGTAAAGGCTTTAAAGCTGTGCACTCAATGCTTTAAAAAAAATCTCTTTATACACAACGGACATAGCGCGAGATAGTTTTTTAAAAGTTTATGAAAATGCTCTTTTTAACCCACGACACAAAAACGATGGGGTGTTATAAGTTTGACGTGTCTCTGGTGTGTCTGTCTGTGGCATCGTAGCTCCCGAATGGATGAACCGATTTTTATTTTTGTTTGAAAGGTGAATTAGTCGGGAGTGTTCTTATGTATGTTTGATGAAAATCCGTTCCAGACGGTCAGGGGTTTTTTAAATGTTTAATTTAATTCTCTTTATGTATTATTAGTTATGTTGAATATATAAATCATAGCAAATAAATTTTGTGTTAAATAAATAACTCCAAATACAAGTATGAAATATACATAATAAATAAGAATAAAATAAATTATGAGAAAGAATAAAATATATTAAATACGTTATTATATATCTTTCGCCAGTTCTTCTCAGGTGGTTTTTCGGAGGCTTCTTCTTTCTGAACTGGTAGTCGACTTCAGTAAAAAAAAAATGCTCAATAAAATAATTCGAATTTGAATGTGAAATATTTTCCAAACTAGCCAGTTAGTTGTATTGTCTCGCACAAATTATTAAAAAAGGCCCAAAAGTTTGGACGCTTTTGGGACAATAAACTGTCGTGTTTTATAATTTCAGTTATACGAAGGTAGCGCAACGATCGCCCTAACTATTTAGATAAGAGTTAGAAGAACTATTCTTCAATGTCCTAATAAAATAAATTAAAACAGTAAAAAGTAAGTTCAAAAACTAAAACACGACTACTGAAAAATCAGGCTCTAAAAAGTACGAAATAAGAAAATTTTCTTATCTGAAATTGTTTTGCATAAACTATTCAATATGATATGTGTATTCAACCCTTTTTAACGTCCCACTACTGGGCACCGGCCTCCCTTCAATACGATCAGGCCATAGCCCACCACTCTGCACTGTCTTTCAAAAACTTACTAAGTTTTCTTAGGCATGCAGATTTCCTCACAATGTTTTCCTTCATCGTAAGGCAAGTGGTAATTATGTTAGAAATGACTCTCACATGAAAATATCAGAGGTGTGAGACCCGGGATTTGAACCCGCTTCACTCGGTTTCCCAAGTAAGCGCATTACCACTGGGTTACCAATGCCATCAATATAATATATCGTCTATTAAATAAAAAACTTACATGTAATACATTTTAATTTACATAATATTTAAAAAATATTCATAGTGATATTCAGAGGACAGCCGTGGTCATATGCCACTTTGCCCTAAAACTTTTGGTCGCTTACGACTATACCGGTCTAAATCATAACCGCCCTTTTACTTCGTCGTAAATCGGATAAAATAATATAAAACAATAGCAATATAAGAAATTATAAATGAAATCAGAAAATAATTTAATTATTATACACACGTAATGAACGAAGTCCAAAGCAATTTTATACCAAGTTCTGCCAACAAATGTGAACTTATTTCATTTCGACTATATTCAAATTAGATTCATATAATCAAATCCACTTGTGATTCTAGGACACACGCCTCACCACACCTACTTTATAAATCCTGGCCTTATTAAATATCACTAATAGGCAGATTTTTGGTCCCGACTATCTCAGAAAGAGGGTAATGTTTTTCGAGTCTACTACATAATTATGTATGTATAGATTGTGCTTATAAAATAGATATAAAGACACGTGTCTATTTTTAAGCACACTCTGAAACCTAAAAGAAACTTGATAAAATTTCAATACATCTTTATTACAGGGAATGACTAAGATCAGAAAAGAGTTAAAACAAGTTATTTTATTTTTCTATATTACTGTTTTTATATGACCAAAATAGTTTTATAGATCAATTTAGATTTTCGTAACCAGACTGTAGGAAATATTTCTATAGATGTAGGGAACAATTAATACTGGTTTGAAGCTTCTTATTTAATCAAAATATATAATTAAAATATTGTTCCCTACATAGACAATGCAGACTTCGGCAGCGTAGTGATTCAAATATTTAACTTTAGTGATACAATTATGACTTGTTATATTAGCACTATACTATATAATCATTTATTTAAGTACACCCATTAATGTTTACTTTACAATATTACACTCTACACTGTGTGCATAAAAGAAACACATATAAAAATGAAAACCGACTAGTCACTGCCTATATAAAATGTTTGTATATTTTAAATCTACATCAACACAAATTCGAAGAGATTAATATGCTAAACTCCATAAAGCTGTACAAAACTTTTTCAAAAATGTATACTCTTAAACATACAAACAAACATTACTCTCCTTTGGTGACAATTTTCATTTCAGTTCGTGAAAAGAATATTTTCAATCAAATGTCCTAGAAATTGTGTCTGTCTATCTAAACTTAGTAAAGCTACAAGCAAAAGCTATTAGAGAACTTTTTAAGGTCGAATAAACTTAGTTATAATCTTCAAGTTCAAAATCTATACTAAATGTTATAACTTATGAAGCAATAAAATTGTCAAACTGTAACTTTATTTGTAGTAATCTCTAAAACTACTGATTTAATGGCGATAAAATTTGGCACCGAAAAACGTTTTATTTTTCGCTACAGCAAATTCTACATTTTTATTCCCCATGTGCTTTTTGACACGAATTCTGCTATAGGGTCATATTGTGCTGAAGAATGGCTACTTAAATAGCACTTATTATGGAAAAGTAAATTATGAAGAAAAAACACAATATCATCTTGCTTAATAACTTAAGTAGGCTCCTTACTGAGTGCTTTCTTGAATGTATCTTTATTAGTTAAAAGCTTTACCAAACCTTTGCGAGTAGATAGACACACATACTAGAACATTTGTAACGCGCTTTCGCTAGCTTCACTATTTGCATAATCAAATCTTGAAAGCCTTTTGAACTCACTTCTAACTGGGATATTGATTTGAAATTTTGTAGGACTATAACATACTGATGACAATAAAATACTTTAATAGCATCGAGCTAATCTGATGATGAGGTCAAGAGGTCCACCTCCAGGTAGTGTAGAGTGTAGACAAATGACAGGTAAAAACCGTTCCTTTGAACTCTAATTAATTTATTCTTTATAGTTACATGTATCATTACAAGGTTTGCATGGTACAGATTAGAATATCTATGAAAAATATAAATAATTGCCCGTGCGGAACTTATCAGCACCTTTAGGCGCAGCAAGCTATTTCTACTAAACGTGGTCCTAGTGTACTCGACCATATTCATTATTAACACCTGCAGGTAAATTTCTAAGAAATTAATTAAATTTCTAAGAAATCTATTGTTAACTGTAACGCCGGCATGACCGCGGTCGTGGAGGGATTAATTTAAAATCGCTTTAAATCATGTTATATGAGAAAGCTTCTTTATAATTACACTATTAAGCTAATTTACTTGAGGTTTATTATAGTATTTGTATTGGCGTTCTACCATTTCTCATATTTGCATGTAAAATATTCATTCTGATCGAAATGGATCTCGTAATTTAGGCGTTATTTGATGCATATCAAGGTAATGCTAAACGTAAATTAGCATTTTATACGGTGGTATGTCGTATCCTTAAACGATGTATTATCATTTGAGTGTAAAAGGTACTTTAGTTTTATGTAATGACTAAACTATTGTATATATCTATATACTATCAGTCTATGTATGTATGTTTCTTCCTATGTAGCGTTCTAGAGACGAAACACGTAGGCCGATTTTTATGAGTCATACGTTGTTAGATTCGTCTTGATAAGGCGAGTTTCATGGACTAGGTATATTAAAATAGTTAAAAATGAAAATAGCATATTTAAAGCGCTAATTTGTGTCTTTGAAAAAAATATTTCTTCCAAAACATTTAAGTGGAGCAAGTATAATGATACGTGTATGCCTCCGAGTCTACATTGTACCATATTCCTTCGTCAACTTATTTTCATCTTTTTAGTTAGCATTTATGCAGTCGGTTTTTTTAGTTTTTAATATATTTTTTACGCAATGTACACTATCATTAGCGGCGTACACACGCTTTGCTCGGATGCGACGTTATAAGCCTTTTATGTTTTTAATAATATATCCAAGGAGTACACTCCCAGCCATATTCTGTGTACTAAATTTCATCTAAATTCGTCCAGCCGTTACAGAATGAAAAACAGCATGCATACACATACATAATAGTTGTGTGGATATAGAAACATATATAACAAATAATAAAAAATGACAAGAAATTTTGAATAAAGCAAATTTTAATAAACATGACACTGTCAAACAAAAAATGTGTTTTGAATCTCTTTTTACTTTTACTAACTGGTAACTCTATTATATACGTACTAGCATTGCCCGCGGCTCCGCCCGCGTTCAGATGACCAAAAACAAAATTTTTAGGTTTTACATATTAAATACTCTTACAATTCAGTTTTTGTATTTTTTCTCAGAAAGTAGATATTTTGCCGCGGTAAAAAGTATCCTATATGTTGACCCGGATAACCAGCTATCACCATACCAAATTTCATCAAAATCTCTCCAGTGGTTTTTCCGTGATGCGGTAACAAAAATTCTAAAAACTATAAATTCGGCCTCTGTATCGATAATAAAGTCTATTTCAATAAAAATTTCCAAAAAATATTCAATGTACAGATTCGGCTTAGTTACGATTTTATTATATGTATACATACTTCAAACTTGAAGCGGAAGTTTATACTATTAACTGCACAAGTTCTAGAGAATCCAAACAATTTCCAATATCAAGTTCTATTTTGTTGTTATATACGTAACAAGTACCTATATTGTGCCCTATACGGAACCCTTCGTCCCACTCGCAGTTGACCGATCTTTTTAACTCTTATAAAAATGAAGCCGAGAGCAAAGATTTATTTTTAATAAAATGTTATCTTACAACCTTTACAGCATGTAAAAGTTAATCCTACTTAATACTATTAAGAAGTTATTTGAGTATTTTACTAAATCTACCTCTAATACATACGTCTACATAATAAGTTATTGTTAAGTCAATCATCTTTTAGTACTAAAAAGGTGAAGAACTGGCTAACACAAATATAAATAACTATAAAGAAGAAAAAAAAACAAATCTATCCCTCGGAAAACGTATATTTTCCGGGATAAAAAGTAGCCTATTTGTTATTCCAAACTATAATCTATCTCTGTACCAAATTACATCCAAATCCGTTCAGCTGTTCTGGCGTGAAAGAGTAACAAACATCCATACATACTCACAAACTTTCATATTTATAATAATATTAGCATTGCCCGCGGCTCCGCCCGCGTTCTGATGACCAAAAAACAAATTCTTAGGTAGTACATATTAGTATACTCTTACATTGCAATTTTTGTATTTTTTCTCAGAAATGAGGTATTTTCCCGCGGTAAAAAGTATCCTATATGTTGACCCAAATAATCAACTATCAGCATACCAAATTTAATCAAAATCCCTCCAGTGGTTTTTCTGTGATGCGGTAACAGACAGACAGACAAAAATTCTAAAAACTATAGATTCGGCCTCTGTATCGATAATAATGTTTATTTCAATCAGATTTTCCAAAAAGTACTTAATGTACAGATTCGGCTTAGTTACAATTTTATCATATGTATAGATATGATATACAGACTAGAAATGTCAGTGCAGCCATGGGTGTGTGTGTGTCTGAAAACATATTGAGGGTTGTCAGGTCTATTTTTCCTATATTTCAAGTGTTTACATTGTTCACAAACAACGTAAGGTTAATGGATGCTACATCAGAAGTATGAAAACGAAAATGGTAGCTTCGCTTTAATTTTTGTTATTTTAGTAAGTAGGTTAGACAGCGCTAATAGAATAATCATGTTCAAATTTTAATGCTTTCGATTATAACGTTTTATGTTAAGTAATCTCTGAATAAATAATTCTCTTTTAATATATTATATACTAGCGTTACCCGCGGCTCCGCCCGCGTTCAGATGATTAAAAACCAAGTCTTAGGTTTTACAGATTAGTATACTCTTACATTGCAGTTTTTGCATTTTTTGTCAGAAATGAGATTTTTTCCCGCGGTAAAAAGTATTCTATATGTTGACCCGGATAACCAGCTATCACCATACCAAATTTCATCAAAATACCTGCAATGGTTTTTCCGTGATGCGGTAACAGACAGACACAGACAGACAGACAAAAATTCTAAAAACTATAGATTCGGCCTCTGTATCGATAATAATTCGGCTTAGTTACAATTTTATTATATGTATAGATTTTTCAGAACATACGGTTTGAAATCTAATATTCACTCAAAACACTATAATGGCCAACATATATTTACTAACTTTATTGGTCGAGTTTAAAAAATTATATAAGATTTTCCACTTTTTCACAAAATAATATATTATAAAAGTATATCTAAAAATAATTTGCTTTATATCAGGTAACATGAGATATATATACAAATATTTTTGCACTATGTATATGTTTTAGATTTTATATTATCAATTTAGAGAGCATTTGTTTACAAAGCGCAACAAACATGAACCGCCAAAATTTTAAATGTTTACGCAACACTGTAATGCTAGATAAAAGAGGTTACTCACGATTTCTCTTGTAGACAGCACACTATTTTATCAACGCAAATTTAGACGTATTACATTTATTTTAAATACGATTCGTGTAAAGAAAATGTTCATTTTTATATGGTGCGATTTCTAAGAGCGGGGCGTTCGAGCCGACTGACGTCTCTACACTGAGCCACTGCCGCCTGTTGCTTTAACACATTCGAAGTTGGAACGGAATTATCTTTATCATTTGTCCCACAATCGTTTATTTGTAAAGCTTTATTAAAAATTAAAACATTAAAGACTTTAGAAGATACACGATATTAAGAGTTCACTCAGTACTAGCACGTAAATTATTCACAAGACTGATTAATCAATTGTATGACCGTTGGTTATTTTATTCGTAACACTTGGAAATACCTACCCATGAAAAAACCTGTTACGTATGAATTTGTATGAAATACTAATTGTTAGTAATTTATGTTTTCATAAACTAGCTGTAGTCCACGGTTTAGATCATTTTCTATGGTTTTTACTTACTTGTTACCGTCTGCAGGTTCGCTCGCACAAAGTTTTGTTCTTTTACTTATAGTTGGGTAACGCCATCTGTTGTAAATTCAGAACTAAAGTGTTAATTAAATAACATTAAAATTGAACTTCTTCATGTGAAAACCTATTCTCGGAGCAATAAGTACTTATATTTTAATAATTATTTATTTATACTTAAAATACATTTTATTATACAATACAGAATTATAATAATGTAATATGAAAAAAAGCATCAAGCACAGAAGGCGGTAGGATTATCGCAACCTTTAAGTAAATAAGGTGGGTGGTGTCTACATAATAAATGGTAAATACAATGATAGAATCTAATATTATATAATATACTAGCATTGCCCGCGGCTCCGCTTGCGTTCAGATGACCAAAAACCAAATACGTGTAAATTGTAAAGAGATTATAATACAAAATATGAGGAGTTCAAAATTAGGTGTTGATTGAGAACATATATATATAATAATTACAAAAAACAGTGATAGTTCACATATATTCGTAGTAAACGCACTATGCATTACCACGAGTATAAATGAACTTTTATTAGTAACTGTGGTGCACCTAATATCAATAAAACATCTATACTGCAAGTAGAGTTTTTTAATTACCAATGCCTTAGAGAATAAGCTCATAACTATATCTATCTATTGATATATGCTATAGAAATAGAATTATGTTATTAATAACAGAAATAGATAAATAGAACACTAATGCCCGATTTCACCAACAACCCATAGGCTACCTACGTATCCCTAGCTTAAAAGTTCCCTTTTTTTTTATAACGTTGGGAAATGCATTTACGCACGAGGTGTGGGACTCACCGGCAAAGCCAGTACTACCCACTAAAACCCAACAAAGCCTTCCCCCGTCTTAATGGGGCGTCGCAGGATCGCTTACGCATTCAACTACGACGCCCCGACGGCAGGTCTGCCGAAGCAGACCACAACAACCACGGGGTTGCTCCAAGGTCCACTCTGCTATCAGAGAAGTACCAGGAGCAACCCGCATGGTACACCGCCCTCCAAAGAGGGCCACTTCCCACCGCCCACCGAGGTGGGCCACCTCCCTGTGCGTTTCTTGGCTTCGCGCCCGGTTGGGTTGCCGGGCACTACTGAGCCCCCCCACCACGACAAGGTGAACGCACGTTGGGGGGAGCTTAAAAGTTCCCCTAAACTAGCCCCTAAATTAAATTTCGTTTTACCATCGTCAGAGCCAGTATTTCTAGTACCTATATTTAGGTTTCATTTTAATATTTAGGTGACCCCTAACTGTTGGTGAAACAGAAACTGTCCCCTAACAGCCCCCTAAACATGCTTAGGGGATCCTTTAAACTTAGGTGACGTTGATGAAATCGGCCATAAGAATTGTTCTTCCAACTAAAATCATCCAATAAAAAAATTACGCCATAACGACATCGCACCTGTAACCTGCGTCGTAGTAGACGTTGCCAATCAGCAATTTGCCCGAGGCAAATATGTGATTCGAGTATCGTCTAATTTTATTCTTCGTAGCTAAGCTCAATTTCGATTGTATAAAGAAATTGTTAAAACACATGTTTGATGTAAATTAAATGCTTTTTTTGTGTTATTTAATGCTTTATTACTAAAAATTACCTTCAAACCATTTATTTTTTACGTAAAGTAAAAATTAATATCCTATGTACGTATTATCATTCGTTTTAGGATAATTCGAAGTTTTGATCTATGATATTTATTGTTAGATCCAATAATAGGAACATTAAACAAAGCAAATATCACTAAAGACAAAATAAATTACACATTTTGTATTACATGAGATCTATTTTATTTGACTAAGATTATACGTGTAGTTAAATTTTTATTAATTTTGTATTTATTTTTACTTTTAATAATATTCAATTAATTTATAAGCATAGTGACTGTATTTAGCTTAAATCTATTTAGAGATTGTTTTGAACATGTTCCAAACATGTAATCAAGACCTATAGGGTTACTATAACTTCCTTAGTACGATCTATCCGTATATGGCAATGGCGTACATTCAACCGGTATTATACATTTAAATGCACAAGCTATTTTAGGAATAAAATTTACACAGGACTAGAGTTATCTATTATATCGCATAGTGAAGTTAGTAAAAGGATAAATTTCATTCTTTGTAGTAGAATCTGTAACATATAGAATTTCAAGATGGTTTTGGCTAATTTGTTTTTATTATATACTAGCAGCTCACCCTCGCTTCGCTCGGGTTCGCCTCTAGAAAAGCACTAATAGAGATCTATTAGTTCCCACAGGAACCGTTCATTTTTCCGGGATATAAAGTAACCTGTTGTTTGACCGGCAATCAGAATGTTAAATTTTACTAAATTAGGTGCATAAGATGTTGTGTACTAAGCTGTATAAGATACTATAGTTCTTTTAACTATCCCACGGGAACTATTTAATTTCCCGGGATAAAAAGTATCCCAAGATGTTGCCCGGGGATATAAGGTACCACCATGAAAAATTTCATTTAAATAGCTCCAATAGATTCGGAGATTAGCCCGTACAAACAGACAGAGAAACAAAAAAATTGAAAAATATCTGGATATATTCTATTTGTCTTCTTACATCCCCCTGACTCAGTTTTTAGCATTTTTTTGCTATGTACAGACATTCGACTTCTACTGTTTTATTATAGTATAGACTAGCGATTCACACTCGTTTCGCTAGGGTTCGTCCCTGGGTTGATTCCCAATACATACTATCATCCCCATTTTCGCCCTCTTAAGGATGATTTCCGGAATAAAATGGTCTCAAACTATCTTCTTACCAAATTTCATATAAATCGGTCCAGTGATTTTTAAGTTTATTCGTTACAAACATACAAAAATACATATCTTTCCTCTTTATAATATTAGCGTAGATATTGTAGACTATTACTACCAATCCACCTTCGTGTTACTTAGGCTTATTTAAACACCATAAATACCAAAAACATACGTCTTACAAAATCTATCCCATATCCCAAGGGGAACCTTTTCTTTTCCCAGAATAAGAATATATCACTTTTAACCATACTCTATCTTCTTCAACCTCTTAATCGTATTTTAAGTTATACATGTTCGTTTGGATTCTCTAACCACCTTTGAGTTTCGATAAAATCTGCTCAGCAATGCACAGTCTGAGGAAAAGACGGTAATACTTTTTTAAAGGGGGTTTGGGATTTGGTATCTTCTTTCCATGTGAGCTTAATGGATAAATTATAAAAACACATTATTTTCTTTTAATAAAAACAAAATAAATCATATATTATATATCTTCTATACATATAATAAAACTGTAGAGGTCGAATGTCTGTACATAGAAAAAAAAAATGTTAAAAACCGAGTCAGGTGTAAGAAGGGTGTAAGAAGAGAAATAGAACAATTCCAGATTTTCTTCATTGTTTTTTGTTTCTCTGTCTGTTTGTACGGGCTAATCTCCGAATTTATCGGACCGATTTAAATAAACTTTTGCATGATGGTACCTTATATCTCCAGTCAATCTTAGATACTTTTCATCCCGGAAATTTAAGTGTTCCCGTGGGATAGTTGAAAAACTATAGGAACTTATACAACTTAGTACTCAACAACTTATACACACAACACCTTATATTGCCGGTCAAACAACACGTTACCTTTTATCCCGGAAAAATGACGGTTCCCGTGTGATAGATCCGTTTGTGCCTTTCTAGGCGAACCCGAGCGAAGCGAGGGTGAGCCGCTAGTCATTACATAAATCAATAAAAGTAAAAATTATACTTTATAAATTACATCTTACTAACATGTTATTTTTAAGTATATACTTTTTATACATAAATACATAAGTACGCAATAGCTGTACTAATTTTAACAAATACTCTTTATTATTAAATTAAAAACAAGTACGAGTTAAAAGTGTAAAGCAACAAAGGTTACTCACTTTATTTACATAGAATGAGCCACTCAAGTCGAAACTTGCTTAGAATATGCAATCGTAGATAAATATGTATTTGATTGTATTGAAATAAAAATATGATATCCGTTTATTACAAGATTTAATCTCAGGAATAATAAGTGACTAAAACCCAACAAAAGGCTTCAAATTGTCTAGGGCCTTTCTTATTAATAATCTCTATTACACAACCAACTAAGAAATGTACATGGCACTATACAACATAAGAAATGTACATGGCAATTTATGTATAAACTAACAAATGAAAGTTGCGTTCAAATGTAGTTCCTGAATCAAAAAACGTGACTCTTGAAGCTATGTCAATAACTATATTTGCTCTCTTATATCTTATATACTCTACTCTCATTTATATTCTTATATTATTATATAATACCTAGTTAGTCTAGTGCAGTTGTAGAATCGGAGGTCCTGGATTCGATTCCCTGGTCGATCCGATTATAGGGGGTTTCAGTTAAAAACTTCTCAGGAACGGTTAGAAGTTGGGAAGTTGGCAGCCGTGCGACTAATCTCTCACGGGGAGTGCGGAAAATTCATCCCACCGGACTTTGTGTGAGAAATAAATAAAGAATGTACTTATGTCTGCATACACACTTGTGCACAATATATCTATCTCCTGTAGACTAGTTCAGTGATATTGAACCCCATGGCCATCAGGTATGAGGTCAATATTATTACATATTTAGTGCAATTAAAATATTTATTGAACTCTATACATATAATAAAATTGTAACTAAACCGAATCTGTATATTAAATATTTTTCGAAAATCTTATTGAAATAAACATTATTATCGATACAAAGGCCGAATCTATCGTTTTTAGAATTTTTGTCTGTCTTTCTGTTACCGCATCACAGGAAAACCACTGGAGGGATTTTGATGAAATTTGGTATGGTGATAGCTGGTTGTCCGGGTCAATATATAGAATACTTTTTACCGCGGGAAAATGTCTCATTTTTGAGAAAAAATACAAAAACGGCAATGTAAGAGTATACTAATATGTAAAACCTAAGAATTTGGTTTTTGGTCATCTGAACGCGGACGAAGCCGCGGGCAATGCTAGTAAGTCTATATAACTTTCGTATTTGTAAATATGTATATCTTACTCTCGAAAAATCACGTTCAGATCGGTCCGAAAGGAAGAAATTAACAGCCAATAAACAAACACACATTGTATTTTTGCATTTATAATATTTATTAATATTATAAATATATAATCAATAATAACTACTCTAAACACAAAATCCATAGTATATAAGTCTATTAAAATGAAAACAAAGCGTCAGTCTCTAGAATACGGTCTGAGTTTGTCACGTTCTCTATTTCCTAGCGATCTTTCTCTTCATCGTTTGTGTAAACTATTTAGACTGTTTAAACTATCACTAGTGATGTCGAGTCAGATAAAAGCTTTTAATTCTGCAGTAATATTTGCTTAAAATATTTTTAATATAATCTCGGGTATTATGTAATTTTGTTGAGTAGCTTTCTAATAATCTGTTCTATACAAATAGATATAATTGAAGTGTGTGTGTTCGTAAAGTCAAAATAACAGCTTTTTACTAAATGCATGTGAAAGTTATAAGAATAAAACAATTTTTATAATTTTTGGAATGGCTTGACCGATTTAGACGGGGCTTTCACTGGCAGACTTTTATTTTAGAAAAAAAATTAGGGCTCCGCGAAAAAAAAATAAAACACATGAAATTGTGAACAAAATCCAAGTACCTAGGGACGCACCCAAGAAAAGCGCTGGTAAGTCATATAATATCATACATATATTACATGTTATTTTAATAAATATAATGTAATAAAACATAGCCATATTTACAGGGACGGTAATTTAATAAAAAAAACTTTTTATGTTAAACTGCTTATTGTTCTAGATAAGACGAAAAATAATCGCCCATCAGAACTCTCACTTATCTATTAATTGACCAGATTAAAATAAATAAAATTGTAAAGCGGACTTGAGCTTGTGCTTGAGAATTTGATTATTTCAAACTTTGTCTATCTTTTCGAACTTATTATTCTGAATCGATTTAAAAAATAAAATACACCAATTTTAAAATAAAGTATGCATAAACAGATAAATACTATATAGGATACACAGAAGAAGACTACAGAAGATAAATTACAAGAAAAATATAATAAAAGGCATGCAAAGGCGATCTTATTGCTATAAGCAATGTCTATATATAAATTTTAAGATAAATAATTATACCGTTTAAAAAATAATTTTGTAGCAGATATTGAGCAACAATTTTAAAACCAGCGTATATTAGACTCATATTAAAATATCTCTTCAACAACGTCCAATTTACTTTCAAGTTTATTGTAATAGGAATGCTTAATTAAAGGAAAGAATTTCCAAGTTATATCAAGGGTAGGTACCACATTTAATCTTCTCCTTAGAATTGAAATAGTTAAATTAAGTCTTTAAAGTGCGCGAACACGTATTAAGCGTCCGCGTCGTCTAATACTTTATAAGGTAAAGTAAATATGAATATATGAATAACTGGATTATAGAGTCAATTATAACAAATTTCATATCAAAAGGCTTTACTGAACTAGATTTCACATCAAACGAAATCTCCTGGGAATGATGACAACTTACTTTGTCATTTTAGAATATTGAATATATTAATGTGTAATTTAAATATTTAAAACAGTATTTTAAAAAACTTTACAATTTAATCTCAAGAGCACAATGTGTTCAGTAATTACTAATTAGTATATTATTTTACTAAGTATTAAATTATTTTAAAAGTTTGCTGTCAAGATGTCAAATTATATAAAACTGTTCAAAACAAAAGGAACTTTAATATAAACAACTTAGACAAAGATCTAAAAATCACCGAACCGTAGATAAGAGGTTTAGACACTCTCCAATGAAAAGCTCAGCTTTTTTGCAACGGAAGACCATTCTCGTCTTTGCAAGTCTGTTCTTGATTAAATTGAAACTTTGAAATCCGCAAGCACAGTAATATTGTCTTATATTACTATTTCAATATTGTCTTTTTTACATTCTTTTACATTATTTAAATGTTCATAGCAGTAGCTTTTGAAATGTTCCGAATAGGTTTACACGGGAAAAATGGAAAAGTATTCCAGACAATTGAAATATGTAGGAAAAACTAAAAATGTATTTTTTTTCTAAATGGAAATAAAAATAAAATAAATGCTAAAGCATATTGTATAAATTAAAGATAACTAAGAAAGGACAGGACAACGTCTGACCAGCCAGCTAGTTGTTTATAAAAATAACTAAAGTGTCTGGTCCGTGTAAGTCCAAGCAAGCGTAATCGTTTTGTTTGTCGATCTGTTCACCCACTATCTTACAAACAGCTTAGCATATTTATGAAAATTCCCATTTTCAAGTTTAAATGACCTAAGCATCCTAAAAAAATGGTTACTATGCTTTAAATATACGATAACTCACAGCTGTAACACCACTAACTTCCCAACTCGGATTTTACTATGAATTTATTGACAGATAAACTCAAGACCCCTAGGTTTTTTCCTCGGACAAGACCAATTCAATAATCCAATCCGTAACAAGTACCCAGAACCTAAGAATCTGTGTCTTTACTTCCTAGCTATTTGACCAACGAGCTAATTTATTTAGCTCGTTGGTCAAATAGCTAGGTGGTACAGTAGGTATGTCGCATCGTAAGCCATTTAAACTGGGCACGATTTAAAAATATAATCACACATTTTTTGCCCGAAAACGGATATATAGATTTTAATATTGCTCAAGCTTATAAAGCAATTTCTTTGAGTTATATATGTAAAGGTAAGAATAAAGTTTAAGATAACTGTCAACCTATTTAGTACACCACAAGTATAACGTAGGTTAAGCACCTAGCTTAAGTACTTTAAACAATCCATTTAGTTAAACCATTGACTAATGAAACCTCTTGGGCCTAATTTAAACCTTTAAATGTCTTGCTCCCATTTCCAACTGATTTTTATTGACCAATAGGATTTCACCTGAGATTCACATTTTAGTTCTTGAAATAGAAATTAAATTACTTTATTTCATTTTATACTTATTAGTGATATAGTCAGCTTTCCAAAATTCTATGCATAACTAAATGACAAACATTCAAACACATAGTTTTTCATTACTAATATTAGTGGAAAATGGGATAGAATTAATTTAGCACTAAAAGCTTTTTAATATGGTACGAGTACGTCCTCGTCCTTTAGAAGATAACAATCGAGCTTAAGCAACCTTACCGATTTGGCAGTGAATGCTGTGACTCAGCACTTCGCTCTCTATTCCACGAGATCTTAGATATATTCAAATTATTTAATGAAATTCGTGCTTAAATCCATGAAGAAATTTTATGAAAGACCTATTTCGACTGTCCATATTGGCTTAGGACCTATGGTCAAATAAATAGTGCTTTCTATTTCCAGCTTCTCACAGATATTAACTTTTGGATGTTCGAAAGGGCGACGTTTATATTGAGTGTCTAAATTGATAAATAGAGTTAGAGTTTATTTCTTTACTTGAACGCGCGCTTCTCTGTTAAACAACTCATGAAATTCAAATGCGCTATCGATAAATACATAGAACATAGTTGTAATATAATTGCTAATAAATTGAATTATCAGTATTCTATTTATTTATTTCTTCTTGAGGTTACCCCATGGTTCTAACTTCTAGCTCACAGCGCTACAATCTTTATGGAAGAAAGAACTATACATGAATACTACACAAGAGGAGTCGTGAGCAAATGCTAGTATATGATTGATAAATGAAACAAAAATCTATTAAATTTACGAGAAAAAAATTTTGCACAAGCTATGGCTCGGGCTAAATAAATAAATATTTGTATGTACAAAATGGTTATTAAATTTGATATCTATACATATAATAAAATTGTAACTAAGACGAATCTGTACATTAAATATTTTTTGGAAACTCTTATTGAAATAAACATTATTATCGACACAGAGGCCAAATCTATAGTCGTTAAAATTTTTGTCTGTCTGTCTGTTACCATATCACAGAAAAACCACTGGAGGGATTTTGAAGAAATTTGGTATGGTGATAGCTGGTTATGCGGGTCAACATATAAAATACCTTTTACCGCGGGAAAATGCCTGATTTCTGAGTAAAAATACAAAAACTGCTATGTAAAAGTATACTAATATGTAAAACCTAAGAATTTGGTTTTTGGTCATACGAACGCGGGTGGAGCCACGGGCAATGCTAGTTAATCTATATTACATAAATATAATAAAAATTTAATATTAAATAGTAGATTAGAAATATTTTCTATGTGTAAATACTTAGGCAGTTGGTTCACACGAAAACCGAACTTATAACTATTTCTAAACAGTTTATTATTAAAAACAAATATATTTCAATACTTATTATTTATTGACAAAAATTGTAAATTTACCTTAATAAAAATAATTTAGTATAGTGACATTTTAAATCGTTCGTTTATGGAAATAGTATATAATTATTATTTAAGACGATCTTACTAAAAATCTCATAAACGTTTATTATTATTGCATAATGGCTACGCAGGTGGCATGAATGAATTAATGCCGTGTGTGACCAACAGATAAGTTAATGGCTAAAGTATAGGTTTGTATTATACCTATGTTATAATAATGTGAAGGGAGTCAGTCCATAGTCTACAATGCTATTGGTACTATTATATATTTGTGACCACCTTCCAAAATTCATCGTCATTTACTAAATTCCACCCGAATTTGGTACTTTACTCGCCTCTAGAACTAGCTATGTCCCCTCAGACATGCAGGTTTCACAATGCTTTTCCTTCGCTGTTTTATCAATTGGGAATCATATTAAAATAGATTCTCGCTTGAAAATATCGGAAGTATCTAAACTGGAGGTTTGGACAAGCCTACCTACTAGGTTCATTACCTTTGATATTATTGTATTTTAAGATATAATATAGGAGAGTAAAGATAATAGAGAGGTCGTCTAAATCTACAAAACCTTAAATGTTCAAAACTCTCGAAACACTTTCGGTAACTTTCCAAGTTTTCGAAGTAAATGGATTAAGTATTTATGTTTATTAAAAGCCTTCTTTAGTCACCACGTTATTATATTTGTCGTAGTGTTACACACAAAAATATTTAATATAAATCTTTTTTTTTTATTATTGTGAATTTTGGTTTCCGACGCTTCGAATGGTTTACAGCAATCATGGTCACGGGAGAGACTAAGGTTTTAGACATCCAAACTTCAATAGGGAAGATGGCTGGGTACTACCATTATCGTGGGATCGTGTAATTAACATAAATAAAAGATAGTTTTATTTAAAATGTCAAATTTTCGCGTAGATCTAAGAAGTAAGAACATATTAACATTTTTACAATTTCACATGTACAATTTATATTAATGTGAGCTCTAATAAAATAGCATAAACATAAGCTATCCTATGTCGTAGTCTAATCTGAATAATATTAATACATACTTTTTTTCAAGCCCTTTTCCCTTAGAGTTTTTACCAATGAAAAAAATATAAATATACTTGCTAAAAACATCTTTATATTTGGTAAAAACATTCACCTCGTCTCTCACCAGTAAAGATTAAAGCAAGTTCCGACGGCGTAGACACTATCAGCTAGTGACATATCAAATTACGCCTCGCCAATGTGGGCTCGGCAGAATTTTTATTCTGAAAACATTCCTACTTTAATGCATAGTATATATTTTTTTTAATTCTTCATAAAGTTAGAGTTTTCCTCGTTCTAAATATAGAGCAGATACTTATTAAGTATTGTACTAATAATATTATAAATGCGAAAGTTTGTGAGGATGTATGGATGTCTGGATGTATAGATAGATGTATGTATGTTTGTTACACTTTCACGCAAAAACTACTGAATGGATTTAATGAAACATTACAATAATTTATTTTATTTATTTATTTTATTAGGAACTCCAACGTTAGTACACAAAAAACTTACACTAATACATTAACAAAACTCAACCTATATGCACTCACAATTATTATAGGAGAACACAACATGCGTCATATTTTTTTTTATATTAAAGAAGTCGAATCTATAGTTTTTAGAAGTCTGTCTGTCAGTCTGTCTGTCTGACTGTTACCGCGTCACAGAAAACCACTGGAAGGATTTTAATGAAATTTGGTATAGTGATAGTTGGTTATCCGTGTCAATAAAGGTAAATGTCTCATTTCTGAGAAAAAATACAAAAACTGCAATGTAAGAGTATACTAATATGTAAAATCTAAGAATTTGGTTTTTGGTCATCTGAACGCGGGCAGAGCCGCGGGCAATGCTAGTTTAATATATGATTAGTTATAGTTTCACTATGCGATAATTATACAGCATATAACGTAACGTCTTAGAATGTCATTTTTGTAAAAAAAAACAATTAGGTAAAGGCTAATTTAAAGGAATATTATGTTGAAATAGAGACAGTGATGACTGCTTTTGTCGCTAGATGGCGCGGTTTCAATTTCATATAAAGCGTGCGATCGAATAGGTACCTACGTATAACAACTCGCATTTAGTACATACATTAAACAGAACAGTACAGAATAATTGTGTTTGTAATAACGTGCATAAGATAAGTCATAAGGATTAAGTCAAGAAACGGTTTTATTATTAGGCAGCTGTTCTTAACATCATGGGAAAAAATATTACTTCGGCTTTACAAAACCTCATCAATAAGTGTTAGAAATATCTATATTTATCTACGTATAATAAAAGTCTAACTAAACGCTGTCTGTACATGGAATATATTTGAGAAAATCTATTATCGGGAGTTTTATTAACGCAATAGAACCCAAAACAATGATTTTTAGAATTTTTGTCCGTGCGTTTGTGCGTACTAATCTCGGAACCGACTTTGGTGCGGTTTTCACTAATATATTGTGGTAAGCTTCACTTAACATTTATTTGTTTTGTTTCAATCACTCATGAATAAAAAAGTTATGTCAATTAAAAAATTACCTAGGGACGAACACGAGCAAAGCGAGGTTGAGTCGCTAGTTTAACAATAAAATATTAGAAATAAGTATTACATTTACATAGTATACTCACAGTATTTTCTTTCTGACGTTGATAGTTACGTTTAGCTTCATTAACAATCCTATACGCCCTTCCTAACTTATTCTATGAGGTAAAAAAAGTACTGAAATAGTATTTTCTATTGTATGGTGGTGAAAGTGCATTTTATACGATAATTAAAATAATAAGATTGTCAATCTTACCTTTTAATAAAGAGTATTTCTTTATATATTTTTTGATTTAATTTAATATACAATAAAAAAATTGTCAAGTGCGAATCTTGTTCGTTCACCGAGGATTTTGTAGCTTAAAATATTATGTTATGTTTAACGTTACTTGTTAGGCAATAAGTAAATACTTGTAAGTATGTAAAGTTAAGTTGCAAAATAACTATATGACTAGTTTACCAATTTAAAAGAATTATGTTTTACTTTATTATGAACTCTGTCACGCCATCTAGTTTGAAATGTTTTTTTAAATACAGTGCCTAGTGCCTACTACAATATAATGCTATGTAATGGTAAAAGATGGCGTATGTATGTAAACGGCATAATTTTAAAAGATTATAAGTAACTTAATATTACAAAATATAAATTGAATTTTAAATTAACTGTGTAAATATCTATATTTATATAAATATTTGCGATTTTTATTTAAAAAACTATTTTATATTAATCATAGACAATTCATAAAACACTTTTAAACTTTATGTTGTCTATGGCACATCAAAATGGCAGCCTACAGTCATGTCCGTACGGGGTTTTATATTCTTTGTTTACTTTAAAATTATGTTTCTCGTTGATATTTTCTGAATTTTATGTGACATAATAAAATGTTAATGGACAATAAAGACTTATACAGTTGTTCGGATTTTTACAAGTGTGTGATTTGATGTAAAACAAGTGATAGTAGTCTCACCTTGTAAAGAGAAAATGGGGAACTGTTTTAGTAGCACGGGGGAAAAGGATTCCAAGAACAAAAATGAACGGGTGAACCCTCATGAAGAGGATCACGATAGACAATTTCAAACTCCGGTGCCTACACCGCCTCCAGATCCAATAAGATCTACGGTGAATCAAGGCCCAGATACAAACGAGGTCCCTCCCACCCGAATATTTGTTGCTCTATACGATTACGATGCAAGGACTGATGAGGACCTTAGTTTTAGAAAGGGTGAACATTTAGAGATCCTAAATGATACACAGGGGGATTGGTGGTTAGCTAGAAGCAAGAAAACAAAACAAGAAGGCTACATTCCATCGAACTATGTCGCCCGCCTGCAATCTATAGAGGCCGAGCCGTAAGTAGTCAAATCAGTTTTATGCAATCATTACAATAGTGAATGGTTCCTGTACGATTCGTTTCCTTCACATATGCATATTAATACCATATACTTTGTTTTTAATACTTAAACAAAATATTCATTAGTGTACTGCTTTAACAGCATATTATTTAAAATATGGATTTGCCTGTTTACTATTTTGTTTATTTAATATTTATTTTATGTTAATAAATGAAGTCTATAAACAAAAACAATATGACTTGATTGTTATGGTCGAAAAGATATTACTGGAATGTCAAAAATGTGAGTAGAGTATTAAATGAATAGACTTTGGTACATTGGTATAATTGTATAAAGAGGAAGTATGAATCATTGAGTATCAAGTGAAAGCATGGTATGCACTCATTACAATAAACCCAACTGATAGTGTGAACATAAATAGAAAGGTAATCTGGATATCACAAAGAAATACATAAGTCACAATTTGACCTTTTAAAAAAAATACTAACAACCTTCAAATAAAAAGTTTTTAAACTTTATAATACTTGTTCTTAGAAATCAATTAAAATCTTATAATTATAGACTCATAATCTTATAAAACAGAAACTTTAATACGTACTATGTAATAATACCTATTATTAAAATAATAAATTATATGTTATAAGAGCATACTGATTAAGTATTAATACTGAATTTTTTTGCAAAATTAAAATGATCATGTTACTTAAATATTTTTACCTGCAATTAATATAATTAAAGAAAATAATGTATTTTTTTCTGTTATAATAAATATCTAAAACAATACATATATTATAAAAATTTACATAAATTTTAATGTTGATACTTAGTTGAAATATACATTTTCCAAACTAAATACATTCATAAATTTTATGTGTAAAATTCTGTACATTAAATATTTTTTGGAAAATTTTATTGAAATAGGTAGTTGTTATTATTGTTGATACAGAAGCCGAATCTATAGTTTTTAGAATTTTTGTCTGTTTGGGAACGCATCACGAGAAAACCACAACAGATTTTAATAAAATTTGGTTTGATGATAACTGGTTATCCAGTTCAACATAAAGGATACTTTTTACTGCAGGAACATATCTTGTCTCTGAGAAATCTTTAGTAAATCTTAAAACATTACTATGGACGAACCCGAGCAGAGCAACAGTGAGTCGCTAGTAATTTATACATCCATAATTTTAGTAATTTGAATATAGAATTTTTTTATTATCAAGCGGCCTGGGTGCTATAATAAAAGTAAAATATTGTTTATTGTATTATATGTTACATAGAATGCAAAAATTATAAAAACGAAAATATATGACACATTAGGCACCCTCATCATCACTATGTGAGCAATATCTTCTTCTTTTATTTTCTATTACCATAATGTGTTTCCAGTTTCTAATGAAAAAATTAAAATAATCTATGTTAAATAGATAAATGAATAAGGTTTAAGGAGAGGATTTAATAATATTTCTTTATATTTTTTGATTAAATCTCAATTTATCTTTTGAACCAAATGAAAAGTTTCTATATTAGCACCTGCTTAAAAAATGTGTTTATAAACTCAACCCATTTCACTTTGACACTACAGGATGGGTTGCATAATAACATATGTTGATGATGTCCCTTTAATAATTTGTGTGCTTATGTTTCTTTTGTTTGCAATAACAACATTAGCTGCAGTAATATTGTATTCCTATGTCATACCAAATCGTATGCCAGAGCAGCATTATGCTACTTTGTTGTGCATCTTACCTTACTCGAAATATTTAAAAAGCAAGATAGCCAATGCATTCCTAATTTTTTTCAAATTTTTATAATTAGATATATTAGCACACATCAGATACTTAAATAGTATCTGTATGAATATAATATTTATTGAAATAATTTAGAAAAGTAATAATTTTATAAATGTATCACTTATTTTTTTTAAATGGAGTACAAAATCATTAGCATTTCTATTTTCTAATTGGAATTCCCAAAAGTATTATGTAACATATGAGTATTAAATCAATGAAATGTGAAAGTTATATGTTAGATTTATATCAACTTACGTGGTTGTACTGTATGTGTAATATATTAATAAATAAAGTATTATATAGAAAAATATTGAGTATTAGCCATTTCCTATTGTGTACATAAAGATAAAAAATAAAAATGTAAGTATATAAAGATAAAAAAATACAGTAATTTATTTTAGAATGAAAGTGATAGCTTGATAGAACTGTTTTATCTATATAACAAACTACTTTATCACATCAAATTTTGATTTATTTATCTAAAAGTAGATTGCTTGTCATATTATAGTAATTACTATTTAATACATATCTAACAATTCCTTAAATGATTTAAATACAAATAATGTCCATTATTGAATTATTATTCTATCTTTAAAAAAAACTATATTACTCACTCAAATTTGTGAAACCTTTATTTTTTTATTATCCATCCTGTGGGAGAGTTTCTTTCACACCTTAAGACGTAACCTGTCCCTCTTAATACATTTATCTGCCTATCAATGTCTAATTTAAATCAATTTAGCCATTACCATGGATTCAAATATGAGATTTTAATACCATGGTGTACAAATCATACACACAGTATACTATTTTTAAGAAGAAAAGAATTTATTAGACTGCTCGCCCTCGCTGCGCTCTGGTTCGTCCCTAGGTACGTTTTAATATGGAGTAGATAGTCGATCCCTTGCTTTGTGAAAAACAAAAACAAATTATCCCACGGGAACGGTACATTTTTCCAGGATAAAAAGTAACCTAATGTGCTATTACGGACTATAATCTATCTGCCAAATTTCATCCAGATCCGTTCAGTTGTTCTGGCATGATTGAATAACAAAGATTCATGCATCGAAACTTTTGCATTTATTTTAATATAAAAATAATGGGATAAAAGAGTTAAAATAGATTTTTTGTAAAACTTTGGTAAGTACTATTTTTTAACCAGTCAATATGGTTGCTATGAGCACAAATTCTAATGCTCAATTATTTGTGATAACGGATTTTATGGCGATACTTTTTCAGATTGGTCCATAATATTCGACATTAAAAAAATAAATTTATTTTTAATTCTTGTATTAATTTAATTGTACCTGTGAGTCTCCTCTGACAGCAATATAGAGGATAAACTTTTCCATTTAATAGTGCTTGAACAATTTTTTTTTCTTTTCATTTGTCATCGTTATTTGTAGAGTTTATAGACTTTACTTGTCTTTTTGAATGGACATTAGAAAGATATACAGCTAAATTCTAATTTATTTTGTCAAGTAGGCTAAAATATAGCTTGAGCCCCTGTTCCGTGCACTGCTAATAAACACACACACACATAAAAACACTCCAGACTAGAACAATTATCTGTATAGATAAATTACACTCATTTAGGATCATAATGCTTGATTGTGGCTCTTGATTCTGGCTAGGTAGGGCCAGCCAGGGTTGAGGTATAATTTTGTGACAGTTATTTTTACTAATATTATAAATACGAAAATGTGTTTTTGATTCATCTTTTATGGCGGTGATGGGCTTCTATGTTACACACATGTTTTGATGGGGATAGTTATTGGCAAGTGAGCAATTCTGATTATCCTCTTTCGGCAAGATTCCCTTGGGATTAGTTTGACCCAAAAACACTTAGGGTGTCCCATATTTTCACATAATGTCACATAAAATTACAGATTTTTAAATATATATGTATGTATTTACTTTTAAATTCTACTTTCACCCCGCCACCGTCGGCGGGCTGGCTATGCCTCGTTTAGATTTAACGCTATTACAATAATAATTGCAAACTTGAGATTGCGCAATCGCGCGACCAATTCTTGTCACAGTTGTATGTATGGAAAAATTGCAAGCGAAAGTAGTATGTAGATGCTGACACTGCGCAGACAGCTGACAGATTGTTATTAAAAACACTCCAGCTAATCAAAAATAATATAGTTACATACATACAAATTAGCTGTATAGAATCAGTCATATGATTTTTATAATTATTATTGACAGTTGCAGAGACTTTCACGAAACCTACTTTTGTAAGTACCTTCGAAAAAGGAGCTTAATAATTTGACTCGAATGTACATTGTACGTAGGTAATATGTGGAGAATATGTCTAACTGGTAATATTTAATAAATATTAAATAAATTATTTGAGTAATATTTTGTTTAGCTACAGTGTATTTAATGTGAGTTTTTTTGTAAATATATTTTTTACTATTTTGAAATGTTATTTTGATTTTTTTTATAAGACTTATTATATAGCATTCCCCGCGGCTCCGCTCGCGTTCAGATGACCAAACCAAATTCTTAGGTTTTACATATTAGTATACTCTTTACATTGCAGTTTTTGTATTTTATCTCAGAAATGAGATATTTTTCTCCGGTAAAAAGTATCCTATATGTTGACCCGGATAACCAGTTATCACCATACTAAATTTCATCCAAATCCCTCTAGTGGTTTTTCTGTGTGCGGTAGACAGACAGACAAAAAATCTAAAAACTATAGATTCGGCCTCTGTATCGATAATAATGTTTATTTCAATAAGCTTTTCCAAAAAATATTTAATGTACAGATTCGGCTTAGTTACTATTTTATTATTTGTATAGATATATGCTGAAGTCATTAAATTTACACGATGATGTTTAGAAAGAAAAAATAATGAAGCAAAAGTCTCTTTTAAAGTAATTCAAGAAAGTGCCCAATCTAAAAAATCTTTGTCTAACTGTATAAATATGTAGGTAATTAACCAGTTAAGGTAAATTTTTGTATAGATAATATTATTAACCCAAAATATTGTAAATATAAACAAAGCGTAAAACTATAGACAAATCGAGCATAAAAGTAGATGTCCAATATCTTATCATAACTTACAATTTTATAAATGGAAACGATTAAATGCAGAAATACACCATATATGTATCGAGTCCTTTCGTAATTTACCTGGCGCCGTTCATTTTTAGATGCTCATGAATGTTATAACATTCCTTAGATATTTCAAACGTGTTATGATAATATCATTTTCATTAAGATAATTCTGTCATCTGACAAACTATTTATATGCTAATCAATTGCATGTAATTTGAAAAGATATCGTTTGAAGAATATTTAAAACCAACAACTGTTATTACACAAGGAAGTGAAGGCGCTCCAGGTTTTCTACTTTTTTACCTTCGCGGGTATTACTTATCTATACATTTATAATTAAATTGTTACTGATCCGAATTTGTACATTAAATATTTTTTGGAAAATCTTATTAAAATAAACATTATTATCGATACAGAGGCCGAATCTATAGTTTTTAGAATTTTTGTCTGTGTGTCTGTTACCGTTTCACAGAAAAACAACTGGTGGAATTTTGATGAAATTTGGTATGGTGATAGCTGGTTATCGGCGTCGACATATAGAATACTTTTTACCGCGGGAAAATATCTAATTTCTGAGAAAAAATACAAAAACTGCAATGTAAGAGTATACTAATATGTAAAACCTAAGAATTTGGTTTTTGGTCATCAGGACGCGGGCGGAGCCGCGGGCAATGCTAGTATAGTCAACTATAAACACTTGAAAATACGTTTCACTCTCGCAACGATTTCCTGATTCGAATTCTCAATCGCCATTTAATTAATTTTAAATAAGGATTTCATAAAAGCACTGAATGTATTCTAAATTGAAATTGCTCGAAGGTATTTAGGTCATTGGGTCGCAGCGCAAGGGTCGTTAGTGCCGAAACATCGATTATGATAAATGAAATTCTTCATAAGGCTAACTGGAATAATAAATTAAAAATAAAATATGCATTTTTGTAACATTCATCATTTTTATCCGGATTTTAAATAAATATTTTCATTATTATCAGATTTGATACTCACACACTTTCCCTTATAGGGCTTTCTATTGAGAGTAAGCAGAGAAGTACAGTGACTCTTTACTCCATTCTCATTTAGCCTATATTCATAAAATACCTTTTAAAGTTAATTCATTGTCCAACACAAATTATATTATCTACTAATCAAGAACTGCCATTTTTATAATCTTTGATTTTATATGCATAGGTACATCTCATATGAGGGAAACCAATGGAAAACTTATTATTTATACTCATATATATGTTGTTTTCATCCCAATAAATTGTTAATGAGTCATATAAGACGAGATAGTATTAAAGTAAAAAATTTTGCGTAAAAATCACAATGTCCATACGTGCGTTTTTATTATGTATATCAATAACAGTAATGAATAATAATATTATGCATCATCATCTTTTATAAAAATTGCGGAAGACACGATTTAGGTATGAATCGTAACACACTTATTTGTTTGTCATATCAACAAAAACGACCTTACAAATTTCCGTTGTCACTGATAAAATGTACATGTGCACTTTTTATTATGACGTTTTTAAAAGTATTATAAGTCAATCGTATTATTATTTAACCACGTCGTGTAATTAAGCGTTAAATATGTAACTATCAGGGCTGACTGCAAATTTTATAAAAAACTAGCATTACCCGCGGCTCCGCCCGCGATCAGATGACCAAAAACCAAATTCTTAGGTTTTTAAATATTAGTATACTTTTACAATGCAGTTTTTGTATTTTTTCTCAAAAATGACATATTTTACCGCGGTAAAAAGTATCCTATATGTTGACCCGGATATCCAACCATCATCATACCAAATTTCATCAAAATCTGTCCAGTGGTTTTCTCGTGATGTGGTAACAGACAGACAGACAAAAATTCTAAAAACTATATATTCGGACTCTGTATCGATAATAATGTCTATTTCAATAAGATTTTCCAAAAAATATTTTATGTACAGATTCGGCTTAGTTACAATTTTATTATATGTATAGATAATAATTAATAACCATATACAATTTATACAATTACATTAAGTATTATGATGATAATGATTGAATATATGACGGTCGTTTCTTCCTTCTTTTCCGTTTCCTTTCAGAAATGTAAGAAGGCTAATTACTTTAATAGATTGTACAAATAATTTCTAAACTATTAATAAAGTATTTATAAATAGTCATTGCTAATATAAAACGCTTTTAAGAACGATAATTAAATTTAGTAATTTTAGTGGATAAATCTGGTTTCTATAAAGATGGCATTTTGTTGTTCATTTCATTCATTCATTCATTTTATGTTTTCAGCATTGTACTTTTTTTATTGGTATTATACATAGTTTTTTATGACACAGTAGTATTTTTAATTTATTTAGACTGTTTTTTTTGCTTTATTAAGCAATTTGTTTAATCCTTGTAACTTATTTAGAAACATTGCAGTTAATTTAAATTATATTGTTTACAATTAGCTATTACAAACAGTTGATGATTTTTTTTTAATACTAGCGACTCTCCCTTGCTTCGCTCGGGTTCGTCCCTAGGTATATTTTAAAGGTTAGTATGGAACAGATAGACTATATTTATTGTATAATGTATGTATATATTACTTTTCTCCAACTTTAACTTGACGAATTGTTGTAGAATGTAGAATGAAGACGATAGATCCACCACCAGCTCCATCTATCAAAAATAAACCGAAGTAGTTATTCCCATACAAAATAAAAAGTTCTGAACTTTTCGATTTTTCACCTGTTCTAATGGGTTTCCCCATTTTTCTATGCTCAAATAAACCACCCTCTACAAAACAAAAAAATAATTGTTCAATTCGGTCCAGCCGTTTTGAGTTTTAGCGAGACTAACGAACGGCTATTAATTTTTGTATATATAGAATAGATAGAAATGTTATAAGAGTGTTTCTCTATAAACTGGGCAACTTTCGTAACAAAAGTGTCTAGGCCACCTTTTTGCTTGTATTTTAAAAAGTTATTAAGGGAATAAATATCTAAATAGTTAATAACAAAATGAACCAAAAATATTTTTACTATTATAGAAAATATTGACTTTTTTGTTTGTGTGAACTCAGCACCCGTCTTTAGAAAAAATGTTCTTTTTTAGGTTTTTTGAAAGGTTTCAGTAAGTAATGAATAGTAGTGAATCTAACTTCGTTTGTAGTATTGCCAAAAAAAATACAGACAACAAAAAAAATGTTATCCCCTGAATTTGGAAAAAACATTTTTTTCTGGCTGTTTGCAATTTTTTTCGTTTGTAATAAAACAAAAAAAACACCTAGACGATTACTCTTAACGCTAAAAAAGACAAACAAATAAATAAAGAGTGCGTGTATGAATGTACACGCGCAAGAAGTAAAGCTTCTGTAGGTTATCGGTACTCTTTATAAAATTCAATTTATGTTTTAAATAATTAGGATAGTTGAGGCATATTACAATCATTTATTTATAGTATACTAGCATTGCCCGCAGCTCCGCCCGCGTTCAGATGACCGCAATTCTGTAACACATTGAATCTTATAGGAGTATACGCACTTGCGGTTAAAAATTCACGCGGGAAAAAAATCTGTGATTTGATGCAAATTGAACGCGATACGGTGCGGATTTCTCAAGGTCGTAAATGAGTGAATCCACTGTAGTCATGACATCTTTTGATAGGTCTATCACGCCACCGCCGCCACCGTAGGATACTAATTTGCTGATAAGCAAAGATTTTTTTCTGTTATTCATTTTAAGACGTTCGTCTCAGCCGGAAACTACATCGAACCGACAAAAATCGTACGAAATTTTATTCGCTGTGCCCAATAAGTATAATTCCGATCACGGAATATAATACGTCAGAATAAAAATCGCACGGTCAAATATTGCAGTGCGGACAGGGCCTAAACGTCTAGCAAATAAAAATATTTGCATTAATAATATTAGCAATGAAAACTAACAAAAATAGCGGTCTTAGTTACCTGATGCGTTCACAAGGAAACAGTTCCTGATCAAACAGGCAAATTGTTAGACAAATATTAAATGGTTTGTATGTAACATTTGTGCCGCCTGGATACTTAGCTAATAGCTATTCCTGCAGCTTACTTAACGGTGTGCTTGATGACTTGAATGAAACGATCAATGCCACTGCAAACATTTTATGGCCTGCCGTATACTAAATGCGCAAATGTCAAAGGATTGCGCGTGTTTTTCCTTTGTTTTCGGTCCATTTTAAAACAAAAGAAAATCTTTTTATAGGCTTCAAAGCGTGCTAATCCCAACTTTATGTCATTATATGAAACCGCATACACAGCTTGGAGAACTTAAACTGTATATCTCTATCTCTCTATCGAATATGTTTAGTCAAGCTCAAAAAATCGAAAATATATTATTTTTTAATTTTGCTTCCATAACATATATTATGGATAATATATATTTTAATAGAAATTATTTATTGATTATAATAGAGTTTTAATGATATCTAGCAAAATTAGTATTCAAAATTGCAGATTACGTTATGTACCTACCTATCAACATATTTGTTGCTGTTTCTTGTAAATGAATTACCTTGGTGTGCGAGAGGGTTAAACCAATAATATGATTCACTAAGAGGAAAACGCATATTTAATCTTTAAATATCCTTCCTATCTTATTACTTTAAGATAAATTTTAATTTATTTTTTACCATCCTTATAGATTTGGCGTGTGATTCACTAGATACATATTTATTTTACTAGTATTATGAAAATTTGCCATTTGTTTTTCAACGGCAAATCACATATTTTATGTTAAGTGTCCGTTTTATTGTCCGTATTTTGGATGTTTAAAATATATTTTGATTTCTTATTTATCTAATTAATTGTCATCTTGACAAATATCCCCTAGCAGTTTGAGCCAAGATGTTAATGTTGATTTTTCATTCCACTCTCGTCTTTTTAATATCCTAGCTTTTGCCCGACACTCTGCTCGTGTTTGTATGATTACCAAAGTAACTGTAAAATAAGATAGCCTTATAAACTTCCTTAATAAATATGGATATAAAATGCAAAAAAGATTTTTCTACTCTAACTTAGACTTAAGTATCAGAGAAAAGTGCATTAAAAATAAATCTGAAAAGTTATTAATTCTATATAAAAACGTTTATTTTTAAGATATTTCGAAACAACAAGTTAATAAGTTATCTTGGAACTAAACGTGATTTTTATTTCTATTGAATCTTATTGACTTCTGTAGAAAAATAAATATTACCTCATTAATAACCTATTATTATTATAAAACTCAGAATCTTTGTTCATGCAATTCAAAATATTTCATAACACCTACCTAATTCTGTTAAACAAGTCATATAATAAAATTGCAACAAAGCCGAATCTGTACATTAAATATTTTTTGGAAACTCTTATTGAAATAGACATTATTATCGATACTGAGGCCGAATCTATAGTTTTTAGGATTTTTGTCTGTCTGTTACCGCATCACGGAAAAACCACTAAAGGGATTTTGATGAAATTTGGTATGATGGTAGCTGCTTATCCGGGCCTCGGTGGTGTAGCGGCTAGCATGTACGGCTGCACACCTGGAGGTCCTGGGTTCGAGTCCCGGGTAGGGCCAAGTTTAGTTATTGAGTCTTTCTGTATAGAAAGACTCAGTAATAGCCCGGAGTTGGGAAGTTGGCGGTGTTTCACCCCCGTGCCTCGGAGAGCACGTAAAGCTGTCGGTCCTGCGCCTTATCTCTCACCGGTCGTGTCGAGTAGTCGTCCCATCGGAGTATGAGAGTGACAGGAATAGAGAATGCACTTGTGTCTGCGCGTACACTTGAGCACTATAATATCTCCTGCGCAGTTGGCTAGTCTCAATGAGATTGGCCGCCGTGGGCGGAATCGGTCAGGAGAACATCATTCGGGTCAACATATAGGATACTTTTTACTGCAGGGAAATATTTCATCTCTGAGAAATCTATACTAAACGTTAAAACGTAACTAGGAACGAACCCGAGCGGAGCGAGGGTGAGTTGCTAGTATACAATATACCTAGAAAAAGAATAGTTTACGTATTTTTATTATGGGTTCGTCCCTAGGTGATTCTTTAAATTGCCGTAACACTTTTATTTATGAACCGATCGAAATAAAACAAAGACTAAATGCTAAGTTAAGCTTACCACAATATATTAGTGAAAACCGCATCCAAATCGGTTAAGCCGTTCTGAGATTAGCGCGCACAAATGCACAGCCAAACAAAAAAATCTAAAAAATCATTGTTTTGGGTTCTATTGCATAAATGAAAACCCCCAATAATAGTTTTTCTCAAATATCTTCCATGTACAGACAGCGATCAGTTACATTTTTATTATACATGTATAGAAGATTACACATATAATAAGCGTGGTCAATTTCTTTGTGCAATATGTAACTGACGCATGCGTTTTTTTATAAAGTCTGAAACTTACCACGTCGCTTAATAGCTAAGACATACTTAGATTGTGAATATGCATGGCATGTAAGTGCGATCCCGGAGTGGCTTCCTGTCAGCCGCTTCGCTGAATCGCAAACCGCGTCAACCGACATACAACACTTACCATCGCATTCTGATCGACCATTAGCAATAAACTATTTGCATAGCCTGCGACAATAGCGCTAATTCATCTATACATATAATAAAATTGTAACTAATCCGAATCTGTACATGAAATATTTTATGAAAAATCTTATTGAAATAGACATTATTATCGATACTGTCTGTCTGTCTGTTACCGCATCACAGAAAAACCACTGGAGGGATTTTGATGAAATTTGGTATGGTGATAGCTGGTTATCCGGGGCAACATATAGGGTACTTTTTACTGCGGGAAAATATCTCATTTCTGAGAAAAAATACAAAAATTGCAATGTAAGAGTATACTAATATGTAAAACCTAAGAATTTGTTTTTTTTCATCTGAACGCGGGCGAAGCCGCGGGAAATACTAGTACACTTATAAACAGGCTTACACGATAACTGATTACTAACGTTCAATTTGCTATGTATTGGGAGTACCTATAGTATAATTTTTTTTAGTTGATGCAAAAATATTTTTCAATTGAGTCATTTATATTAATTATTATTAGATATTAAATATGTTGGGACATTCACACAGCACCATCTAGTTCCATAGTAAGCTACGAAGCTTGTGTTATGGATACATTACACATATATAGCTTGAAATACATATATATTATAATATTATAAATATATAAACACCCATGACTGGAGAACAAACATTCGTGCTCATCACACAAATGAATGCCCCCAGCGGGACTCGAACCCGCGACCGCCGGCACAGCAAGTAGGATCACTACAAACTGAGCCAAACGTATCGTCAATCTATAGTAGGTACATATAATAAAACTGTAGAGGTCAAATGTCTGTACATAGAAAAAAATGCTAAAAACCGACTCAGGGGGATGTAAGAAGAGAAATAGAACAAATCCAGATTTGTTTTATCTTTTTTGTTTCTCTGTCTATTTGTACAGGCTAATCTCCGAAACTGTTGGACCTATTTTAATGAAATTTTGCATGGTGGTGCCTACATACCTGTCAACATTTTAGATACTTTTCATCCCGAAAAATTAAAGAGTTAAACTATCTTAATAGTTAAAAAATTATAGTAACTTATACAGCTTAGTACACAACAACTTATGCACCTAATTTAGTAAAATTTGGCATGCTCATAAATTAGTTGTTTTATATTTTATTACTCAACTCAGTATAAAACTCAATATTGCTGCTTTCTGATTTCGAGCATAGCTCTTTGTTTCACTTTCCCTTCCCTTTGTTTATTGAGTATAGAATTGTCCATATTTATGATTTAAGTAATTCTAGGCAATTGAATTTAAAACACCCGCATGATAGACATGGATTTGACCCATATACATACATATGTATGAATTATAATACGATAATTTTCATAGTACCTATCGGTCTTAATCGATGAGAATATCATGAGCTTCTAGACATGAGAATTTCTTTGGATTCATTCTGGTCGGTTTGAACTTACCATTACAAACCTATTTCATCGACTTTATTAAACAAAGAATTTGCTAATTAAGTTTTTAAAGATTTAAAAGGTAAAATTATATGTGCATTATAAAGGTTTCTAGAAATATGTCCTTGGAATATTGTTTATGCGGGAACGATTAAACGTTAAAAACCCGCTGATTATGTTAATTTCTACATTTTATTGTCTTGGTTAAAAGATATAAATGTCGTTTAGCAAATTTAACGTAGCTTTGTGCTAAAGACGGTTAAACGTATATCCGTGAAGAATCGAAACGGATAAGGTGAGCCGATCAATTGACCCCAAAAGTTATGGGTTGTGTGTTGCTAACGGCTTCTTAAAACCCACATTTCCTAGTAAAGACGGCTCGGCATCGGCTGAGGAGACAGGATGCCCGAGTTCACCGCCCCGGCCCTACTGCTAGTGCTGGTTAACGTAAATTGTAGTTTTAACATCACTTATCTCTTGGGTACCTACTGATTTTTAATAAAAATATTAAATTATAATTAATTAATTAAAAAACGAAACTGCTTCTATAATATAAGTTTAGAGTCAATTTACTTCTATTGTGTATTATTTGAAACGTGATGCATGTTTAATTAAAATACACACCAGATTTTAATAAATGCTATAGGTATTCATAGTTGCCAATCATATCTAAATCCATAAATGGCGAATTAATCAAATAGGATTTATCTTCATCAGATTATACTTGTTATATAATAACTCCAAATACGAATTTAAAATATCAGGGGCCTTTCACAAAACGCTCAATCAATTCAGACTTAAGTAAATAAGTTAATTTTTTAACATGATGCTATCAAGAGCGTGGTCAGACAACACAAACGTGTTGACGCGGTCAATGGCTTATTGCATAACGCACACCTTTACGTGCTAGGGCGGATGATCTACACGTCTAGTGATAAGTGGGGTTCTAGGGCCCTCAAGTTTGATTTAAGAGAGAGCAGCGGCCGAGATCGCATGCAATTAAGGTCACTGCAGACGATGTGTCGCGTACGAACATTGCCCCTTTTCACGTACCTATTTAGCTAGTCAAACTGCATCTTAAGTATGACTTTAATATTTTTTTGTTGGCTTGCCTCAGATCTGTACATTCATTTATTTTCCTATTAATTCGCGGTAAAATTGAAGTATTAAAAAGTAATAACTTTCTTTAGAAACGCTTAAAATTTGTACACATACTGGTTTTACCAACCTTTATTACTTTGCGAAGATAACCATTTCAGTTGTGAAAATATGTACGAGATTCTTAAATTTCAATTACTTAAGACTTTAATTAGCGCTTATAAAGCCTTACAAGTAATAATCCGGTTGGCCCATGGATCCGCCCCGTCGCCATGTAAATGATAGCTTCCCTTCGCTAATGGTGTAAGTGCAGGGGAAAATTCGCATAGCACGCGCAGACGAACGATTAAGTATCACTGGCGCCACTGATGTATTACCCCGGTTCAGTCGCGGATATATTTGCCGTAGAATTATGTTATCAATCTCTGTAATAATAACTATATTTATATTTTAGCTACTTTTGATCATGTTATTGTATATTTTTAAAGGACATACTTCTTTCAAATGTCTGTCTGTCAATGATGGATATTTGTACAAATTTATTTCAAACTTATCACCTTTCTGGAAAATCTCAAAAAACCTTAATTTACATTTATTTATGATGTAACTAAATCTTTCATCTATATTTTATTGTCATGTAAATTGCTTATTATTCATCAAGTGAAATGTTACTAAACTACATAAAGAATTCAAAATACTATTAATTTTAACGGATTATCGACTGCTTAAATTAATTATTGATGTATTCTCTTTATAAACTAAACTTGTTTAGCAAAACAATGGCTTTGCTGTTAGTAACTTGACATCACGTTAACAAGCAATTCGTCACATGCTTTATATGTAAGATAAAATATTACCTTTTCTGTACTCTTATGTATTAAATATAAAAAATACACGCGACTTCGTCTTCGTTAAGTTGAAAAGCAGATTCTATTGTCTTTTTCCAAATGCTGCTGCAGCTATCTCTGTGCCAAATTGCACAGTGTGATTTAGATGCTGGTAGTTAGCCATAAAAGAGTTATATAAACAAAACGTATTTTCGTATTTATGATATTATAGTATGGCTTTTCCTAATGATATTATATTACTAGCATTGCCCGCGGCTCCGCCCGCGGTCAGATTACCAAAAACCAAATTTTTAGGTTTTATATATTAGTATAGTCGTACAATGCAGTTTTTTTATTTTTTCTTAGAAATGAGATATTTCCCGCGGTAAAAAGTATCCTATATGTTGACCCGGATAACCAGCTATCATCATACCAAATTTCATGAAAATCCCTCCGTGGATTTTCCGTGATGCGGTTACAGACAGACGGACAGACAAAAATTCTAAAAACTATAGATTCGGTCTCTGTATCTGCAATAATGTCTATTTAAATAAGATTTTAAGTTTAAGTTACAATTTTATTATATGTATAGATACATTGCCCTTTGCTATTAGACACTCTGAAGGCATTTTTACTCGTTTAAATTTTATTAAGCATATAAAAAAAGTTAACGCGGATAAATCATGTAATTAAAGATCAAACCAAACGAATAAAAGTTTATGTTCAGAGAAATATTTTGTTTTATTATTCATTAAAGTACATTATTAGTCGTTTTTGCATGTTCGCCGCCACGAAGTACTACATATTCATTAAATGTGTTTTATTTAATTATATTACTGGTGAGATTTAATATAATTTTCTTTACTTTCACGTACGATCCTAGTGGCGCCGATGTCTGGACAGCCTACGATTATTTTTAGATTAGAAATGGGCTCAACCGCTTTACGTAATTGAACAAGTCGCATACGCGGCTGGATCCTGAGTGTTGACGCTAAATATAGTCACAGAGTTGGTGTGCAATTATACCTTATTATCACATGTTTCCACTGGAAGGCAGGCAGCTTCTTGCCACAGTTATTAGTTGTTGCAGTTTCTTTAGAAAGTGTCCAGATGTGACGAAACTGAAACGACCATGTTGAGTTGTTTACAGAATGACCGGTGAGCAATTTCCCTTACATTGACGACTTTGTAATGTCTCGTGCGTGCCCTAGGTAACTCCCGATAGCATTCAATACACAGTGCTGTGTAAACTTGTGAATTAGGTTAAACCCACACGAGAATCTAATATCAATTGACAACATAAAATAGTAATAAATACTTGTATTTTTGTATACATCACTACATATTAAGTATATGTGTGGATTAAAATTATTTAGAAGATTTCAAACAGCAAACTTTTAAAAGAAAAATGAATATTAAAAAAATACTTTGTTTTTCCAATATTATCGATTTAAGTTATGGCACCAACATAAAAAACCCCAAGCCACCCACACTCTAAACTACACGCACCCATGTCATGGTCGATTTTGTATACCTAGTCAAACGCCAAGACCGTGAAAACGTCTCTTGACCTACATACTACTGGTACAGTCTCACTGGATGGCTGAGCTGAATGCGATTGATGACACTTTCAATTATAATTGCACTGTGGTTTCCGCCCACGCGAATTTATTATTATTCATTTTTAACTGCAGCATTTTCACTATATAGCCTTTAAAATAACTTTCACTTATTTCCAATTTTTTTGCCTTGCATAAATTTACCTTCTGATCTCCATGCGGCTGTCATCCTGCACATTTTCGGTGTCTACTTATGTGTCAGAAATCAAAAATGGTCATAGATAATCCTAATTACAAAGTCAAATGGCTAATGACGCTGTATTATAAATGATCTGTGGCCGTTTGATTTTTGTTGGCAGCTATATAATAAAATAAAAAAGTCCCACCGTCAACTATCGCATTTCTCGTACTGATCAGATCCTGGTACCGACTGTTTGTTGTCTATCAACGAGGAATGATGTAAAACTTTCAGTGAATCAAACATGTTGTAAATTTCCGTTGACCCAGATATGATTAGAAACTTCAGCGACCATTCAAAATGATGTTTTTTTTTTTGCTAGCTGCCAATTTTATCGGCAATGAAGCGTCGTCGCATACACGAGATGCGAATGCGACATTCATAAGTGAGAGTTTTGCAACACCCAAACTGGTATGTGTACCGCGAAACAGTCGCGCGTAATTAATTTTTTCTTAGATATTGATACTTCCGGTGTGCTTTAAAAACATTTGTTGTGTACAGAGCATTTTTTTTTAAAGATAAGAAATCAAAAACTGACGCAATTCAGTTTAAGAAATGCTAATGTATTTCTCCAACTACATAATAAACGTATTAGGTACTAGCATTGCCCGCGGCTCCGCCCGCGTTCAGATGACCATAAACCAAATTCTTAGGTTTTACATATTAGTATACTCTTACATTGCAGTTTTTTTTTATTTTTTTCTTAGAAATGGGGCATTTTACCGCGATAAAAAGTATAGTCCTATACTATTTTCACCCGGATAACTAGCTATCACTATACCAAATTTCATCAAAATCCCTCCAGTGGTTTTTCTGTAATGCGGTAACAGACAGACAGACAAAAATTCTAAAAACTATAGATTTGGCCTTTGTATCGATAATAATGTTTATTTCAATAAGATTTTCCAAAAAATATTTAATGTACAGATTTGGCTTGGTTACAATTTTATTATATGTATAAGCTTAAATATTTATCCAGTATTCACCCTGCGACTAAGTTTCACTGTTGTGTCATTGTCACCAACATTTTTGTATTTGATTCCGAGTCGAGGACAAGGCGGATCTACGCAGTAAATTTAAATACTAAATATATATATATATATTTTAATACATTTGCCATTGATAATTTTAACTTTGTACAAAAATCGCGCTCATTTCTAATCGCGCACGTTTGCAGTGTGTTTCTACATCACAGAGGAAACGCCTTGTGCGAGCTAGGTCGTTCATCGACCCGCGCTCCGCGGTTAGCGATTGTTTATACACCTCTATTATCCAAACAATGTTTTGCTACTTCGTGACATTCCTTTGTAATCATTTTGAAATGTAGGTTAAGGCTCTTATTTCATGAAATCTTTTTGAATGTATTGTTTGCGATCTCAGTAAGAATCCTTTCCCTGGTACGAATAGCGACAAGAACACTCTTGTTCGGCAATATATGACCAAACAAGATTCTTATTAAACTCGAATATATTCATCTATACATATAATAAAATTGTAACTAAGTCTTATCTGTAATTTAAATATTTTTTGGAAAATCTTATTGAAATAGTCATTATTATCGATACAGAGTCACATAAACATTATCAAACAATTAACTTTAATGGGACTTTGAATACATGTTAGGACTTAACATAGGTTCATCTCTAATCAATCAACATCAACCAATCTGTTCTTTGTATTAAAATAAGACATGTAAATAATTCACAGTCACTGCCAAATAAATGCATTGTTGAAAATGCAAAAAATACGTTCTCAGCTTAGATAAAAGTGTAACAATTTCAACTATTTATAGTACATAGACATACATACATATATAGTATATTTAACCATTGAACTGCCTCGGTGGTGTAGTGGCTAGCATGTACGGCTGCACACCCAGAGGTCCTGGGTTCGAGTCCCGGGTCGGGCCAAGTTTAGTTATTGAGTCTTCCTGTATAGTAAGTCTCAGTAACAGCCCGGAGTTGGGAAGTTGGCGGTGTTTCACCCCGTGCCTCGGAGAGCACGTAAAACCGTCGGTCCTGCGCCTTAACTCTCACCGGTCGTGTCGAGTGGTCGTCCCACCGGAGTATTAGAGTGATAGGAATAGAGAGTGCACTTGTGTCTGCGCGTACACTTGAGCGCTATAATATCTCCTGCGCAGTTGGCTAATCTCATTGAGATTGGCCGCCGTGGCCGGAATCGGCTAGGAGAACATCATCATCATCATCATTTAACCATGAATCGTAACATACATCGTCTAATTATCGTCTAATGTTTATTGACAAAAAATAGGTATCTACTATCCTACCTATTTTTTTATAAATAAACATTAAATGATAATAAGACGTTATACAATTCATTACAATGAAAATTGCTCAATTTATCTTATAAGATACTGTTAGATGTTTAGTATGGATTTCTTAGAGGTGACATATTTTCCGCAGTAAAATGTATTCTATATTGCAATATTCTATATATCAAATTATATATAAATACCCGGAAACACCTACCAAATCATCACATCATATCAAATTTCAACAAAATCCCTCCAGACAGACAGACAAAAATTATAAAAGTATATATTCGGCCTCTGTATCGATAATAATGTCTATTTCAATAAGGTTTTCCAAAATATATTTAATGTACAGATTCGGCTTAGTTAGAATTTAATTATATATATATATATATATATATATATATATATATATATATATATAGATGTATGTAATATATAATATTGTATAGTATCTACTCTACTATATATGTACATAGATATCTTATTTGAGCAATTCTTGGACATCCTCGTATATATAAATTTATTTCGTGTATTTCGGGAACGGCTCTAACGATTTGGATCAAATTTTGTAGTTAGATAAGGTTTTGCCTTTTAAGTTTATTTATGGTGATTGTAGGTGTCTCTTCTGATTTTATATCTTTTCCGAAAAATGACGCAATTTTTATGTTTTACGAAAAACGCCGAGAGAAGCTAGGTCGCCCAGGTACTATATAATAAATACTAGCATTTCCCGAGTCTCGGCCCGCGTTCAGATGACCAAAAACCAAATTCTTATGTTTTAAATATTAGTGTACTCTTACATTGCAGTTTTTGTATTTTTTCTCAGAAATAAGATATTTTCCCGCGGTAAAAAGTATCCTATATGTTAACCTGCATAACCAGCTATCACTATACCAAATTTCATCAAAATCCCTCCAGTGGTTTTTCTGTGATGCGGTAACCGACAGACAATCAGACAGACAGACAAAAATTCTAAAAACTATAGATTCGACCTCTATATCAATAATGTTTATTTCAATAAGATTTTCCAAAAAATATTTAATGTACAGATTCAACTTAGTTAAAATTTTATTATATGTATACCTACTAATATTTTTTAACGAAATAATGTTTAAAATGAATTCATGTTAGGTATTCCAAGCGTTATTTTACGATAGTAACTGGCGCGCGTTTTTTCATTTACATCATTATCATAAGTCTATGGAGTAACTTCTACATGAATTTATGACATAATATACTTTCTGCATACATTTTCCAAGATTTTAAACATTCTAAATATGGTGTGTGAGTATTAAATAACATTTATATTCAGTTAATGTTTTAGGAATTTTCATAGAATCCATTATCCTGCAAAGATCTTTTGTTTTCCTAGGGGCATGCATCCTAAATGTTAATTTGGCTTTAAAGTTTTATAGTACCGATTTGAAGCTAATCCCTATAATAAATGATTTTTATATTACTTCTATTAACTATCCCACTTAAACTCTTTCTTTATTAGGCATAAAGCTTATGTCATTCCCCGCTTAATCTTCTCCGAACCAGTAAAAATCTTGATATAGTCGGTGTGGGCGTTAGCGTTACGTATGTTAGACCAACTATATTGATAGTCATAAAGGAAAAGACACAAAACATTGAGTAATAAACTTGCCAAACATGAAGCACTTTTTTATTTTCTATTTTAAGTCAAAGCTGCCGAATTGACCCCTTAGCATGAATAGATAACATGTAAAGAAATGTCTAATTTTAATTATATCTACTACTTAAATTAATGACCGTGTTTCAACAGTTATAACATATTTATTAGTCTGTTTCTGATATAAATTGCTGGAAATTATAATCAATAATTATAAATTATTATTAAATATGAAACTTGATTTTTTAGGTTTATTAATAGAAAACCCAGTTCACATATTAATATTTATATATCTTTAATAATTCGCTCTATATTTGCTACTTTATAAATTTTGAATGTACCTAACTCGTTACTTTTAAAACCATTTTCACTTGCTTATAAAATATTAAAAACAGTAAGTACTAATAAAATGTTACAAGAATAACGCTTAAGGACTGGGCTCTATCAATAAAAAAACAAAAATAGACAGACGGTTAGTGCATTCCCTATTCTATAGTCCATTTTATGAAGCGTCAGCGATTGGGAGCAACAAACTATTCATTAGCGTTTTATTCTTAGAACATGTAGCCTTGGATGTGTTCAATAATTGTCTATTTTCTCTATCGTCTAAAGGCTCTAGCTCCAAGTTATACTTTGTTTAGTTTATCAGGGACATTTTGTGCTTTTTAGTCATGTTTTAAAGCTCGGACGGGGGAATGCGGAGCGCAGGACATACGTAGGCGCCGTTCAGTCGCGCCGCAACTTTCTACGTTCGCGTCTAGATCGCTCTTAAACCGTAATCTGTAGATTGACGTACTTGGAGAACGTTACGACAAGCAAATTAAATGCACATTACGTTGATAATGATTTCCAATTCGCGTTTAATTAGAATCTTCCGATGATCGATTACTACATTGTTTAGTTTACACGTTTTATCGAAACTTATTAATGATACTCGTATGTTGCGTTGCTTGTTTGTGCATGTTAAAAGTCTTAAAGCTGATAATATTTTATAATATATGTATTTCTGTTATATAATGCTATATACAAATATTACAAATATTATACTTAATTGGAAATTATTTTATCGTAATACGAGCAATTACTTATCTATACATCTATACAGATAAATAAAATTTAAGTGTGTGTTTGTAATGTCAAAATAACAGCGTTTTAGTAAATGCATATGAAATTTTGTATATACAGAACTTGTAAGAAAAACACAATTTTTAATTTTTTTGTCTGTCTGTCTGTTTGTTCTGGATAATCTCTGAAACGGCTGGACTGATTTTGACGGGACTTTCACTAGAAGATAGCTGATGTTATAGGGAGTTACATAGGCTACTTTTATTTTAGAAAAAGAATTAGGGTTCCGCTCAAAAAAATTAAAACGTACCTAGGGACGAAACCAAGCGAAGCGAGGATAGCGCTAGTTATTCATTGAAAAATAAAAATTTAGCAATTTTTTTTATTAATAAATAGATTATAATATACCGCAACACAGGTTTTGACCACTTATACAGGTAATATTTTTTAGACTTACATAATTAGCGTTACATAAAACTAACTTTATCCCGCGTTGCTGTGCGCGTGTGGTACGTCGGTAAAATAGCTTGAATTACTCTATAATCTAGGAGATATCTAGCACAGCATAAAAAAATTTATTATCGACTCACTCACAAAGATCTATACAGCCAATAAAACAAAGCGTAAATAAATTAAATCCCTTGATATATAGTTAGAAACGGCATCAAATACTGTCATTCAATCATTGTCATCTACGAGTATGTATGTATGTATGTATTTATTTGTGTACTCGGATTCCTTTTAGTAGATTAACGTAAATAATTATATACATAGATTTTTTTAAATATGTCTAATGTGTGATATGTGTGCTAATTATTTTTCGAAATATCTGCAGACTTTTTGCATATTCATTAACTTTTTTCCGGCTTTTGATTGTTTTGATTTGTATAATATGTATATGTAGAGAAAGTCCAAAAATTTCTTCGTCTTTTTGATTCGTACTAAAACGGAAGCGGACAAACGGTGTCTTGAATGAAGGGACTAATAGCAGACAGGTTAGACGAGTAGGTCTTTGTTTACATTAGTTATTTCCTCGTATTCGGTTGCGCTCGCTTCGGTGCTACATCCACAATGAATAATGTAAATCTTCCGCTAAAAAAATACTTATCTAAATATCTAATCATCTTAAGGTCATATAAGTTTATTATATGACGTTTCTCAACGGTTGCTCGAATGACGGTAACTGCAACATATTAAATCTGACATGAGGTATCTAATTTATCGGGTTAAACAGAGCCAAAAATATATCTATTAAAAATATATTATTTCAATATTGCGTGCAACGCACCCTTTACTACAAGTAGTTAGTACCGTATTGCGGATTGGCGGACTTCACACGTATTTCGAAAACTTGCTAGGTTCTCTCAGACATGCATGTTTCCTCACGATTTTTTCCTTCACTTTAAGACAAGTGGAAATCATGTTGGAAATGATTCGCACATGAAAATATCAGAGGTGCGAGACCCGGGATTTGAACCCGCTTCACTCGGTTTCCCTAGCGAGTGCGTTACCACTGACTGGGTTACCTCTGCCTTGTTAGGTAGTCTAGTAAAGATTTTTTTTTCCTTAACAAAGATATGGTAAATATGTAAAAGATGTAGTAGCCACTTAACTTAGAAGTGACCAGGTAAGGATATTACATAATATTTTTTATAATGATCTGATTGATAGGTACTCACTCTATGCATAACGGAACTCTGCCGCTCAGACGAATTTGCACTTCAGTGATTTTGAATATTATGAATGACCATAAATAAGCCTCGTTTATGGTCTGTGTTATAAATGTAGCCAAACAAGATTCAATTTACGTAACATGTGATAGTGATTCGTTAAATATTTGCAAAGGTTTGAGGATAAAACCTTTTCAAGAAGATATTTTTTAACAAAAACTCGAAACTTTTGATTTTGATATATTGACTATAATAATGGTATTCCGTTGGCTCGTCTTCATATTAAAATAAAAAAATCTAAAACCTTAATCAAAATATACATGAATAACACAAACATATCCTTTCAAATGAAGCTGTATTAATTGAAAGTGCCATGTTAATTTATGCTGAGAAAAAAGCGAGCGTCGCGAATTACTCGGTTAGGCGCCGCCTCCTGGCGCCAATGTCGCGGCGAACGACGCTTCCACGAAATTACTGTGCTAGCACTGGTCGATATGAATATGCACTGACGGCCGTTCAAAACGTCGTTGCCACAAATTGTCAACAAGCAATTTTCAAAGAATATTGTTTTGTGCAAATAGAATTCAATACACTGTAAGTGTGCCTCTGTTAGACATCTATAAATTCTGATTTTAACTGAACCATTAGACTCCTATTTATAATGCATACTAAAATATCATTTATAATGCATACTGTAATATTCACCTTCTGGTTAAGTTTGTTTATATAATTATTATATGTTTTTATTTGAATGTTGTGTACAGATATAATTGGACAATAAATTTAAAATGATATTTTTAGTTTTTAATACGTAGATGTAATTTTTTTAATTTGTTTTCTGTTTCTGTACCTAAATAAAATAAAATAAAAATAATAATTTAATCAGGACCTTATACTTGTATTGAAGTGCCTACTTAATAATACTTAATAAAATCTTATTTAAAGGAAAGAATTAGCAAGCTCAATTTCATGCTTTTAATATCCAAATAAGATTTTTAAAATAAAATTTTGATAAGGATCAGCATAATTGCTTCCGATGTATCTCCATCAAGCTGTCACACAACGTCTGTAAAGTTTAATCAAAATGACCCACAAAATCTTGTTTCTTGGGTTTCTACAATAAATCAGTTTATTTTTACATTTCATACTCAATTAAAGGCATACTCATTCTAATATGTAAAAGCTATATACCTAATAGATATTTATGCAAGCCTACTTTACTTACATACAACTTTAATAGCTATTATATAATCTATAAAGAATGTCAGCTAAGTTATTAATAAACAATATCTTTATATCCTTGTATTTATCTACAAAATGTGACATAGCCTGACGAAGAGGGGGAGGGGGTCTAAAACGGTACAATTTTGCGTGACGTATGTTATGAACGGCCCCCAAAACTGAAATATAAATATTGGTTCCATAAATCAATTAGACAAATATACACTAATGCATATTTAACGTCATAATACTGCGAAGATATCACTGGTTTTTTTCTGAAGGTTTTACATAACTTTTTCCTGTTCTGATAGGTCTTAGCAGAATTCGGATAAACAGAAAGTTATTCTTTGAATTGGCTAAAGCACATTATCACGAATGTGCTGACGTGATCTTTGATATTCATAACAGAAAAAATATTATAGAAAATTTTATCTATGGATTTTTTTATAAACGTTGGTCTATTTCACATTATTTAGAATTTATGACATTATGATATTTTTTTTACTAAATGATAATTTAGTAAAATTTCATACGAAATGATCTTGCAGTGAAAAATCAATCGCTTTCCTTTAATATACACAGTTTATTATTAAATTATTTGCTTCAATCGAGCATTTTAATATTTCATGTTGTAGAACCTATCAAGATGACATTCCTTAATGTTGACCCATACAATTAGGTGTTGTATGGATAATTAATACTTGATTTGTCTGTCCCACATACGGGCCACGCATCACAAGCTGCGCCGGCGCCAATTCTAACTGTTGATTGGCATTTGTGCATGTAATTGCATTCAGCTTGTAACATTGCATCCTTCATATTATTACAATTTACTAATATTTTTGATGCATCTAATAAATGAAAGGTTTTTATACATATCATAATGATGATATTCAATATACAGATAATATTTTTGGTACATCATAATAGAAAAGTACCTTTATATTTACTTGACTTTATTTTATGGTTGACTAGTTCTTTTTAAATGTGTAGTAAATAAATATGGATAGGTGGTAAGCTTTTAAATTGCTAATTTAACTAACTGCTAATCTATTATCATGTTTGTATAGAGATAGCAATTTCGCACTTATATATCCAATATCCATGGTCAAGAACCATGACTGCATTTGTGCCTATACAATACGGTGTAACTGTACCCAACTAGACCGTGCCTATTCCGAAGATATTATTGGATACAACTTATGGCTTACCGACCAATAAATACCTTTTGTTTAATGAACCTACGGCACCTCTCTTGTACATTTGATAGATAAAGCAATAAATTGTAATGAATGATGCCTAACGATGAATGTAAATGGCTGTTAATCGTTCAGTTACAATAAACGAAGTCCGCGGTAGCCGAATGTTTTACTAATTTTAGTTGCCGTCGTTGCGTCAGTAATGCGAATCTGGAATTGATGTGCCTGCATATATTATGCAAATAAAGAAATTTGTCGAAAACGTAATACTGTCAATTTTATAGTTAACATATTGCTAGTTATATATATTCGATTATTGATATAGACTTAGCTTTAATTCTGTTATTTAAAATAAAGTCGCTAATAGTTAAAAAAGATGACATTAAGTAATAAATATAAGGAAAACATAGTTATTATAAAATTTGGTATGTGATTATTCATAATGCCCTACCATAAGACTATAGAAACACATGAAAAATGTAAATAAATAATACAAGTCACTTAAATCATTAATAGGCCAGTTATACCGTTATATAATTCGGAGTGCAATGGATAAAAATTGATGTATGATCGGAGATGGCTCGTCGAAGTGGCGGGGCGGGCGCGGGTGCGGGCGGCGGTGCTGCGCGTGCGACTCTCACCGTCTTATCTCTCGCGACCTCCGTCGCGTCCACACGCGCATACTCGTTGCGCCGCATCGCTTGCATTCGCGCTGCGATCGCGCTATGTCGCCGTATACACTTTACATATATGTGTTTGAATATTTGTTTTTATTTACTTTCATAAACGGTTGTAGTCCGGAAACCCGCCAGTGAATTTGTTCTTACGATTGTGTTTAATTTGCAAAGGAATTTAAACAATTAGTAAAGTGTGTTAAATATTTAAACTCTGAGACACGACGATGGTGTCAGAAGGGGCTTTGCCCGTTGTATGGTGTATGCGCGATAACCAACTTGTGCCTCACCAAGTATCCGGTGTTAAATTACAAGGTGCTGTTACGGGAGCACACATTGCTGCTGTTACAGACTTTTTACGAATGGTAGCTGGTACACCTATCATTTTACCGCATACAGCTGTGCCCGATAATTTAAATAATGATATTAATAAAGAAAAGGAAAACACAATGTCGCGACGCCGAAAAATGTCAATGCAAGTTGAAGTACCCTGTGTTTTTCTATCTGAAAGTGCTCTACAAAAAGCAAAAAGTCGGCACAATTCTTTAGAAGAAAAAATTATATTCGAAAATTCTAGTACATCTTCCACTAAGTATCCAGAAATAGATAATCAATTTTCTATAGGTAGAACAAGAAATCTTAATAATGAAGATAGACATGGATCCGAAAAAGAATTTTATCCCCAAAGAATAACAAGAATCATTGAATTGGATGATTTTAATACTGAGTTAACAGATAATAATGAGAAAGAACCTTTACAGAGGATAACCAGGATAATTGAATTTGAAAATGATAAATTACCTTCCCCAGTGTCAATAGACGAAGAAAATGAAGTACCACAAAAAATAACACGAATTATAGAATTTAATGAGGACAACTCAATTCCAGCACTAAACAGGCATACGGAAGATATAGATAAAGAATCTCCTCAGAAACTAACTAGAATAGAAGAATCTCCTAAAGATAATTTTCTAAGTATAGCAAAAATTATAGAAATGGAAAATGAGAAATCCAATGAAAGGCGATTATCTTTAACTTGTGAACGAGAAATCGGGTGTGGAGTTAATGAACATATTAGCGAAAATGTTAGGTTAGCTAAACCATTACAACGAAGTAGATTAAGTGTAGACTCTTCATGCTCCGAAAACTCTTACGCTAATATAGAGACAATCAAGAGTTTACAGGATGTAAGAAGAGATGACACGACAGATTTTAACATTAATTCTGAATTGTTACCTCCATTTAAGCCGTTGGTACGATCACGTTTCCGAAGAAAAAAAACATCAGTTTGTTCGATAGGCTCATTGGACTGTGATGATGAGATAGACGTAATTTTTAAATCAAAACCAAAATCTAGTCAATGGGTTAGCTTGGATTGGATACCACCGCCACCCAAAGAAGAGCCAGTAAGTGCTCATGTCTGTGATAAAAATGATTTTATATCAAAATGGATCGCTGAACAAAATTCCCAAGATTCGGGTATTGTACCCGAAGAAAGAAGGAGAAGTCTTCCACCAAAATCTAATGAACTTTATTTACAAAACATGAGGAGGTTTAGTGATGGCCTTCAAATTTGTAAGGAAGATGCGGCAAGCGATTCACCCGCGACCGTAAAATGGAAATGGCATGATATTGTTAAAAGGCATCTCCAGTTGTTAAAACATGATAAAGGTTTTCGAAGACAAAGGGGTAGTTGGATACGCACTGCGCGACGGCTCTCGGGAGCAAATGAAACTAATATAAACTTAGAATCATTTCCTTTGGATACATACATGAAGCTCAACTCTATGCCGTAAGTAATATATATTTAATATCGATTATAACAATACAAAATGTCACACCCTACTTATTTTTAAACAATAACTAACCTACTACGAATGGGTTTTAGATGCACTCACGCATGTCCATGAAACTGGCCATGACGATCTACTTAATCAAACTTAACTCGATGAACAAGTTCGACGTTCAACATCAACGGATAAAACAGGTTACCACTTATTGGCTTGCGGCAAGCCACAATTTTGTTCTAATCATTTCAAATAACAAATCAATATATAATCTATAATATATCAAACCAATCTATAACGAACAAGCAAAATTATGTAGTCCCGAAGTGTAAATGCATCAGAAAAGATCGTCAGTCGGGTCTTATGATAAGACGCCAGTCGAGAAGTGCGTGTTACGAGAGCTGTCCTGAGCACGCGCTTCCGCAAGGCCGCCCGATTAGAATGCAGGGATCTCGCGTCCAAGGCTACGATACCGCGGTCGGTCGCTGCACCGACATCGATCTTCCTCTCGGTAGTTTGGCAATTGGAAGTCCGCTCAGGAAGTATCCTGTGAAGGTGACGCTCACTCAAAAATGTAACCAGCCGATCGGAAGTTATAAGAATTTTGTACGCATCTTTGGTGCGTGATTGTATTTTATACACTTCCTTGATACTCTATAGAATTATTAGTGCCCGCGAATATTTAAATAACATGATGATTTTTGAGGAAACAATATTTGGAATTAGAAACTGTTGTCTCAAGCCTATTTATATTCAACGTAGCCTTTATACTAAAAACATAATAGCACATACATATTTTGAACGTGGTAGCTATTTGCGAGTTATAAATATCTGAAGTCCCAGTCACTAGAGAGCGCGGAAAGCATCGGGTTGTGAGGCAAGATATACGGACGTGCCGGTGTCGATTTCACTGATAAGCCTTGGGGGTTACTCTGGTTGCACAACTGTAAACTTCAGTTCCTATAAATACCAATAACAACTACGATTAATAAAATTAAATGGTGAAAAAAACCATATGAAATTCCATTAAATATAACAAAACTGTTGCGTTGATATATTCAATATGAGGTTGTTATTGTGTTAGATTATATTAACCTTAAAGTTTATTTGAACTAGTTCGGGTCATGGCTACAATTTTCAATGACTATAATTACTCGCATACATAATATTTGATTAATATTATATTTTGAAGTATGATATTTTGTAATAAAGTAATTCATATGTAATCAAAAAGAAGCTCTTATTAATTACATCTATCTATACATATAATAAAATTGTAACTTTGCCGAATCTGTAATTTAAATATTATTTGGAAAATCTTATTGAAATAAACATCATTATTGATACAGAGGCCGAATATATAGTTTTTAGAATTTTTGTCTGTCTGTCTGACTGTCTGTCTGTTACCGCATCACAGAAAAACCACTGGAGGGATTTTGATGATATTTGGTATGGTGATAGCTGGTTATCCGGGTCAACATATAGGATACTTTTTACCGCGGGAAAATATCTAATTTCTAAGAAAAATAATGCAAAAACTGCAATATAAGAGTATATTTACTTATCCGTATAACCTAAGAATTTTGTTTTTGGTCATCTGAACGCAGGTGGAGCCGCCGGCAATGCTAGTATTATGATAAAGTAATTCAAATGTAATCAAAAAGAAGCTCTTATTAATTACACACTTTACATAGATAGCCGTATTACATTCCATTAAAAATGTTTCAGTTATTTTCATGCTCATTAATGTTTCCTTCCAAACAATATTTTGCAGTTCGGTTAACAACATTTCTATTGTAAAGGAGTGTACATATGTAACTTTGAAACAAACAAATGCATTTACTTCGAAATATTTGCTTGTTTTATAACTGATTTATACAATTTTTTTCAACAAAATGTCAATATGCTAAATAACTGCTTATATAATAAGAATGTCCAGTAACAAAAACGTTAAACGTATAAACAGCATCAATTTATAATCGCACACAAAACGTAAAAAAAAAAACAATTCTCTTTATTTCCTATCGTTATCTATAAAATCACTTTAAAATATTATCGCGAATTATCCAAATTATCAATCACATTAATCCATAGTCCAAATATAATGATATTATAATAATAAGTTGCTGATAAAATTAAATACTTGTCATTATGTTAAATTTGATTCTTAGACAACCGGACGTTTTCATTGTTTGTACAAAAAATGTGTTTGAAAATAATAAATTATTTTACTAATCAAGTTATCTATTGTGCAACTTTAAATTGGTCTTAAAACTTTTGTCATTTACTATGTTATTAATGGAGGTGAAATTTCGTAATGCAATGAGACTTACAAAAGTAATTTGTGCTACAAATCATGCATACGAATTTGGTATTCGAAACTGAAAGAAAACGCACCTGGAATAAAAAGTAAACACTTTGTTCTATTGCTCTTTTATCACTAAAAAAACTATATTGTTTAATAACGTTTCTTTTGATACACTTTCACTGTGGTTAATTTTATAATTTAGGTAATGTTTCGTGTGACGTATTCCTACTTCAACTGTATTATGTCCGATTAAATTAGCCGAGTTGTAAATTAGCTTTCGAGATGTTTTGTCTATTTTATATTTAACTGGCCAGTTGTTTTTAGTTTGCCATTGAGATTTATGAAAGATTTTTTTTTATGAAATTTAAAATTTACAAATAAAGCGCCCTATTGCGCCAGCTGACCGCATGCTCGTACTCGATACTATTTACATATATAAACTTATAACCGTTAAAAAATTGTATGTATAGTAGACTAGTAATTGCCCGCGGCTCCGCACTTGTACCTTAGTTTTGCATTTATATTTCCAAAAATGCACTCTTGCCCGATTGTAGGCTTCGCTCTATGAAGAGTCAATATCAATGTCCAATTCCATGTGTCTTACTTTTAAAAAGATGTATTGTGCATGGTCACAAATCAGTCTCTCCCATACCTATGTCCTGTGAAACATTTGAAACGTCGGCAACCAATAATTAAAATAAAATCGAAAAAAAAATTGTTTTGTTTAAAACGGTAAATATTCGCGTAATAAAAGTAACAATGTTAATTTTGTTATCGTGAATATGCTACCTACATATATCCGTCTATTTGTTTAACCTCGCAATACGTATGATGGGCTCAAGAAATTGCAATGTTACTTTGCTGCACAACTAATTGATAGTTGCAATTAAAAAGTGGGCTATGTTTCATTTTCATAACTTGAGTTGATTCCAAAACGTCATACAACTAAATTCCCCGTTTAATACTCTGTCATATAGGAGGTACATTAGATTTATTTAGTAACTAGCGACTCACCCTTGCTTCGCTCGGGTTCGTACCTAGGTTGGTTCCACATACAAACTTTCATACCCATTTTCACCCCCTTAAGGGATTATTTCCGGGATAAAAAGTATCCTATGTCCTTCCCAGGGTCTCAAACTATTGTCTTACCAAATTTCTTCTAAATCGGTACAGTAGATCTAGAGATTACCCCCTACAACGTCACGAACTCACAAACTTTACCTCTTTATAATATTAGTATAGATGGTCTAAATAAACAAAAATGTTTATATAATATACTGAGAATACATTAGAATACAGTAAGTATATTTTTATAGTGTGCTTATCAGTTTTACTCGTAACTATAAGATAAAATTATGAGAAATGTGTCATACTTCGTATACGGTATATATTTGTGCCATTTAAAAGATACTAAAATTTATATGTTTATAATATGTATGTATATGTGTATATAAATATGTATATACCCATTTATGTAATTATAATAATTATTTTATATTTTTACATAATAATTGATGTTTCACAAAAACCCGTTTATTACTTCATACGGTATAGCTGTTTTATTGCATTTTCTTGTTTGGTACGTACTCTATAAAAATCATTAATTTCTGCTATACCTAATTGGAGATTCGGGCATAAACAATGAAATATTAACTACTTTAACAAAATTGTTTTAGACATCTTTCTACTACATGCTACAAGAAAAAAAGAAAATAAATTAACAATTTTAATTTTAGCAAAACATAGGTAGGAGGTAGCATTGCATACACCGATCTGAATCAATGTGAGACCGTTGAGAGCCCTCTCACTTTGGAAACAGTGAAGCGGGCTTAAATTTCTGGTTATAATTCTGAGACTTTATTTATTATTATTATCATATTTGAAAGGACCTAAATAATTTCAAAAAGCCAGCTAGCGCGGTTTGATGAACTATATAGAAACAAACCCCCCTCACATTAAATATATTGTAATATTTTCATCTGTTCCACTAAACTCCATATTTATTATAATTATTATTAGTTTATTCAGGTTGTGCTTTCAATATGAAAATTATTTTTGTAACAAAATATTAAATTGTTGTCTCAATGTTCGTTTTTAAATTGTACACGTGTTAGAAAATGATTTCCTCTGATCATGACTCTCGGTGGAGATCTCTTGCGAAAGAACAATGCAACAGGTTTTATGAATTGTTTTTGCTTTTTATGCGTGTCGCGGCCGCCTGCGCCGTGAGTAGTGCTCGATAATAATCATCCGTGGACGGATGTTTTCATACATTATATACAATCTATGTATTCACAAATCTAAAATATCCTTAAAATATTTATTAGTATTAAAATAGTAATCTAACATTTCAAGCACTTGCTGGTATATCACATGCCTATGTAACTTCAGTGACTTAAGATATCGAATATTATTACTATAAAGTTGGGAATAAAAATTACAATATTGATGTAGCTGGACCTTAGAGTTCACACAAGTTTTAAATAAATTATTGTTGTACACAATCGTTTTATATACATTATGTTACAATTTGATACAAAGAATAGATCCCTATTAATAAACATTTCGTAGTACCTCCCTACAGCGTTTTTATAATCCGCGTCATCATGTCCTTTTTCTGTTCAACAAATGGTACTAACAATTAACGACTCATTGTAAACTTCGCTAAGCGTTTTCATTGCGTTATTAGATCACTAAACAATCCCTTTTTAATGAAGCTTCCTTGTCTGTTTACATACCCCAAAAAAGATTGATTTAAAATTTAAAACCAATATGGCTTCAAACGCAAATAATTTTATACAAATTATTATTATTACTAACAAGTTCTCGCGCCTTTTGTATTTATAATATTATATACATTGCATTCATAATAGGTATAGGTATATCTGTACTAATATTATAGAGGTAAAGTTTGTGAATTGTGAGTTTGTGATTGTATATAGAGGGTAATATCTGGATCTACTGAGCTGATTGACTGAATCTGAAATCTGAAGACTGAAATTTGGTAAGAAGATACTTTGAGACCCTGGAAAGGATATAGGATACTTTTTATCCCGGAAATCATCTCTTAAGGGAGTGAAAATGGAGATGAAAATTTGTATTGGGAAGCAAGCTAGGGACGAACCCGAGTGAAGCGGGGATAAGTCGCTTGTTATATATAAGTACGATTTATTATTAATTTTCATAACATTATAAACGAATCAAAAACCTTGACAATAAATAGGTATGTGTGATACATTTTGTACTTGTAGGAAAGTCCTTATTTAAATGCATATTATGTCTTAAAATACATATGATTATTATCTTTATCCGTCACTTGTCCGAATATGAGAGTAAATAACGGAGGAACATATATTACTTGCAAACTACCGTTTATTTTGTTATCTTTAATGAGGTTATTAGCCCATGACCTTTCAGGTGAAAATTGGCTCTAAACTTATCTATACAAGTAGTAAAAGCGACGTTGAATACACAAAACTATACATATAATAAACTACTGGAGGGATTTTGACGAAATTTGGTTTGGTGATAGCTGGTTATCCGGGTCAACATATAGGATACTTTTTACCGCAGAAACGTCTCATTTCTGAGAAAAAATACAAAAACTCCAATGTAAGAGTATACTAATATGTAAAACCTAAGAATTTTGTTTTTGGTCATCTGAACGCAGGCAATGCCAGTACAATAAAACATTAGCCCAATAATAATTGTAGTGAATAGATAAAATATATCCATATGAAATGGTAAATAAATTATAAAGTCCTGTTTTAAACGGCATGTTATCAAAATGTTTATGTAATATCGAAGCAAAAACTAGTGCAACAAGTTTGTAGCAATAAAACTTCTTGTAAAAAATGGCACGATTCACATAAAAACAATAGGTGATGACTAGTCCAAGGTATTACAATTAAACATCAATTTTCTTTCTCAACTGGCATGAGTATAAGTAGGTAATTAATAGGCGTACATACGCTCAATCACTCAATTTACACGTGAAGAGATATTTTTCCTATGTATAATTTTTTATAAAAAACATGTGACATTTGAATCTCTATTTACTACTATAGTTTGATAATCTTTTAAATTTTATAAATATCAGCAGTGAAGTTGAATTATATAATGATAATAATGACTTTTCAAATAAAACTACAGAGTTTCAGAACCTTCTTTATTTCGATCACTTTACGGAATGCCTTACAAAACTTAACATTATTTCCTTACCATGGGGTGTAACGTAGCGACATCTCTCTTCTACATATAACATTACCCAACGGGTGGATGACACTAATATTAGAAATACAACTAACTGATATCGTTATAAATATTATAAAACCAGCGAATCACCTTCTCTTCACTGGAGTTCGTCCCTGGCTTGCTTCCCCATACAAACTTTCATCCCCATTCTCACCCGAGGGAGATTTCCGAGATAAAACTATTTCACCCACTCACTTTTCATATCATGAGATTTAAAAAAAGTTATTTTAGTAAAAAAAAATTTCTTTTAATTTTCTTCTATACTAAGCTTGTTTTGACAATAACAAACACAAAAAAAGAGTTATCCAATTTCGTGCAGTCGATCGGAAGTTAAAGCGCGCGAAGCGCGTACATATATTTCGGTAATTCATTTTTATTTATATAGAAAGATTGTAAATAATTTATCAATATCAAATTAATATAAAATTCTAAATAACAAAATATGAAGAATCCATTTGATCTAATGATGAGACTTTGAATTCGAACATTCTTTACGAAATATAAATTCTTAAATAATTATAACTAACATAATAAGTAATAATCGATATTTTTTGTTTCTTGTTAACAACATTTAACTAGACAATGAGCAAGCTCTCTCTAAAAACTTGTATCGAAGCCTAAGACATGTATGTCCATCGGGATAGGGAACCCTATAATTAGATTACCCATCTAGCGAACAACCTGAAGTCAGGTAGGACTGGCTTAGCAAAAAAACGTGGTTGCATCGGCACGCACAAGTTCAATGATCGGCAACCCACCTATAGTCCATTGTAAAATTCTCATTTCTCTTATTGAGAAAAAGCTCACTATCTATTTTTAATATTTAAACAACCACAATACTCAATAATGAGACAACTTTGAACAGAACTCTACATTTGAGTTTTCAAAATAAAAACTTGATTTGTTATAATTTATTTTACATCATTAATATTCAGCACTAAAAGACGACCCTGTGACCTAGCAATATTACAAAACTTACCTACACGATTTTATTTCTTAAATGTAAGTCTAGATAACATATGAAGCTGTTCATATTTGCAGTTTGTTATTTGAACTTTCAAATCTCTCCAATTGAAACATGTAAAATAAATATGTGAAACGTGATTGAGCCTATTTAAATAAAGTCTGCGAATAAGAAACTTGTTAAAATGCTTTTTATCTTTCACTTTCTTTATAAAATGTAATATTCTATTTCATATTTTACCGCACCATCCTTAAAAATTTAAAGCTTTTTAATCCTACTAATATTATAAATGCGAAAGTTCGTGAGGATGTGTATGTCTGGATGTATAGATGTACATATGGATGTTTGTTACTCTTTCACGCAAAAACTAGTGAATGGATTTTAATGAAATTGTTCAATATAGCTTATACATCAGAATAACACATAGGCATTTTTTATCCCGGAAAAATGTATGATTCCCGTGGGATAGATTTGCTTTTGTTGTTCTAGAGGCGAACCCGAGCGAAGCGAGAGTGAGTCGCTAGTATAGAATATAAATATTATTATAGTATAGAATATAAATATTATAATAAGTGACAATATTAAAAAAGAACTTTTGTAAGAATTCGTCGCGTCTTTAAGCTCGAAGTTATAAGTTATAAAATAAACTACGGTCCAGTTCTCAGTACACATTAAATTAACAATGACTCACTAGACGGTCTTATTAGACGATAGGATTATTACAAATGTTTAAATAATTTCTAGAACATAAACTTCTTAATTCTAAACAAAATTTTCGAATGCCTTAAATATTTTAGGGGTTATTGTCATAGTACATGCGCACAATGAGCATGTCTATAGACAAGCAATGATTCACATAACGATTTCTCTTATTCAAGCAGGTCAAGGTCGTTCTATCGTCTGGCGTGTCTTATCTCGAAGACCACGTTAAACTATGTTTATCATTATATTATTAATTTATCATTTCTAGTCTAATAAGCTTTTGCACAATAATATTAACTACTAGCATTGCCCGCAGCTCCGCCTGCGTTCAGATGACCTAACAGCAAATTCTTAGGTTTTACATATTAATATACTCTTACAATGCAGTTTTTGTATTTTTCTCAGGAATGAGATATTTTCCCGCGGTAAAAAGTATTCTATATGTTAACCCGGATGACCAGCTATCACCATACTAAATTTCATCAAAATCCCTCCAGTGGTTTTTCTGTGATGCGGTAACAGACAAGGTAGACAGACAAAAATTCTAAAAACTATAGATTCATAGATATAGATCTTAATAAGATTTTCCAAAAAATATTTAATGTACAGATTCGGCTTAGTTAGAATTTTATTATATGTATAGATAGGTATATACTGTGTCAACTTCATAATTTATGTGTTCTTCAGACTCAGAACTGCTGCGCATGCTTTGCTAAGTAGCAACTATTAAAACTTAAATTACTTACTTTACATAAAACTTATAAAAAATACATGATATGATTTTACTATATTGTCTTGTTTTAGCCACACGTATTATTTGCTACAAAAATCAAAATAACCTACATAATATGTATATGTACAATTACTATACAATGACCTGGTTTCTGCTTTCAACTTCTGTCTTCTTGATAAGGATGATGCCTGCACTTGATTAAAATCAATCGATTCTGTATGCGTTTTCCATTTTAAGGCCTTCGATCAAACACTGCTTAGTAATCGATCTGTGGCCCTTAAGTGTGCCCTTAACATGCAGCAAGTTCGTTGTCAGCAATAAAACTAACGCCCATTTTACTTTTATTATTATTGCGACAATGATCGTAATAATATATTATCCTCTTCTATGATCTTAACAGTCAAAAGTGACATTGATATAAAGCAATCGGAGGTCAATGTAGGTACTACTTTACTTATTTAATGTATTAATTTCCTTAACTACGAGTATGTTTGAATTTTTTTGCTATTTCAATATACAACGTGGAATTTATTTTAAAGGAAAAATTTTTAAAACTATAATGAATAGTAGCCATTGATGACTTTATTTATTATTGAAAACTTTATTTATATTTTAACATAATTAACAATCAAGTATTTAATAAACAGATCCTTTTATTCATTATGTAACATCTAAAATCTAAATCATTGTTATCGGTTTTATTCAATATTTTTTATTGATTCTATATTTGTATTAACCTTTAATATTATATTTAATTTGGTGTGACATTTAAGAATTTTTTTTTATATTTTATATATTCGATATTTAAAACATACCTAAGCATCTCGACTTTTTCGAGTCTGTAGAGTGTAGACATCGATTTTGACCATTTCCTTTCCTGTTCCACAAGTTGATTAATTATATAGGTATGTATACCTAAGTGTACACTTTCGTTTAATCGTGATAACTGATAATGATCAACTTCAGTCGTATTAGTTAATTAGAATCTAAGGGTTCATTCGCATCTCTCGGAAGAATCCAAGCTATTAACATTAATGTTTTAAACAGAACTTACTTATTATTCCTATGGCATTGATGGTAATACATTTATGTTAGATTATTGTTATCATTTTCTATGTGTACCTATTTCATTTAAATAATACTTGCCCTAATTAAATTGGTGCAATTATTTATAAAGTGCATTCTAAAGCGCCTTATAAAAATCTATGTTTCACAAGGATAGTTACTATACATATGTATATAAAACAATTTTTACAATCTTTATAAGTACTTGACAAGTAAAATATTTTTTTTAGAATGGGCTAACGAGATTTAGCCCATACGTATTTGTTTATACTTTATACGAAAAATAATTATTAACTCTTTATAGTAGTGTAAGACTACGATGCTATTTCTCGAAAATACTTAAGTTAAACATGAAATAACGTCATATAAGAAGAAATATAACTATGTCGTAATATAATTAGAAACGATAATTTTTCTCGATCTGTTAAAGCTAAAGCGCAACATTGTAAGATCAAGGAGGCAAAGAGGCAAGGAGTGTCCAGTGAATATCGGTGTATTTAGTTTATTTAAAAGTTTGCCCAACGAGGATTTCGGTCTAACAGACATTGTCAATGCTTATTACGGCAATTACACACATATAATATATTACAGAAAACTCTTTATGGATATAAATTATTATTTTGAATTTATTCCATACAATTTTTACAGTTTTATTATACGCAACACGACGACCTCGTCTGCAACTACACATGTCTTGCAAAATATGTATTGTGCAATATATTTTGACAAAAATTATTCTTTTATTTACTACAAATAAAGAAAATTATACTTTATGTTAATTTCTGAGTGCGATTTTGACACACGTGTAAATACTCACTGTTTTCTTTAGAATTTTAAATTGATACCTAACATTAGTACTATCTAATCATTAAATTCGTTACAATATAATGCCAATTTTTTATCAGATTTAAGTTGTACTAGACGTACTTACTCTTAGCAGAATGGCAGTTAAAATGTATAATGAACAAATAAAAATATACATCTATGTCTAAAGGACGTTAATACAATAAGTTTTGCTCTCGCCGCACTCAACGCACGCCAATTGAATGCAAAATATTACCACGTTGACTCATTGTCGCCCTGCTTTCCGACTGCGCATTATCATTACCATTGCAAAGTTTTTATGATTAGCGATTTTTATCTGTACTTTTATTCTTTTATTTTTCTTTTCCAGATGGTACTTCCGCAAAATAAAACGAATCGAAGCAGAGAAAAAGTTGCTTCTGCCCGAGAATGAACATGGTGCTTTCCTCATCAGAGATTCTGAAAGTCGTCACAATGATTTTTCATTATCAGGTAATTTTGTTTGTTATATATATGTCAGTATATGTTATATATTTGTATAGTATGCCTTTACGATTCATATTGTCAATATACGTCATTGTGACCGGATTGCATATCAATACTTGTAAATGAATGAAATACTAACTCGCGACGAGAGGGGTGACTCTATCATCTTCACGAGAAAACTAAATTCAAATGCTTTCTCGTTACCTTCAATGTAACGAAAGCATCAATGTCGAATGATTATGTTATAATTATAAAAATTGTTTATATGATCGTAGAGGCACACACACACTGTTATGTTATCTAAAAAAATAGTTACAGTTACAATTAATAAATACCTGTTGACTGTTGATGTTATTATATTTTCATTAATTTTTGTTGTTTATTTTGATACTTTTATCATATTTGGTCTATTTCATATATTTTTCTATTGTTTTATATGCATCTAAATTAATATCTTCTCTTAAACAAACTTAGCGCTAATATGAAATTTATCACATACATATATAATAAAATATATTTACAGGTAGTATTTGTTAACTTCCTAGTATGCGCTAATTTTCCACACAAATCTTCACAGTCTCCAAGGCTTTTCAAATACGATACGCTAAAGTTTATTCATGCTTAATCGTGTTGCTATTATCTTTGAAAACTAGCCTAATTTGTATAATTTAAACATGAAGTACGCATTTATTCTTTTATAATTTTAAGTGACCATTGTTTCTATAACACTTCAGGGACTTAAAAACAAAATTACCGGCATAAAATAACTTAAATTCCGATGTCACTCAATATTAATAGAAATACATTTAAAAACAATTTATTACGACTACACAAGTATTTAATGTTTATATTTTATATTATTCAGTTGTAGTCAAAGTCAGTAGGTTTTCTACAATTGTGTTTATTCGGAAAAGATCTATATAAGAAAACACCTATATAGATATAGATAAACTTAAAACGCAAAACCTTATCTGAGTACAAAATTTGATATAAATCTTTAGAGCCGTTTCCGAAAATTTTATATAGGTATATACATATACACGAATTCTGTGGTGTCGAAGTAAAAGGGGATGAGTCAATAAATACAACTTTTCACCAGAGGCGAAAAATTTAAACGCTTATTCATTTCAAAACAAATGTATTTTAACAAAAGAAAAGAAAAGGTTGTTTATAACATATTTGTCATTTTTTTCATTTAAAAGTGGTGCCTTTTTATGGTAATTAAAAATCATATTATTAATTATTATTTATTAAAATAAATGATCATATCAATAACTCATTTTTCAATTTTTATGACTCATCCCCTTTTACCTTGACACCACAGAATTGTTAGTTTAATTTGTGTTATTAGCAATTAAATACAACATTCAAAAAGTAAATCGACCGACATAAAAAGCTGACCCGATGAGAATACTTATTTTTTAAGAAAGTAGTGCAGTAGGAAAAAACGTAAAAATGCAAACATATTCATACATACATACATACGTGACCGAAACCAGAAGGCGGACGCTAGTTGCAGAGACTGTACACAGCTATCTATATTATACTGAATCATCTACCTTATAGAAGATTCAATTCCGATGGGAAACCGGTTGAACTTTTTCTATCTCTATGACCGTAAGTCGTGAGAATAAAGCCACGTTCTAGGTCCGGCTGTCGCCACATGTAATTACTTATGTCTTCCTAACGCAGACACTAACGTAGGGATCTAAAAACTGTCTGATGGGATGTTAAATTCAACTGCTTTTAAACTTGTGTTTAGCAAGCGAGTATTGTTGCTTACGATAAAAATCTATCTACGAGTATAGGTACATATAATAAAATTGTAACTAAGTCGAATCTGTACATTAAATATTTTTTGGAAAATCTAATTGAAATAGACATTATTATCGATACAGAGTCCGAATTTATAGTTTTTTGAATTTTTGTCTGTCTGTCTGTCTGTCTGTCTGTTACCGCATCACGAGAAAATCACTAGATAGATTTTCACGAAATTTGGTATGATGATAGCTGGTTATCCGGGTCAACATATAGGATACTTTTTACCGCAGGAAAATATCTCATTTCTGTAAAAAAATACAAAAACTACTATGTAAAGAGTATACTAATATGTAAAACCTAAGAGTTTGGTTTTCGGGCATCTGAACGCGGGCGGAGCCGCGGGCAATGCTAGTCTTCTATATTTGAGTGACATATAGCACTTTTAGTGAAATATTTTTAAATACTCCTAATACGAGTTAGAACTAGCGAAAACAATTTGTACTTTATAGTGAAAACAAATTATTTAAAAGTACTTTACGACGACTTTGGGAATGGTTCTAACTGTAATATAATCAGTAGCTATAATTAATACAGAATTTGAGTCTTTAACTGTATAAGTGGTCTTATCATCTAATGATACTACATTGTTAAAAATAACAATTTATTCGATTATCTGTTACAAATAAATATTGTTTTTGAATTTATTAAAGTCAGACGCGCAATTAATTTGAAAAATTTCCGGTTCTACTATTCAGGTCCATGTAAAAATTTCTAATTGCGTATACGACGATCATAATAGTAGAGAAGGGGGAAGAACAGGTAGTTTATAAAATCTCTCCACAAATAAATTATACAGATAACCTTAGCGTAAATAGCAAGATAGTTATGATATGACATATTTTGCATACTGTCTAGTTTGATAAAAACAACCTTATTCATGCAAGATTGCCCTACAAACCTCAGTAATGGGAGAAATGCAGATCCTCTCCAAAGATTGCTCTGCTTTTATACCTGCATATTAAAAGAAAAGTTAAAATACACCAAATCGAGGCTTACATCTTCAGAGACACCGCTTTTGAATATTAACGAAATCCTACATTTCGTTCAGTAGCTCTTACTTTATTTGTAATACCGATCCGAATAAGTGACGAGTCGAGTAATTACGAGATTACGTAGTATGTAATATTACCAATTAATTTTCTGATCACGTAGCTTATGCAATTGTTCAGAAGAAATATTTATAATAATTGAAATATATTTATTTTATTCCATTTTATTGGAAAAATATATATATAGATTGTCACAAATATGGATGATTTTTATGTATTTATTACCTTTTTTGGTTTGCTCGATAGCGTATCATAAAAGTTACTAGAAATATTTTTCTTACATTATTTATTAGGATAATTGAAGTGCCTTGTAATTTAAAATTATTCTTTATCAGCCGCGCTAGCTTAGATCTATTTCGCACTTGGGGTATATAACTCATAATATTTATATGTATAATCTAACTTTAATCGAAAGTTGTAAATTACAAAGGAATACTAAAATGATATTCGAAGTTATTGTCCATATTTTAAATAAAACTGTCTTTTCAGATTATTTCGCGGATTTATTATGATTTTTGGTTCCCGACGTTTCAAATGCTATTATATAGAATTATAAAACTAATTAAAATTATAAAAATGTTTAAAGTTATAAAATATTGTAAGGTACTTGATGCAATTTTTCATTTTGTTATATGTGGGTAGGCTGTCTGTAACAACTATACCTTCGAGACATCTAACACCTCAATCTCTCCCGTCACCATGATTGCTGTAAAGCATTCGAAACGTCGGGAACCAAAAATAAAAATAAATCCGCGAAATAATCCGAAAAGATAGTTTTATTTTAAAATGTCAAATATTCGCGTAAATCTAAGAAAGTATTATAGTAGGGGAGCCCAAGAGGGGATTTTTGTAGTTACTCAAGCGCGGCAGATTAACATAAAAGAGGTTACCTTGCACTCTATTGAGTACTTTCACCATAATATAAGTCTTCTATATAAAGGCGCGCGTCTAGGGAAGCCGATTAAAATATTTAAAAAATGTTTTGATAAGGTAGAAATACTTGAAACCGTCAGATTAAGATGTGGTAGGCTAGTCGCATCATAATCATCATAAATTTTATAGTCGATTTTTGCCTCTTCGGCTTGTGCAAATCGGCAGATTATTGAATTGGACACTTTTCAGGATGCGACTAGCCTACCACATCTTAATCTGACGGTTTCAAGTATTTCTACCTTATCAAAACATTTTTTAAATATTTTAATCGGCTTCCCTAGACGCGCGCCTTTATATAGAAGACTTATATTATGGTGAAAGTACTCAATAGAGTGCAAGGTAACCTCTTTTATGTTAATCTGCCGCGCTTGAGTAACTACAAAAATCCCCTCTTGGGCTCCCCTACTATTACTGCCCATATGATAATATTCTATGTACTGTAGAAAGTTTAGCATATTTAATTTACAATATAACACCTTCAATTCCATAGTTTTTTTCTATTGTTCTTTACATTATAAATGTGTAGTCTATACAATACCATCACGATTCATGGTGGTTATATTTTAATATTATACTACAGAATATTTTTTATACCTTGATTATTTATATTTACTTCCTTTGTAATTAACTGTAATTAGCATTATGTTATTGTGTGATACGTAACCACAAATGATATACCCTGTAATTTAATATCATATGAGCTGTTGAATGTCTATGTCAATAATTTTTATTTCAATTTGCACAATAAAAATCATTTCTTAGAAGTTTACATAACATAATTCTAGAAAACAACGCGCACATACAACTAATTAAATAAATCGCGATTGCATTTTTATTTTAAATAAAATATGATCAATTTAATGATAACGGCAATGTTTCAACCATCGTCACCTTTGGAGACAAAAAAAATATTCGTCGAATTCCTCAGTGTATTAAGTCATTGACATGAATTTTATTTGGACAGGAAATACGGCAACAGAGTACTTGGTATTCTAAATGTGCGTCTTTTTAGAATGGAAGATACATAACTCCAAATATCTTTAGGTTCTCTGGATGCGCATTGATTTGAATAACGTCTTTACTTCAATGGTGTAAAAAATATTGGGTGGGCACGTATATGCATTAGATGTATAACAATCTTGTTCTTGCCAAAGTTTTCCCACGGATAGCTATATATTATTCATTGTCAAAAAATATATGTAGGTATGTTTCAAGACAACAAATTGACAATACTTGTAAGTTATATTATCATCAAATTTGTTTATTCTTATTTCACGCAGTAACAAAGCAATAAATATAATAATAATAAAAATGTTTTCTGCACAAATATATTTATGGGCTAGAGTTATGTACTTTTCTTTTGAATTATTGCATTATTGCAATAATTGCTTTTAGTAAAGTCTATTACTTCATTTCAACTGTACTTTTTGTAATTGTTAATAAGAATTTTATTATAATGATAAAGTTATTCTAACATTATGAATCCGTACACATTATCGTCAAAAACGAAATAACAATGCTTTATAACGTTTAAGATGATAAGGGTTAACTAAGTAAAGCATATTATGTTCCTTAGTTCGAGACGGTGACACGGTCAAGCACTATCGCATCAGACAGCTAGACGAGGGTGGCTTCTTCATCGCGCGCCGCACCACTTTCCGAACACTCCAAGAGCTTGTCGAGCACTATAGCAAAGATGCTGACGGTCTCTGCGTCTCGCTTAGTAAGCCGTGTGTACAGGTAAGATTTTTATCCACTTTTACTACTTTTAACCGTTGTTATATAGGTATGGACATACCTCAAAAGAAAAAAGAAACCCTTGTAGGATCATTTGGTTGACCGTCCGTCTGTCTGTCAAGACCCTTTTTCTCAGGAACGCGTGGAGGTAACAAGTTGAAATGAATATCAAATACTCAGGTTAATTCCTTTGACCTTCAGCGATGTAAAAACATCAAGTTTCTCAATCAACGTCATCAAAAAATACTGTCGGTTATGCCGCGTATTTTGACACATACAAGAGAATCAAAACTCTAGGGTACTTCCCATTAACTTAGAATCTTGAAATTTGGGAAGAAACAATGTCTTTATAGCACAATTGAAGGGAAATATTCGAAAAAAGTAAATTTTGTAATTACATCAGACATATTTTTTTGCTATTATACACTTGTTTTAATGCTTTATGCTACGGTAACCTCTGTGTGCGAGTCAGATTCGCTATTATCCAAATTTTTAAAATAAAACAATTAGGACAAACAATTATAATAACGATTTACTCCTACAAAAATGAATTACGCCACGCTGTAGAAACATAAAATTCGTTTAATTTTCATTTTACGCATAATTCTATATAATCTAACATAATATTTTTACTTTTAAAAATTGTAAGGCCTGAATAACATGGAATGCATGCACTCTATATTGCATCGCACCGGAGCCGGAACAATCCAGCAATGCAGATTAATAAAACGAAATTGCAAATGCATTTGGTTTCTAGGCCATGACCTCTTTGGACCGTTTCTACAATAAAACTAAGGTTTTAAATTAACATTATCATGAGTAAAACCTTTATGTATAATATGTGGAAGTTATCCCCGTAATCAATATTGAATCATTATTATCTCTTAAAGGAAAATAATTAAAAGTTATTATTAAACACTTATTATAAAACTAGCATTGTCCGCGTCTCCGCCCGCGTTCGGATGACCAAAAACCAAATTCTTAGGTTTTACATATTAGTATACTCTTACATTGCAGTTTTTGTATTTTTTCTCAGAAATGAGACATTTTCCCGCGGTAAAAAGTATCCTATATGTTGACTGGGATAACCAGCTATCACCATACCAAATTTTATCAAAATCCCTCCAGTGGTTTTTTTGTGATGCGGTAACAGACAGACAGACAGATAGACAAAAATTCTAAAAACTATAGATTCGGCCTCTGTATCGATAATAATGTCTATTTCAATAAGATTTTCCAAAAAATATTTAATGTATAGATTCGGCTTACTTACAATTTTATTATATGTATAGATAATAAATTGAAAAAGGCTCTTCAGATTATAGCTAAGAACAAATTACTAGCTTTTTGTTTCGACTCGAGCAAAGAAGCCAAGGGACGATTAGTAATACCTAACTCTTGAGCAATACATTCCTCGGATACGATGCGTGCCTGGAATGTTACTTATAACCCTACTAGTGCGATGTTGGCTATTAAGCTCCTTTTATTTGATCACCGATATAAACTTTTTTCTAAAGGCAGAAGAACTATACAATGTTAGTGAATCCTCGCCAAGACTTGAGTATTTTAGATTTTATCTCAAACAAAAAAACGATTATTTGCATTATAGCGTATTTGTGTAATGTAATTAATATACATGTTCCTACTATATACGCAATATCTATTTAAATTGCTTTGGAACGCATACACGTATTTCAATTTATAATATAAAATATTGCAAACATTAATATATGTTGTACAATATTTTCATTATCTATACATATAATAAAATTGTAACTAAGTAAGCCGAATCTGTACATTAAATATTTTTTGGAAAATCTCATTGAAATAATAATGTCTTTATTATCGATACAGAGGCCGAATCTATAGTTTTTAGGATTTTTGTCTGTCTGTCTGTTACCGCATCACAGAAAAACCACTGGAGGGATTTGGATGAAATTTGGTATGATGGTAGCTGGTTATCTGGGTCAACATATAGGTTATTTTTTACTGCAGGAAAATATCTCATTTCTGAGAAAGAATACAAAAACACAATTTAAGAGTATACTAATATGTAAAACCTAAGAATTTCGTTTTTGGTCATCTGAACGCGGGCGGAGCCACAGGCAATGTTAGTTTATAGTATAAATATTGAAATACACGATACCTGAAATTTAATTAAAATCATAATCCAGAGGCATTTAATATATGAGACGGCTACAAATTATAAAATGTTGTTTGATTCTAACAAATGACAATAGATTCCAATTTTGTGCCAAGGTAATTGTAATAAAAATGTCATTCATAATAAACATAATGAATGTGCATAAATGGCAAAATTCAATATCGGGACGGCCGTAAAAGTTATGGTTCGCCAATGGACACCTTTGTTCGTCGTGAGAATTATTTCATGAGGCATTATTGAACGAGTCGGGTCTGCTTTAAATTCACCGAAAGGCAAGCCCTTTCCTGGACGCGACCATATGGTTTTGTGTCGAATCCTGTTAGTTATCACTGTGCCAGCGATGTCTCTAAATTTTTTACTTGCCAGTTGTTTTATTTATAATTGATATTAAACATTTTACTGTCGACATCTTTAAAACAAAATTATTTATTTATTCTTTTAATGTACGAGGTTTAACTATATGTTAGTATGTACTGACTTTTGTTAAGTAAACAAGGAGATGCTACGAGTAATGCAGAAACCTTTAGGGTCCACTTACGTGTAAAGCACACATCATAGTTCAAATGCATCATTAGCACTTGCTTACTAATGCACTTTTTATTATTATCGATTGTTGATATTACAAAGGTTATGAATAGGCAAAATGCAATCAACATGAAGTTAAGTATTTTATAATAATAACACAAGGTATAAGGGCTTTTGTTCATATCCAGATTCGTCAATTTGCGAATATACCAGACATTTTTTTCTGATTGAGCACGTGTAAATTCCTAACCCATAAATAATACGAGAAGACGTAGGTACATGCTTCATCACGTAGCAATTATGTATTTATCTTTACAAATTCTTATTTAATGACGATATACGTAATCATTTCATTTGCTCCATTTATTTATTTATATCTACATAAAACATTACATATAGGTATATGCATAAAACATTAATCATGACGTCCGTATGTACGTTCCATGCAAACTTTTACTTTTCAGATAAAGCTCTACTTATTATCCACTTTCTCGTTCGTTCGGCAAATGCAACTGGCACTTAATAAAATTTTGGCATTGGCTCTCAAATTATATTACACGATCATAAAACATTTTATCTATATTAGGTACTCAAATTAGATAAAGTGCTTAGTTACTTAGTTTTTTCTTAGGTTTTTAAGGTAGGTACTTAGTTTATCAGTGAAAGACATTTAATACTTAATATATTTAACTAGCAATGCCCGCGGCTCCGCCCGGGTTTAGATGACCAAAAACCAAATTCTTAAGTTTTACATATTAGAATACTCTTACGTTGCAGTTTTTGTATTTTTTCTCAGAAATGAGACATTTTCCCGCAGTAAAAAGTATCGTATATGCTGACCCGGATAACCAGCTATCACCATACCAAATTTCATCAAAATCCGTCCAGTAGTTTTTCCGTGATGCGGTAAGAGACAGACAGACAAAAATTCTAAAAACTATATATTCGTGTATCGTTAATAATGTCTATTAAAATAAGATTTTTCAAAAAATATTTAATGTAAAGATTCGGCTTAGTTAGAATTTTATTATATGTATAGATTATTGTTTTTATTTTACATCAGTTTCCGTTAATATGCAACAATTATACTTATATAAGCAAAGGATTTAATTTAATTGATTCCTAGAAATAGGTCATTCGCGAGTAGCTTATTAAAAACCATTTAAAGACATAATAAATGTTTTTAACATATACCTACTAAGATGATATTTTTTACAAATTAAGGCATTGTATCTATGCTATTTTATTAACTGTAAATTTTTTTGACAGATTTTTTCCTACATAATCCATCTATAGTAAATAATGAATATATAGTTAAGCGTTTTTTCGTATGTCGTTAATTATTCTGTTCAGTACTCACTGTAGCTTAGATTTTACCGCATAAGGCATAAGCTAGAACCAACTTCTCTCAGAACCACCTTGTCGTTTTGTTTTTGCTAAATTAACGGCAATCTTACAGGTATCTACTAATATTAGATTACCTCAACTATAAATAGATTCAATATCATTAAATAATCATTATATAATGAGATATTAGGCAGTGGTAGCCCAGTGGTAACGCGCTCGCTTGGGAAACCGAGTTAAGCGGGTTCAAATCCCGGGTCTCGCATCTCTGATATTTTCTTGTGCGAATCATTTCTTTTATTGTTTTAACATGATTTTTTTTTTCATTTAAACTAGATTAGGAATTTTAAATAAAATACAAGGTAAATTTTGTTATGCACATAATATAGTTTACCTTAAATGATTCAAATACCTTTATATTTAAAGAAAAAATATCTTTTACAGATAAACTTAACGATAATTTTTCAACTGTACATCCATAAATATATTGACAATGTAAACTAAAAAAATATATTTGAACAAATTAATGTTTTAAATCTTAACGGTTAATAAAATCGGTCATATGCGAGTCGGATTCGCACACGCAAAGTTCCGTACCATCGTACAAGTACTTTTTATTAATATGACTATATATATAGTATACTAGCGACTGACCCTCGCTTCGCTCGGGTTCGTCCCTATGTTGATTCCCCATACAAACTTTCCATCCAAATTTTCACCCCCTCAGGAATTATTTCCGGGATAAAAAGTATCCTATGTCCTTACCATCGTCTCAAACTATCTTCTTACCAAATTTCATCTAAATCGGTTCAGTAGATCCAGAGATTACCCCCTACAACATCACAAACTCACAAACAGTACCTCTTTGTAATATTAGTATAGATTAACTTCGATGATCGATTACGAACGTTAAAAAAATGTTTCTAGTATTTTTATTTTTTTATTTATTACTATTACTTGTTGTTGTAGCGGCAATAGAAATACAAACTCAAGTGGCTCCCTATCCGTCTTCGCAAAAATACTCATATTCTCCGTCTACTGTATTCTATTCGATCCGTCCATTCCACATTACCTTAAAGAGCGTTTTGAACTTCTTGGTGATTCCCATTCTCGCCTTCGATCTTCCATCAAAACCTAATTCTAAAAATCCCTTCCCACTCCTCTTCCTTTTATAGCAACTCCTTTAATATTATGACCTTCCCCGAGATGTAAGGTTTGCAAAAACTCGTAACGATTTTTAAAAATTGTCTAAAAGAACACTTTATAGTTTATACACTTTTAAATCCTTTTTTCCTGTTACGATATTATTGTTCTTTTAGTATGTGTATGTAATATATATAACTACTGTCCTTAAATGTTATATTAAAATATTTCTTGCCTATTACGTTTGGTTATTGTATTTACATATATTTTGCCATCTATTGATATTATTTTTTTAAAAAGCATTTAGTTATTATATTATTTATATAATATACCTCCCTAATGTATTTTTCTGTATATACGTATATATAATATTATATGTATGTATATGTGTATACGTATATCATTTTATTTATAATTTTGTGTTCACACCTCTGCCTTCACTTCACACTTTGCTATTTCCTACACCTAAAGGTTGCCTGGAAGAAATCGCGGTTTTAACGACAGGGCCGCCTCTTGTACACTTTCCTGTTATTGTATTGTTTTTGTCTTCTTTTGTGTTTGCAATAGAGTTTTATTATTATACTCTGTGAAAATTTCTACTATCTACCTTTTACGATTCATGAGATACAACCCCCCGACAGACGGACTGACGGACGGACGAACGGACAGCGGAGGCTTAGTAATAGTGTTCCATTGGCACCATTCAGGCACGGAACCCTAAAAATAATGAATCGGCTTACTTTTATAAGTTAATTAAATATTACACCATTAAGATCGATAAGTCATTAATTGAAAACTTTGTTTCCGAAAAAATCTACCCATACATAATCGCTAAATTAACCAGTTACGAAATAAACTACCAATCGATTGTTATAATTATAGTAAATGTAAAAATAACGTTCTCGTAACCGCTGAAGAATATTCGTAATTTTTCTTCGTCTTTTTGTATTACCGGAGAACCGGAAACCTAATAATAACTCAGCGCATACGAGGATTTTTGCAAAAAGTTAATAACTAGCGTTCGAACTCGTGCTTCAAAATATCAAGAAATGAAATTAATTGCCTTAAAGTAACTTATAATCTTTTGATCGCAGGCTACAAATCTTATTTAAACGTAAGAGCACTTTGTCATTGTATTTTTTATGACCGCCATTGATTAGATTTGAATGCCTAGTTTCTTTTATTCACTTAAAATGCAAAAATATTTGCTTATAAGTTTTGTATATAATATATTAGAATTGTATATATAACTAGCATTTCCCGCGGCTCCGCCCGCGTTCAGATGACCAAAAACCAAATTCTTTGGTTTTACATTAGTATACTCTTACATTGCAGTTTTTGTATTTTTTTCTCAGAAATGAGATATTTTCCCGCGGTAAAAGTATCCTATATATTGACCCGGATAACCAGCTATCATCTCACCAAATTTCATCAAAATTCCTCCAGTGATTTTCCCGTGATGCGGTAACAGACAGACAGCAGACAAAAATTCTAAAAACTATAGATTCGGCCTTTGTATCGATAATAATGTCTATTTCAATAAGATTTTTCCAAAAAATATTTAATATAGAGATTCGGCTTAGTTACAATTTTGTTATATGTATAGATAGGTACATGTTATATTTCTAGATCGATGTTATTTAAAGAACTCAAAAAATTATTCAAAAGGTCGATTCTTGTTATTATCTGAATGACTGAGTATTGTATAACAGATTGTGTAATAGGATTTTATTCTCATAAATGTGTGAATTAGCATTTCGATCAATGTTATAGGTATATTAAGTTGTCGTTTTATGTTTAACTGTACAAAGTTTTTTTTTCATTTCTGTACGTAAATTTAAACTTCTTTTTATGATTTAAGACAAAAAATATGAAAAAAATAGTAAAATAGATAAACTGGAAATTAATAAATATTTTTCGAGTGTGTAAATAGTTTTTGTTATAAAAAATATTTTTCATTCATTATTAGTAATGTATTAAAGAAAACGCGGCCATTGTGAAAATAACTTGTTAATTGATTTGTATTGTGTTGCTATTAAATGAACAAATGACGTATATTTAATGAACTCTATTGTTTAGTAGAATTTTTCCGTGCCACCTTCTTTCTGTCTTTGTACTTTATATAGTTGCAATTTATCGGAGATCTTAATTTCCATTCATCAGTTTTTTTTTATTTTATATGTTTTAAATATATTACCCTGGACAAAAGAATAAGTATTGGCCATATATAAAATGTATAATATATTCCGTTATAGAAATAATAAGCGTGTAATTTATTACGTATCTATCTGATATTCAAATTCACTTTCATGCTTTAAAGTTTCGATCTTTCGTCATAGTAATTCGCTAAAAGTAAAACCCCGAAGGAGTCATTTGATAGATGAAACAAATATGCTAATATTGACATAGTTATACGCTAACGTGTCGCACTGTGACGCAGAATATTATGGTAACATAAATTAAATTAAGATATAGCCTCCTTGAAATTTTCAAGTTCAACCTGAAGGAGTTCTTTGAAGTTGGTAATAATTAAGCTTTGAAGTAATCAATACCTAACATATATGCATCAAACCTAATATTTTTATAACTACTAAAAATAGTTACGTTTTTTTTAATATAGGTATATTCTGTTCTGAATTACGTACAAAATGTTTTTTATACAATCAGAACACTATAAAGAATCTTATTGTATACTAGCAATGCCCGCGGCTCCGCCCGCGTTCAGATGAACAAAAACCAAATTCTTTGGTTTTACATTATTTTACATTAGTATACTCTTACATTGCAGTTTTTGTATTTTTTCTCAGAAATGGGATATTTTCCCGCGGTAAAAGTATCCTATATATTGACCCGGATAACTAGTTATCACCATACCAAATTTCATCAAAATCCCTCCAGTGGTTATTCCGTGATGCGGTAACAGACAGACACACAGACAAAAATTATAAAAACTATAGATTCGGTCTCTGTATCGATAATACTGTCTATTTCAGTAAGATTTTCCAAAAAATATTTAATGTACAGATTCGGCTTAGTTACAATTTCATTATATGTATAGACTAGGAGTATTTAAACATGTTTTACAATAATGTATGGAAGTCTGGCCGATTTGTTGACATTTATGATTACTGCTCCGCTCCCTTGGGTATAGCACGATGTTATATGGCCTATAGCCATTCTCAATAAACGGGCTATCTAATGCAAAAAGAACTTTTCCAATCGGATTAGTAGTTTCTGAGATTAGCGCGTTTAAACAAACATTTATAATATTAATATAGAATTTATTTATGTTAATTTTTACACAAAATTATGTAAGTTGTAAATACTTATTTAATTATATTTTTTTTGTTTTATTTAGAGAACTCTTGAGTTCTGATGGTATAACATAAATGACGTGTTATTCTTTATCATGACTGCAGATATGTTTGTAGGATAATGAAATTACATAGTTGCTTGTGTATATTTAGATTCACATTTCTCAACCACTATGCGGTTTCGAAGCCAATCGCTATTGCACCACCTAGTGTTTAGTAATGCACTGTGAATTATTCAAGTGAAATTATTCAAAATATTGTATTTCTTTGTCCTTAAATATGATCATATTTTTTCCCATTTTTTGTTCTTTAAAGCATTTAATACGTGTAAGTTACAAAACTACCATCACTAAAAGTATGGTTGACATAACTATATACCTAACCGGTACTTTCTTAGTCGCTGAGCAAAATATCATAAAACTTATTCAAATTGATTCATTAACCCAAACATGCTATCATCTGTTTGTAATTTTATTATATTAAATGTCCCGTTACAGGCTAAAGATCCTTTGTCGAAGAATTTCGAATACGAAATGAAGGTTATATTTAATTATTTACGTATTAGTATTATAATAAAGTCTACAAAAATATTCTTCAACAAATATTACGTAATTTGTAGTAGCAAATGAATATTAGCGAAAAGTTATAGTGTGAAATAGAAATGACAAAGTTTAAAATATCTGGCGAGATCACTTTCAGCTGTCTTGAGTAATTAATCTAATGAATTAGATAGTCGGGCAATCCATCAGATGACAGGTGTGGTACTCTACATATATCCACACATCAACTGGTTTAACCACTCACCTGTACCTGCTTGAGGAAAGTCAATATTTAACTTCCAAGAAATTTTGGATTCTGAATAATTTTAACTAGTTATCGGATACATTTTAAAATATTTACTTAATGCATAATGTTTCGTAATTTTTGAAGAAAAACATTTTTCGAGGAGTTTGCTCCTCGAAAAATGTATTTCTTATACACTTTTTTAATAAGAAATTGTTCGAATTTTACTAATTATCACAGCTCTTAAGGTGTGTACCTTAATTTTGTGTACATATATATTATTTATGTATGTACGTATGTATAACTACTTGGTGTATCATATAGTATAGTTTGAACCATAAAAAAATTATATTATGGCATGCAGGTTATTAAAGATTATGTACAAAAAAGCAAATTACTACAAATAATAGATACAATGAAATCTGTAAACAAACTTTTCTTTTTCATTATAAAGTGAAGAAACAATGAGGCTCTACTTGTCGGTATGCAAATAATAGTTTTTGCCATAGTTCAATTCAATGTGACAGATTGTATAAAGTTTCGCAGATTTCGCATCAATTCAAGTTGCCAAGCTCTAGAGTGTGATTACATCAACTACGCTATTTACGATACCATTTTGCATACTGGAGCATCCTCACGTAGACTTTTAATAAGCCAACATTGCTATATATGGCAAACTATACAATCTAAATATAGAAATACTGTCTTATCTATTTTATCAATAATCTATACTTTATAATGTTATATTAGCTATTTTTAAATCGGAAAAGCTTAAAGTTGTAGAATATTTGTGAACAATAATAAAAACCTGCAGTTTTTATTGATATAATATTGGCGTATTAAGTAAACAAAGTTCATAAACATTTTTATTAATAAGTTTAAAATGATCAATCACGATAGAATGCCGTCATAACAGACATAGACGAGTGGTCGCGGTCGCCTGCCACCGTCGCCGCCGACCGCCGGTTTCGACTTACAACGCGTTGTGAATTAAAAATTACATTTACTTCTCAGATTACAGTCTTTATATGTCGCCTGTCTGTCTACACTAGTCTGTACAGTCAGTTTCAACCCACAGATTATCTATTTTGCGACCATTGATACTAGCCTGAACTTGTGACATTTATGATATATTTTATAAACCAATTACTTACATAGCATCATCTAATAATTCATAACATGATGAGCCTTGAATACATCGTTGAGTGCGAGTAAAAGTTTTCTACATACATATATAATGTGCCAATTTACTAGGACTTGATGTACCATGCTGTAACAATTGTAATTTTACGGTCCATTGTTACTTTATATTTAGTCTATAACATTATAACTTGTTGAAATCTTTCGCTATTTTTATTTCTCGAATGTTAATTTACAGGTGGAGAAACCAGTCACAGAAGGGCTTTCCCATAGAACACGCGATCAGTGGGAGATAGACCGTTTATCTCTGAAATTCGTCCGGAAACTAGGGCATGGACAATTCGGTGAAGTTTGGGAAGGTTTATGGAACAACACAACACCTGTCGCTATTAAAACACTCAAATCGGGTACAATGGACCCGAAAGACTTTTTGGCAGAGGCTCAGATAATGAAAAAACTTCGACACAGCAAACTTATTCAATTGTACGCTGTGTGTACTCTCGAAGAACCGATTTACATCATCACTGAATTAATGAAAAACGGCTCTCTCTCGGAATACTTACAAGGTAATGAAATTTGGTATTTCTATGGGTTTTCCTGTATTATGAGATACGAGTTAATTATTGTAATTAATTATTATGAGTCTTATAATTAATGCTGGCCTATGACAGAACAATTGCAAACAATTAATTTGAAAATGAAAATAACTTTAATTTTTTTTTGATAGCGTAATTTAGTATGTGTACTGTGTAGGTGTGTTTGTGACTTCTTTACACTACAACGGCTCGACGAATTAGTATGAATTTCAAAAATGTGAAATCTTCTTTCGTTACATACAATACTTACATCGTTTTTATGAAATTTACGTACAGTCACGGGCGATAATTAGTAATTATAAAAAAATCTTTCATACCTTCACAGGTAAAGGTCGTGGACTAAAACTACAAACACTTATCGACATGGCGGCTCAAATTGCGGCCGGCATGGCGTACCTTGAATCGCAGAACTACATACATCGTGATCTCGCCGCGAGGAACGTGCTCGTCGCTGAAGCAAATATCGTCAAGATAGCCGACTTTGGACTGGCGAGACTTATTAAGGTAATATTAGTGTTAAATTGCATGATTTGCTTGATTTACTGTGTTTTGTTTGATAAGACTTTTATGGATTGGTTCGACGTTGGTTTCAAAGTTAGGTCTAGAAAGTATAAAGTAGATAAGATCTGTTTCTAATATTATCATATTTACTATTCGTATTCGTGTGTTCTTATGCAGTCAATATATTCACATATATATTCCCAATTTTTGTTGTACGTGTGTTATCTTACTTTATGATAATAAATCAAGATGTTTCTGATAATTTCGTCATCTGCATACTGATTTGAAATTGATTAAATATACTTGATAATATAGCACTAATTAATTTATCATTAACAAAACTTTATATTTGGACACTTTAAATCACAATTTACAACCGCATTATTAATATATATTTACATCAAATGAATGTATTAAGATATACAATTAGCTAGGTCACGTGGAGGCAGGATACATCTCAAGGACCAAGTCACATCTTAATCTATAACGTCATAGGATTGTTCACCAGAATCTTAAATACAAATAGTGCATTATCTAAATTATTCATCAGTAGATACTCGCGGTCGGATAGCAATTTTAATTAGTTATTGTTATCGCAAGGCCAAAACCATAATGGCGGAGAAAAATCAGTCCAAACGTCATTATTCTTAACAAGGCAAAGAAAACTAAGCAAAAGCCGTTTGTCCACAACATTCTAGCTCACTTCATTTCACTTTGAGGTTAATCACACTGGGTGGCAAAACCCATACCGCAATGTTTAGTGCCGTTAATAGATACCACAAGTTTTCTACTGAGTTGTTCATAACTCAACTATTTACTTGTCCGACACAAAGCTACCATGCATCAAACAGAGCTTTTTCTATTCGGCACGTCGATTTCGTGTCTATTTTTTGACTAAAGCCGATATGACTGCCTGCAAACGTTATAGTTAATAGAAATCTGAAAAATATATTAGATATAATATATCTATGACATATTTCGACAATGGCGTAAAGCTTAGGATATTCCTATTCATTTTTTTAGTTTTCTCATTAGCGATAGCAATTGCTAAATATCAACTTGATTATAATCTGTGTGTCCTTTACTAAAGGTTATGTCACACGATGCATTTAATTAACTTTTTTAAAGTTTTGTCGGTACAACAAGGCAAGACAAACGAATGTCGGCGTGTAAGAAAAAATAGAATGGTCTCCTTTTTGGGTAAGACTGACCTTACCGAGATTTGCATGCATTTGCATTTGCGAATTGCGAGATTAAGTGAAAAAATTCAGCGTGAAATCAGACTTCGTACTCTATATAGAAATCTGTATGTACCGCCATAAGTTTATGCAATAAACTAATATCCCATCAAATAAACATACATACCATAATTTATATTTACATATAAAATCATATTTCACCAATGAATTCTTGCTCGGTAACATAGAAAATAAATAACACATTATTGTAATAAGCAAAGATGTTATTTGTAATGCAAATATAATATTTTATTATAATTTGCCATGTATCGTTTTAGTTACATTTATTCCAAATAGATGCTGTTTGCGTGTATTTATATATTATGTCTATCATTTTGACTAGACTAAAAGTAGCTTTAAATCAAACTTTAATCTATACATATAATAATCCGAATCTGTACATTAAATATTTTTTGAAAAATCTTATAGAAATTGTCATTATTATCGATACTGAAGCCGAATCTATAGTTTTCAGAATTTTTTCTGTCTGTCTGTTACTGCATCACGAGGAAACTACTGGACAGACTTTGATGGAATTTGGTATGGTGATAGCTGGTTATTCGGGTCAACATATAGGATACTTTTTACCGCGGGAAAATGTCTCATTTCTGAGAAAAAATACAAAAACTGCAATGTATACTAATATGAAAAACCTAAGAATATGGTTTTTGGTTATCTGACCGCGGCCGGAGCCGCGGGCAATGCTGGTCTATAATAAAAATAGTAGAAATAAATTTTAGCTTTACAATGGTTAAAAATAAAGAGTTCTAGGTCTTGAACCCATGAGATTTTTCCTTGTTAAACAAACGGTGCTTATTTTAAAATTCCATAGTATTAGTTTCCTATATTGGTACTTAGTATAAAATGTTTAATTAATTAGTATAAATTGTAGTTATTATTCTCCTGACGAGTATTTAAGGAAAAAGGAAAATCTTTTCAAAGGCTAGTTTAAGATTAACATTTAAAAAATAAAAACCGACTTCAAACAAAAGCACTAAAAAGTAAAAAATAACTGATTGGTAGTTTTCATTTACTATACATACCTAATCAAATATTTTCGAAGTCGGTGTGCTTTGCTTTGTATGGGCTGGCACCGATTTTGAAAATATTTGATTAGGTATGTATTTAATAGGTAGGCTTTAATTACTTAGCCATGACAATTAGAAGTAGGTTAAATCCATCATTAGCTATTTTTCCACCCTTAGGGGTGTTTTTTTTTTAATTTAAATGGGACCAATCTGGATATATACCCTTTCAAACAACACAAAAATTGTCCAAATCGGTTAATAAATTTCGAAGTTCTGAGGTAACAAACATAAAAAAAAATACAGTCGAATCGAGAACCTCCTCCTTTTTGAAGTCGGTTGAAAATTAATTATGAAAATGTAAATAAATACTCGTAAATAAGTGAAAGTAACAGTGCGCCTACTTGGAAATAACAGAACACACATTTTAATTTATATAAGTGTGATTATATTATGCATAAATTACGTCACATGACATCTTTAGTAAAGCATAAAATTTTTACTTTATCGCACGCCTCCGCACGTGACGCAAATCTCGTGTAAAACCGCATCTTATAGTCTAAAGTCTAAGAATATATTATAACTAGCGGCTCACCCTCGCTTCGCTCGGGTTCGTCGCTAGGTACGTTTTAAATAGATATAAAAAGAAAAAATCTTTCTTTCTCACATTTTAATTATATGTTTTAATACTTACCTATTCCGGACTAAGAGAAATCCAAAAATTAAAATATCATAAAAATCTGAACGCGGTCGAACGGGATAAAAAGTATCCTATGTCCTTCTCCTGGCTCTAAACTACCTCCCTGCCAATTTTCAGCTAAATCGGTTCAGCCGTTCTTGAGTTATAAGCGAAGTAACTAACACGACTTTCTTTTATATATATAGATTACATTTGCATCATTATTACGAGTGTTCTATGTGACAACATTTTGATTTGTTATCAATATTGATGTGCATATATCTTGCATTTTGCATTAAATTCTTTTGTTTTCTTGTGTGACATGTGTAAATATAGAATAATTCTAGTATATATATGCAAATTTATGATACGTTTTTATTATAATATTTTACTACAATTCCAATAAATACCAACTAAAACACTATTAAAAGGTATAAATAACCCCACACTTAACTAAGCTTGTAGAATATATTATATAGAACATTACACTCATGCTGATCGCGACGAATTACATATTACATTTATTATGTCGTACTTTAAGCGGTGAATAGAGAAATACAAATTAAATATATTTAATGTACTGAATGTCGGCGGTTTTTTTTTGGGAAGGTTATGTATCTCTAATCTTATATCTTTTTTTTGGTATTCAGGAGGACGAGTACGAAGCTCGCGTAGGCGCTCGATTCCCCATCAAATGGACTGCACCCGAGGCGGCTAACTATAGCAAATTCTCGATCAAATCCGACGTGTGGTCTTTCGGTATTCTCCTCACGGAACTGGTGACGTACGGCCGGACACCATATCCAGGTACTTTTTTTGTTATGTATAAATCTTATTCTTAATTGATTGAATTGTTAAAATTTAGGTAATATATATATGGTGTTTAATATTATATTAAAAACAAAAGATGTGTGTGTACTTATGTGCGCATGTAATAAGTTATACTTCTTTGGCGTAACAGAACAAAAATAGCTAAAGATTTCATGTCACAACTCTCTGTTTGTTAAAGGAATGATAAATTAATAAATAAGGCGTATTACCATCATATATTTATAATAATAATATAATAATAATAATAATAATAAGCCTTTTTATTTCCTTAATTTAAATTCACAATTAGTTTAACATTATTAGGTTTTGATTTGATTAGATAGTTGAATATTTATATGTTACATAATAATTCAATGACTAACTACATAATTATAATGAGATACATTAAGTTATAATCCAAAGAAATTATATCTAGCAATTTTTTTACATAATCTATATTAAATTTTAAATTTAATATAGATCATATATTTATAGAATATAATAAATGGAAAGGATATAATAATATTATATATCATTTGTCAGACAATAACAACGGTTACCATGGCAACAAACAGTGATCAGCTAACTTCATCATGTCGCTTTTTGGTTGTCGGTGTGCGCGCGCATCGTAAAAATTTTACTCTCATATTTTTTTCCAAACGTCCCAAAAGAAGTATAACTTCAAAAAAATTATAATTTCATAATTTAAGACAACCATTTAATTTAATTGAAGAAAGTAGAGTATCCTGAACTAAGCCAATTTAATTTCTTTCTACGGGATGGGATTAGTAATAAGTATACAATTATATAGTTTGTGATTCCTACAAACAAATTAATAATGATTAATCGTATATTCAAATATCATTTATCATATAATTGGTGTGATCCTCGTCCAGGCATGTCGAACGCGGAAGTTTTGCACCAAGTGGAGCACGGCTACCGCATGCCGTGCCCGCCCAACTGTCCGGCGGCGCTCTACGACATCATGACCGAGTGCTGGAACAAGGACGCCTTGAAGCGGCCGACCTTCGAGACCCTCCAGTGGAAACTGGAGGACTTCTTCACAATGGACAACTCCGAGTACAAGGAGGCATCGGCCTACTGAGCCCGGCCCTCCCTGCCGCCCCACCGACACGCACACGCGCACGCGCATCACGTATGTAACACGTTACACCAGCGGTTCCAATTTTTTTTTTGCCACGGAACCCTATTGTATTCAGGAGATGGTAATTTATATGGCCGTGTGTCATTTTTAAAGCATTAAAATCGACTTCTAAGAAATTATTCATAGGGCAGATATTTCATTGCTTAATAATTATGTTTTATAGAGTTGTGTCTAATAATCAAGTTAGATAGTATATTTATACTTGTAAATCCTAACTCTTATAAGAATGCTAGTTAATTTAAACTAAGACTTACACATATATCATATGAAATAACTTTATGAATTACCTTACAGACCCCCGGTTTATATCACATGCCGCCTGAGCTGCAAATGCTGCACACGAGCGCATCAATGCAACACCTACAGATGCACCACCCGCTCCCACTGCCGCATGCTCACCCGCACGGGCACGGGACGCTCGCCCACACGCATGCCCACGGTGCCCTAGCACACGGTGCCCTACCGCACGGTGCCCTAGGCCACGGGCATGCCCTACCCCACGCGGCAACGCTCAGCCAGCTGCAGCAGGTCAGCCTCCCGCTGTGCCATCGCCACAACACGATGTATCGTGCGCCCTAAGTGCCCTACGTGCCCGAGCGTCTCGACCCCATCGCCTTCATCATAGGCTCTATGTTCCATGCCCACGAGCTAGAGCTCCTCGACCACAACGTCTTCAATCCCCTCTTGATAGGTCCTACACTCTATGCCCTAAGTGTAAGTGCTAGGGCCTCGACCACGTCGTCTTCAAACCCTCGTCAGTCATGATAGCCCTACGCTCTACGCCTGATGCCCTACGTGCTAGGGCCTCGACCACATCGCCTTCTCCCCATCGAACCCCTCATCAGTCGCGATACACATTAATACATAATGAATATGCTAACTAGTTGTTAATGGAATTGTGTAAGTGATGCAAGAGTTGATGTTGCTTAGATCATCTGTTATATTAATTATCTTGGCGAAGTTTAACAGATAATGTGTTTTGTGTATCAATGGTGGTTATCGTCATAAGTTATGGCGGTCTAAGCAACTCATCTATGATGATGTCCGTATGTCGTTTTGTGAAAATGTAACTACAAGACCCTTATGTCGCACGCAATCATTGTTTCCACTTACATATAAACATTCACTTTTAACAACATCCAACAATAAATATTTAAAGTGATAAAATTATCTATGCTCAATTTAGTGACGTTTATATATAAATAATATGAATAATGCGTGTATGTAATGAAAGACTCGGATTGCGTGTGCGATGTTCGCATCATACACAATTTTAGTACTGAAATATAGTAACGCTGACATGTCAGACCCACAATGTTGACGTAGCGGATAAGTTGTAATGGTACTGTCGATGCGAGGATGATAAAATTGTTCGTACACACTGTTAGACACGTTTTAGGCGGCATTTAAATTAATCTGAAAGCATTTAATATAGAATAGAATGTAATTTTTCAAAAAAAAATTATTTAAAAATTTTACTAAAATTTATAAAAAAAAATCAAGAGACTTATTCATATTTTTTCGGATCACTGTTGATAGTCTATGTACACAATTTTATTACGCCTCGATCGATAATAAGTTTAGTTAGACTGCCTACAATTTTTCTAAATGTATTTAGCTTACGATAGGTTAACTTACAAGTTCTATATCGAATAAGTCGTCAATATACCTTTACCGAGGACACTGCGACACGATCCTTAGGATAAATGCTGATTTTATCAGACGCATCCGTGCTTTTAGACAGCTATAACTATGAGTTTAAACTAATGTTTAGGTTCAATACACACGGGCGACGATATGTTCGTTAAACGCAGTCCAATACCTTAAGTTGAAGTTAAAGGCCTTTTTTGAATGAGTAGCTTCGAATTAGTTCAGTCCACTTAGTTTCGGTTCGAGGCAGGCGTCGCAGCGGGACGCGGGACGCGAGACACGAGGCGCGGGCGCGGGCGCGGGACGCGGCGGGACAGGGCGGGACGGCGCGAGTGTGCGTGATCCGGAGGAAATTTAGGTTCGGCAGGGATTTTATTATTACTAGTACTCGTGACGAATTATTATGTTCGGACGCAACGGATTGGATGCTTTAAATTAAACTATCTTTTCGGATTATTTCGCGGATTTATTTTTATTTCTACTTCTAGATTTCGAATGCTTTACACCAATCATGCTCACGAGAGAGACTAAAGTTTTAGATGTCGTAAAAGTTATGTTTTCTTTAAATGTGGGTAACGAAAAATCCAAAGTAAATCCGCGAATAAATCTGAAATGATAGTTTTATTTAAAATGTCAAATATTCGCGTAAATGTTAAGAATGGATTAGGTACTCTCACCCTCGGACACCGAGTGTAGTGTAGTGTGACCGTAATGCGGTGAAAGATGCCAAAATAATCCTATTAAAGAACTGAATTTTATATAGATACGTTATTAACTGTTCTGAGGGTATTTAGTTGTGTACTTAGTTTACGCCCTGACTTTCCTATATGTATTTATTGTGTTAGGTATTCGAGACTGCTACGATACCTCGATTGATGTTTTATTTGTGCCAATACTTTAGTTTAAGCGAAAGTGTAAGTTTGCCACAAATAATAAAAGCGGTTCTTATTTATATTAACGATTGGCCTAAGGAATGGATATTTTTAAAATATATAGTAGGTTTTGTATTCGTGTCCTCACAGTAGGTTAACTTATTCGACTCGACGGTTTCGTCCTCATTTGTTAGATGTGCACGTCTGTATGTATGTATGTGCAATATTTATTATATAATGTAAACCGGTGCTGGTTCCCGGAGCCCGTTTACATCCTCAGAACATTTAACGCAATTAGTAGTATCGATGTGAGCTTTATTGTATCGATTATAATTCCAATTTTTTGATATCACTGCGACATCATGCAGATTGTTTTGTGGATTTCTCTCGCACCGTGTAAATAGTACAGAATGTAGTTTCGCTTTTAAAATACACAAGTGATATTAGAATGTCGTGATGAAACTAAGTACTGCCATGTAGTTCATTCTTCCAACCATTCCAAGCGCAATATTTTATCTCTAAAAATTTGTATACCAATCAATTTGTAATCGCGATAACGTTTAATATTAAGACAAAAATGGCGCACAAATACGTAGATTTCAAATTTCATACGAAATGAGGTGCCTCGTAAATCTATGTACATGTTTACGTCACAGCGTTGAGTGGCCATGTTTGTTCGTAGCATCACGTGCGCGAGACGATGTTGTTTCAATAATAAAAAAAAACTTTATTACTCGTCTAAGTATCATTATTTATGAATGAACCTATCTTTTTTAAATATTTAATGTATCGAAAAGATATTGATTAGTCTATTTATAGAAATATTTTCTTAATCGACTCGCTCACGTGGTCATTGATATACGTATCGCAATGTACGAAGTTTGAAAGAATGGAAATGTTAGAACGTAAATATCATACGTTTGTATAAATTTTTATATTCATAGTATAAATTAAGTTTTAACTACAATAAGTTACGTAACCGACCCCAAGACGACTATTTACGCTATATTATTTGTTTAATTTATTTAAACTTTTAAGTTGTAGGTGTGTAAAGCGCTTCGCTACTCTAAAGCGAACGAGATAGCAATAATGTATTCGTATTTTATCCTTAGTTAGCCAATTTTAAGTAACGTATTAAAGCGTCATCACAACTACGGAAAGATTAGGTAGGATAGATTCGAAGGAGTGTTAGGTATATTATAATCTGATTATATATTATATAGCTGTTGCCCGTTACGATTTGACCTTGATACTGTGACGCGAGTTAGCTCTTATTACCTCCGAGTATCAATTAAATGTATTTTAAGTTAGCGTCTGGTGTTACACGGCTGATTGCATACGACGCTATTCATTTTGCCCCCTTTAGAGCCCTCGGTATCCATTTTTATATGTATCATAACAATTCACATTGGCAGTGTAATACCAGCGAAGTATGGTTATGATTATTGTATTTCACTTATTTGTAAAAAAAATTTTAATACAACAATAAATATAAATGTCAAATATATTTTGTTTTTATTATTTTCTTTTATCTTACGCCTTCTCAATTTAGCCGGTGGTAAGTCTACTTGGATGTATCTGTGCCTAAATGTACTGTGATACTCATAGTTTGCATAGAACAAATATTTGCTTTGGCCATAAAAATATAAATCTAAAGCTAGGCTCATTGTTTATAATAAACTAGCGAACTAGATTGCTTCCCCATACAAACTTTCATCCCCATCTTCACTTAAGGGATGATTTTGGGGATAAAAACAATCTCATTCACTCACTCGCTTTTCATATAACGTGATTTAAAAAAAACTTATTTTAGTAAAAAAAGAATTCTTTAAATTTTCTTCTATACAAAACTTCCTGACAATAACAAACACAAAGAAAAAAGAATCATCCCATTTTGGTGCAGTCGATCGGAAGTTTTGCGCGTACATACATTTCTGTGATTCATTTTTACTTGATACCGTGATCCGTCCCGTTTTATCCCGATATACTATTTTGTACAAATTTCCCCTACAAATGCCTAATCCCATGATCCGATACTGCGCAAATTCGGTTTTTTGAAAACTATAATAAAAATAAGCATCCTATATTTTATCTTTTTTTTTTACATAAACTTAAAAACAAATGGATACTCGATACGTATAATGCCATCTATTGGCATTTATTTGAACTATTTTTTTCACTGTTCCTGGTGAGACCCCATGGTAATACATTATCACTATAATTTCACATTAAAATATATAAATTAAAGACATAATAAAGTTAAGAAATTATATTTTTTAACTGTTCATACACTTTTGTTAATCTATTTTTATATTCATCACTAAGTATGTTTTCTTTCACTTGACTGAGTTGAACTGCGTTATTTTCCAATGCAATTATTATATCTTCAACATTAGTATCAAATTTAGCTTTCTTCTTATTAGGTTCTTCGTCATCTTCAAATAAACTTTCCAAATCTACATCAAAATTTATATTTTGAGGTTTCAAATTTATATCTACATTATTCGAAATAGATACAGCTTCAATACACTTATGATGAAACATAAAATCTGATGCTATTTCTAATTGTTCTTTCCACTTTAAAATATCTTCATGTTTTTGTTTGTATAAATGAAAATTATTTTTCAATTCTAATAACATTGAATACTTATTTAAAATTGGTATAACGAAATCACACATTTCTTTATTTGTTATTAAAATAGCAAATATTTGATTTTGTATTTCTAGTTCTGGTATGAAACTTTTCAGTATACTTATCAGAAGGTCTTCATTGTCGTATTCACTGACATATAGTAATTCACAAAACGGTTCAAACAAAATTAAAGATAATTCTGTATTTCCAAATCTTAACATATTAGACATCACATTAAGTACCTGAAATAAAATAAATTGAGAAACTATATTTCAATTTCGAAAACACACTATCTATACAGATAAATGAAATTGAAGTGTCTGTTTGTAATATCAAAATAACAGCTTTTTACAAATGTATTATTTAATTATTTTTTTTTTATTTTTGTCTATCCGTCAGTTTGTTCCGGCTAACTCCAAAACGGATGGACAGATTTTGGCGGGATTTTCATTACAAGATAGCTGATGTTATAAGAAGTAACTTAGGCTAATTTTATTTTAGAAAAAGTGTTAGGGTTTCGCGCAAAAAAATTAAAACTCATGAAATTATAAACAAAATCCGAAGGGAGGTTAAGGCTAGTATGATAATATTATAATTATTAGAACAACTAAAGTGTCAAAAATGATAATTTTAAATGGAATATATGGAGACAGTACTCTATCAGTACTTTGGGTACTCAAACATTGAAATTACTATTTGACTTTTTTAATTCGTCATAGATTTTAAAACAGTAGTAGATTTGTTTACTTTTATGGCCCAAATACGGAGGGGCATAAACTTTATAGGTCTCTTAGATAAAACCTTTTTGCTATTTTATAAACTTATTTGTTTGTAAGTATATATACTAATATATTTTATGAGTAAAATTAAGATATAACAAGTACTTACTAGTAAGTCTTATTAACCAAAAAAAAATTACCTTAACCAAACCAGCGCCATTTTTAAATTTATGTTTGTATTCATAAGTTAAATGAGCTAAGCTTTCTACACATCTAAAGTAAAATATAGAAGCTGAACTGAGCTTTTGCAAGAGGCTATTGCAACGAATGCAAAATTTACTCCAAATTTTCACTAAGAAATCTTCCATTCCTGCGTTGTGTTCCACAAAAGTACAAGTTGATGCCAAATCCATGTATTTTACCTATAAATAAGTGGAAAGTTATCTAAGGAAGTATTATATAAAAGAGTAGTTAAAATCTTGGCAATTGAAAATTTGTAATATACATGTACAAGACATTGTCTCAACTAGCATATCTAAAATTGAAACAATAATTGAATTGAAAAAAAAGTGGAATATGTTGAGTAAATCTTCATATTTTAATAATTACAATCATTTATTTTAGTTGCTTATGATCATTTACTTTACTTCTGTTATTACTAGAAATATTATTATAACTTAAAGCTGTATGAAAACAAAAAGTAAGATATATAATATAATGTTTTTTTTCATCTATAGTACTATACAGATAAATAAAATTGAAGTATCTGTTTGTATTATCAAAATAACAGTTTTTACTAAATGCATATGAAAGTATATACGATACTACTAAGCAAAAAAAACAATTTTGAAAATTTTTGTCTGTCTGTTAGTTTTGGCTAATCTCCGAAACGCCTGGACCGATTTTGACAGGACTTTCACTGGCAGTTGATGTTACAAGGAGTAACTTAGGCTACTTTTAGTTTAGAAAAGAATCAGGGGTCCGCGCAAAAAAAATAAAACCCTTGAAATAGTGAACAAAATCCACGTACCTAGTTCTAACTAGCCTAATCTAGCTAGTTACAAATAAAATATAGTAACATAATTATATTTTAACTAGTTAATTAAATATGTACACCAAATTCATAATAACATTAAAACAAGAATCATGAAAATCAGTTAACAAGAGACAAATAAAATATATATAATATAAAAATAAAAAGCCGACTGCATAAAAGGTAACTAAAAAGATGAAAACATGTTCACGAAGGAGTATAGTATTATGCAGTCGGGAGACACGTTTCATTCTTGCCGCGAGATGTACGTACTCGTATGTATGTATGTCTACAACTGCATAATACTATATTCCATCGTGAACTTGCTTTATTCTTTTTAATTAGCTTTTATGCAGTCGGCTTTTTTATTTTTATAATATATTTATCTAGAGCTTTTTAATTATTTTTAAATAGGAAAATTAGCGAACTTTAAATCATTGTATATCCTAAACTGTTATATAAAATGAAAAATGATTTTTAAAAGCCTTTTCAGCGATCCCCACTTGACATAGTTCGTCGATTTTATTTTATTTTTTCTTTTTCACATTATGGTGTCCAAAATGGGCCATTTTGATTTTCTAAATTTTTATGCTTTCTATCACACTCGCGCCGCCATGACGAATCAAACGACGTGACATTTAACAAAATCGGCCCACGCGTTTGGTCTAAATAGTGCCACAAAGGTACAAGCCCACATACATACATATCAAATATACGCTGATAAGCACATTATCCTACGTTGCGTCGCGCAGTCGGATAAAAATATACATAATATATAATAATATACACTAAAATTGAGTTCCTTCTTTTTTTAAAGTCAGTCAAAACGTACATGACATATATACATACCAATTTATCCATATTATGTTCATTTTCACAGACTTCATTGAATAATCCTGATAATTTTTCAACAATCCACTTCTCAACAACTATTTCTAAATTTTCAGGTAAATTCTTCACTTTCAAAGCGCACCAAACCCCAACGTTTCCATCTTCTTGTAGAATAATTTTCTTATAAATCGCCATTTTTTCTGGATATTTCAGAGATTCGAATAACTTTCCAATTGTATACCTTAAATTAATTTGTTGAGGCGACGCGTTAAAAGCCGCTTGAGTTTCTAACGTCTGATAAATTTTTAATAAACTATGTAATGTATTTATATGTAACTGATGATTTCCCATTCTGAAAAACAAATGAGGAAATAGGTTAATCTTAATATATATCTGTCGTATTGTATTCAGCCCTTTCTTAACGTCCCACTGTACGGCACTGGCCTCCCTTCTGTGAGGGGAATAAGGCCATAGTCCACCCACGCTGGTCAAGTGCGGGTTCTCTCAGACATGCAGGTTTCCTCACGATGTTTTCTTTCGCCGTAAAAGTGGTAATAGTGTTGGAAATGATTCGCACATGAACATATTAGAGGTGCGAGACCCGGGATTTGAACCCGCTTCATTCATTTTCCCAAACGAGCGAGTTACCACTGGGCTACCACTGCCACAATGAATTACATGAAAAAACTAGGGGCTCAACCTCGCTTCGCTCGGGTTCAAACAAATACAAATCTATCCCACGGGAACCGTATTTTTTTCCGGGATAAAAAGTAGCCTATTTGTCATTCTGATGTATGAACTATATTATTGTAAAGTTTGATTTAAATAATCAGTATTTTTAGTATACTAAGCTGTATAGGTTACTATAGTTTTTTAAATAAGCTGCGAAAACTCTTCAATTTTCCGGGATGAAAAGTATCTAAAATGTTGACGACGTTGACATTGTAAGATATTACCATGCAAAATTTCATTTGAATCGGTCCAATAGATTCGGAGATTAGCCCGTACAAACAGACCGAGAAACAAAAAAATTAAAAAAATCTAGATCTGTTCTATGTCTCTTCTTACATCCCCCATACTCGATTTTTACCATCTTTTTCTATGTGCAAACATTCAACCTCTATAGTTTTATTATATGTACAGATACTTAAGTTTCTGGTTTCGTTAAAACAATTTTTTAAATGAAAAGTCGATATCCAACATTTAATTTCACAGTTAATATGAATATGCATAGTGAAGCTAATTAACACCTCCAGGTAAATTTCTAAGAAATCAATTAAAATTCTAAGAAATCTATTGTTAACTGACACGCCGGCGTGTCCGCGGTCATTGAGGGATTAAAGTATTAATAAATACATTAAGCAATTATTACCTGCACAGTAACACCCATATATTAGCAGAAAATACTGCTTTATAATAATCATGGGCCAAGATAGATTCAAGTAGAGTTTTCTCTATTATTGTGTATTCTTCGGCAGTGAAAGTTAACACGAAAGCTGTAGTATGAATCATTAAATGTTCATACAAGCCATACAAAACAGTATTATTTGCTGTAGATCTGAATTTCAATCCTATGTTAAACCAAATGTGACCTGAAAGTAATTTTTTTTTATATTGTTACATATCTAATTCGCGCTATTAATATTTGCTACAATAAATGAAAGATGGTGGTTATCTGTAAACTGTATTTTATTGAAGTTATACTTCTTTTAGCACATTTGGAGAAAATTATGAGAGTAAAATTTTTACGATGATGATGTTAGCATTCCTTTTACAGAGTTGTATATATATATATACACATATATATGTATAACTTCTTGTCTACTAAAGGCATACATAAGTACACACACACGTTTTTTATATGTTTTTTATTTTTTTTGATGGCTTTAATCGTTTCACATTAGTGTGGTAAACAATTCATAAAATGTTAATAGCGCCATCTATGTAGGCACACTACATCAACTTTACAAAATAGCTGATTTTCCAACAATCATTATCTTATAGAAATTTTATTAAATATCGCTTTATTTTATTTTTATTTACTTTGAGTATTTTAAAAAAGAAAATATTGGAATCATTTTTTTTTTGATACATTTAATACAAAATCAATTTACTCAAACAAATGATTCATATAAATTATAAACTATTGATATATATTTATGCCATTTTTTAAAAATGACATCATGATAATTTAGTATTACCAGTATTTATAATCATAGAAAAACAAATTAAAAACAAAAACGTGTTACTTACATTTTTGTACAACATAAAAAACTCTTTCAATAATCTTATTCTTGACATCACTAACTCTTTTCTTCTGTTTTTGCAAGAATGCCTTCACCACTGATATTAAAAGAACAATATATCCCAAGAACTTGAAATCTTTGAAGTCATTTATATTCAATAATAACACATTCTAAAAAAAATTTGTTTAAGTTACATTATGTCATTATAAAAAAACATATATTTTAAAAGATTTTAAAGATGACTTAGAGAAAAGTAGAAATAGAGGTAATTACTGTTCTACATTATAATTTTATTTTTCTCAATAATTTTATGTTTGTAATTTATGCCATACAGTTTTGTTCATTTAATAGAAAAAGAAAACTTTTTAAGTCCTATAAGTTTTGTTCTTTTACTAACAAAAAATAATTGTTTGTAATTTATGTCATATCTATACAGTTAAATAAAATTGAAGTGTCTGTTTGTAATATCAACATAACTGTTTATTAATAAATGCATATGAAATTATATAACATTTTTGTCTGTCTGTTTGTTTTGGCTAATCTCTGAAACGGCTGGACTGATTTTATCAAGACTTTCATTGGCAGATAGCTGATGTTATAAGGAGTAACTTATGCTAATTTAATTTTAGAAAAAGAAGTAGGGGTTTGTTCAAGGAAATTAAAGTATACCTAATAACCCACCCATGTAAAGTGCGGGTTAGTTACTAGTTTCCAATAAGTTATTGCAGTAAGTTGATAAATCATCCCTTAATAAAATCGTTGGCTCACTATTACAAGGTTCTATGTTAATTTTAATAAAGTTTAGTCATTTTTACATAGAACTTCGTTATTTTGTTATCGTAAAAAAAACAACATAGAACTATGTAAAATTGAATAGTTTAAGTGCCGCTATTTAGTGGTTTGTTTTTGCAAAACTGTAGCTAATGACACATAGAACCTTGTAGCATTAATAAGTAAATAAGTACTAAAATTGTAACATAGAACCTTGTATTGTGAGCCAACGAAATTACACTTACCGTTATGAATTTCTCTTCACTTACGAGTTGCGTGACCAACGCCTGAGATGGTATTGACAAATGTCCATACACTGTGTTGCAAAATTTTGGAGATTTATTTTCTATTAAGTCATAGTAGTTACTGTTGCACCTGAAAAATAATGTACACTTCAATACATTATTTGATATAAATTAAATACTATAATGGGTAAATTAATTAAGTTATCTTTTGTGTTTATTTGTGAATTTTTGGCCATTGACAAACTTGATCAATCATTTTATGATATTTGCTCAAACTTTAATAACCAGTTTGCCATAAATATTAAAAGTTTAATAGAAATCGCACAATACATTGCAATTGCAATAAAATATTAATATTAATGAGTATTAAAAATGTAGAAGAACACTATAAATAAAATTAGACAATAATTGTGAGTTTGATTCTTGCACTGAATCATTTTGATAATTTATTATAAGTTCATCTTATGATTATATGTATTATTGTCACTCACAATTTTATATAAATAAGAAGCTGAATAATGCTTTCGTAATCATTGCTTGTAGCTTCTTGAAATATAGTGGATATTCTCAGCAATATTTTCAAAGAAAAGCTGGCCACTTTTAAAGATCTTACAACAATTTTATCTTCTTCAATAGCCTGTAAAAATAATGCATTATAATCATGCTAATAAAAATAACATTCATATTATAATCATATATTCATGTTGGTAAAAATAGTAATGTACTCAATTTTGTTTACATTTCATTTAATTTTATTGTATTGTTTTAATTATATATTTTATTATAATAATTAATGTAATTTGATCCTGTTGTATGGAATTTATCATTATTTGTGTTTTGTGATATTTGTTTTTGTTTAATAGGAACATAATCAAATAAGTTTATGAGTACCTAAACTTATTTTTTGCTGCTGAACTAAAATAAATAATAGGCTTTACCTGTAATGCAGTATTTATATTATTGTCTATGGCGCTAGATAAAAGTTTTGTACAATCATTATAAATATTTCTATCTAATAGAAAAGTTGAATATTTTTCACAAATCATAGTGTAAGCTTTCCACTGTTCAGCCATAGTTTTGACATCTAATGCTTGTACTATTTCACCTATTTTCAAATTGATATCTAAAGCTAAAACAAAGTTTATTACGTTAAATTACAAAGTATTTAATAAATGAGTATTTAATAATTTTCATGTTTTATATAATATTATATAAAGTTTAATAACTTACTTTCTAAAAGTACATCTTGATCATTTTTTACAGTTAAATCAAACAAAAAGTGTTTCTGTAAAGTCATTAAGTAAGTCAATTGCAGTTCATGGCAACTGCGAAATAACTCCTTTAGTTGCTTCTCAACTAAAGTTAAATTATTTCCATAGATACATTCACTGAAAATAAAACACGCAAAGCCTTTTAAAAAATAACAAGAACATTTTTAAATAGGTAGATATATATTAAAACTATATTATCACTTACCTATCCTTACAATGAGAGAAAACCAATGATATAATATTCCCTGTATAGGTTGGAAAAGTGTTGACGGTACAACATGTAACAGGAACAACTTCAATTATACTTTTGATGAAATTAGACAGGATTTGTAGGATGTGCACCACATTTTCTAAGTAAATACATGCTTTATCAACTTGAGAATCTTCTGATAATGATATAATTATATCAAAGCTCTGAAACAAAATGAAAAATAGTTTTGAATAAAAAATAAGGTCAATAACCTGTATTATAATAACTTCAAAACTTACCTGGTCTGCACAATTTCGACAATCGTCTAAAAGAACACTAAATTTATCAATCATTCTTGTATTATTACTGTTGTCATTAAAGTTAAACGAATTCTTTATTTTGTTTAGAAGCATTTCGTATGATTCTATATCGATCTGTTATTGATATTTAAGGAAATTGGTTAAATTAGTGAGTAATGGGTATGACGAGTCGATTAATCGAAGGTCCCGTTTTACTCCCTAAACACAAGGCGCATTCATATAAGGATTAAAATATAAATAAAATTATAAATGTTTCGTCAGCTAGGAAAAGCTGGCAAAAAATATTATACTAAGAAAAATATTAAATTTTAAAAGGATACAGTAGATGCATCGTACATGCTGAAACCTCTATCTGAGAAAACATCTGAACTTTGGGAATCATCCATTATGAAAAGAAATATTGTAAGTTATTTTAAAACCATGTAGCCTAAGGTGTAAAGCTTAGACCGTTCATTTTATTTCTAATTCTATTTTTCACTTCTATAAGTAAACTATGATTTTCACTAAGATACTTTTTCGCGCTTTAAAAATTTGTATTTAAATGTTTGACATAAACATTTGACAAAAAATGACATTTGTCATTTATGATTACAGACCCTGTTTTCCAATTAGAGCACCAATAGACTAATAGTAGGGGAGCCCAAGAGGGGATTTTTGCAGATACTCTAGACATGAAATTGACCACTCTCTAAAATTAGAAAAATCACTTTTATATATAGCAATACAGTAAATAATATGAATTGAATTTAGAAATAAAATTTACCAATAATATCTATCACTTTTCAATTGTAAAATAACATAATAGATATAATATTGCAAATAGCGTACGTGCGTAATGCTGAATAAGCACGCTCCACAGATCGACTTTGATAACTTATCCATAAACAAATACTGATTACTGTCATCCATGCCACCATGGTGTCATTGTCATTTGTGACAAGCACGTGAAAAACACGCTATTTCACCGGCTACAATGTTTTTATTTTCTTTGAAATATTATTTTGCTTTTAAATCATAAAGCTTACAAAAAAATTATAAAATGTGTGATAAAATTAAAGCAGCTTTAAAAAATATAGAATTGGAAACGGCAAATTGTCATTTAATCAAAGCATGTCAAGATGCTGTGGTTAGTAACAAAGCTATATTTTCTATTATGTTCCTCAATAAATGACCAATATAAATATCTAACAGGTTATTTGCTTTTTTATCTTTCAGGGATCATTGAAAAATAATACAATAGAAATTGCAGATGTAATAGGAAAATTATCTGACTTCATTTTAAATTTTGAAGATGTAGTATTATTCAAGAAATATTTATCAAATATTCTCTTGGGCTTAGTATCATCGAAAATCCCTTTAAAACCTGTATTTTCGAGTATTAACTATGACCAATGCACTGACTTGGAAAAAACACATCATTTAGAGTACTCAATAGTTTTATCATTGCTGAGTGATCATCCAGATGTTTTACAGTAAGTGATTAAAGGTGTTTAACAACTTCAGTGAAAGATCTAAAGAAATTAAAACCTTACAGCATTATGAACTCTGTGTTTTAGGTATGCTCTCAAGTACTTTCAAATAAATGCCGTACCCCCCTATGAAGTATTCATTCACCATGAGGATTCATATAATGTTGCACCAAAAAAAAGGAGACTGTTAGATTGTCGACAAAAAATTACTGATAACCATATAGTATCTTGTTGCTATTCCTTATTAACCAGATTGCCTAATGAGCTATCTGTGAAGTGGGATTGGAGTAACTTTATTATAAATTTTAGTAATCATCAAGATCCTGATATTAGATGGTAAATATTTTATTGTTATTAATTTTTTAACAGTTATAATTATAATGAGGCATTTGTAGCCCAGTGGTAACACGATCACTTGGTAAACAGAGTGAACCAGGTTCAAATCCTGGGTCCTCCAATCCTGCAAATCTGGATGTAACTATTAAGTTTTCGAAAGACATGCCACCAACCTGCCCAGCTTGGTGGACTATGCCCTGACCCCCTCACATTGAGGCGAGGCCTGTACCCAGCAGTGAGATGTTAAAGAGGGCTAAATATATTATAATAAAACACTAATTTAAATATTCATTGTATAAGTTACTTATAAGTATTTTGTCTGTATATTTATGAATATGTCATAGAGAATTATTAGTTACTAGCGGCTAACCCTCGCTTCTCTCAGGTTTGTCGCTAGGTACGTTTTAAATAGATATAAATAGTTATTAGCCAGCGTTAGCCATATAAATTTTAATTTTTCTTGTTAATAATATTGACAAATATTGTCATTAATATTTATATGATTCTAACGTCACTCAATTGACATCAATGTTTTGCCTTCCTGAAACCTCTCCACTAACACTTAAACTTTATGTTATGGTATTAAAGTTCAAATTGACTATTAAGTATTAATACAAATCTTTTGTATGGGAGTATAGAAAAATGTTGTTTTTAGACTTTTTCAGGCAATTTTTAAAATTTTTCTCTCTGTAAGATCCATCTCGTACTTCAAGGAATATTCTAAAAAAATAATTAGCGAAATCGGTTCAGCTGCTCTCGAGATTTGTGCTTACCAACACAGTGATTCAATTTTATATTATAGATTTTTATTTCTACAGGATGGTAAAAGAATGTATGGCCATAATAACAAATATGACAGAAGCCCAGGCTAAAATATTATCAAGCAATATGAGCCTGACAAAGCAAGATGAAATCAAACACATTGCTTCAATAAAAGAAATGCACTTAATTGATGGGAATATTGAAGAGTTGAATTTAAATTCTAGTAATGTTGTGAATATTGATGGAATACTATTACCAATATTTGACAGAGACAATATCCAACCAGGACAGTTGGTCCCTGTAAAGTCTACTACAAATAATTTAAGAAGCCTAGCTCTTGCTGTTGCATCAGGTAATTAAAATTTGTGATTAAAATTGGCAATTATGGCAACTCCTGTCCTATATTGACTTTTTCATATGTCAGGAATTATAAAAACTATTATTCGTAAGGAATTACTTGTAATTGTCTCTGAATGGCCTTAAAACTATAACTTTTCAAAAATCACTTTGATCCATTGCTATTTGGAACAACCAACTAACTTTCATTTCAGTATTATTATTTTTTTCATTTTCGTTCGTTTGAAAACCTCGGCTTTGCCGGTATTCTCAGCTAACACGGGCCAGAGCCAAGTGTTAGTGGGATAGTTTTTGTTGTATGGTAATTAAATATCTAAAGTAATACTGTGTCGTTGAGGTATGTGTTGTGGCGGACGTGGCGCTTGAACATGATTTTGTATAATGTCAAGCGATGTGGAGATACTACTAACTATATCATTATCCGTTTGTAGAAATTTACGAACAATTCTGCATGTGTTTAATATAACGGCTTTTAGTATATTAAAATATATATATAAAGGAAGGTTCAGTATTTTAAGAGATTGAAATAAATGTTTTGGAATTACACCAGTAGTTGAGAGTATGATTGGAACTATGGTAACGGTTTCAAGATGCCACATTCTTCTTATTTCGTCTTTTAACTCAATGTATTTGGTTAACTTTTCAGCTATCGCGTTCTGTAGATTGTGGGTATTTGGTATAGCCTATGTCAATGATAAAAGCCGATTGTCTGCGTTTATCATGAAGAATTATATCCGGTCTATTATAGTAGCTTGTCTTGTTAGTTAATATAGCACGGTCAAAATAGAGACGATAATTTGAGTTTTCTATAACTGTTTCTAGTATATATTTGTAATATGGTACAGTTTTGTTCGTTGTAATTTTAAGCATTTGGGCTATTTGCTTATTATTATTATTAATTAACCTTTATTGCTGATAGAGCTAACAACATTTCACACAATTCATGTGATTAACAATATTATATATAAAAGAATACATGTTAACATTTATATATGTCTTTGGGACACAATGGTCTCCTATTATATATAAATTTCAGTAATAGGTTGGATCTATTCATAACTAACAAATGTTTTGTTCATTTTATAGGTCAAGCACTTTCATTAATGGGCCCAGTCGGTTCTGGCAAGACTTCTTTAGTAGAACATTTAGCAGCTATCACTGGACGCAAAGGAATTGCGTTTAAAAAGATCCAACTTGGTGATCAGACAGATTCTCGGATGTTACTAGGCTCTCATCAGTGTACAGATGTGCCTGGTGAATTTGTTTGGACACCTGGTGTTCTTACTGAGGTAACTACAGTTTACACTAATATTGTAGATGAGAAAGTTTATGAGTGTGTTAAAAGTACCCTATGTCCTTCCCAGTTCTTATCCTCTTACCAAATTTCATCTAAATCGGTTCAGTAGATCCAGAGATTACCCCCTACAACCTCACAAACTTAACCTCTTTATAACATTAGTATAGAAAAACGATCTACCTATGACTTTCATTTTGATTACAAAATTTAGTTTTCAATTTTAGATCTATTTTCTAGTCTATACTTATTATAAAAATAAGTCCCCCGGCCGCGTCTTTCTGTCCTCCTGTCTGTCCTCCTGTCTGTCTGTACGCGATAAACTCGAAAACTACTGAACGGATTTTTATACGGTTTTCAACAATAGAAAGAGTAATTCTTGAGGAAGGTTTAGGTATATAATTTATTATGCTTTTATGTAAATTAGCTGAAATACGGCGACAAATGTTGAAGAGGTCGCAAAAAATCTCGCCAAATGGGAACTTTCCACGCGAACGCCGCGTAAACTAGCAAAGATACAGTTAAGTAATGTACTAGAGAATTCAAAATCTATAAAAATGCTACAAAAAAGTCCGCGATAGCATATCTCTATCTCTTACGGTTGACTTACAATAACCACTTTTATGTTAACATTTTTAATTAAAAACATTACGTTATTTTCAAAGTTATTTTCTTTAGTTCGGTATTAATCCTTATCCAAATGAATATTTTAGTTAGCTTAGTCATTTAATGCAGATTAAAATTGCTCTTTACACTAAATCAATCAGATGAATAGTTTTTGAGATATCGTTGTTAGAAGTAATTAGTAGCGAAACATTTTTAATGCTTGGCGAGCATTGAGATGCCTACGGCGAGTCCATCCCCTCTGCCCCGCATCGCTCGACCGCCTGCTCAAGCTATATAAACCGGGCGATGTAGCGCGCGATCCTAGGATACTTTTTACCGCGGGAAAATATCTTATTTCTGAGGAAAAATACAAAAACTGCAATGTAAGAGTATACTAATATGTAACACCTAAGAATTTAGTTTTTGGTCATCTGAACGCGGGCGGAGCCGCGGGCAATGCTAGTTATTAAAATATTTTATTTTTTTAGGCAGTTCAAAATGGTCATTGGCTTTTATTAGAAGATATAGACTGTGCAGCGTTAGATGTAGCATCTACTTTAAGCTCATTGCTTGAAAGGAACACACTATGTGTACCAGGGTATAGAGATGCATTACCAGTCACTCCTGGTTTCCAGTTATTTGTTACTCAAAGGTAAGTAAAAAATACCTGCTTCGTATAAAATTTTTGACTCCTTACCCTACAATTTACATACAATGTTTTATGTTGAAAAAAATAAATATAAATTCAACCTTTTGATCAAATTTAAACTAACATGTATACAATAGTGTTAAAGTGATGATTTTTTTAATTTATTTTCAAATTTTAGGACCATTGTAACAAATTATGGATTTCAAAAGAAGATGTCTAATTCAAGTACATTACTACAAAAACATTTAACTCAAATAAATGTTGAACCACTTTCACGCTCAGAATTAGCAGAAATTATACAAAATAAATATCCGAGTCTCACAACTATCTGCCCTAAAATGATTGAAGTATTCATGATGTTCTCTGTAGGCAGCCATGATGATTCTTTACAAGCAACAGATATAACTGAAAAAGAATCTAGTGTATCTTTAATGAGAGGCTCAAGACTTATTTCAACGAGAGATCTTATTAAGTGGTGTGCAAGATCTGTAGTGGGATTCAATGTGTCAAGCCCAGATTCTGCGTTAAAAGTACTCCAAGATGCCTTAGATATTTTCACTTCTTCTATATCCTCGCCTGAACATAGATTGGCATTGGCAAAAAGAGTTGGCACCTGTTTGGGCATTGTGGAAACAAAATCTGAATTTTACTGTAAACACTACAAACCAAATGTGTCATTACACCCAAATTCGTTAGAAGTGGGACGAGCTAAGGTGTCAAGAGTTCAGAAGAGTTTAAATATGATAGACTTTGATAATAAAGATTCCGTATTTTCCTTTACTCGTCAATCCGCTTGTTTACTTGAAAAGATCGCGTGTTGTGTGACTTTAAATGAACCAGTCCTTCTTGTAGGGGAAACCGGAACAGGTAAAACTTCATCCGTTCAGTACCTGGCCAAGCAAACTGGCCACAAACTAGTTGTTATAAACATGAATCAACAATCAGATTCAGCGGATCTCCTTGGAGGCTATAAACCAGTAGATATGAAATATGTCATACAGCCAATAAAAAATGAATATATTGAAATGTTCAAAGGTTACTACAATGTTGAAAAGAATAAGAAATTTATAAATCATATAGAAACCTGTTACGATACTGAAAACTGGACGGCTTTGTTAGCATTGATGAAACAAAGTCATAGGGCAGCAATAACGCGATTGACAAGTGAGAAAAAGGATGACAAGTTAAAAATATGGCTTGCTTTTGGTCATAAGCTCTTGAAACTTGATCAACAAGTGAAAGCAGCTTCTAAATTAACTTTTGCATTCATTGAGGGCTCTCTAGTTAAAGCAATGCAGCAAGGTTACTGGGTGCTGTTAGACGAAATTAATCTGGCATCAGCAGAAATATTAGAATGTCTTGCTGGATTGTTGGAAGATAAGAGTGAGAGTATTGATTTACTTGAAAAAGGAGACAAAGTCCCTATAAAAAGGCACCCAGATTTCACACTATTTGCATGTATGAATCCAGCTACAGATGTTGGAAAAAAGGATCTGCCTGTAGGCCTTAGGAACAGATTTACGGAGTTTTTCATTGACGAATTAACAGAAAGAAATGATTTAATGCTACTGATTGGCGATTATTTGTATCACATGAATTTGAGTGGTGCAATTTTGGAATCGATTTATAGTTTCTATGCGACAATCAAGAAAGAAGCCAAATTGAACTTAGTGGATGGCTCAGGTATTTATTATTAAACTATGTCCATTCAAAAGTTATCGTTTAGTATTATATTAAACTATTTTTTGCAGTTTTAAAGTGTAAAATTTTTTCGAATGCTTTACAACAACGTCTATAAAGCTGGAATGGTCAATTGGCTAAAAATTTTGCAGAAAATTAAGTGCTCATTTAGTGCTAATCAAAGTTTCTCTGCTCATACCAGCAAATTTTGTGTTATATAAAAATAAAAGGATCTAAAATTTTTATATTTGCCTTCATTGATGGCCAGCACTAATTGAGCACTAAATTAATGCTAGGTTGATTTGAAGGTGCGTCATGCGGTTAGCGTATTAGGCAGTGACACTACTATCTTAATTAAAAGCTAGCAGTTTTCTTATTTTTTATCCATCTATTTGAGCGTTAAATTCAATGTTGAAGCATTAAATTAGCACTAAATGAACACTCAATATTCTGCAAAGTTTTTTGCGATTCTGCCCAATTGACTATTCCAGCTATAGATGTTTTACAACAAACCGTAACCATTTACGGGAAATTTTTTAATTATAAAATAGTTTAAGGCTAGAAATCATCTAAACGATAATAAAATAAACATCAAAAACCTTAGTCTCGCCCGTGACTAAGTTTGCTGTAAAGCATTTGAAACGGAAAAAAAGCAAAATAGAACTGTGAAAAAATCTGAAACAATAGTTTTATTAAAATGTCTAATAATCATAAATATTTTTTATTTAATAATTTATTTATTCTGCAGGTAATGCTCCACACTACTCCCTAAGGACTCTATGTAGAGCTCTAACGGCAGCAGCTAGAGCCAAATGTGGAACTGTGGCCAGATCTTTGTATGAAGCATTTTGCCTTTCATTTTTAACTCAACTCGATAGGTCATCTCATCCTAAAGTTGAAGCTATGATTGCAAAGTAAGTTATGAATCATGTAATTTAATGTAAATTGGACTCGTTTTCGTTAAAAATTTAAAACGATTGAGTTATGGCCAATAAACATATATTTTTATTTATAAATTCTTTTATTATAAATTCTTTCATTATAATAATGTCAACACTTCTTATTTTCTAGGGTTTATTAATAAAACTAGCTAAAATTTATTTTATTTTTTATAAACAAATCAACTAAGATATGTACTCATTTATAAAATAAATAATTTTGTTCTCAGAGCGGTTATTGGCAAAAAGAGTATAAACTCAGTTTTAAAGCAATTAATCCCCGAACCAAAAGCTGAAGGACAAAACTTTTTGCTTTTCGAAGGACATTGGATTCCTCAAGGAAAATTGGAAATTGATATTCCCGAGGGATATATACTAACCCCAACTGTGAGAAAAAATCTTAGAGATATAGCACGTATTATTTCTTTAGGCAGATTGCCTGTTTTGCTCCAAGGAGACACATCTGTCGGCAAAACATCGCTTATAACTTATATTGCGAAAGCTTCCGGGAACTACTGCGTCAGAATAAACAACCACGAACACACAGACTTACAAGAGTATATAGGTTCATATGCAACTGACTCTAGTGGTAATTTGGTATTTAAAGAAGGCGTTCTTGTTGAAGCAATGAGAAAAGGTTATTGGATCATTCTGGATGAACTGAATTTAGCACCTAGTGATGTATTAGAAGCATTGAATCGTGTTTTAGATGACAATCGTGAATTATTTATTCCCGAAACGCAACAAGTAGTTAAAGCTGATCCCAACTTTATGTTATTTGCCACCCAAAATCCACCCGGTTTGTACGGCGGTAGGAAAATGCTCTCTAGAGCCTTCAGGAATCGTTTTGTAGAGTTACATTTTGATGAAATACCTAGAAAAGAACTGGAAACTATACTACATCAAAGATGTCATATACCGCCCACTTATAGCAAAAAAATGATCGAAGTCATGGCGGAACTACAAGTGAGGAGACGTGGTTCAGCAGCTGTTCAAGGAAAAGACGGTTTTATTACATTGAGAGATTTGTTTAGATGGGGCCAAAGATACAAACACGCTTCCAAAGAAAAGCTGACTTCTGAAAAGTTTTACGATTGGGACCAACATATTGCTGATGAGGGCTACCTCATATTAGCTGGTAAAGTCCGTCAAATGGATGAAAGAAATATTATAGAAGACGTCATAGAAAAACATATAAAACGAAAAGTTAATCCTGAAAATATTTTCAGTTTACATCAGAACACGTCTTCCGTAACTAAACATATTCTGGAAATGCTTCTGAATAATCAACTTGTTGAGTTTTCACACGTCGTTTGGACTTTTAATATGAGAAGACTTGCAGTTTTAATAGCTAAAGCGTTTACTTTCAATGAACCTGTGTTATTGGTGGGTGAAACAGGTTGCGGTAAAACAACTATATGCCAGGTTTTAGCAGCATTGAGTAATAGACAACTACTTTCTGTTAATTGCCACATGCATACAGAAAGCTCTGATTTCTTAGGTGGGCTTCGTCCTGTAAGACAATACAAAAACGACGGCAGATTGTTTGAATGGGTAGATGGTCCTTTAATACAATCCATGGAAAAGGGTCACTTGTTTTTGGCTGATGAAATTTCTTTAGCAGATGATAGTGTCTTAGAAAGATTGAATTCACTTCTTGAACCTGAAAGACAACTTGTTCTATCGGAACGTGGAATGGAAGATGGTTCAGATATTGTTGTTATAACGGCTGTTTCAAACTTTCATTTTATCGGAACGATGAATCCTGGTGGAGACTTTGGCAAAAAAGAACTTTCTCCTGCACTACGCAATCGGTTTACAGAAATATGGTGCGACCATATCAGCTCTAGGGACGATTTATTGAAAGTATTAGAAAAAAGTGTAAGCAAAGGAATTGCTTTAGGAAACCAAGAAGATGGTAACTCTGGCATTGGCAATTGTATTTTAGATTTCACAAATTGGCTTAAAAATTCAGAAGTGACAAATAAATTTCCATTCAGTATACGTGATTTATTGTCGTGGGTTCACTTCATCAACATAACTGTGACAAAGTCTTTGTTGGATGTTCCGGAGGCATACGTTCATGGAGCTTGCATGACATTCTTGGATTGCTTTGGCACTGCTCTTACGGGTCATGTAGACTCAGAAACATTGATCTCATTGCGTAAAGATGCTATAGACTTCCTGTTAAATCAAATTAAGACCTTTAGCAGTGAACACAATGAAAGCTTAAGAAATATGCTATGTAATAAAAAAGTCCTGCTAGAAGCGGAGGCCGATGACACTAAATTTGGAATAAAACCGTTTTTCATAGAATGTGGGCCTCATAAGAAGGTGGACGAAAAACAATCGTTTACGTTTACCGCGCCAACAACTTGCTCCAATTCTTTGAGGTTGTTACGTGGCTTACAATTAAATAAAGCTATCCTTTTGGAAGGAAATCCAGGAGTAGGAAAAACTAGCTTGGTGACGGCTTTGGCAAAATCATCTGGACATAAAGTTGTGCGGATTAATTTAAGCGACCAAACGGTAAGTTAGGCTATTATTAATATGTATGTATTATACTAATATATATTATTAGTTATCGATCAATATAAAAGTTATTTAAGGTATTAAAAATAATTATATCATTGAGCTGAAATATATATTTTTTTGTGAAATAAAATGACTAGACTTTTAAATTAATTTTAAAATTTTAAAGTTAATATACGTAATATGTACGTAGAACTAAAATTTATTTAATCAAATTATTAAATATAAAATAAAATGTATAAATGTATATATTTTATTACAGGATATTACAGATCTTTTTGGTACTGATCTACCATCTGAAGATGGATCTTTTACATTTAAAGAAGGTGCTTTTTTGAGCGCTTTACAAAATGGTGACTGGATTCTTCTAGATGAGCTAAATTTAGCTCCCCAACCAGTACTTGAAGGTCTAAACGCCTGTTTAGATCATAGAGGCGAAATATTTATACCAGAATTGGGAAAGACATTTAAAGTAAAACAAGAAACAAAACTGTTCGCGTGCCAAAATCCTTTAAAGCAGGGTGGAGCAAGAAGAGGACTGCCTGTTTCCTTCTTAAATAGATTCACACAAGTGTATATTGATACCCTAACCAAAGAGGATCTCTTATTCATCGTAGAAGCACAATTCTCTCAACTACCAAAAGATATTTTACACAGAATTGTTGAATTTAATTGCAAAGTTGCACACGAGATCACTGAAATACAATCGTGGGGTCATAAGGGTGGACCATGGGAAATGAATTTGCGAGACATACAAAGATGGTGTGAGGCGCTCATTAATGACGATAACAATAATCACAAAGTAGCACCGGGAAAATATATTGATATGTTATACGTGAATCGTATGAGATCTGAAGAAGATAAACAGAAAATGATTCAGTCTTATAATGAAATATTCTGCCCAGAATACCCTAGAAGTGATAGTAATCCTCAATTTGATGTTAAAGACGAGGAAGTAATTATAGGAGATGTTTCCTTGATACGAAATAAAGAAAAAACATTTAAAAATAGACGTTCAATGGAAACAAATTTACTTATACTAAGAAATCAAATACCAATTGTGAAAGCTTTAGCTCAAAATATTAAGATGAATTGGCTTTCAATACTTGTCGGCCCGACAGCAACTGGCAAAAGTAGTGTTATCCAAGTTTTAGCAGATTTAACAGGAAATGAGTTACATGTAGTGCCAGTGACATCCGCAATGGACGTTTCCGACTTGTTAGGTGGCTTCGAACAAGTTGACTATAATCGAAATCTTGAAAATTTTTACGATGAAATTGAAACGCTAACAATTCAAGCCGTACGAACTGTTTGGATCAAACACAAACTCACGGAATGGAAATCGAACAAATTGCTAACTAACCTTCATCAGTATAAATCTTACCAATCTAATTTCCTTGATAAAAATTATTCCGATGAAGAACTTAAAAAGTTTAAAGATAAAATAAAGTTCCTTACAGAGCACTGTCAGAAACTATTCGATTGCGCTAATTCATGCAATTTACAAACAAACCGTGTGGAACAAATAATAAATAATCTAGAAAAATTAAGATGTAAAGTGTCTAAATTATCTACAGTGAATATTGGTGGCAAATTTGAGTGGGTAGATTCGTTACTTGTAAAAACAATGGTTGAAGGATCATGGCTTTTGTTGGACAATGTCAATTTAACATCTGCAGCCGTCTTGGATCGATTAAATGGTTTGTTAGAATCAAATGGAGTTCTTAGTATTCCTGAAAGAGGTGAAATCAGTGAAATCAAACCGCACCCTAACTTTAGAGTTTTCTTTACTATGGATCCTAAATATGGTGAGATTTCTCGAGCTATGAGAAATAGAGGCGTCGAAATTTTCTTCTTGCGATCGGACGACTGGGATCTAGGTCTATCAGAAACAATGGATTATATGGATTTAGTCGCTCTTCTGTCTTCGTGTGGACTTCCGAATCAGTATCACGATATTTGTATACGATGTCATGAATCTCTGACTGCATTTGTTCAAGGTAATGCTATTTGTTACTTTTGTTTAATTTTTTTAAATATATTGATATATTAAATTTAAGTGTATGTCTAAGATTTCAAAATAGCTAAGCTATATTAAGGTTATAGAGGTTTTTATATGATACAAAAGCCCAAAGAACTTTAAAAAATATTTCTCACTAATATGGATAACGATTTGAGAGGGAAATTACAATCCATTTTAAATCTAATAAAATTGTTATTTTTTGTGTTTCGGCTATATTAATCATCTAATCGCACTACCTAAAGCCACGGGTAAAAGATAATTAAATAAACTAATTTAATATGTAGCAGAATATAATTGATTTTAGTAGTTTTTGGTTTTCCTTCACAGGCTTGGAACGACCAACTGTGTCACATTTACTTCAAGCCGCCTATTTGACTTACCAACAAATAGTCCGAGGAATTTCCAGTCATACAGCACTTTTAAATAGTTTCTCAGATGTATATATAAAACCAAGAGGTGGTAGCGACTTTGCTTCCGCAGTAAATATGTCTCTAGCTGAAATGAAAAATACAATGTTAAAGGCATTAGAATCAGAACTTGGTACAGAAGAATACGAGCCAATTGTATCTAACGATATTAGTCACACGCTCACAGTTAAAGGATTGTGTAACAACTCGGCAGTTGAAATTGCTGAGCAAATCGCATATTCGGTAGTCAAACAGGCGGACGACAAAGAAGTTTCTGCAGATACTGCTTTACTTTCTCTATTTTCTGTTCTGACCTCCTACCAAAAAAGTCCGCGAGAATTTTTGGAAATATTAAACTCAATAATAAAGAAAGGAGTTAACTCAAATAATAATGAAAAGTTAAAGCGCTTTACATATCAGATGAATGAAGCAGCCTTCGATAATTTGAAACGCTCCCAAACACATGCATCTTATAAGAGGTTTTTCCCAGAAACATATAAAATGAGTGATGAAATGATTTTTGAAGTGAACACTAACTTTGCACTGCTCTATGTGGAATTGAAAAATATTGTAATAAGATTATTCTTATTAGACAACGGTGTCTCTGCATTCCATTATTCCAGTGCAGTGTCTGAGGGAAAAATAACTGACGATTTTGTAGAGTATCCTATACTGAAAAATTGTTACCTTTATTTACAAATGGTTGATAATTATATTGGAAATGCAATAAAATCTGGAGAAACTTGTTTCAATGACAATATTGTATGTATTTTATTACAAATTCTTAATTGGCGTGATAGATTTATAAAAATCTGCTCATTGCCAATATTCGATAAGACAAAAAATAAACGGACTCCGATCTTAAAAGAAGAAATAATTCCATTGCTAAATGTTCACAGTAAATGGATTCAAAAATACCTGCTTGGGGAACTGTTCAAAATGCCGCCGAATCATAAATTCTTAGAAACATTTATTTCTGATTTAGAAAAACTGAACTTAAATGTTGATCAAAATCATTCGAAACTTGCGAAGTTGAGTAAAAAATTACGCAAATATTACGGTCAACCAAAACTATATCAGACTCAAAATGAATATGATTTATGTACTTCGAGATTAGAACTATATAGTAAAATACAATTTGATATGACTGAACCTCTTGATAGACAATTACACAAAGCTTCAGTGGATCCCAATAATATGTCAGATTTGACTTTAGCATTTGATGTTCCAGAAGATAAAATTATTAAAGATATAGAGGAATATATCATTAAAATAAATCAAAATATCACAATTACGGACAAACTAAGATCAGAACTAAAAGTTTTCCCGGTAAACTTGTATGTTATACAAAGAATAATCAATATATTGCAACCGCAATTGTTCTCTAATTTAATTAAATTCTCTGTTGAAAATAAATTTAAAAAAGAATTATTTACGGCCGATATAATAGAGATTTTGGCAAACTTGACTTGCTTAGGAAGCGGTATGAAAGGATTTCCACCAGCTTTGTTGAATCAGTTTCAAGTCATCCATAAAATTCTTGAAGACAACAGCGACTATGTTATTAAAAGGTACGTAAGGGGTTTTTTATTACAATTAAATACACAAACAAATCTTTTAGAATTTCGTCATATTTTTATTTAGATTTTTTTCCTTTTTTATTTACAATTGATGAAAGGGAGTATTTGTTGCTTTCTTGGATTATCCTTATTTACTCAGTAATAATGGATTGGGGTTAATTTTTATAGAAAATTTGTTAGCCGTAAATAGAATCGTTTTTGTACCACAATACCTACATTATGTAGCTTAATAGTCAAATACAAAAGGGTACTTTTAAAAATGGCTAATTATTGTAGAAACTTAAACTTTTGAAAAACACAAAGTACAAAGGGAGTAAATAAGCCTTCTTCTAGAATCTAAAAGAAGAACCTAAAATGAGAAAAACTATATATTTTTTTCATAAATTTTTTTCAGAATATCGTCCCTGCCAATAACTTTTTGGACAGAATTATATAAATTACTTACCAATTCCCCTGTAAACTATCCATTGCCTTTCTTAAATTTAAATGATTTGGTCAACTCTGACGAAATTGTCGAGACAATTCCAGCAAACACCAAGAGAGTCTCAATGAACATGCCTCTAATGCCATTTTATCTTCAAAATTTAACAACATTTGTTGATAAATCAAGTAAGTAAATATATATGTGTATCGTGTATACTTCTTAGATTTTTAATAAAACTTACTAATATTCGATTTTTTCGCAGGTTTATTTTGGTTTTTAGTTTCCGACATTTCGAATGCTTGACAGCAAATGTTGTCGCGGGAGAGCATTCGAAACGTCAGCAAACAGTAAGCAAAATAGAACCTCAAAAGAATACGAAAAAATAATTTTAATTAAGATTGTATTACGTGTTTTTTTTTAACTAATATAAATTTCAGCATCCCATCCAGTATTGGCGTATGATAAAGTAGCACTTAGAGATGGTGTAGAATATTCTATGCAAATGGGAACAATATTAAATATATTATGGAAGAACATTGGCACGTTGGATTGTGCGGCAGCTTTAAAATTGTAAGAGATTTACTCTTAATAACAATCATATTTTTATTAGAATAATTGAGTTTTTCAACCGACTTCAGAAAGGAGGAGGTTCTCAATTCGACTGGGTTTTTTTTATGTTTGTTACCTCAGAACTTCGTCATTTATTAACCGATTTGGACAATTTTTGTGTTGTTTGAAAGTGTATACTTCCAGATTAGTCCCATTTAAATTAAAAAAAAACCACCCCTAAGGGTGGAAAAATAGCTAATGATGAATTTAACCTACTTCTAATTGTCATATTGACTTGAAACTTTGCAAGTGTTTCTATTTCCGTTGATAGTACAGTGGTTCGGTATTGTTGACCTGATCTGATAGTAAGGCCAGAAGGTGGATAGGTGGAACTCTTCAACGGCTAATAGTAGATACTTTAAGTTTGTGCTTATTTTGTTTGATTTGACAAGCCTAACACGTTAGAATTCTTACTTTGCTACTACTGTCTACACTAAAAAGGGAAAAATAAAAACTTTTTAACAAAAAAATAAAAACCGACTTCAGACAAAAGCACTAAAAAATAAAAAATAACTGATTGGTAGTTTTCATTTACTATACATACCTAATCAAATATTTACGAAATCGGTGCCAGCGCATACAAAGCAAAGCTTAAAAGCTTAAAAAGTTTTTTTTTATTGATATATATATATTACTTTTCAGGAAATCGGATGCCGATTTCGAACTACAGAGGTATAAACACTTAATAAATTGTCTCCAGAGTATACTATCAGAACAATATAATATGATTAAATATTCAATAGATCCCACTGAAGATAATAATCAAAGCATATACACATATTTTCAAGATGATAAGCAGTTCTTAGACATATTTATTAAGGCAGAAGCGATACATAAAGAGTTATTTTATTTAGAAAATCTACATGGCGAAAGCTCGAAAACGAAGATAAAAATATTAATTTCGGAACTATCTCTTATGACAAGTCTTATTTTTATCCGAATAATGGCTGAAATAAGTGCCATCGATCATGTCGAAAAGTATCGGCTTAAAGTACAATACATTGAAGAAGATGTCAAAATGTTTGATAAGTTGCTAAGTGTGTATTATATACATGGTGTTATTTCTGGGACAGTAAGTGAAAGTAGGAATATAGATACGCCTTCCCAAGTAACTCTAGATTGTTATAAAGAGGGTACGGAAAATAGAGAGAAATTAAAGAAAGTGCATCCCTATTGTAAGGTTTTGATGGAATTAAAGGAGAAAACCGCTCAAAGAGTGCAAAAATATGCCTCTGGCAACACTTTTAGACCTAAGGAACCATCTTATGGCAGCTTTGTTCAGGTAATTTTATGAAAGCTTTTAAAATTTTGTGCATCACGTGAGTAAGTTGGTGTGTACAAAATGTAGACTCTTATTTTATTTATCTTAAAGTTATGTATATGTGATATCAATATATAAAAGGCCTCAGTGGTGTAGTAGTGGCTAGCATGTATTGCTGCTGCACAGCGAAGATGCGGGCAAAAGCTAGTAAAATCTAAAAAGCTTTATTTTTTATTATTAATTAAAATAATTTTATGTAAATAAAGAATTATTACAATTTAAAATGATTATAATATTTCAGGATTGTAAACATTTTACGAAATCAGTTTTATCCGACAAAACGATTACTACTATGTCTGCTAACTTGATATCTACTTGCAATAAATTGTATGACGCTCTTGAAGCTAATAAATATGATAAAGCGATCATACAAAATGCTAAAACAGTTTTGAAGGAGAACTCTTCTTGGATTTATTCGGCGAAATCGTTTAGTAAGAAAGTGGCGACATCTTATTCTGAAGCGTTTCCGGACTTAGCAAAGCCTTTGGAAAATTCTTTATCTCAAATAATCTACAGTGTTACATCTTTAGGTGATTTAATAAGAGAATTAATAGTGAAGATAGAACAAGGTCCATATTTACGTGACGTTTTATCGTCGTTACTGTTGTATCCGAATGATATACTGAATAGGGATGCAAGGGAAAAACATCTTAATAGATTTGTTTCGGCGAATTTCTTGCAAATGCTAAATAGAAATATTATTGCGGCTAATGATGATGCTTATCAAGCTGAGTTGGAATGCCTTCAGTAAGTAAAATATGTACATATATATAAAAAAATATATATTAATATTGTAAAACAATGGTTTTAGCTTAAAAAAAGGTTTTTTACATTTTTTCGCGGATTTATATTAATTTTTGGCTCTCGACCGTTCCAATGCTTTACAGCAAATGTGGTCACGTGAGAGACAGACAATTTCAAAATATTAGTTTTTTAAATGTCAAATGTTCCTGTAAATCTATGAAATTATTATTTAAAAAAATGTGTTAAAATTTTATCGTTTAAAAATTAAAGTTGATCGTTATGCTAGCGGATCCGGTAGGCAACGTGGTCCGTCTACATACCTCGTTTAAATTAAAAAAACATTACCTGAATTATATGTCGTCAATAGCGTCACCTACCGAATCCAACGACAGCTCAAAACCATTCAGGCGAATGCCGATGCAGGCGATACGTAGATTTTTTTTTATTGAAATGTGCCTAACTCCTAAACAGTAGAAAAACAAATGCGAAAATACGCACACGGAATTTCTATTTATAAAGATAAGCTATATAAGTATATGTATGTACAATAATGTACGTAACATATTTTAGCTTTTGACATTCGCCATAAAAGCTGTTCATCCAATAAATTTTGTAAATGAAAACACGCAAACTAATTTAAAACTATAAAAAGTGAGAAAATAACAAAAACTATTTACTTTTAGGGTGTTAAAAATGAATTTAACAGAACTTAGTATGAATTGCCAAGCGTTAGAGCAAATAGATACAGTGTCTGTGGCTGCTGTGGTAGCAACTCTCAACGCGCTAGTGAACACTTGGGAGAAGCAACGACAGGCGATTGAGAAGCAAAAGCAAGATGAAGAAGCCTTATATGTTACTAAGTGAGTAAATCTATTATTATATCTATTATTATTATTATTATATACTAGCATTGTCTTCGGTTTTACCTGATTTTTACTTCTTGAAAATATTTTTTTCCAATTGCTTAGAGGTTTTTTTCCAATTGCAATTTGGTTCTATGAATCAAATTTTGATAATGTATTATTGGCTATGGTTAAAATAAACAAAAATATTTTATAACAAATTTAAAATGATATTTTTAGTTTTTAATATGTAGATGTAATTTTTTTAATTTGTTTTCTGTTTCTGTACCTAAATAAATAAAATAAAAATATAATTTAAATCTGTATTATATAGTATTTTATAATCCCTGTTCTATGGTCATTGGGTAGGGTTTTGTCATAATATTGATTTAAATTAAAATTAAAAATGAATTATTTAATCTTAGTTAAATGAGCAAGCTGTGGTCTCCTATAAGTGTAGGAGCGCATGTATTGTGAGTCTTATTTGCTTTTTGTTTTTATATGATATTGTATATTATGTATATCTTCTGTTGGAGATCCTAAATAAAATAAAATTATACAGATCAAAATGCGAAGACGAGGACGAAGAAGCGATGGCGTACGAAGAAATAATGGAGATGTTCCCATCGTATTCTGAATCTGATTTCTCTGATTTTAAACCACCATCTCTAGAACAGAAAAAGATTAAACCCCCAACAGAGAATCCAAAACATTTGATAACTCCGGACGACATATCTCTGATATACAAATGGCACAGCAACTTAGTACGTAACATGACGAATGCAGTGTGGTTAACCAGTCCAAAGAAGTTGGTAGGGAACGACGTTGTTAGTTCGCTGCTGTTGAGATATCCCACATTTAGCAAGGTTATACAGAATTCGTGGGAAGCTTTAGATGCTGACTTTGAAGGTGCTATCGCGCCTAGCTTATTGGTTCTCGTGTCCCATATTAAGGATAAAGTCGATGGTGTTGGTGAGTATATACATACATTTTTTTTTTTCAATTTCATTATAATTTTACTGATAAACTTGCGGAACGATCAAGAGATATATATCATAATTCTGATTGTTTTATTTTTGATTTCGATAACTTTCACGTATAGATAATTTTTATATTTTTTTCCAATATTTATTACTTATAAAATTAATGATTTTATATAATCTATACTAATATTATAAATGTGAAAGTTTAAATAGAATTCAGATGTTTGGATGTTTATTACTAAGTCACGCCACAACCGCTGAACGAATCTGGATGAAATCTGGCACAGAGATAGATTATAGTCTGGAATAGCACATAGGCACTTTTTATCCCGGAAAAATGTAGGGTTCCCGTAGGATAGATTAGTTTTTCTATATTTTATTATATATTCTGTCAACGCTAATATCGTTAGTGTTTGTTTCAGTTGGAAGTAACCAAAAAGTAGACTTCTATCGGTCAGTCTGGGTGTCTGAAACTAGAGAATGCCTTCCCTTATTGCATAGGGTCAGAGAAAATGCTAATGAGTTGTTAGACCAGTGGCCTGACTTTCCTACACTCAAAGATGTAAGTGAAATATTTATCATTAAAAACTACCTCTAGTTTGAAATTGCTCTATGAAACTCAACTTTTTTTAGATTCTTTAACTGATGGTTTTGTTATGCATGTTAACATATAAATAAATTCCATTGAAACTATTTTAATATAAAATCTGACTTGCTCATCTGACTGTGTTTCTAAATTCAATCGATTGCTCTGCATATCGACCATACAAGATATTTATTGACCAACTTTAAAAAGTAAGAGTTATTTCATCTATTTTTATTGAGTTAATGTACGCAATATTTTCTGTATATGAAAACTGATTTTAATAAATATTTTTTATAGATATATGATTTAGTTTCTCTTCTTATACTTTTATCTATACTAATATTGTAAAGAGGCAGATATTGTTTGTTTGTTTTTTTGATTGTTTGAACGCACTAATCTCAGGAACTGCTAATCCGATTTTAAACATTCTTTTTGCATTACATAGCCCGTTTATTGAGGAAAGCTATAGGCTATATAATATTATCATGCTACTACCCAATCGGGAGGAACAGTAATCATAAATGTGAACAAATCGGGCAGACTTCCATACATTATTGTAAAACTGATGTTCATAATCAAACAAAAACGCAGGTGAAACCGCGGGGCACAGCTAGTAGACTGAGTATAAATAAAAGAAAAAATCTATTTTGAAGGTGATACTTTTAAAGACGGTGTAGTTTTTGATTTAAATATGATAATTATTATTATTACAGATCATAGTAATAGTGGATAGAATTCTCAGTTTCCCAATAACTAGCCCCGTTTCACGTTTCCTTACGGGATTAGAATTGCTTCGTGATAAAATCGAAGAGTGGAACAAAAATGCACACAAAGGGAACAACATGATAGACGTGTCGTTAGCTGTGGGCCAGCAAATAATTAATTGGAGAAAACTCGAAATGAGCCATTGGAAAGAGTGCCTTAACAACTTACACCAAAGGTATATATTTCTTTAACATAATATTGCATTGCGATTTTTATTATTTGAAAGCTTAATTATGTATTATAATTATTATGAGATTGTTGAAGTTATAATTCTTATAGCACGTTTGGAAAAATTATAAGAGTAAAATTTTTACGATGCGCGCGCGCACTGACAAGTTAGTTGCATTCCTTTTACAAACAGAGAGTAGTGATATACGGGTTAAAATCTTTAGCTATTTTTGTTCTGGTACGCCAAAGAAGTATAACTTCTTTCGTGCGTACATAAGCTCACAAACACATTTTTTTTTGTATTAGAATGTATTGTGTTTCTAGGAACAAATGATTTTTATGAATTATAATGGAATATTTGTATAAAAATATTTCCTTCAATTTTTTAATGTTTCTTCATGTTATGTTCAAATTATAGTTTTAAGTGTAGTTTTGTTAGGAATGTATATTTTTATATATACTAGATACTCACCCTCGCTTCGTTCCGGTTCGTCTCTAGGTACGTTTTGACGCTTAGTATGGAATAGATTTTTTTATATATATTTTTTCGGGATTTTTTCCGATGTTTTAATAAATATTCTGCTATTCGGGGTGAAGACAAATCCAACAAAACAAAGATCATAAAAATCGGTCCAGCAGTTCTTGAGTTATAAGTGTTGCAACAAACTCGACTATATTTATATATATGATGCATGATATAGATATATTTATTATATTTAAATGCGTGACTGAGTTACCGGATCAAGTTGATTAATCTATTAGTTATCTATTATCTGTGGATGAATTAATATGTGAATGAACTAGCGAGAAGTAGAGTTGAAGCCGTAAGATGTTTGAAGGAAAGTAAGAGTGTGAAAGAAGTACGACGTATTTTTGATAAAATAAGAAGTTTATTATACCTGAAAATGTCTTTGTCTATTCTCCTACATATATGTATGTAAAGATTTACCTGTGGATTGTGTGAATAAAAAATTAACGGAAACGTTTAAATTACTTTGTAGAAAACAATCGGAAGCCCACAAATACTGGTTCTATATGTACGCGGTAATAAACTCCTATTTAGATCCAAGTCCTGATGACTCTGTATCTTCCACAAAAATAGTGTCAGTGTTGAAAGACTTCATGGAGAAGTCCAATCTGGCTGAATTTGAAATAAGATTGGACATAGTTTTTGTCTATCACTGCCATTTAGTGCATTTGGAGCGTAGTGAGAGACGAGGTATGTAAAATATCACTTTTTTTCATTTTCGCTTTCTATAATTATATAATGATCACAGTATGGGACTTCAATGTGTGAATTTGTAAGTGGCTAAATATCTTACTCTCGACGTTTCGTCTGGATTGCATCAGCCGTGGTCACGGACAGACTCACAACTCGAGTATGTAAAATAAAATAATAAACAAATCCTCTTGACTGATTTTGATTACGTTGGCTTGTCTTGTTGAGACATTTAATTTAACTGCCTTGGTGGTCTAGTGGCTAGCATGTTCGGCCGTAGATCCAGACGTCCTGGGTTCGAGACTTGAGTCCCGGGTCGGGCCAAGTTCAGATATTGAGTATTCCTGTCAAGAAATTATCAGTAACAGCCCTGCGCTGGGAAGTAGGAATAGAGAGTGAGATTAGCCGCCGTCGCCCAAATCGGTTGGGAGGAAATTATTATTTAGATGTCGTTTACAAATACTCTATTCCCTTCACTCTGGTAGAAGGGAATACAATCAAGGTTATACAAACGGTAAGAAATCAGGCATAAGACCGAGGCTTTATATTCTTTTACCATACTAGAATCTAGGGTGCAGCTAAGTATGTAATATTAGTGGGGTTATTTAGTTGCAATGCACATTCACTTTGTGTGTCAATATTACCAGATTCGATTTCGACACTCAAGACTGATGCTAGGTTCTACCCGGTCTTGTTATTATAAGAGCGAAATACTGTTGACTTGATGACCAAAAACTAAAATAAGGGTGAACATTTATGTTTCTCTATTAAACACTAGCGATTCGCCCTCGCTTCGCTGTGGTTCGTCCCTAGGTACATTTTGACGCTTAGTATGGAATACATAGACTATATACATGTATCTATATAGGTATGATGAGTTTTATATCCCATACTTAAGAAATGTTTGATTCCTCATATAAAATTCCATCCCCCTTTTAACCCCCTTAAGGGATGATTTCCGGGATAAAAACTATCCTATGTCTTTCCCAGGGTCTTATTCTTCAGGGTCTTCATTCATTATAATAGTATTGCATGGATTTGCTTTACTTTTCAGATGAACTTCTGTCAATATTATGGAATACATACAATTATTACGCACAGTTTTCTTCGCAAATCGCAGCAGTAATTAAAGAGAAACGCGCGCCGATTGAGAAGAAATTACGAGATTTTGTTAAAATATGCTCGTGGGACAGAGATCTTAGCTACTGGAGTGTTAAGGACACTGTTGAAAAAGCACATAAAGTGCTCCATAAACATACTAAAGACTTTGAGGTTCGACTTTTTTGCAATATATTTTCCAAGTTTATTTCCTTTTTTCATTTGGAATAATTACTTTTTCTACTAGACAGCTTCATTGAAATAAAAAAAAAGATAATCAGACACGGTATTGCCAATTGTTTTAAATTTTACAAAAAACAAATTAATTAATGTTCAGAAAGTTCAATAGATGACCACACTCCTTGTAATGTATCAAGTAAAACCTAGTTATTATAAGAAATTTAAAACTATTAACCTTGATATAATTCAAACAAATAACGTTCCCTCCACAGAAAGTTCTAAAAGAAAGTGTAGAAAGTTACCTAGTGGATACAACGAGCGAGGTGGGCGCCGACCACGTGGGCATCTGGGACCGGCCCAAGCGCGCCACGCCCGGCGCGGCCGCGGCCGGCGGCGCCTACATGATCGACGTGCAGAACCATATTGTACTCGCTAGGAATATTAAGGTGAGGACTGTTTTTAAATAATATAAATTCGCGAAAATATCCGAAAAGATAGTTTTATTTAAAATGTCAAATGTTCGCATAAATCTAAGAAAATATTATTGTGAGGACTGTTTTTAAAGTTATACTTCTTTTGGCACGTTTGGAAAAAGATATGAGAGTTAAATTTTTCATATAACATTAACAGCCATGGCTGGATTCAACCTTAGCGCCGCCCAGGCATAGTAAAAATTGCCGCTCTATTGTCGAAATTTTGCATAAAACTGATAAAGTTTTGATAAAGTATTTTTTTAATTATTAATTTTTTGAATAATACATAAAATTAATTTATAAAATATGATTTCAACTTTTCGAAAAATGTATTTGTTCTTTTTTTCATTTTTTTTTTGGAAAGTAAGAAGCGTTTTCGATAGCGCGAAGACATTTTTTTCCACCTTCCGAATTTGGCCGTCCTGGGCACTAGCCTCGAGTGCCCCTGGTGTAAATCCAGTGCTGCGGCGACAGCCAAAAAGCGACAAGATGAAGTTAGGACAAAGCGACATGGTTAAGTTAGCTGAATTCCTTTTACAAACAGAGAGTTGTGACATACGGGATGAAATCTTTAGCTATTTTTTTCTGTTACGCCAAAGAAGTATAACTTCTATGTGCACAGTTCAAATCCATGTACACACACACACTTTTTTTTATGAGGAAACTTTCTATGTGTGAGATTTTCTGGTTTTCTGGTGCTATTTAAGCAATTTTTGTGATGTATGTATTTGGTAATGGATGCTGAAAGTAGTTTCATATTCAAAGTAAATATAATATTATTTCATATTTCTTTTCTTATCAGTTATTTTTTTATTATCAGGGTCTATTCTTTATATTTCTTATTATGTAGAATTCAACGACATATATTGTATTACATATATTTATTACACTTGATTTATAAATTAAACTCTTTTCTTCTAAAATCTAAATTAATTTAATATGACTTTTTTTAAACTAAATATTTATATGTATTTTTGTATATTTACTACTATATTGAACACTAACAAAAATTAATATTGCAGAAATACTTAGACCAATCAGAACAACCGTGCTCAATAATATCAGAAAGTAGTCTGCTGTCCAAAGTGCCAACGTTACTAAATAAAGCCAAAGTATTGTGTAAGGATACGATTGCAAACAGTGGTTATCCAGCTTTAGTACAGAGTTTAGATGACTTTGTGACACTTGTGATTGAGACCAGCGCTCATCTGGGATCGTTAGAGGTAACTATATTAATATTCTCAGTATATATTCTTAGCAGAACTACTTATTAGTAGTTCCTCACTAACTTGCATAGTGGTATTTAAATTTAATATAAGAGCAGTGGTAGCCCAGTGGTAATGCGCTCGCTTGAGAAACCAAGTGAAGCGGGTTCAAATCCCGGGTCTCGCGCCTCCGATATTTTCATGTGCGAATCATTTCTAACATGATTACCACTTGCCTTACGTTGAAAGAAAACATCATGATGAAACCTGCATGTCTGAAAGAACCTAGCAAGTTTTCGAAAGACATGTGAAGTCCGCCAACCCGCACTTGGCCAGCGTGGTGGACTATGGCCTGATCCCCCTCGTATTGAAGGGAGGCCCGTGCCCAGCAGTGAGACGATAAAAAGGGATACATTAATTTTTTTTAAAAATAGCTATGGGCAAAATTTTATTACTTGATCATTTGATTATGCCGAATAAATACTATCGCTCTCACTGTAACTTACCTATTTTATTATAACTTCTTAGTAGAGGGATACTAAATTTTGCTGATATGCAGTAAAAAAAAACCAAATTTAATCTCAATTATGTAATTGTGATGATGAAATGATTTGTTTTTATAAGGATTTTTTTATTGTATTTCAAATAACCATTATTTTTTAACATACAATATGACGACACGTTTGGCTCAGTTTGTAGTGACTTTACTTGCTGTGCCTGCGGTCGCGGGTTCGAGTCCCGCTGGGGGTATTCATTTGTGTGATGAGCACGAATGTTTGTACTCCAGTATGGGTATATTATATTTATAATATGTTGTATTTAAAGTTATATATGTGTAGTGTATCAACCATCTGGTACCCATAAGATATGCCTCGTAACTTAACATGGAACTAGATGCTGCTGTGTGTTAATATATTTATTTATTTCCATATAAACTATAAGAGTTAAATAATATATTGTGATTTTTTATAGAACTATTAGAGTCCCACACTTTCCATACATTATTTTCATTTATTACAACAACCGTTTTTACAGTGTACGTCAAATAACTAAACCTATAATATTTTATTTTCAAGGCGGAAGCATCAGCGGAGAAAGAAAAACAAAAATCTCAAGCGAAGAATATAATTCAACAAAAACGTAAAGCTCTCGCAGATCTATTCAAGTATTTGGCGAAAATGGGACTCAATTACAGGACAGGTTTGGTGATACTCTCAGCGTCGGAAGAATTGTATGACTTTACCATACCGCCAATCGATTTGGACGCAGCTATGAGCTATTTGAAGAGCAGGTTTGTGTATGAATGCTTATTGCTTTCTTTCAGTTTTTTGTTCTTAGGTTTATTTAGTTATTTGTGATTGAGACTTCAATAAAGCGGAACTATCTTAGAAATGGGCTGTTCATTTCTTTTATATATTAAGGATCTACGATGTTTCTGCCCTATTTTGTATTTCTGTATCTGTTCTACAGTTTTATTTGCACCATTTTAGAGTTTACCCTCGATATATCCATTGTACATTTCTTAATGTTATGTATTATTTGTAAAACGGTTTATATATATATATATATATATATATATATATATATATATATATATATATATATATTATATATATATATATATATATTATATATATATATTATATATATATATATATATATATATATATATATATATATAATATTTTAATATTCCAGGCGATGTGACCAAACATTACTCATGCTGTGGTCGGGGTGTGAGAAGTACTTCCAGAAGAACATTGCTCGCCACAGACTCTTTAGTGGTGCGTTACAATCACCGCACAGCGACCTCGGTATACAAAACATTGAGAGATGCAAGGGTTTTGCTGCACAATTGTTGGTAAGACTTTGTTTTTATATAGTATTAATATATAGATTTTTCGTTAAACTGTAAAAAAAGTTTCTTGATAGTTTTTATCATTTTCTTTTAGAAGACGTTTTAGATCTTTATGTAACTCAGCTATATATTTGTATTATTTCAGAAATTAACAAACACTCAAAAGAAATCAATATCCAAATACACAAACTACATATGTGCATTGCGTACAGTGACTACGAACCTCACTAACGCTCTTGAAGCAGACACTTGTAGTACTAATATTACTACTTTGAAAAATAAACTGGACATTTTAGTCAAATGCTACGCGCAAAGTAGCATCTTACTCGATCAATTTTGTATTGTCCTTAAGTCCATACCTGAAAAAGGTATGAATTCTAATTTGGGGCCAGAATTTGATATTGTTTTATCCGACTCGCCCATAGCGCGATGTTTCAAAGATAGCGACGAATGGAAAGAACTATATAAGAAAGTCAAAGCCATTATAACCCAAGTCGATAAACAAAAGGCGGCCCTAACTAAATTAGTAAAATCCAACCCCAAACAATTCGGTAACGTAATCGATTTACCAAACGTTTCACAAACTCATATCGATATTGTTGAAGATGCTAAGAGTAATCTACAAACGATAATCGAGAAGAGTGAGGTGATTTTACAAGAATATAGTTTTAGATTAAAGACAAAAATTATTGACGGTTTCCTCCCACAACATCCATTACTGCGCAGTATTGAAAATTTAGTGAAATATCTAAAAGAAACTCTAAAAGACCTAAATAAACTAGACGAGTCTAACGACCAAGAAATGGATGAAAAGCCATCCAATACAATAATTGCCCAAGCAGAAGACATCGTAGCGACAATGTTACTAATGATCCAGTCACTTTATAAAAAACATCTACGCGCAAATAAAAGTATGGAAAATATCGATGTTTTAAATGCAATAGACGAAATAATCGATGAATGTGGAAAAGAGAAAGAAGAATCTAAAGAAATTTTAGAAGATAAACATTTGAAGGAACTCTTACAAGACAGTATAACAACAGATTCAAAATTATTACAATTGGATACATTGATTAGTAAAATGCGTTCATTATTAATCGATTATGTCGATTTTATCGCGTTTAGATCTGACATAGATGGAGTAAGGACAGCAGTGATGAGAGTGGTGCCAATATTAGAGCAAGTTGTGCTCTTTGTTCAATACTTCGTATCGCAAAAGGTTGCCGTACACAGAGTATCTTGTAAGATGTTGTCGGTGTTGTTGAAGATATTCTCAGATCTTGCTACTAAAGGGTATGGCTATTAACATTTTAGTTTTATTATTAATAGTAATAATTTGATTATTGGTTTTGATATATATTTTTTATGAGAAGTATGTATGTATTTAATGCTGTTTTAATCATATTAAGTTTTAACTTAGCTCAACAAATTATATATGGCATTAAAAATTAAAATATTTTTTTCTATCCCTAAATTCCATTACATATACATGCATTATTTATATTATTCTATAGTTATTTATTTATTACTTTAATAAGAATATCTTAGACACCAAATTTGTAATTTTTATATATAATATGACAGGTTCTGTAAACCATCTGACCTCGATATGGAAGGCGAAGGTGAGGGCGGTCCGGGAAAGCTTTCTGGAGGAATGGGTCTCGGTGAGGGAGAGGGGCAAAAGGATGTCTCTGAAAGAATCGAGAATCAAGTAAGAAATACCATATTAATACCTAGTAAAGAATAATAATAATCTCCTTCTGAACGCTCATTACTTCAAAGATTACACTCAATATTGTTTGCTCACTGTGCTGAAAATATTATTTCATTCGTACATTTTTCATTTTTTTTATAACACTTGTATAATAGTAACTCACTAGTCTGAGTCTGTAGATGCCCTTCGCATTTATAAAATTACGAGAACAGAAGGGATGGTTTTTTCCGATTTATTCACAAATATCATCACCGATAGCTTATTTTCACAAAATGTTTGTATTCAGCCCTTTTTAATGTCCCACTGCTGGGCACGGGCCTCCCTTCAATACGTGGGGGGATCAGGCCATAGTCCACCACGCTGGCCAAGTGCGGGCTGGCGGACTTCACATGTCTTTCGAAAACTTGCTAGGTTCTCTCAGACATGCAGGTTTCCTCACGATGTTTTCCTTCACCGTAAGGCAAGAGGTAATCATGTTAGAAATGATTCGCACATGAAAATATCAGAGGTGCGAGACCCGGGATTTGAACCCGCTTCACTCGGTGTCCCAAGCGAGCGTGTTACCACTGGGCTACCACTGCCTTAAAATGTTTACAAATATTCAAAGCCATTCCTTCCTTGAAGGTTACTTCAAGAATCTAAACTATTAGGAAAATCGGTCATCTAGATTATTTCTCAGTCTCAGAAAACTCATTGCGGCGGGGAACTTCAATTTATAATATATAATGATGATGATATAATTCTTCATACTTTTAGGATCAATTAGACGACGCTCATCGGCCGGGCGAAGAGAAGAATGAAGAAGATCGCGACTGCAAGGAAGAAGAGAAGGGAGTTAATATGACAGACGACTTTGACTCACACTTGCAAGATGTGGAACGAAAAGGTATCTGTCGCCATTACGATAAAACTAATTGTAAAACTTGATGTATTATGCATTGTTGCGAAAGATACTACATATATGTACAAGACATGCTAAAAAGTGATTGAAAAATAGGTTATACAAATTCCCTAATATATTTATTGTATGTTTTTTAACTTTATTTTAAAATAGCTTACTTTCGCATGTCTTATTTTATTATAAATAATTGACTGTGTACTCCTGCCTACATTATTATTATTAATTATTGTATTACTTTATTATATAAAAATTTGTTAATATTACAATTACTTGCATAATAATATTTTATTTTATTTTTAATATATTTGTTTTCATTTAAATTAATTTTAAAATGTTAATTATAGAAGATGAAGAATCAGATCAAGAAGACGATAAAGACGATGCGGATAAACAGATGGGTGATACAGATAATGCAGCTGAAAAGTAAGTAAATTTTGTTTAAATTACAAAAATATTTTTTGACAATAAAATCATTTTTTCACTAATATCGTAAGTAAACATCTGCTTTTAAATATCTCTAATGAACATTAACGTGGTCCAATTTTAATAGAAAGTTCATAAAAGCAAATAACAAGGCATTAATAAGAAAAATCTAATTAAAAAATAACGATAAATACTATTTCTTAAAATATAAGGCTAGACCAACAAATATGGGGCTCAGAAGACGAAGAAGACATGGAAGAAGATGGTAAAAAAGATAAAGAAGAGAAGGGAAAAGGTGAAAGTACAGGAGAGAAAGAGATGGCTGCGAAGGAGCAGGAACAAGGAACTGATGACGGGAATGAGGGGAAAGAGAAACAAAAGAAAAAGGATATCAATGAAATGGAAGAGCCTGAAATTGATGATGATCATGTAAGTTTGGTCACAAAATTCTTATATTTTCTTTTAATTTAGACTTTAAATTATAGTATGTATTGATGTGATAAATCTTATAATCTTAAAATCTTAAGGAGCGATTCTTGTATATAAATGTTTTTCGTGTATCTGAGAAACGGCGCTAACGACTTGGATCAAATTTTGTATTAGATAAAGATTTTCTTTTTAAGTTTATCTATATTTAAAAAAAACTTTTGTAACTATTTATTTTTTATCTATCTGCTCTCATGCTGATAATGTCATATAGCGCCATCTCGTAAATGTTTGTGCTACTTGCATTGTCGCCAAACCTGAAATACCTTACGCCGAGCGAAGCTCGATCGCCCACTTACTTAGTAATTAAACATGCTACAAAATTTAACATCTGCTAGATTGATCCTTACCACGGTAATCAACAACAACTCCCCGAACCAGAAGATTTTGAACTGCCCGACAACATGGATATGGACGGCGAGGATGGAGATGATGATAAGGTGGAATTTTTTTATTAGTATTTAATTACATGATTTACGTAAATATTTAGTACTATTTGTTATCAGCCATTTCATACTATATAGCTTATTATATTTTTATATACTTCCTAAATCTCCCTTATCGCCAGTGCAGTAGTAATGAAACTGATTAATATGAGATATATAAACAAATATAACTTATTCCAATACATATTTGTTATAAAGTAAAAAAAATAGTAGGAACCTTTCATTATTTAAACTCGATCGATTTTTAATTTTAATTACTTTTAATAAAAAAAATATACTTGATCTTTAATTATACTACATTGTTTATAATATTAGGATGGTGAAACGGAAACAGAAAATCCATTCGAAATAGATGCAATGAAAGAAACAATACCAGAAGAAGAACCCAAAGAGAAAGAAAAAAAGGGCAATAAAGACGGTCTAGAAGTTTCCAGTGACGAAGAAGATGGAGGAGACGATAAAGAACAGGTAAAGTAAAAAAAAATCTATCATTTATGCAAATGATAGAAAAATCATCGTCTCCCAAGAAGTTTTGCTGACAATTAATTTTCATATCTAGTTATACTTATTTTTATATTTATTTATTGTACAAGTATTTAACTGATTTATACTAACAAATAATAAACATAGCTACTTTTATGTAGAACAAAGAGGGCGCAGAAGAAATAGAAGAAGACAAAATTGACTCAAATGATGCTGATGCTGAACAAAATGAAGAGGATACTAACAACGATGAAAAAGATAAAGACCAAGCAGATACTAATCCAGAAACCGAACCCGAAGGCGAACCGGAAACTGCATTAGAATCAGAAGAACAAAAACCAGAAGAAAAAGAAGATGAAAACTTGCCCAAGAATCCTGAAAATATAAATAATGAAGAAGTAGAAGAAAAACCACACGAGGCCAATCCACAAGCAAATCCGTCGAATGAAGATCCTTCTGCAGAAGACAAGGTGGAAAATGCAGAAATGGAAAGAGGAACAAATGATAACGTTGAGACGAACACTGAACAGACCAAAGATGAGGATGCTGCGCCATACGTGAGTATACTTTATATAAATATGTACGAGCAGCCCCTAACGAGATTCAATGAGTACTTCATTGACTATATATTCTGTGAATCTAAAATACTCATATTCCGTTAAACGTGGCCAGATGATGCTAGAACTTTACCGTTTAGAAGGTGCAATAAAAATATTTTTATTTTGTATGAAAATAAAAATTTAAGAAATATTATTTTTTTATTGTTACAAATGTTGTTGTTATGATGTAAACAGTATATTCCCGAAAGGTTTTTAGTAAATTAAAAATGATCCTGTATTGCGGTATTTTTAACAGTGAAAGCTCTGGGATTTAACTAGCCTAAATCTTTTTCTGGTTCATCAAAATAATAAATTTATTATGCTATAATATGTAACTTTGCTCCTAACTTCTATACCATTCAATAGACAGTGCCAGATGAGATGTTGTATACATTAATTAAAACGATATCTTCATGACCTATTTAGGCCACAGCGGCGAATCACACTGAGATTAGCCAGATGCGCAGGAGATATTATAGTGCACAAGTGTACGAGTGGACATAATTCTTGACTCTCTATTCTTGTTACTGTCATACTCCGGTAGGCACCTGGGTGAAACACTGCAAAATTTCCAATTCCGGGCTGTTACTGAGACTTTCTTAACAGAGAGATTCGATAAATAAAGTTGTCCCGACCCAGAATTGAACCGAGGACCACGTTACCCACTAGACCATAGAGGCAGACACGTTACATATACATTAATTTAAGGTATTTCAAATGGATGTTATTACTATTATATTATTATACTGTGTTATTCAGGAACAAATGCAAGAACAAGTAGGTGAAGATATCCAATCGACGGGACGCTCAGAGCTCGACAAGAGTGACAAAGGGCACCGTGGTGAGAAGCAACCAGCTAGAGCAGAACGTGCGAGAGACGAACAAAAGCAGTTTGAGAATAAACCTGGGAAGACAGATCAGGAACGGACCCTTGGTGAGTGGGATTTATTATATTTATTTGTATTAAATGTTGGCTTTGCTGAGATGCTATTTTTTGGGTTCCTACCGTCCTATCGTTCCTACGATGGAAAAATTCTATTCCACTTCTTGATCCTGGATGACATGATCTAAATGTGCCATTTTAAATGTTTACAAAAATGTAATTATTCTAACTTCTTCAGAATCTTAGTTATCCACTCGCTATTTTTTATGAAACAATTCAATTTTATTCCTTTGTGCCTGGCATGGTTTTAAAGCGTACCAGTTGAGCACAGATTACTTCATCAATGTCACGTCACAATCACACGTGTCACAATGTAGAGATCTCTTAAAGAAATAAGTCATTCTTTGTACACACGGTATCTGTTTTCTATTTTTATGTGTATTTTTGTGGTACATCCATACTAATTTTATAAATGTGAAAGTGTATTTGTTTGTACTTGTTTCACGTCGAAACGGAAAGACAGATTGGCGTGATTTTTTGTGTGAAGATAGTTTGAGAGTTGGAGAGTGACATAGGCTACTATTATTTACCGCGGGAGATTATCTAATTCCCACGGGAAAACACGTAAATCGTAATACAACCCAAAAAATATTTATGATCAGGATTACTTGAAACTTGGTATTAATGCTCTTCAATAAAATTGAATAAATATGTTTTTTAGCACTTTTCGAAATTCATCCTATAGGGGGCTAAAATTTGTATGAAAGTTTGTACGAAACTACCAGCTTTTTTTGTAGTTTTAGCGCGAGCGAGGCTTCTGGTTCTGCTAGTAAATAAATAAATAATTCTAATCATGCCGTCTCCCAGGTGATGTTAACGAAAAGAAACATAAGAAGGCGCACACACTGAACACTGAGCAAGAGGAGTCGGAGGAGGTCGGGGAGGCGCAGGAACAAGAGCAAGAGGCCGACGCGTACCAACATGTGAAGCAAGCGGGGAAGGATGATATGCAAGTATGTGTCTCATTAAATACTAGACTTTTAATAGAAAATGGCACGCCTTGGGAATGAAGTAATTGTATTCAGGCTACTTCAATTTTATAGAAATATTGTAATTTATAATTAAACTTCATAAAAAAAGATAATGTAAGTAATATTAGTCCCGCTGAGTTTCTTTCGCCAGTTCTTCTCAGGTCTGAGGCTTCTTCTTTCCGAACTGGTAGTAGACTCATGACGTTCAGTAAAAATTGTCATAATTTAATTCTGGATAAAATATTTTGAATTTTAATGAATGAATTTGAATTTAAATATGTTGGGATACAAATATGCTAGGACCTTAACACAGCACCAACTAGTTCCATGGTAAGTTACGAGGCTTGTGTTATGAATACCAGATAGTTGATATACTACACATATAATATAACTTTTAAATACATACATATTATGAATATAAACAACACCCTTGACTGGAGTACAAACATTCGTGCTCATCACACAAATGTATGCCCCCAGCGGGACCCGAACCCGCGACCGCTGGCACAGCAAGTCACTACAAACTGAGACAAACATGTCGTAAGGATAGTTTAACAACCATATAATTAAGTAGGGTTATGGTTGACATCATTAACCAATAACACAAATACCCTAAAACAATGATTTAACCCTGAAATACCATAGATCAAAAAAGAACTAGATAAACAATCCCATGCAAAAGTTAACTAATTATTCTAGTTGAAATAAACATACAGTAATGTAAATTGAACCTATAATGCAATGGTTAAAGTTGTTTAAATGTTCAAATGAGCGCTCATTCGGTGAGAACATTTTTTGTCGCTGATTGTGTATCTAGTATTATTTTGATCGAGGTGAAATACTGATTAGTTTTCAATTCATTGTAAACGTAAAGTTAGATTTTTTAGTTGCTTTGTAATCAATAAATGTTGTCAATTCAATTCAATTTTAAAATTCAATTCAATTAAGTTGGCAAATAAGTGATGTCGCAGGTTGCTATTAGCATACACAATATACAGAGAATCGCGTTTTGAGAGCTAAAAAAAACAAAGCTGATTGGTAGTGCCAATTACCCAATTACACAATAACCAAGTTACCACCAAACCACGACCTTACAGAAGTACTATGCTAATTAACAACTACTTTTTATCATGTCCAATTATAATTTCAAAGGAAACTAGAAATTTTAAACATATTATATGGTAACAAAAATCATTTTAGGTTGTCGATGCAGCGACAAAAGAACAAGCTGATGAGCAACCAACTCTGCAGCAAGAAGAAGATGAGGAAGCAGAGAAAATGAAAGAAGACGAAGAAGTAGCTATGGACGTAGATGATGATGATATACAGGTATATTATGATTACACCAATATATATTTTTTTAAACTAGCGATTCACCCTCGCTTTGCTTCGGGTTCGTCCCTAGACAAAAACAAATTATCCCACGGGAACCGTACATTTTTACGGTATAAAAAGTTCTATATGCTATTCCAAACTATAATCTATCTCTGTGCCAAATTTCATCCACATCCGGTCAGCCGTTCTGGCATAAAAGGGTAAAAAAATCCATCGGGATGTTTGTTACTTTATTATTATTGATGAATGAACATGTTGTCTATGAACTTTGACATGATATTAAAACATAATACAGAAATGCAAATAAATCATGATAATGATTAATGATTGATATTTTTAAGAATTAAATTGTTTTATTAAATAATTATAGGTAGAAAAATCTGAAGATCTAAAACCAGAGAAAATGAAAGAAGGCACAGATAAAGATCAAGATAAAAGTGGCAACAAGAAAGATGGCGGTGACGAAACCACCGGTGAGACTGGTATTGAAGTGGAGGGAGATACCGTGTTAACTGCGACCGTGTCTAGAGGACGCGACACCACTTATCATACTAAGTAAGTATACATCGGGTTTCATTAGGATAGGATTAAGGATATGAAACGAAGAGAAATTAGTTCAATGAAATGCCAATAGATGGCGTTATATTTATCGATTTGTTATTGATGTTGAAAAATTTAACCTTTTAACAAAAAACTAAATAAAGGATAATGAAATAAAGCAGTCATTATATAATGAGTTTGTTCTATTTATATATGGCACGGTTTACATTTTGTAAATTGTATAAAGATTATATTAAGAAATTACTGATAAAAACCAATTAATACTTTCTTATAACAAAAAAAATGAATACTTAAAAACTTAGGTAGAGTGATTCAAGAGGAAGGTTTATACGTATAATACATGCATATTATAATATAGAAAAGTCGAGAAATTCAAAGATTTGTATTTCATACTAACCTGCAATAAATTCAATGTTTTTAAGGCTCGAAGACACTCAACATACGGACAACATAACAGTGGAAGAGTACATAAGCATACGTCAGTGGATGGAGCGGGGCGCGGGCGGGGGCGGGACGGGCGCGGGGGGCGGGCGCGCGGCGGCGGCGTGGCGCAGTGCGTGGCGCGACTGCGCGGGGGACGCACGTGCTCTGTGCGAGCGGCTGCGGCTCGTGCTCGAGCCTACCGCGCGCTCGCGGCGTGCGGGTATGTACAATTTCTTTATAAAAAATCTGACTTATTTATATAGACGACGACGGCACGTTTGGCTCAGTTTGTAGTGACTCTACTTGCTGTGCCAGCGGTCCCGCTGTGGGCCTTCATTTGTGTGTTGAACACGAATGTTTGTACTCCAGTCATGGGTGGTTGTATTTATAATATGTATGTATTTAAAGTTATATATGTGTAGTGTATCAATTATCTGGTATCCATAGCACGGGCCTCGTAGCTTACCATGGAACTAGATGGTGTTGTGGGTTAATGTCCTAACATATTAACATATTGTCCCAACATATAAGACATTTATTATTATAGTATGGACGAACTAGACCTTCTTACCGGATTAGTTTTAAACATTATGTTTACAAAACAACAATATCTCATGTATAGGTTATCTGCTGGCAACATTATATGTTAAAGCGACATAAAAGTAAAATTTTATGTATTATTAATTATTCGCACTGAAATGTCTGGACAGATTTGGATGAATGCACAGATAGACCATGACCTAACTGTAATACAGGCTACGTTTAGGCACAGAGTTCGTATTTCCTTATAATCGTCACTATGATTTATTTGGCAAAATGAAATTTAATAATAATTACACTATATAAACTACAAATTCGAATGTTTCGAGTCATATGTGTACGCGCGGTTGTAAATCTGTTTGCGTTGCTGAGTGCGCGTGCGTGCGTGCGTAATATGTTAACAGTTACTGAAACGGCTGGACGGATTTAGGCTAAATTTTATATATATATACATAGATGAAATTCAGTAAATACACATATACATTATGACATATTATATATGAAAAAATAAAACGATATTTTCTAAAGCAAGTCTATCTAATTCTCAGGCGACTTTCGCACGGGTCGCGCTATCAACATGCGCCGTGTGATCCCCTACATCGCGTCGCACTTCCGCAAGGACCGCATCTGGCTGCGACGCACCAAGCCCGCCAAGAGGGACTACAAGATAGCAATCGCCATAGACGACTCCAGCTCCATGTCCGACAATAGGAGTAAGGAGCTGGCTTTTGAGAGCCTGGCTTTGGTGTCGCAGGTGATTATATCTTTATCTACCTCCGTCTTTTTGAAGTCAATTTAACTTGGCAAATGAGGAGGTATTTAATTTGGGTGTGTTAATTGTATGCAATTATTAATAAAAATAAAATTTTCATCTATTTATTAAAAAAAAAACTGTGTATCGGTTGTTGGAATTTTTTGTCAAAGTAATTGTTATTTATTAATATATCTTTATGTCCAAAGAAGATGATTGGTTATAAGTATACAACATGATTTGCTATATAAATGTTGTTGTCTTAGAAATTGGAATGTAAAAGTATTGTTATAAAATAAACATATTACATTCTTCATATTCTTAGTGCATCTCTAAAATAGTCAATTACTTATAATTTCAAATAAAATATTAAATTAATGGTTATATATTAATGGTCATTTATAGTTAAATCTATTAATTAACATGAAATATTTCATTTTATTTTTTCAGGCACTAAATCTCCTCGAATCTGGAGACTTAGCAGTATTAAGTTTCGGTGAAAAACCGAACCTCTTGCATCCATTCACTGAACAGTTCTCTGAACATTCCGGCGCGAAGATCCTAGAACAATTACGTTTTGAACAAAACAAGACAAAAATAGCTCAATTATTAGACTTTTGTACGGTTATGTTCGATCAGCAATCTATAAGAAGTGATGCTTTGAACGCTAAATTACTGGTTATAGTTAGTGATGGGAGAGGGATTTTCTCCGAAGGAGAAACGAGGGTGTTGCAAGCGGTCAGGCGAGCGAGACAGCAAGGCATATTTTTGGTTTATGTTATCATTGATAACCCGGATAATAAGGTAAGAATTATTTATATTGTGAATGCTCGTAAAAATTAAACATATTCAATAGTTAGTTATAAATGTCTGTGATTTCTTAGCAATAAATTTTAGTATATTTATATAGGTCTAGACATATTTTGACTGTTTGAGAGGACAGTAACAAATGCCTGGTATGTTATTGTATACAAAGAAATTTCTTTCTTTGTCTAACCATTTAACCATACTTAACATAAACAGACAAGAAAAACAAACTTCATATACACATAAACATGTCTTTTTTCTTCCAGGATTCCATAATGGATATAAGGCGCCCTGTACTTGATCCTACAACAAATTCTCTCTCCGGCTTCGTACCATACTTGGATACGTTCCCGTTCCCTTTCTACCTCATCCTACGGGATATGTCAGCGCTGCCAAATGTACTGGGAGATGCTTTGAGACAATGGTTTGAACTAGCCGCTAACACTTCTTGAACTTAAGTAAAAAGATTACATTTAAATAGATATAATTTTTTATAGAAATATGTATGGAAATGTCAAAGTAAATATGAAAAAATAGAGTTTAAATAAATAATTATGTTTTATAAGTCCTAAAGTGAACTGTTTGGTTGTAAGGAAGTATTTTTTTACAAAATTGTGTAGAATAAAAACGTAGTACATATTTTGTTTGTTATATTTGTCTATATTTAGTAGACGCCCATAATTTAAGTCAGTAAGACAAATGTGTATATTATAAAGAAATAAAATATTTCATCTCTCTCTCTCTCTCTTATTTATATAACTCTCTTAAATAAATATAATAATTACATAACAGTAATAAGTAAGGATGTTCATATTTCATAAACAAATTTTCATCTAATGTGTACCCAAAAAGTAAAAAAAAAAACAAATGAAATGAAAAAAATTATATGAAAGTTAATTCATATAATTCATGATCCTTTTATGTAGATAACACATCTATTTTTAAATAAATCAATATAGATTACTGGAATAGGAAAAGTGGAATGTAATTAAAGTATTGTAATTATTATTAGTTTTTTTTAACTAGTAAAATAATTGAATTAAAAATAACTAGTAAACTGAATTGAAGGGTTTCTGGAAGTAATCTCTAAGATATAAGTTATTCTTTGTCAACATTGTGTTACTTTATTTTATATTACATATAATATTTTATGGTACATAAATAAATTTCTTTTGAAAAACAAATAACGAAACTTACACATTATTTTTCACGTCCATACACCATTGGATATCAATTAACTCCTCCTGACTTTAATTTTAGTCATTCTTGAAAGTTTTGATGGAACTTTATGTATTTTTTGACAATATTTGGTTAGGTGAGAACCTTCACAATAGCATGGACACAACGAGACATGGAAGGTTGTGTGTGATACAAAGGTGTTGATATTACTTTTGCAGATTATCTGATAACTGCCACTTGGAAGAAATGACAGTGTACATAACAACTAAAAAATAAAATACTTTTTATAGATTAAAAAATTTAAGCTAATTAACTTCATTTATCACTTATATTTATAAATAAAGAAATATTTGCTTTGAGTAAACCTTGAAAACTTCAATATTTAAGGTACTTTTCTCCATGTTTCATCCACCTTGTATATTATGTACACAGTACAAGGATGAGCATTGTCATTTTTAAATTTTTGTGAACAATGGAAGTACCAAAATTGATCTTTTTTTTTGGTATACTTTTTTGACCATAAATACTTTGCCCTATTATTTTTAATTTCAAATTTAGTCACACTCCAAAATTCAAAGTTGAATATTAAAGTAAACAAAGAAAACTTCAAATTTAAAAAATATTATTGTATATTTGTCAACTGAAATTAAACAATATGACATGTTCCGCTTTGCTATCTTCCAAATTAACAGAAACAGTACTAAAACATGTTAACATTTAGGCCTATATTATGTTATAAATATTAAACCATGACCTAATCAAAAAACATTTCGCAAGCAAGCTATGCCTAATGAAAATATCTTAACTAAATATTTGTAGATATTCCGAAACTTATTTTGCATATAATAGATCAATGCACCGCTTAAATTGTATTTACCTAATATACATACAATAAGAAAATTACCTACACTCGTATATCATACACTGTGTAGATAGTTTCATAAAATTCAACAATTGTAATAGCAAAATATAAACTATGTTAAAGTTTATAATAAAATACGCCTTAATCATTTAAAATATTAAATATTTATTGACATATAGCGACTGCATTACACTTGTGCACTTAGAATAATTAATAGCATTTTTGGACAGATTTAAATTTTGATTTACACATCTATAATGAAGAAGTCTCCTATATATTTTTTTGGATTGATTATAAAAATTTAAGTATCAAATAAAAATATGTTTTTTTTTAAATATGTAAACAAATGAAAAACTTCGGAAACTTTAAAGATGCACTTGTAAAAATAACGTGACGTCACGCGACCTGAACCATCGAAATTTATTGATAGATTTCAAAAAAAAATCACTGGTTTATTAGTTTTGATCTTTAACACCTCCAGGTAAATTTCTAAGAAATCTATTGTTAACTGTAACGCCGGCGTGTCCGCGGTCTTTGAGGGAATATTATTATTCCATTGCGTTAAATATGATATTAACAACATCATGAAACTTCTCCATTAGTAATAACAAATCTCTTTAGATGACTAAATTTTAATATATTTTTATACATTACTAAACGTATGCAGAAATTTAACACAAGTGTAATCAATCGAAGTGAATAAATAGTACAAGTTAAATAAAAAAAATGTTGCCCTTTCATAGTACATTTGAGCGTGTTTAAAGCTGTTTAGCAACTTATTTACAACTACGTGAAAGTTATTTGTTATTCTGTAAAAACTCAGTATTCCTTTATAAAAATATTCGATTAAACTCACTGGTAGATAATGTTGCCAGGTATTCTAAATAATAGATATTCCAATATTTCACGCATATTTGGACCTCTTGACATTTTTATGAATCAATCCTTTCAAAAGACTTTTTTAACTGGCAACACTATCTTTTAAAGAGCTTATAAAAGATATAGAAAATTCTATCTAAAGTAAAGGCCATCTCGGTGTTTCGGTGACTATATCACATACTAATAGACACTACTTTCGTTTTTTAAAACTTCTATAAACCCTAAAATCTATAGTTTATCGTACAAGAAGTATTAATATCTGTATATGTTGGTCGTTTTAATGGTATTTATGAAATAAAAAGAAAATTGAACTGAATCTTAAATAACTAGTACAGATTGTGATTTATTAAAAAATATATGCAGATAATAGTTATTGTTATTTACTGTTCAGTAAAATATTATTGAGATGTATAAGCACCTGAAGCATTATTGGGCTATTATAAAAACTTTTTTTTAATATGATTTGAAATTTTTTAATATTGATCACTTCCAAAGTAATAAAATAATCCATGTGAATTCAAATTTCTATTAAATTTGAATGGTGGTTGGAACACTTTACATTTACTTTATTATCTGTATACAATTAACTAAGCTCAAAACGATGAAGAATATATAGACAAGGCGTCCAATCTCCATAAAGTTTCATATGAGAAATCAGTTTGCAAAATTTTTTAGAGCTATCAGTTCCAGATACTGCCACGAGTCGTACTGATGGATTTACGTAGCTATTTACGACGTGAATTTAGCTGTATGTCAGTAGCACGAAGTTAGTAATTAGCAAATAAGTGTGAGTTTAATTAACCTTTCTTGTCCTTCTTGGGACATAGCGACCACAGCGCTCTTTACTTAGCAGCATTATTTTTTCAAATTTTTGGGACTTTTACATAGAGAGATTGGACTCCTTATCAATATTCTTCATGCTCGAAACATAAATGTTTTAAACACCATAATAATGCATATATCTGCAAATAAAAATATAATGTAAATAAATTATAAAAAAATGTTAAATATATGAACCAATTTATACATAAAATAATTATATAGTAATAGTATCTGTACTATATGAAGTTTAGAGTTTTTAATATAAAATTATTTTTCATTGTTGGAATTTAATCTTTCATAGAGCAATTCATATCGGCATTGTTATAACAAAATTATAAATAATTTATGTTAAATACATAATAATCCTGCCTTTCACATTATTTACTCTCCTTGGACGAATGGTTATTGGTATCTTCAGTCTTTTCGCTGTCACTGTAGAACTTAGGCTGCAAAAAAAAAACATAGAATTAATGTTTAGAAAAACAAATGTTATATTTAAATTAAATGACTATAAAGAAAAAGAAATGTAAATTTATGATAAGTAGGAAATTTACATTCACATATGTAAGCGTAACAGTGGCATAACTTTCAGGTCAATTTGGAGCCATTACAGTGTGTTAAGCCCCTTTTATACTAAAGGCCCAATATAAAAATAGAACATTTATTGTGAAACTATTAAAGGTCACGATTTTATTATTATTTATTTTAATAATCGTCTATCTCATGCTATGTTGTTTATGAATTTTATAATAAAAGAACAAAATGTATTAAAAAAACAAACTTAAAACGGCACTAGTAAAATACAGTGAAAACTAACAAAAGAAAAGATATCATAAAAGCTTGTTGATTGGCTCAAGGGCATTAAAATGATATAAGGTGATGAATATACAAATAGACACAATCAATTTTGTTTCGTGTTTATAAAAATTGTGAATTACAATTAATTAAGCACAAAAAAAAAACAAAATAAATAAACACTTCAAACAATTAGTAAAAAAATAGGATAAAAATCACTCAATATAAATACATTTAAATTTGTTTTAGATATAAAGTACATAAATTCAAACACACGTACAAATTTATATAAAACAAAAAAAAATTAATAGCTATTCTGGCGGGGAAAAGATATGGAAAAAAGTCTCTTAGGGTTAGAAACTTCATTCAGTAATGCAAAGTGATAACTGCTATATTTTGAAAAATACACACAATGGAGAAAAAACATACAAAAACAAATCCAAAAAGCATGAGGTTCTAGACACTGGGCTCGACTTACAATATCAACATGTTACTATACAGTCGTGACTTTATTGCCGAGTCCGTTTTTCACACCGTTATAGCTTGTAAAACCCTAAAAATAAGTATATTTGTCACTGTGTGAACCATTTTCATTGTTTCAAACAATCTATACGTTGTTTATGTGCATATATTATTAAAATTCAAAATTTAATCAGAGGCCAAAAGAAAGAGTACATTAATATGGTATATTATAATTGACTTCATATACTCAGTATTAGCCATTATTAAGTCTATTTACTACAATTTAGTCGACGTTTTCATATAAAATAAATTTATTCATTTAATTATACAATCTGTTGAATTAAAGTTAAATTTTCAATAAAGAGTATTTATGGAAAACATAAACTGTCATAACTAAAAACACCTTTGCCATTCATTTCCTGGCAAAATTAAAAAAAAAATTGTGACAATTAAAATGTTCAAGTCACCTCGTCGTGTTTCTGGTCGGAGATGCGCTCGTCGTCGTCATCGCTGTCATCGTCGCCCGACGAGTCGCCGCCGGAGCCCGCGCCCACGTTATCTGACGCTTTCGCTGTTAAAACAGACAAACATACATTATTAGTATATGAACAGCGAAAAATTATAACATTTTCAACATGCTTTCAGCTTTTTCATAATATAACTATTATAAGTAACTAATACTTTTTTACATTAACGCTTATATTTGATATTTAAATAAAACTATCTTTTCCTTTTTTTTCGTGAGTTTATTTTGATTTTTGGTTTCCGACGTTTCGAATGCTTTACAGCAATCACATTCACGGGAGAGACTAAGGTGTTAGATATCTCAAAGGCATTATATATTTGTTACAGAGAGACTACCCACAAAAGATCATAATGAATTCAAAAAATTGAAAAATGGCACCAAAGTACCTTACAATAAGTATTTGTAAATGTTAATATTACAACATTTTTATAATTTTTATAATTGAATATGGAGTATTATTTATATCATTTTAGTTGTTATTATTATAATTATAAATTTTTTAGAAAAGATAGTTTTATTTAAAATATAACTATACTGGCGACTCACTCTCGCTTTGCTTTGCGTTCATCTCTAGACAAAAACAAATCTATACCACGCGAACCATACATTTTTCCGCCTATAGCCTTTCGCAATAAAGGGGCTATCTAATACTAAACGAATTTTTCAAATCAGATTAGTAGTTCCTGATATTAGCGCGTTTAAACAAACAAACCAACAAACTCTGCATCTTATAATATTAGTATACATAATAAAATTTTGGAAGTCTAATTAAAAAAATGCGAAAAAAGCTTCTATTTTAGTTTTTTAAACAAAACATTTTTTAAAACAAAAGTGAAATTATCTAACAAAAATAAAAATACTAAGTTAATAGTTTAATCGGATTCATAATAAGAATGAGCATGTATGCAAATGCGGACTTAGTGATTCAGAAATGATCGACAAAAATATTTAATGGCGCTCGAGCGTCACTAGAGACCTGTCATTTGTTTGAACTACAGAAATAAAATTAATAGGTCACTAGCCAAACTATTACACCCACTGTCAGTCCCATTCGATACAACCAGTGAGAGATTTAAGATGAGCAACCCATTACCATAATAATTAATTTGACCCGACTCAGTACCCGAACACAGTCTCAAGATGTCAAAATAAGCAGCCATCTAAGCCACTAGATATACAAGGCACGTATTACATAGTTACTGTTCTGTTATAAATTTCAAGAAATTAATTTATAATATTATTCAATAATTTTCATAATATTTTTATATACTTTAAATTGTGTTAATAGTATATTTATATTATGTGTATAATATGTATGTGTCATCTTTTTGCTAACTTAACCTAATGTTTTCTACTCTAATTTTGTTTTTCTTATTTATGAAAACTTAATTGATAAATGTATGTATTTTTTATTTTAAGTTTGTATGCTCTGTAAAATAAATAAATATAAAATCATTACAATTTATAGCACATCACGTCATGCAACGTGCCGTGTCACGTCACGTATTTTCAAATTACGTCAAAACATGACGCGTGACAAGATGACGTGGTACGTCACAGTTTGACGCGTGACGTCAGTGCGTCACTCACCGGGCGGCGACTGCGCGGGGCGCGCGCGGTCGCGGGTGAGCTCGTCGTAGCACTGCAGACAGACGCGCAGCGGCTTGTCGCTCTGCCCGCGCAGCACGTAGCGCTTGGACGAGCACGGCCCGCACACGACCGAACCGCACTTACGGCAATGGTGCTAGCGATTGGTTATAATAACGTCAGTTACTATTTATTATTATTTGATTAATAACTATAAATTTAATAAGCTGGAGAGTACAATATATCAATATCAGCGATTCGTCCTTCGTGTTCGTGTTCATCCCTAGCTTGCTTCCCAATACAAACTGTCATCCCCATTTTCAGGGATGATTTTTGGGCTAATATTTCCTTCCCAGGTCAAAATGTACATTTTAGTTGTAAAGAGATTTAATAGTCATAAATACATTTAACAATGCTTGCCATGCATTAACATATATATGTTAATTATATAATAAGTATACATATGTATACTTTACATGTTTAGTTGTTTTTATAAACAATTTATGTAACACTTATTAAATAGTTACATAATTTTTAATGTGTGCAATACTCACTCTCCTGTTGAGTACAGTGAATTGTGTCTTCTTGCAATGCATGCATATGGCGGCCTCATTGTCAGGCACCCACACTGCCGCATGCTCTAACGGGGGCTGTTTACCACCTACATAAGAATAAAAAAAAGAAAAGCAAAGATGAAAAACAGTAACTTTATTTCTTATTAATTAAATAGAATAAAGTCATAATTCGTATCTAATGTATTATTTCATGTAAATTATTAAAACAGTTAAAAAGGGTTTTCCAGGAAGACAAATATTTGGCAATTAACAATTATATTTCTCGCTTTTTCTGTATACTCATTTTACATTTATATTTTATATTCCTAACTCATATAATCCGAATCACCGACTGTCCACTTGACATATCAAAAATCTATTGTCAAAATCTACAAACTGGCACATGAAATAACTGAAAATTACATTATTACTTAATCTTAGAAACTATGCATTTTAGATGAGTAAAAAATGTATGTGTATAATGTTCAAATTTCCGTTCTCAGCACAATATATTTACATAATATGTCTTTATTTAGGTGACCTGACTTTACATACATATATGCATTGAATTCAATTGTTTTAATCCAGTGTATTCAGGTGATAGACTGTCAGGCTATAGGTATTATGAAGACTCTAATATAAGTAACATTAAATTAAAAATGAAGCACTTACTTTTCCTTAACAAATCTTCTATACATTTCTCTATATGGGCCATCCATTCCTCTTTCTCTGTAGCAGTGGCAGCATATACAGCAAATGATTTAGACGCAGTGCGAATAAGCCAACCATTACGGTATTCTAAAATAAATATAGTATAAGTTTATTTTTATTTCAATTATATAAATGGGAAATAACTCCAAAGGCAAAATAAATGATATCTTTTAATTCTTTTATATAAACTTATTTTAATTTGTTTTTTTTTTATATTTGATTTATTAGCTCTGGCATTACACAGCATAAGCCTTCTAGTTACTGTAACATTAGCCATTTTATATGTAGGGATAAAATATAACCTATGTCACTGAGATATAATGTAATAATTTAGTAGTGAAACAATTTTCTTAAGCAGTAAATCCAAAGTTTGCGACCTACATTTAAAACTTTCATAATAATGGTTTGGTATTTTTCTTATTCAATAATAAACTTTTTGATATACTATTTAATTACATAAGTCATCTTGTATGACTTAATATCATTTTATTAAATGCACCACCCAGTAAAATAGATTGGTTTTTACATTGTCATGTTGCAAAATATGCTGCACTATATATAAATCAATTGTTCTCTTGACAATATTTACCATACAGATAAGCAGTGTCAGTCAACTTTAGCATAAATAATGTGGTGTGCAAATTTAATGTAAATATTTATAAGTTCAAAGTTGACTCACTGACTAGCCACATTATATCAATGTCATTAATATACAACGAAAAATTGATAGTACTATTATAACATATTAGTCATCCCAATTATGACTCATTCTGATTATATCTTTCACATTTGCTACTTTAAATAAAATATTTAAAAAAATTGAAATTTCTAATTATTTTAAAGATTATAAAGTGTCAAGTGGTTGAACTTCGACCATGATTATTATTGATTTTTCTTAAAAAGGGGCATAAAGTTTTCACTTCATGTATATATAATTCTCAATTTGAACACAGACTTTTAACAATAAACAAAAGAGTATAAGTATATGCATGTGTGTGTCAAATACATGGTAGTGTGTGTAATGTATTTTTATGCATATTTTAAAAAAAATATTGCACTGCACACCTTCTCTATATAAACTATCAGTGTGGGAAATTTTGTACTCCCCTATCTGTGCAATTATCATAAATAGGGGTACAAAGTTTTTACTTCACTTATTAATAATATATAGATAATTAAGCTTGTTAGTAAAATAAATAACTTGTTTTTTTTTTTATTTGAGTAAATAGAGCAATGACTTACGCCCCTCATCTTTTAATGATTCCAATTTAACTTCTTCAAGTGGTATCACATGTTGTTTGTTATACTTTTTCTTATTTATAACAATGTTTCCATATACTAGTATATCATTAAAAAGGAAAAATTGACGGGCTTTTGGTTTCTTCCTGCACATTTTTGTTAGAACACCTTCTCCAACAAGGACCCGACCTTGTTCTGCTAAAGGCTAAAATTAAAAAAAAATGAATTATTGAAATAAGCACCTCAACATTTTGATAATATGTCCATGTATGTATAATTTAAAAATATCTTGGTCTTTGGTTTGACTTTAATGAAAGGACATGTAATAGATCTATTTTACATTACACATGTTGGATATTGAAAGAAATAATTTTTGTTTTGGATCTAGCCAACATTTATATACACATATGATTTTAAATAATTTATTATTTTGTCAATGTTTTCTGCTGTACAGTTGAAATTCATAATACAAATTACAAACTAAGAGCATTTGTTGACATTTTCACTGCAAGCTAGGATGTATTTCCTTATAATCATACATGGTCCTCCTACACATAATACTTAAGTCTTGTTGTTATCTTCATGATTCTTTTAGGATACCACAATTTAGTTATTTTTAATGTAATATTGATTGTTATTAAAACTTTCATTTATCTCCAATTAATATGTTTAGATATAAATTAATATTGTCAAGCTATGAAGTTATTATTAGGATAATTTTAATATTAATTTTAGTCTTTGATACTTTTATTTATAAAACAAAAGTGAAAGTTTCCGTAAATGACATTTGTCGCAATTTTTTAATTAAACGTTTAAAAAATTATGTAAATAAACCTTACTCATGACTTCTTACTTTTAAATTTATATTAGTAAATTATATCACAATGATAAAAATGTGATATCCTTGTGCAAATTCACGTACCTAATGAATGTTTATCTTGTCCAGTTTGTCGGTTGATAAAAGGAGAAACGCAAAGTTGGAAAGTTAAATATCATGAAAATAAGCAAAATAACACACCTGTCCTGAACTGCCGAAGCAGTTTTCCACCATAGCAATTCTTCTAGCATTAGCCTCACTATTCACTGAAAAAGAAAAACAATTCGTAAAACTGCGGTAGAGCTTCAAAAATTGACGTCAAAGGAAAGTGTTAGTGAACAATGATAGTGATCCACTATGATACAAATGTAAAAGTATTACAGAGCGTTGCCAACGTAGTAACTATGGTATTCGATTAAACTAAATATATAATAGCTTGCCTACCTAAACGGTCAACCATTATAGTAACTTATATTCAGTTTACACAGCGCCGAGACACAATTGACGATATAAACGAGAAATATGTGTCATTCGCAATTTAGATTTCAGACAATGTTGCCATAACATAATCATTAATTTATTTTAAGTTTAAAAATTACTAATGCAAAAAATAAATAAAATGAACAAACAAATAATTTTAAAAATATTAAAGAAATAAAAAAGCTTGTACTGAATATAATACAGTTTAATACATTATTCGTAATGAGGCAGATTATTCAAAAGGAAAGGCGCCACACGTATCGTCTATCTACATTCAATCTGAGGTTAAGCAATTTATTGTGATATCTATTTTGTACCTGGTTTTTTTGCTTCTATTGTCCTCGCATCTTAGCTATGTATTGGAGCTGGAAGTTAAGTTAAGGGGAAGGAAGAATTGAGAATGGGAGGTGCATCTTGTGGTGGTCCTGGCTCCTGACTGGTGGGAGAAACGTGAAATTTTAAGTACGTATACTACTACTATATGATACATGCATCCGATAAACAAGAAATTTTTCAAAATTTATCCTATAAATGGGTAAAATAGTATGATACTCTGTCATTCTTAATGTGAAATACACAAAAAGTGGTGTATAACAGTAAGGTAAAAAATAAGAAATATATTTATTTGATTTTTTTTGAAATTAATCCCGTAAAAGGGTAAGGGGGTAATAAAGTTTATATGGGCAAAGAATTATTTATGATCATAATCACTTAAAACTTGGTATTAATACGCTTCAATACAATTAAATAAATACGTGTTTTAGCATTTTCTGAAATTCAATCCCGTAAAAAAATATTCATCTGTAGACGATTTAAGAGTTTTAAAATCATTTTCTTTAAAATGATATCCACATAGCCTTAAATATAAAGATAGAGATTTCGCCAATTTTGACCCTGTTATTGCTTTAGCCTACAATTTCTTCAGTTTTTGTATTTTGGTAACAAATGATTTCCATTTTCTTTGCATCCTGGCACTGTACAACTTGTCATTTTAATTAAATTTTAAATAAATTAAAAAAATCCATCCACGCTTTTATATAGCTTTACAATATACTGAGGGCAATATTGATCACGACATCTGGCGGGAGAAAAAGGCAAAATTCTTCCCCATTAGTTTTTTTATTGACAATTTTATTTTTTAAATATTAATTTTATAATTTTGTATTAATTTACACGGTATATTTATTCAAGGTGACAGTGAAAAATTTAATATTTTATTTATTTAGTTGTTGTAGTTCAATTTGAAAAATCAACAATACATTTTTATAAATTTTTACTCTAGACCATAGACATGAACGATCATGTGAGTGTCCATTTTTTTTGTGGTTTTTGACACTTGCTGACAGGCAGTGGTCGATAAAATAATAAAGTTGTTCGTAATTTTATAAAATAAACGAACAAAAATGGCCTGTAAAATCTGCGGCCCTAAATTGTCGCTGTGTGGACTCGTTTTGAGTGTATGGGGCATTATACAATTGGTAAGTAATATTAATGAATGACCAGAAAAAAATATATATCATCCACAAAAACCTAATAAATACTTGTGTTTCAGACTTTGATGGGCGTCTTCTACTATATTGGAGCAGTAGCTCTATTAGAAGATCTTCCCCTTGGTGAAAATCATCACAGCATCGATGCTTTTATAGCTGAAGTAAAGAGTGGATACTCTCAGGTAATTTTTCCTGTCCCATCAAAGATACTTGGTTAAAATAGCCTAGAACTTAACGTTTATACTTCAATAAAAATAAATCGAAATTCATAGTTCCTTTGTATTGGTAAAATTTAATTAATGCTAATTTTCATGTTAGGTTGTGTTAAATTTATAATAGTTATAACTACATATCTATTTTTCAAATTAGGTCTATTCTAATATTAGGTCAAATATTTTGTGATTTTAAAACTCTTCAATACATTAATATTAAAAGTAGATTTAGTTAAAAATTATATAATTATTTTATTCTTAATTTATGAAATGTCTACATCAGGAACTACAGATATGCGATACCAAATTGTACATTAACAATTGCACAGAAACAGTCATTGCTAAGTCAAGGTCATTTTTGGAAATGTTTTATAATTACATGTACTAACAAGATTTTGAAAATATATGGCTTTTAACATTTAAAGCAATTGCAATAAAAAGAGTTTACAATATTAAGAAGGATTTTTTATATTTTCAGAATGCTTACAACTGTTGGATTGCTGCATTGCTTTATGTTATCACATTAGTCGTCTCTGGCCACCAATTCTGGATGAACAATCGTTCTTCAGTTAGCATGTAATTGTAACAAGTACTGCCTGAGTACAGATATTTTGTTTATAGCTCCATTCCATTTAATTTGATTAGAAAAATAAGTGGGCATTGGTATACTTCTATAAAGTAAAATCCTATAGTATTTTATTTTTCTAGAAAATACTATAATATAGGGCTTGTAAAAAAAAATATTTATTGCAGTACCATTGCTATATATGAATTACATTACATGAATCTTCTTCATAAAATTTTTAAAGTCCCTTAATAAAAATATATTCTTGTATAAATTGCAACAGAGACTTCATTAGTCATGATAATACAGATAGTAAATTTTAATTGTAAAACTTACTTTTTTGTTGTAAAATATAATATTAATTTTACTGGTTATTGAAAAATCCCTAATTCCATAAAAGTATTATGTTGAAGTATGTTCACTATAAATTGTACATAAAATAACTATAATTATTGTAGGTAAAATGGTTCTATAGTTTTTCTTCAATTAAATATTAATGTTAAATACTGTTTTTTTTTAAATTTATGCTATAATTTTTTGTTGTCTTTAAGACAAGTAAATACATCTAAGTATGTGGTTTTTCTTGAATATTTAATTAAAATAATTATTTAAATATAAGATTATTTCCTTGTAGTAACATTTTCCTTGAGATACAATTTTGGTAATAATTGGCTTTTTTCCTGTAAGATATATAGTAAAATATAATTGAATATAGAAAACTATACATATAATAAAATTGTAACTAAGCTGAATCTGTACATTAAATATTGTTTGGAAAATCTTATTGAAATAAATATTATTATCGATACAGAGGCTGAATCTATAGTTTTTAGAATTTTTGTCTGTCTGTCGGTCTGTTACCGCATCACAGAAAAACCACTGGAGGGATTTTGATGAAATTTGGTATGGTGATAGCTGGTTAACCGGGTCAATATATAGGATACTTTTTACCGCGGGAAAATGTCTTATTTCTGAGAAAAAATACAAAAACTGCATTGTAAAAGTATACTAAAATGTAAAACCTAAGAATTTGCTTTTTGGTCATCTGAACGCGGGCGGAGTCGCGGGCAATACTAGTGTGTATATAAAACAGTCGGGTTTGTTACAACTCTTGAGAACTGCTGGACCGATTTTTATGATCTTTGTTTTATATGTCTTCACTCCGAAAAGCAGATTAACTATTAAAACATCGGAAAATTGCACGAAAAAAAATTGAAAAAAAATATATCTATATACTAAGCGTCAAAAAGTACCTTAAAAGAGTAATACAATTATTACAATTTTATAGGGGGATGTGATGTCAATTTAAAAAAGTTTTTAATTGTTTTTATGTAACATTGCCAAAATGTAACAGTCAATTTTCAAACATCAACAGCAAATCAGGGCAAGTTTGAAAGTATTTGGCTGGGCATTAAAAGTATTTTAGACAAGTATAACATTAATCTATAACAAATATGAGTTTATTATTTGGATGTGGTCTTTGCTGCTTTCTATTAAGTATTTGGGCAGTCATCCAATTGGTATGTAATATTTTTCCTTCCTCATTGTTTGTGGTTAATGTGGTTAGCTTATATTGTGTACTGAATTGGCTGTGAGCTCGTATCCATCTTACGATAAAGATTAACTCTGTCAAAGCTTTACCTTATATAAATGAATTCTCATTACTTGCTTAGAAGTAAGTAATAATAATGTCCTCCGCCGATTTCGACCAAGGCGGTTAATCTCATTGAGACTAGCCATCAGCGCAGGAGATAGGTATTATGGTGCACAAGTATGTGCGCATACACAAGCGCACTCTATTCTTGTCACTCTATGCTACTAAGTCTGACGGTTTTACGTGCTTTCGAAGCAGGGGGTAAAACACCACATAACATTATTATATCTTTAGCTTTGTTGAATAGGTTCGGTGAGAAAGAGAGTTAGATGCCTAATACATTCTGCCTGAAGTATAGTATTATTAACTTAAATTATTTTTTAAAGGCAGTGGTAGCCCAGTGGTAACGCGCTCGCTTGGGAAACCTAGTGAAGCGAGTTCAAATTCCGGATCTCGCACCTCCGACTTTTTCATGTGCGAATCATTTCCAACATGATTACCACTTGTCTTAACAGTGAAGGAAAACATCGTGAGGAAACCTGTATGTCTGAGAGAACCTAGCAAGTTTTCAAAAGACATGTGAAGTCCGCCAACCCGCACTTGGCCAGCGTGGACTATAGCCTGATCCCCCTCGTACTGAAGGAATGCCCGTGCTCGGCAGTGGGACGTTAAAAAGGACTGAATACATTTTTTAAAGTAAATTACATTGAAACTCATTTGGCCATATTTCATAAGCCTCGCTAAAATTTACACGTTTACATTTAGGCAAGGTCAAATTCACTTTTGTGTACGTCGATACATTCATTATCAAAACCTTTTTATTTAGGTCATAAAATAATGTATAAATTACAGTTTGTAATGGGAATATTCTTTAAAATGGAAGTTTTAGCGTTTATAGAAGAGGCTGAACCCGACCACCACGGTTATGATGACTATGATGACTTCATGAGGCAAACAAAGGAAAATTACCAAAAGGTAAGTATACAAATCAAAACACTTTGTTGTAGTTTTGGTGAAAATTGATCTTCACTCATCCACATATTTACAAAGATCCAATTGTTACTTATTTCACCATTTATCAACTTTCGATGACGATTTTACAAGTGGTTTCATTGTCGTATATTTGTAATATTTTGAGACAATATTATAAAAAAAAAACATAAAGTAACACAAAAACTCATTTAATAGCAAGTAGCTATAAGCTTTTAGATAAGGTCGATGAAGGATAAGACAGCATCAAAATATGGCCCTTGATCAGTCAGGGTAGAGTTAGAGTAAAAATTAAAATTGACAAAACAAACATACAGACAAATATTTCAATAACTATTATTTTGGGGTCTATATTCTGTACACAATACGTAACAGTCATTTTTTATATATTCATGGAATTCACCGTACAGATTTCGCTTTGTTACTATTTTATTATATGTAGAGTTGGTACCTAGATGTTAAAATTTCTTTTTTTTTGGTTTTTGTTTTTTAAATTGGTTGTATAGAACATCTATATTTTTTCAGATAGCCCTTAACTGTTGGATCGCAGGATTAATATATTTAGTTACTTTGGGCCTGTCATATTGGTGCATGAAGCACGCTAAAAAAAGGGAAAGACTTGCAGCGGAACGTGGAATAGATGATGAAACATATTGTAAAGAAAAATCGAAGAAATCCTGAGCTATAATCCCGCGTAGGCTTTCATTCATTTCTCAACTTATTTTAGGTTCTTTGAAACAAAAATGACGATTTATTACTTTGTTTCAAACATTGCGTCAAAAATATTTTTTCAATATTCATTAGGTTATTTAAATTTCAACGTTAATTTAAACTTTAATTTAATATTAAGGATGTTATAATTGTGTTTGTTAAGAATAAACAAATTACTAAATAATTTACATATCTACCAATTTCCTGTTTACATTTATACGGAAATCTGCAATTCTAAAGAGATGGCCCTTAAAAAAAACAAAGGATATTCTACAGTTTACTGGTTATCTATTTTTTTAAATGAATATACAAAATATCATTTGACTTCTTCTAATTTTCTGTCGAAAGTAACAGTTCCCATGTTTACACTTTTTATTTCCTCTTTACTAGCGTGAGCATTATCCTGCAATTAATGAAATTTTCTTTTAATAGTTTATGTAATTAGTACTTGGGCGACCGAGCTTCGCTCGGAGTTTTGGCCGGAAGTAGGTACAATTTTCTTTTTTTTTAAATAAAAATTTAATTTATTTAGTTTATGGAAATTTTATCTACATTTTTTAAATAAAGATATCGCATAGCAGACATAAAAACATACAACCAAATTGAATACCACTTCATTTTCGTCGGTCAAAACGGCCATGGACTTGAAAATTAATAACTAATTCTCGATTCATTTAGCCTTTTATGTTAAAGCTCCTATTTTAAAAAGTTATGTTATATTATTTTATTTATCCTTAGGGAATCAATCTGTGGATCGGGATAAAATGTAGCGGTTGACTTTCGCCAATTTTATCACGATTAGTTGAGATTTGAGACATTAAGGGCCGTAATATCAATTACAGATTAACTAATCTACGTAGTTTAAAACTGACATTTCCAGTATAAAATATGACACTGACAAGAGGTTAATCTCTCGTCGGTGGTATAAGCTGCCATTGATTACGGGCCTAAGAGGTAACAAACAAATCCATTTTGAAATATATAATCTTAAGATACTCACAGGATTGGCATTTTGTTCTTCGTCTTTTGTAGTTTGATTGAGATTAAGCCAGGGGTCAGCAAGGATTTGTGGGATTTTTGATCGTAATTTTAATGGAGCTAGAATTTTCATGATAAGTTTTCGGCATTCTATTGACACTTTAGGCTCGCGTGGGAACGATACTTTATTTTGAACTTGCTAAAATGGAGTATTATAATTTTAGAAATAAATTCTAGAAACTTCGTACTTTTTTTGTTTTCTTACTACACGTGCTGAAGACGTCTTCCAAACAAGGTCACATACTGCAGGGTCTGAGCAGAATTGTCTACTTCTATAGAGAATGCAGGATCTATTCGCCCACAAGGCGAATGCTTATGTAATTATTTTTATTTAGTTTATGTATAAAAAATAGATTATTAAATTATTAGAAAGAAATACTAGCAACTTCTACAAAATAATGTTTTATGATGACGAGTTCTACAACATGACAGGGCCTGAATGTATGGAACTGTCTACTACAATGGACGCGAATTCTACGCGTACCACGCTAATATTTATGACAAATATTATTATTGTTTCTATCTGGTTTATCCAAACTGAATGACTCCATATTATCGTTTTTCTAACTTGTATTAAAATCAAGATGGTTTCATCATAAATTTCAAAAAGACTAGCGGCTCAACCTTGCTTTGCTCGGGTAACCCTCTAGAAAAATCAAAACAAATCTATTCCACGAGAACCGTACATTTTTCCGGGATAAGAAGTAGCCTATATGTTATTCTCATGTATGAGTTATATTATTGTAAAGTTTCATTAAAATCCATTCAGTAGTTTTTCCGCGAAAGAGTAAGAAACATCCATAAATCTATACATCCAGACATCCATACATCCTAACAAACTTTCGCATTTATAATATTAGTAGGATATACCCCCAGATATAGATACGGTATAATCTCAAGTTGACCCGCGATAGTTACCATTTGCTATAAGATAACATAGGATAGTGAATAATTACTGCCGTCTCGGTTTCAATTTACCAGGCGTGTACTGTAACTACATCCAAATAATGGGCAACAAATCACTGTTAGTATAACTTCGTTACTACAATATTGGTATAATTTCAACAATATTACTAAACACAAACAATACCTTCAGAAGTTGCGTATAGTTCGTATCATCAAAAGGCAATCTGCCGTAAACAATAGCATAAAGTACAACTCCCATGCTCCAGATATCGGAATCTTGAGGTCTATACGGTACACCCTTTAATATTTCGGGTGACGCATAAGCATAGCTTCCACAAAATGTTTCACTTAACGCATATACTCCGTTTTTTGGTTTCATATGCCCCCTCGCGAAACCGAAATCAGATAGTTTAATGTTCAAGCCATGATCCATTAGAAGGTTTTCGCATTTAATATCCCTATGGACATAATGATTTTATTAATCCAAATAAATCCGCGAAAAAATCCAAAAACATAGTTTTATTTAAAATGATTTAATTAATTTAAATTTGTGGTACCTATCTTCGAGGCAAAATAATAAGTTTGTAGCAGAGTTACAGTTACTCTACATTGTTTTTTTAAAGAATAAGATTTTAGTGTGGTTTATGATGTCTTGTTGAAGTGGAAGATTCACATTTTATCTATGTGTTATCTATAGGTAACGGAAGGTCTTGCTTAGTATTTGAAGTATTGACTAGCATTGCCCGCGGCTCCGCCCAAGACCAAAAACCAAATTCTTAGGTTTTACATACTAGTACCTATACTCTTACATTGGAGTTTTTGTATTTTTTTCAGAAATGAGACATTTTCTCGCGGTAAAAAGTATCCTATATATTTACCCGGATAGCCAGCTATCATCATACCAAATTTCATTAAAATCCCTCCAGTGGTTTTTCTGTGAAGCGGTAACAGACAGACAGACAAAAATTCTAAAAACTGTAGATTCGGCCTCTGTATCGGTAATAATGTTTATTTCAATAAGAGTTTCTAAAAAATATTTAATGTACAGATTCGGCTTAGTTACAATTTTATTATATGTATACGTAAAAGAAATAAAAACTTGTTGATAGGACATAATATACTTATATTTAAGATTTCAAAGAAATTTTCACACTTTTTGAGACATACTTACTAAACTATTTTTTTAATTAAATACTGTAACAAATATTTTGTACGGTTTATCCGAGTTTAGTGATCCACGTGATTATTGACGACTTATTTCTGTAATGTTTTTGGGTAATGAATTATTTGTATATAATTATATAACTAACCGATGTACAACACCTCGTTCATGGCAATATTCTACTGCTTCTACTAGCTGCCTAAACCATCTACGTCCACGTGACTCGTCTATATGTTGATCTTTACGAATTATATCTAAAAGGCTGCCATTTTCTGCATATTCCATTACAATATATACTCTGTAACATAATATACATAGTAGATAAAAAATAGGAGTGACAGAAATCGAATTCCAATGCGTAGTTTTTTAAAATAAATAAGTTGATTTCTACAGACCCTTCAAAGAAGCTTATATTTGGATCCATATGTTAATCTTCGAAATTTTGGTTAATAATCATTATTTGTAATTTAAATTAACCAGATTTTTAAATTAGCAAATATAAGCTACTAGAGTTTTATAAAACAGAATCAGAACCTATGAGTAGTTTCAATTGCCTGTAGAAAGCGTATTAAGTTTTCATGCTTCAGTCCTTTAACAACTTCTATTTCTCTTGGAAGAAATTTCTTCAAATAGTCACCGGGTGCTTGAAACTTGCTTATAATTTTTATTGCCACTTGAGAATTGTGTCTATCACTGGTGGCTACCTAACGTACAATATAACGAATGTAGGTATTTTAAACTGGAATATTGATTTTTAAGGCTTATAATTTTTACTATGCATGAATTGAAAATAAGTGAATTAGAATTAAAAATGCAATACGAAAAATTAGCTAAGGAATTATTTTTCTGTTATAAAAATATTTAGGTATATACCTACCTTCACAGTGGCATATGATCCCGAGCCAATAGTTCGACCTAAAATATAACCATGGGTTTCAAGAACAGTTAATTTTCGTTCTGTTTTAGCTTCGACACCACTGTGGACGGCAGCCGTGGGCTCAGTAGACATCTCGGCATGAACATTTTCATCGGCTCTTATATCTGGCCCTGGCATGTCATAGAAATATTATTAATTTTGAATTTTTATACATTTAAAATAATTTTATAATTTAGAGACATTATATCTATTTTTCACAAAAATTTTGTAATTCAAGTCATTATGGCATATTGTCAAGTGCTGATTTTTGAGTGACACAGAAACAAAATTTGAATGTGGTGCGATATTTTTATACCCATATACCTAAATATTTGCCAGTATTTTAATTTATAATAATTTTACTACGTATACATATTATTACGTTACGTGCGGCTAAGTTTGGGATAATAATACAGATACATAAAACGACTAATATAGTTTTTATTTATCCGTTACAGTCTTTTTCATGTGTGATATCCATCAGCTTGTAAAATATATAATATATATTAGCTAACTGCATTGTTGGGACCTATAGTGGCTACCATGTATAAGTGTTGATCGTGAGTTCTAAGCCCTTAGGTTCGAGTCACGGGTCGCGGGTCGGGCCAAAATTGTTACTTGATTTTTCTGTCTTAAAATTCATTGGTGGGCAGAATTTGGGAAGTTGGTGAAGTGTGGCTCTGCCTAGGTGATTTTTGAATTTGTAAGTAGGATAAAATGTTTCCAGAACCATGTTTGGACTTTAATTTTATTAGTAAGTACTCAATTTTTACTCTTAAATTACTTCTTGAGTGAAACTGAAATGTTACGATTAAATATAACTTTGTGAAAATGTTTATTTTTTTATTTTTATATCCTAGTAAAATAAAAAATGAAAGATTTTTTGGAATTAAAGTAATTTTACTATTCCCTACGCTTTCCCGTAAACTGTAGTAAAAAATATAAAGATATTTTAAAGTTTCACAAAAAAAGGCATATTGATATTGTGTAAAATATGTGATAGTTTACACTACGAGTATCCAAGCGCATCCCAAAAACTTATTAAATGCAGCTGTCGTTATGGCAGCTGTTATCGGTTCTAAAATGGCGGCATAACAATAACAAGTTAAAGGTTATTATTTAGATGTTCGTATAAATTCGTTTAATTTATAGAATAACAAAAACTTTTTAACTCGGGTGTATTTAGATAATTCATTTTGTCTTGAAGTGAGAATAAGTGATATGGACAAAATTTTGATTGTGAACTAGGTTATTTGTGGACTTAATATTTTGTAAACACTGAAGACTTATTTTAGGGCTTGAATAATAGGTGAGATAATTTAAGATAGATGCATGAGTAGTCTTTGATATGTGTATTTGATTTGAGATTCTGTAGTGCTAAGTGCAATTTTTTATTTTATATTCTAATGCTTAAAATGAAGTTGATACTAATATTATCAAGTTGTTACACCTTACTCTTATGTTTTGTTAATTTAAAATTTATTTCATTATGTTTTAACATCAATTTGTTAATATTTTTGTGCTATTTATGTTTGTAATATAGTTTTTTGCACAATAGTTTGTATGAATTTTAATGAGAATAAACAATTTAACTCTATTTCTTGTTTTACTATTATTGCTATTTGCTTTTAATCATATTAGTAAATTAGATTAGTATCATACATAATATGGAAATGTGATGAATGTTTAACATTATATAAGAACTAGCAACTGACCCTCGCTTTGCTTGGGTTTGTCCCTAGGTTGCTTCCCCATACAAACTTTCATCCCCATTTTTTATCCTCAAGGGATGATTTCAGGGATAAAAGCCATCCTATGTTCTTCATAGGGCCTTAAACTAACTTCTTACCAGATTTCATCTCATTCGGTTCAGTAGTTTTGGAGCATATTCAGTACAAATAAACTAACAAACAAATCTTTCCTTTTTATAATATTACATATAGTATAGGCAATATTCATTTAAATTAAAATATAATTAAAAGTGGAATCTTATTTTTTGCTATAATGATGTCATTTCACCCTTCAAATACCAATTAATATAACTAATTAGTTGATTGAGACAAGTAATTATTATGTGTATTATAACTAAAAAATATATTTTATAAAGTTATAATTGAAGTAAAGAAATAGAAATGTGTCTGAAAGGCAAATGCTAATATTTAAATTGACTTGTTTAATTGACATAAACTACATATAATTCAGTTTTCTTGTTAATGGTTTCACAGCATGCTAGTTTAGTACAGATTACTTTGCTAATGTCATGTAGAATAAACTACATATTTTCTGTGAATTTCTAATATCTCCTAACTAGCATATTGGCACAAAACTTTATTTTAATGCTATCATTTGGCAAATGCAACATCATACTAGCTACATTTAAATATGATAATATAAAAGGATGTAAATACCAACCAACTACCAAAATACATATTTTTTAAAATTAATAAATTGGTTTTATGTTCCTCCTGTAAAATTTGTAGATAAAAGATCTCAGAAGTTCACGGACGTTATAGCATAACAGTCATTCATGTAGCAAAAGATTTCATTATTTAGAGCAATAATATATAGCAATATACATTCATGAATGGTTTATAAAAGTACTTTTTAGGTTGCTCAAAATAATAACAATTATATATATATATATATACATATATATATATATATATATATATATATATATATATATATATATATATATATATATATATATATATATATATATATAATATATATATATATATATAAAGGGTTAACCAGAGATTTTATATAATCTATTCTCTGGCTTATATCAATTAGGCACAAGTTTAGTATACAGGATGGATTTTTGAGACGGGACAGGAAGGGCAGGTACCTTAACTGCAATAGGTACAGGAAAACGTTCTTAGGATACCATCCATAACTTTTTGAGATATTCTAAACTGCGTTCACAGATTTTGGAAAAAATGCAAATGTGAGCGAAAAAAAAAATGCAAAAATATAAAAAAAAATTTTTTTATGTCAATCGATCCTATTTCATGTAGGTATCAAATGACTCTATGGGACCATATAAGGTATGGTACTACAAATGACAGAAATCGCCAAAAACTTTTCCCATACATTTTGTACAGAAACACGATTAATCAACTCAAAAAATTCTGCCAAACTTTTCGCTCGGGTTCGTCCCCAGCTTGCTTCCCAATACAGACTTTCATCCCCGTTTTCACGCCTTTAAGTGGTGATTTCCGGGATAAAAAGTATCCTGTGTCCTTCCCAAAGTCTCAAACTATCTTCTTACCAAATTTTATCTAAATCGGTTCAGTAGATCCAGAAATTACCCTCTACAACGTCACAAGCTCACGAGCTCACAAACTTTACCTCTTTATAATATTAGTATAGATTATAGTTTATTATCACATTATTGTGTAAACTTTATATTTGTTTTATATCCCTTTCAGTTAAAGTAGCTCCGCCATAAACACTGCCCCAGCTGCATAAATATATACTAGCAACTCACGCTCGCTTCGCTCAGGTTCGGCCCTAGGTCCCCCCCAACGTGCGTTCACCTTGTCGTGGTGGGGGGGCTCAGTAGTAGTAGCGAAGCTAAGAAACGCACAGGGAGGTTGCCCACTTCGGTGGGCGGTGGGAGGTGGCCCTCTTCGGGGGCGGTGTACCTTGCGGGTTGCTCCTGGTACTTCTCTGATAGCAGAGTGGACCTTGGAGCAACCCCATGGTTGTGGTGGTCTGCTTTGGCAGACCTGCCGTCGGGGCGTCGTAGTTGAATGCGTAAGCGATCCTGCGACGCCCCATTATGACGGGGGAAGGTTTTGTTGGGTTTTAGTGGGTAGTACTGGCTGTATTACGCCGGTGAGTCCCACACGTCGTGCGTAAATGCATTTCCCAACGTTAAAAAAAAAAAAAAGGTTCGGCCCTAGGTTGATTTCCCATACAAACTTTCATCCCCATTTTCACCCCCTTAAGGGATGATTTCCGGGATAAAAAGTATCCTATGTCCTTCCCAGGGTCTCAAAATATCTTCTTACCTTTAATCTAAATCGTTTCAGTAGATCCAGATATTACCCCCTACAACGTCACGAACTCACAATTCACAAACTTTACCTCTTTATTATATTAGTATAGATGAATTAATTATAATTATTATAATATGGAACTTAAAATATTATGACAAAATGAGTACGTTAAAATTTTGAATTATCCTGGTGTAGATTTTCATATCATACTTAATGTAAACATTTCAAATAGATTATGATGTAAATAACTTAACAAATTGATGACAACAATTTTGAAAGAAATTAATTTCCCATGATAAATGTAGTGCAGAATTGAGATAAACCATGATATGTCTTTGAAAAGCTATTAAACTGTTATAAAAAGTTGCATAGAACGTGTTTTAAGGAATATGTAAGCCTAGTATAGATGGAAATATTTTTTGACAAGTTCGTTTGTGACAGAATTTCAAGTTGAAAGCTTTACGTCATTCGGTATCTGAATACAATGAAAACAATTGCTATGATTTTATCGGACGGTCGTGCGAATCTTGTCGTACGCGTCCCATATTCGGTCCTCCACTTTTAACATCCATTTATCGAGATCCCTCTCGCGGAATTTTCAATTCCAACGCTAAAGCAAATAGGGTTTTGACTAGGGTCTTTCCACACTGGACGTATGGAATACTTTTGGAATACTTCGTTCGATGACCCATTTTCGTGCGTTTGCCTCTTTTTTCACGCTTTCATTTAGAAAACGTATTTCTAGAGCTCGCCTGGTGCTTTTGTTATCGTAATAGCGAATGTTGCTCTGTATGTAAGCTTAACTTTTATTTTGATATATATACCAGATTCGTTAATTATGTAGTACCAATGTTCTAATATTAGTATTAAATATGTATCGTGTTATAATTGGTACTTACAATTAAATTAAGAAACATTTTAAAACATCTACACAAGCAATTTCTTATAAATCATAGTATAATTTTACATGACCCTCAGAACACGGCAGACAATTTTACGTGGACTTTTTCTATGTATCTTCTAATTATAATTTTCTATATATTTGTATATTAGGAATAGGTACTTATACATAATCAGATGTGTAAAAGAAACAATGAATATAAAACAATATATTTATATAAGTTTGTATAGATTGTAGCTCATAATTGGACACAGTTCTGCAAAAAACAGCCATGTGCGTAAAAGTACCAACAGAGTTATAAGCTGTTTTTTGCATCACTGGGTCCAATTATACCAATTTCATAATTTCGTTAAAGACTTCAAATTTGTTCTAAGACAAGATAAACGGGAGCTAGACTAGCGCACGTATTCGAAGGCGACACATCAAACAATTAAGACTTATCTCGAGTTAGGTGTGCGATATATTGCAGACTTGATTACTTTTGCTACTCCAGAAACTAATAAAAGTTGACCAGCAAACCGAGAACTCACGAGTCCCGTTTTTAATTGAAACATCGGAGTTTTCATATTGAATCGATCATTGATCTCTTTCTTTTTGCGTCTCGATCATAGCAATATGGCTGCATCATAATCTTTTCCAATAGAAATGTAGTAATAAATGTCATAATATAATAGAAATTGCACTAAAAGTAAAGTCGGTAGAGTAAATTGGCCGTTGTAACAAACTTGAAAATCACGAACGCTAAAGATATCACAGACTGTCTGATTTCTTCGAGCTTGGACGTCAATAATGGAGTGGAAAGCAAAAAGTTAGCTTCGGGCGCATTATCAATTGTATCTTGAAAGTTGGAGAAGAAAGTTTTCATTCATTTATAGCACGCAGAGCAAACGGAACTGCTTAATGGTTACTCTCTTGTTTACAATTGATTTGTAGGCTTTAATTTGTCGCCGTCGTCATGAAATAGCGTTAAAATACAAGAATAATTCATTTCGTTATATATTGAAACTTTCGTGTAGTACCTATATGCTTACTATATTTTTTAAATATGTGTGTGTGTGTATAATATACACACATCATGTGTATGTATTTAAATAACTACATGAAAATGATTGTGAATATAATGTATTGGCTCAGTGGCGTGCCATAGGAGATGCCTATGTCCAGCAGTGGACGAAACCGGGCTGAATATGATGATGATGATAATTATATTTTGAATCTTGTAATTAAATGTTATTGACGTGATTTAAAAAAAAGAGCATGTTGGGATAATCTATAACTAAAAGAACATTTATGAAATTGTTAGCACATGAATATCATACCGTTTTTAATGGATCTTTTGTTGGTTGTCCTTTAATAAATAAATATTATACAGCTAGTAGTACTAGTAGTACTAGCGACTTACCCTTGCTTCGCTCGGGTGCGTTCCTGGGTACGTTTAAATTTTTTTGAGCGGAACTAGCCAGCCTAGCCTAAGTTACTCCTTATGACATCAGCTATCTACCAGTGAAAGTACCGTCAAAATCAGTCCAGCCGTTTCGGAGATTAGCCGGAACAAACAGACAGACAGACAAAAATAAAAAAATGTGTTTTTCTTATATGTACCTTATATAATTTCATATGAATTTAGTAAAAAGCTGTTATTATTGACATTACAAACAGACACTTCTATATATATATATATATATATATATATATATATATATATATATATATATATATATATATATATATATATATATATATATATATATATATATATATACATATTTTCACATAATATTAAATAAGCACAGTTATTGCAAAGTTTTAATGATTATGAGATTAAGTCTCTTTAAATTCTCCAATCTATTAGTGTAGAACTAGCAACGTAATTATGCTTATGCTAACTTAGCTAGATTAATTAAACACCTAAGGTGTTACCACTTAACTGATATCGCACTATGCACAATTAAATCAAATGTTAATTTATAATACACTAGCAAAACTCACGGCTTTGCCCGCGTTCAATCTACAAAAAAAATCTGACTCTACAATAATGTATAGAAGTCTGACCGATTTGTTGATATTTATGATTACTGCTCCGCTATATTGGATATATATATCTCAAATCGGATTAGTAGTTCCTGAGATTAGCGCGTTCAAACAAACAAACAAAATTTGACTCTTTATAATATTAGTATAGATATTTCTTAAAACTAAATCATATTATATACATACGTTATTCATGTCTAGTAACTCTGTATCACACGTTCATACTCAGATAAAAATCTTGATTAAATTTAAATAAAAAAAATATATTATTGGCCATATCATAATGGCAAAACTTTGAATTATGAGGGTTTGTTTTGGTAATATTATGTATAAAATTTCATTTCTAAGTACACTAGCAGAGCCCGCGGCTTCGCTCGCGCTAAAACTACAAAAAAAAACTATAAACTTAGGTTTCATAAAAACTTTCATCCCCTATTTTACCCCCTTAAGGGATGAGTTTCGAAAAATGCTACAACATGTATTTATTTAATTGTATTGAAGAGCACCAAGTTTCAAGTAACATTTTTATACTTGTTGTACGCAATTTGAATAAAATCGGATTGAGTTTTCAAACATGTGTCAAAATAAAATGTAATTTAAATCAAAAGCACTAAGGAGTATTGATATCAACTTCGAAGCAAAATAACCCCCAAAATAGCTTACTGCCCCTTTCAATAAGATACCAAGCACGTCTTCCATCAATTCTGTTAAAGAATGTTTATGCAAAATTTGAAGTAGATTGGACCAAGGAATCACGTTGTCCCATACAAACTTTGCCTCCCTTTTTCACCCCCTAAGGGGTAGAAGTTCGGAAAATCCTTTCTTTTGTCTACGTTATACAAAAAACACACCTTCCAAGTGTCAGGTCTCTACGATCAGCGGTTTAGGCTGTGTGTTGATTCGTCAGTCAGTCAGTCATTCAGGACAAAGCATTTTATATGTACAGATAATAAAATCGTTAGTGTTTTCTTACTTTTGGTGCTGTGTCTAAAGAACGTATGAAACATCGCCTAAGAGTATTGTACACAATTTTATGCTCTACAACTTTTGTAATAATAATAAATGTTGTTACAAAAATATATTTATAATAAAATAAATAACAAATAAATACATATATAAAATATATTTATATATTATTTATTTTCATAATAATATATGCAGCCCAAAAAGTTCTTTAAAACTCGTTTATTTGTGTATTAAACAGTTTTTCTCGGTTCCTGCAAAAATCTATTTGTATAAATTATGAGGTTTTTGAAATGGCCGCTTCAATTCAAATATCATTTTCAGCAAAAGATACAAAAAGATATTTATGGAATAATAAATTTTCATAACCTTTGGTCTTCAATGTGACGTGTACATGAGATTTTGAGTGAAAAGCTTGTTGTTTTACATTCCCGAGGTTATACTCGTATAGAGTAGTCAAATCTCTATTTGACTGGACAATTATATAATTAATATTTGTTTAGTATTTTGTTTAAGTCCTTAAGGTACTTAAGCGTGATGAAGATTTGCAAGTAAGTATGATATTCGGGAACGTCCTACCCGCGTCTTACCTTGTACACTTCGCTAGATTGCCGGTCTAGAATTTTTCTTTAGTCAACTGTGAGGATTAGTCGTCTACGTGATTGTTGTACTAGTATAAATAAAAAACCTTTCATTAGACAAGAATATATGACTACAACTCTAAAGAAAAACTCTTTCTCACGTTTCTCGTCGGGAGCTGCTGGCAGAGCCGTGCTCCGTTTCAATTAAAATAATCTAGTGCCCATTTCAGATTTATGAGCAAAATATACGTGACCTACTTTCAGAGACCCATTTTCAGTTCTCATAATTTTTTGGGCAACTTTAATAATAAATCTCGTACTTTCCAAAGTTTTTGTATGCAAAACTCATAATTAACTCATAATCGTTATTGACTTAGTTAATAAAAGAATATTGCTGAAATGGAATAAGAAATAAATCTCAAGAACAATCATTCATCCTATTCGGCTAATTTTGTGTGTATGTTCGTGTTTGCAATACATTCATTCGTTCGTTCATTATTAGAATGAACGAGGGAGTATGTTTTAAGGTAGCCCTTCAATGCAGCGCCTTTGTCATTCTATGCGGACTAAAATGTTAGCGTTTCATTTGTTTTTTCACCCACAAATTTTCAGAGTAATGGAAATAACTCGCATTGTATCACATTCCTTTTTAAACACGGGACAGCAGGTAAGCAGACGAGGGACAGCGACACTTTGCATCCCTTTTGTTATTTGCAGAATTTTAATAGAACGGTCCCGTTTCTGCCTTGTGGAACTCATTCACGTGTCTCGCAAAAAGCTTTTTCATGGGGCTATAATAGTTATGGTTAATGGTGAAGATCATAATGACCGCAATGTTATGTTTACCGTCCACGGGGGATTATCGCGTTTTATATTTATAAGACCCATTTTAACCGGAATATTTTGTAGGTGTCCAAAACTGCTGACTTTGATAACGATAGGTCCTATCTAAATTAAGAGATTATTCGTGTAAATTATAAAAAAAAATTGGAAATCATCTGATAGAACTGTGTATAACAATAATTCTTTGTTTAATATATATTTTTTAAGTTTCAGTGACATGATAATCTTATTAAGTGGACGTAGGCGGTGAAATCTACATCTTAAATCTACATAAAAAAATAACTTGCCATAATACAAATTGTTGTTTTTTGTGTAAAAGATCTTTGTATCACTATAGTATTTAGTACATACGAAAGAATTATACTCTGATATAATGCTTTTTTGCGGTTTTCTCAATAGTGTAATTTGCCATCCATTCCTACTTAAAAATGTTACAAACAGTATTTTGAACGATACATAAGGACACATTAGTTATATCTAAATTAGGTTAACTATTAAAAAAATATGATTGAAAGTGTGTAATATAGGCTAAATATATACTTTTGATAAATGCCCGACTTGATGTCATATCTGATTGATGATAAGAAATGTGGTTCATTGGCCACACCAACGAGCTACGATTTCAACTGGTTTGTCTACACGAGTACGTTTAACTCTACAATCTTCTCGACTGGTAGATTGTGAGAGAGGGTGTGCCGACCGTAGTTATTATAATGCCGTGTCCGCCCGCACGAACAGTTGGACACGCCGTTAATTCTTTCCGCATTAAGTTTCGAGTGTGTGAATAAGTATCATAATATGTAGAACAGTAGTTATACTGGAACATTTGACCTTTACTATAATGATGATTTAAACTCAGTTTTAGGGTTCCGCACCCTAAAATAATCACTTCATAGTATGTCCGTCTGTAGAGATCCTTTGTCTCAGGAACGGATTTATATATCTAGCGAAAATGAATAATATCTAATAAAATAAAAAAGGATTTAAATACTAATTAATACTGGAAGATATGTCCTTTAGAGGTTTGACGTCCATTTCAGGCTCCTTTAAAACAATCAAAATATACACATACATACATATATATATATATATATATATATATATATATATATATATATATATATATATATATATATATATATATATATATATTTGACATCAAAACATTTGTACGAGATATTCTGCATAGCTCTATGCTATTTATCTTGAAGTAACTGTTGCCCGCGACCTCGCGCGCGTGAACTTTACTTATACACGTTATTGTGATAAATCCATGCAGTACTCTCTGCATACGAATAAAATTTTTATATAAACTTCCCCTATCCTGTGAATAATCCGTATTTTTCCGTGATTTTAGTATACTAAATACAACGTGAGTGGTAAATAATAAGTATAAAAATTCGTTTTGGAAGAACCATTTACCTAACATATTTAGATTGTAATTTTTTAATTAAATATGATAAAAAATTGATATCTGTCCTTCTGGGAGGAAAAGGAAGTTTTTTAACGTATATTATATTAAATAATAAGAATATTTAAAGAAACTTGCTTTACACTTAACAAAACAAAATGGTATAGTTATAATTAATAAACATTAGCCCATATACTATTGGCAAATTTAATATAAGCTATATTTTAGTTGGGGGTCCTGCATAAATATATGAAGTTTCCAGTGAAATAACAATCCCCTACTGCTGTAATCTAGTCACCAGGTGCTACGAAAGTACGATGCTACGCTCGTAGCAGAAACCTACCGTAAATTTATTTAATAATTTAATTTTGATAGTAAACTATTACACTACTATTTGACTATTTAAATATCAATTTAATAATACTTTTTTATAAAATTTTTGCTATAAATATTTCGTTTTGCGCCATTGGCGAGTGTGTGTCCAAAAAAAATAAGTTTGTCTCATACACTGGTTAATACATCTGTAGAAATAAAATATTTGTTTCCATACATTAAATAATTGAACTCACGACCCAATTTACTATATTCATAATATTTCCACTTTACACTATAGTTCCCAAAATTTAAAATAATCAGCGTAACTCCAAAAAAGAATAAATTTTAATAGTACACTATAACATACTATTCTATTATTCTTATCAAGGCGTCTTGTCTATGAAATTTATGTGAACATTTGCAGATAAACAAGTGAACAGCTATTTAGTCAAATGAAGCCCGCTATTAAATCTAGTACGTTTGCACAACAAATAGTTACCTTTTATGTCCCATGTCGCACTGTTACCAACTGCAGTGTGTAATTGCCTTAAACGCTTTTAATTCGTACCTATTGCGGTGGGTGGAAACGAGGTTAGTGGCCTCAAAATTATTATATTTAGACAAACAAATTATTTTAAATATAGATTGGTCCTTTGTGTGTATATTAATTGGATTATTTTGCAGTCTAAAATGGCAATAAACTTGATTATGAGAGAGTTCATGAGTCACACTTTAGTATCATGTATTATAGAAATTACTAGCATTGCCCGCGGCTCTGCTCACGTTCAGATGACCAAAAACCAAATTCTTAGGTTTTACATATTAGTATACTCTTAAATCGCAGTTTTTTTATTTTTCCTCAGAAATGAGACATTTTCCTGCGGTGAAAAGTATCCTATATGTTAACCCGGATAACCAGCTATCACCATACCAAATTTCATCAAAATCCCTCCAGTGGTTTTTCTGTTATGCGGTAACAGACAGACAGACAGATAGACAAAAATTCTAAAAGCTATAGATTCGGCCTCTGTATCGATAATAATGTCTATTTCAATAAGATTTTCTAAAAAATATTTAATGTACAGATTTGACTTAGTTACAATTTTATTATATGTATAGATAAATATGCATTATACCTACCTATTATGTATTGTCAATGTGAATTGTACAGTCAGTGGTAACGCGCTTGCTTGGGAAATCGAGTGAATCCCGGGATTTGAAGCCGCTTTCGCACCTCTGATATTTACATGTGCGAATCATTTTCATGATTACCACTTGTGTTACGGTGAATGGAAACTTCGTGAGGAAACCTGCACGTCTGAGAGAACCTAGCAAGTTTTCGAAAGGCATGTAAATTCCATCAACCCGCACTAGGCCAGCGTGGTGGACTATGGTTTGATCCCCCTCATATTGAATGGAGGCCTATGACCAGCAGTGGGACGTTAAAAAGGGCTGAATACGTAGATATATACATAAATACAGTATCACAAAAACTATCAACAAATAAGGTCTCAATAAGGACAAATCCATACTTCTATACTTAATATTGTAAATGTGAAAGTGTGTTTATTTTTGTCCTTCTTTCACGTCAATACAGAGTGACGGATTGGCGTTATTTTTTATGTAGATATAGTTGGACGGCCGAAGAGTGATATTGGCTACTGTAGGTTATCACATTCCCACGGGCAAACACGTTATAATACAACCCAAAAAATTATTTATGATCAGAATTACTTGAAACTTGGTATTAACGCTTTTCAATACAATTAAATAAATACGTGTTTTAGCATTTTTCGAAATATCATCTCTTAGGGCTAAAATAATAAAATAGGGAATGAAAGTTTGTATGAAACCTACCTTTTTAGTTTTTTTTTTGTAGTTTAAGCGCGTGCGAAACCGCGGGTTCTGTTAGTAAAATATAATTTTATATTTGTCTGGACTATCACTTTAGTAAATATAAAATTATATTTTACTAACACCTTAAATAAAAATATATGAAATTAAAAAAAATAGCATCAATCGATTAATACAAACTATAATCGTATTATTAAAATAAAACGAACCACAGAATGTTATTAATATGTGTAATTACGACCAAAGTGTAGCAGACACAATAATATGAATGCAAAACGAATTTCTAAAATGCACGTTGCACTGTAATGGCCCTAATTAATTAGCTTATTAATTATGAGCGCAACATTTGTGCAAAATGTATATATGTTCTCAATTATACCTATGTACGGAACAGGTAAATGGTAAATGTCATGATATTGCTCAGCGATTTAAAACGGTTACATTGTTTCCTAAAATTCGTATACCGACATATATGTCTACGATAATATATGTCTTATCTACTAAGGTACTCCTCGCAACAACTATTTTCATTATATATTAAAGGCAATGAATGTCGCGACTTACTGACTGACTTATCAACGTTTAACCCAAGCCGATACACAGCTTTATACATATATAAATACTAATATTAAATGCGAAAGTAACTCGTTTTGTTTGTTTGTCTGTTCGACATCTTTTCACGCTTAATCCGCTGAACCGATTTAGATTAAGTTTGGTATGGGAAAAATAATTGAGACCCTGTTAAAGACATAGGATAGTTTTCTTCCCGGAAACCATGATATATAGAGGGGGGAGGTTAAAGATTGGATGGGAAACCAATCCTTTCTGAAGTATATATATTTTTATTTTTTATTATCCTTACCTACTTTTATATATGTACCTGTATGTATATTGTACATATGTATATATTATATAGTCTAGTAGCGACTCATACTCAATAGATTCGGCCTCTGTAGCGATCTTCGCTTCTTCTCGTGTCGATGGCAAGTTTTAAATGGAGTCAGCCCAAAACTCAGCCACCTAGTAAGTGCCTCATCGTTTGTGACACTCCAGGCCGCCCGCTGAAAATCCCCACCTGGACAAGTTTTCCTTGCTTCGGCCAACCTGAGTCCGGAGTCTGTTGAGAGACTTCCAGGTCTGCCAAGGCAAACTATGTCCAGGCGCAAGATTCTCAGACGGTGGAACAAATGGGATTGGCAAAGGACCATAACTGTCCCGCCACATCCTGCATCTTGCCTGTGGTCGTTCATCTCCAAGTGGTAAGACACACTTCATAAAACTTTTACGGCTTTTTAGCCTTTGTGGCACCAGGATGTTGTCGTGCAAGGGGTGTCGCGTGTCTTGTTCCATTTTGGTCCTTTCACTGGAGCTCGGAGGCGCAATTCCTGCCAGTGGGTACAGCATTGGTATCGGAGTCGGTTTCAAACAGCCAGTAATAATACGACACGTTTCGATAATAATGTTTATTTAAATAAGTTAGAATTTTATTATATGTATACTCTATACTTACCGTTAAAACATACCTAGGGACGTTAGTTAAAAATAAAGCCATGTTATGACATTTTTATTTGTAAGTTAAAATGTAAAGGACCATACATGCAAGCGTATTAAAATACGCTTAAAATTACATTTCAAAATATATTTTCCGGAACTCATTAGCAACGTGTGACGCAAGCCATTTGAGAAAATGGACGAAAGAATGATATAGTCGTGTGTTTAAGAAAATAACGATTGTTATCTTTTTCCGCTTTTTTAGTATAATTGTTTTATGCTTTGTTAGTTTTTTGGAACTTTGTTTTTGCACTTATACTGTTTTTTTAATAAAAATATGTGAAAAAGAACAAAATAAATAATAATAAGATAATATTTTAGCTACTATTGCATTGTTTAAAGCTTGCTAGGAGTATGTGAACGTGTTATTTTAAATTAAACCATAATTGTGTGGGGTAGTCACTTACAGTCTCAGCGAAGTGGAAATCTCATTTTATGGTTTGTGAACATATCTCTTAATTAAATTGCTGGGGCAGAAAAAATGTTTAAATTTTTGTTGTAATCTTAAATTTTGTTATTGTAAAATCCCCATGCAATGCTTCAAGCTCAATAATTTTCCACGCCTTACGATCTACTACATATTTTATAAGCTTTTCATTAATGTCCGTAATTTGATATCGATTTTAGTGTGCTTTATTTTTATTTATAATTGACTATAACTTACTCTTGCTTCGCTCGGGTGCGTCTCTAGATACGTTTAAATTTAAATATGTTTTGCCAGTGTACCTTAGGAGATAGACTCATGCTTTATATTGCAGACTTTTTTGTGGGCCTTTTTAAGGTGGCATCGAGGCAATTACGAAATAATTGCGTTCGTTTGATCCCTTGCTGTATTGTTATTACTAAAACTTTAATTATGCAAGTAATATGTAGGATATTAAACGATTTATAGTACAAATCGTACATTTTAGAAACACGATTACTAATAGTTTCTTCGATAGAAAAAAAATCCAAAATGGTCTCTAAATAACAAAATAAACCCTTAGTGCGACGTAAATAATTCAAGGAAGATCATCAAGTTTTTAATAACAATAAAACTATACGTTTTCAATAACTTATACACATTACATTTTCAAAATGTGTATTTGTTTTAAAAATACGAAATAAATACCTAAATTCGCAAGCATTCCGTCCATCCTAGACACACCCGCCCCTGCCTAAAATAAAAAGCTCGGTCGGTGCCCTCTTAAGTTAAACCTTGTTAAAGCTAACATGTTTAGCCAGCGTTAGCAATGTTTCTAACGATAACTCGAACCAGTTATTGTGTTTTAAAAGATATTAAAAAAAAATCCTATACTAAAAAGTATAGTATAAGATATCACTACACAAAATTAAGTTAAAATCGGTTCAGTGCTTTTTGTGTAATGCACACAGCAAGCAGACAAAAAAATTATAACTATTGTTTTGGGGTCTATATTCTGTACACAATTAGTTACAGTCATTGTTTTTTTTTAAATTCATGTACACATTTCGCTAAGTTACTATTTTATTATAGGTATAGTAATTGATGTTACTATAACCCAAAAACTTTTTAGAAATTAAAACAAATGCATGATACTTATTCCCAAACCACGATTTGGTATATTTTGGGATTCTCCTCAATTTAGCTGTTACTCAATGGCTTTATTAATTTTTAAGCAGCATTGTGACAGCCGTGTTCATCATATGTTGGCGAGTTATGATGATTGTAGTGGTTTTTTACGACAGCTACTTTATTAGGGAAAGTGGAATCGCTGTCTTGAAATCCGCCATTTTGCTACACTGTCACAGTATTTTCGAGTGACATTTGTAGACAGGTTTATTGCGCGTCCTTTGTAATACAAGGGTAAAGCGTGCGGTTTTTGTGAAGGGAAATTGAATCACACTATTATAAATGCTAAAATTTTTATATATTTACGTTTGTTTATTACTCTTTTAAGCAAATATGGCTGAATAAATTTGGATGGTTTATATGCAGATAGATCTTGAGAAAAAAGGCATCTGTTAGTAACATTTGCTTAAAGGTGACGCTGCCTTTCATAACAGACTAGTGACTAGTATTATAAGTGTGTGTTTTTTTACTTTTTCACGCTGAAACAGTTGCACGGATTTGTATGATATTTAGTACACAGACCTGACCTGAAAAAACTCATATGTAATTCTTAAGCACCTACAACGCTTTCGAGCGAAGTGATGGTAAGTCACTTGTATTTGAATGAGTATTCAGCCCTTTTTTAATGTCCCACTGCTGGGCACGGGCCTTCCTTCAGTACGAGGGGGATCAAGCCATAGTCCACCACGCTAGCCAAGTGCGGGTTGGCGGACTTCACATGTCTTTTGAAAAATGGCAAGAAAACCTCTCTCAGACATGCAGGTTTCATCCCGATGTTTTCCTTCACCATTAAGAACAGTGGTAATGTTGGAAATGATTCGCACATGAAATATCAGAGGTGCGAAACCCGGGATTTGAACTCGTTTCACTCGGTTTCCCAAGCGAGCGTCTTACCACTGGGCTACCACTGCCCTGTATTTGAATACATGAAATATAATAATAATATTGAATAAACAATTTGAATTGTTTTTAGTTATTTTCGTGATATATGTTTGTAAATTGAAATAAATTAGTAAGTTGCAGTAGCAATAAATTTGCGTACATTATGTGTTTATAAACAGATTTTCTATACAAAACTTGGCACAAAGGCTTAAAGATATTGCGTAATATCTTTTATAGTATTGATTATCTGAATAAATCCTATTCATATCAACAATATAACTTTACAAACAATAGATACTAGATTAAAATAATTAAAAAGTAATAGAGCCGACTGCTTGATTACTTATTTCAAGTTATAATAAACGATAAATTGCTTTATTCGTGGATCAAAACTTATCCGTAATTGTATTATACCCCGATGTTGGCACACCCGGTTGAGTTAAGTAAAATGTAATAAATGTGTAATGAAAATGGGATAGTTGAACATGGATCGCAGCCTCCAATCAAATGTAGAAGGGTTTGTTTGAACAGTATAATAATAATAAGAGTTCAAGGGCAGCGAGACGCCTATTTCAATATAAATATTATTGCAGTGTCTCGCTAAACGCAGAATAACATTTGCATATTTATAAGAGAGCAGCCCTTAGCAAATATGGAGGGAAGGAGGAGATCGGGCTTGTATTTGACATAACGGCCCATTGTCGATGAAACTCAGTCATCATTCAGTTTCTGCTACTGTACAATTAGAATAATGTTATATAAACACTCAATGTATGCATTTCATTATTTCATCCATTAGAATTCAATGAAATACTGCTTATGAGTAAAGAATTTTTGCCATTTATATAGTCTAATTAAAGGTTATGAATGTTTTAGGTTTATTTTTTAAAATTTTAGGCACATGAATTGAATATTTCTGTTCACAACAATATTTTATATGCAAAAAGCGACAGTTGATATTATTAATAAACATACACCTTTGTTTTTCACGTAGGTACGTGTTTTTTAGAAATAGACAAATAGAATTTTCATTTTGATATTTTTTAGGATTTATTTTGTACGGAAAAAAATTAATAAAGTTTAGCTCAAAAGGACTCGGCTTAAATTTTATATATTACTAGCATTGCCCGCGGCTCCGCCCGCGTTCAGATAACCAAAAACCAAATTCTTAGGTTTTACATATTAGTATACTCTTACAATGCAGTTTTTGTATTTTTTCTCAGAAATGAATTATTTTCTCGCATTAAAAAGTATCCTATATGTTGATCCGGATAACCAGCTATCATCATGCCAAATTTCATCAAAATCTGTCCAGTGATTTTCTCGTGATGCGGTAACAGACAGACAGACAAAAATACTAAAAACTATAGATTCGGACTCTGTATAATATAATGTCTATTTCAATAAGATTTTCCAAAAAATATTTTATGTACAGATTCGACTTAGTTACAATTTTATTATATGTATAGATAAATTTTGAAATAAAATATTACTACATTCATTCATAGGTAGTTACATAGCCCATAAGGTCTACGTAACTATCTATGAATAACATAAGTTATAATGTGTATATTTTTTCAGCAGAATAGACTTAATAATTTGTCTATTTGTTTTGCGTTGTCGGATTTTACCTACCAAAAAAGTACATCTTAGTTGATGGTACTCGATTTGTTGTTTAAGTCCAAGTTGAAGCTTTGTTATCATAGTTTTGCCTCTAACCGCGATGTCGATGATGATATATACTTGTACATAGTACCTATTTAAATCTATAAGAGGTATAACCTGTAAATTTTGATTAGCGATTTTTGTGATTTTACCGTCTTATTTTCCTGAAACTCGAATCCAAGACCCCAATATCAGCAGCCCAATAAGCCACGAACTGAAAATGTATACATATAATAAAATTATAACTAAGCCGAATCTGTACATTAGATATTTTTTGGAAAATCTTATTGAAATAAGCATTATTGTCGATACAGAGACCGATCTACAGTTTTTAGAATTTTTGTCTGTCTGTCTGTCTGTGTGCTACCGCATCACAGAAAAACCACTGGAGGGATTTTGATGAAATTTGGTATGGTGGTTATCCGGGTCAACATATAGGATACTTTTTACCGCGGGAAAATCTCATTTCTTAGAAAAAATACAAAAACTGCATAGTAAGAGTATACTAATATGTGAAACTTAAGAATTTGGTTTTTGGTCATTTGAACGCGTCGGAGCCGCGGGCAATGCTAGGCTAATAATATGATTTTATATTATTTTCGTTATTACTTCAATGCGACACTTAAATAAACAATAACTTTACTGTACAAATATCTTTTTATTATATTAGTCAATAAAAACACGGTTCACTGTAACGAATCTCAAAATCCCTTAGTATGGGGTGTGTAAAATTTTATATTGTAGGAGTAATTTATTTTTATGGCTGTAGGGATCTTGAGTTGCATACTTTCTCTGGGGATGAAATAATCACATGAGTTAATTTAACTTTGTAATTGCTTGTTTAAATTTGTTGATATTAAAAGATTGGTTTTACTGGGACTTATGTTTTTCTTTATTACATTATATTGTTATAAATACAATAAAATAATATACGAGTACATACGCTATCCAAATAGAATAACTTTTTTGTTAAAAGTTTGTGTTGAATGTTTTTAAAACTTTTATCTGTACTGACTTTGTATATCTCTAAATAAAACTATCTTTTCGGATTATTTCGCGGATTTATTTTGATTTTTGGTTCCCGACTTTTACTTACTTACTTACTTACTTTATAGCATCCATGGTCACGGGAGAGACTCAAATATTCGCGTAAATCTAAGAAAGTATTTTATATATCTCTGTTAATTTTTTTTTTAAATTAATCAAGAAATAGTAATTTTTAAGTGCCGTGTCATAATATTATGTACTCGTCACCCTATACATAGTGTTTACTCGTTCCACTTATATTAGTTTCTTATTATATACAATTATATACAGCTATCAAAAAGATAAAAATAATCTATATAGCCAATACGGAATGGAACTCACTCTCTCTGGCCTTACTCGCATTACGGACTGCACGATCCTTATAATGTTGTAAGCAGCAAAATTATGTTTGTTGGTGACCTTTTTTTACAGCAATTATTAATAAATAATTTTTGTATATTGAAAGTTTGATATATAGATGTTTTATGTGCAAGTGACTTATAGAGGCCATAATGCTCTTTTAAAACGCGTGTCACTAGTTTATTACAACGTCTGTAAGTAGGTAGCATTAATATTTTATTTCAAGCCTTTGCTAATTGTATTAAGTTAAAATCCATAAGTACAAGTACGGTGTCTGATTCAATCTTTACATGCAAACCACGATCTCCTTTACGCTCTCTCAACCAGTTGTAATTCGAGAAAATCAAATTAACGTGTCAGTTCGCTCGTTTTTCTTCCAAAACTTGTGTTTTAGCTCTCAGATAACTTTGTTAATTAAATTTTACATTTTTTTTCTTCGAAGACGCTCCACCTGAGAGGAATTAAGCTTTTTCATGGACTATATGGATGAGAATTATTAAGAAAGTTCGTATACCAGGCGGGTATACACACTAACTTGTTACATTTTAAGTAAATTAATTTCTTAATATCTTACTAATATCATAAATGTGAAAGTTTAGATGTTTGGATGGATGTTTATTACTCAATCACGCCAAAACGGCTAAATGGATATAGATGAAATATGACACAGAGATAGATTGTAGTCTGGAATAGCACATAGGTTACTTTTTATCCCGGAAAATGTACGGTTCCCGTGGAATAGATTTGTTTTTGTTTTTCTAGAGGCAAACCCGAGCGAAGTGAGGGTGAGCCGCTAGTTATATGTATTTATGTGCATTTTAATATTCGACCTTTAGGTAGAGTTACTAAATATTTTCATTTTTAGATAATACCGAGCTTATTAAGTTTTTTTTAATTAGACCAGAAAATAATTAATCGTTATGAATGATGAAACATACGAAATCAACATACAACGCAGTCCTACTTATGGCTAATCTGTATTTCTGCATCTTCGATTTTCCTAATCACTGATTTAGATTACTTTTTATGAGTAGATATCCTCTGTTTAAGTTATAAATATTTAATTATTGCGTGATTTTTACTCCATCCAATCATCTGATTTACAATAATTTTCGTTTGAAATTTGCCTTTAAAATCCAGGAAATTGCGCAGTTGGGCTGTAATATGGTTACAGAGGTAGTTCCCAAAATAGAGTCTGTGCTGAGCAAGGGTTAATAAGAGGGGATGTCGTTAATTTCGCCCCGTTAAGAGGGCTGCTCGCGATATCGCGTCGAGTTACAGAAGCCTTACGGAATTACCTTGCGGTGAACGGGAGCAAACTATTTACCCTAATAAAGAGAAAAATGAAAGGCGCTACCTTATCGTTATATGCATTTAACAAATTAATTATGCCCTTAAAAATTTAAATAAATAAATTAATATGTTGGATCATTAACACACAGCACCATCTACTTCCATGGTAAGCTACGAGGCTTGTGTTATGGATACCAGATAGTTGATACACTACACACATATATAACTTTAAATATATACATATTATAAATATAAACACACCTATGACTGGAGTACGAACATTCGTGCTCATCACACAAATGAATGCCCCCAGCGGGACTCGAACCCGCGACCGCTAGCACAGCAAGTAATGTCACTACAAACTGAGCCAAACGTGTCGTCAATCTATGTTAGGTAGGGACCTAAGTATGTATGTAGTTGTTATAGTGTATCTTATTTGTTCTACATCATTTACCTATAAATATTGCCTGGTTGCCTGGTACTTGTCGTCAATTACTTATTGTAGAAAAAAATATATTTTTATTAACTACCTGTAGGTACACTAAGTACGCAAGATAGTAGCTAAGTCTGGTTAAATAGGTAAGGAAGAAAAGAGAATACGACAACTTACAGCAAAATTCATAACGTGGAAATATTTTCCGTGCCTACTCAAATACCCATGTGTACCGATTTTCATGGTGGTCAGTTGAATGGTGTAAAAGGTGATGCGATGTAGTGTCTCTACAGCGTTTAAACTTCTCTATGTAAAAATATTCATATTGCTTTAAAAATTCAAAGCATTCACAGAAGAACTTTCGGAGATTTACGATTCTACACTAACGAACATTTACTATATTTTTATTAAGAAAAGATTAATTTTGATTATTTATTAAACAATTTATAACAATTTACATATATGTACCTGTGTTTCGCACAAAGTATAAAAATAGCATTTTTTTCTGAAGACACTTATATAGATACACTTAAAAAGTAAAACTTTATCCAAATAATTTTGATCAAAAGATTGGTCCAAATCGTTAGAACCGTTTTCGAGTTATACATAATTATATATATATATATATATATATATATATATATATATAGATATACAAGAGTTGCTCATTTGTCAAAGTGTGTGTCTATTTAGTAAATTGAGTAAGAAAATCGCGAACATGAGTCAAATTCATAAAAAAGATAGCAATCCATAATTATACACGTTTTAAATAAAAGCTAAGTAATAAAATAGCAAAAAAAAAGAAAATAATGGACATCCATTAACTTCAATTATAGTCCAACTGTGCTGAAAATCATGAGTGTCAGATTACTGAAGCCTTACGCTTAGTTCACAAAAAAGACGATTCGGATCGCATTGCGACAACTTCTGGTAACGACGGAAAGGTTAAACAAAGGATTATGGGGTGCAAAGTGGGTTTCTTTCCAATTAGGCTGATTTGAAATTGTATTAATGATTAAATAGGGTTGTAGGTACTGAAAGTGCAGGAAATTTCTCTGAAGTACTGTAGCAGTTACTTTTAATTATATGTTTTTGCTTACTTACATATTATATATGTACTTACTGTGCTATAATGTTTTACCGTTATAATATCTGCAGGCATGAAAGTTTACATTTCAGTATACTGAATAAAATATATTTTAAAGAATATTTCAAAAATCTTTATTACTTGTATTGTATATGATCAAATCATGTGTTAAAATATTTAATTGAATTACTGTATGATTAAACCGTTAAAACAACAAATACAGAACTCAAAATGCGAAATATTTAACGTACATCACCGCTGTCAAGTTACTTACGCGCCAGTGGATAAATATATTGTTTGTGCACAATGTATTAGGTATGGCGTCCAAAACTATTGGTACTTTTAATAGATTATATGAAATGGTGCAATCCTCGCAAATGTGGTAAAATTTGGCAGACGTATGCCTATATCATTTTGTTATAATGGCTAAAGTTTATTATGAATAGGTACACGTTTGGAAATAAAGTAGGAAGATATTTATTATTTATTATTTTATGTTTTGATACATTTAAATTCATTTGATCATTACAATGTTGACATGTTCAAAAATCCCTTGCTTTGCTTAGTTCAAAACTGTAAGGTTTTTGGAATGATCTAGCACGATTTAAAATAATTACTTATATATTGCCGAAGATATCGCGTAACATATATAAAAAAAAAACAAATTGAGTATCTCTTTATTCTGAAGGTTAAAAATTCAAACAAATGTAAATCATATGCCATTTCAACAGATATCTCCCAACATTTAATAAAGTCATTTAGTTTTAAAATCCATTGAAACACGCAAAAGATAAAATTGCCACTAAGCAAACTCGTAGCGTGTTTATTTTCTCAACGAAGTGGGGCAGCTATCGATCTCGGTAAGTATTCAGTAAGGATCGACGCCACTTAATCTGAGATGTTGCACTTGCTGAGATAATTTCACGCCAGCCGACGTCAGGGCGGTATGCCGGTTTGCTATCAATTCAATTTCATACCTAGCTTCGGTTGGGAACTATTCGTGCCTTTCAAATAACTTAATGCTGTAACTGCTTTCTCATCATAAACATTTTCTATAAAGTAAATATAGCGGTTTTAGTTTAAAACTATGCAAATTGGATGCTTTTGTTCATCTTTTATAGTTTATTTGTAGTTATACTACATATTTTCAGTAACTTTAGTAAGAATAATTATGTAAGATGGATATCTGATTAGAAACATTAGTAATTAACTTTTGATTACATTCCTAACGTCCCCGAAACAAAATCTATAAGTATAATAAAATTGTAACTAAGCCGAATCTGTACATTAAATATTTTTTGGAAAATCTTATTGAAATAAACATTATTATCGATACAGAGGACGAATCTACAGTTTTGAGAATTTTTGTCTGTCTGTCTGTAAAACCACTAGATGGATTTTGATGAAATTTGGTATGGTGACAACTGGTTATCCGGGTCAATATATGGGATACTTTTTACCGCATGAAAATGTCTCATTCCGGAGAAAAAACACAAAAACTACAATGTAAAGGTATACTAATATGTAAAACTTAAGAAGTTGGTTTTTGGTCATTTGAACGCGGGCGGAGCCGCAGGCAATGCTAGTCTTCAATGAATATATAATCTAGTAGAGATTATATTCAGGCTAGCACTGTCTGCGCCTAAGGTGAGGCCGGGTTCGATTTCTGCTTGAAGCAATGTTCGGATGGCGAAATGAGAAATCAGTTTGTTCGTTCTCTATACTCCGCAGGAAATACGTAAGCATAAAAATGTATAAACTATTTGAATCCTAAGAATGGCGAATACGACGAATTGAATCATTCCACTGCATTGCCTTCAAATTCGCTGTTCGATTAATAAAATTATTTATTTACTTTATTAGATAGCGGGTATTAAATAATTGATTTATTCAATAACGAAATGAAATGTATACAAATGTATATGAAACTAGGGACAGACAAGAGAAGCAACGTCCCACTCGATATCCAAGTCACCCTCTACGTATATAGAATGAAGTCATTCTAAACTATTCGCTGTAACGATTCGATTGACGATCTCTGCACTGCGATAAAATACTTTTGACGTTATAACCCTTAATGGATTTGTTTCAATTTCGTAACATTTTTTTGGAGTTTTGCCAACTTTACTCGGGAGTATCGGCGTTTTTGTGCGAATATTTGATTGTGCCATTAAACACGAGAGTATGGTCTATCTATTTTGAATGAAATACTTAAAAGACATAATAAATTTACTGTTCAGAGAATATAAAGTAACAGGTATCGGAAAGTAATATGTTTTAGCTAATTTTGTATAAAGTCACTGTTTTCTTCTTTCTATTTTCTTTAAGAATTCTTTATTACCCGCTTGTGGTATACTCAGTGCTATACTGAACTTAAAACCAAACATAACATCAATTATACGTATCATATTAATTTTTTTTATATATATTTTTTTGGACATTTATTTATGACCATTCATTCATAAAAAAAGAATTATAATAATGTATTCACAATTTTAGAAAATAACGAGCCCCTCCACCACACGAAAATCGGACAAATTAAGTTAGTCAGTCAAAAGTTGAGTTATATAATCCTCCGTATAGGTCCTTCATACTTATAATACGATAAGGTATCTCTGTGTAATAGACACATATCATATCTTCACCCTTTATCTATTGTATTGTATTTATGATAGCCAAAGAGAATAGAGTGGCATGCGATACTATTTCTATATACCTCCATCAAATTTCTATTGTTATTATTCAGTCAAGGTTTACCAGACATTATTCATTTTTCGACTATAACGAAAATAATTTAAAATATTTCGGATATTACAACAAAAAAATTATAATAAATACACAAAATAGCACCAAAAAAATGAAAATATTAGTAAATATTCCACATTCAATTATAAATAATAATTAATATAACCGTATAAAAAACACAAAAATAATGTTCAATAGTATCAAGACGTTTCATGCCGTCTATACGACCGGGATCTCGATCGATACTCATATGATTGTAAATGTAGATTGATTGGCTCCCGTTTCTTTTTCACAGGACTAGCTGCATTCGCTCTATTAAGCTACTATTCTACGCGATAAATTGCATTCGAGCGGGTCTTATAGCTGGATGCTAGTGAAAGGACAGTTCTCCTCAACTAAAATGTTTTTATTTTGCTATATTTACACAACTTTTGACTTTTTGCAATATGCAAACCTACTAGATAATTTTAATCTAATTATTATTATATATATAATAATAACTTATAACACTCCGGTTTGGATTTTTTTAAACTTATGCTCTTTAGGGAGATAGCCTATTCATTAACAAAAGAAAAGTGAAAACCGACTCACACTTGGCAAAAATATCCCGTAACATACATACAAGGACGTACAATAGAATTGTGAATCTTCATCTTTTTGGAGTCTGTCGAAAGTGCCCTATGTCACTATTAGAATTTATCCTCGATATTTGTAAAAAACGAATATTGTGCATTACCTACTAATGGTACCGTATTACACAATAGACAGAACACACGACCCTATAAACGCTTTTAAGATACTATAATATTGAGTCGAGACGTTTTTTTTCTAATCTTGACGTTATTTCTTGCCGTCTTATAACTACTATATCTGCTGCAAATCTGCTCATGTCTATTTATTCGCGATCCACGATACGTATCACGTACCACTCAAGCTTAAAGGTGGTTTATATTTTACCGCAATCGTCTATATTAATCAGAGTTTTAGAAAAGATTTAATCGACTTATTTATTGGTCTACCAAATTTTTAAGCATTCTTTTGATTTTAAATTCATTTAGTATTTGATTTTCAAAATATCTAAGTTAATGATTTATTAATATAAATATTTTTAGTTCCAGTACTATCTTACTAATATTATAAATGTGAAAGTTTAGATTTTTGGATGGATGTTTGTTACTCAATCACGCCAGAATGGCCAATGGATCTGGATGAAATTTGGCACAGAGATAGATTATAGTCTGGAATAGCACATAGGATACTTTTTATCCCGGAAAAATGTATGGTTCCTGTGGGATAGATTTGTTTTTGTTTTTCTAGAGGCGAACCCGAGCGAAGTGAGGGTGAGCCGCTAGTTTTTAATAAAAATGAATGCACCACGCGATAATAATATAAGTACGTAAATCTAAGTTGTAATTTGCATAGTATATTGTAGCCAAAGCCTTTTGCGGCTTAAACTGGCATTAAAACTAATCGCTGACAGAGATAATGCGACGTTAGCGACGTTTGTGATAATACGGCTTTGTTTATTTACTCATATGACTTCTATTTAAATTCTTACTAATATTTTATATATATGTCGAAGGTAAATTTTAAAAAAACCGTTATATTATAATTTCTCTATAGAAATTATAATTTACCTAACTTTGTCCCGTAAAAAAATGTAAAGGAGATGATTGACAAAACTCCGGGTTAATTATAATTTCACTAGTAAAATTATAATTTCACGGTTTTAACGATTTTCCTGCGACATTTACATTGCTTAAAGTATAAATTATTTTTTAGTAACATTACTTTATGGACTACTTTTTGGCATTAAATGCATATAACTATCGTTATGAATAGGAGCATGCAGTATGGGAAATTTAAGATTGTATCTTTAAATATACTTGACCCTAGGATATGAAACCTAGTTATTTTTTCATATCTATACGTAGGTATAATAAAATACTGAGTCAAATCTGTACATTAAATATTTTTTAGAAAATCTTATTGAAATAGACATTATTATGGATACAGAGGCCAAATCTATAGTTTTTAGAATTTTTGTCTGTCTGTTACCGCATCACAGAAAAACTACTCGACGGATTTTGATGAAATTTGGTATGGTTATAGCTGATTATCCGGGTCAACATATATGATACTTTTTACCGCGGAAAAATATCTCATTTCTGAGAAAAAATACAAAAACTGTAATGTAAGAGTATACTAATATGTAAAACCTAAGAACTTGGTTTTTGGTCATCTGAATGCGGGCGGAGCCGCGGGCAATGCTAGTAGTATATATAATACATGTATAATTACACAATTGCAGTATTTTTTTTAAATTACAATTTATTCTTCTCACGTGTAAACAAAGATTTGGCGTTTATTACTTTCTAAATATACTCCAAAGCAAAAAAATAATTAACATGCAATTTTGGCCTGTTGCAATACTGTTACCTACGTGTAATAGATTACTGCGTTCTTGATTCTACTTATTACGTCGGATTTGTGGATACGCTTCTTGCGCGAGTTGAAGTTATATGGAGCATATTTTGTTTCGATCTGTTTAAAATAAGTGTGGCATTAGCATTGCCATTCGACAGCAGTACGTGAAGAGACATAGAGCTGCTTACTTCGCAAGAAATATGGGGAAAATCACTGGAGTTAAATTATTTTATCTGCTTAGATTAATTATTTTTTATGAAATGTAAATATTTAAAAAAAAATAAAATAAAAAGATCTCAACTCATTAATAACATTTTAAAAGAAGGCTTTTGTTCTCAGTCTAAAAAAAAAGTCATATGTTCTATAAAATACAATTATCTTAATAGTAATAAAATGTGTACCTAATAATATTTTTGCTTTTAATAAATCTTTATCAAGATAATTTATTGTTGGCAGATTTTGTCTGGGATTCCATTTGAACATTTTTAAGTTTCGACTACGTTAGATATTGTCGTACATTGACATAGCTATCAAAAGGTGTTTGACCGACCTTTTGACTGAAGAATAAGAATCATTTACCTCTTATTTTTGCGTTCAATTTAATTTATTTCGTATAAAAAGTAATATAATAAAACTATTTAATTGGTTTTTCAATATCGCTACTTAGGGTCTACTGTACACTTATGTCTTTGATATTTTTAAGTAAATACTTGCGAAAATTATTATATGTAACTATTTTGTATCTACAAAATATTATTGAAGATACAAAATAATTTTAAACATTATTAAAACCAAATAAAATGGCCTGAAAAAAACCTACTTAGTTCGCACTCGTACGTATAGATAGTATTTTGATTTTTGTAATCTGTGGACAAGAATTTTGTTTTATACTTCAAATCTTAATTATTATAAGAAAGATGTTTATAACATTTTATTATAATAAAAACATTATTCGAATTCATTAAAAATAAATACTGGGAGCCAAATGAGTGGTCAGTCGCGTCCCGTAGACCATACGCAATTAATTGTAGACCAAAAGTTCCACGCATCGCGCTACTGGTTCTATTTGTATTGCGGTTTCTCTGACCCTATGAATGTACTTTTGATTGCTCATCACTTTTTGATATTGATTTCGTATACAATTTCATTAAATAATTTAATAATTTGATAACACGTTTGGTTCAGTTTGTAGTGACCCTACTTGCTGTGCCAGCGGTCGCGGGTTCGAGTTAATTTCATTCAGTTCATTTATTTGTGTGATGAGCACGAATGTTTGAATTCCAGTCATGGGTGTTTATTTTTTTTTATGTTGGGATATTAACTAGGGACTCGTGCTTAAAAATATTAATATCTTATCAATGTAAAGTGCCATAATATTGGTAACGAAATACATATAATTGTATAGAATACTCGTTGAGTGAGAGTTAAATGATTCGTGTTAGACCGATTTATTAATAAGTTATATCTAGATAACAAAATGATGATGATGATGATGTTCTCCTAGCCGATTCCGGCCACGGCGGCCAATCTCAATGACATTAGCCAACTGCGCAGGAGATATTATAGTGCTCAAGTGTACGCGCAGACACAAGTGCACTCTCTATTCCTATCACTCTCATACTCCGGTGGGACGACCACTCGACACGACCGGTGAGAGTTAAGGCGCAGGACCGACGCCTTTACGTGCTCTCCGAGGCACGGGGGTGAAACACCGCCAACTTCCCAACTCCGGGCTGTTACTGAAACTTACTATACAGGAAGACTCAATAGCTTAACTTGGCCCGACCCGGGACTCGAACCCAGGACCTCCGGGTGTGCAGCCGTACATGCTAGCCACTACACCACCAAGGCAGTTAATAAGATAACAAAATATAAACCTTTTAAATCGTAATATTCTGTGTGTATCTTAAATTATCTATTTCAGAATATACATTACGTACAAAGGCCCAAGGGAGTGAAATAAGTGGTTGTATTACGTAGACCACACGCAATTAATTCGTAGACCAAAAGTTCCAGGCTTCGTCTAAGCCCAGATCTATTTGCATAGCGGTTTTATTGTCTGTACAAAAGAACACCATTCACTTCGCTATTTCGGTTCACTATTTATTACTCCTTGAAAATTCTATTATTATTTTATTATTATATTATTGTTCATCAGAATCATAATTATTAAGCATAATACGAGAAAATTTTGTAGATATTTTTTTTAAACACTATTATGAGCATAAGATTTTGTGTTAAAGGCGAACAAAAAATGTTTTATGAATAACGTATTTAAAAAAAAATCTAATTAAAATATTTAATTGTAATTCATAATTAACGTGTTTGGTTAAGCGCGTTTCACTTGACTCATTTCGCGGTGAGGTGCAATTTTATTTTTGTTCGGAAATGGGACGTTTCGTGTTGATGATATTCTTTACTATTCCAGTTTCCAAGTCCGCCTTCGCTGTAAAAATGTGTCAAGCATTCTCGTATTATTGTGGAAAGCATCAACCCTAGACGTTGCTTCGCCACAAATCAAGAAGTACGACTTTATACGATGAAACGTAAACCGGAAGCCTTTGTGCTGTCACATTAACTCTTTGTGTTATTCCCATTCTTTTCACATAGAATGGAATATTTCATGGTGTCGAGCTTTTTTTACAGAATTTTTCAAAACGCTAACGCGGGGTGACGTAATTAGCTTATTCAATATTAATTCTAGTTTTCCAGTAAAATCTTTTGTTTAAATAGTACTACATTCATGTATAATAAACTAGCACTGCCCGCGGCTCCGCCCGCGTTCAGATGACCAAAAACCAAATTCTTAGGTTTTACATATTAGTATACTCTTACAATGCAGTTTTTGTATTTTTTCTCAGAAATGAGATATTTTCCCGCGGTAAAAAGTATCCTATATGTTGACCCGGATAACCAGCTATCATCATACCAAATTTTATCAAAATCTGTCGAGTGATTTTCTCGTGATGCGGTAACAGACAGACAGACAGACAAAAAATCTAAAAAATATAGATTCGGACTCTGTATCGATAATAATGTCTATTTCAATAAGATTTTCCAAAAAATATTTAATGTACAGATTCGACTTAGTTACAATTTTATTATATGTTATTATTATTATTTTATTACATTGACGAAATTTTTTACATTGTGCAGAATTTACCCATAAAATTGATATTCTCGTAGAGAATTTAACCAAAACAACTTTTATAAGTTACATATTTTTTGTTAGCACAAACGTCCCTACGTTTGCGCAATTTGTAAGCCATAAGTCGTCTAATATGTCATGATCTCTATCATTCGACTGAATATTTTTAATGTAACTACTCGGTTCATGTCCTTGGAGCGGTTTCGTAATGGTACATGTTTCAGTAAGTCTCAAGGGCTCTAAGCTATAAAATGGGTACTGAAATTCCTTTTAATATTCGTTTCGAAGTTTGTGTTTTACATTATATTATCTTCTTAATACTTTTGCATTTTCTCTAAGCAATTAATTGAATTATAAAAAAATCTTATATTATCTCCATATTATACTATTTTTGTTAACAAAACTTAATTAAAATCGTTACACTTAATTTTTTAGAGGATTTATTTTCAATAATAATTTGTATTATAAAAATATATATTATCATAAAAGTCAGCAATAAAAGAAAAATCTTAACAAACTTTTACTTAAGTATTTTACTATTTTGCAAGTTTTTCTCAGACGTCGTAGTGCGCATTACACGTGTCGCGCGTTTTTTGATATCTGAGCCCGAGGAATTTAGTTCCTTCGTCGTTGACCATATTTTATGTGATAAAATAATACAGCAATATTTTTTCTAATAAAAAGTTGAAAATTGAATATTATATTGGATTATTTTCATTATATTTAATTCTCATTACATTTGATGGAAACTAGATTTTTAAATTATACCTATTAACTCATAATCAAAACTTTCATAAACCTACATCTGATATTAAAAGGTTTTTTGAATTGGTTACCCTCTGTTCCATCGATTTTAATTCAAAATATTGGAGTCGGTACATTTTCTGGTATCATGCATGAACAACCAGTGAAATATATTTTTCATTACACGTTAAAAGGTTCATTTGTATGATTCCTTTTTGGTTTATTTTTTAAATTAAGATTTGTATTCAAAGTATTACTTTCACCATCAATTTTATTGAATGCACGCGAGCTAGGGGAACGTGTTTATAGGGGCAGCAGGCTGGCTTGTTATTATAATTTATTCCCTCAATTAACGCACCTTGTCGATTGTTCTGTGCATCAAACGCACTAATGGTCTTGCTATTTGAGTCAAAAGATCAAAGTTCTTATGCGATTTAATCGATAGAAACTGTGTTTGTTTTAAATATTTGTAAATTTCTAACTATATTTTAGATGAGAACTAATATTTTTTGACTTTTGGGGTAAAATTTGCATTTAATTTAATACTTTCTTAGATTTACGCGAATACATTTTAAATAAAAATATCTTTTCGGATTTTTCGCGAATTTATTTTGATTTTTGGTTCCCGACGTTTCGAATGCTTTACAGCAATCATGTCACGGGAGAGACTGAGGTGTTAGATGTCTCTAAGGTCTGTCTTTAATTTTAATTAATTTTACCTTTTTCAAATTACACATAGATCAATTATGTGTCCTAAATAATTAATATTTTATTTTACTTTATTTTCTTTATGGTTATAATATAATAATGGTAACTCTAAATATAGATTACTAATTAATATTTTTAAAACTGTAATAATTATTATAATAACACCTCAAATTAAATAAATAATATTACATATTCAATTATAAAACTAATTAATATTATAAAAATGTTTCAAGATGAAGTACTGTAAGGTACATTGAGGCCATTTTTCATTTTTTTTGAATTCATTTTGTCAATTGTGGGTAGGCTGTTTGTAATAACTATATAATATCTATTTGACATTTTAACTTTTGTCTATGCCTTTAATTGTGGATCACTCATTAAATGATAGCTTTTCTTATCTATACATATAATAAAATTGTAACTAAGCCGAATCTATACATTAAATATTTTTTGGAAAATTTTATTGAAATAAACATTATTATAGATACAGAGGCCGAATCTATAGTTTTTAGAATTTTTTTCTGTCTGTCTGTCTTTCTGTCTGTCTGTTACCGCATCACAGAAAAACCACTGGAGGGATTTTGATGAAATTTGGTATGGTATGTAATAGCTGTTTATCCGGGTCAACATATAGAATACTTTTTACCGCGAAAAATATATCATTTCTGAGAAAAAATACTAAAACTGCATTGTAGGAGTATACTAATATGTAAAACCTAAGAATTTGGTTTTAGATCATCTGAACGCGGGAGGAGCCGCGGGCAATGCTAGTTTCAAATAAAAGTCAATTAACTGAGTTACCGAGGGTACAAAGATTAAAACAACAAGAGCCCTATATTCCATGAGTTCACAATACAGAGGTCGTATTAAGTAATTTTGATTTATAGAAATGGATATCCTCACTATGATTAGACAATCGTAGTGCAAAATATCATAGTGCAAGGAAACGTAGGGGCATATAAAGGCAATAAATGTTAATAGAGAGTTTAATCCAGTAATAGAGAATTCTTCCACTTTAATTGTCTTCTTATCTATACATACTATAATAAAATTCTAACTGAGTCGAATCTTTACTTTAAATATTTTTTGGAAAATATTATTGAAATAGTCATTATTATCTATACAGAGGCCGAATGTAGAGTTTATAGAATTTTTGTCTGTCTGTTTCTATGCCCGGGAACGCGACGAAATTTGGTATGATGATGGTTATCCAGGTCAACATATAGGATACTTTTTACTGCGGGAAAATATCTCATTTCTGAGAAATCTATACTAACCTTAAAACGTAGGGACGAACCCGAGCGGAGAGAGGGTGAGTCGCTAGTCTTTTTCTAAAGTGTCCAAAAATCTACAACCACCGAAGTAACTGAACTTTATAGGACAGAAAAATGGTTGTACCCTCTGAACAAAGGTGTGGAACCACTCCTATAACGCCAAACTTTGGTATTCTTGACTGTTATCACCAAACTCTATTTTTGTCAAAGGATCAAATCTTAAAAAGTAATGTTTTTAAGAGAATACAAACCACTATTCAAACAATGTTGATAATAATTAAACACATGCCCGTAGTATATACACAAGTAGTATCCTACCTAAGTACCCTAAAGCAGAAGTTGCTTAAAAACTTAACTACAGTGCACGAATGTAAATTGTACATTTCAGATGCTTTTCCTAAGCCTTTGCGAGTACGCTCACTCGAAATATATATGAATTTTAAAACAAGGCATAAAATTACCACCTGCTTTGTTTCCTTAGCAGTGGTGAACACAACAAGCAACTCCTTAGACTCCTTACTAAATTGATTATAATATTTACTGGAATCGTCATCAATATCAAAATGTTAAATTTAACAAAAAATACCTCGATTTTTTTTATAATATAATTTCCTTCACATTTTCCTCGAAACACCTACCATCTAAGGGTTGCGAATTGAAAGTTAGTCTGTATAAATTTATTAAATTTCTGTTAGACGGAGATTTTCTTAACTTTTTATTGGCCTATTAACGTTCTAGTAAAGGTATAACGTGAAAGAACTGATTCCTCTGGAAACTTTAAAGTTGAATACTGATCGGAGAATTTTAATTTTGCAAGCTTTTTATTTAGATTTTTAATTAGGTTAAGTTTTGATTGAAGTTTTGCTTCAATATAAGTTATTATGTAATACTAGCATTGCCCGCGGCTCCGCCCGCGTACAGATGACCAAAAACCAAATTCTTAGGTTTTACATATTAGTATTACTATACTAATATGCAGTTATATACATTGCAGTTTTTGTATTTATTCTCAAAAATGAGACATTTTCCCGCGGTAAAAAGTATTCTATATGTTGACCCGGATAACCAGCTATCACCATACCAAATTTCATCAAAATCTCTCCAGTGGTTTTTCTGTGATGTGGTAACAGACAGACAGACCGCCAGACAGACAAAAATTCTAAAAACTATAGATTCGGCCTCATATATATATAGATAATGTTTATTTCAATAAGATTTTCCAAAAAAATATTTAATGTACAGATTCGGCTTAGTTACAATTTTATTATATGTATAGATTCAAGTTAAATTAACCCAGAGCTTTTATTTAACTGGCTGTTTGTATTGTGTTATATTCAGACCTTTTTAACGTCCCACTGCTGGGCACGGGCCTAACTTCAATACGAGGGGGATCAGGCCATAGTCCACCACGCTGACCAAGTGCGGTTTGGCGGACTTCACATGTCTTTCGAAAATTTGCTAGGTTCTCTCAGACATGCAGGTTTCCTCAAGATGTTTTCCTTCACCGTAAGGCAAGTGGGAATCATGTTAGAATTGATTCGCACATGAAAATATAATATCATAATATAAATATTTTGGATATTTATATTATATACGTAACTCAATAGCAAATATTGGTAACATCGTGTCCATAATGTTATCAAAGTCTGTTGATTTGTTTATTAAAGAAAGCTAATTCCCACCAATAACTTAAATGTAAACAGGGCTTCCGATTCATGCACAATAAATGTTTATTTTATTGATTTTCACACGGCTCTACTACAATGCATCTCCATGGTACACTAACACCAAACGAATTATTCCGTCATAGTTCCGAGTCGCTTTGAATGAAATTATCAGGGAACAAGTTTACCGTATTAATAATAATGCAAATGCTACCAAAGGACCCCTAGTGTTGAACAAAAAGTTTTTATTTCGATAAAGTTCCACTCCTCTTTTACGTACCGCGAGAGTTAGAACTTTATGTTAATAAATTATTTTTTTGTGCGCTGCTATCGCTTTCGTTGCGCATTTATTTGGTAACGATTGATTAATTTTACAAAGTGAGTAATTAGAAAAAGTACTTTTTACCCTCAGGAATCTATAAATAACATTTGATGTTAAAGGGATGCCGCGGGTAAAATTACATATATATTAAGTAGATATAAGCTAAATTGTATTTATTTTATAATATACTAGCATTGCCCGCAGCTCCGCCGCGTTCAGATGACCAAAAACCAAATTCTAAGGTTTTACATATTAGTATATTCTTATAATGCAGTTTTTGTATTTTTTCTCAGAAATGAGATATTTTCCCGCGATAAAAAGTATCCTATATATTGACCCGGATAACCAGCTATCACCATACAAAATTTCATCAAAATCCCTCCAGTGGTTTTTCTGTGATGCGGTAACAGACAGACAGACAAAAATTCTAAAAACTATAGATTCGGCCTCTGTATCGATAATAATGTCTATTTCAATAAGATTTTCCAAAAAATATTTAATGTGCAGATTCGGCTTATTTACACTTTTATTATATGTATAGATTTATAATGATCGCATGTCTAATGGTATGTTGCATGTACCTAATGATTTGCATCCTTATAGATTCATCATAACACCACTACTTATCTATATAGTCAAAGTAGTTAGTATTTCACTATGCTGTTATATTTTTAAGCAACTTATATTATGTAGATACTAGTTTTTCTTTTTTATTTGTGAATATTTGAATAGAGCTTAAGTTAAATAAAACTCTTCCGAGCTTTTTAAAATTTTAGTCCAAGCTCTAGGTAATTTAAAAAATATTTCCAAATATATATACATAATTACATACAAACTTCCGTAACTTTAATTAATATTAATTTTTTATTGGGCAAAGTAACAATGTTGACACTTGACACTCCTTTCTAATCAGTAAAAATAGTAATCACCTCAAGCTAAACGCTAACGAATTTTTAATATGCCCCAAAAAACAAACAAAAGCTTAGCAGGTGAGCTTTCTAGTCTGGTTCTTCAGTTTAATTGCAGGTTTAGCGTTCATTAGGATATGCGTTTCTTTAACACGATTATGACGTCGCAGGGTTGGAGGGTGCGTTGTGAGGGTGAGGAGGGCTGCGTCACGTGCGAGGTCCGCACTCTGCGACGCATGCGAGACCGCGGGACGCCGGCAGCGCAGGCGCGCCCATATCCCCTGCCTCGCATCAGTCTGCCGCCGGCCGCGTGCCCCGCCCGACCTGTGTCTCGCCGTGAGTGTACCCCGAGTGATGACTTGTGACTAGTGCGATGATCGTGCTCCGCTGTGCCCTCTTTGCGGCCCTTCTAGCCGTCGCCGCAGCCGCCTGGCAAGAGAACGTACGCCCCAAGGTCTTCGCCCAGTTAGGTTAGTATGACACTCCGCTGTCAGATAACACGCCAAATGACAGTTACGTATAACCATCAAGAAAATGCTTGTGTTTTTGTTTTGTTCGACCGTCGACGATACCACGCGATGGAATTGTGTTTGCAAGTGTTTATGCGTTTTGTTAATATTCTGATTTGTGTAATTCGAATGTTATTTGGATAGTTTTATTGTTAGAGAAAACCAATCTCATACAGACTCTATAAGTTAAAGTTTTACCAAATACTCCAATAAGAGAGTTTACTAATACGTTAAACGTAGTGAAGCCTGGGTAATAAACATGTTTGTGATGTTAAGTCGGATAAAAAAGCTCTACGATTTTTATGATATCGATTTTTGTGTCTTACAATATACTAAAAATAATTATTAAGAGAATTGATAGAGTCGATAATATTTGTCAAGAGTAAATTTATTGAATTAGTCATGTACCTTTTATATAATGCTTTAATATAATTTTTAATAATATTTTCCATAGTGATTACATTCACTCGGACCACGTGACCTAAAGCTTTCTAATACACTTACGAATAACAGACAAAAGTACAAATACAAAAAATGTGTGATAAAACAATTTTTTAACAATACAATATATTTAAAAAAAATTACTATCTAGAAACTTCTTTTGCATAACTGCATTCACGATTGGCAATCTTAAAATAAAAAGTTAAGCTAGAATAACGCCTAGTAGTACTCCAGTACTGTGACGCGATAGTTTATCCTGCAAGAATAAAGGACTGCACAACTATAGAGCTATTGTTTTATTGTGCTGTCTGCATTGCGGGGGACAGCCACGTGGCTCTCATTAGTTCACAAAGAGAAGCAGTTTGTTCTGTGTTTTGCCGTGTTACGCCCGGATTAGCAATGCGATGTTTAACGTAGTGGATTAAAGTTTATCTAACTTGTGTATAGTTGTAGGCTTCATTTGTTTCCCTATCAATAATTTAAATTAAACTACGATTATTTAAAACATTATTATTAATATGTTGTGCTATTTTTTAATTTTTTACCTGTTTCTGTCTGTTTTGAGATAGAGATGATAAATAAAATGATGTACAATATTTGAAAAATGTGAATTATAGAAAATCACCGTGAAGAGTAATGATTTTAATTTATATTAGACCTACTCATGTTTTGAATTGAATTTTGTCTTAATGGAAAGATTGAAATAAATCAATATTGAGATTCTAATTTAATCAAATGCTATCTCTGAAATATATGAGCTAAAAAATAGCTGTAAATAAAATGTTGCCAAATTTAGTAATCACAATCGCTTATTCATAACAGGCAAACCAAAGAAGTAATTGTAGATGTCAATGAAAGAACTCTCAATTGGAATCACTAACTTTATTGGTCTAGACGATATTGTCGGACGCATATCCGTCCATTGTATCCGGAGTTGCATTGTTTATCAATGCTATAAAATATTAATGCATCAAGTTAAAAAATTCATAACCATTGTAGCTTACACATATGTATGTATATCGCTTTCGCTATGCGACGCGATCTATTGAACTATTCAATAACAAATTAACATTTCACGCAACTCTTAATTAAAGCATTCACTAACTGACAGTTACGATGTGGTGTTGTAACTGGTTAAATTAATTGCAATTGAAAATCAATAAGCTGAAACTAAGTAATCGGAGATGATCAAGCGAGGTAATTACTCCAATATAGTTTCTATTTGATGTTCGGACGCTCGTAGCGCTCGTGTCAACACCTCACTCGTAATGTGATATACCAATTCAAACCAGAGGGTTCACATTGACCGCATAATGTGGTTTAATATAGGCACGATCAAAGGTCTATATGGAAATCGGAGATAGAAAGCTTCCTTTTATTACATCGTTATTTCCATACATATTATTTGTTTTTAAATAAACATTTTTGTTTTTTTCGGAGTGCTTCGTATCTTATCTTATCATATTCATATTTGCTTGACACTTGATCTTAATAAACAATTCATAACACCATTTCATTTTCATTACGTATTCTGCTAATAGATTTTAGTTGGCTCATATGTTAATGCGAACTGAAGTATAGGGCTGGTATTAATTATTATCTTCATAATGAATAATGAAGTGCCGTAGTTCTTAAAGTATGTTAAAATTAATTAATATTTAAAATTCACAAGTTGCCTTAAAAGGTCATATAGGGTTTAGATTATATGAATACTAAGTAAACGCTTAAGCGGTACCAAACTTAGTGTAAATATTTAAAACGGTAACTTGGTTTATATTTGAGCTTTTCTTATGTTGTAAAATGTATAACCAATATTTTATATGAATATTTAAATTTCATTACTAGGTATATTATTATATCTAACATTAATCTATACATACATATGATAAAATTGCAAAAAATGTAACTCCAAATCGCTGTCTGTACGTGGAAGATATTTGAAAAAACTGTTATTGGGGTCTGTATTAAAGCAATAGAACCCAAAACAATGAGTTTTAGAATTTTTATCTGTTAGTCTGTGCATTTGTGCACGCTAATCTCAGAAACGGCTTAACCGATTTGGGCGCGGTTTTCACTAATGTATTGTGGTAAGCTTCACTTAATATTTAGTATTTGTTTTATTTCAACCGGTCCATAAATAAAGAAAGTTATGTCGTATGTATCTGAGCCGCTAGTATAAAAAATATATATGATACAAACAATTATTTGTTATCTTTATTTATTACTTAATATTGTGGTTTCTAGACAAGTGAACCAGTCTAGATAATAAGTATATAATATTATTATGGCCACGGCTTAGGAGATAGCGGTTGCAATCTAACTAACCTAATTTGCGGGTAATGTTGCTGCACTTTGCGTCCGTCGACAACTGATACAGTTATTATTCACAAAGTATACCACAAGAGAATTGGTTCCATTTGTGCAAATTGTATACAAAATGTGAAACTTGAATCGCAATGCACGTTCAGTACAGAGAATGTAATAAATTGTCTCAAAGTTCCATAAAGGAATAGAAGTGTAACGAAATTCAAATGCAATACAAAATCTAATATTTTGAATAGTGCATCTAACAATCATTCATTGTGTACTATATCTATATTGTAACAGACTTATTGTTTCGACCGGTTCTTCTCGTGTGGGTAGCGGCAAGTATTGAACTGAAACTGGATGCTGAGCGGAATTTCTCTCGCTTCGGATGACTCATTAGGGAGCAAGATTGCGATAGGTTAGTCACAAAGTGTTTCATTCACAATCATTTTAAGTGATATAAAATTCTCAGTGTCTGGTTTAAAGTATCTGTTTCTTCTTAGAAATCTATTAGGTATAATTTGTTTATTGCGCATGTGTATAGTTTTAAGAAGTTTAATATCTTTAATTTTCAACTGTTGATTATTTTGTCTATTTTTGTTGTATTTGAAAGTGAATCAACACAAATAGTACGTTGCTAGGATAGAATTGTTTTAAATAGTTAATAACATTGAAGGTCGAGGTTATCAAAGAAAGTGTAATATTTTAAGACTAACATACTTAAACATTATGAACATGATTCTAAAATAGGTTTTATTGACTGTTCAGGTTTAAACAGGTGCCGCAGCCGAAGGTTCGATTTCAAACGGTTTATGATGTTGCATTATGGTTTTCAAACACCCTCTTTTATGCTTTAACTGCTAGGATTATAGAACGTTTAAGTGGGCCCATAAAATAACCGTTCAGATACTACCTGAAGAAGAAATAAATTACTTAACAGGATAATGCTTTTATATCCAAGAATGTTTTGTACGTGTCACGTTTTGCCTTATGGGTATTTATTGGGTCATTCGTCAGGAACCAATACCCAAGGGTACTGTTATGTGGTTGGGGTGCATAATACCGCTGTGACGCGATGTTGTTTATGATTGGACATTACTAAGCTATTTATTAACTTTTCTGTATTATGAGAATTTACTTTTCTCAAGTGAACGCTTTATTACGTTAATTTTTACGTCTTATTTCTCACGTGTTCATGAATTTTTAAAAATATTTATAATAATGTAGGTAGGTATATTCCTGTAAGCTGTAATGGTACTAAAAATTGATTACCTAGTGAAAAAAAAACCTTAAATTTTGATGATCAAAATCATTTTTAACATAGACCAAGCAAGATAAATTAAATTTAAAGAAAACGTGAATAATGAATGTTTGTTGATGTTTTGCGGTTAAAATATTAGATGTAGTCCTTAAGTAGGGGTAATAAGTTCACGGGTTGCGTTCTTGAATGGCTTGTATAGGCGGCATGACACGCACGTGCGTGCGGCGTACACGGCGCGGAGGGGGACAGCAGTATGGCGCCGCCTTGCGGGAGTGGGACAACTTTATGGCGGTGCGATAATATATCGTCTTCGCTGAGTGTGGGACACGCTGCCTTTTGTTTTATGACATCAAACAGATCAGATTTCTTATCTTCCTTCGATTTGCACAGTCAAGATAAACATTATTTTCCAATGCAAATTGTTGTACATATGTATATGTTACAGCGACAGTACCTTTTATAATGTATGTAAAAATTTGTATTCTATAAATAAGTGTATGACGTCTGTACCTCAATGCATTTCCTTTGCGCGAGTTCACGTGAACTCATAACTTTCTCAAATGTGTTATGAAGATTGGTTGTAACTGGAAAGCGCTGTAGCATTTTCGTATGATATTGCTTTTCGTTCCAAACGGAAACATAATGGGTCGCGATCGATTGTGGCAAACGATGACTGTTTTATTCAAACCAGAGACAAACTAAAGCAGTACTAATATAATGTCGGTTGATGGACGATGTTTTTATACATCCCTTGTTGCTAAGGACAACGCAAATATTGGAACAGTAATGAAAATATTTGTTGTAATACTCTACGGGTAGTAAAGGAAAGACTTTTTTTGTGAGACGGCTACGAGTGTGTCTAGCCCATTGTGATGCAGTTTTTAAATCCGGATTAAAAGGAAGCTCATAATAAGCCCGATGCGGGGTTGTAACGTTGGGACATCGTTTGTAGCAACTTCGCTGTTACTTCTCCCTATTGTGAAAAATAAAATATGGTTGAATAGCACAATTTGCAATGGTAATCCATCATTCTTTTGAGTATCAAAATAATGATTAAAACTAATATATATATATATATATATATATGTAAATTAATATAAAAATAACGTAAATTAGTTCAAAAATAATTATATAACTCTAAAGTCAGAAAAAACCATACAACTCTAAATTGTATTCAAAAATGTTTCAATTTAAAGTATATACATATAAAACCAATATCGATACCAATACCTCTTACAGAGCTTACACTTTACGTTCTGACATACTTAACGACAAAACCCTTCTCATTTGGAAATGCATCGATGAATAGGAAAGAGTCAATGGGTCGTAAGAAATGGGCCAGTCAGCATCGCGAGGTGCTATACAAGTGAAATGCACTCCGCAACCATTTTAAGGAGACCTCCCAAGAACCGTACTGAATGCTTTAGCCAGGTGGCATGTGACGATGAGTTCTTTGTCCTGAAGATCGTTGGTTACACGATTTATTTTATTGTTTGTATAATACCAGCAATTTAAATTTACCGCAGCGGATTGCCCCGTAGTTTAAAGTGTAATTTGATGCACAATGTATTCATCAAACTTTTGCGGTAAACTAGTTGCAGTTTCATTTGTGAAAACAGTTTACCGTACAATTTGGTTAGAGTTTATAATATTTTTGGGTTCTTTTATATATATTTTGTGCTTTTACTATGAAGCGTAGTTCTTCCAATTTTCATTTAATATTCTGTTATTTGTCGAGTCTACAAAGTAACAGCAGCTGAGTCTACTTTATAAAATCTGAGTAACTTTACGAGAGGTCTTTGTGCCGTGGCGATTGGTTGTATTAATGAGACAGGTGGTCGCACAATGTGCTTTAACAATGCCGGCAAGCGGGGCTCCATTGCGCTTTCAATTGAAAAGCATTTCTCTCTAAATTAATATTTATTTTCCAAATGTCATTAATCCCAGGGCAGATGAAGAACGTTTATAATTATTATTATTACTGGACATTTTGTTTTTTTATCACTGTCTATTGATTTAGTCCTTAAAAGCTTTTGACTGATTATCTTAAAACCACATCAACATGATAAATATAATTTACATTTTTCAACTTTTTTTGTTATAATTTGGGTAGATATAATATTTATGTTATGTATAACTCGATTAAGCTATAAGAGAAAGTTTTAACGAATGCTTAACTTTCTTTTGGAAGTAAAATGTAAGGAATATCCCACACAGAAAAGCGCAGTATATTTTGAAATTATATGTATTTTTATATTGCTCATATTTTTTGATAAGTATTTATGAGTTCCCTTGTCGTAGATCAATAACTAGATCACATCTTTCTAACTGCGAGACATGTTTATGTGTTTTGCCACATGTGACCGACCATCTGCTCGCCGCTAACCATAAACATTCACTGTTAGAAGTACTTAGTCTTTCCATCACATTTTCGCTAACATGGCTAATAAAATAACAGGAAACAGTGTGTGTAAGAGTTAAGTATGTTTAGTGCCCTAAAAATAAACACGCCGTCCCTTTCTACTCTTGAACTTGATTTGGGTTCAACGGCCGTTGCGTTCAATGATAAAGTGTTCTGTTACTAACTGCAGTTTTAAATTTAACAATTGATTCATTCTATTTTAGTGACTGATTTTTATCTTATTTAATTTGTAATTAGTCGAGTAAGTTTTACATTATACATTCACAGACTAATAAGAAAAAAATCTGCCTCTACTTTTATTTCATCCAAAGCACAATTTTAAAACAAAGTAAAGTGATAGAAAAAAAATTCACAAGTGCAAACTCAATATCTACTAGTTTAAATCTATACATATAATAAACTTGTAACTAAGCCGAATCGGTACATTAGATATTTTTTGGAAAATCTTATTGAAATAAACATTATTATCGATAAAGAGGCTGAATCTATAGTTTTTAGAATTTTTGTCTATCTGTCTGTCTGTTACCGCATCACAAAATAAAACCACTAAAGGGATTTTGATGATATTTGGTATAGTGATAGCTGGTTATGCGGGTCAACATATAGGATACTTTTTACCGCGGAAAAATATCTCATTTCTGAGAAAAGATACAAAAACTGCATTGTAAGAGTATACTAACTGTAAAACCTAAGAATTTGGGTTTTGGTCTTTGAACGCGAGCGGAGCCGCGGGCAAAGCTAGTTATACAATTAATTATAGAAGTACATAGGGATAAGTACTATAAAATACTATAAAGTATTAAATTCTGGGTCAAATACTCAAACATATTTCAAATAAAATAAAAATATGTCGCTCACTGTTACCGTATATACCAGTACTTACATACATATATGGTAAATCATTAACATTACATTTCCGGTGAACGTAATCCTAAAAACCACTTTGTAGCTAAACTACCAAGCTTAGAATGTCATATATTATGACTGATACGAGCTCACCAAAAAGAATTAGGCAATAACGTCGCCATTTGTGGTATACGAAAATATTTTTATATGTACATACATTTATTAAGCTTCATATGGTATAATAAAGTGTTTACAAGTAATATGGTAATAATTCATTCTCTACGCCTAGTGCTGCTATTGCCACTGATCTCAGATCTAGCGGCATAAAAAATATTTATGTTTTGTAGTGAAGTTATTTATGTAGGTACTAACTACTAACGTTTAATATCGCAGAAATACAATACTTTATCATTATGAAATGCTATTTACTTAGGCCATAATATGTAGTACTAGCGACTCACCCTCACTTTGCTTTGGATTCGTCCCCAGATAAAAACATAACTATCCCACGGGAACTGTACATTTTTCCGGGATAAAAGGTAACTTCTGTGCAATTCCAGACTATAATCTATTTCTGTGCCAAATTTCACCCAGATCCGTTCAACCGTTCCGTCGTGAAAGAGTAACAAAAATCCATCCATCGTCATAAACTTTCATATTTATAACTAGCATTGCCCGCGGCTCCGCCCGCGTTCAAATGACGAAAAACCAAATTATTAGGTTTTACATATTAGTATACTCCTACATTGCAGTTTTTGTATGTTTTCTCAAAAATAAGATATTTTCCCGCGGTAAAAAGTATCCTATATATTGACCCGGATAACCAGCTATAACCATACCAAATTTCATCAAAATCCCTCCAGTGTTTTTTCTGTGATGCGGTAACAAACAGACAGACAGACAAAAATTCTAAAAACTATAGATTCGGCCTCTGTATCGATAATAATGTTTATTTCAATAAGTTTTTCCAAAAAAATATCTAATGTACATATTCGGCTTAGTTACAATTTTATTATATGTATAGATATTAGTATGAATGTTACTTATATTTCATAATAATAATGTTTATTGTATTCGGTCAATCTAATTGCGACTACATAACTGCGTGGGATATATACTACTCAAGTGTGCATAAACACAGATGCACTACTATTCCTTTACTCTCATAGTGCGATGAGACGGCAATGCGACACCACAGAAGAGTGATCACTTGTGAAATTCACGCCTCTACGTAGTCTGTGACTCGGGGATGTAAACATCACAAACTCAACGGATCTCTTCTGAGAATTTCTTAAAACCAGTAGGTATCCATACAAGGAAGTCACTTAATCGAAGATACCATATAGACCCATAGAAATAGTTTATTTTAGTACATAATATTATTCCCGTGGGATTTAGATGATAATAATTATATATGTAAGTCTGTTGCTAACAATTTTATTGTGTGACGTTAAACAAAGATAAAACAGAACGCTTGTTACTCATAAAATTGTCTTATAAGTACGTTTAATAAATTGATTATGATTATAATTTCATTTCAATTCAATGTTGTTGTGTCGCCATATATGTTTGCAACTTCATACCTATTATCAGGTGTATCGATCGATCGTTATTGATTCTTCTAAATTTAGCCAGGGCGTCTGCGGTTGCGGTTTAAATAACTTAACTAAATCTGGCATTGAGATACCTGTTATACTTCAATTATATAAGTTTTCATTGTTTATTTATGTTTGTAAATATTCATATGCATGGATTTTAAAGGCAACCATATATTTAAATATTTTTTAACCGACTTGTTCAAAAAGGAGGAGGCTCTCAATTTGTCGGAATCTTTTTTAATATGTATGTTCACCGATTACTCGAAGACGCCTGAACCGATTTAGAAAATCCTTTTTTGTTTCAAAGGGTATACTTCCCAGGTTGCCAGCCGATACAAATTAAAGCACACCGACTGATTAGGTATCTGATTAGGTATTTATGCTAACTGAAAACCCGCGTTTAGTTATTTACTTTTTAGTCCCTGGAAGTCGGTTTTTATATATATGTATTTTTTTAAGTTTTTATTAAGACACTTGGATATGAAATATGATCATTCTATCAATAAAAGATCTTTTCACTTTACTTAGATCATCATAAGGAAAAATGTTTATATAATTTTAATTAAATTATGTAAATGAGAATTTTTCATGGGAAACTGTAAGTAAAACATAGGTACAGCACGATTTTTTTACTGAAGATTACAGTTAATTTAATTTCAATGAAAATATAATTTAGATATTTTCCTCCTTTCCTAAAATGCTTTCAACATAATATTAGAATAAGAATCTGTGTAGTAATTAAATGAAATCTTATTTGATATAAATATGTTCCATTTAATTTAGATCACACTTTTATCTTTGGGCTTCCGATAGAATGAAGAATTTATAACTTTATAATTTCTTTTTATTATTGCTGTCAACAGTAAATAACAATATTTTATATTTCTCAATTGGCGAAAGGCTGTTAGTTATACTTAACTAAAAGCCATTCGTTTTTAAACTTGGTTCTAATAAGTTAAACTTTCTTATTTTAAACGCAGTTTAGCAATCCTACTAATATTATAAACGCGAAAGTTTGTAAGAATGTATGTACGGATGTATGTTTGTTACTGAACGGATCTGGATGAAATTTAACACAGAGATAGATTATAGTCTGGAATAACACATAGGCTACTTTTTATCCCGGAAAAATATACGGTTCCCGATGTATATTTTTTTTTCGTTTTTCTACCCAAGAACCCGAGCGAAGCAGGGTGAGCCGCTAACTAAAAGTACTAAATAAAATAGTGGTCTACGAGTAAGTACCGAATATCGATTTCCATTATCGCTCTTGTCAAATTTTATTCATCTATATATCTCCTTCAAGGTCCCGAAGTATCTATAATACTTGATTTACGTTTTTAATTTAATTCATTTAGTAATAAATACCAAGCAAAAAAACACATTATTATGTATAAATGAACAGAGTTAAAGTTCTTTTTTTAATACAAAAATATGTCAAACAAAAAAATAATTTATTTTAAGTTTTAGTACACACTATCGCTTTATGTTAAAAACCGTATCCCTTTATATTATTTTCCTTGAAAAACCATAAATAATTATAATAAGCCATATAGTGGTAATATGACTACTAGTACAATATGAACGTTAGTTATTGATTTTTCTTCTTATTCTTAACACTCGTGGATTCTTTGAACTTTAAATGTAACAATTTTGATGTACCTGTAATAAAGCCATATTGTGAAGGAACCTCATTACTGAGGATGATTTTATTTGATAAATCAGCATCTATTTGTTGTTCTATAATTCATCCAACGAATTCTCTTCGCTTATTACGCTTCAACTCTTGAATCAATTAAATTAATTCTTGAAAAAATACAGTATCTATCTTAAATCTTTGGTTTTATACACAAAATTATTTACCTACTAAAATAATGCAAGTTTTTAAAATTCTAAATACCATATACTCCATACTAATATTATAAATGTGAAAGTGTGTTTGTTTGTTTGTCCTTTTTTCATGTCGAAACGGAGTGACGGATTGGCGTGATTTTTTGTGTGGACATAGTTGGAGGGCTGGAGAGTGACATAGGCTACTTTTTACCGCGGGAGATTATCTCATTCCCACGAGAAAACACCATATAATACAATCCAAAAAAATATTCATGATTAGAATTACTTGAAACTTGGTATAAATGCTCTTCAAAAAAATTAAATAAATACTTGTTTTTGCATTTTTCGAAATTCTCCCTATATGGGGATAAAATAGAGGATGAAAGTTTGTATGAAACTACATTTTTAGAGATTTTTTTTGTAGTTATAGCGCGATCGAAGCCGCGGGTTCTGCTAATATTAAATATATAAATTTGAATATCTTTGAAATTTTCAAGTTATATTTTATCTTTAAACTTTTTACCGCATATACGTTAGGTATCGTATAAAAGAGGTGGTTTCTTTGAGAACACACCTTAGTGCGCCAGCTCTTTAACTATTCTGGCTACCGACGAGGTCGCTTAAAGTATGGCCACGTACATTTTTCAGTTCATATGCAATATACGTAGAACTGTATTCATAGTAAAATCCCGCATCGTAACTATTTTGAAGTAAAATCCCATATTTTTTATATATATATATATATATATATATATATATATATATATATATATATATATATATATATATATATATATATATATATAATCATATTTTATATAATTGAATTAATTAATTCCTTTCAAGAGGAACTTTATCTAGAAATTTAAAAGGATTTTATATGTTCTTACTTCGTAATACTGAAATGTCGAAACTACATCACATAAATAAAATGTGACGCTATTCGACAATTGCAAGGAAAAACACTGTAACTCAGTACTGTAGTGGAATTTGGAATAAAATGTACTAGAAATTAATTTTCAAATTATCTCAATGCAGAGTTACATTGCTATTCTTTGCTAGTGTCGATTTATCTCATCGGACTTCCACATTCTTGACTTCTTAGTAACACCAAAATGATTGTTAATCATACATAAATGATACGCCTTACTAAATACTAATGTTATGTCAGTGATACACCTTCGCGTCGTGAAAAAACGATGATCTGACAAACAAATTATAACGAAATTTTTTGCACAGTCATATGGATCTATGTGATATGGGCTACTGTTTATACCGGTGTAATAAATTATCAATATTTCAAAAGCTTGTCAAGTTCGCAGTTAAATTTTTTCTTATAATTCAAAATTTCTTATAATTTTCAACGCTTGCAACTATAGAAATAATTTGATTACCTTATACCTATACATATCAATACCTATAGTACCTATTATAAACAGAAACACGTCTTCTAAGATAGTCAATACAATATTTACGCCATAAATAGCAAAGTACGGTTCATTGGCGGGAATAACTTCGAGACTGGTTTCCTGTTGCAAACTCGACTTACGCTTACTTACTTCCTTAGTGACATTGGATTAGTTCGGAGTTCTAATAAGTTTTCGATGTGATATCGCGGCGATGTTAGTTGCTTGATGGAATCAAATGGGCTTAGAGAACGCAAAGTGTTATCTGGTAGAAACCACGATTAAACCGGATGTTTATTGTACCATTGTTCTTTGTTTGAACCGTACCTTCATTATACATCCTTTGGTATTTGATTAGAAGATTAACAGAGATTTCCGTCTTTTTTTTAATTTTTGACTCACGTTTGTATAGATTCTTAAGAAGAAGAAGTTTGTATAGATTCTTAGTTTTTGGTCTGAATGCGTGCTAATTGAGCAATGAGCATACCTACATAACATATTTTTATATGTTACAGCCTAGCTTTTATTGCATGAAGCAAAAAATACTTTCTGTTAGACCAGACTGATTACAAGAATATATTCCAATTTTTGTTTTCATCAGCTTTATTATACAACCGCATTTACAAATGTGGCATTTTATGACATGTCATACGTAATTGCTTTGGAACGGTTACGACCTCCCTGGGGTTCTTCCTTACTTCAGTCGCCACACGATAATAACCTCTCTCGCTATGATGAATTCCTTTAATATCACACGCTTTTATTACTGTTAGATAAAGATAAATAACTGGGACGAAAAGCTAAGCTCTCGGTAATTAAATTTTATATGTACTTACATTACTTAGAATTCTTACTTTTGAACTAGGTTTACATTAGTTTCTACAAAATTAATTTATATACCTATCATTAAGATGAATCCTTAGATTATTAATTGGTCCTTACATTATTAACATATAAATAATCTAAGGATGAATCTTAATCTAAAACAAGTTTGAGTTAATTCATGAACGTATTCAAATCATTAACTGTGAATAATTTATCTTACGAGTGAAATGAGCATTGTGGTTTTCTTTTTTTTTCTATTATTTCGGACATGCAACCTACATCCCTAATTTACACAATTGCATCGAAAACCCGAAATAATTTTGTAATTTCAACAAAAAAACGCCCAATTAATACACAAGTATAGCTATAGCAGCCACTTACATGGCATCGAACAAATGAAGGTCGTATGCCGCAGCTATTAAGTTTTAAATTGCTTCAGAAGTCCGATATAAAAACCAATTCCCACATGAATGATCGTAGAGAGTGGGGTCAGAGTTGACGGTAAAAAACCTACGCGGCAGCTGTTTGGCACATGATGGGAGCGATGGAAAAACGTTTAATAAAACTAGGAGCTCGCTCGCTCATTTCTTTCGCTCTAATATTTTTTCTGATGACTGAACTAGGATTTTGCAGCGTTCTCGAAACTTCGACCTTGTTTGACGACGGCCGATATTTCCAGCCTACTGTTTGATCGACTAATAGGACGTTTAGGCGATCGATTTGTATGTGTAATACAAAGTAAAATTGTATTGGACTAGCATTTTTGACAGTCATAGATGAACTAAGTTGAAAAGAATAAAAATTCTCATTTATATTTCAATAATAATATCTGTAAATGTTCCACTTGTTGAAGTATATTTATTTTTAAAGTGTTTTATTGAATTAAAAGGTTTCATAAAACACTTGCGTCGCATTTTACAAAAGTTTGGAATATTGTTACAAGTAGACATTATTTTCGGTATTGTTTGTCAAGGCCCAAAAATGTGGGCTAAATAAATTTCAAAGTTTTAGGAAAGTTTGAAGAACAAGTTCCGAAACTTAAGAATGGGCTTTGACCGGAATCGATAATTACGTACCCTTTAAGTCTTACCCTTTTTGGCAATTACAGAGTTAACGAAACATAATCAGATAAACTTTTCTTAATATTTTGAATAAATTTTACTTTTATATTTTATGTTTTTTTAATAAATGCAAAAACAGTAAATTATAATCTTTATAAAAATTTAAGTTATAGACATAAATTGTAGTGAACTGACCAACAAAAATATATTCTAGTAGTAAATAAATATGTAATTTCATTTTTTTAAATCTATATAGTAAAATAATGTTTTTAGGGTGAGAATAAAAATGTATTATTATATTATTAAAAATACATTTACACGTATCTCTTTGCATTTCATAAGCTTAAAGGACGTCCTTCAAACTGCGTACGTCATACAGGACGATATATAGAGGACCCTTAAGAGACACAAATTTGTTTGACATTACGCATCAGCCGGGATCCTTCTCTGAGTACCTAACCATAGGGAATTTGATGCTCAATAATGGCCTGTCTGGCTAATGCTTAGGAATTATGAAATGTTAGAAAATCTAAATGTATAAAAATAATATTGCATGTAGTTTGGATAGGCGAACTACCTACTGCGTTTGTAAATCAGACTGGTATGTCCGTCCATCTTGCAACAGATTCGCAACAGACACATTTTTGTCTCGACTCTTACATATGGCAATGAAACAATATCAGCCTCTTGAGCTTAATAATTATGCACATTTAGCATTTCCACATTTCGAACGTCTAGTTTTTTTATTATTATGGAAAGCAGACATAACCTAACGACTCTTCATTATATTATATATTATTCACTGTCGTCTAATATCAAGATCATGTATGTTTGACACTTTTAACTAAATTCTGATACCTCTAGGAGTCACCTTAACTTTGATCTGAGTTCTAATGTTAATTCTGATGAAGTAGTTAGTACAAAGCATTGTTCTGTACCATTGTCCTAGGTCGGTATATATTTGTTCAACAATAAAAAAATATTTTAATGCTGTTCTATACCATTGTTTTAAGTCAGTATATATTTGTTCAACAGTAAAAAAATATTTAAATGAATACACAGTACACAGTAAGACGATTTCTATAAACTCAATCTTCATTGATCGCTCGCCAACCCTCAAACGAGTCCAGCGGTCTTAATTACTGGCATCCGTCCCATGTGATTAGTCCCGCATTGTTGTTTGTATTCTCTGCTAACAGGACAATTGCACATGCACTTAGAACGAGCCTGGTTATTAATACCTACTAGTCTCAGGTCATTGGCTGAAGGCCCACTATTGATCCAATTTGAACATGTTGTTCAAATTGTCACTGTTAGTCTAGTTTGGATCATCGAATTAAATCTACATAATATATTAATAAACTAATATATTTATAATATGCAAATATTATCAAATTAAAAAAAATAAATTATCAATGTTATAATGGCTATATAAAAGTATATCATTTAAAGAACTAACATCTCCATTCTCATATTTTTGCGTTTAAGTTGAGCCATAATACATAATAAGGTGTAGGTATGTGTTCATATGTAGATATATTTTTGAAAAATATATACATTTTAAAATAAAACTTTCCTTTCGGATTATTTCGAATGTTTTACAGCAGCCATGGTCACGGGAGAGACTGTCTCTCGTGACCATGATTGCTGTAAAGCATTCGAAACGTCGGGAACCAATAATCAAAATAAATCCGCGAAATTATCCGAAAAGATAGTTTTATTTTAAAATTTCAAATATTCGCGTAAATCTAACAAAGTATTATAAGAAAGCATTAAAATATATACATATTAACATTATGTAAATTTCTAAATTTGTCAGTTAATATTATTAGAAATTGATTCATTAAAAATAAAAAGTGCAAATAAAAGGAAACCATATTGTACAATGTACATGATCGCATTAGTGTTTTTGTTTATATTAGTGTTTTTGTAGTTAAATTATTATTAGAGATACCTACTGTTGAATCTGTACATATAATAAAATTGTAACTAAGCCAAATCTGTATATTAAATATTTTTTGGAAAATCTTATTGAAATAGACATTATTATCGACACACAGGCAGAATCTATAGTTTTTAGAATTTTTGTCTGTCTGTTACCACATCACGGAAAAACCACTGGATAGATTTGGATGAAATTTGGTATGATGGTAGCTGGTTATCCGGGTCAACATATAGGATACTTTTTACCAAGGGGAAAATATCTCATTTTTGAGAAAAAATAAAAAAACTGCAATGTAAAAGTATGCTAATATGTAAAACCTAAGAATTTGGTTTTTGGTCATCTGAACGCGGGCGGAGCCGCGGGCAATGCTAGTGTGTCATAAAATATTGTAGTCGGAAATCTTGCGTATGTAACACATAAACGGAAAATAGTGGATCATTTTACAACCTCTGTGTCTAAAATATAAAGTTCTTTGAATAATTGATTCCCCTTCATTATTAGGGTAATATGTATTTGTGTTATACGTTTAGAATGTGTAATGAGTGTATTATATGTATGTATATTTTAGGACATGTTTGATAAAGAAGGCGCTGAATGGTGCGTGTATTACATAGGATTTTTTTGATTAGACAGTTTGGTTTTGGTCACGGCCCTTTGTATTTGTATTGCCCAAAATCATTGTCAGAAAGTGGCGCTCCAATCATATATAGAATTTAAAAGTCACAATATGTTATTTATCATATTAAAATGTCGCTATTGTAAATAACACATTATGTATCTTTAAACCCACTATAACTAATATAAATTTGTATCTAGCATGAATAAAAAATCTGGAGGGATCAAAATGGCATTTATATAATAATCAAACTTTAACAATTAGTATGGAAACAGTTTATATCTACAGAAAATCTGACTTTTTTATGTTCGAATTTCTTAAAGGTTTTTAAGGAGTGTAAGTATCGCAACATCTTGAATCAAATAGAGCTCTTTTAAATTAGGTGCTTGCTTTACAGCTGCGAAATATAAGGACAATAGTCTATAAATAAATTGAATACTATAACAGTATATAGTATAACAGTGCCGTTAGACTTCATACGCCTTGCCCAATATTCCCAGGATGGCGAGTTCACAAAGACTTAGATACGTTTTAGCGGAAAAACGCTGCGTCATCGTAAAAAAAACACAATGGCCTGAGGGCCTACAATACGTCCCTACCAGTTGTGAACTGATCACTCCGCGGTCCTGAAATAACAAATGAATCGAGAAAATCTACCCCATCTACTGCACCAGTTTAATGTGATCCCTTCGTTTTCAGTGAAAAGCAATCGCAAACTCACCAAAATATATCCCATGTCAATTTATGATCTAGTTGTGCTGACCCTTGTTACAGTCCCATTTTTAATATTTCTGAAACTATGTTTCCTCGACAGACTTCTGTAAATGACATATTACTCACTTTTACCCGTAATAGCAAGCCAGCGTAGAGTGTTTGATAGATGATAATGTATAATCAATAAACATATAATTTGTACCATCTCAAAAACTAATAAAGTTAATTGACGACGCTTCATTGACTTTTGTTGTTATAGTAGGATCAATATTATGATATGATAGAGTTCAAATATGGATGGAAATATTACACTTTCACTTTCAATACCAAGTCGAGCGAATAGGTATTCAGAAAATTTAATTTCCGTAGACAGATCGAACAATTTTGCTTCAATGTGGTGTCTGTGGACGGTAATTGGGTCAACCCACGGACAATGGACTCCAACAATGTTATTATTAGTAGATCTCTTATTCATTGAATTGCTTGAAGGACTTATCAATCATCTCTTTTATGACAACTTAAAAAAATAGTTTTGTACAAATCCTTTAGAAATTTATTACAAGATTGAGAAGTTTAATTTGCGATATCTTCTCAGAAGAGAAACGAATTGTGAAAGTAAATTATGTATAGAATGCATGAATAAAAATATTCAGTGATCACTTAAATTAAGTTTCTCAATAGAAGCAATTGATCAGTCAGCATTACGTTTCAAGATGAAGATGCTTTCGCTCTTAAAGAAATCCAATCAATAGTTCAATTTACGCAAATCGTTCGGAACGTTCCCACTAAGAGATCTAAGTTAATCTAACCAATAGATTATATTGGCGGGCTAATAAAGGCTGACAGAGACCTTTCGCACCGGTCTCAATTACTGGCGTAGTGATGAGTGACGCAAAGGTAACTACCGTTAGGGTACCAATCTGTTTTAGGTCTGATGAATGACAGTTGTTCCTGTTTAAATTACATTAAAATTTACAGGCAAATAAGTCAAAATATTTAGAAGTTATGTTTCACCGTTGATTATTTATTCATTAAGTAATCTAATTTGAAAATGCTTGCATATAAAAATAAACTCTTTCATAAAGTCTTATTGTATGTCTACAGCGTACACTATACGTATGGCCTTACGTGAACAAGCAGTAAACAAATACTGGCGAAAGGCTAAGTATTTCTCAGTTTCATACCAATAACCCCTTACAATGTGAAAAGTTAGTCATACAATGGAGTTATTGTGAATCGAGTAAACAGAGGGCTGGCCGGGCGCCCTGCACGCTTGGGTGCGTACCCCCTCGTGGACTGCCTACACGTGATCCGTATTCGGACGAGCGCCCAATATATCGCTAATATTATGCGAAAGTTTGGATGATTGTTACAATAATGCTGCGACTATTGAAAGGACTCGAATTATATAATATTGATTATATTATTTTAGAATAATTGCTTGTCCCGTATCGATATTATTCATAGTTTTAAAATATTATTTATTAATAATATATTTTAGGGATCTATCTGTGTTTAGAATATTTTAAATATATAACATGTAAATAAGCTGTGATAAAATTTAAATATAATGTACGTTAAAACGTCTAAACGTGTGTTTATAAAGAATTCTTTGTGCGCCATTCTATAAATATCCAGAACAGTGGAATCGTTTTGCTTTTTAAATTTGTATATTCCCTTAAAATATACAACATAAGCGGATCACAGGATTTGGTGATAAGAAAGCGAGCGATTTACCATCGCAAATTGTCGGGATTTTTAAAGATGCATCCGTATTCATTGATGTGGTTTCTAATATGTTTTTAAACCGAGTTAAATATATTGAACAGGACTTCATTTCTAAAATATCAAGGACATTTTTCTTTGCTACGTGTGATCTTGTATCGATATATAATTGTGCATGACATCCGCTGTTTATTGCCAGACGGGATCGTTTGGCAAATTGAACGTAGATACAAAGGAGTTCCTTCACGAAATCTTTTTCCTTAGGTTTTGTCAAGTTGCGGACAATACGGCGGGATGCCTACGAGTCCCCTCAATTGTTCGCAAACTGACGTGTTTGAAGTCCAGTAACAAATGACGGCGATCATAGTGTCTGAGAGTAAAGAAATAAATAACAGTTTGATCCCTCGTAGAGAAAAGTTAGTTTTAGTCAAAAATATAAAAAAAAAGTATTTTGTTTGCATATTTTCTCGTAATTCTAATGAAATTCATATCGTTTTGTTATTAATTAATATCATTATTTGGATTCATGTGCGTGTTATAATAAGATATCTTAAAGACATATTTTTTTAAATATCTAATGTCACGTGCTAGCTACGCTATTTAAATATAGGCATGTGAAATTATTATGAAAAAAAAATTATGAATCTTTTTGAACTCAATAGAAAGTTTTCTATATTATTAAAAGGATTCAAACTGTATGTTCCTGGTTAAAAGTATCGGCATGGTTTAAAGGTTGTATGTAAAACAAATATGAAAATACTTGAAATGTTACATGGGAAGCTGTAGACTAACTGTAGTCACGTTCGGAAGACGGCTGACTTTATGCCTCAGTGCCTCCAACGTCGTATGACATCTCTGTTCAGAAATTTTCAAGAAATCTTGTTTATTTTTCTTATATTTTATTTTGATATTGATTGTATTTCTATAATTGTTTAAAAAGTCAAGTAGTCTCTCAGATTTTTTAAGTAATGCTTATTTGATTTTATAAATGTTTGTTAGGTTTTTGCGTTTTTATCTAGCTTTTATAAATCCTGAATTCTACAGAGTGAACATGTGGTTAAATATCACAAATCGTTTATTGCTTGCATATGAAGATAAGGTTTAGTCCTACATAGTTGATACAAATCTGAAATTGTTATGTTAAAAAAATTATCCTCAGACAATTCCTATATAAATGTACAGCATACTGAAAGTTTTTTATTCAAAGCATATAATATATAGATGAACATTGTGACGATGCAGGGTCAAGTGTCTTACTGGAGTGCTTCTGAAAGTCGATTATATAGCTTCAATTCGCGCTACAAATACAAATACATAGGTTTTTGGTGGTAATTTTTGTTTGCAATTTTGTTGACAAGCAATGTAAAAATTTTAACCTATACTTTTTATTTTGTATTTTGAAATCATAAACTCAAATTTTGCTAATAAAAATCATAAATAAAATGATTTTATTATTTCGAAAATTAAAATCATTAATACAATGATTTTAATCGATATAGCACTGAAAGTTATCTGTTCAAAATTGTTTTATTCTCCAGACACTTTTTAAAGTGGTGTTGCTCTCATAAAAATCATTTTTTAAAGGACGCTGTATAAAACTTGCCAGTATTTTGATATAAAACCAGAAGACACGATCCCATCTTTATTCAAAGTCCATTCGGTTGCAGGATGCAAATCCGGATGCGAGTGGGGCTGCTAAGCAAAAAAGTCACGCTTCGCTAGTAAAAACTATGGGCGCCCGCATCTACGAATACTCGCTTTGTGGCTTTCTGAGCTCTTGTCGCTGGAGTTTATATTCTATTTGTTTTATAACGTTTGATTTCCTTACAAAGTTAAGTTTATTGTTTGTTTTATTCGCCTCCAAGTAATTTATTCGCAATAAATAACTAAACTTTGAATACGTTTTAACTTCGGTATCGGTATTTTTTATTTCGAGTTAAATTGAATTAAACTTCTTCTACTGTTATTGATAAGGTTTCTGATATAAAAATATGTTTTTTTTGCTATATATTTAATATATATGATATTATCTGATAATTAATTTAATCCATTTGTCTGCAACTAGTAGGTAAGAAGTTAAACAATTTAACGATCGGATGTCTAAGAACTACAACCTATTTTTTTCTTTCGAGGAACTTATCACGAGTACGGGTCACCGACAAAGGGGACGAGCATTACGTGACTCTGCGAGAGAATGCCTTATAAATCTCGCTTGGTATCATTTAGAGCAATTGAAAAAATCAGTGAAGTAATAAATTCTCGGCGATCTTCCAATGCAGACTCGAGATGATAAAAATGCATCGATAGATTCAAATAGAAGCTTGCAAGATTTGAATAAAAATTCAGACGACCGACCAATATTTGGCATTTTTCTACTATAATAATGTGTACTCCCACATCAGAAATCGCCATTTAATTTTCTTATTTACATTAAAGGAAGTAATTGAAATTACAAATATACTTAATTAACAACTATTTTAGAATATGACACAATCGTATTTTGCGCATTTTATTTTTGTTACATTTAGATTTTTATCGTCTTAGAATTTTTAGGAGCAAGTAACTAGGGATCGACTATTAGGCTGAGAAAAAGATGTTAAATTTTATTGGTAAATTGATCGTGGATGCTGCTCCCGTAACGGTTAATTAATGAGGGAAGCTGTAACTGACAAGCGAGATTAAACTTGAGAAAAATGCCTCAGTACCTAGATGTTTTTTGTTAGGAATATTACGGTATCAAATACCAAATTATATTAATATATTATTTTTCAAATTATTAATTATATTTTCAAAGTTCTTCTAGAATTTGAAATAATATGATAATAGTTAATATACTGTAGTATTCTTTTTTAATAATTAGTAATATATTATAATGTTTATCTTAATAAAATAACATATGTTTGTTACAGCGATACTTGATTCTTGAACCCTACACAATAATCTTTTATTATTGAACGGATATGGGATAAGATTGACACATAATTCGATATCTAAGTGAGCGAACCTATCAAGAAAAATAAAATTTCGATTAACAGCACGAATTGATATCGTTAACGATAAAATTCTACGCAATACCGAGACGTCTCTCGCTATCGGCAACTTGACAGTGACTGATCGTTGGCTAGCTTTGACACTACCACCCTCACACTCTCTTTCCTCCCAATCCAGGGTTGTCAGTCTTTGGGGAAATTTTCAAAATGCAAAGAATTAAATTCTCTATAGGGACGCTACATTAAGAGCATAATATCGAAATTTGCAAATAACGAACAAATTTTATATAAAATCAGTCATTATTTTCGATCAAAATGTTATGTCATTATTATAAGAGAGAAAGATTTCTTTATAGAATAAAAATGTATTTTAGAAAAAAATATATTAGTGTATATTGAAAAAAATTTACATGTGTTGGATATCAAGTGTGAAATATTTAGACGATGTCCAATGTCCTCATATAAGTACATATATATAAGTATCTGGTAGCCCTAGCCAGTTTTATACTTTAAAGTACTCAGCGCCACTCGACGGTATGCAGTTTAAAAAGGTTCTTCTATTCTTTACGTCTGAATATTATTCTCGTATTATTTACATTTGGAATTGTTTCCAATTGTTTTACATTTTTTAAGTCTCCCCTCACAATTACCGAGCCTCGTTTACTGGTCGCTAACATTAAAATCGTAATTTGAATATTCATAATGTAAAGAGGGTCTTAGCGTAAATTCCGGCGAAAAGAAAAAGGTTTCGTTTAGACAGCGTAATGTGTGAAAAGTATGTAAATTTTAATACTCGAAAGAAAACTCTGTTTGTTTATTATAATTATATTATAATATAGCATATCAGATACTTGGAGTATGTCTCTGTCATGGATGTAGTCAGTAGTATCGGTTCAGCAGTGTAAGAGTATCAGCTCTTTTCCAAAATGTTGTAAGGCATTTTGGCGTATGATTACTCGATAAGTGCTTCACGAAGTTTAATTTGCGTAGGGGGTTTTTTAATTTTTTAATAATTTATAGGTTTAGTTGTATTTTAAAATGCAACCCTTTCCTTATATGCTCAGCAAATGAACTTCTCAGAGCAAGTGACAACGCTTGATTAAGTTGAAGGGTTTTCTACTTTGAAACGAATTATTATAGAAAAAAATATAGAAATGGTATAAGTGTTCATTTTGGTGTTCTAGCTAGTATTTTTAGATGTAAATAAATTATTTCTGCAAACTTGTTTTGATATTTGAAAGCCGCAGCCGTGTTTATCGAGATTGGTAATTATTAGACCAAGTTTACATTTATGTACTTCGATCATTTGTTAGCTAACTAGTGTTTACTTAATTGCTCGAAGTCGATGCGCAAAGCTAAGAACGATATTAAATTTGCCAATTCTAAACTGCTCAATAATAAAAGATTGATTCTTATTAATTATCGGCTAACATAAGTAATATTTTGTCTGCAAAGTTTTGTTCTATATTTTCTTGTATGATTTTAGACGATGACTTAATTTGTTTTAAAAAGTAGTCGCTTATCGATATATGCATCTATTAAAATAATATTAGTAATATTTAAAAATCTTGTTTTAGCTTTTTTATATCGCACATACTGTTTTGTGTTTAGCATATGCCATACTGTTCACCACTTTCTCATATTTTTACTTATCTATTTTCTTGAAAACTGTTAGATTTATGAACTTGATGTCTCAAAATCTTCAGTTTCTTTCAACAGTCAGTAATATCAATAAAATAATACTCTTTCAGACTCCTCAACTTATCTAGACTTTAAGATAAACATTGAAACGTTTGGGAGGGAAGTTGTTTTTGGAACTTCATTAAGACTAAAGTGACTTTTTTGGCTTGGAAAAGAAATTTAGAACAAACAAACAGTAATAAATTGAAATTAAATAATCTTACTATATAAAAATTACATCATACCGCTCGTAACATACGAGGTATCGACACTCGAAATATTAACTTCATTCTGAGGCGATGATCTATCACATGTCGCAGAATCTGAGTAGCAGTGAATTTTGAAAAATTACTTTTGGAGAGACTACCAGAGAAATCATATTTAAATCACAAACGTGTTATCAAATTAAATGTTAAAACTTAAATCCAAATCGCTAAGAATATCACATTCTTACTAAATGTTAAATGCCAACTACAAAGGGGTATTGGATAAATAGAGTTTTCTAAAAATTTTATTGGTAACTTATTTTGCAGCAGACGTAAAACATAGATAGTATACGTCCACTCCCATGATGTGATCTTTCATTGAAATCCGCTCAGCATTTAAGCATCACAATATATTAGAATAAACAGACAGACAGAGCTATTTTCAAATTTATAATATAGTATGGATTAGATAAAATGCTATATGAAAACCTGTTGGAGTAATTTTCACCTATCAAAATACTGTAACTTTAAGACTGTAAACATTCAACGATTATATGAGCGTCTTCACTTAGTTTCAAGTTTCCTCGAGTTATATCAATAGTCGAGCGTTCCATTTCTCCTGAGCCCTGTTCTAGACGTCTATTGCTCTCTATAGCTTAATTTGACGCGTAATACTATATCCGATGTGAAAATGATTGCGTTCCTGATATTTGTAAGTCTGCCTTAGTAGAAACGTGCGCCTCGTGATACTGTAGACTAATTTGAATATTTAATACGACTTAATAGTTAAATTAAAATTTAGATTAAATAAAGTACTTAGCAGACAAAAATTCTACAATAAAATGCCTGGTGGAATTCTAAATTTTTTTTGACTAATATTATGTAGATTCATTATTAGGTATTATTTCCCTACGTTTTTGTGAGACAGTGAGACCAAAGAGATACTGCAGGTAACACAATTCCTTTGTCTCAACAAGGTTATATCAACGATAATAATAAAACAGAGTACCTATCTATAGCTTTATATCACTAGTATTGCCCGCGGCTCCGGCCGCGTTCAGATGACCAAAAACCAAATTCTTAGGTTTTACATATTAGTATACTCTTACATTGCAGTTTTTGTATTTTTTCTCAAAAATGAGATATTTTCCCGCGGTAAAAAGTATCCTATATGTTGACCCGGATAAACAGCTATCACCATACCAAATTTCATCAAAATCTCTCGAGTGGTTTTTCCGTGATGCGGTAACAGACAGACAGACAAAAATTCCAAAAAACTATAGATTCGGCCTCTGTATCGATAATAATGTCTATTTCAATTAGATTTTCCAAAAAACATTTAATGTACAGATTCGGCTTAGTTACAATCTTATTATATGTATAGACTCGTATACTTAACTACTGGGTTATTACTGAAAATCTCTTTGAACAATACGCTTTTAATTAATGTTATTAGCTGAGTAACACTTAACTTTGCCGCCGTCCTTAGTTCGTCACGCAAAGGATCGTGATGCGAAACGTTTCAGGACTTTTCTAGAAAATTAAATGAATAATAGAAAACTTGACAATATACTTAGTTACTTTCATTGTAACAGAATTAAAAGTACGCGAGGTTGTTAACAAATTTAATCCTTTAAGCCTTCTTATCGATCCAGTAGCTACGTTTTAGCTGTGGCGTTTGATATCGAATATGCAAAATCGAATGAAAATTAAATTACTATCGCCTTTAATTATCTTTGTCTTACAGAATAAGCTTATAAAGCTCTATATATATTTAAAGACTACTAACCATCTTAAAAAAGACAAGATACTTTATTATCCCACTCATAAAGTAAAAACGACTTAAGTATCGTCTTTCTAAAACTTAAGCTTTGGATAACGAAGTTTAGTATTTGAAATTAACATTAATATTATGTTTTAATTAAAGTTATCAAAATTTCTATAATTAAGTCATTAGTTACGATATAGATGTTGACGTAATATTAAAGCTTTAAAAGTCCTTAATATTATTATGGAGAGATGAGTTTCAGTCATTATATGTTGGGACATTAACACAGCACCATCTATCTAGTTTCATGGTAAGCTACGAGGCTTGTGCTATGGATAACAGATAGTTGATACACTACACATATATAACTTTAAATACATACACATTATAAATATAAACACCCATGACTGGAGTACAAACATTTGTGCTCATCACACAAATTAATGCCCCCAGCGGGACTCCAACCCGCGACCGTTGGCACAGAAAGTAGGGTTACTACAAACTGAGCCAAACGTGTCGTCTAAAATGGTTTGTCATAAGTTATTTTCAATTCGAAATTATTGCTTTTATCAGTTTTTCAGATGTTTTTCTCGGATTGACTAAAATGAAGTGTTGCAACAGGTACACACTCAATTTTCGATAGTGGCACAAGTGAATAATTGAGTGAGAAGTTCGTTCGGTCTATCTGTCGATGATAAAAGTACATCAACGAAGGATTGTGGTGCACAACATTGTGCTTAGATGCTGCTTAGTACGTGGATTATAGTCTCGATATGAATTCAACGTCGAACTAGAAGAACGTTTGTATTAGTCACACAAATGTTTGTCAGTTTAGGATATAGAGTTGTAAAGTCGCCACATTGAACTATAAAAGGGGAAAAGCTGATGTGAAACACTTTCATGTTCTCTATCTTAGAAGTAATTTATAAAAAATATTTCAATTCATTCAGTTTATACTTAGAATTATTATTAATTATGTTTATTTTAATATATATAATTCTTCTGTACGTGTGTTTGTCACCTTGCTCCTCCTAAAGGGCTGGACCGATTTGGATGAAATTTCGTGTGTATATTTCGATGGGCTCCTGGATAGTTTGAAAAAACAATTGGACCCGGTTTTCCTAAACGGCAGATACGATTTTAACGATTTTTTTGTGTACGTTCGAGTGGCTCCTTGCAAGGTTTAAATAGACCCGGTAGGTGACGCTGCAGTCGGTGTATCAAAGACTGTTTTTTTAGTAGTTTGAACGCAGGCGAAGCCGGGTACTGCTAGTTTTTTTATAATTACTGTTTATTGTGGGCAGTATGTAGGTATGTATATGATATAATATGTATATAAAAATCGTAAAATAAAAATGCAACAATTATACCTCGTCAACGGAAAAGGTTCATTTAGGGCGGAACGAGTTTTTGTTCTAGTACTTTCAATGGTGCTTCAGTGGCATGGAGGCACGAAATTGTGTTGTTATAATAAAAAATGAGCAAAAAATTAAGTTCAAGGTTAGATACTTTATAGCGCTCATAAATCAGATTTTGGTTACTAGTTACAGATGATTTTAATTGAAAATTATACATATATAGGTAGGAAGGTTAATCATTATTTTTTGGTTCAAAGAAAACAATAATTATGATATTAAATAACAGCTGACTTGTTAGATTTGAGCCTATTTTAGCGGATGATGATAGGAGTCCAAATTCTAGATGCGTCTTAAACAGGATAAAAGCACGTTATATCACAACTTTTTTTATATATACACGTACTATGATTTATACTTAAATACTATTAGATTTACTTACTACTTAACAAAGTCTACACACAAAATGTTCTGAAAGTAAAATAAGATTATGTGAAACTTTGCAAGAAATTACCTTGAAAAATTTAATTTATGAGAATTTTGTGACTACTAAAGTTTCAGTTAAGTATAAAGCTCTTGACTAGATTTAATTAAGAATGTTTTAGTTTATTATTATGTATGTACATTATATGTGTAAAATAAAGGTGCCTACTTTTACAAACTATGCATTGGTAAAATCGTTGCTATTAATCTATACATATAATAAAATTCAAACTAAGCCGAATCTGTACATTAAATATTTTTTGGAAAATCTTAATGAAATAGACATTATTATGATGATAGCTGGTTATCCGGGTCAACATATAGGATACTTTTTACCGCGGGAAAATATCTCATTTCTGAGAAAAAATACAAAAACTGCATTGTAAGAGTAAACTAATATGTAAATCGTAAGAAATTGGTTTTTAGTCATCTGAACGCGGGCGGAGCCGCGGGCATTGCTAGTGTTATTTATATCATATTCACTAAACAGTCACTTTTTATATTGAGTTTATTTTTTTAATTAGTTCTCTCTTAGCTATTATTAAAATATCGCTGTTTAGTAGATAATAAATATACTTGAATAATATGCACTAACAATAACAATAAGTCCTTAAATAATTATGACAAAGGATGAGGCTAATCGAACTCGAGTGATAAATAGAATGTAGTGAACAATGCTTATTATTTTATAACTCTCTATTTTAATACGACAATCGTCATGGCATAGTAATGCAGACTATCTATTAATGGGGGGGGGGGGCACGGATTCGATTCCAATCGGTACAATATATATATATATATATATATATATATATATAATCATTCATATTCATATTATAATATGTATGTATTTAAAATTATATATATGTAGTGTATCAACTATCTGGTATCCATAGCACAGGCCTCGTAGCTTACCATGGAACTAGATGGTGGTGTGTGTTAATGTCCCAACATATGTATTTATTATTATTATATACATACATATGTAGAATGTAGATATCTGTATAAAAGATAGATTAGGTACCAAATTTTTATTAAATGAGTAATTCTAAGGAGATATTATACACAACGAATAAATTACTATTACACCATGTTAATTAAATAAAAGTAAAGAACCAATAATCACAAAGTTTTATAAAGTAATAAAACTTACAATGTGTGTCATTTGTGGGGACATTCAAAACGTAATAGGTATGCTATAAAAGTCAATGTTATTTATGGTTCTTCGAGTAATATAAATTACATAAGAGATAATGCATATTATCAACACTGTTTTAGTGCATGTTGTGTTCTCCAGTAATTGGGGGTATATTTTAAACACTGTCCAAAGAGCTTGCATTTTTTGTATCTTTAGTACCTGGGCTACCGACCTTCGCTCGGAGTTTTAGGCCTAAAGTACAATTTTCTTTTTTTTAACTAAAAAATTGAATAAATATTAAAAAAAAAACAAAAGTAATAACTTCGTATACGACCGAGATTCGAACTTGTTGTCGATCTTGCGCCTAGGCCGCTTGACCACGATGTTTATGCCAGAATATGCGAAATTACCGACCATATTTTGTGTGGAATAATGCGAAAGAAAACCGCATCAAAACTCGAAAACAGGCATTATCTCAGACATAAGACTAATCTAGATCGATTTTTCGCCCCCGAAACCCCCTGTGTGCTAAATTTCATGAAAATAGTTGGAGCCGTTTCCGAGATTCAGATTATATATATATTTATTATATATATATATATTAATATATATATATATATATATATATACTTCTGTTGGAGATCCTTAATAAATAAATAAATAGAGTAATGGATATATTATGCAGTACAGCTCTTTTCTAATGGTTAGTTTATTAACCTTGCAAAATAAAGTCCTGATTTTGAGTAACTGAATAATGGTATTATTATGGGTACTTATTGTAATTGTCTATTACGAATTTCTTAGTAAGTATCAGCTTTGTGGTGGTATTCATTAGTCGCTGGAAATCTTTAAGTCTATGCCTGTTTGCTTTCCCACAAAGGGATGCCCTATAATATTTTCCGCGCAAATGGCTGAGAGTTCATTACTATTAAGCCAAGATATAGCAGATTTGGATTAAATTATTTTGTTAAAATATAAAATTTGTTCGAAGAAAAAGTGATAAGCTATAATTTGTACTTGCAATAGAAATGGGAAAATTTTGGAAAAAAAAAAATCGAAAATTACTTATGTAGTCCAATAAACTGACACTATGTATACATATAATAAATTGTAACTAAGCCGAATCTGTACATTAGATATTTTTTGGAAAATCATATTGAAATAAACATTATTATCGATAAAGAGGCCGAATCTATAGTTTTTAGAATTTTTGTCTGTCTGTTTGTTACCGCATCACAGCAAAACCACGGGAGGGATTTTGATGAAATTTGGTATGGTGATGGAAGGTATACATTGAAATGACACTACAAGAACAGAGTGAATAAGAAAATGACATGACCCTGTAGGTATACATGAAATTCGAATACTGATTTGTATTTTATTTGTTATTGTACAATTAATAGCTAGTTTTACGGAAGGGTCCCAGACGTACCACGCCTTTGCCGCGCCCCTTTATACGCTATTACTGTTGTTTACGGTCATATACTGTTTACGTGGTATGTTTTCACTGGCAACGGGCTTTAATTGATTAACAATGGAATGCTTTTTGTCTTGGATTAAGTTACTTTATAAAGTATGAAATATATATAATAATATTATTTATCTTATTTGAAAAATAAAGACTTAACTGCGTTTCTGTAATAATAAAAGATTTATTTCATTATTAGAATTTAAATACAAAAAACATTTTAAAAATGACACTTACAATAAAATATTGTCTCTACTGTAATAATAAAAGAAACAACATTTAAAGCCTCTATTTCAATCTAAATAACAATAAAGTAATAAATAAACTCTTCGAGGAAAATTTATAATTACATACTATATCAATTATCTTATTAATTATCAAAGTTAAAAAAATAAAAAAAATAAAGTAAATTAGGAATCATTTAAAAAGTATTTATGTAATAAAAATAAACTTGAAAAAATCACTTACATATGAAGTGGTTTTCTTTACATTTATATACTTACACTATTAGGTCTTAATACGTTAACGATCATATATCCATCTTTTGCACACGTAGATTGGAGCTTTAAAATCAAAAGTTAAATGATAATTGATTTTCATTAGAGAAGCTTTTTTACTACTTGCTGATTAAATCGACTTTAAAAATAGAATCTACCCAATTTGTAAGGATATAATACCATAATAAACAAAAAGTAGAAATAAATGATTTCTTTTGTAACGTCATTACCAGACCAAGGTCGAGCTAGCGCGCCATTAAGGAGGTAAAATGCCATTTTTGTTACTGAAAGATACAATCGGCGAAATACTTAAAAGGAGAAAAATCGTCCGCAATTTCGTTACGCTAATAACTTGTAAAATGCTATCGCTGTAGATAGCAGTTAAATTTCGCCAAATTGAACCATGCCTTCTGTTGAGACGTTTTTACGACGTCCATATCTTCCACTGCCAAGTGTTTGATAACATCGATTTTTGTTATCGACAACGTTTATATAAAATAAGGTTATTTATGTTCTTAACTAAACATTAACTTATTATTTTAGTCTGTACAAATAAAACACTATTGAAGGCCAAATTAAAGGAATTAAATCATGGGACAACATCGAATACAGGTATCTATAACAAAATTATCTTTTCTGTAGCTATAGAATTATATCTAACTAACATTGCCCGCGGCTCCGCCCGCGTTCAGATGACCAAAAACCAAATTCCTAGGTTTCACATATTACTTACAATGCAGTTTTTGTATTTCTTTCAGAAATGAGACATTTTCCCGCGGTAAAAAATATCCTATATGTTGACCCGGATAACCAGCTATCACCATACCAAATTTCATCAAAATCCCTCCAGTGGTTTTTCTGTGTTGCGGTAATAGACTGACAGATAGACAAAAATTCTAAAAAGTATAGATATCCTCTGTATCGATAATAATGTCTATTTCAATAAGATTTCCAAAAAAAATATTTAATGTACTAATTCGATTTAGAATTTTATTATATGTATAGAATATAGATAATAACGAAGCCTCAAGAATAATATTATAACAATACTTTTGCAAAAATAATCTGCGAAGTCATTTTTCCCAATCATATAGAATAAGCGTTATCGCTTCTTAATTTGTTCTCTATTATCATAATATTCGGTACTTCTCAGAAGTTGTTATCTAAGTAAGAATGAATACGCAATATGTAACAACTTAATTTATATAACCATATAGACTTTTAATCTTGACGAAACGTTTGGCTCAGTTGGTAGTGACCTTACTTGCTGTACCAGCGGTCGCGGGTTGGAGTCCCGCTGGGGGCATTCGTTTGTGTGATAAGTACGAATGTTTGTACTCCAGTCATGGGTGTTTATATTTATAATATGTATGTATTTAAAGTTATATATGTGTAGTGTATCAACTACCTGGTATCCATAACACAAGCCTCGTAGCTTACCATGGAACTAGATGGCGCTGTGTGTTGATGTCCGAACATTAAAAAAAATACTTGTACGTTATTTTGTTATAACGAATTGATCTGAAAGGTTTTACAAGTTGTCAAAGTCTAAACTTTGTGCCAAAATGTTGGAAACCTATAATTACCAAGCTGACGTCGTCTATCCATACATCTTTGACACTTTTAAACGTATATATGTGTTTTAAATCATATTAGATAAGTAGTTTGAGAATTTTGAAGGTTATGTATTATAACTATCCCATAAGCATAGCGATTGAAACCTAATACAACAATCCCTTAAGGATAAGGATACCTAGATAAAGAGTTCTACACTCGTAAAATATATTTCTGAGTTCTTTATATTTTTTTGCTTTAAAATAAAAACTGTAAAATATTAAAGCAATTTTTTAGCTTCTTGCTATTTTACGGAGTAGCTATGAGACTGTGAGATTTTCTTTGGTCTTATAATATAACTTTACTTATCTAGTTCATCAAGATGCTAACTGAAATGACTAATTTGATAAAAATCATAGAAATGCCGTTTTTATATATTTATGTAACATGAGTACCCAGCAAAAATATAACATAGGATTTTGGTAGAATATCAGTTTCTTTTATATTTACATACGCAAAAAGCTATTTTCTCAAAGACTTTTGTCTTTATAGAATATAAATATATATATATATATATATATATATATATATATATATATATATATATATATTAGAAATTTCACGCTTTATTAAGTTAAAATGAGCAATATGCTATAGGTACGTCGTATAAGTTACTTGATGAGTCAGGAGTCCCCTCGCGTCTGCCTAACATTTGAAAGCTGTCTACATAACAATCCCCTATCGCTCGCAGGCATTATCAAGAATACAGATACTATATATTTTCAACACTACCCTCTTCGTCCAATTACATAATCTTTAACGGAAGTTAGTTCTGCTAATTGATCTCTTCTTTGAAAAATTGAGATGACTAGGCATTTGCTGTATACAATTAATTAACTTGCCTAGTTTGAACTCTATTATGTCTCTAGTACATACGCTACGATTAAAGTTTACTTATCTATATAAATAAATAAAACTGAATTGTCTGTTTGTAATGTTAAATAACAACTTTTTTAACTAAATGCACATGAATAAGTATATTTTCGTAAAAGTACCGTATATGCTATACGGTACTTATAAGAAAAATAAAACTAGTTTTAAAACCTTTGTCTGTCTGTTTATTCCGGCTAATCTCCGAAAGGGCCACACCAATTTTGAAACACTTTCATTGACAGATAGCTGATGTTATAAGAAGCAACTTAGTGTACTTTTATTTAAGAGCCAGCATTGCCCGCGGCTCCGCCCGCGTTCATATGATTAAAAACCAAATTCTTAGGTTTTACATATTGATATTAGTATACTCTTATAATGCCGTTTTTGTATTTTTTCTCAAAAATGAGATCCTATATGTTGACCCGGAGATCCAGCTATCATACCAAATTTCATCAAAATCCCTCCAGTGGTTTTTTTGTGATGCGGTAACAGACAGACAGACATACATTTTAAAAACTTCGGCCTCTATATCGATAATAATGTTTATTTCAATAAGATTTTCCAAAAAATATCTAATATACAGATTCGGCTTAGTTACAATTTTATTATATGTATAGAAAAGAATTAGAGATCTGCGTACAAAATTAAAACTCATGAAATTGTGAACATTATGTGCGTGCACAGGGACGCACCCGAGCGAAGGGAGGTCATATCGCTAGTTTAAATAATATGTAGGTAAGTTATAATAATAATACTATAATGAAAATTAATAATTGTGTGTATAATGAACCCGTTTCGGTTTACCGCAAATGTAAAACTGACTTAATTAAATATTATTAGCTGTTAATATTTTTATGATTTTATAAACATTTCCGCAACATTACTATAAAGTTGTACTTTCCCCTCAATATTAAATTAAAAGTATATATTTAAAATTGCAGTTCCATGTTTGTAATTTAGTATCCAGTACCAGTACATAAGTTTTACCAAAGAAACGCTATGATGACAAGAAACTAGTATCTTTTGTGTACTTATCTATACAAAATATAAATAAAATTGAAGTGTCTATCTATTTGTAATATCAAAATAACAGCTTTTTACTAAATGCATACGAAACTATATACGGGACTTGTAAGAGAAAAAAAAACGATTTTCTATTTTTTATCTGTCCGTCCGTCTGTCCGTCCCTCCGTCTGTATGTCTGTTTGTTCTGGCGAATTTCCGGAAACGGCCAGACCGATTTTGACGGGACTTTCACTGTCAGATAGCTGAATATTATAAGGAGTAACTAAGGCTACTTTTATTGTAGAATATAGAATTAGGGTCTGCGCAAAAAAAATTAAAACCCATAAAATTTTGAACAAAATCCGCATATCTAGAGACGCAACCGAGCGAAGCGAGGTTAAGTGGCTAATAGCTTTATAGTAATCTATACATATAATATAATTGTAACTAAGCCGAATCTGTACGTTAAATATTTTTTGGAAAATTTTATTGAAATAAACATTATTATCGATACAGAGGCCGAATCTATAGTTTTTAGAATTTTCGTCTGCCTGTCTTTCTGTTACCGCATTACAGAAAAACTACTGAGGGATTTTGATAAAATTTGGTATGGTGATAGCTGGTTATCCGGGTCAACATATAGGATACTTTTTATGCGCGGGAAAACATCTTATTATTGAGAAAAAATACAAAAACTGCAATGTAAGAGTATACTAATATGTATTACTTAAGAATTTTGTTTTGTAGTTATCTGAACGCGGGTGGAGCCGCGCGCAATGCTAGTGATTTAATAAAATAATAACACGATAAATTAAAATGTTTCTACTTTCGCTTTACATAACGTTATTCGACTTTAATTCTCTCGAAGCAGGCTCAAACATAGCTCAAGTCCGGAGTATCAACGATAACTGTACACACAACTTAGTATTCGATTATCGGATAAGACGGCCAATACAAAGGCGGTATGGCCGAAGTCTAACTTCAAACAAACTATCGGGGAGCAACTGGCTAGGAACAAACGTTAAATTTCTCTAGCAAACTGTACTATAGATACTCGTATTTCCTGTACTATTGCTGATTGAGATATTTATTTATCATTTCAAATTTCAATTAAATTGAGATTGGAAAAAAATTAATAAAAACAGTTAGATTAAATAAATAATAAATATATCATAACATCAACACACAACACCATCTAGTACCATGGTAAGCTACGAGGCTTGTGTTATGGATACCAGATAGTTGATACACTACACATATATAACTTTAAATACATACATATTATAAATATAAACACCCATGGCTGGAGTACAAACGTTCGTGCTCATCACACAAATGAGTGCCCCCAGCGGGACTCGAACCCGCGACCGCTCGCGCAGTAAGTAGTGTCACTACAAGTACAAACTGAGCCAAACGTGTCGTCAATGAGACTTCTTTTAATTATTTACATTATTCACAATTTTCACTTTCAACATTAAGGGGACCTAAAGTCGAATAAAAGTTGTAGGTACAAAAAATTAACTTAATATAATATGTATTTTACTAAAAACCATAATCTAGAATATTATATAAATATTTTATATACTAATTGCTATTTTATTACCTATTATGAACATAAACTTATGCAAATGATACTACTATTAAAATGTACTGGTATACTTAATTCACAATATTGGATCAAAACTTATTAAACTTATATACGTTAATTGGATATCGTAACATTTAGTGATATACGTACATACTGTCATGTACATATATTGCATGTATAAGCCCCATTAATCATGTACACCTTGCTTTTTACGGTGCTTGGATATTAATAAATGAGCATTTGCATACTTTACCGTAATTATACTATTAAAGTTACTCGATAAATTATATTTTTAGGTCAAAAAGCTGAGTAATGTGAGGTTGATTAATCTTTTCCAAAGAAACACACGTTTCTATTTATCACATTAAATTGTTTTAGCATTTATTAACCATACAACATAGGTACGTTTTAAATTAAAATGGATATAGTATGTTATCCTTAAGAGATAGACATATGCCATCGCGGACTTTTCTGTAGACCTATATAAGATACACAATTCCACCATACATTATTTTGTTATATCTCAAAGGGTTTAGGCAGCGTTTTCGTTGGAAGCTCCCAGACGTCTTATTTTTTCCGACATCTCCAACAAATATCGTTATATTTTAGTCAATGTATACAAAAACTTAACAAATTATATACTAAAACCTTCCTCTTGAATCACTTTATCTATTAAAAAAAACCGCATCAAAATCCGTTGCGTAGTTTTAAAGATTTAAGCATACATAGGGATATAGGGACAGAGAAAGCGACTTTGTTTTATACTATGTAGTGATTTTGTTTTTTAATTAATATTTTTATATGTAGATATCTTATATTCCGTACGTTCTATTATTTTGATCTACTGATATCAGAATAATCTGTATGGTCAATATAAACAAGCTCTAAACGAGAACTAATTTTAGCACCTTTACCTCAAAATAATAGAGTTTAGTACATAATATGTACGAGTAGGTGTCTACTTTATTTTTATATGTCGATTAGTAATATTTCATTAAAAGTATTATAATTTTATTCCCACGTCAGGTCCATTTGAAAGCCACAGATCTGAAATCTAATTAGCATATTTGATCACAAAAGTACATGAAATTATTTGACAACATCTCTATTATTCGCATAAACAAATCACGAATTGGTTTTAAATTGTCGTCTCAATTTTAAAACCATCACGTTATCAGAGTTGTCAAGGGTGTATTCATGAGCGATATAATTACCAGTAACAAGTGGCTGAGTCGACAAAAGAATTAATTGGGTGAAAATTAAGCGTTCGTGAATCAATCGAGCCGAAAATGCTGATTTCCCATTATATTAATGATATACCTTGATATATAAAAAAGGACATACTCGTATCTTATTAAACATCGTTTGCCAGCGATTTTAGGGAAGGTGTTGCCTGTTTTCATTTAGGTGATGTTTATGCCGTTTTTAGTGGTTTTAATTTAATATATTATATATGATTTGAAAAATGATTATGGATTGAAATAAAGACTTATTTATTAGAATTAAAATTTCGCTAGCTGACTTGGCAGCCAAACCTTTTCTTTGAAATAAGAAAGCTGATAGGAGGCAGAAAATTTAGGTATTATATGTTTTATGTGAAAAATCCAAGTAAAGATGAAAAAAGAGATCGGAAATTAAAAAAAAAATTGAATCTCTAAAACTTTATCACTATATTCTCATCTCTTTAAGGTCTAACTACAGCTAACCAGTCATGTGACCATATTCATGAAAATCACTCTTTAGGAAGAGAATTACAAACACACTGGTATTTTATATCTAAACTTACAAATAGGAAAACGTAAAACTAAATTAGATATATCACTTTCAATTATTTTTTATATTTGAAAACATAAGTAACTCGCGGAAGCAAAATGAATGCAAAAAGTAGAACACCTAGATTTGGAAGTCAAATATCGCAAGCAGTATATCCATAAATTTGACACGAGAACAATCGACAGACACGTTGATAGCGAATCACTGCGAATTGCGATAAGCTTCATAAACAAAAGCCTGTGCTGATGCATACTCAGTATGAAACGAATTCTTAAATAACTATCGATCTATACAACACTGTGTATTTTTAGAGAGTAAAGTTGTGGACAGTTTTCATTAATAACTTTGTTATTTTAGGAAATACTAGCATTGCCCGCGGCTCCGCCCGCGTTCAGATGATCAAAAACCAAATTCTTAGGTTTTACATATTAGTATACTCTTACAATGCAGTTTTTGTATTTTTTCTCAAAAATGAGATATTTTCCCGCGGTAAATAGTCTATCATCATACCAAATTTCATCAAAATCTGTCCAGTGGTTTTCTCGTGATGCGGTAACAGACAGACAGACAGACAGACAAAAATTCTAAAAACTATAGATTCAGACTCTGTATCGATAATAATGTCTATTTCAATTAGACTTTCCAAAAAATATTTAATGTACATATTCGACTTAGTTACAATATTATTATATGTATAGATAATATGATATCAATAAATTCTATAGTCGATACTGAATAATTTATTGGTATTTATTGCATTTTTTCACTTTTACCATTTTTTTGAGGTTACAGCTTTCAGAATCGGCTATTTCTTCAGTATTACTATTGAGAGCCATATGCATCGTATGAATTTTATAGTTTACTCTGTATTTTTCAGATAGTATGAACACTTAAAATGCACTTAAAAACCTTTAATAAAGGAAACTATTTTTTCTCGAAAATTTTCGGGACTTTATTTTGGCTATAAAGTAGCTGCAAAGCATTCGAAATATCACTAGCAATATATTAAAATACAACGTCGAAAAAATCCAAAATAACTTAATGTAAAATATCAAATATTTGCATACATATATGTCAAATAATAAACCTCCTAAATCTCAGAAACTGCTACGCTAATAAAAAAGGAAATCGAACCAGGGAAATCAAAGGCGTGCCTTTTATAAGTAACAATAAGGAGGAACAGCTAAAGCGCTTACTTTACTTTTAAGCATCTGATGCGTACTAACTAAATGGCTTTCGCATTTGACAGGAACACAAAGGCCGACATGCCGATCGCTGCCCGCTGCAAATTGTGATAACGCGCCCAAACAATGAGCCTGGCTATTACGCGCAAACAACTTTCACACTGATGTTTCGAACGTTTGCGAAAATGCAATGCTATTTTACGATTTACCTCTAAATTGAAATGTAAATATAGGGGACTAAAAAGCTTAGTAGGAATGTTTGTAAGTTTACAGGTGGGTTAGATATATTAGGACAAACGTGGAAAAAGATGTAGTTTTTATCATCTTTCAATGTTTTGCTTGAATCTTGATATATACATATAATAAAAGTGTAATTGATTGCTGTTTGTATATGGAAGATATTTGAGAAAGTTACTGTTGGGGGTCTTTATTAATGCTATACCTTAAAGACCCAAACAATGATTTTTAGAATTTTGTCCGTTTTTCTGTGCGTTTGTGTGCGCTAATCTCAGAACTGGCTCAACCGATTTGGGTGCGGTTTTCACTGATATATTGTGGTAAGCTTCACTTTTTTTTCAAATTTGTGTTTGCTTTATTTTAATCGGTTCATCAACAAAAAAATGTCAATTTTAAAAATCACCTAGGGATGAACCCGAGCGATGCGAGGTTGAGTCGCTACTCGCTAGTATGAAATAAATAGGCCTTTGCAATTTTTAGCATTATAACTAATTCATGATAAGCCACAGTAAGGTAACACAGACATCTCTCGCTTTTAACAAAAATACGGGGAAGCTATTAACATTCCAGCTCTTTACCCGACTGCGCGACGCAAAGGAGGGTAATGTGTTTATCAGTCTATGTATGTATGTTTGTTCCTATATAGCATTCTAAAGAAATAACGCGTGGGCCGATTTTTCTTACGTCGTTAGATTTGTCGTGATATCGCGAGTGTATAGGCTATAAAAATAGTTAAAAATTAAAATGGCGGATTTCAGGCGCCAATTTATATGTATTTTAAAAAAGTACTACATACCTTCGCCAACGTGATTTCTTCTTTTTAGTTAGCGTTTATGCAGTCGGGTTCTTTGTTTTAAATATATTTTTTTAATACAATCCTTTTCGCAAAGGTTGTGCAAGCAAATATTTTATACAACGTAGTCAAATATATGACCTATTTCATAAATATATTTTTATATTAAAAAATCCAAACATTCCTATAAAAGTTACCTCATGATATATTATAGCTTTTTATTTTAAATTCCGTGCAAAAGAAACCGGCTTAAAAAACTTAGCTACAAGAGCGGTATAAAATACCAATCTTATTATTTTCCAAGTACAAAATATACGTGCCTCTGTACATTTGCCGCTGTCACGTCGATCGAAAGGCGGCTACAGGAAACGTGATATGTGTCAAGTGTAGGTATTAGTTACTGAATAAATAATCGCACCTCTGGCAGTTCGCGCGTGACGAGTCTCTCCCTGGGGTCGCCAGTGTTCCCACTCTCCAAAAGTACTACACTATCCTTCGTGCCAGTAGACAAATTGTTTCTAGCGCGTACGTGTGTACCTTGCAAATAACCTATCGGTGTTTAGCTAGGCTTAGACAGGTTGACTTTCTACTATCGATATCGCTAATGGAAAACTAAAAAATGTATGAGAACGACATTACTTTAGATAATCGATTCGTTGTAATACGATTTTTTATACGTTTGATACTCTCTCTCTTGTATCTATTATATTATTATGAAAATGGGTCCTGGGTCCGATTTTGTTCACAATTTTATGGCTTTTATTTTTTTTGTGCGGAACCTTAATTCTTTTTCTAAAATACATATAAGTAGCCTAAGTTACTCCTTATAACATCAGTTAACTGCCAATGAAAGTCCCATCAAAATCAGTCCAGCCGCTTCGGTTTTTCGGAGCCGATTATCCGGAACAGACAGACAGACAAAAAATTTAAAAATAGTTCTTTCTTATTAGTATCGTATATACTTTCATATGCATTTAGTAAAAAGCTGATATTTTAATATTACAAACAGACACTTCAATTTTATTTATCTGTATAGATTTCAGACCTGCTAAACAAAAAGTCATTAATTCATAATAAATTGAGCGATAGACTTGTTATTATATTTATATCAGTTATCAAAACGTCATAATTAGAGTACCAATATTGTACAATATTGTACCGTCTAAATAATCAATGCATAAAATATTGTAATATCAACTATTAACATTATGAAACTAATTAAGCTCAAAGGGACTTTATAAATGTATTAATTTTATTAGCAGCTAGTTATTATATACATTTAATAGTTGTATAGCATTAGTTTATTTAACTACCCCCGTGTTAATGGCCGACAGGTGTAAAATTTCACTTTTATTGCTTAAGGGTAGTTTTCCTTTATGAATTTTACTAATCAAACTTTTTAGTGCAGTTTTAGAATGGCTATAATATTCTGAACTTCTACTTTATACGAGAATTTAACTTGGATTCTTATGAATCGTTAACTTTTATTTAATTGCAACTTCTTATATTCTACTTTTATTTCATTAATAATTGTAGCAGTATCATAGAAAATTTCTTTAAGTATTATTGAATTAAAAGCGTATCTCGATAATTTCAATATTGTATTCTTTTTCCTATTAACATCTACAGAATGTTTTAAAATAAAATACAAATAAACAAGTTTATTATATTTATTTATCAAAATAGTATCAACATTGATTAATCTTGAATACAAGAAATCAGTCTTGTAGTATTCGTTACTTACGAGTAAGAATCGTTCACATCGGTGACTTAAAGAGACTTCGTAGCTTTGTTTGCTATATTATAAACTCGATCGTAGCCAAAGCTCATGCTCTTCGATTATCATCACATTTCATACACCTGATATTCCTGCACTTTCAATAATCTGAAGTAAAAGAATTCTTAGCAATGGGTAGTATAATTTCTATCAAATCTAGCTTAGAACTTTAGAAGCACTGTTTAAGAGATTAGTGCCATAAACTTAAGTGTTCCTTAACTGGTATAAAAACAGGTCTATCTACAGCAACAGTTTTTACGACCGGTACGTGCACAGTGTTTACTATAGGCACTGTTTTTACTATCGGAACTCGATGCACTACAGGAACCTCCTTTATGATGGGCACCTGGTGTATTATGGGAACTTTTTCCACGTGATGATGGTGAACAGTATGGACTTCGTGTGGAATGTGGATTCTGACACTGAAACAAATATATTGTTATTTAGCTTGATCTTCGGCTTTATTTTTAGATTAGTTTTTAATATATAGCAGAATTCTACTTAAGTATGTTTATAGTATAGTAATAAGAGTTTACGAGAGTTTATTTTTAACTGCACTAATATAAGAGTTTTTTGTTTTATGTTTGTTTGAAAGCGCTGATCTCTAGAAATATCGGTCCAATTCGTTATTTAATTTCTATTTTGTAGCGAATGCTAGTCATATTTTATTTTGGTTTATGTTTTAAAAAGAATTTAATACTTACGTACTGATCTAACAATGTTTTTATTTATATTTACCAATCTGATTAAAATGATATTGTGTTCATTTGAACATTCAGCATATTTAACCATCTTACTTTTTTATCATATTACAAGAACATAAAACTTCAGTGTCTCGGTACATATCCGGACGTCTGGGTTCGAGTCGTGGGTCGGGCCAAGTTTAGTTATTGAGTATTTCTGTTAAAGCCGTCGGTCCTGCGCCTAATTTGTCACCGATCGTGTCGAATTATCATTCCATCGGAATTTGAGATAGAAAGGAATAGAGAGTGCACTTTTGTTTGTGCGTACACTTGTGCACTATAATATCTCCTGCGCAATTGGCTAGTCTCAGTGAGATTGGCCGCCGTGGCCAAAATCGGTCAACATCACATGTAAACATATTGCTAGTGCCTTTGCAACTATTAAATGTTTTGTCAGTAAAACAAAACCGTTTCAGTAAAATGGTTTAATAAAATAATTTACTTTTTAATTTATTTCCAACACTCAACTTCATCTTCAACTTATATGTACATTAGAGAATGGCTAAGTTAATCTTTATTATTATCATTGATTGTAACATTGATTTGATGTTCTCCTGACCGATTCCGGCCACGGCGGCCAATCTCATTGAGACTAGCCAACTGCTCAGGAGATATTAAAGTGCACAAGTGTACGCGCAGACACAAATGCACTCTCTATTCCTGTCACTCTCATACTCCGGTGGGACGACTGTTTGACACGACCGGTGAGAGTTAAGGCGCAGGACCGACGGCTTTACGTGCTCTCCGAGGCACGGGGGTGAAGCGCCGCCAACTTCCCAACTTCGGGCTGTTACTGAGGCTTACTATACAGAAAGACTAAATAACTAAACTTGGCCCGACCCGGGACTCGAACACAGAACCTCCGGGTGTGCAGTCGTACATGCTAGCCACTACACCACCGAGGCAGTTGTAACATTATACCCAATAAAAATACAAATTAACCGGAATTGAGAGAAATACCAACGCAAAGTAGTATTTCTGTTATACAATGTATAATGGTCTCTTTATTTCATTAAAATAACCACAAAGTAATTCTTTTTCATTAAAATTATTGTTTTTCTCAGAAATCGAAGCAAAATGAATACAGATAAAGTTTATACTTGAGCTTCATTTGAAATTCATTATTTGTTGAATGATTATTCGATTTATTCGATGCGAAATAGAGAACTCTCACAGTTTCTAAACGCTTTTTACGTTTAATTGAAATGAATATCATTCAGGCTTTCCATTAGATTAATTTATTACGTCTTTTTTAACATTTTTGCGTTTGCTTGATTATATAGGAAATGTTTTTCTTTCATTTCTCAACTGGCAATTAATCTTTTAATTTAGCTAGATGTTTTAATATTTTTTCTATAATTATAACGCTTGAAGAATAATTTATTTGAGGTAGCACAAAAAGTCAATATTTAGATGAAACGTACTGCATGATCACATAATACTATACTAGCAGAGATGCCTCATCCCATACGAAGAATTGGACAGCATTAATTCAGGCTATTTTTCGGGCTATTTTTGTTTCCTTAAATAGATAATGGAATAGTTTTAGCTGTGAAATTAATAAAAAGTAAAAGCGCCACTAGTGAATATACACTATAAACCCATCACATAATATTTTTTCTGCAAAATTACACAAATTTGATTTTCGAGCGCATTATTTCATTTCCCTTCAATTAGAACATTTTTTAAAACAATAATACACCTTTTTGGAATTTATTTTTTATCTTTTGTAAATTTTACACGACTTTAATAACAAATCGATACATGTAACGTCATCTATTGTCATTTATTTGAACTATTTTTTCTTTGTTCGTGATGAGACCCCGTGGTAAGGCAGTTTGTTTGCTATAGAGTTTAACTAGACTAAGTCTATGACAAATATCTCAGTAACACTTAGTACCCCATACGGGAGTCAAATAGTAAATAGAAAAGATAAGTAAATAGAATTATAATATAAATTATTACTAATAAGTTAATTATGCTTACTGAGTGCGGTGGAGTGGGTCTGGGTCTGGAACAGGATTAGCCAAACAAAGATGGCTGGTGACTATTGCGGCAAAAAATAACTGAAACATTAAAATTGAAAGATTAGTTTACCGTCTATTCAATTATGTTACTTTAATCATAAAAAATATACAGGTTCGTCTTATCTTATTAATCCTATAAATAACTTGCATAAATGTTTTTTTTTTTAAATTAAAATTGCAATTATTAATATGCGAGAATTGTACATTTTATTTATTTATGAATTTTATTATTTATAAAATAAAACAAAATAGAAAGGAATTTCATACTCTGAACAATTATACTATTGTATAGTACCATATATATTTGATAAGTTCTCTCTCATCTCATCATCTCATTTTTAAGTTATTATATAACAGACACCCCTTTGTTTAATGTCGGAACTGGTTTAGGTATATAGATAGCTTATGGCATTATTTGCTACGTATTCCCACGATTTTTTTTCTACCTAAGCCCAGTGTTGGCCTTAAAATTAGTCAATCTGTCCGTTTGTATTTATATATGTATATAGAATATATATTTAAACAGTACTCACAGCTGCGTTGCGTATCATTTCGACGTTTTAGTGCGTGTGTGGCTGTACGGGCGTGCGCAGCGTTAATATTTACTACGGTTGTGTAAGTCCCGCCACGGTTCCTGCTCCTTGCGTCGAGGACACTACGTAATATGCCTAGTTAAGGAAAATTAATCAAGTAATATATGAAAAAGTTATCGATTTTATAATACATTTAACCTTTTTGCTATTTTCATACAGCAAAAACATTTTTCTTGTTATTTTATTAAATAATGCGCTCGCATAATTGATGAGTGCTAGTAGAGGGGTTTTAATATATTTCCACTAAAAATCTATGTAGGTATATTACAAAATTTTCTAAATAAATTTATTTTTGGGTAATAAACATGTAGTTCACAAACTAATAGGTGTCAAAGTTACCTGCAGGTCGGCTATCCTACAGGAACGCTTTTGATCGAAATTGATCTTGAATATATTTATATAGGACATAGGTATATGTAAGTCATAAAATAACCTATCTTCTTAAAATGTATTTAGTACTATTATTTTTCATTATAACAGAAATTTCGTCGAATAATATTATATGTATCAAATAATATTTAAATATTATTCTAGAGTATTCATTGTGTTAGTTTTAAGAATAAATGAGAAATAGATATTATACAGACTTTATAAAATGATGTTTATTTTTCGGTCTTTAGCGGCGGATGTAGTTACCAAGCGAGAAGAAAGGAACGGCGCCATTTACGAGTACAATCCCATTTTTTATCTGCATTCTACTCAGATTACAACTTGAGTATGCTTATAAATATTACAATTTAATCGACAGGTTGTACTATTATACGAATGCTTACGTTAGTTTAAATTATACTACTAGTTCAATGAATATCGTGATAAATTTTATTCAATAATACATAATAACTTGTTTATCATCATATGGTTTAGGCTTGTTCATTTTGTGTTAATTGTTAATATATATTCGATTTTGTTTTGGCTTATACGTATTGAAATAGTTAATAATATTAATATATTTATTAATTGTTTGACATCGAAATAAAGGATATAAGGTTCATTATAATATGAAAACTGCTTCAATGGTCTAGTGACTAGCATGTACGGTTGCAGATCCGGGTCCTGGGTTCAAGTCCAGGTCGGGCCTTTAGTCATGGAGTTTCTCTGTTAAGAAGTTTTCAGTAGCAGTCCGGCGCTGAGAAGTTCGTGTTACGCTCTCTAGCCTCAGAGAGCACGGAAGCTGGCGTTCCTGCACCTTAACTCTCACCAGTCGTGTCGAAGTATCGTCCATCAGACTTTGATAGTGAAAAACGAATACACTTGTACACTATAATAGCTTCTACGCAGATGAATGGTCTTCTGTCTTAGTGAGATTGGATCCCGCGGCCGAAATCCGTTAGGAGAACTTTATGTTAAGTATGTGTATAAAGAAACAATATTTTCGCCTAGATATAAAATGACAATTATACCTATATATCTAGGTATAATTAGCTATTTTTCGCAATTACGTACCTACGCGCGAGGTCAATAATTTGTGAAAAAAAAAACATTTAAAACTCGAGTGTCTTTGTTCTTTTCAATCTATATTTTTACTTAATTTCATAACCGTACTTCATATCATAAAAAAATATACAAACTGAGGTTTGTATAATTTTTTTTATGATAATTCGAATTTTTTTTATGATATTTCGAAATTTTTTAATGAAAATTTAAGATGTGTCAGGATAAAAGGAGCATAGCGTCCAGACAGTCTAGCAGATAAAATTGATCCCTTTGCAAGAAAAAAAGCACGTCGTTACATTGCCACATTAAAGAAGGACAAATCAATAAACCCACAAGCACACTTTCGCATGTATAATATTAAGTAGGAATTGTAAATCAAAACCGTGACCACCGTCGCATCAGTAATTGCCCGCAAAAATAAACAGTAGGTATAGTGGTATATATATACTAAAATAACGTCAGTTCAATACAATTTATAAAATGTTTATTTTTCAACCATTGTTGAATGGCATCTTGTCCAAACCCTCTGGCTAGACGACTCTTGGTCACTTAATTTCATTAAATGCAATTGTAAAATTTGTTATTAGGTATTTTATAAAGAAACTTTTTATGAAAATATTTCAGCTGTTTGCCTGAAGGCTCTTGCTGTGTTCTGCTATTATTATTTGGATTGTAACTTCTTAACTAGACATTTTCTTATTAGACTGATTTTTTACCACAGACATTAATCGTATTTTAGATGACTCAACTAATTTTTAATCATACTAGTACAAAGAAATGTTAAATAATACAACTCTTTATGTAATTAAAATATGTAAATAAATATGTTGGGCTATTAACAAACAGCACCATCTAGTTCCATGGTAAGTTACAAGGCTTGTGTTATGGATACCAGATAGTTGACATATATGCTCGTATACCTATAAATACATTGTAAATATATTATAAATATAGACACCCATGACGGGTACAAACATTCGTGCTCATTAGACAAATGAATGCACTCAGCGGTACTCGAACCCGCGACCGCTGGCACAGCAAGTAGGGTCACTACAAACTGAGTCAAATGTGTATTTTTTTTAATATAGAGTTTACCTGCCCTGTAAAATTATTGGAGATAAACTTAATATTGTGAAAAAGTATTTTGATAGCATTTATCTACGTTTTTGCTGCGGTTTAGTTTTTAAAGTTAAGGTTTTTTGTACGTAATACTATTAGCATTTACGTCTCGTGCAAGAATTTAAGACGCAACAATGGAATCAGAATCAACCTCAGACGTGTCGCGTAAATACTAATAAGTAGTTACACTCTCTATTACTTAATTTAAAATCTTAAACCAAACTTGTTAATTATTGACACATACTTCAAGAATACTGAATGTAATGCAATTATTGGGTGTAATCACGGTAATTGAAACGTGATCGATATTTTATTGCCAAAGTCTCTAGGGATGGCCTGGTTTCCATAGCACGCTCCATTGCTATTGTTTAATATTAACTGTATATTTTCATAAAGGCATTGGTAGCCCAGTGGTAACGCGCTTGTAAAACCAATTGAAGCAAGTTCAAATCTCGGGTCTAATCTAGCAGTTGTGATATTTTCATGCACGAATCATTTTATTTTTTTTAACCGACTTCCAACAAGGAGGAGGTTCTCAATTCGTCGGAATCTTTTTTTATGTATGTTCACCGATTACTCGAAGACGCCTGAACCGATTTGGAAAATTATTTTTTTATTTCAAAGGGTATAATTACCAGGTGGTCCCATATGAATTTTATCGAAATCGGTCAAGCGGTTCTTTGTAAATCAACAAATACATTATTTTTTTAAATAAATTGCTTAATTGAATATGTTATTATAAACTTTCTTCTAACCTAACAAATTACCTGCTTATTACGTCTACACTAAAAATGGTCAAATAAAAACTTAAAAAAAAACCGACTTCCAGGCACTAAAATGTAAAAAATAACTTAACGGTGGTTTTCATTTAGAATAGATACCTAATCAGATATTTTCGAAGTGGGTGCCAGCCTACAATATTGTAAGATATGAATATCTAATAGGTAAATATATATTTTACGTATCGAAATATAATAAATTTGCTTTGCATCGGCTGTATGAAGCATATGCTTTCATCCCGGGGGAGAAGCCAACTCCTACCGGGCGCGTCCCCAGGTGGCGGATAGGGGCATGCCACCCGCTTAGAGGGGCGGGTGGTACCGGAGAAATCCGGCGCGGACCAAATGGCTTGGATGGGGCCGCTCGTCTAGGCCTCGAGCCGAAGACGTTGCGGCCACCGGTGGTGGGACCGCTTGGTCCCACAACCGGATGATGGGTGCCGATTGCGGGACTGTGGTCGCAGGCCCGCATTCGGTGGAGGGGTGGGCCGCGGCGGGAGAGGAGTGCCGGTATTTCGGTGCGCCGTTCTCCCTACCTTCCGCGGCCTAGACGGGGCCGCCACCGTTTGATGGCGGACGCGGTGGGGCTGCAGGGGAAGAGGAGTGTCGGTGTTTCGTTGCCGCTCTCCCTGTCCTCTGCAGCCGATTGGAGGTGGCCCACTTCGGTGGGCGGTGTTTGTGTGGTGTGGGGCTGCTCCGGGTACTTCTCTGATCAGCAGAGTGGACTTAGGAGCGGCCTCACTTTTTGGGTTGTAAGTCTTCCCATAATGGGGTTGTCCCGCTTGGGGCGGCCTCATGGTTGGTGGCTTCGGCCAATGTCGGGGCGTCGCGGTTGTATGCGAGAGCGATCCCGTGGCGCCCCACATGGCGGCAGAGGGGGAAAGTTGGGTTTTAGTGGGTATGCCGGTCTCATTAGCCGGAGAGTCTCCACATAACCACCCCGGGGGAAGTCGGGTGGTATTCGTAATAGGATTTCCCAACTATAAAAAAAAAGCATATGCTTTCATAATAATAACTTAGATTTTTTGAACAACGATTTTGGAGGCTAAGTGTAGGCATAGAAGTAAATAAGGACTGTACAAGTCAGCAAATTAAGTCAATTTGATGCCGATTATTTGTTTCAACAATTTTATAAGATCAAACATTTTATGGGATAACAAGATTTGTTTTAATAGAACGCAATGTAAACAAGCTAGATCGGTCAATCTGTTTACGAGAAATCGGGAAATCGGGGATTATTTACTTTGAACATACCTACTCGTAGATAATTTTTTTTGTTAGATTTACGTCTATGAATAAATAATTATTTATTCGTAGATTTACGGGAATATTTGACATTTTAAATAAAACTATCATTTCGGATTTTTTCGCTTGTTTATGTTGATTTTTGTTTTCCGACGTTTCAAATGCTTTACAGCAAATCCAAAGACATAGTTTTATTTAAAACGCTCGTAGATACTAAGTCGGTCAATAAAAATTTATGCTTGTTGCATATGGACATATTTAATAGGACAACTGTTATAATACCATGATTTTGTAAAAAGATAATACGCTACATGCTGCGGTACAAAAGATGCAGACCCTTAAATGTAGGACGAACGGATAGACAGCGTAGGCTGTAATAGGACCTGCATCGGACCCTTTCGTTACGTAACTCCACGTACTCTATAGGGCGGTAATATTGGACGACATAATTGAATAGACTTTACACTTTTATTTTTATGAACTTAAATTCTTATCACGAGATATTTTATGTATTACACTCGAAATAATATTACTAATCTTTAAAACATGAGTGTCAGTCATGGTTTCACAATCTTTTTACATAAGATATTTGCTAGCTTTACTATATCGGCTATAGCTATATGTATATATAAATTTAAATTTTTTATAATTACTATTTTTAAATCTTCATAAAATAAGAAAATATATACACATATAGAGAACATTTGTAGCTAACTTCAACAAGTTTTTCTTTAATAATATAGAAACAAACGAACAATATTAATAACAACCAACTTGTTGGAAATCATTACGTAAACGTTTGATTCGCATCGACATGTAATTGGGCTAGCGAATGATTTCAATTAGATTATTTCCCACAGGACCCCACCTATGCGCCAATATGCTTTGTTTCATTATGTATTTATAAAGTATTGTATGAGAAAGTTTCAATAAAATACAAAATATTAAGGAAAAAGATAAACTCGGTGAATCACAAATGCACTCTTCTACCGGCAAGTGGCATCGTGAATGAGTGCAATCAGACGTATTTCCCTGCGGAGCGGGCACGCCTCACTGTCATTCTGTAGTGCGCTTATGCTATGTATTGTTTTGCCATTGGTATTATATTTTTTATCTTAAATACATCCTTTATGATTTTTGTTTGTTGATGTTCCAGTAACAACAGAGAATGGATTGACATAAATTTTGCTTAGAGATTTTAAACCTGGGAAACTTGAACTTTACCTCTCGTTTTAAGAGTAGTTTTTGGAATTGTTTTCGGCCTATCCCTTTAAGGAATGAATTCAGAAATCAGCTTCTTGTAAAAATTTACATAATTTTTAATGGCTTTTCATAGAAGTTTGTTTTCTTGTGGGTTTTCTCCGCTGTTAATCAATTATTTATTAAAACCGATAAGGTCGAATAAATATTTCAAACTCTGAAAATTATGACGAAAATTTTTAGGCAGTATGTGACTCATATAAGCTATTTTGCTGGGGACAAATAGGCGTATGTATAGAGTAGTCACGTATCATCTACATGCATCGAGGAATGTAAATATTTTATTATAGGTATTTTTAAAATAACCTACTTACTATAAAGAGTATTTTGAGTTGGTATTTTAGAACTTGTAATAAATATCTATACCATATATATCTATATCATAAAATTGTAACTAAGCCGAATCTGTACATTAGATATTTTTTGGAAAATCTTATTGAAATAAACATTATTATCCATACAGAAACCGATCCGCCGAGAGATCCGTATCACAGAAAAACCACTGGAGGGATTTTGATGAAATTTGGTATGATGATAGCTGGTTATTTTTTTTTTTTTACGTTGGGAAATGCATTTACGCACGAAGTGTGGGACTCACCGGCGAAGCCAGTACTACCCACTAAAACCCAACAAAACCTACCCCCGTCTTAATGGGGCGTCGCAGGATCGCTTACGCATTCAACTCCGACGCCCCGACGGCAGGTCTGCCGAAGCAGACCACAACAACCATGGGGTTGCTCCACGGTCCACTCTGCTATCAGAGAAGTACCAGGAGCAACCCGCATGGTACACCACCCTCCGAAGAAGGCCGCCTCCCACCGCCCACCGAAGCGGGCCACCTCCCTGTGCGTTTCTTGGCTTCGCGAGTACACTACTGAGCCCCCCCACCACGACAAGGTGAACGCACGTTGGGGGGGAATAGCTGGTTATCCGGGTCAACATATAGGATACTTTTTACCGCGGGAAAATATCTCATTTTTGAGAAAAAATACTAAAACTGCAATGTAAGAGTATTCTGATACGTAAAACCTAAGAATTTGGTTTTTGGTCATCTGAACGCGGGCGGAGTCGTGGGCAATGCTAGTCGTAAATATTTCATGATTTCGTCTAACAGTTACGAATTGCGAATCAACTAATATATATTAAATCGTAATTGTCGAATTGTGATTTTAACATGTTAAAGCTTATTCCTGTTAAGGAAAATAGGGGAACGTCTTAACAAAATGCTTGCGAGGGTTCACTATGCCTTTTTCCGGCCCTTCAGGAGTACTTGGTAATTCTAGTAAGACGCACGGTATGTCGTGCTACGAAAATCGTCTAAAAGTTAGGAACATATTCTTGATTAAAAAAAGAAAGGTATAAACATACAATCATAATAATTTGTTCAAAGCCATACGTAATACTTATCTATATAGTTTTTGTCAAGGTTTACTTTACTACTATTTTAAGACTAACTTTATTACCAGCTGTGTTCCCAAATCCTTACATTAGTCATTACTCTATCCGACCATAAACATGTATATTATAGAGGGCCTGCTGGGTTCATAAAACCCAGTAAGAGGTCCGTAAGTCCTTGCTTTGAAGCGCCGTCCTGAGCGGCTTATTGCTGTAATCCCTTCACAGGTCACTCAAGCGTTGTCACCTGTGATCACACGTTTTTATCCACATATGGGCTGACAAGAAATTCTATGTTGTATTTTATAATATGTACTACATTAATCTTATATATTTTAAATATTATATTATAGAAATTTAGCAAAGTATATAGAATGTTAATGATAAAACTATTGAAACAGTTTCGATTAAGAAAGGGGTTTAGAGGAACATTCATGTACTGATTAAGCTGACTTAATGATACGTATATGATATATTACTTTTTAATGAAACTATTTTTTAGCATATTTTCTCGGCTTTATTTTATATTTTTGTTAGCGATGTTTCGAATGCTTTACAGCAAACATGGTCACGGGAAAGATTATTAAGGTTATAGACGTCTCAAAAGTTTTATCTAGTTTTTACAGATAATATCTACCCACAAAAAAAAAAAACATTTAAAATGTCAAATATTCGCGTAGATTTAAGAAAGTTATATAATATTTTTTAGGTCTACCTATTTGAAAACCACAAAAAAGTTATTATTCCATTCACATCACACATCCAGGATTTTTTTTAGAAATTTATATACGACGGACTACCCTTGTATACCACACATTAGAGGTACCTATTTATTAAAAATAACTGTTGAAATCGATTGTATATGACGAAGATGTCGTGTAACATACAAACAATAATAAATGTTAAATATTATTTATAAAAAAAATTACGAAATCTATTTTACTTAGAAATACAAATATACTATTGTTATATGAAACTAGGGTTTATGTAAAAGGCACAATGAAATATCTAAACAATTAAATTGAAAGGAACAAAACATTTCTAACAAGTCACTCTCTAACCTTGTTGAACAATTTATATAAGGGGTTTTCGTTTATATGTATATAGTAAAGTTTACATTATTGAAAGGAAGTACTCTAGTGTGTAGGTGTATTATTTCATTTTTTTTTGGCACATTAACACACATCACCATCTAGTTCCATGGTAAGGTACGAGGCTTGTGTTATGGATACCAGATAGTTGATACCACTACACATATATAACTTTAAATACATATATATTATAAATATAAACACCATGCCTCCAGCGGGACTCGAACCCGCGACCGCTGGCACAACATGTAGGGTTACTACAAAATTGTATACGTTTGCTACGTACCTACGTATCTTTTTCAAATGAGAACTGTAGGGTTATTCTGTAAATTTTATATAACTCGATAGCTAAATCCGCGATTTAATTAGTTGTGTGAAAAATTTCTTACAGAATAGCACTACTCCTTTGGATGATACTTTAAATAAATAATAAAATTAAATAGGTTTCACACTTATATGTTTCTCTCGCTCAAGATTTAGCATTTTAATATAAAAAAATGGATGCGTGTAACTTTTACGCGCGGTTGAAGTAAAACTTCTTTGGCAAATAGCGCAAATAAATTAAAACAAATCAATAATTTAATAAGACATATTAGGCATATTATAATAATATATTTATAAAGTATCATATACCAGTGGTAACGCGCTCACCTCTGATATTTTCATGTGCGAATCATTTATAGCATGATTACCACTTGCCTTACGGTGAAGGAAAACATCGTGAGGAAACCTGCATGTCTGAGGGAACTTAGCAAGTTTTCGAAAGATATGTGAAGTCCGCCAACCCGCACTTGGCCAGCGTCGTGGACTATGGCCTGATTCCCCTCGTACTGAAGGGAGGCCCGCGTCCAGCAGTGGGACGTTAAAAAAAAGGGCTGAATACAATACAATACATATACGGAATGAATAAGTATATACCATCCCACAGTAATAAATATTCTTTTTTATAAGTAATAAGTTAAGGTTTTTTTACCAAGTTTAAAAGTTATTTTAAATTTTATTTAACATATATTACAAAACATATTATTCAATATTATTTTTCACTTCCTGTGCAACGTATTATATCTCATTCTCTCGCCGGCTTTAATCCTATATATTTATGTGTTTGTCTCTTTCTCGTGACGCATTTCCGTTTCATCGAGTTTCTAATCACAACGATTCTAAAGAAGTTTCACTTCAATAAAAAATATTATTATCGATAAAAAAAATATTACTATTCAACACTCGAGAGCTAGTACGGTTTCTTATTATATTTCATAGAAAAGAATGTTATTTTGCATATTCTACGAGTGTTTTTAGAAGAAATAAATCTCCTTTCGCATCGATCCTATGCGTTACATGCACATATCGTGTACACATATTCATTGTTGCCTCATACTCAGTTGACTAGATCACAAATCATTCTGACGTGTGTCAAGTTATAGCCAAACATTTATCTTCCATGCGTTTTGACAGCCTCCCCGTCATATTGTATTGATAGTTAGAATAATATTCAAACTGAAGCCTTTATAGAGTTTTTGAGTACATTTATGAATTAAATTAAATTGGTTGGTTGTTAAATATTAATAGCAGAATGAATAATAAAATATAAAATTCATGGCAAAATTAGCATTATTTGCTTATGTTTCCTTTGCTAATGATATTTCTAATAATATTGTTCCTGGTCACAAGTTCGATTTCTAAATATATAAACATATGCATACGTGCACCTTTATACAGTTCATAAATCTTGTAAAATTCTATGAATAGCGTCGAACTCTAACCTTTATGTGAACTCACACACGAATGGTTCCATGCCATAATCGTTTGTTTTATTATTTTTTCCGAAATTCGCCATCTTGATTTTTATTTGTTGTTATAGCGGCAATAGAAATACACACTCTGTGAAAATTTTAACTCTCTACCTATTACGGTTCATGAGATACAGCCCTCTGACAGACGGACGGACAGCGGAGGCTTAGTAACAGGGTTCCGTTGGCACCCGTTCGGGCACGGAACCCTCATAGAATTATAAAAAATAAATTAGTTACACGTTTCATTTTTAGAATATGAATTAAGAATATGCATTTTTATCATACAAGTTTACGTCTACAATACGTGAAACGTGGGGATGATTGAGGATGGCACCATGGATGGTGATGAATATTGCTTGGTCAGAGGAGACCCCTTGCGATAAATAACCCCGTAAATTCTAGCATGATTTTAATGACTACTATGTAAATACATACTAAGCATGGTAAATGCTGTGATTTCGATGTGACAGATAAATCACAGTCTTTATATTAAAATACCGAAACAGTTTTTTTTTTCTCTTCTATACATAATATAATGAAATTCTAACTGAGTTGAATCCTGTACATTAAATATTTTTTGGAAAATGTTATGAAATATGTTGTTATTATTATCGATACAAAGGCAGAATCAATAGGTTTTAAAAAAATTGTCTGTGTCTATCTGGGAACGCATCACGAGAAAACCACTGGACAGATTTTGATGAAATTTGGTATGATGTTAGCTTGTAATCCGAGTCAACATATAGGACTTTTTACTGCGGGAAAATATTTCATCTCGGAGAAATCTATAGTAACCGTTAAAACGTATCTAGGGACGAACCCGAGCGGAGCGAGGGTAAGTCCCTAGTTATTGTATAAAATCTGGAATTCAAGCCAACTTCTTAGAACCTCTAGAATTTCTAGGCGTCAAAACATTCCTAAGTTTTGCATTTGCATTTCCTTATATAGAACAGAGGTCATTTTGAAAGATAATTACATTTTAGTGAATTGGATAAAGTTACTGGAGCTTATGAATAGTAATAGAGGGGATTAAAGCTTAATATTCAAAATTCAATATTGAAATCTGATATCGATATATTTCAGCAGTCAAATGTTGCATAGCTGTGACATGTCCCAAGTCAATAAGCTGGTAACGGTACTGTTGGAAATTATGTTCCAAACTTCAAGAAACTCTGAACTTGACGTAGTGATTTGACTTGGTTTGCTGTTGCAGTGGCCTCTCGGATCGTATAATATTCCCAAATTGTAGAAGTTAAATGATTGTTTCTGATTTGATGATTTTCTCAGATGCACTGCACTTGTTGGTATATTTTTTTAAATAATGTTATTAAATAATGATAATATGATATAGCTGTTATTTTAATATATATAAAGAATACGATATATTTATCATATATTACATATATGGCCATAAAATATCGAATACTCAAATGTCCTATAGATAAGGTGTCGTAAAACTCAGGTATATCGTAACCCCATCTCATAAATCCCATGAAATGTAGTCTGCAAATGTTAATAGTATCTTGATACTTGTATATTTTTACTGCTCGTAAAATTATTTGATACTTTATATTAGAAGTGCCTATGTATCTACACGTTTTAAAAGAACTTGTATAGACTTTTTAAAGTGAATTTTAAACTGACATACTGACTAAAATACTAATCTTTTAAGTAATTAAGTAAAATGATATATAAGTAAAATGACATATATATATATATATTACTTAATATCTATACTTCTAAACTCATATTATAAAGAGAGTTTATTTGTTTGCTTGTTTGAACGAACTAGTCTCAGAAACTACTAATCTGATTTGAAAAAATCTTGTTGCAATAGATAGCCCGTTTATTGAGGAAGACTATAGGCCATATATTATCCCAGAAAAATGTAGAGTTCTCGTGGGATAGATTTGTTTATGCCTAGGGACCCAAAGCGAAGCGAGGGTGAGTCGCTAGTTTATTATATTGTATCTACTTCTTGAGTAATAGGGAAATCTAGCGAGACGTAATAAGTCCGTTTAAAGGCGTCGCGACCTCCTGACTCAGATACTGTTTTTTTCTATGTTGACAGGAAGAAAATGGTATTTAGGCTACTGACTAATTGTTATATAAACATTACGTACCTATTTTTTTTCTATGTAATGCACGTATTAAATTTAGTTCTTAGTCCTTCGTTAAAAATATTTTTGAAGTACAAAAAAAAGGATATGATGTTGATATGTCTTGTTAGTGACTAATTTAACAAATAATCAAAAAATAATGAATAAAATGTGTATCATAAAAGTTTATACAGATGTATGTATATATGTGTGTATATATATATACACACATATATAATTATATATATATATATATATATATATATATATATATATATATATATATATATATATATATATATATATATATATATGGAACCATTACATCAGTTTTTTAATTATTGAGTATAAATAAAAATTCAAGTTACCGGATGTATGATATCACATATAAAAAGAAAAATAATTTAATTAGCTGCGATATAAATTAATATTTTGAATATTTATTAAAAATGTATAATGAATACTGATAACTCTTATCAGTAGTATGTATAAACTTGCTCTATTTATTAAATTTAGGGTTATCATTGTTGCGTTAAGCAAAACTACATCTATACTAATATTATAAAGAGGTAAAGTTTGTGAGTTTATGATTTTGTGAGTTGGTGAATTTGTGACGTTGTAGGGGATAATCTCTGGATCTACTGAACCGATTATAAGGAAATTTGGTAAGAAGATAGTTTGAGATCTTGGGAAGGACATAGTATACTTTTTATCCCGGAAATCATTCCTAAAGGGGATCAAAATGGCGATGAAAGTTTGTATGGGGAAGAGTCGCTAGTAAGAATATATAAGAATAATAATCCTACAATAATGAATATATTTGCGTATTTAAATATAACAAGAAAAATCATTTAATTATCAAATTATTGGCCGGTCAGATATTTCGAGGTCTTAATTTAAAAAATCAATCCTAGTATTTTGAGCACATGAAGCGAGAAGCAGGTAAAATTAGTACTTAATCCATCTAATAAAGTTAAGATTATATCATTTTAGACAAGCGTACCTATACTTATTCGATAAGAAACAATAACTTGTGAGTCCATTATTCAACTGCATATATAGCTTATTGTTTTCCAATTGACTTACAGCAGATAACGAGATCTGAGTCTACTCGTATACGCCTTGGGGATTTAATTTCAATATAGAATTCAATGAATAAATACAAGAAACTCACGTATTGAAGTTATCAATCATTCAGTTAAGCTGTATGTAGTCTATACATAACGTTTCATCTTAACCAGCCAAATAATATGTCTGTGTGTACAAAAATTTACCTAATATATATAAATATGTATACTAGCGACTCACCCTCGCTCCGCTCGGTTACGTCCCTAGTTGCGTTTTTAGGTTTAGTATAGATTTCTCAGAGATATAATATTTTCCCGCAGTAAAAAGTATCCCATATGTTATATGTTACCCGGATAACCAGCTATCGTCATACCACATTTCATCAAAATCTGTCCAGTGGTTTTCTCGTGATGCGGTAACAGATAGACAGACAGACAAAAATTCTAAAGATTCGGACTCTATATCGATAATATTGACTATTTCGATAAGATTAAAAAAAATATTTAAAGTACATCACAGATATAAACTACTTAATCGAGCCGTAATAATATGCTTTTTGGTTATATGAATCCTTAGATTTTTAGTTATCTTTGTCATCTATTTCTTCTGCAAAATCCTAATACTAGCAGAGTATTTTTCATTTGAGGCGACATAGGCATCTCGTGACATGTCAAAACGGAACGTGTCTTGTACCAATATTGGGGACATAGCGCAGTGTGTTAGCGCCACAGGCTGTTCACAAAAAACCCTGCACAAAACTAGGGCGTGATCAAAAATGTAAAACGTAACTAGAACTAGACCCAATTCGCATGTAACTCGGGGTTCTACTTACCCTAATTTAAAAGGCTACATTTATTTGCATGGCATGCAAGCGTCATTATCATTATAATAATATAATTTGGAGCAGTGTGAGTAATTTGATGTTAAACTGGCGCGTGACGGCTGACATGGCTGCATTGCTCGTTCATTACTGATATTAAACTTGAGGAGACTGACACTGTATAATAAGCTACGAAATTTCTACGTGACTCAGAATAAAGATATTATAAACAATGTCATTAAGATACATTGTTAAGGAATGTTGAGAAAGTATGTAGTTTTGACAGTCTAAAATAGGCAAGGTTAAAGAAAAAGGCTCACAGGCATCGACTTTGAAAATATCTGATTAGGTATCTATTCTAAATGAAAACCCCCGTTTAGTTATTTTTTACATTTTAGTGTCTGGAAGTCAGTTTTTTTTAAGTTTTCATTTTTCCATTTTAAGTGTAGTACGTCTATAATATAATAAGCAGGTAATTTGTAAAAAGATATTTTTTTAATAACAAATTCGGTTAAACAATTTATTTAAAGAAAATATTTATAGTCGATTTAAAAAAAAACGCTCGACCGATTTCGATAAAATTTATATGCGACCACCTAGGAAATATATTATTTGAAACAAAAAAAATCCAAATCCGTTCAGGCGTGTTCGATTAATCGGTAAACATACATAAAAAAGAAAGATTCCAACGAATTGAGAACCTCCTCCTTTTTGGAAGTCGGTAAAAAAAAGGTGATGACCGAAGGCTGGCTGTGCGCTGCGCTAATATAATGCGCTAACACTAATTATTCTAGATTCCGTGGTAAAAGTAAAAATGACTGGTAAGTAAATAGGAACATTCTGTTATACAAAACGTTATCTTACTAATATTATAAATGTGAAAATTAAGATGGATGTTTGGATGTTTGTTATTCAATTACGCCAGAACGGCTGAATGGATTTTTATGAAATTTAGCCCAGCGATAGATTATAGTTTGGAAGAGCTTATAGGCTACTTTTTATCCCGGAAAAATGTACGGTCCCCGTGGGCTAGATATCTTTTTGTTTTTTACAGAGGCAAACCCGAGCGAAGCCTGGTTGAGCCGCTAGTCTTTAAATAAAACTCTTTTAATTTTTATTATAATCTATTCAGGGATCCTATTTATACTATAAACATGATGTAAAAGGTACTGTGTATTATAATAAGACCGGTACGGCCCTGGTTATTCTGTAGGCGGTTGACAGCTAACGTGTATATACGGCTCACGCGATCTATTATACAAAATTAGAATTTTGTACCGTATTATATACTGTTATTTTAAAAAGATTGAAAGAAAATCTTATTATAAGAAATAGACTGCTATTTTACAGTGAATGGGCGTAACTTAAATTTTTAGCAAAACAAATTTTAGAAGTTGGTTTTATTCTGAACGTATGTTAGGTGTTGAGTTTCTTAATTCCTCCTACTAATATTTTATTATATTTTATATTCAATATATTTTTTATGTTGATTGCTTTCTGTAACTTCATCGTAAATGTATATTTTTTTGGTAATCTTATTGAAATAGTCATAATTATCGATACAGAGGCCGATTCTACAGTTTTTAGAATTTTTGTCTGTCTGTCTGTTACCGCATCACGCTGGCTAGCTGGTTATTCGGGCTAACATACAGGATACTTTTTACTGCGGGGAAATGTTTTATCTATAGGTATATCTATACTAAACCTTAAAACGTAAGTAGGGATGAACCCGAGCGAAGCAAGGGTGAGTCGCTAGTCTTTTATAATTTAATATTTTGTTATTTTATTTTTAGATACATTTTTAGCGTAATAAGTAAATAGTAAATATAATACGTTTTAAATTTTGAACGTGATTGTTTATTAATGACTCAATGAATTTGATTATTTAGATTTAATTTAAAGTTAACTATTATTGTCGAGAGAAGAAATTTTTGATATCTTCCGGTCCACTTTTTTGAAGAGCTAAATATTTTAACGCTCCACATTTTATAGGTAGTTCGAAAATGGCAAATTATACCTATATCAGACGAATTTATTATAAATAAGGCTATCTCAATCGAATACACATTATTTATTATACACAAATCGGCACAACCTAGAAAGGATGTTTTGCGGACAAATGTTATTTTCAACTTCGAATTTGTGGCTAACCAGATAAAAAAATTTCCTAGCGTAAAATGCCCTATATTCCGACCCAGTCAGTTAGAAGCCACGCAGTAGTCATAATAGTTAAATATAAAGTCTTCTGATAACTTTAATTGACGACACGTTTGGCTCAGTCTGTAGTGATCCCACTTGCTGTGCCAGCGGTTGCGGGTTCGAGTCCCGCTAGGGACATTCATTTGTGTGATGAACACGAATGTTTGTATCCCGTTCCAGTATTTAAAGTTATATATGTGTAGTGTATCGACCATGAACGAATTATCCACTGGACTAGACATATAAGCGGACGTACCTTTATCGGTCTTCTCAGTAACCAGGAGATTTTAGGCTTGGTCGTTTGTTTTTTGCGTCAGTCTCAAGCACTTATTTGTCAACAAAACATCTCCCAAAAATGACTAAATGTTCTGTTAAATGATGTAAAAACTATAGCGGCGGAAGCAGCAGTATTTCTTTTCACTTGTAAATACATTATTTGATTACATTTATTCTTATTTATCACACAATTTAATTAAATGTAAAATAAAATGTCATATTATCCAACTATGTTAAATATAGTCAACATTTCTATGTATTGTTGACATCTGACAACCATCATAAAATCCCTGGATTATACCATTCAGAACAAATGACTAAACTGTCGAGTGAGTTCATTTGACATCGACTAGTGCTTGACAATGTCGAAAAAAATATATCGATATTTGACGAAATTACTAAACGAATTGTGTTATTTGTACAGTACAATAACATAAAATACTTTTACCACAGTATCCTACAATCTGATGACAATAAATTTATAAAAATATTTTCTAAATCAAATAAGAATATAAATGCAAAAATTATAATTAGTATGTGTACTTAATTTTTTATTTTATTCCACATTTATATACTTTGGAATATTATTCCATTGTAATAATAATAAAGATCATTTTATTTCAACACATAAATTACACAAAATCAAACAATAATGTTTTAGCACTAAACTTCTGGGTTGGCGATTTGTAATAAAACACTTTACCCACTTGCACTAATTATTTTACTTTCACGATCCAACACTCACTTTAATTTGCAATCTCTTTTTCTTTTTCCTAATTTCACAAATGTTTATTAAGAACTGAGCAATATTAGGACAGTGTCACATTTTTATAACTACCCGAGACAATCAATTGCTAATTAAAATAGTTCAATAACAGAATCAACAAAATCACTTGATTTAATTAAATTAGCTTAATATTTTTTTTAATCTTTACAAAATAATATTTATTATATATTAATGGAATATATACCCGATATTCATTTGTTCATTAACATTATTATAGGCCAACAGAATGTTGCCATCAATGCCATCGTATTTATATAAATCAAATTAAAAAATAATTATTATTTGACACATTATTATTGCCTCTTTAATTCATTTATTTTAATTTATTAAAATTAAAAGAAGAAGAATAAATTAAAAGTAGTAAAATATGATGACTATGCTAACCAATGTCTAAAATGTCATTCATTGGTTCATCGATATATGTATTTTATCGATTACGTTCAAGCACTAGAAATATTGTATTGTGTATCAGTGTTTATAATAATGTAATAAAATCTTTGTGTGCGTTATGCGTCACTTGGTTGAACTAGTTTTCATACATTTGTATTTTATGTCAGGTCCAGTCTCTAATTCGTTCATGGTATCGACTATCTGGTATCCATAACACAAGCCTTACCTTACCATGGAACTTGATGGTGCTGTGTTAATGTCCCAACATATTTATTTATTTAACTAAACATTTATTTGAAATTATTTTTGTTCGATAAAAACGCTATTGCATTACCATTTTTATTCAAATAAACGTTTGAGGCGTTAGTCCATTCACTTGAATCCTTAAGCACTTCTTTGCCATCTTAATTTGTACGTGACTCAGGGAGTTAATTAGTGAAATTACGAGATCTAGTTGAGTACATTTTTTGCCAGACTTGTCCTCTAGCATTTAGACACGACCATTGTGGAAATTAAATTAACATTTAAACTGCGCCTATATTACAATATTCCTGAACTGAAAGCAATTTACCGTTATTTTAGCTATTCAAATTAAATTATACTTACTTCAAAATTTACTTTAACAAAAATTGGCTTAATTAATTCAGGTTAAATTTCATAAAGTTAAAGTTAGTTAAAGAAAAACAATATTAAACTTTTTTTCTTTTCGTAACCGTTTAATTTTCTCGGTGGCTGTAGAAATTTCTTTACATATAAGAGTATGTTTGACTCAATGCTAGGGGCGTTCAGTTCATTCTAGCTAGATGAAAATGGTTGCATGGACCCGATTAATTGTATTGACATCTTTGATGATTTTAGACCTTTGCAATGGCTAGGCACTTTATCTACTTTAGTGTAATGGATTTGTTTAAGTAATAATACATATTGAATATACATACTTGTATATGTGTAACTCTCACCGGTCGTGTCGAGTAGTCGTCCCACCGGAGTATGAGAGTGACAGGAATAGAGAGTGCACGTTGTGTCTGCGCGTACACTTGTGCACTATAATATCTCCTGCGCAGTTGGCTAGTCTCAATGAGATTGGCCACCGTGGCCGGAATCGGTCAGGAAAACATCATCATCATGTGTAAGCCTGAAAAAAATATTAATTCCTCAATGACCGCGGACACGCCGGCGTTACAGTTAACAATAGATTTCTTAGTTTAATTAATTTCTTAGAAATTTACCTAAAGGTGTTAATAATTTAGTACAAAAATATAAAAACTGACTTCTATACATAGTTAATGTATGTATAATACGTACGTCCATAATATATTACGTTACGACTTTTTACAACAGATTAGAGCTAACATAACTATAAACATTGTTCAAAATAATATAATTCTAGAATATTGTGCAACATTACAATTTCAAGTAGAGCGTGATGGTCTTGGAATGAATTACACTGTACTATGCCAACTGATGTGAGAAAACAGAATATTCATGAACGATAATATCCGTTATGCCTTGTTTGATACTCGTCGTCGAGTGCCGCTGGACGTCCATACAATAATACAATTGTCGATATGACTTTATGTGTACATCTACATACAAGTCTAGTATATGTAGGAACTAGGATAAAAGGTTTTTTATAAAGCCGATGTGTTCCTGAACTTTTCCTCGTGATTATGTTTTTTTTTATTTTGTCTTTGACACACCTTATTTATTATATAGGGGTTTAATGTTCTTAATTCTATTCTAAGTTTTAAAAACACTGGGTACTTTAAATAGTATTGGCTTACTGTCACTATCAACAAGACTAAGAGTTCATCTATCACCTTCTTCTTCTATATAAATAAAAATCAATTGCCAAATGTATGTATGTATATAAGTGAAGTATTTCAGAATAACTGCACCTATTTGGCTAATTCTTTTTTTGTTGTGTTTATAATTGTCAGGACAAGGTTTGGGTGAAAGAAATATTTGAAAAATCGTACGGAAAAGTAAAAAAAATGGGTTAAAAAATATGACAGTGAGTTGACAGAGTAACGTTCAGTTTCTTCATCGTGACAACAATATTTAAAAAAAATACTTATTAATCATGAGTATACCTATGATAATTTTAAAGGAAACATTAAGAACTAAAACAACACCATAACTACCTACGACAAAACTTAAACGTTTTTTTAACATAAATTAATTAATTCGAATGCCAGGCAAGTATTTTATTCTTTGCACGGATATTGTATCCTTATGAAAGTCCTGGCAGCTAGTGTATTATGAAATTATCATGCGTCACACAACCATCTAGTTATTATGGTTAATTTCTGCTCTCTGAATACTAGATGACCTAGCTTTGATAAAAATCACAAAGGTACAGTTTGACTTCTATTTGTTTTGTATTGTACTGTTTTGTGAGGGGTTTCTGTCTCGAGAGTGAAACTAACCGTAATTTGAGTGAGGCATGAATTTAATGGTATGTTATATTTAAATATTAATAAGGGGCTTTGTTTTTTTTAGGTATGTGTTCCTCACTTTCTACTGTTCCTGCACTAGGTGACGAGGTAAAATTTTGATTAATAGATTATTAAAAAAATATTTTTAACGTTGAACTGCTGGGCACTGGCCTCCCTTCAATACGAGGGGATAAGGCCATAGCATATAAAATAGAATAGAAAAAGTCCTAATTCTGAGAAAATGTGGTTAAAGAAATTAAAATTAACCAAATGTTTTTAAATAAAACTATCTTTTCGGATTATTTCGCGGATTTATTTAGATTTTTGGTTCCCGACATTTTGAATGCATTACAGCATCCATGGTCACGGGAGAGACTGAGGTGTTACATGTCTTGAAGGTATAGTTGTTACGTAAATCTAAGAAAGTATTATATTAACCAAATATAATAGGCATATTATTTAATTGATATAGCCTGGAAGGGATCACGTTATTCTCGAGGTGTGTTATTTTCTGTAAAATCATTTACGATATAATACACAAACGTCCTTTAAATTTATTTTTAATTTAGCAATAGAGGCTTTTTAAACATTATCCAGGATCCTCTAAAGCTCTTCGGTCTTGGTTTTGGGTTACTTTACGACGAATTAACTATCGCTGTGAAAAATTCCCAAAAAACTGTGATTCGTTGTTACATGAAAGAATGAAGGGGTAAGACTCTTTTTACAATGATATACATAATATGTACTAGTAAATTACGTGAACCATGTTTGTACAACTTTACTGATCTATACAGATAAATAAAAATAAAAAATAAATAAATAAAAAATAATAATAAATGAAAATTGAAGTGTCTGTTTGTAATGTTAAAACGACAGCTTTTACTAAATGCTTATGAAATTATATTAATTATATTTGTGTCTGTTTGTCTGTTTGTTTGTTCTGGCTAATCTTCGATACTGCTGGACTGATTTTGACGGGACTTTTACTAGGTAGCTGATGTTAAAACTTTTATGAGGAGTAATTTGGGCTACTTTTATTTTAGAAAAAGTGTTAGGTTTCCGCTCAAAAAAGTTAAAATGTACCTAGGAACGCACGCGGGTGAAGTAAGGGTAAGTCGCTTGTGTCATATATGTCGTTCATATATATATAGACGTAGATAATTGTAATGTCACCACAAACTTGTCTGTCTGGACAAGTTTGGTCTGGTTTACTAAGAGAAAACCTATACTATTAGAATTCGAAAAATAGGTACCTAGTAATTACATTCTAGACTTCTAAGCTAATTACAGCTGATAATGGACTATTAGTGCCCTTAGCACGTTTGTAACTTAGACTTGAGGTTTGGGAAAAGTAGCAAAATTAAGTTTTACAGATTCAGCTATTTCTTGCTTTTGCCTTTTTAAGTAAAAATATATGCCAACAAGATATAGTGCTAATTTAATTATATAAGATTGCTTGATTATTTTTAGTTTAATTAATAGTATTAAAACACTTATTATCTTTGGTTAGTATTATAAAATTTTAAAGTTTTCTTAAATATAAATAAGATTTTTTATTATTATATCTAACTAGCATTGCCCGCGGCTCCGCCCGCGTTCAGATGACCAAAAACCAAATTCTTAGGTTCTACATATTAGTATACTCTTACATTGCAGTTTTTGTATTTTTTCTCAGAAATGAGATATTTTCCCGCGGTCAAAAGTATCCTATATGTTGACCCGGATAACCAGCTATCATCGTACCAAATTTCATAAAAATCCCTCCAGTGGTTTTTCCGTGATGCGGTAACAGACAGACAGACATACAAACAGAGAAAAATTCTAAAAACTATAGATTCGGCCTCTGTATAGATAATAATGTCTATTTCAATGAGATTTTCCAAATTTTATATGTATAGATGAGTTCATTCAGAAATAACCAACCAAATTATAGATATACCTAATAATTTGAAAGTCACCTCAAAAATAAAGATATAATGATTCCATAAATTTGATGTTAAGCATTATAATGAATGCCATCACGAGAATTCTTTGATGAACGACGAATAAATTTAATTTTTCCTTCCCCTTTGTCTTCTTTTCCTTCAAAATATCACGTACAAATAAAGCTAACAAAGCAATTCGAAAGCGCAAATGCCGCAGCCATTATTTTGTGTGTAATTAACACAAACGTGTCTAAATGGTAAATAAAATGCTTGGATCTTGTTCTGTGCAAAACGTCAAGCGTGTACCGAATAGCGTTAGAGATAAAAGGCTATAATCTTATTGGCTTTATTACATTCTCGCTTGTTTTAAACGAGAAACATCACCCTCAGTAGCATCGAGAAAACTAAAAACAAAAACGACAAATTCATTAAAACACTCAAACGAGTATGTATCATGTGATCAATCTATTAGAGTTCCCTTTTCAACAAGGAATAAAACCCTATAAGTTAGACCGCAGTAAAATTTCATGTAGCTGAAGACATCTTTGATGTACACTCTCGCCTCAGGCGTGGAAGGCTCTCATAGATAAAGTGCATTTCGATATTAGAAGTTTGAAACTGTTTTATAGTAAAATTTACGGTAGAAAATTGTTTTCTTCTTTAGACTCTTTTCGTTATACGATTCAAGTAAATGCTACAGTTTTTAAAACATTGTACGTATTTTAACATGCTTATTATTTTAAGATTTATTTGAAACTAGCGACTCTCACTCGCTTTGCTTACATTTTAACATACGTATTTTAACATGCTTATAATTTTAAGATTTATTTGAAACTAGCGACTCTCACTCGCTTTGCTTACATTTTAACAGTAAGTATGACATAAATAGATTATATACACATAGGTATAGAAAAGTAGGTAAGTAAGACAAATGATTAATTCCCCACAAAAACTTCCACCCCCCCGTGAAAGTCCCTTCCAGGGGTGAAAAGTCACTCCCTTAAGATATGACTTCCGGAATAAAAACTATCCTATGTCCTTCCTAGAGTCACAAACTATCTCCCTACTAAATTTCATCAAAATCGGTTAAGCGGATTAAGCGTGAAAAGGTAACAGGGAGACACACAGACAGACAGTATAAATATATTATACTTAATTTGTAGAGGTCGGTCGAAATACTCGTTATTTACACATTATCTCGAAATCAGCAGAGCGCGCTCGCCACTAATATTGTAAGATACAATTTCAGATATTAACTCTCCCTAATCGCTGTTATTTCTCAAGTAACTAATTCCTAACCTCATCGTTAGCCACATATTGACCTTAAGAAGTTAAAACCCCGTACCACAATGAAATTAGAGACCTACCGTAGAAGGTTTAACAAGAAAATTGACCTGTAAGTTACTAAAGGGTTCCTGCGAAGGTTTGAATACAACTCGCCAACTAGTTTGCCATATTGTGATTACCCCAGGGACACAACTTTGTTTATACAAATGTTCGAATAGATTTCTCTGTCTAACACCGTTATTGATTGTGTTACCCATAGCTATCTTTATTCGCATCTTAATCTGAAAGCCTTATTTGTATTAAAGCAATATTTGCTCGTGTTAAAAAAAAATTGTCCAAGAATTTTCTTGTTTATTTAGGATAATACAATAAAATTTTGTTTCAGAAAGATTCTGAATATATTTTCTTGCGAGAACAATATGTGCTCATAGATTTTAAATATAATATTGTTTCATTATTTCATAGAACTTATACCTAATATTGATTGATGAGATAGTAATATATATATATATATATATATATATATATATATATATATAGTTGAATCTTTATGCTTTTTAAAAATGATATAATAGGAAAGTTTTCGGTATTTTCTTGGGAGTATGTGTTCGATGCCTTCTCCTTCCATCATTTTCCTTTTTTTAACTTTTTATATAACCAATACAAATATAGAACTTCAATATATAATTAGCCACTTTAAATGTTAAATGCAATTAGTTACATGTTATTCCGCGATGTTGGCAATCGTCTGAATTTTTCACATTTAATAAAATATAAGTCTTAGTTCTAAATATCTTATGCACACCTTAAGATTTTGAATCAACGGCAGATTATCCGATTATTTGTATAGAGATTATGTATGGTTCTATCTACAGTAACCATGTCTTTATCCTTTGAATGCCGGTAATATTTTCCTCGAAGATAAGTACCTTTAGCATAAATCCTTTATACTCGTAGATATTATATTACTGTTATATATTTTTACGTCTATGTTATTATTAAAATAAATATAATAATTACGCTATCTGTCGTGGTATAGCGTAGTATATAAATACATAATTTATATTTACATACTAGCGACTCACCCTCGCTCCGCTCGGGTTCGTCCCTACTTTTAGCGTTTAGTATAGATTTCTCAGGAATGAGATATTTTCCCGCAATAAATAGTATCCTATATGTTGACCCGGATAACCAGTTATCATTATACCAAATTTCATCAAAATCCGTCCAGTGGTTTTCCCGTGATGCAGTAACAGACAAACAGACAGACAAAAATTCTAAAAACTATAGATTCGGCCTCTGTATCGATAATAATGTCTATTTCAATAAGATTTTCCAAAAAATATTTAATGTACAGATTCGACTCGGTTAGAATTTTATTATATGTATAAATTATATTTTTTATTTGGATGGATTTTCATAAGTACTCCAATTTTTACATTTAAATGGCAGCATCATAAGTCAGACTACAGACTTATTACCAAGCTTTAAAGGCATTTCTGCTAAAAACTACCAATCAGTTATTTTTTACTTTTTAGTACTTTTGTTTTAAGTTGGTTTTTATTTTTTTGTTAAAAAGTTTTTATTTTTCCCTTTTTAGTGTAGACAGTAGTAGCAAAGTAAGAATTCTAAAGTGTTAGGCTTGTCAAATCAAACAAAATAAGCCCAAACTCAGAGTATCTACTATTAATCGTTGAAGAGTTCCACCTATCCACCTTCTGGCCTTACCATCAGATCAGGTGAACAATACCGAGCCACTGTACTATCAACGAAAATAGAAACACTTGCAAAGTTTCAAGTCAATATGACAATTAGAAGTAGGTTATATTCATCATTAGCTGTTTTTCCACCCTTAGGGGTGGTATTTTTTTTTGAAATTTAAATGGGACCAATCTGGAAGTATACTCTTTCAAATAAAACAAAAATTGTCCAAATCGGTTAATAAATGACGAAGTTCTGAGGTAACAAACATAAAAAAAATACAGTCAAATTGAGAACCTCCTCCTTTTTGAAGTCGGTTGACAAAATCGGGCTTGTTACAACTCTTATAACTCGAGAAGTGCTGGACTGATTTTTATGATCTTTGTTTTGTTGGATTTGTCTTCACCCTGAATATCAGAATAACTATTAGAGAAAAAATAAATTAAAACATCGGAAAAGTCCTGGAAAAAAATATCTATTCCTTACTAAAAAAATAAAAATAAATAATACCACGCAGATATATGAACATATGTAAGTACAAATTACTCTGTGATTTTTTCTGTTTGCTTGATTTGTTTTTCTTTTTTCCTTATGTGAAAATGAAAATGATTTATACACAACTTGTCAATTCTTGTACTCATATATAAACATATATTTACGTATGTATGTATGTATGGATATACAATTTTTTTCTAATCTTTTATTCTAAATAGCCTTTTGTTCTGTGCAAAAAGTTAGATTGCTATTAAGCAAATCAAAAGTTCCACTCCATTGGTATATATTCGCTAAAAACGCAATAAAACATTTTTTACTTTCCAACGTTGTTGAAACTCTAACTCACTTAATGCGGCGAGTTGTAACGAGTTGTCGAATTTGTTTGAAATCAAATTATTTTTATACTGCAATCGATTGGTTTCCCTAAGTCCCTTATTTCATTATATCTGTCTATAAAAAACATTATAATTTATTATTGGAATGTGCTACGAGCTAGATAAAGAAAATATTTTATTGTCTAATTTCATATAAAAATTACATAAAAACAACAACTTATGTGAACTCTTCAAAGCTGTAATGCTGGGGACGAGAAAATACTCAGTATTTACGTTTACGTTCAAAGGATAACCAACGTACCCTTTTATTTGCTAATGCTGATGTTTGCGAAAATGAAAACAAGGAGTGGTTGTAATCTGCATGAGGCAAAAACCAAGTACACACCTCGATCCCCCTATTTAAAAAAATGCAGATGCGTGAGGTGAGACAATGGCATACATACATACCGCCACATAGTACAATACACTTTAAAAATCTATACATGTAATAAAATTGTAACTAAGTCGAATCTGTACATTAAATATTTTTTGGAAAATCTAATTGAAATAGACATTATTATCGATACAGAGTCCGAATCTATAGTTTTTAGAATTTTTGTCTGTCTGTCTGTTACCGCATCACGAGAAAACCACTGGACAGATTTTGATAAAATTTGGTATCATGATAGCTGGTTATCCGGGTCAACATATAGGATACTTTTTACCACGGGAAAGGATCTCATTTCTGAGAAAAAATACAAAAACTGCATTGTAAGAGTATACTACTATGTAAAACCTAAGAATTTGGTTTTTAGTCATCTGAACGCGGGCGGAGCCGCGGGCAATGCTAGTCGATTATAATATTCGTAATAAATTTAATTTCCTTAATGAAAAAAGGAATATTGGATTTGAATTTGATATCATCGGATCTTCAACGTTAAGTAAACAAGTATCAAAGTTCATTACATCATACGTGGCACTGACATCGAGTACACGATTCTGTTTAACCAAACGGATTACACGCATTTCTTTGATGGGCTCATTTTAATGGATTTTCCTGTTTACCCGCAAAACTTTCCTACAATCTCTTAATCTGGCGCAGTTTCTTGTACATATGTGATTTATTAACGCTCTGACGCCGGTGCGACTAGACGCGTACATTTATTTTGTTACCATAAGTATTTTATGGCGTAAAAATCCGGGGTCGTAGGTCATTGGTGCCAAATTTCTTTCGTTTTACTTTATAAGTTTTTGTTTTTATGTGTCTCAGTATGTTTTACTTATCTTTAAACCATAATATTATATACTTTATGTTAAATATATAGTTTCACATTATTTATCTTTAAATTTTTATTATTTAATCCCTCCACGACCGCGGAAACACCGGCGTTACAGTTAACAATAAATTTCTTAGAAATTTACCTGGGGGTGTTAATTTTAGTTTTTACTTTTGACTTTACTTATCTGTTTACTTTCCATGATAAATCTTGTACAATTTTCCCATAACTTTTTGACAACTTACCTATTTAACAGTTTCATAGAAAAGTGTAAAAATGTAGTTGTTAGAACATATTCTTAATATTTAACAGCTTCTCTAATTCAAATTTTCTAACACAAATAAGCCCTTTACTACTGTACATACATGTACATAGTATGTTTTACAGAGCCAATCCCTGTATAATTTGTACGGTATTTGATAACATACGAGGGGCGACTGAAAAGTTCGCGGCCTACGGTACTTAACGATGAGTAATTAGCTTGTTACTCATGTCACTAGTTGCGACACTCAATAGTATTATAAAAGCAATTACTAATTAAGTTTGCACTTATAGTTCAATTATTTATCGACAAACATCAACTTCAGCCCAATCTGGAAATTCTCGGAATTTTGAACACCGCGCCGTGATAAAATTCCTCGTAAAGAAAGGAAATACACCGAAAGTCATTTTTGAAGAGATTTCATCGGTTCTTCAGGATTCTGCGCCTTCATACACGATGGTGAAAAAATGGGCCCGCCTATTTCAACAAAGACGAGAGAGCTGTGAAGACGACCCTCGCCAGGGCCGCCTGTCACGGTACTGACCGAAGAAAACTTACGAATTAAAAAAAGTTTAAATATGCGTTAGAATAAAAATAAATATTTTAAATATTTATAGAATTAAATAGTATAAAATAAAGTTGCTTCCGCTGTCTGTTCGCTTAGATCTTTAAACTACTTAACAGATTTTAATGCAGTTTTCCGCAATAGATAGAGTGATTCAAGAGGAAGGTTTATATGTAGGTATAATACGTGTATATTATAGTACAAAAAATCCGAGAAATTCAAAGATTTGTATTTCATACTAACCGATAAAACGTACCTAGGGATATACCCAAGCGAAGTGAGGGTGAGTCGCTAGTGATAAATATAATATCGTATGTACTGTATAGAACGATTTTAGTTAAATAATGGTAACCAAAGATATTTTATATAATGTTATTTTTAGCTTGCTTATGCCGGCGGCTTTGCTCGCGTGTAAGCACTTTGTTATAAAGTATGTGTGAAACCAGAATCTACACTCTAATCTAAATTTCACGCAAATTTGTTGCGCCGTCACAGAATTATGAAATATGACGTAACATACACATTGCACACACTCCCGCAAATTTGTATAAATAGGCAAAAACAAAACAATACAGTACCTTTTTTCCTTTTATTTGTTAACCGATTTTTAGTTATATACTATATATAATACTATATATAATACCTACGAGTTTTAGTGTTATCAATAAAAAAATATATATTATGATCAAATTTCGACATTTCCTCGTAATATGTAAAGTTAGTACTACTATACTTAATATATCATTAGAGTTGCCTTTTTTAACATATATAGAGCATGAACTGTGAAATTCTTACGTTACTCAAAATAATTGCTATTGTATTTCATGATACGTACTGATGTATACTGACAGAGTATATGGATCACTTGCATTGGCACAGAACACTCAGCGATTGGGGTTAAATGGAATATTATTGTCACAGATCAATAGTCAGTGAACGTATCGTATGAATATAAAATATTCAATGTAATCGTTGCTAGGAGAAATTATGAAAGAAAAATTCATGTTCACATCATTATGAGGCGCGTTACTATGAGGACAAGTTTTGTATTTATTGTAAAGATGAGTTTCTTATTTTGATATCTCTATATTCGTAGATTTAAGGACTCAATTTGTATGAAAATTTCTTCGTGTGGAAGAACCTATTATTTTTTATACAGAAGAAAAAGCCTATTTATATGTAATAAAGTATGTATTAAATATGGAACTTGATCAACTAATTAATATAAAACTTAGAACAAGTTATTGGGTAAAAACTGGCAGACTGATAAATATATATAATATATAATTATTTTTTTACTTTTACTATGACTCAACAAATTTTAACACAATTATTTGTTTTATTTGTTAACAAATGGGATAAGGGTTTATAAGTACGTAATATAATATCGAATCAATTCCTAGTACTGGTATTAGGTATCTCAGCTAGTACAAATCCTATTTGAATGGATGCTGGAGCCCTCTGGACCAAAGCTTCTAATGCAAGTGTCATGTCTCTACAGAACTACTAGGGCTTACTTCAACCCTTCTAAGAATTAAGCGTTGTTTCGAACAACATTCTGTTACAGAACACTGTTTTATAATTTTAATAAAATTCATGTAAAATTTCATAAAAATATGTAGAACCTATATGAAAATATCAATTTTTATTAGTTTAAATATTATAAGCTTTTCTTTTTATAAATAAATTATTGAGCATTTTGCCGAATCTTATCAACAGAATGGCGACTATGTGTAATTTTTGTAATAATGACATAGTAAATTATTAAAAATCAAACATGCTTACCTTTTAAAGTATATTCAGTTAAGTTTAATAAATTATTGTAATCTTCTATATATACAGACGTACTTAGTGTATACATATATTTGTACGTACGAGATTTTACGAGGGCTTTATGCAATAAAAGGTTAATTTTAAGTATTATAAATGACTTAATCTGAATAGTAAGGCAGCCGCGATATTTTAGTAATTAAGGCAAGACCAGTTTTAATCCAGCAATTATTTGAGATACTTCTATATAACTGTCTTGGTCAGACATGGCTAATTTAACCTAATGCCTGGACCCTCGTCTGCATTAACCATTAACTTGTGACATGCTTAATTCGCTAAGTGCTATGGTCACTCAGACTACGGCTAAGGACGAATGGATTTATAGTTTTATAATTTTTATCTACTCGATTTCTAGAGCTAATGTTGTTATGAATCTTTAATATATATATATATATATATATATATATATATATATATATATATATACAGTAAAACCCGTTTAAAACGTTTTCACAGGGACCCAACGAAAAACGCGTCTTAAGCGAGAAAGCGTATTATGCGGGATAGGGAAAATAAAACGTACTGCATATTATTGTATATTATATTCTAATTTGTATATGTAATTATGTATTTATTAAATTATACATTTCTAAATTATATTAAAAACATAGTCTAATAATAATTACGTTATTTAAAGTAATCACTTATTTTAGTTTGATTGAAAGATGCATTAGCTATCACAACATTTTCAATATAATTTAGCTTTTGCAGTGCGTCTTCGCTTTGATTTAAAGAAGCTACATAGCGTCTTAAATCATTAACAGCTGATAATGCCTGGGTGTTTGACAAAATCGGAGTTGACTCATCTTCGTCTTCATCATTATCACTTAGGGCCTCTTTTTGTGTGTTATTCACATTCTCAATAAGATCTTCAATTGATTGGATTTCGTACGGTGCCACATTGTCGTCAATGGAAGAATATCCAGGAAAACCTTGCAGTATCAAGGGTTCTCCTTCTTCTTCCAACACGACGTCAACCACGTTATTTCTGAAACCTGCTTTCTTGAAACAATTTTGAATGGTTTCAGGCTTAATTGCTTCCCATGCCGCTGCAATGTTCAAAATCGCATCATGCACAGTTAAGGGTCGTTTGCTATCAGGGTCTTCCATTTCTCGAAGATAGCGATGTATTAGTCTTGTCCTGTAACCTTGCTTAAGGACCTTTATAATTCCCTGATCCATTGGTTGTAATTTGCTTGTCGCATTTGGTGGTAAGTAAACAAGCTTGATATTCTTTAATTCAACACCTTTAGGGTGAGCGGGGCAGTTGTCAATGAATAGAATTATGCGTCTACATTTAATCTGGAAGTGATTGTCTACAGCTTTTAACCAGTCGATGAAACGAATGCCGGTCATCCAAGCTCGAGATTGTGCATCATATGTTACAGGGAGCGATCTTACGTTTTTGAAACAACGTGGATTTTTCGCCTTACCAATCACTAGCAAACGTAACTTTTCTGACCCATCAGAATTGGCACAGGCCAGAACAGTAAGTCTCTCTTTATTTGCTTTACCACCATGACAAGTTTCTCCCTTAAAAACATAAGATTTATTTGGCATCAATTTAAAAAATAAACCGAATTCATCTGCGTTAAAAATGTCTCGCGGTTCGTAATTTTGCAACAATTCGGGAAGTGTTGCCATCCATGTATCAACATCTTGTTGTGCCACTGTCTCCGATTCCCCACTAATTTGACGGTACACAATGCCGTTGCGATTTTTAAAACGATCTATCCAGCCATTTGAAGCGTTAAAATCAGTAATGTGCAAGCTTTCAGCAATTTTACGCGCTTTCTCACATATTATGGGGCCACTTATGGGCAGTTTTAAAGCTCGTGCTTGATGAAGCCATTCCACTAAAACTTTTTCTAATTTATCAAACTTTCCGATCTTTTGCTTTTTTCTCTGCACACCACCCAATCTGTATTTTTCTTTGATTTCTACTCTATTTTTTAAAATGGTACGTAACGTAGAAACTGGTAACTGAAGCTCAGCAGCTAACTGAGTTTGATTTGTTGTTTGTGATTTTTCATCAAAAACTTTCAATATCTCAATTTTTTCTTGAAGTGACAATGCCTTTCGCTTAATTGTAGTCATTTTGTAACAAACAAATGATGCACTATTACAAAAGAGTCAGAACGCGCACGTGACAACATGTAAGTCAACAAATGACGACTGTACAGTGGACTGGTTAAACGGCGCACGGGCGGTGCGGGCGAGCCGGCAGGAGGGCTTGCGTTCGGCATTCGAGCTCGGCTCGGTCAGAGACCGTTACCCGATGCCATATGCCACAAGGAACAATAGATAAAAGGTATTAGGTTGTTGGCATATTAGGCGTATTAAACGGGATGACGAATCGTATTAAGCGTTATGAAATGTATGAAAACATGTCTCAAGTTGCAGGGACTAGCTAAAATGGCGTATTATGCGAAAAATCGTATTAAGCGTGATCGTATTAAGCGAGTTCTACTGTATATATATATATACATATATATATATACATATATATAAATTTTATACGTATGTTAGTTTGTTTTTCTTGCAGCAACGGAATTACCTACATTTACTGCAGGACACCAATATTTTGAGTGATTTTATTAAGATTTAATATGTTACAATCTACTACTGAACTACTGTAAATTATATTTTAAATAGACGTTTACAGAGTATTCTGAGCAATTAATGGGTTACTAACATAAAACATTTAAAATAGTGTCATCGCAGGTACGTATATAACATATGTACACAATCTACCGACACCAAAGTTTCAATGCAATTATAATAATGTATTTCTAATAAAAGTAATATATAAAATATTAATACATTCATTTTCTTATAATAAATCTTTTATATTTAAATAAATATTTAATCAAGTTAATAAAATACTTAATGAAAATACGCTAATAGAATTGAAGCACACCTAAATGTTTGTTGGAATCTATACTTTTTAATTAACTAAAGGTAAATAATTAATTTTATTTATAGAAGACAGAAGTTATAATTAAAAAACAGTAATTACATAATGAGTTTTGTTTCTAAGTGCCTACTTATATATAAGAATTTATAATATAAGAATTTAACTATTTCTACATAAATAAATTAAATTAACTTACAAATTTCTATTTAGCTTAAATTGTTATATCAAAGCTACGCGATACACGATAGGTATTAATTTTCAGTATAGAAGGGAATCTTCTTACCAAAGAGCAACTTTAGTGAGTTGGTCCATTAAAGGACATAGCTTGAGCCTTAACTATACTACAATTTTGGCTATTGACGTTCTGATAGACATATTAAGTCCTTTAAGACTTATTATATTATTGAATTACATCATGAGAAAAAGCAGTGATGGCAATTTATCTAGTTTATATCAAAGGCGATTAAATATAGAGAGACATGTGGTATACCAACCTTATATTCTTTTTATTACTTCTTTATTTTAATACTATGTTGAGTCCCATACAAAATTTCATCTCCATTTTCAACAACTTAAAGGATGATTTCCGGAATAAAAACTATTCTATGTTATTGCCAGGGTCTAAAACTATCTTCTTACCAAACTTCATCTAAATCGGTCCAGTAGTTTCGGAGCCTATTCAGTACAAACAAACAAACAAACAAACAATAAAATCTTACCTCTTTATAATATTAGTATATATATATATATATATATATATATATATATATATATATATATATATATATACTAATAAGAAAAAATGGTATATATATATATATATATATATATATATATATATATATATATATATATATATACACCATTTTTTCTTTCACTCTAAGGACCTTTATTGCTGCTTATAACATTGAAGGTCTAGACTGGAAACCATCACTTTCTCCTCCTTTTATTTCTAAGTACTGGAAAGCGAAAAGCATAATTTCTGGCTATTATATTTTCTCTGTCTAACATACTCGAAAATATGAATAAACAGATCCATTCAGGCAAATTTACCATAAGATATCGACATTTAACTTATATAGCTTAACTGCGAAACGTTTTGTCTTAGTCAGCTTGGAACTTAGCGTCAGACCAACTCTCCAACACCAAGAAACTTAGTTTCATCTTGTGCATGAATTTATAAATTTATTAATAGTCAGTTTTGGAACTCCGCTGGAATGTATCAAAAATTTATTCGAATTTGTCCCTATATCCAGTAGGTATAGGTATTAAATTCATTAGCATTATATTATGTACTACACTAGTTTTTTTCTCTCTATAATATCTAAATAATCAATTTTTTTTGCTTCGTTTGTGGATTTTGAATTTTGTTTACATACAAAACTTAAATTTCTCCAACTTATGTGAAACTGAAAAAAAAGAGCCCAGAATTAATATATCCGTAGTATTCCCTAAAAATCATACACATATATTTAAAGATAGCATTGCCCGCGGCTCCGCCCGCGTTCAGGTGACCAAAAACCAAATTCTTAAGTTTTACATATTAGTACACTCTTACATAGCAGTTTCCGTATTTTTTCTCAGTAATAAGATATTATCCCGCAGTAAAAACTATCCTATATGTTGACCCGGATAACAAGCTATCATCATACTAAATTTCATCAAAACCCCTCCAGTGGTTTTTCCGTGATGCGGTAGGAGACAGACAGACAGATAAAAATTCTAAAAACTATAGATTCGGCCTCTGTATCGATAATAATGTCTATTCCAAAAAATATCCAAAAAATAGTTAATGTACAGATTCGACTCAGAATTTTATTATATGTATAGATAATATAGCAAAACTCTGAAAACAACTTTATCATAAGAACTTCGTGTACTTACCTTAACGACGTATTAGTTAAACACTCGACAAATTTGTATCCACCTGTGTTATCCAACACTTGGCTCCCAAGATAATTGATGACTTTATTAAAAGCCACGGCTAAAAGTTTATAATCTTCCAATAAATCCTTGTCTATATGACTTTATTGAACTCTTTAGGTTGCCTTCACTTTTAGTAAAGTATATAATAATTTTATTTCTCGTCTTTTCTGTAGATCTTCTAGAGAGCTTTAACAAAATAATATTCCGTTATGGATTAGAAGTAGACAAATAACATTTGGTTATATCTAGAATAATTATAATTCATATTATCTGCTTTAATTAAAATGTTTATCTCTGGCTAGACACAGCGCTGGATTTACACTAGGGGCTCTCGGGGCTAGTGCCCAGCGCGGCAAAATTTTAGGACCGACAAAATTCGGAGAGTGGGAAAAATTTCCTTCGCGTTATCGAAAATGCGTTATTTATTTTTCAAAACAATAATAATTAAAAAAAAAACTTTATCGAAACTTCACCTATTTTATTCAAAATTTCGATAATAGGGCGGCATTTTTAGGTGCCCAGGGGCGGCGCTAAGATTGAATCCGGCAGTGTATATACGTTATTTGAAATTCATTCATCCAGTACAGACGTGTGATACTGACACCAATGTAAGCCTGAAGCAAAGCTTCACTTTATATTATAATTTTGATCATAAAATATTAAAAATTCACAATCGCCAAGTTTTAATCTGCGTCATTATGCAGTCAAGATTCATCTAACTTGGTCCTTTTTAAAACTTATCTAGTTTACCAGTTTCCGCCTCTCCCTGGCCGAGGTGAATAATAGACGAGTCTGATTCAGCGACACTGTTGACTTAGTGATTCTTGGTACTTTTACTTTTTGTATTAGGCAAAGTCTTAAGAAATTTAATGATATGCGTAATATGGTTTTTTAGATTTCTAGCCCATTTAATAGTACATTATGGGCTTTTCCAGCTACTTTTTTCATGTAAATTTTGTCACCGCTTTTTACACCAACAGTAACTATGCACTTGAATTTAAAGAAGTGACACTATGTTAGATAGCCTAAAATCTCCCACAATAAATAAGCTATAAAACATTTTTATTTAATCTGACTGGTAGTCCTAGGAATTAGCTCGTTTAAACAAACAAAAGCAATCTTTAAAGCTTTTTACAGATTATTTAATAAATCCAATGAAAATATTTGCAGATAATTTATTTTCTATATTTAGGCGCTTATCAAGCTTGTTTGTGTGTTATCTATAATAATAATCTATAAAATTTAGCTTATCAATACAAATTCAAGACACGAAGAATATGGGATAAAAGATACTAACAAAATTTAAAAACACGACACATTTTAGCTAAATAGTTCAAATGGAAGAAGTTGAAAATTGCTGACATGTAAAAGCAATGAAACTACGCCGTTACTGAAAAACTTAAGAAATACTACATATTTGCAGTGAAACTGTTAGAACTAATGCTTCGTTTGTTATGATTACGTAAACCTTTGGATAGTGTTGAGTGAACAGATAATGCTCAAGCGGAGATCATGTGAATCGACGATTTGGCTTATGCATAATGTGATTAACGTGGATTTGCTCAAGCAACACAGGTTTATCGCGTTTCTGGTGTATAGTGGCTATAGTGTATTTCGGCTGTAATATCCGTTTGATGTTTTAATACTACTAGTGACATGGTCTCGCTTCGCTTCTACCCAATCTCATCAAGTTCGATACCAATTATGGATGAATTTTAGTGTTGAGTCTATTATAAAGGTACAACTCTATAGGTCAACTAGGTAAGTCTAGTAAAATACACCGGAAAAAAATGACTTTTTAACGAAACAGATGTTTCTTTTTATTATTTTTTTATTTTAATAGGATCATGCTTGATCCTAACTTAGTCATAATCCAGGTTTTATACCTTTTTATTAAAAAATGAAATATACCTGCACTTTAGCCCTGCTTTACAACTTTATCTCTCTCTATCATAGGTTGACCGGAAGAGATCTTTCTTAGATTTACGCGAATATTTGACATTTTAAATAAAACAATCTTTTCGGATTTTTTCGCGGATTTATTTGGATTTTTGCTTCCCAACGTTTCGAATGCTTTACAGCAATCATGGTCACGGAAGAGACTGAGGTGATAGATGTCTCGAAAGTGTAGTTGTTACAGACAGCCTACCCACAAATAACAAAAAAATTTGCACCAATTACCTTACAATATTTTTTAACTTTAAACATTTTTAAAATTTTAATTAGTTTTATAATTGAATATGGAATATTATTTATTTAATTTTGCTGTTATTATTATAATTATTACAATTTTAATAATATTAATTAGTAATCTATATTTAGTATTGCCATTATTATATTTATAACCATAAAGAAAAATTATAAAATATAATATTAATTATTTAAGTTAAAATTAATTAAGGATAATAATTTTAATTTAGTTTGCTATTATTTAAAAAGACAAATTACTAAGCAACACTATTACTATATACTTTTATAAATGAAAAATGAAAAATATTAATCTGAAATGCTGTCATTCTGATCCACACTGTAAGAACTTACTACATCTACCTGTCTGTTATGTTAGATTTATTATTTGATTTTATTATATTAACAACAGGATCCCATGACGATGGTACTCGTAGTACCCAGCCATCTTCCCTATTGAAATTTGGATTTTTTTAATTCTATGGCTTCTCGAATCATTCTAGGGCGATATCGGTTTTCTTTCGCGAAGATTTGAGGTCTATCGAAGCGAATATAATAGCTTGGGCGGTTTCTTTCTCTGTCTTCGATTCTTCAGAGTAACTCCGAGCATAGCCCTCTCCATAGCACGCTGATTTAGTTAAATTGGTGGACCAATCGTACCGTCAATGCCCACGTCTCGGCTCCGTATGTCATAACAGGTAGGACGCACTCGTTAAAGATATTTGTCTAATATGTATATGGAACATATTGTATAGTTTTGGAAATCAAAATCATCATCATCATAGTTTTGAAATATTTAGCACAGTGTTATAATAAGGAGAAGCGAGAGCGATACGTAAATAGCAAAATATTATTTATTTTCTTTTTAATAAATAAAAAACGTATTTTACGCTACTTCAATATTTCCTGTAACTTATTATAAAAAACAGAAATGTATTTTCTTTATTAAATCAATCCAAAATTTATGTAAATCTTCCAAACATATTATTTCCTTAAGTAAACATGACTGCGAAGGCTGTTTACTGGTTTAAGACGTTGGCTGTGTACTCCGCTCGGTCCACTGGCTTTAACGTCAATCGAGCGTTCACAGTACTACTGAACGCATGGTAATGGTCTGTTGTTTACTTTAGATACACAGAAATACTATTTATATTATTTTTGGAAAATTTTCCCACATACTCAATTGTCACTTGTCTATACTAATATTATATAGAGGTAAAGTTTGTGAGTTTGTGAGGTTGTAGGGGGTAATCTCTCAATCTACTGAACCGATTTAGATGAAATTTGGTAATAAGATAGTTTAGAGACCCTGGAATGGACAAAGGATTCTTTTTATCCCAGAAATCATCCCTTAAGGTGGTGAAAATGGGGGTGAAAGTATGTATGGGGATTAACCTAGGGAAGAACCCGAGCGAAGCGAGAGAGAGTCGCTAGTGTCATATATTTCAAATGAGATCTCGCTTCAACTCTCTCATAAGTATTTTTATTGATTTTTTCAAATGTAGAAGGCAATTCCAGAATTATTTAAGTATTTCGCCATGTATATAATATATATAATATATATAATACTAAATTAAAAATATAAGTAGTTATAAGTAGGTAAGTTGGTGAAAGTGCATTCTATTTAGATATTTATATTTTTATAGAGAAACAATTTTTGGAATCACTTAATATTAAGTCAATATGCAAACAAACAAACAGATTTTATCTCTTAATTTTTTATTATTATTTAGATTTTATCTCTTAATTTATTATTATTATTAGAGATTAATCACTAAGTAGGTAAGTACTTCTGATATTTTAGTTATCTTTATACGACGATAGGGGAGAATAGATATAAAATGACTTGTAGCTTATTATTTCGGAAATAGAGCTTTCAGATGGAAAGTGGTAAATGAAACATTTTGAAGTGCTTTTTAGTGACACCCCACATGCAAGGGTCTATGAAAAAATTTTCTTTTACATTTCAGTGCAAGGGATCTTCCCTAACCTACGAAACAATAAAAATGCTATATATAAAATGAGATCTCTGTCTGAAGCACCCATAGAAACTAAGGGGGAATGACAGAGTAGCTTCATTTTTGGTTAGGAAAATTTGCAAAATTAGTAAGAGTCGTATCGTAATAGTCATTTGATTAAGAAATAAAATATTAAAGCTGTAATTTTAATATTATACTTATTATTTAGTATTGTAATATGCTACTTTACCATGGAAACTCCTTGATATGTATATATAAAAAAGTATGTCCTTTGTAAGTCAATATATGTACAATGTATATGTATTATCTATTTGCAAAAACCCACTGATCTATTGCTTTACACAAGGCATAAGCAACAAATAAACATTTTTAATATACCTACATTTTAAAATTAATAGTGAGGTTAAAACCTTAATTAAAAATAATACCGGAGGCAGTATATACTATCCATATCACTATATTTATTAAGATAGATTTATTGAAGTCGTATGAGGCATTTCATTACGAACGTATTTTAATAGGAAATTTCAAATAGACTTCATAAGCAATGCATTTATATAATATGAATTTATCTTATGAAATTTCGTATTAAAAGTTTTACACTTTCTTTGAATTGCTAAGGCACTATAGAGTGCTAGCTGTTTTATTGTTCTTGACAAGAAAAAGAGCATTGCACCTATTTCGTATATAACTAACTACTAACTTTTTAAATAAAGCTATCTTTTCGGATTATTTCGCGAATTTATTTTGATTTTTGGTTCCCGACGTTTCGAATGCTTTACAGCAATCATGGTCACGGGAGAGACGGAATCACATTTATATGTTAAATTTAGATATGATTTTCAGGAAAATTTTAGGGAAAAAATCGCGAAAAAAAGGCGAAAAAATCCGAAAAGATAGTTTTATTTAAAATGTCAAGTATTCGCGTAAATCTAAGAAAGTATTAACTACTAACTTTGATAGAGCTATACACTATACATATTTATATTCAAAAAAATTCGTATGGTTTTGATAGTTTTACTGCATTTCACGTAATAATTATTGTAGGTATACTAGTAGATATGTTTGGTACATTAGATATATTTTCAAATCAGTTTGTTAAACAATTTATAGTTAGGCACTTAAAATCTACTGATACTGTTCTACTTGCTTGAAAAAGTGCTTAAATTAAATAATAAAAAATGATCACATTTGATATTCTCAATGAACATCAAGACCCAGATCAGTCAAGGTAACATTCAAGGTTTTTTTGCCTCGCTATCACTATTAGAAGTTTAAAAGCATATGGAAATGATTGATATACTCGTAAACGCTATATTATCTAGTATAATGAAAAAAAAATCTATTACATTTTTGAGAAAAAAAAACTAACATTATTTATATATGATAAATCGTATAATATTTTAAATAAAACTATCTTATCGGATTTTTTCGCGAATTTCTTTTGATTTTTTATAAGTTTTATTCAAAATGTCAAATATTCGCGTAAATCTAAGAAATTATTAACGTATAATATTTTTCACATCGGTTTTTTATCAGCTCTTAAAATGAGAATAAAAAAATATATTTTTTAGCGATATCGGCTTTTAGAAATTACGACTTTTTAAGGGGGCTAGAATATTATATTCTTATATTGTAATTTATTATGTTCCTACTTCCTACCTACTTATATATAATTTCTTATATAAAAAACATTTGTGTTAATTTTGAAATTACATGAAAATAATATTTTTTAACCCCCAACGCAAAAGGAGGGGTGTTATAAGTTTGACGTCGATGTCTGTCTGTGTGTGGGTCTGTCTGTGGCATTGTAGCTCTCAAACGGGTGGACCGATTTCGATGCGGTTTGTTTCATTTGAAAGCCAGTTTCCTTGCAGTGGTTTTTAGCTATATTTGGTTAATATCGGTCCAGCAGTGTAAGAGTATCAGCTTTTTTCCAAAATGATGAAGGCATTTTGACGTATGATTACTCGATTAAGTGCTTGACGCGTGCCAGTGTAATCGTAAAATGACAATTAATTTGTGTAGGGGGGTTTTTAATTTATTGTTATGGTTATCCTTGCGAGCGCCTTAAGTACCTATAATATGTCTAAGAGCACGTCTACATAAATATAATATCTAATTAAAACAAAAGCCTATTATTCCCAAGAGTTATTATAACGAGGACTGAAAGAGTTATTGGATATAGCCGTCGAATTATTTTGTTAACCTTCCAACCGGCTCTATTATTACGTCAGACCTTCTTAACCCAATTATTCCTACTGTTATAACGATCGACACGATTGTAATTTTATTGAAATTAAAAGACCGCGATGAGAATACGAATTGGGATAATTTTTATTAGGTTCAATATCATTATCATCTGAAAGGTAGAAGTATATTTAGAGTATATTTAAAACGTTTTTGTCTTAAGTTCCTATATTACCGCAGTGTAATCCTTTTTACATATTTTTGTTATTTGCTAGTTTGATTTTTACTTGATTTATGTTGGTGTTTTTCTTATTGAATTGGTTTGGCCACACAAATAAATTTATCTGTGACGAAAACCTCGAAACAGTATCGTTGGGTTAAAGTAAAAAGTGAAAGAAGTTGGGATATTATAAATGTGAAAGTTTGTGAGTATGGATGTTTGTTACTCTTTCACGCCAGAACTGCTGAACGGATCAGGATGAAATTTGGCACAGAGATAGATTATAGGCTGAAATAACACATAGGATACATTTTATCCCGTAAAAATTTACGGTTCCCGTGGGATATGTTTGTTTTTGTTTTATAAAGTACTAATACATTAATAAAATATTACTGCATTCACTAGTATATTATGTTATTTTAATATTTAATTTTTAGAGAAATTACAAAATTAATAAAATTAACTCGCATAGTCACAGTTTCGTATAAGTCTTAAGTAATTGTTCTTAAAATAAGTGATCTAATAGAATTTAAATTGATATGTATGTAAATATTTTCTCACGATACTTTCTTCACGACGCAAATAAAGCTCAAAGCTCTTTACAAACTCACTTAACTGAATTAGTATATTAGTTCAATCCACTTCGTTAGATGATGTGGGTAAAGCCACGGGAACGCTAAGATTGTTACGACAGATCTGATTACAGAACAAAGAGCACACTAGAAATTGTATATGCGTAGCATTCTGTAAATGTAGATTGTAGAGCTCTTTTAATAGTTAATTAACAGCATTAATTTTTGTATAATATAATATAAAAATAAGTTTATTACGTATACTTACTAGTATAAATGGTAAAGTGTTTGTTAGTTTTCCATATTTCATGCTGGAATAGAATAAGGGACTGATGTCATTTTGTCCACAGTGTGCCGCTCTTTGGCATTCCATTACATATAAAAATTCATGGAGTGTTCTAAAAAACCTTTAAAGTTACGAGTACTATAAATATTTATATATAAATTCACAATTATATAGAAAACTAAAAATAAATAACTAAAAATAAATAAATAAAAATAAATAAAATAAAAAATAAATAAATAAAACTTTTAAGAAACAAAGTAAATAACTATTTATTTTATTTGTATATTTCTAGAGTTGCGCTATCAATACAAAAGTTTCCTGCTGAGTTTAAACCCGGCAGTATTTTCTTAAAACCTATGCAGTTTATGTTTGCTCGATGTTCTAAGGATGTTAATCTTATGCAATTTATTGATTTCCTTTTATAAGCGCTTAGAAGTTAAGTATGAATTAAGGATGCTCTATAACAGCTATTTTTATATGATGTATTATTGTTTTGACAATTTTTGTTTTCTTCCTCTTAAGTTATAATTTGCTTTTTAGATCCATAGTTATTTTAATTTAGTAAAAGAAAATAGAAAAATAATGCTAAAATCTGTTATGAGATATTTATGTATGTATAACACAAAGTCGGGTTAGTTACACTATTTATAACTCAAGAACGGCCAAACGATTTTTATGAACTTTTATTTGTTAGATTTATCTCCGCACCAAATAGCAGACTAACTATTAAAACATCAGAAAAATCAAGAAAAAAAAATAAACTTTATATCTTTTTAAAATGTACCTAGGGACGTTCATATAAATGTCACATTAGCTATCAAAATCGTTGAGAACATAATATTATCAGGTTTCACAGTATACAGTAAATTATAAATCTCTTTAAGTTAAAAAACCGAAAGGTTAGCTCTTTTAAATGGATTTATTTAAAACCTAAATCGCATTAAACTCTATGACAGTTGTAATTAGATATTGTTCCTAAATCGCATAATATCGTATTGCTAAGTCTAATGAAGCGGAAATATACGAAGTAGATTTATACTAAGAATCGGTTGCTTTGATGATTAATTACATAGATAAAGGTTATTTTGTTTTAGTTTGTATGTGTGTGCATATTTTTTACTCGTTTAGGTGAAACGGCTGGATCGATTTGTATGAAATTAAATGAGCAGATAGACTATGATATTTTTTTTACATTGGGAAATGCATTTACGTCTAGCACTTACATACAGGTGATTATGTGGGACTCGCAAATCAGAAAAGATAGTACTACACCCTAAAACTTAAGGAAACCTTTTAATGGGGCTTCGAAGGATCACTTACGCAATGAACCACAATGCTCCTACGTCTGGCCTGCCAAGACAGACCACGAAAACCATGGAGTAGCTCGCACGGTCCACTCTGTTATCAAAGAAGTGAGCACGCGCATGGTAAATTGTCCACCGAAGTGGAGTACTCGTGTGTTTCTTGGCTTCATGTCCAGCTGAATTGCTGGACAATAATAAGCCCTCTGCCCACGACAAGATAAGGTTATCGTTAGGTAGAGTAGCTCCAGAGCAAACCGAGGTTAAATTGCTAATTGTTTAATCATACGTAAGCCCTCTAAAAAGATTTTTAAATATTAATTCAATTATATTCTATCCTACAGATAAGCATTCTACATGTTACATGAACATAATGGGTATGAAATATTTCAACTATACGTCTTTAAATATTAAATTGCTGGATAATAATACTGTACTTAACACTCAAATGGACCTGGTAAATATGGAGGTACTGTAGACAATTTCAAGGGTTTTTGGCTTCGTTTATCGCTAGGCTTGGCAACTTGCCACATGGAACGTGCTTGTTGCGATTTTGCAAATTGATGACGTGTATATTTTATAAGACTTGGGTCCCACCTGCGTTGATGCCAGTTGATCCAGAGTGCAGATATATCATCTTTTATTTTTTAAGCTTATTCTAGCTGTAAAACTATGTGTATATACAAATTATATATGTATATAGTTCAGTCAAAATTAATCTTTCAATGAAATTGACTGTCATATATAGTAGATATTTAAATATTTTTTTTAGTTTCTTTTACTTATGAGAATTTACTTAATTGTAAGCTAATTTGTATCTACGTCACGAGGTTATCGATTTCATTATGTACATAATATTTTTACACCTAAAACTCGGCAATAGGTGCTCTGAAAGTGATGATAGCTCATTTTATCGTCATTTTCGTAATTGTAATAGAGTATCTATCAAATTTTTAATTCTAGTAGAACAAGCAATTAAAAGATAAGCTACCAATTTTAGCCATTTGTCAATAAAGATATGAAAAAGCATGTAAATAAATTGCTTAGTATCGCACGGCTTTGATTTACTGCTCGATATGACCCCGCTGTATAAGGGGCCGTATAGTATTGGGAAGTGTATCTGTCTCTTGGTCTACTTAACTTGGAAAACAAACATAATAACACCGTTGTTTACGTAAACGTAAAGAATATGTAATAAAAAAACTCGCTTTTTAATATTAATATAAATCTAATATAAAAATAAATAATATTTTTTAATATGTATGTAATACGAAGTTATAAAAATTAACAAGCTACATACAAGAGTCTTTGATTTTTAAGATTTTTATTAATGCACTAGCATTGCCCGCGGCTCCGCCCGCGTTCAGATGACCAAAAACCAAATTCTTAAGTTTTACATATTAGTATACTTACATTGAAGTTTTTGTATTTTTTCAGAAATGGGACATTTTCCCGCACTAAAAAGTATCCTATATGTTGACCCGGATAAGCAGGTATCACCATGCAAATTTCATCATAATCCTTCCAGTGGTTTTATTGTGATGCGTTCCCAGATAGACAGACAGACAGACAAAAAATCTAAAAACAATAGAATCGGCCTCTATATCGATAATAATGACTATTTCAATAAGATTTTCCAAAAAAATATTTTATTTTATTCGGCTCAGTTAGAACTCTATTATATGTATAGATAACATTAAATATAAGCGAGACGAGATTTTATTGGATATAATACAAAATACTTACTTTCTTGATACTTTCAATAAAAATAACACTTAAATTTTTCTAATAAAACCCACCGCATCGCCATAAGTGTAGTGTAGTGCTAACAGAACGAAATAAAAAGTGTATTGCAGTAACAGATGTTGATGTTCATTGTATAATAAAATGTCCCATTCAGGTTCTGTTTGTTCATATAGTTCCTTTAACTCCAGGCATTCAAGTTATAGTACTAGGCTGGGCTTAATCCGAATTGTTCGTTGCGCCCGAATAGTTTTACGAGCAAATCTTATTGCTCGCGCTTAATTTCATTCAACAATGCACGGCGCACGGCTAAATGAATTTACTACCACCTTAGGGAGGAATGCGATTTAACTTGTATCATAAAAAAGATGCATTTCAATAATATAACAATATGTTATATGTCATTTAGTATCACGAGAAAATAATCTATGTGGGTAAGCCAATAATCACAGATTGTAGTCACGTTAATAGTTTATTGCTAGCGTATGTATGGCTAGTGGTAATAGGTTCGATCCTGGTTTGGAGACTATTTTTATATTGGTAATTTAAGAATTTAGTTAAAAGTCCAGAGTTGGGTGCATTTACTTAGAAAGAAAATTCTTTCTAATTAATCTATTGATTGCATGAATGCAAGTTATATTGTAGTATCCACTGTTGTATTGTGGACTTTAAAAATTTGCGGTTATTTCTTTTCAATTTTACAAAAAATGTAGGAATTATGATGAGTCCTTTTTTGCGTCTCATACTTCAACAGATAATTAAAAGCTCGCACTTTTATCGATTGGTTTTGAAACATTCTAATTCACGTATTTACCAAGTTTTTACAATGAACATTTTCTTGATTCAGTTTCTTACGTATAGAAGATACTGGTAAATAAGTAAAGCTTAGAAGATAACATGGAATTTAACTTGACCATAAGTTTGTTTATGTCAAGATATATGAACGTTTAATTACTGCATTCTTGAGATATAGTTACATTTAATTTATTGAACTTTTTAATAGAAAAATATATTGTTACAGATGCGAAAGTAATAATTTAAGTTAGCAATAAAATGCTTTTATTACGTACTCCAACTGCAATGGCTTTCAATTTGCATACCGTTTGCTATGCGACAGAATGCTATGCACTACTTGTGGCGCGACTTGCCCAACTTTTAGAATGGTTCTATTTGATCGATGCCTGGTACTAATGAATGGGGTCGATAGCTTCACAACTTACGTCTTGCGTTATAGAAAGGAGCTTAAATAAAAGCAAGCTTTAATACTCGTATCGAGAAACTTTCTAAATGAATTTAGTACTGCAAAGCTGAATGTGGGGTATTAAAGAGCTTTTTATATTTTATATGCGATATACTACAGGGACTAACTCTAAAATCATACTTTTATATAACACATAATAATTATAATTAAGAACATAAATAGAAGAATATTAATTATATATCATAGTATACAAGTTCATTTATATCAGTTGATCAAATTTAGTAATATGTTTAGAATTACGTTTTCGTCAAAACAAAAATAATTAAAAAAAATTATAAATTTGCACCTTTTTCGTTATTTAAGGTTAAAAAATATTGTAAGGTATTTTAGTGCCATTTCTCAATATTTTGAATTCATTTTGTTATTTCAGGGTAGGCTGTCTGTAACAACTATATAATACCTTTGAGACCCGTGACTATGATTGCTGTAAAGCATTCGAAACGTCGGGAAGCAAAAATCAAAATAAATCGCGAAAAAACCGAAAAGATAGTTTTATTTAAAATGATGCTTTATTGGTAGTCAACCAAGGTTTCAATATAATGCATTCAAATTATTGATTAACTGTAAGCCCGAGTAAACCCAGTGGATTCTACGTTCAGTTACATGTTTCAATTAGCTTTCGTTAAGCGTAACTTAATTAATTTGTTGATGCTAATCGTTATGAAGTAAACACTCTTAGTACTTAGTGTCACCTTTAATAACGACTGGTCCTACGTATACTAGTATAACCGACAAAATCATGAAAACTGTTTTTTTGCATTAATAGCTTTAGAATAACCTATATTTTATACCCTGTGAAATTTATTTTAAAATACCAATAAATTTCAAAGTTACAAACTTGTCATTTGGTGTAAGTGACAGTATTTTAAACCACACGACTGTCAACATTGATGCAAGTCGCTTGCACTAATGTAGATGGTTACAATCCACGCGGCACAAGCGTGTAAGTGACCTTTACATCAGTATACAGGTGGCGCCGCTACAGAGTTAACGTGTTACATTGGTACAAGTGCAATGATTTCAGGTTTATTTAAGCAATTGTTAAAAATTACCTATTTTTATAAGGTTTATGCTTATGTTGAGTTACTGTGATAGTAAATAATAATCATGAAGCATTCACGAGGTCAACTAATGATACATTTAATAGAAAAAAATGCAGCAAAACTAAAACACTCGAAAATTGCGAAGGTAAGAATCAATTTATTTTTTTCAACACAGAAATGATAAATTAAGATTTAATGTAATTGTTTGTAACTGTTTTATAAATTAAATAATGTACAGTTTATTTATATTATCACTTGCACTAGTAGACAAAGTGCGTATCCTATTTTGTGTACTCGCGTATATTGGTGCAAGTGATTTTTTTACGGTAATTTATTTATTAATAGTATTAACTTTTTTTAAATACGTTAATACATTTTTTATTTGGATTTTAGAACCACTTAAATTATCAACACGCAGATCTTGTGAGGAATTACAGCTAAATTTAGAAAAAAATAATATGTTGATTTCAATGAAAATCTACAATTCGCGAAAGAAAACTTATCACATAAGACAGGTAAAAAGGTTATACTACATAATATGTAAACTGTTATTTTTTTGTTTGTGAATTCCCTTTGTCTAATTTTGCATTTATATCAGTATACACGGCTTGATTTGATGGTTTTTGCAAATGTTTTATAAGTATATTGATATAAGTTACATTAGTCACCAATATTTTTGACATGAGTGGGATTCAATTAAAATACATAAATATTTTACAACATTATTAGCAATGAACTACATTATTATGAAATATATGTTTTTAAAGAACTTTGTTTTATTTACGTATTATCAAAATCCTAGTATTATTTACACTGAAAACTTTCCCTTAAAAACTAATTATTAGTATTTTAAATGCATGTATATCATATGTCTTTTAGATTCTTCCTTTATGCCCCCGAGTGCGGAATTATTCACTGAAGAAATGTCGTTACTGTTGTTAATTTAAACAATCCAGAATACTTTTTCGAGGAAACGCCAACAGTTGAAAATTTATATCGAAATTTATCAAACAATTCGTCAGATTCTGATAGTTCTACTACATGTTATAAGGACCAGGAAGTTTGTGCGATCGTTCATAATACGACATATAGTGTGAATCTCAGCTTTTATCTTCACATCAAAATCTTATTGCTGGATTAAGTGTATCTTAGCAGGAAAAACTTCCTGAAGATGATATTGAGAGCTTCACACATATGCCTTTACCATCAGTTTCTTTTTCATTAGCTTATCAACAAACTGAAAGCGAGTTTGATTGTTTTCCTTTAAATTCAGATTACACTAATACACCGCTAAGTTGTCAGACAAATGTAAAGACAAAAAAAAACAAAAAAAAATGATAAGGGCAGATTACGAGAAAGATACCAAAGCATGTGGCTAAATGAGAACGAATGGACTAGAAAAATAACTAAATAGAAAGAAATGAAAGCTCCTTGTAAATATCCTAGAAAATGTGCTGAAAAAGTGGAAGAAATGGCAAGGTACGATATATTTAACAATTTTTGGACAAAAAATATCTAAGGATAATAAAACTGTAGTTGCTGTTACTTTCGAGTTGCAAAAAACACAAAGCTCACCACAGGGCAATGTTAGCACATTTTATTATAAGAGAAAAGTACATTTTCAAAATTTTACCCCATTTGACATGGGTGATCTGCAAGGATATTGTTATTGTTGGGATGAACAAATTGCGAAAAAAGGCGCTGTGCTGTGTTTTTGATTTTATTGGTATGAAGGTGAGGGAAGGAGTTAAAAGTTTTATATTCTGGTCTGAAAATTGTGGAGGCCAGAATCGAAATAGAATTGTTTTTCTCATGTATATGTACTTAGCTTGGAAATTTAACGTGAATATTACTCATAGATTTCTTGTTGTTGGTCACATCCAGAACGAGGGTGACAGTATGCATTCCGTAATAGAAAAGAAAACCAGAAATGTTTTGATTTATACTCCAGATCAATGGTCTCTTGCCTTCAAAATGGCCACTGCTAATGCAAAACCATACATAGTAAAAGAAGTTACTCAATCTTTAATTTTTTATTTTATGTCGTGCCTTACCTTTTCTGATAACTGGAAGAAGAACTGTATTGGAGAGCTTGTAGTGTGGAATAAAATTTGTGAGGTTAATGTTCAGACCCAAGATTTATTTAAGCTCAATTACAAATATACTTTTGAAGAAGATGCCTATAAAACTATACAATGTGTAAGAAGTAATACACGAACCGCCTTACAAAATGTTACTAAAAAATTGATAGTTTAGATGTAGCTTACAAAAGCTTATTACCGATTGATAAAAAAAAATACAAAGATCTTCAAGATCTTTGTAAATCGAATGTAATTCCTGAGCGATAGCATTTATATTATAATAATTTGAAAATTAGATCCGAAAATACTGGAGAGAGTGACTAAGCGATATTTTATTTTGATTAGCCAGAAAGGCCAATAATTAAAGAGTTACTAAATGAATAATTAATTTACCGATCGTTTCTACTTAAGAAGGACTTTGTTTTCTTTTCGTTTTAGTAAAATCATAAAGTTTTATTAAGATTATTTAGAAAATGCGTTTGTTTCTTTTTATATTTTTAATAACCTTGTTACTAGATATTAATAATATTTGAAAGACTGATTAAATAGTAATAAATATTTACTGCCCTGTTCCAAAATAGTAAAACCATTCATTTGTTTGGTTATCATATTTGTAAGAAATCTTTTTTTTTAATATTTTGGTTTTATTTCCCGTAAACCTAATGAAATTTATGACTTAAGTATTGTATAAAAAACTGATACAAGTAGTCTTTCAGTACTTAGTAAAGTGGTGCAAGTGATAAAAATTGATAAAGATCTTTATTTTTAATATCACTAGCTTCAATTATTTATCAGTAACCACGGAAATGCATATGTAATATTGAATTGTCCTTCTATTTGCCTTTATTTGCAAAAAAAATTAGTACGCGTACACTGATATAAGTATCACTTGTACTACTTTATGTGTTTTAATATTTAAGGAAGAATAGGCTACGCAAATACAACTGACCCGATTTTCTAAAATAATAAAAAATATTAAAACTTAATTATACAGTCCTTTTTCTATAATACTCAGGTATTACATTTCAAGATTTCAAAGATTTCTGTTGAACTATGTCAAAGTTACAAGCTTTAGAATGTTTGAATCGCTCTCCTGTAAAGTTGCATTTTTGCACTTGTACTAGTATACGTAGGACTAGTCGATAAGATCTGTCTCGAGGGAGATGCAAGTTATGGGAGCGGGTGTAAATATTTTAAATGTTACATAGTTTTATATAATATACGAAGAAAGCTTTTTAACTAATTAACCAACTTTAAAAAAGGAGGAGGCTTATGTGGCCAGCTTTTATTTTGATTTTGAATCCCTGACGGGTTGTTATAAGTTTGCCGTGTCTGTGTGTGTGTATCTGTCTGTGGCATCGTGGCTCCCGAACAGATGAACCGATATTAATTTTGTTTTTTTTTGTTTGAAAGGTACATTAGTCGCGAGTTTTCGTAGAGGGGGGTTTTTAAATTTTTAAGTTATCACTTGTAATGCATTTAATATTAAAAAAAATGTATAGATTGGTTTATATTCCAAAGTATAGCGTTCTCAATAGCTTTACTATGTTTAATTCTGGAGAGTTTACGACTATCTACATATGTATGTGCTGAATGTGGACCATTGCCAGGCGCATGGCTCTGGCTTACTGAGCTTATTCGGTTTATTTCGTGCAAATGGCTTTAAATACAAGAGGTTAATTTACACGGTCCCAGTAGTTATTGTTTAACCGTAAAAAGTTTATTTTTGGCTTACGAGTATAGTATTTAAAAGAAAATTGTGCTATTTTCCATAATAAAAGCAGCGATGATGATGTTAGTAAGGTAAGATAAAGTTTAATACATTAATAATCTAGCGGAAATGACGTTCGCTACCCATCTACTCTAGCGCGGAAATTGCACTAAGCTTATCTAACTCCTAGCTATGCTAATTGCAATTCGTACACCCGTGGTCTTTTGAACTCTAAAGATCACATTCATCGTTTATGGCTTTAGTGTCATGCTTATAAACTCTTTTATATTTGTTTGACAATATAAAAACGTATTTTATGTATGAAATACTTAGAAGGTTATTTACGACTAGCATTGCCCGCGGCTCTGCCCTCGTTTAGATGAAAAAAACCAAATTCTTAGGTTTTACACATAAGTATACTGTTACATTCCAGTTCTTGTATTTTTTCTCAGAAATGAAATATTTTCCCGTGGTAAAAAGTATCCTATATGTTGACACGGATAATCATCTATCACCATACCAAATTTTATCAAAGTTTTTCTGTGATGCGGTAACAGACAGACAGACAAAAAATCTAAAAACCATAGATTCGGCCTCTGTATCGATAATAATGTCTATTTCAATAAGATTTTCCAAGAAATATTTAATGTACAGATTCGGCTAAGTTACAATTTTATTATATATATAGATTGAAGATGGTTTTAATCAATCTAGATTAATATATTAGTGGATTTATAGTTCTATTACTTTGCAACAATTTCGTTTTTAGTGTTTCGTTTCCGTACCCGAAGAGTGCCAACGGAACCCTATTACTAAGCCTCCACTATCCGTCCGTCCGTCCATCTGTCAGATGGCTGTATCTCATGAACCGTAATTGGGAGAGTTGAAATTTTCACAGATTGTGTATTTCTATAGCCGCTTTATCAACTATAATTAAAAATCAAGATGGCGAATTTTAAAAAGGCTGACATGCAAATTAAAAAAAACGATTATGGTACGGAACCATTTGTGTGCGAGTCCGACTCGCACTTGTTCGATTTTTTGTCAAATTGTGTAATAAATAGAAAAATAATTCAAAATTTAATGAATAGAGTATAAGAATAGAGATATAATATGACATACGCATAATGTTATAGTAATATCATTTTATATATTTTTGTTTTAAATATTGTAAGAAATCGATTAATTCAAGTTTAAAAATATTAATAATACAGTATCCCCATTACAAATAAAAAAATAACACTTGATATATATGAATAGAAATTCATATTTTATCACAGCCTGATCCAGAATAATAGAGAGAGCGCTAAATTATTCACATATACTCGTAGAGTACATATGTAGTGGCTGCAAAAAAACGCCGAGACAAAGTGTTGTCTTCCCGTCTGATCCTCTAGTCCTTCATTAGGAGGGCCTCAGAGGGTGTCACTCGTGTAGTGCTTGTGACACACCCTCCTCATCCTCATGGAGACAGTTTGCTGGATCGAAATATTCCATTGTTATACACGACTATTGACCATTATTTCAGGGCTTTGTTAATGAAACGACAATATCGATAGACTCATCAGTGTTTCAAATATAGCAGAATTATATTTTCTTTTAAAAATTATTTGTTGACTGCTCGTTATTTAAGTTGTGGTTCTATTATGTGATTTCTAAAGTTGATATGTGTATTAAAGAATTTGCTATTTTAGTACTTTTACCTTCAATTTGCAATGGTTTTTAAACGTCGCATAATCTAAATGACCCCAATATAAATATAAACTAATTAGTGTATTTTTATTACCATTTACTATTTAATTTTTAATTTTGAGGAGATATGTTGATAAATTAATAAGAATAAAAAAATATGAAATGAAAGACGTTTGTACATCACAAGAGTGGAAATGTTATCATAATATTTTGTACCAAAACACATCGGGGCATACATATTCGAATTCCGCCAACACAATTTCCATATCCTTCGAATATATCACATCGTACCGAATATTTTATGCTGTCAGTATCTAACAGGCGTTTTGTGGTAATGTCTTCGTTTGATGTATAGCAGTCAGAAGCACTCGTGGTCTAAATATCTTGCCATTATGTATATTGTGGCTACATTAAGATGTAACGTCGCAGAAGGGAGCCTCTTAGCGTTTTTTTCGGTCTGTAATCACGACCCAGTTTGCTCCATCGTAAAGTGTACGATGCTAATGCTGCATTGGGCAGGAAATTTGTTAAAATTATAGATGAAATTTCATTCTGCTGGCTATGTTTGAAATTTACATTTAGCCTTTTTACGAAAGTCACTTCGATTTGCAGTGTTAATGTTTGCTCGTTTGATTCAATTTTGTTTTTTTTTCATGATATTTAGAAAATGAGAATTTATTTAAATAATAATGTATATATACATATTGTATACAATATATGATATATTGATAAAATAAAAAAATATTAAGTCATGAAAGCAGTATTTTTTTAGCTAAATGTGGCATACAAAACTAAAGTAGGTATGTATTGTATCTTATTTCAAAAAGTTTACGAAATTGGTGTATTATGTATGTTCTTGTGACATCTTGTCAGTCAGGTCAGGTTTTTAAATAATATAAGCTAACATAAAGTAAGTGAATTTCGAGATGGGTCTCGACCCAAAAAAAACTCGTTAAAACTGTCGGAATTTGCAATTTCTAGGCATTCCACCACAATTTGCTTACTTTTTACACAGACCCACGTTGGGCGCCATTTGATGTAATTCGGGCCGTGGCTATGCGAGAGCTAAGTAAAGCCACACAGTCGTCGCCATTACTGCTCGTTCATGTCTGAGCTTCTTATTTTTCTGGCATCGTTTCAAATTAAAAACGATAAAAGTAAGTTCGTTCTTACAAACTCGCGCTTATATTACACGACTTTGTACGCTTTTAATAGTATCTGCTCATAGTGTTACGGAATGAGTATAATTGTTATTTGACTCATAATAATTATATTTCAAAATAAAAATATAAAACTATCGATTTTATATAAAGGTACGAACTTTTTTTTTAATGTTATTAACGAGAGGTTTATATTTTTAAAGGAACGTGTGTTTGATGTGAAAACGTAATATTAATTGGGTTGGAATAATTAAAATTGGGTACAGTCAGGTGACTCGATCTTGGATGCGCAATTATATAAGCGGATATTGATTTTGTGGGTTATTAAAGAAGACACATATCCCAAATATAAGCCAATGTAACGCTAAAATATATATTTTATGTTATATGTATTTTCAGCATTTTTTGTACTATAACTAGCTATGTATGACGAGATAAAGTCAGTCTACACTTTCTTATTTTTATTGTTCTACTATATATAATAACTTCATTTATGGTTTTAGTGTTACAACACTGAAACCATCGCTGCGTTGGTTAGTGTCTACATGGTGTTACCCATGGTCCATCGCTTTATTTGAGTAAATACATATATGTTTAGACCGATGCTCATTTTACCATGGGCTGCCAAACGCCTATTCATCTTTAAGCTTTGCTGGACTGAATCAGAAATATTTCATTTTTTCACGCAAGAAAATTTTTCAAATCAAAATTATATATTCCTTTTCGAAAAATACAAAATTAATAGAAAAATCCTTTGATAATATTTCATGACTACCTATTCTGTTACACCGATTTTTTTACCTAGTTTTTAAATATTTCACTATAATAAAGAGGAGTAAGTAATAAATACATAAGTTATCTGTGAGTTATCATAATTAAACGGTTTTATTTAGCTTGCCCTGTTTGCTTGGGTCATTTAGTTATTGAAATTTTACTCCTTTTAGTTCTGATGACAATACAATTGAATATATTCAGTATCATTGTAAGTCCAAGGCCGCCGCCACAAATTAGTGGATTACATATTTTTTCACAATCCCCCTCAATATGGGTATCAAATGAAAGGACTTACAAGTAGAACATATTGTATATTGTATGGCGGATCATAGAGTGTAGGTAGTTTTAAAAAAATAACTAAAATCTTTAAAATAAAATAAATAAAAAATTGTTAGGCGTTATAAATTTAGTTAGGTTACTTTACGCCCCACAGTTTTATTTTTGAGTCTGATCATTGCCATAGATTGATAAGGAGAGTGGTGTGATGACTGGTATTTAGGTCTTATGTACTTATTTTTTAGTTTTTAGTACATTATCTATATCATTATTGTCTTTCATTTCAACAAAACCTTAAAAAATCTATTTTATTTTTAACTACCGTTAGAAGTTTAGGAAAGTAAAATAATACTAGCATATTAAAGAAAAAATAAAATATTACCCGGATGTTACAGGAAAAAATAGGTGTATGTTGCAAACTTAATAAATTTTATTAAAGTGTAAACTTAGGAACCAAGAAGTGTCAACTTTTCACTTTCTACAACGAAGTGGCGACCCATCTTTATTATCCCTAAATTAAATTTTAATGTGGGGTAGCCGTAGATGCCACCTAACAAAACAAACCTATTCGGGTAGATTAGAATACGCGCATGCAAAGTGTACACATTAATGTTTTGATGTCCATTATACGTGTTTAACAGGTAACACTCAGCTACCTAACGGTACCTTTGATTTGATGATCAAGCAAGCTGTAATAAGTGCCCAGAAGCAATTTTGCCAACACTTTTGGTGACTTTTTAGCACATCATAATCGAATAGGACCTCTATTATAAATACAAAAGTTTGTGTATGTTTGTTACTCCCTTTACTCTGAAGACCTGGAATAATTTGTATGAAATTTAGTACACAGATTAACTATGACCTAGAGTTCATCTAAATATCAATATAGGCTTCTGTTAGTTATATAAATTACCAAAAGGTGACGCTCTCTGTACATTAAATTATAAATACAGAAAGTTAGGTTAGGCGCAAACTGCGTTTTGAAGTATCACACACTCGAGAGTTAAACGAGGGTAAGTCGCTAGTATCCAATATTTTTCTACATACAATTGGAATAAAATTCACTGCAATTTCAGGAATTGTCGTCAACAGTTATTATTCGACGTGTAAGCGGGAATTTGTCTCGCCAGGACATAGCCCGTTTTGTCCGGGAGTTTCCCGTAAATTCGCATGGTTCGCTGATTCTTTTCAAAAGTCGCGGTTGGTTTTACGCTTTTGGTGGTATTGTTTGTGGCGTTTTGACTTTGAATTTTAACCGTCCTCGTTCAGAAATTACGCTGCTATGAATAATGTTTTGCGTTGCAATTTGGCCCCCGTTAATTATTGTGCATTTCTACCGCTCATTTACTTTCTGTTTTTTGGTTTGTATTGTCATATTTAACCGGCTGTTTGAAGCGGACTTTTTAAATAGATAGCATTTTGAATATGAATGCTGTCCATTTGCAATCCTGCGAGGTATTTGGTTTATAGGTCATCCTCAAATATTAAAATGAAGAGATAGTAAAGTATAATCGTATTTGCGAAAACAATGTTTAAAGTAAAATGAATGGATATATTCAAATACGAAACAATATCTTAGATGTTTTAATTTAATAGCTAATGTCAATGATATGTAACAGTAAATTATTATTAATGCTTTAATCTTACTAGTTGTACATACAATTTAAAATTATAGAAATGTTTAGAATTAAAATTAACAAATATTGTAAGGTACTTTGGTGCCATTTTAAAAAAAATGAATTCATTTTATTTTGTGGGTAAGCTGTCTGTAACAATTATATAATGCCTTTGAGACATCTAAAACCTTAGTCTCTCCCGTGACCATGACCGCTGTAAAGCATTCGAAACGTCAGGAACCAAAAATCAAAGTAAATCCACGAAAAAATTCGAAAAGTTAGTTTTATAATATAAAATTTAGAAATTTTGTTAGTAAATAAATAATGAAAACATTTTTTGTATATTTCTTTTCAACTACAAATAAGAAAGAAAAATAGTAGCACATAAAAACATACAAAAATGTGGCCAAAATAAACGGACTCCTGAGTCTACAAACTGGGCGAAATACAATAAGTCGAGGTACAGATGCATTCTACGTGCCTAATCTCTAAATCCGACTTGAGATCCTCTGGTCACTGCGCTATTTTGAAAGGCAATGTCATGTGGAATTTTACGAAAAGCGGGTAGAAAAATGAGGTTTTGCATTCGAATGCAGTCGCCCCGTCCATCAATTATTTGTTTTTACAAACCGTTAGTTCTTAGTATTTAATATATATTTTGGAAATAAAAAAAATACTAATATAAAATGTAAAATATAAAATTTCACTTTAAACGTATTAATTTTGCTGGTATTATGATTTAATATATCCTTTAATTTTTTTATCATTACATTTTCAAAAAAATTATATAAAAAAATATATATTCATTTCTCAAGAAGTGTGACATGCATAAAATTAATACTAGAAGCAAACACAAACTTGTAATGCCTGTGACTCGTCTACACAGAGTCAGTAATTCTTTTTATGGACAATGTATACCCTTATACAACAGAATCCCAGAAAATGTTCAAAAGGCTTACATCGCCAAATTCAAAAAAAATGTTAAAGAACGTTTGTGTGCTAAAGGCATACAATAAATGATTTTATAGGAGATAGCACACCTTGGGAATGAAATTATCGCCTCCAGGCTACTTCAACTTAAAAGAAAATAGAAATATTGTAAATTATAATTTTACTTTAAAAAAAGATAAGTTAATATTAGTCCCGCTGAGTTTCTTTCGCCAGTTCTTCTCATCTCTGAGGCTTCTTCTTTCCGAACTGGTGGTAGACTCATGACGTTCAGTATAATATTGTAATAATTTAATGCTGAATAAAATATTTAGAATTTTGAATTTATAAAAAAGCTGTGAAGTTGATAAAAGCTATTTTAAATGTTGTGTGTAGACATTTATTAACAGCTTAGCGACACTTCCGTCAATTGTTTCTAATTGAGCCTAATTGCACAATGCTTCGACAAATTGTAAATTCTATATATAGAATCGGATAAACGTCTGAGAATTTCGTTGTAAACAAACAAGGGTAATAGTAATTATTGTTATAGTTGATTTATTTAAGTACTAGCGTTTGCCCGTAACAACATCCCCGTAGTTTATCTTTAGTTTAACACTTTTTTTTTACATTGGGAAATGCATTTACGCACGAGGTGTGGGACTCACCGGCGAAGCCAGTACTACCCACTAAAACCCAACAAAACCTTCCCCCGTCTTAATGGGGCGTCGTAGGATCGCTACCGCGTTCAACTACGACGCCCAGACGGCAGGTCTGCCGAAGCGGACCACAACAACCACGGGGTTGCTCCAAGGTCCACTCTGCTATCGGAGAAGTACCAGGAGCAACCCGCATGGTACACCGCCCTCCGAAGAGGGCCACCTCACACCGCCCACCGAAATGGGCCACCTCTCAGTGCGTTTCTTGGCTTCGCGCCCGGTTGGGTTGCCGGTTCTTTATTTTTGTATATAATAAAGAATTTCCATTAACAAAAAAGAGTTAAGTAAATCGATACAATTTATAATAAGAATTATAACAATAATATAATACAATATATTATAATAAGCGCTTAATAAGAAAATTGAATTGAACTTTCCTTTGATTCAAGAACTGCATGAAAGTTCACTAGCATCTGTTATTTCTTATTAGCATAGAATAAATCGCAGTCTTAAAATAATATTTGAATTATGATACAACTCTACCCTTGTTCCAACAAATAGGAATTTAAAAAAGCTACTTGTTTTTTATAATTCAATCGAGACGTTGGAAAATGACATTACTTATTTATTTTTCATGCTACAAATGGAAAACGAATATTTATTATTTTTATATTAAATACACTTGTACTAAACTACTTTCAAGAATTCTTTATATTAACTTTCTTAATGTCGAATTAACCCGATTGTACTTTATTGGATTTAGGCGATTTTACAGTAGCGACTCACCCTCGCAGTTGCTCCCCAATACAAAATTTCATCACCATTTTCACCCCCTTAAGAGATGATTTTCGGGATAAAAAGTATCCTATGTCCTTTCTAGGGTCTTAAACTATCTTCTTACCAAATTTCATCTAAATCGGTTAAGTAGATCGAGAGATTACCCCCTATAACCTCACAAACTTTACCTCTTATAAATATAATATTAATATAGATTTTAAATAAAATTATCTTTTCGAGCTTGTTCGCAGATTTATTTTGATTTATGATTCCCGAAGTTTCGAACACTTTACAGCAATCATGGTCACGGGAGAAACTAAGGTTGTAGACACTGAAAGGTTAAATAGTTGTTACAGACAACTACCTGGTGCCTACCCACAAAATTCCAAAATGATTTCAAAAAACATAAAATGGCATCAAAGTTACAATATTTGTTAATTTTAATTCTAAACATTTTTCATAAGTTTTAATAAGTTTTATGATTTTACTCGTGATTGTACTGCGATGATTTTTAGAACTATACTGTATACACCCATTGATAGATTTTATTCAAGTTAGAATTTCTGATTTTATGACTATTATACAAAATACAATTGTTGTACGAGTATATATAACAGTACATAATATATAAAATAAAGAGTAGAAGGTAGTGTTGGAAACGCTACTACAGTGAATGTCAAGAAGATTCAAGCAGTATTTTAGCTATTGTTTGCAAAAATTCTTCAAGCAATGTTTTAAAGTAAGCTCGTTGAAGAGGTGCAGAAACCCCAATTCCACTTCGTTGACGCAATTAATTTTATATTAATGTCGAAAAGCATATGCTGTCCGTTACTCACTGCTGTAACAGAGATATTTTTAGTACTGTCTTGAGTATTTAAATTTTAAATGTTTAACTTTGTAAATTTATTTCTTTGTTCCAAAAATGAAATATTATAATGAAATGCTATACGCGTTACACTACCTACTGCTCTTTAGGACAGTATTGCAACTCACTTTTCTTCTTCCTTCTGACAACACGTTTGGCTCACTTTGTAGTAACCGTACTTACTGTGCCAGCGGTCGGGGATTCGAGTCCCGCTGGGGACATTCATTTATGTGATGAGCACGAATGTTTGTACTCCAGTCATCTGTGTATATATTTATAATATGTATGTATTTAAAATTATATATGTGTAATGCATCAACTATCTTGTATGCATAACACAAGCTTCGTAGCTTACCATGGAACTAGATGGTGCTGTGCGTTAATGTCCAAATATATTTATTTATTATTTACTTTTCTAGTTTGTTGTTTTCATATTTTGTTTCCAGTACTGGCAACAGTGTATTCTCAAAAGGGTGAGGTGTTACAAAGTTAGGAGATGTCAGAAACCACTTAACACATGTTTTGTCTTTTAGGAAGTGGGGCAGGTGAAAGTTGAAAGATAAGTTTGCGACTCTGTAGGGAAATTTATCTTTTATCAAATGCATAAAGTTTGCTGACTTTTTAAAATTTATTTTATGGTTGTTTCGAAGACGTGGATTGTATATGGAAACATAAATTTGGTAGACGATAATACTATTTTATATATTATAAGTTTACTTTAACTTTTTTATGGCAAATAACTAAATCTGTCGTTTTTATTTCACTCAAGTATAACTTAGTTTAATTTTTGATAGTATTAAATCTTTTAGTACTCTTTGATAGTAAAAAACTACTATTTTTATATCACACTAGCGACTCACCCTCGCTCCGCTCCGTATAGGTTTCTCAGAAATGAGATATTTTCCCGCAGTAAAAAGTATCCTATATATTGACTCGGATAACCAGCTATCATCATGCCAAATTTCATCAAAATCCCTCCAGTGACGTGATGCAGTAACAGACAGATAGACAGACAAACAGGCAGACAAACAAAAATTCTAAAAACTATAGATTCGGCTTCTGTATAGATAATAATTAATAATGTCTATTTCAATAAGATTTACAAAAAAATATTTAATGTACAGATTCGGCTTAGTTACAATTTTATTATATGTATAGAAAGCAGCAAGTAGTTGGAAGATAAACTTTGAGCTGCAATCTGGAGTGGAAGACGTGCGTGGCTAATACGCGAACAAAATCGTGTACGCGCAAGTGGTTTACCAAATTTCAACACAAAGCAATCTCCTAACCCGAGACCGCCAATATATCAAGAACTTGTGACATTCCTACCTAATGTTTTAACCGAGTGATATTACATGAAATAGTGCAATTAGTTACTTGGAAAGGGATTAAAAGGTCATATAAGTTAGGGGCTGAATGGGTTCAGGCTTGGCTATAATTGGGAGATTACACGTTAAATGTATTGTTATGAAACTTTGCATTAATTCGTGATGTTAAATGGATTAATAATAAAATACCTTGAAAATTTAAAGCTCAATTAAATTTTTACAGCAGATTTCTTTAAGTCAAAAATAAGTTACACGTTAATGTTGTTATTATATAATATAACAGTGGTATATATAAATGTTTGGTATATTTAATACTTTCTTAGATTTACGCGAATATTTGACATTTTAAATAAAACTATCTTTTCCGATTATTTCGCGGATTTATTTGGATTTTTAGTTCCCGATGTTTCGAATGAAATAATCCGAAAAGATAGTTTTATTTGGTAAATTTATTTATTTAAATTTCTATAAAATACATAAATAACTCCTTCATTTACTTCAAAGATGAACATTCCCATGCTTGATTCTCGGAGGCTTAAAATTTTGCGGTGAACGTTTATTTTAGACACGTTTGAGCATCTTTCGCTCCTTTAAGAACTCATCAAAGCGTATAAGTACGTGTAAACAGTGTTTTTCAACCGAATTAACCCGGTGTCTTGCATACCAAAGTATAAATATACTGTAAATATTTGATCATTCTTAGAGTTCCTGTTACAGGATTTATTACTATACTTTTTAATATTTCAGTCCAATTTTAAATTAAGTAAGTAAATTAATTAAGTAAAAGAAGGAGAGTTGATTTTTATTTATTATATATTGCAATAGGTAAATACTATTATTTTTTTTGTAAAATGTAGAAAATGAACAATGTACTATATTCCCGTATCTCAATCTGCGTAGTTCTATTATGTATACCTATATATTAAAAAAATATATATGGCACTCAGATATTTAAAATATTGTCGCGTAGTGGAGAGTGTGTAACGTAATTACACTAAAAATAACGATTAAAAAGGCACGTCTGATGCATGCTTTATACATCCTTTTTTTTTAACGTTGGCAAATGCATTGTACACTTTGCATGCGCATATTCTAATCTACCCGAATAGGTTTGTTTTGTTAGGTGGCATCTACGGCTACCCCACATTAAAATTTAATTTAGGGATAATAAAGATGGGTCGTCACTTCGTTATAGAAAGTGAAAAGTTGACACTTCTTGGTCCCTATGTTTACACTTTAATAAAATTTATTAAGTTTGCAACATACACCTTTTTATTTTAACGTTGGGAAATGCATTTACGCACGAAGTGTGGGACTCACCGGCAAAGTCAGTACTACCCACTAAAACCCAACAATACCTTCCCCCGTCTTAATGGGGCGTCGCAGGATCGCTTACGCATTCAACTATGACGCCCAGACGGCAGGTCTGCCGAAGCAGACCACAATAACCATGGGGTTGCTCCAAAGTCCACTCTGCTATCAGTGAAGTACCAGGAGCAACCCGCATGGTACACCGCCCACCGAAGAGGGCCACCTTCCACCGCCCACTGAAGTGGGCCACCTCCCTGTGCGTTTCTTGGCTTCGCGCCCGGCTGTATTGCCGGGCACTACTGAGCCCCCTCACCACGACAAGGTGAACGCACGTTGGGTGGGATGCTTTATACATCCTAAGACAGTTGTCAGTATATGACAATTAACAGATAAGTACAGTTAATTGTAAATTGCCGTATGTAAGAGAGAGACAAAACATTTTCCAGAAAGAAATCGAAATTAGTAGTAAAGTTTAAAATTTTCGAATACTAGAATGCTCTGTGTTTATGTATAAAAAAGGCCGGTAGTGTATCAAGAGATCAGATGAATGTCAAAGATAAATGAAGATTGAGAAGAAGTACGAAAAAGTGAACAAAAGTGGATCGAAGTCATAGTGAGAGTGTAACTAGTGGAGGAAATTAGTATTCAGCGTCTGAATTTAGTGAGAACTATGCATATATTGTATATAAGTCACTCTTGTTAGCCAAAATCAATAATGCAACATCCGTAATGCAAAAGACATGGTTAATTTCCGATCCCCAAACTCATAGAACTAAACAATATATTATAGTAATTTAAATGTAAAAGATATACATCGATCCTATCAATTTTTCTGTTAAAAATTATATGATAATACACTTTATATTTTATCCCACAAATAATAACAACTAATTCATACACGACTCTATTGTATGTAAGACTAGCATTGCCTGCGGCTCCGCCTGCGTTCAGAGGTCCAAAAACCAAATTCCTAGGTTTTACATATTAGTATACTCTTACATCAAATTTTTTGTATTTTTTCTCAGAAATGAGATATTTTTCCACGGTAAAAAGTATCCATACCAAATTTCATCAAAATCCCTCCAGTAGTTTTTCTGGGATGCGGTAACAGACAGACAGACAAAAATTCTAAAAACTATAGATTCGGCCTCTGTATCGATAATAATGTCTATTTCAATAAGATTTTCTAAAAAATATTTAATGTACAGATTCGGCTTAGTTATAATTTTATTATATGTATAGATATAGATGGCATGTAAAAGTTCTTTAAAAATAAAAATATAAAAGGAAAAATGACGTGTATATTACGAAATATAGTCAGTGTTCTTTATTTTAAACCTAGTTGACACCTCGCTGTGTCTTGACACTTTTAAAGCTGTCTGATATAAAACATTCATATATTACTTTCCAGTACTTGACTGGTTTATTCTTTATGAACATCTATTAAGCTTAAACAGTAAAGGGCTGCATGACTAATGAAGCTCGAAGGCGAATTAGATTTAATTTTTGATTCTGTTTGCTTACTTACGTCTGCTACTCTTCAATTATTCAACGGTTCTAACGGCGCGAACTTCAATGTACCATAATTTATTTTGAAACACAATAAAAAAAATGTTTGTGTCTACGCTTTTACAGATTCGATCTATATTAATATTATAAATGTGAAAGTTTGTGTGTATGGATGTGTACTATACGCTCGCAGTAAACTTTCACGCCAGAACGGCTGAACGGACCTGGATGAAATTTAGCACAGAGATAGATTGTAATCTGTAATAACACATAGGCAACTTTTTATCTCAGAAAAAAAGTTTCCGTGGAATAGGTTTTTTGTTGTTTTAGAGGCGAACTAACCTAGAGGTGAACCCGAGCGAAGCGAGAGTGAGCCGCTAGAATGTAATATTTTTGAGTACTTAGCTATATTTGTAATTTTAAATTATCTGTTGGACAATCAACTTATAGTAAATAGCCATCTTGATATATAAAGAAAAATATGTAACATATGATCTGAATATTTTTTTAATCATGTTTTGTGTTACTAATATACTATTTCAAAATATTAATATAGCATTAATTTGTATAATTCTCTATTTTTTATTATATTTTTAATTTTTTAAATTACTGAAACACCTAAGTAGCTTTATTACATTACCTTAGTCTACGTAGCATTTTCATTAAACCGCGTACCATTGCACGAAAGTGCCTTTCATTGGCCCATCCTTTATTATGCTAACACGCGATCTTTGATACCACACTACTATTCCTTTTAAATTGCCCTATTCAATTATTTAAATGGTTCTTGATATAACAAGGAAAGAACGTTTTCAAGAATTATTAATTCAAAGTACAGTTAAAAATAACTAACAATATTAACTTAAATACGTTTTATTTTAACTAATAGAATACTAGTATAGAATAATAAATAAAGTCTGCGGTGAAGCCCAAAAGGGGTTATGTGTTTGACCTGTATGTATATATATATATACACTAATATATGTATGTTTGTTCGATCCTATATTGTTCCTTCGTAATTACTAAACGGCATAACCGATTTTAATGATTCATACGTCGCATAATTCTATCGAAAACGCGAGTGTTATAGGTTATATGAATTATAATTAATTTCGGACGCCAATCTATATGTATGACATACTATTTTCCTTCGATAATTTGTTATTTTCTTTTAAGTCCGCCTTTTACGCAGTTGGTTTTTAATTTTTATAATATTTTATTACATGTATACCTTATTAGCACAATTAAAATATAAAATCAAATCGATAATTCGATTCAATATAAACATTTACCTATTCCATTTGCGGTAACCAAATCCACTATCTGCTTTAAGGAGTCAGTCTCAGCCATCATTTCAAACTGTTAAGTCGTCGCTTTCGTACATAATATAAATCCCACATCATGAATTAAGCAATGACTAATTACTAAAGTAAACATTTAACTATATCCATTATTAATATTGTAATCTATGTATTGTGGCATATCCTTTCTTCCACTGCCTTTAATAGTTAATACGTAATATACGAGGCTGGAAGCTATTGTTCAAAACTGTTATTCATCGCAACCGTCTTTGCTTGGGCATTAATCGCAGGATACGCCGGAACTACTGAAAATTATATCGCCCACCTTCCTGAATCGTGTTCGAGTAAAATTTGTATGTGAAGAATTTATTTGAGCATGGATAATCTTGGGTTTAAAATTCAAAATTCAAAATATTTTATTCAGCATTAAATTATTACATTTTTTTACTGAACGTCATGAGTCTACTACCAGTTCGGAAAGAAGAAGCCTCAGACCTGAGAAGAACTGGCGAAAGAAACTCAGCGGGACTAATATTATTTCATTATCTTTTTTTTATAATGTTAAATTATAATTTACAATATTTTTATCAATTTGAAATAGCCTGGAGGCGATCATTTTATTCCCAAGGTGTGCCATCTTCTATAAAATCATTGATTGTATAATAGCCACAAACGTTCTTTAACAATTTTTTTTATTTTTTTTTTATTTTTTTATTAAGGCGATTAAGGTATAGGGTATTAACTAGTGGTTTGAATACTGTTACATAATAATTGCTAGATAAAGTGTCTAAAAGTATACGTTAATTTGTTACAAAAGTTAACTCTACAAGAATTATTAAAATATTAGCCTAAATTGAATAGTTTCAAACGTCCTTTAAAATCCAATATCTGGCTTTGCGGAGATATCACTCCTCCAGACTCTTACGCCGCAATCGAGGCCTCCCAGGGAATTGCAATTAGGCCTCAATCAACGCATAGTTCGGACGGAATTTCATTCATAAGCCTTCTGCGTCAGCAATGCCCTCAAGTATGTCCTCACTTTATAAGTTTCTCTACACATATAAAATGAAGTCCTTGGCCAGTACCTATCCATCTGTCTCTACGTGTAAGCGCGCTAATTTAGAAGCCAACTGCACAAATTTGGATAAGTTTTAGCTTATTTATTTACTTTTAGCTTACATAATTTGATTTGCATTCAATCAAAGAGAATGAAGTGGACTTATATATACTCTTTATTGCATATAAAAAACAAAAATTACAAATATTACGAGAAAATTAAAGGCAAAGGTGGACTTATCTCTAAAAGAAATCTCTTCCAGTCAACCTAGAAGGTGAGAAAGATTGTCATTTAGCGGAACAGAAAAGTGCAAGGTAATATGGAAATAAAGTACAAAAAAAAACACAGTACAAACAAAGTACTTAAAGTTGCCCTAACACATAAACATATATATATATATATATATATATATATATATATATATATATATATATATATATGTATATATTAGTTAATATATTTTGTCATGTTGATGTTGTTTTGATATAACTTAATTTATCGCTGGTTTTCAGCCCCGGCTTAGATGTTATAGCTTTCTATAAGGAAAAGAATCTTCAGAACAGTTTTGGAGATTGAGCTCTACATATAAATAAACAAAATGTATCAATTTGAAGCATCCTTGCATCATTTGTATAAAACAATATCCAATGCCACTCTGAAATATGCTGAAATACGTTCGATGGAATATTATTATCGAGAAACCATATTGGTAAGTTCCGGTACAAATATTTGTAATAATTCCAAAGGTCGAGTACCAACTTCGGGCATTTGGGGATCTTCAACAATGAGGCGAATGTACTATATTGATATCCTTTATTTAAGGAAGGTTGAAGAGTTTTTCCCGAAATTGAATGGGTAGCGACAATCAGAGCTTGTCCGCAGATCATATTTCAGAGAGAGATAAACTCGGACAAAAGAAAGGAATCTTACTCAATTGGGTAATGGGCGAGCTCAGTCGTTATCTATTCTCATTATTTCTGTTTGAAGATGGTTGTGGTATTCTTCGCAATACCAAGGGTGATCGTTCTTAGATCTTTGATAAAGTTTGATAAAGCCACTTTATCACGTGAAAAGCAATATTACAGCATTGCTCTAGGGATCGTCCTGTTTAAATTTCGAGTTGGAAAGTATATTTTTTACACCTCTTGTTGCATATAGAAATTTTAATGACGTTTTATATAGTTATGTTTCATAAAACTATAGCCTTTTATTGTTTTACGTAACGCTGTAGAAGTAAAGAAAAATATTTTTATAAGTTTTTCAAGAAACATTGCATTTTCTGGCGCGGTGTTGTAAAACCTGCAGTTTTAAAGTTTGTCCTTATTTGTTTTAGTGATGCACTTAGGGATAATTCACTTCTTTATTAAGCTAGTAAAGTGGCTTCAAGATAACGTAACGAACTGTGGGAGATAACGCTATTTCCCATCTCCGGAGTTTAAACTAATGAGCTTACTTTAAGCTTATGTTATACTTGCGTGTGTATCTCGCGTTTTGTATCTTAAGTAAATGCAAGAATGTGGCTAGGTTTTAGGGAAATTTGGACGAATTCCAGGAGAGCAATTCCTTCTGTTTATTGTATATATTTAGTTCTAGCTGTGTACATCTTGCCAAATCTATCGAGCATATGAAATACGTCACACAATATGGAGTGTGGTAATTATAATTATTTAAATCTATTCAATTTTATGCAGTATCACTTTTGTATCACATCTTGAGTTTGAATGGTACTAAGTATTTTATATAAATGTTTCCTTCAAATATATTTAAAATTATCCCGATTGCGGATTTTTAAGTTTAAACCGGCAGATTTTTATATACTTTCGCACACAATATGATATTATTATTCTCAAATACAAAATAAAATGAAATTATTCTCTACGTTTACCATCAAAGGAATAATTCTTAGAAAATATGAGTCAACTATAAGAATCTACCGTCTTTGAAAACCTCAAACAGCATTTCATCCGCATTTCTATTGCATACATGTAGTACGTGTCATTGGAAATAAGGCGTTATATAAACTAGTCATAAGGATCTTTACATAAAATTGATTTTAAAGTGAAATGGCGGAATTGTGGCGTTCCGAAGATTTCAGATTGAGATTTTACTATAGAATGTGTCATCAGTTGACGCTACCGAGTTAAACGTTTGAAATATTGAATAGTTTTAGACAATAATTTGAAAAGTATTGAAATATTGACCATTATAGGTGATTTACTATCAGATTTTTTTAAATGATACATTCATGTGTCTAGTTTAAACAAAAGTAACAAAATACCACCCAATACAATTTGTAAAAAGATTCTTCTGCCAATATTATAGGAAAGAAAAATGTTTATGTACGAGATCGTCTATATAAGTACTCAGCTGATTACAATTACTGAGTATCCTTGAAAATTGAGTCGATTGTTACTTTGTTAAAGAAGGACAAGCAAATATTCAACTGCAATATCTAGTTAGGATTGATGTTTTCATCGTAAATAGGCAGCTTATGTCAATTTATGTACAAAGCATTTCGTATTTTAAGTTGCATTGGCTGATGAACCGTGGCTGGAACGCATTAAGAGCTATGTATAATATATCTTCGCTGTGCCTGCAAAAACCGACAAACGAAAATATTCAACTTTTCAGTAGAAACAGAAAAACAGATTTTAACTTCTGCCAACGTATGTAGAAAAAAATTGAGTATGTACAAAATTCCTTACGCTAGTCTTACAACATATCCCTTCCTTTAAGCCTACATTTTATTTCTTGTTTTCACAAAATATTTTTTTTAACTTTAAAATGACACACAGCTTCTTTATTTTGCGCCGCAAAAACAGCTATGTATTATTCTAACACATAGCGGGATTTGCACAGTACTAATGCTTAAAAGAATATTCTTTAAAAAGACACATAGCGTTTTTATCAAACTAAAGGTGACTTTTATTAAAATACTAGATAATGAATTCGCTTATAAGGCTTAGCTTGAAGTTACGAGTAGATAATGTACAACTTCCCTCAATAAATAAGCTGTAAAAACAAACATATTTTCAAATTGGACCGGCACTACCACAGTATCTATTAGTGCGTTAAAAAAGCAAACTCATCAATTTTATATATTACTAGCTTTGCCCGCCCGCGTTCAGGTGACAATAACCCAAATTCCTAGGTTTTACATATTACTATACTCTTACATTGCAGTCTTTGTATTTTTTCTCATAAATGAGACATTTTCCCGCGGTAAAAAGTACCCTATATGTTGACCCGGATAACCAGCTATCACCATACCAAATTTCATCAAAATCCCTCCAGTGTTTTTCTGTGATGCGGTAACAGACAGACAGACAAAAATTCTAAAAACTATAGATTCAGACTCTGTATCGATAATAATGTCTATTTCAATATGATTTTCCAAAATATATTTAATGTACAGATTTGGCTTAGTTACAATTTTATTATATGTATAGATAAGTACACCTTTTGGTATAAGAATTACATTGCTTGAAAGCCAGCCCCTCGTCATCAACGAATAACAATACACGAAAAACTCCTTTGCAATTGACGAAAACCGCATTACTTTTTAATTTGAAACGTCGGGTCTGCAAAGAGAGTCTTTATTACTGTCAGAGGTATCTCGCTTTTGACCCGCACGCCCTTTGTGGTAGGTATTTTTTATTCATTCATACGGATTTGAACGGGAGTTAAGAGTTCCCTCAGTTACCCTTTGGATGTTTTTCGTTCGACTCACAGTTGAACTAGAAAAATAGATTTTCACTTTCATTATCACGCCGGATTTAGGTACGAGTATAATCTAAATTTATCTTCATTATTAACCGACTTCCAGAAAGGAGGAGGTTCTCAATTCATCGGAATCTTTTTTTTTAATGTATGTTCACCGATTACTCGAAGACGCCTGAACCGATTTGGATTTTTCTTTCTTTCAAAGGGTGTCTTCCCAGGTGGTCTCATATACATTTTATCGAAATCGGTCAAGCCATTTTTTTAAAACAACAAATATTTTCTTTTTAAATTAATTTCTTAATCGAATATGTTATTAAAAACTTTTTTTCTAACCTATTACTTGCCTATTACGTCTACACTAAAAATGGATAAATTAAAACTTTCGGATTTTATTTTTAAAGTTTTTATATCTTTCTTGATTTAATTGCATTCATGAGAAAAGAACAGTAAATTATATTAACGGTTGGTAGAAGTAGTTTGGGTTACTAAATATGAAGTTTTTAAATTTCTTAGGTGTAGAATTTGCATCAATCTTTTTCAGTTTAAGACATTTTATTATTATTTAAAAAATAGTTTAAAGTATACCTAATAAGTTACGAAAATTTTGTTACCAATATCCAAACGTGAAAAAGATGTCTACTAAATTAAGTTATCTTAATAGTAAAAATATTTTTTTTGTTACAGGTATGTACATCTTTGTGCAAATTGTCTGGTGTAACAAGAACGCATATTGCAATGGTTGGTTAAGTTGGCATATCATGAATATTCTCGCATTTCTCCATATACCACCAATGCGAAATATTTTCGACCGAATGGAAAAAAAGAGGGAGTGATGCTGGATACATCCATACAGATGAAGAATTCTTATATATGCACATATTATGTAAGTAAGAAATTTAAGTTAAAATTTCAATAAAATCTTTTGATTTATTATTTTTTTAATATTCTAATTATTTTGTGGTCCTGTACTTTAAATAATTAATAGAAAAATGAAATTCTGTAAATACAAAGTTTTATTTTAGTTAGTTGCAATTTAAATATGTTTCTGGAGTTGTGCCACACAACTGAAATCTGCGCGCGATATAATATACGCATGACTTGTTCATTAATAATTAAATGTACCTACGTGTGTGTTGTATATATAAATAAGTATTTGTGTAATTTCAATGTGTTTCCTTTATTGTAAACTAATACTACGCTTGCTTCGCTCAGGTACGTACCTAGGTACGTTTTAAAAAGATATGAAAAGTTATTGCTAGTCTACCTTAGGCGAAAAGCTTATACTATTGCAGATTTGTCTATAGACCTTATTAAGACCTACAGTTTTCTAGTACATTGTTTTGATGAACTCTTAAGGTTTAACCAGCGTTAGACATGTAAATTTCTAAGAACGACTCGATAGAACCAGTTATTGTGATTTCCCGTAGGAATGAAAGATTTTTCTGTAGTAAAAAGTATTCTAAATGTTGACCCGAGTAATAAGTTATCACTACACAAAATTTAGTTAAAATCGGTTAAATACTTTTTGCGTGAAACGCGCACATCGATTTCGCTAAGTTACTATTTTATTATATGTATAGTTAAACATATACTTGTATATACGAGTATAAACACATGAAGAAAATTCTTTATTCTTACAAAAATGCTTGATATTCTATAGCGCTTAAAAGATAATAGCCAGCTTCATGACACTGCGGAATCTGGTTGGTCAGTGACAGCTCACTGGTTTTAATTTTCCGCTCTGAGTACTAGCACAAGCTGTAAGTCTCAGAGATGTACTTTTGTATTTTTTTACATTTACTTTGATAAAGTAATAGAACTATGTTTGTCATTGTCGTATATATGTAGATATTTTTCTAAATAAAATGTTAATATTTTTATCTGTAAATTGAAAGGCATAGTGCTGCTTATAACAATCTTAACTTACGCTTGTGTAAAAATTCTATAGATTCAAAACACTAATGCCTTTAATGTAGAGCTCAAACCTGTGACTTCCGGTTAAGTAGACAGTGCAACTTTTCAGAGAAATTAATCGCGTTCGAAATACTTGTCGCGTGAGAGTAATTTTGATATTATATGAAAGTTTTCTTTAATTAACTAAAACTGTTAAACTTTCTTAGTACAAACTCTATTGACTGAATAATTTAATTCATATAAATATGATACATCATTGCAACAGAAACAGATATGATACATTTTTAATTTAGATAGTCGAGATTAAATCAATCCATACTAATATTATAAATGTGAAAGTGTGTTTGTTTGTTGGTTAGTTTCTCTTTGAAAGTTGCTCGCATGAAAGTTTGTGTGAAACCTATCTTATTAGAGATATTTTCGTATTTTGTGTGTAAGCCGTGGGTTCTAGTGCTAGTGCTAGTTAAATATAATAAGGAAAGGAAGTAATCTAATCTTATAATAACAGTGCTTGGTAATATCATTTTGTTATTTTTTTTATTTTTGCCAAACTAATACTTTTCATATAAATACGGGACAGATAAAGGAATTTCTAATGAATGTAACATGAGTTGGGTGCGGGTTCAATGACCGCTCCGTTAGGGTGGGACCCTATAGGGTTGTTTCGGAAAGCAGTAGGCGGTATATTTTGATGCATTTTCTAATTGAATCGTTCATTTTCCTTGTATAATCAAACTTTATTCGTGTCTTGTTCCTCTCTTGCATGTCATGGCATGCCAATTAATAATATAAACAAATGTATTTATTATCATAATTTCGCTACAGATCTCGTATCTTAATTGGAAATTTATGTAGGTAAATATTTAACAAACGAGTCACTACAAATTATTTTTTATGTGTGTACGACGTATGTATTTAGTAAAATACTAGCATTGCCCGCGGTTCCGCCCGCGTTCAGGTGACCAAAAACCAAATTCTTAGGTTTTACATATTAGTATACTCTTACATTGCAGTTTTTGTATTTTTTCCTAGAAATGAGATATTTTCCCGCGGTAAAAAGTATCCTATATGTTGAACCGGATAACGAGCTATCACCATACCAAATTTCATCAAAATCCCCCTAGTGGTTTTTCTGTGATGCGGTAACAGGCAGACAAACAAAAATTCTAAAAACTATAGATTCGGCGGCCTCTGTATCGATAATAATGTTTATTTCAATAAGATTTTCCAAAAAAAATATCTAATGTACAGATTCGGCTTAATTAGAATTTTATTATATGTATAGATAGAGGACTGTAGGTACGAGTTATTGCATTACCCACCTTACGTCTGTTTATTTTAATTTCAGTTACAACCATGACTAAATCTGTTCCCTATTTTAGAAAGAGATAACAGTATTAATAAGTATTATCTTTCATTTTATATCAAACACAATTGAAGTAAAACTTATCTATATTTTTAATAAGATAAAGTATTAGTTTACTGTTCAGTACTAAATTCCTATGGATTTACTCTAAAAAGTATAATTGAAATCTATTTTGTCATTTTCGAATGATATTTACATATATCATCTATATTTAAATATTATTATATAAAATCTTTTATTTTTTCCTTAATTAAGATTAAGGTAGAATAGTATTTAATTATTGAGAACTTATTTTTACCTTTGTTTTTTTTTCAAGTAGGAATTAAATGATAATATCGTAAAAGCTTGAGCTAAATATTTTAAAAGTTTGACAAAATGAACATGCGTAAGATTTCTTTTCAGATTTTTTAGGATTTTAGGATGAAAATTAGGACAAGTATACAGATTTTAACCCAATCTCTGGCGCATTCGACTATAACCGACCGCGACGGTTTGTCTTATATCTTTCTCGTAATTTTTTAGTTAATATCCAAATTTTCTTTTTTATTAGAATAAACCTATTGTGTCTCTAGATTTTTTATATATCGTTGCACTAAGCAAACGATTTGGCAGACAAACATTGTTTGTTTATTCAATTGGAGCACCCTTTATATGTCCAGTTGGAAGCGGTTCGAACTGGTTTCAGAACTGGGCCTCATTGGTGCGTGAAAACGAATGCCCATGTGGGTGTTACGCTATGCTGGTATAAAATAGGATTAAAGTAAAAAAATATATACGAACAATTTACTTTGAATGAGATCATGAAATCGATGAGGTTTACCAGTTAATTGAAAAGTTATCTGTAATTATTAGGCATAGTGGATTAATGTAACATTCATCTTTTATAATAATTAAAAAAAAATAACTATAATTTCTATCGTCCTGGCACAGAAATAAGTTCCACTAGTAATTTCTGCTATTGATTACATCCAGGTTTTACTATAAAGAAGTGCAACACAAAGTATGAAAAACATCTCAAGTAAGAGGAGAATGAGTACTTAGAACTAAAAAAAACACAAACTCTCCAAAACTAAAGTAAACATATTCGTACATTGGCTCTCTAAAACCCTGATGTCCTTTGAAATGGGCAGAATGAAGAGCTAGCGCGCGTCGCATAATAGATCCAATCAATGCTAGTTAAAGGTGTGTACATTGTACACGTATAAGTGACCAGCAATAAACGAGTTACGACCAAATAGTAAAAGAGCAACTTGTATACTTAAACTAATATATGAGATGTTAAATAGTAGTTTTATTTGTGGTGTTAAATCGTTATGCACGTTCGTTAGATGTTTAATACATTACAAAGTATTTAATACTAGCGACTCTATACTCGCTTCGCTCGGCTTCGTCCCTAGCTTGCTTCCCAATACAAACTTTCATCCCCATTTCCATCCCCTTAAGGGGTGATTCCTGGGATAAAAAGTATCCTATATCCTTTCCAGGGTCTCAAACTATCTTCTTACCAAATTTCATCTAAATCGGTTCTGTAGATCCAGAGATTACCCACTAAAATCTCACACCCGAGCAAAGCGAAGGTCAGTTGCTAGTTTACTACAAAATAACATTTCAAAATGAATTATATTTGAAATCAATAATCATTTGACCTTCCGCTACAATAAAGACAACAGATGTCGAGGGTAGCATCATAAGAACTATAATTACGAAAGTTTGACCTCGCAACGTGACGACTTCCATAGTTTTGGGCTATTGGTCCCAGTGCCGGACAGAATTGTAAACACAGATTAACTTTGCGTCTCGTAATTCAGAACTTTATAAAGGATTCGACTATTGTTGCTGTTTAAATATATAATGTAATGAATAAGAATGGATACTAAAATTGCTTTGATATTAAAAATGTTATATGTTTTTTATCTGTTGTAATATACTCGTAATAAAACAGCATTTTTCTATATACCACCTATTCGTATAATATTTATATGATACTATATGTTATGTAATTATGTACTTTACAATTAAGTGTTGATGATATCCATACAAATATTATCAATATAATTTTACTGTGTTTGTCTGTCTGTTACCTTTTCTTAAACTGCTAAACAAATTTCGAATAATTTTAAATATTAAATAAATAAATATGTTGGGACATTAATACACAGCACCATCTAGTTCCATGGTAAGCTATGAGGCTTGTGTTATGGATACCAGATAGTTGATACACTACACATATACACTTTAAATACATACATATTATAAATATAAACACCCATGACTGGAGTACAAACATTCGTGCTCATCACACAATGAATGCCCCCAGCGGGACTCGAACTCGCGACCGCTGGCACAGCAAGTAAGGTCACTACACACTGAGCCAAATGTTACGTCAAATTTTGCTTAGCACATATATTACATGGGGATATTGGCTACCTTTCTCATCATCATCTCCACGCCAGCGAAACCAGGGATAAAAGTTGTATGAAAATAATTGAGAGTAAAGATATTTTAAAGTAAAGGTTGTCGTATTGATATTTAACATTTTATGTAGATAACTTAACACAAAGCGCCAAGCCGACGTAATATAGTGAAAATTCTAATTAATTCGATCATGTAGAAAACAAAGTTGAAAGAGCTCCATTTACATAACCCACTTAGCATTCAATCTATAGACAGGCTTTTCACACGTTGGACTATTCTGAGCAGGTGAAGATTTATTTCCCAATAATCATCATTGAAATGATAATTGTGAACTAAAAATCTTCATACTGTTAATCTATACTAATATTATAAAGAGGTAAAGTTTGTAAGTTTGTGAGTTTGTGACGTTGTAGAGGGTAATCTGTGGATCTACTGAACCGATTTAGATGAAATTTGGTAAGAAGATAGTTTGAGACCCTGGAAAGGACATAGGATACTTTTTATCCCGAAAATAATTCCTTAAAGGGGTGAAAATTGGGATGAAAGTTTGTATTGGTAAGCAAGCTAGGGACGAACCCGAGTGAAGCGAGGGTGAGTCGCTAGTTTTATTAATAAAACTAAGTTTTCTACTTAACATAATACATAAGCTCATCGCACTGTTTGTATTTGAATCGAAAATATTATAAGCCATTGATAATAATTTTATTAGCGATATTATGAGTTTATGATAATTATGTCAGCTTGTGCTATTGATAAGTATCACTATCGTATCATCTTGTATTAAGTTGAATTGAAACTCGAATTTATTATATTTACTCTATCTATATAAATCACATGAAACCTAAGCATGTTATCTAATAATTATCAAACGGACTGAGACGTAAGAAAAAGGTTTCATAGAATTTTGCATTCTCAATGCGTGAGTGAACAAGCGCTTTGTGCGTGAAAACCGGCGTTTAAGCATTTCTGCGAATGACGTAGCCGTTCGGTTTATATAAGTTGGTCTAAAAGCGTAGCCGTGTTCGGCAAATTGAATCAATTTGCAAATAATCTGGGGGTATTATAGGCGCCCATCGTTTTACTATGGAAGATCACTAAGTGATGTGTAGTTTTACGCGTTCTCTTACTTTGTTTTGACAGTAGGTTATTCTATATTAAGTCGCATTTTCGTACGTAGAGTTGAGAAAATCGTTGAACGGAATAAAATTTAAATATGATTTTGTTAGTTATCATTCAAATATATTTATAATATTATTATTTATGTGTGTATATATTTGTAGGTACGGTTATTTATATTACTTATTATTAGTATACTCTTACATTGCAGTTTTTTTTCTCATAAATGAGACATTTTCCTGCGGTAAAAAGTATCCTATATGTCGATCCGGATAACCAGCTATCACCATACCAAATTTCATCAAAATCTCTCCAGTGGTTTTTCTGTGATGCGGTAACAGACAGACAGATAAAAATTCCAAAAACTATAGATTAGGCCTCTGTATCGATAATAATGTTTATGTTAATAAGATTTTCCAAAAAATATTTAATGTACAGATTCGGCTTAGTTACAATTTTATTATATGTATATTGCTTCAAGTAGTTAATACTTCCTAGCCTTTAGCTGTTTAACTGTTTAACATAAAAGTTATAGGACTTTTATACGTAAACCATACAAATATTTATGTGCAATTATATATTATAATATAAATGATCATAAAAACAAGTATGAAGCCTATAATTGCAGTGTTTTTAAAGTAAACAGCTTTTTAACAATATGCAATGTTATATTAGTCCCTCCATGACCGCGGACACGCCGGCGTGTCAGTTAACAATAGATTTCTTAGAAATTTAATTAATTTCTTAGAAATTTATTTAAATAAATAGATTGGTTCGTAAAATCCACATTTACTGGATAACATAATAAAAAGTGAGGTATTAAGAACGATAAAAGGTAATGTTGAATGACATAAGATACCTTTTATATTCCCCAGGTTCATATTATTAATAATAATAATCGCCTCCTTAGACGACGTTGAATTTCGCATGACAAAAGACCTGTCACTCATCTATTTTTGTGAAATGTTTGTTCGCCATTGTTCCTTGGTAGATTTTTTGGCTTTTCGTCAAAGCTTATGTAGTAATTTTAGGCGAATATAAAGATATTTTACGAATTATGTTAGATAGAAACCAAGCTACTTATCCACATTTGTTTGAACATGAAATAATTTTTATTTTAGAAATATAGATTTCTAGCATTGCCCGCGGCTCCGCCCGCGTTCAGATGACCAAAAAGCATATTCTTATGTTTTACATATTACTATACTCTTACAATGCAATTTTTGTATTTTTTTCTCAGAAATGAGATATTTTCCTGCGGTAAAAAGTACCCTATATGTTAAACCAGATAACCAGCAATCATCATATCAAATTTTATCAAAATCTGTCAGTGGTTCTCTTGTGATGCGGGAACAGACAGACAGACAAAAAATCTAAAAACTATAGATTCAGACTCTGTATCGATAATAATGTCTATTTCAGTTAGATTTTCCAAAAATTATTTAATATACATATTCGACTTAGTTACAATTTTATTATATGTTTAGATATTTAAAATTATGTAGAGAGAGTAGCCTAGTACCATATCCCTCTATTCATCTTTTTCGTCTGTATTGGAACAAAGTGTTACGTAACTCAATATCTTTTTCCATAGTGGGTAATCCTATAGAATTACTGCACCACTTACATATATTGTCAGTACAAATTATTTACAATAAAAAAATAAGAAAAGCTATAATAACGTAAAAACTATAGACTAAGGAATGCACATTGTACAATCCAGATGTACTGCGCCGACCCCAAGTGATTTGGAAATGGGCAGGGAGATGATGATAGACTAAAGAAACTCATAGGCTGATATTAGTAATGACATTTGCCAAAAGCTGGCATTGCCTAATTATGCCTATTATTCATACAAAAGCTACATTGGGACGCACTCGGGCAAAGTAAAACTAGTATCATATATCTTGTAACATACTTATATAATCGATTATTTATATCAAACCTGTGTCGCCCAATGATCGAAATCGGACCATAAACATTATTGCAAATGTAAAAATAATACTGAACTATTTTGAATTTACCTATTTATATCATAATATCCTAAAATAGCTAGATGTTGTTTTTTTTATTGAAAACACTAATGGCCGATTTCACCAACGTCACCTAAGTTTAAGGGATCCTCTAAGCATGGTGAGGGGGCTGTTAGGGGATAGTTTCTGTTTCACCAACAGTTAGGGTCACCTAAATGTTAAAATGCCACCTAAATATAGCCACTAGAAATACTGGCTCTGACGATGGTAAAACGAAATTTAATTTAGGGGCTAGTTTAGGGGAACTTTCAAGCTAGGAATCCCATACGTAGGTGGTAGCTTATGGGATGTTGGTGAAATCGGGCATAAAACTGGTCAGTAGCTATTAAAAAATCTGTTAACAAAAAAAAGAGAAAAAGGTCCTGAATAATTTTGTCTTATCCTATTTATGTATAGATGAGTCGTTATAGTTTCACACGATATATTTTGTTTCAAACTCACTTAAGTATACTAATTAAATGGAAGTACAATTAGAAACCACAGTGCTCTAGACGTTGTCGATAGACCTCCCCTAGTCCGAGCCGAGCCGATTATAATCGTGATAGAGTCCCCTCAGTTCGCCCCAGTCTTATCGGATAGCTGTCAAAAGTCCTCCCAATTTATGTATTGGCACACAAGGCGGTTATTTATGGCAAAATGGTTTCACGCTAAGATTTTTTTATGGGATTGCGCAGGATATTGTGGACGAAAATCTACCAGAGTCACAAGAAATTACCTATTTATTATAATATATTATGATCGTCTGAAATTGTGTGTGTATTTTTATATTTTGCTATCAAACTGTTTAGACGAGTGCTATTATATTGATATAGATCTATTTAGATGAATAGAGCATAGGCAGTGGTAGCCCGATGGTAATCTCACTTGAGAAACCGAGTGAAGCGGGTTCAAATCCCGGGTCTCGCACCTCTGATTTATTTATGTGCGAATCATTTCCAACATTATTATCACTTATCTTAAGGTGAGGATAAACATCATGAGGAAACCTATATGACTACGAGAACTTAGTAAGTTTACGAAAGACATGTAAAATCCGACAACCTGCGTTAGCCAGCGCAGTAGTTTATGTCTTGATTCCCCTCGTATTGAAGAGAGGCCCGTGCCTATGCAAAAAAATAATAATAATAAAAAAGCAATAATAAAAGCAATTAACATATCTAAAAGTATTAGATAGTCAATTTTTTATAATTGGATATTTATAAATATGGTCACTACTATGAAAAATAGCTGTTACATATGCAGCTATAGATTTTATTATGATAACGTTTTAAGCGTAATCGCCATGTTAACCTATAGAAAAGCTATGTGGCTAACAGTGACTACATGGTCCCATATTTCTCCACTTTCACATATATTTTTCCACTTAAGAGCATCCAAATTGCCATCGTGTAGAAAAAGTTGGTGACTTTAAAGAGTTCTAAAACCTATTAAAATATTATCTCGCTGTCGGTAGCCCCATTTTAGGCGCACGAATTTCTAGGAATCACTTTGATTCTACACCCTAAATGCTTGCTTTTTCGTTGCTTTACCAGTAAACGCTAAAAGCTTAGCGGAACGCTATGAGTTTTAACCGCGAACGAAATTTTGATGGAGTGCTCTTTGTATACAGAAGTTTGACGTTCAAGTTTTTATTAATCGAATAGCTAAACAACCGTTAGCTATAGTTAAAATTGTGTACCTGTAGGCTTAACAAGTAAATATTTGATAATAGCGACTCACTCTCGCTTCGTTCGGGTTCGTCCCTAGGTACGTTTCAACGGTTAGTATAGATATACTACTAATATGTACAATGTACAACATATCGTTGGCTCACTATTACAAGGTTCTATGTTACAATTTTAGTACTTATTTAGTTATTAATGCAACAAGGTTCTATGTGTCATTAGCTACAGTTTTGCAACAACAAACCACTAGATAGCGGCACTTTAACTACAAAATATTCAATTTTACATAGTTCTATGTTTTATTTACGATAGCAAAATAACGAAGTTCTATGTAAAATTACTAAACTTCATTAAAATTAACATAGAATCTTGTAATAGTAAGCCAACGAATTATGTAGGTATAGAAAAGTAGGTAAGTATTATAAAAAATTAAAAAAATATATCCCTTATTTGAGAAATGATTGATTCCCCATTCCAATTTTCACCTCTGTCTTCACCCTCTCCAGAGAAGTTTTCCGGAATAAAAACTATCCTATGTCCTTCCTTTCCAGGATCTCAAACTATCTCGTCACCAAATTTCATCTAAATCAATTCAACAGATTAAGCGTTAAAAGGTGACAGACTGACAGACAGAGTTACAATTTTTTTGGATGGTGCTGGTCTATCTATCATCTTTGGTTTGGGCTGAACGTTGATAAATCAGTCAATGAGTCGCGACATTGCCTTTATTATAAAAATAGTTATTACGAGTGTACCTCAGAAGGTAGACATACATATATACACTATTAAAGACTTGTATAGGCCTTTTTAAGATCTATGTTTTATAATTTTCTAGTACACCGTTTGGGTGTATCTCTTAAGGTTTAGCCAGCAATAGCCATATAAAATTCTAAAAACTACTCGATTCGAGTTTTTCCTGTAGTAAAAGGTATATCTTAAATGTTGACCCGAGTAATAAGTTATCACTTAACAAAATGTCGTTAAAATCGGTTCATTACTTTTAGCATGAAACACGCACACACAAACAGACAAACAGACATACAGACAAACATTTTAATAACTATTGTTTTGGGGTCTGTATTGTGTACATAATACGTTACAGTCATTGTTTTTAAAAAATATTTCATATACAGATTTCGCTCAGTTACTGTTTTATTATACATATGTATAGATTACTTTATGAATCTTTTTTTATGAATTTTTACTTGACAAAAAGAAGTATATTTTGACCAAAAAAAACCATCTATGATAGTTTGATTTTTTAAATGTAATTACGAATATCTGAAACATTTTATTATTCCATTTTTTGAACATGGATAATTGCAAGTTGTTTAAATTTTATAATCTAATAAAAAATCCATTATTCTTTCAGTTACAATCTAATTCAGGGCTAGAATAAGACTTGTAAAGTTCCAGCGGCATTTCCTTTGGGACGGTACAAAGCTGTCAGCACTGTCTTGAACTGAATAAAGCGAATAAAACGCACCATTTCTAAAAGTAAACTTGAAAACAGACTTGCTTCTTATGTGAGGTCATTTGGAAATCTTAACATCTTCAGACATATTAATTAAAAAGAGTATTAATTTATAATTTTATGGTACCAGAAAAAAATACAACAAAAAATTTATTCATGAACTTTAAAAGTGTAATAGACTCATCTATACATATAATGAAATTCTGAGTCGAATCTGTACAATATTTTTTTGGAAAATCTTATTGAAATAGTCATTATTATCGATACAGAGTTTTTTTTAATTTTGTCTGTGTAGGTATGTCTGTTTGTCTGGGAACGTATCATGAGAAAACCACAAGACAGATTTTGATGAAATTTGGTATGATTGCTGGTTATCCGCGTCAACATATAGGATACTTTTTACTGCGGGAAAATATGTCATCTCTGAGAAATCTATATTAAATGTTAAAACTAAGAACGAAAAGTAAGAAACTAAAGTAACTAGGGACGAACCCGAGCGGAGCGAGGGTGAGTCGCTAGTATCGGATAATATATAATTAATATAATTTCAAACTATACTTATTTTTTGTATATCTTAAAAGATAATTTTGTTGAATGCAATAATTGTGCTCATTGGTGACTGTTAGGAAATTAAATGAAACAGGTTACACACCCAGGTCTCGCTCCTCTCACATTAGTGTGGTGTGAGAATTATTATTATAACATTAATACATTTATTATTTATTTATTATTGTATTATATATATATATATATATATATATATACATAAAATTCATATACATATTCATTTACATAAAATTACATAGAACACACCAAGTGAAACGCTGCGGCAAGCGTCGCGTCGCTTAGTTACACCACGAACATAATTAAGTTTCTCTATCGCATGTCGCCTGAAAAATGTACGTTAAGAAAATAAGGAATTGAAAAAACGCATTTTATTAAGTGCTCTCTCTATGGTGGCCATCAAAGGGGATCATAACAGCCGCCTACTGAGACAAGAATGGGGGGAAGAAATAACACTGATATTTATTACCAAGATTAATGATACTCACATATAGACGATAAATATGAAATGTGTACATGTCTTGATGTCTCATGAAGCTTTTAAAGTAATTGACACATTTATTCGATCGATAAAGTTTATAACGAATGTTTGAATCATTAGTCGTCTATATTGATATAAAAAAAATCTTTTATTTGATTGCGCTAATTTTTAGTGTTGTAATGTTTTTTTTGCATTTTATATTCTACTAGTAGCACACTCTCGCTTCGCTTGGGTTCGCCTCTAGAAAAACAAATCTAATTCACGGGAACCGTGCATTTTTCCATAACAAAGCCTATATGCTATTACAGACTATAATCCATCTTTGTGCCAATATTTATCCAGATCCGTTCAGCCATTCTGGTGTGATAGAGTAACAAACATCCATTAGAACATCTAGACATCTAAACTTTCACATTTATAATATTAGTAGTGATGGTAATACAGTAGGTGGTTTTGTTTTATTGAACGATAGGCTTGCGCTTGACTACAATCAGCGCTGGGAAGCACTGTGGTCGTACAAGAGAAGCAATTCTAAGTAAATAAACTACGTAAGAGCAAACTTATATAATATTTAATAATGTAATTGTTACTAATATTCTAACATAACTAATATTATTAATACGTATTTGAAGTGGTCTCTGAGGGATGTATACGCATTTGAATATTTTAATGTTAGAAAAAAAACCAGCTGAGGTTATAATAAGTGTTTTTCGCCCTCGAAACAAAAAATATTGCAATCCAATATCAAAATCACGCAATTAAAATATAAAGCGGATAATGTAACCAGAACAACCTAAGGGAATAAAGTACGCCAGTAAAGTATTGGAAATCAAATCCACCATAAATGCGAAAATGAGGTGCGCCGTAAAACACAAATATTTCCGTTGGGATGAGATTTTTGTAGGAAATTTGTCGCGTAATGACACCGATCGGTGATACGAATCTTTATATATTCTACTTGTGATTGGAAACGCGAATTGTACAATTCTTTTGTGCTCTCTTTAATTGCGATTCCCTTGAGGCACTACCAGTGAGAATGCTTACGCGTTGCTTATAGGATGATTTAAGATATTTATGCCTGGATCAATTCGATTCTAAAGTACATTTTTTTTTATCAATAAAAATAAAATAATATGTTTTATGATAATGGACTAAAAATATTTTTTTCATAATAAAATTAGAAAAGCTTCCGTTTGTGTCATTTTTTCGTAATAAAAAACCTTATCTCTCAAACTACTATAAGATTTTATCTTTTAACTAGCGGCTCACCCTCGCTTCGCTCGGGTTCCGGGATAAAAAGGAACCTTTTGTTTGACCGGTAATATAAGGTATCAGCATGCCAAATTTTACTAAATTAGGTGCATAAGTTTTTGTATACTAAGCTGTATAAGTTACTGTAGTTTTTTAACTAACCCACGGGAACTCTTTAATTTTCCGGGGTGAAAAGTATCGAAAATGTTGACTGAGGATATAAGGTACCACCCCCCAACGTGCGTTCACCTTGTCGTGGTGGGGGGGCTCAGTAGTAATAGCGAAGCTAAGAAACGCACAGGGAGGTTGCCCACTTCGGTGGGCGGTGGGAGGTGGCCCTCTTCGGAGGGCGGTGAACCATGCGGGTTGCTCCTGGTACTTCTCTGATAGCAGAGTGGACTGTGGAGCAACCCCATGGTTGTGGTGGTCTGCTTCGGCGGACCTGCCGTCGGGGCGTCGTAGTTGAATGCGTAAGCGATCCTGCGACGCCCCATTAAGACGGGGGAAGGTTTTGTTGGGTTTTAGTGGGTAGTACTGGCTGTATAACGCCGGTGAGTCCCACACGTCGTGCGTAAATGCATTTCCCAACGTTAAAAAAAAAAAAAAAAAAAAGGATATAAGGTACCACCAAGCAAAATTTCATTTAAATCGGTGTAACAGTTTTGGAGACTAGCCTGTACAAACAGAATAACAGATAGAGAAACAAAATATTTGAAAAAAATCTTTATCTGTTCTATTTTTCTTCTTACATCCCCATGACTCGGTTTTTAGCATTTTTTTTTCTATGTACAGACATTCGACCTCTGCAGTTTTATTATATGTAAAGATATCACAATCGGCAACGCTGCTCATTAGCTAAAAACTTATCAGATTTAATTAATATATTTACCTGGTTTTTACCCAGTGTTTGCGGTCGAGGGGAAATAAATAGGCCAATTTTCGGCATTTTCCGCCATTAACAACATCCGGGCTGGATACGGGTGACGTCTGCAAATAATGAACCCCTATATGTACTGTGCGCAAAAAAGCCTTTAGACGTGTTAAAAACTGTAGTACTTTGTAATTGTTCATTTGTTTACTGTTATGTGGTTTGGGCGATTGTATTTTAGAAAGACGCATTTTTGATAAAAAGTTATGTTACATAAAAAAAATGATGTTTTGTTTTTCATTCAGATTAAAAAAAACTGCAAATTATACCTTTGCACTGGGAGAATTTTTCTCATACAAAAAATGAGTATTTCGCGGTCAAAAGGGATGTAGAGTTTGAAGCTGTGCTACAGCGATATGACCACATTTCTTACTTTTTCCACGTAAAACCCGATGACCTGGATTACGGGATTACCTTTCGCATAATTAGGTACTGCTTAAATACTGAAAAATAAATATATATAATAAACATTAGTTTTTATATTATCAATTCTACATTATATATTTTTATTTAGTATCTAAAGCTTTACTTGTAATAAAAAAAGAATCCAACCTTTTTTTCTTATTTTTTTTTTAATTTATCTGTATTTTATGAACTCACTAAACTAAAAACAAAAAATATATCTAGTATTTTCCAAATAACATTTTTTTTAAATGGTTAAAATTCAAAACATGAAGGAATTCTCTCTAATTTCTAGGAAATCTTTTAAAATAATTGGGTGCTAAAATTCCGGTACCTTTATAAATGTAACGAAATCTTTGCAATTCCTTGGCTTATCTTGCGCAGTAATGCGGGCGGGCACTAATCATGGCGACCGTTTCCGATATGAGCTAACCTTTAACGGCTGTGTTGCGAATATCGCAATATGAATCTCTATAAAAGACTTATTTAAACCTGTTATTGCTTCGCTTTAGAAATTTTATCAAAATGATTACATATAAAAGTAACGAACCGATTGTGCTCAAAAAATTTGTGTTTCTGGGTTTTACTTTAATTCGGAGCGTATTTAAAAGATTTGTATGGAGTATAAAATACTGCGGTGTTGTAAATTTTTGCTTGGGGCACATTTTAACGCTTATATGGACTACATAGGCTATATGTTATTACACTGCTCCGCTCCCTTGAGTAGTAGTATGAAAATTATTATATAACCTATAGCCTTCCTTAATAAACGGGCTATCTAATACGAAAAGAATTTTTCAAAACCAACCAACTCTGCATCTTTATATTATTAGTATAAACTCAGATGCCTATTACATTATTGTTATTATAAAGTATGCTTTAGAAACTGCCACTCAGGCAACCTTACAATATACACATGCTTGAATAAATTTCATAATATACAAAGTGGCCGAAATCGATAGACCATAAAGTTCGCGTAGGTGGAAATAATAGTGGAAGAGATACAATTTTATCAATACGGGGATACGCTATAAATCATAGACATAAAACAGAGATAGTTTTAATCTCGACAGTATTGGCAGGTCGTAGCTTTGATTTTTCGCAGCACCGTTCACGACTACCTATTGATTTTTATTATCATTTATTGGTAAATTGTATTACGTAAATTCCTTTATGACTTGGCAGAATATTACTCATTAAGGATTTCTTTTTTAAATAACTTCTCTATACTCAATGAAGATAGCATACATATTTTTGAGAAGAATATAAATAATAAATATGTTAGGACATTAACACACACCACCATCTAGTTCCATGGTAAGCATAAAGCTTGTGCTATCGATACGAAATGGTTGATACACTACATATACCGTTATAACTTTAAATACATACACATTATAAATATAAACACCCATGACTGGAGTACAAACATTCGTGCTCATCACACAAATGAATGTCCCCAGCGGGACTCGAACCAGCGACCGCTGGCACAGCAAGTAGGGTCGCTACAAACTGAGCCAAACGTGTCGTATAATTTTAACTTATGAAATTTTTGGAGTCCAAACTTCCTTTCTACGTTCCCTTCTCTATAAGTATTTGAAACGCATTCACCCATTTTGTCTTCTATTAATTAAATTAAATTAATTTCATTATTATGGCTTTTACGCACTTTTGTTAGCGCGCATTACTTAGCTAATGCCAATAGAGAAGACACGTGGAAATTTTATTATACCAATCATTTGGTAAAATAAAATTACCTATTAATCTATTATATATTGATCTTCAGAGTACTAAGCAAAGTAGACATTTCGTTGACACCAATACCCGGAAAAAGTTACAGTTAGCTGTGGGACCTATTATAAAAATATATAAAAAATAAACAAAAATAAAAATATATGAAAATAAAAAATATAAAACTATAAAAAATAAAAAAATAAAGACAAGAATTTATCTAAATAAATCTAATTCTAATAAGGAATTTGTCGTAGTTTACTACATCTGCAAAAAGTATGGCAACATATTTGCGATCTCTGCCGTAGAAGCGAGTCATATTATTAAGTCACGAAGGTCCGAAATGCTTGTACATTTTTATCAAAACAAAAAAATTGTTAGATCCGTAATACTATCTAATAAATTATTTGTTTGTTAAGATTCAAATATTCTTGGAAAAAATTGAATGAGTTATATCAAGAATAATGCCTTAAGGCAATGCTTTATTTTTACAATCTATTCAATATTCATTGCTTACATTTTCTAGAACTTTATAATATCCATCAAATTTTTTACGAGGCTCTCAGTTCCAATTGTACAGCTTTCATAACCTTTTTATAACTTGGAGAACGTCTTAATATTAAAGTTTGCATTCACGTAACGCTAGACAATGAATGAATGTCACTTTTTACTTTTCACTCGTAGAAACAAAAACAGTATCTGAACGTATAAAATTAAACCTAAATAATTTATATTATAATGCTGAAAATATTGATTTTTTGTTTATTTGAACGCCCTAATCTGTAATTAGCAGTTAGAATCGTTAAACTATTTTTTACAGTCTATTGAGGAAAAAATATCACGGTACGACCCTTAGGAGGAAAAAATATACATAAACTACGCGAACGGGGCCACGGTAAGAAGCAGGACTGATATAATAAAATCACAATTTGGTAAAAGTATTTATGTAATTTTATGTTGGCTAATCCAAAGTTTCTTTGATCACTCAAAAAGAAAATAGTGTATTCAAATGGGTGTTTATATTTATAATATGTATATATTTAAAAGTCATATATGTGTAGTGTATCAACTATCTAGTATCCATAACATAAGCCTCGTAGCTTACTATGGAACTAGATGGCGTTGTGTTTGAATGTCGCAACATATTTATATTTAAATATAATTAATCAATTCCACTTTAGAACAACCAATCGAAATGAACTATGTAAATTGGCTTATGTAAAAAAATAAACATTTAAAAGAATTTTCAAAATAATTTATTCAGTATACTTGTAATATTTTTGTCGATATTCTATAATTCAGTATTATTACTTTTTTTTTTAATTTTACAAAAATAACATCAAGGATATGATCATAACATTTTTCTTTTGAGGTCATGTTTTTCGCTTATTTTAATAATATAATTCAAAAACGTTTCGAACTTAGATTTAAATATGTCTTTTTAAGAGAATTCACATTAAATATACAGGTCACATAGTAATTGTCCTACATCGAAATTGTGTTTTCGAATTGGCTACGGCTTTTTGCTCGCATTGCGAATACTCGATGAGATACAGAGGGCGTTTGTAATAAATAGTACGCGAGGAAGGGTATCCATCTTGATTGAGCCGTTTTGCTTATTTTTTATATTAAATCAAATCATAAATATATACAATACTTTTATTATAGTAAATGATGTGACTCCTTAAGCGATATGTAGACTATAACTAAATATAAGATATCAAAATTAGAAGTATGTATGTTTATTTTTTGATGATATTTATCATTGAGATAAGAAAAAGTTTTCGAAAAAAACCTAGAATAAACAGATCTATTTTAGTTTGACTATTTTTCCTTTAAGTTTGTTTTTTGTACAAAGTGAATAAGTGTTACACGTTCATATATTTACATTATTATTGTATTTTCTTTGTATATTCTTACATTCAGGTTAATCCAATACATAGGCATTCTTAAAGTTAACAAAGTTAGTATTTCTAGGCCGTTGCGTCGTTTCTAATTGGCCTGAATCTCCAATGCCCATGCATCTAAGCGTTTTGTCGGTAAAACTCGTCAATATTTTCGCTCCACAAACTTTGTAGTTGAAGTTTTAGGCTCGAAAATATTTATGATTTAACGAGGTAAATAAAAGTTGAGCAATGCAGCAAGTACAGCATATTTTTTAAATTTATTTTTTGTTTCATATTGTTAACTACATTTCTATTAAAGTCTTACTAACACTGTATAATGCAAGCAAGAGACGTCGAAGGTTCGATTTCTTCATGATACTTATAGAACATAAAGATACTTTAGTTTTTTGCCATCTCTCCTCACAACAAGCATCATTATTCCGTACTAGTAGAACAAACATAAATAAAAACTATAGATTTATATTTAATTTTACTATAAATATAGTAATTAATCAGTAAGTTAGTAACTTAGTGTCAGTAAGACCTGAATAGGGGAGATTTCGTGGGTTCATGTTATTTATGGAATAATGTTATTTATGGAATACTAAGGGCCGCTTCACAGTATAGTACCGATCACAGTCCGCTCTCGGTTCTATATTGGTCTTGTAAAGTATTGTTTTACAAGAAACAATGAGTGCATTCACACTATCAGTAAGACACACAGTAGACAGTACGTTCCGGTCGAACCACGCCAAACCAACGTTTTTTATACAGAAATACTTTACCAAACCGATATCGGACCGAGAACGGACTGTGATCGGTACTATAGTGTGGAGCGGTCCTTAACTATCTTTTGCTATGGCATCTATCAACGGAGGCTTGTCTGAACTAACAGAATAAACATAAATGCAATAATTTTATGCTGTATAATTACATTAACTATTATCTCAATACGTATACGTAAGTATCTAAGTAAATCTGCAACATGGAATACGAGTGCTATGTGTGAAACTGTTTGTCAGTTACCTTTTCACGCTTAAACTGTTGAATTCGATGAAAAACAACGACATAAATTGTATACGGACGAACATACGCTACATACTTTTTATCTCGCGTCTGCTTTTTGTGCGAGCATAGTCACGGGAAACATCTAAACTTATATATAAAATATTTTAAAATATATTTATAAAGGTTTATCGTGTAGCCCATAAAAGTATTGTAGTAATAAAAATGTATCTAAAACCATTAATCTTTATCCGGCGTGGATTTATTGACAAGAAAATCAAAAAGCTTACCCGTCGTCATCGCAGAATTCTGATGTGGTTTTTAGAGTTCCTTGCAAACGATCCACCGTTACCAATCTAACCTAATCTGTCCCGGAAGAGAAGTAAATAGACGTAGAGGGCCCTATGTCGCCAAATCAAAATTACTGTAAAAGTTATATAGCAGTAAATTAACATTTTCTCTACTTATAGTTTTTGTGTTATGTTTTTTCGAATAAGTTTTCCTTGATAACAATTTAAACACGAGGCATGTCTAATTGTTTATAATATGATTGTAAAATAAGGCAGTGGTAGCACAGTGGTACCAAGCTCGCTTGGGAAACCGAGTGAAGCGGGTTCAAATCCCGGGTCTCGCAACTCTGATATTTTCATGTGCGAATCATTCGAACATGACTGCCACTTGTCTTGACGGTGAAGGAGAACATCATGAGGAAACCTGCATGTCTGAGAGAACCTAGCAAGTTTTCAAAAGACATGTGAAGTCCGCCAACCCGCATTTGGCCAGCCTAGTGGATTATGGCTTGATCACCCTCATACTAAAAGGAGGCCCGTGCCCAGCAGTGGGCCGTTAAAAAGGGCAGAATACAATGTCTAATTGTATATTTGTATGATACGTATATGTATAAATATCTAATCTTTCTATTGTCTCTTTATTTGTCATTCGTGCCCCTTTTATCTTTTAATTTTTCGCATCTATAGCTGGTTAGTTAAAGATGAAAACATTTTTAAGCAACATATAAAATGTTACAGCATTTTATTTAAACATTCTTACATATAGGATTAAATAACCTGCAATTGTAATTTTTATTTTGTAGTATATATATAATTTATTCTAAGAATGCCACTATAAAAGCGATTTTGACCTTTGAGTGTTGAATTTGTAAATATTGGCACGTTTTGAGGGAGGTGAATGATTCTCTTAAATAGAATCATTTGTACAGAGGGTTGGGTTACACACTTGTGACGGTGCTTATTGACCACTTTACGCGTGAAACTTACAATTGCTTTGCAAGTGTTACGCATTCAGAATACTAATGTGGAAATGAAAAAAATCGCAGCCTTGCGAGGTTTAGGTTTATTCGTAGGTTTATTATATACATAAGTATATAATTAATTAAAGGAAAAATAGATAAATAAATATATTTTCACTTTTAACAGAAAAACTTAAATAACAAAAAAAAAACGTGTGTATATACTTATGTACGCAAGTAAGAAGTTATGCTTCTTTGGGGTAACAGAACAAAAATAGCTACAGATTTCATCCCGTATGTCACTCTCTGCTTATAAAAGGAATGCCGCTAACTTCATGTCATGTCATCATGTCCCTTTTTGGCTGTTGGTCTGCGCACGCATCGTAAAAATTTTACTCTCATATTTTTTTAAACATGCCAAAAGAAGTATAATCTTAAAAAAACATTAAACCTTCACGTATTGACTATAAAATATTTAATAATTATACAAATATTATTAAATTTTTCGATTTTTTCAACACAATTATGAAATGGTATCCCGTATTGAGAATTGCGATTACATCGTATTTTTACTAGTACAAACTTCAACGATAATTCACTGGTTATTTTTTATCTCAATTCAAACAGCATGTTTCAAAGCGTTTTTGCTCATTTGCATTAAACCCAGCATCTGCTAGTAATAGCTTCTCAAAATCGTATATTATTATCATTTATTGAATTTATTACTGAATGTTTTACAAAAATGAGAACCGCTACAGGATGCCCAGAAAGATTTTATCGATGTATTATATTGATATTTGGATTTATCGACATCGCGTAGATTTATAATTATTACAGCACTAGAGCTTCGATAAATTAACTAGTTTTTTAACCGCTACTATACCTTCATTTTAAATTTCAATTAAATCCGCGCGAAGAAGCAACATTCACAAACTTTCGCATTTTTACCTGACTGCGGCGAAGCCCAAAGGAGGGTTTTGTGTATGACCTGTATGTATGTAGTTATGTCCGATTCTATATTCTCTCAAAATTACAAACGGCTTAATCGATTTTGATGATTCATACGTCATTCGATTCGTCTTGATACCACGAGTGTCATGGGGTGTATTCAGCCCTTTTTAACGTCCCACGTACTGGACACGGGCCTCCATTCAGTACGAGGGGGATCAGGCCATAGTCCACGACGCTGGCCAATTGCGGGTTGGCGGACTTCACATGTCTTTTGAAAACTTGCTAGGTTCTCTCAGACATGCAGGTTTCCTCACGATGTTTTCTTTCACCGTTAAGACAAGTGGTAATCATGTTGGAAATGATTCGCACATGAAAATATCAGAGGTGCGAGACCCGGGATTTGAACCCGCTTCACTCGGTATCCCAAGCGAGCGCGTTACCACTGGGCTACCACTGCCGTTCAAAGGGTAGGTAGGGTCATGGGGTATATAGATATTATTAAAAATAAAAAAGGCGGATTCTAGCAGCCAATTTGTGTGTCTTGAAAAAAAATCATCCGAATAAATCGAGTGGGATATCAAAATACAAGTTTTACTATTGTTATCAAAATACAAGTTATACAAGATTAGAGGACCTAGATGTAAAAAAGCACGAGAGTTGACAATCTTTTAATTACATAGTGTTACTATATATTAGTTTTAATTTATATACCAGATGAGATATAAGGCTTACTTTTTTAAATATATATGTATAATTAATACATAAATTAATACTTTAATAAAGCCAAAATTCAAACCTGTTATCCGTTAAGAGGCAGCACACTGCCAAATCCCACAATTGACTTCCCAATGTAATTACGCCGGAGGCCTATTCGTTGATAAGAACCGCGTAGGGACAGAATATAAATGTGATAAACAAAATATATATTCACATTAGTATTATCTGTGTACTTATAAATCATTAAATGCAGATTTATGTGGATAGTACATACGAACTACTAATTGAAAATGGATATTACGTTTTCTATCTTATATCCAAGGTATACATAATGTAGCTATTATAGCTAAAAATGGCAATATCATAATAGTTAATATATTTTTTCTATTTGCTCTTGCTTGCAGTACAAGAGTAAGAACAAACACAAGCAATCATATTTTACCATATCGACGGTATAGTTTTATGCTGAGCTTATGGATATGAAGATTCTTGAAATGCTTGTTTTCATGCTAGCTTATATGATGCATCTTTATCTACCTCTTGCAGGAGACTGATTGCCTGTAATAGTCGGGATTAGATGTTTATGGTTAACTTTAAATAATAAACCGTTTAAAACTGCTTATGGTAACCGAAAGGATATTACAAATATATAATGTGCTGACTTTGTGATTTTTTTACGTAATACTATTATATTATCCATATTAATATATAATATAAAGAGGAAAGATTTATTTTTTTGTTTGTCTCTTTGTACTGAATAAGCTCCGAAACTACTGAACCGATTTAGATGAAATTTGGTAAGAAGATAGTTTGAGACCCTGGGAACGACATACGATTTTTATTAGTTTTATTTATTTTATAGTTTTTATCCCAGAAATCATCCCTTAAGGGGGTGAAAATGGGGATGAAAGTTTGTATAGCGAAACAACCTAGGGACGAACCCAAGCGAAGCGAGTTGAGTCGCTAGTGTTATAATAAAAATAGCTACTTTTAATTTATAGTATATGAAATTATTAATATAATTAACTCTTCAGTTTTCTACATATTAGAAAATTCTTAAATAAATTTTCTTTTAATTATCACAATTTTCTTATATAAAAGCAGGTATGGATCAAACTATACTTCTTCTTCTTGTTCATATCCCACGGTACGTCGGCCTTCTACCACTTTCCTTTATCATCCGTCATATCAACACATATACTTACACACGTACCCTCTCTCACATAGTCTATCCATACCATCTTCATCTACTTTTATGTTCACAGATCAAATATTACTATAATAAAATTGTACTAGAGTGTTTTCTGCTGACGCTCCTCAAGTATATTTGAACGCGCAGTAACCACGACCGTCTCGGAAAAGATCATTTTGCAAAACGCAATTAAACTTTAACTTCATTAATGAAAATACCTTATTTTCTTTCGTTCATATAATAGGCGGCCATATTGTCCTCAGAGTCAGACCCATTGTGTCTTTTAACAATAAGTATTTTACTCTTCGGCCATTGTAGAAGCGTCACAGTACTTTTAATTGGAGCAAGTCACGAAATATTAAGTGACCGGAACAGTTTAGGAATACAGCCTAGTTTATTCACTTCTTTTGTTAAACTCTGTGTAATCGCTAAAAGAAAATAAAATAGGTTCATATATTTTCTTTCAAAAAGTCGAAAATTACATTTTTTTTTAATTTATTTTTAACAACCGTCTAGTATAGTACTGGTAGCTAATACAGGTTAGTATGGAAGAAGTCGTAGATTCGATTCACGGTTAGAACATGTTTTTGTTTTGGCCTTCGAATATTTATTTGCCTATATCCTTTCAACGTCCCACTCTGCATGCGATATAATAAAGCTACCTTAATTTGTACAATGTAGTTTATATGCACCTAGATTTGCAATTTCAACCTTTAAAAGCGATAGTAATATATTCAACTCTCTCTGAGGTACGATTTATAGGCAATGCATCAAATTCAGTTTGCACAATAAATTATGTCTCTCGGCCATTTGTTGTAGAAAAAAAAGCTAGAATTTATGTACTGTAAGCAAAGAACTTTATATTGCTACAAAGCTGAAGTATAAATTGGTGGAAAGTTGTGCAGTGTTATTTTTCATCACAGCTATCTCTCGAACAGGTACCTCGAAACGGTCTGTTTGCTTAAACAACGTTGCGAATATAAAACGCGGGGAACTAGTCATATGAAAATATGAATTTGAATAAACTTTATAACAATACTTCTATTGTATATTCGTTAAAATATTCTTTAAATTTTGTACTCTCTTGATTCCCTGAGTTATATTAAAAAACTATTTAGAAATGAAAATTTTATCCTGAGTTTGATACCGAGGTAAAAAATGTAACTTAGGTCTAAGTAAAATACTTAAGTAAATTTTTTCTTGGTTATAAATTATTGAATGTATGTAGGTACATATATTTATGCAAACTATCCGCGCTTCGTAATAGAAGTATGTATATATCTATACATATAATAAAATTGTAACTAAGCCGAATCTGTACATTAAATTCTTTTTAGAAAATATTATTAAAATAAACATTATTATCGATACAGTTCTGTCAGTCAGAATCTATAGGTTTAAGAATTTTTGTCTATTTGTCTGTTACCTCATCACAGAAAAACTACTGGAGGGATTTTGATGAAATTTGGTATGGTGATAGCTGGTTATCCGGGTCAACATATAGGATACTTTTTACCGCGGGAAAATGTCTCATTCCTGAGAAATAAAGTATAATACTCATATGTAAAACCTAAGAATTTGGTGTTTGATCATCTGAACACGGACGGAGCAGTGGACAATACTAGTAATTAATATGCCAGATACATACATACCTCTAGTTTTAGGCAAGATAAAACGAAGCGGCAAATTCAAAAACCACCAAAATGCCTCGTTGAACTCTTATAAGGGTGGTCTGACAGGACCTGTATGATATCTTTATCTATGACACACATTAACAGAAAAGAAATACAAATGATATTTAAACTCATAAGCGTTAGAAATTCATTTGCATAATTTTATTTAATTTCTGTCTCCATAGAGTGAAAATATTTTAATTAAATGACAATTACCTTACACACTAGAATTTAATCGACATAATTATAACATCCACTTCATTTAAATGGTTCAACATGAAGTTAGGTAAGTTAGAATTTAGTAAACTAAAAATATCTTGTATTTTTCCAGGCACTTAATAAAATGTATGTAGTTAAGATATATTCCATTAGTTGCGGTGAACATTTTCAGCAACATAATTTATCTAAAAGCCATAAAACTACAGCAGGACATGTCCATATCTACGAATACTGGCTTAATGCCAAGGGCAGCCTCGTGTTCTAGGGTTATTCCTTCCAAACGTCAAGCCAATACAAAGTAAACCTTAATAGAATGCAATAGAGTCTATTTTTATTAATGCTAGTGCAAACCACCTTCGTTCACCTTTGCTATCGCACCTGGATTTAATAGATTGTTTTTTCACCTAAGCTAGTGGTTTAGGTTTAAATTTTGTTTAAAGTAAACTGTGAGATATGTCATTGATTTTTTTATAAGATAGTATATAGCTTTAATACTAGCGTTTTTAGTCGTGTATAGTAAAAATATCTTCATCCAATTAAAGTCATTATTTCGATTCTCGCTCTCTATGCATCGAAAGGAATTTAATTGCATGAAAATGAGGTATGATTGTTTGTATTGGATGATTGTTCCTATACTCTTCCTATTATACCTTATATTATTATACTTCGCAGCTCAGCTCAGCTCAGTTTGTAGTGAACCTACTAGCTATGTGAGCGGTCGCGAGCTCGAATCCCACTGGGGCCATTCATTTGTGTGATGAACACGAATGTTTGTACTCTAGTCATGGGTATTTATAATATTATGTATGTATTTAAAGTTATATACATGTAGTGTGTCAATTATCTGGTATCCATAACACAAGCCTCATAGCTTACCATGGAACTAAATGGTGCTGTGTGTTGATGTCCCAACATATTTATTTTATTTATTAAATATCTGTATGGCTAATACAAAATTTAGATTGAAAGGAACTTCAAGTTGAGAGTTCTAGATACTATAAATTGCAAAGTAATTTAATTTATTCTTTCTTTAATTATATAAACGTCGTCGAGTCCAAGTTTTGATAGTTTACATTACTTTTCGACATTTTTCTACGTAGATTTTAACTTGAACATTTTTACTCGCAAAAAATGCATTGCACTTTCTACGAGAGACCAACGGTCGAATATTCTAATTAACCTAAATACGTAATCGAAAATGCTATCAGTTCAGAAAATGTGTTCCATTTCATATGTATGTTAAAATCAAAGCCTTTTTGAATAAATAAAATAATTTTAAAATAGGGGAAGCCCTTTCAATTTGTAAATCTATATTAATATTATAAAGCGGAAAGATTTCTTTGTTTGTAATTGATAAACTCCGAAAGTACAAAACAGATTTTAATAATTCTTTCACTAACAGATAGTATTATCCCAAAAAATTAAAAGCATATATGCTTAGCTGAGTTGAGGTTTTCTGTAGTGAGGTTTAGTGTTGCTAGTTGGAAAAAAAGTTGCTAACCTTTTTTATATTTTACCAAATATACTTGTACTGTTTTTATATTATAAACTAGCATTGCCCGCAGCTCCGCCCGCGTTCAGATGACCAAAACCAAATTCCTAGGTTTTACATATTAGTATATTCTTTCATTGCAGTTTTTGTACGTTTTTCAAAAATGAGACATTTTCCCGCGGTAAAAAGTATCCTATATATTGACCTGGATAACCAGCTATCATCATACCAAATTTCATCAAAATCCGTCCAGTGGTTTTTCCGTGATGTGGTAACAGACAGACAGACACAAAAATTCTAAAAACTATAGATTTGACCTCTGTATCGGTAGTAAGGTCTATTTCAATAAGATTTTCCAAAAAATATTTCATGTACAGATTTGGCTTAGTTAGAATTTTATTATATGTATAGATATAATTTTTTGACTACGTAATTTTTAGCTGTTTATTTGAACAATACAATACTAACGCTTATAAAAATAAATTATATCATCATCACAAGCACTCAAGAGGTATTTGCTCTTTATGTAATTTTGTTTTAATAATACACTTTAGAAGATAATGGAAAATTAAAATAAATTACGACTTATATCAAATGGATTTAGGGATGGTTTACATAAATATGTAAACAAAACTCACTTATGTTTTGACCTGAGTGAACAACTAGAAACACCTGCACTATCATATACGGGCCCCGAAATCGGAACTTGCGGACTCCGTTTATATACAAGGCATTCAGCTTTATTGATATAGAACCTATTTGAAACACAATGGCGTCAACATATTTGAATTCAGTATGTTTTTTGCTAAAGTTTTTGGAATGTCATCCCTAGTGCGCTTGACTTAAAGGCTTTATCCGCTTCAACAGAGTGCGAGCGTCGATTTGTACCGTACGGTGGACCGTATATAAGTGATTTCGCTGCATTATGGTTTTTATTTTCTGAACAGTAAAAACTGTTATTGCGTAAGGCTATTTAATGCATGCTAGGGTTGCGGGGTGTAGGAGGCTGGCAGCCTGCCAGTTGAACAGGAGGTAGACTCATGCCCAGAAGGCCTCAACCTTTTATCCATTCAGAGTAGAGAGCTGTAATAATAAAATTGTCTGGCCGTTTTAGAATGCCGACAGCTAGCCTCATAACTAGATTGAATATTTAATTTGCCTAAACTAGCGACTCAATGAAATTAAATAGCATCTATTTCGCCTATAACGATATCTCGTTAGTGAGAACAATAAAATCGATATTTTTTTATTATATTATCTAGTAACTGAATTTTATAATTGATACTATTTAAATACGTTGCACAAAATTGTATACTTTTATTTTTCACTCATTATCGCTTTATAGATTATAGATTTTTTGTATATATAATAAGTACACAGTAATAATTAAAGACAAAATGAGTAAAATAAAATTTCATTAAAGAATACCACTTTCTGTACAGTTTTAAACATAGTTAAAGCTTAAGCAACTCCAGCCACACTCCAGCAACGTTTTTTATATATAAAAAAAAATACTTTGCCACACCCGATAACGAACCGAGAACGGACTGTAGTCGACACTATAGTGTGGAGCAGCCATGAATAGTTCATATATTAGAAACATTGACATTGACTTTGAAACGGAAATCGAACTTCCGACTTCTAGCGAAATAGTATTACTGGACAGCGTTTTAATGAATTTCTGTTTGTTGATTAAAGAAATTTTAATTTTAATCACGAACATTTAATGATATGTTGTTTTAAATAACAAATTACTAATTATTGTTTAAATAATTGTTTAACGACCTACCATTGTGCCCAAATATAATACACTCGCCGGCCTATAAATATAAATATCACCTTTAATGCTTTTACTTTTATTTTATAGCAACACTCAGAGTAAGTTATGGGAGTTCAAAAATTATTGCTTCATTTTAATATAGGTTGATAAAATTAAAATTTTTACTTAACAAAGCGTAGCTTATAAGCTTTAATATTCTGTATTAAAAAGAAATTTTCAATATTACATGTATTCTTCTGTATGTTACGCTTGAACTAGACAGATGATTGCAATTTCTATTATATTAGTTACTTATTTATACACCTAGTTATTATATAGTTATCGTCTCTAGTTTTATCCTTCGTGTGGCATATACGGCTCGTGTACATAAATGTTAACCCTAAATTATAAGACTGATTTTACTATCAATGTCTCTCAAAAAATTCTTTTTAACAAAAAAGGTAACACTTTTAAAATCATCTAAAAGTAATTACCGACCTTTGGGGTAGATTTCTGTTGAAATTTATCTAGTACATCTTAGAGGTATTATGTATGACTTATTTATTTGAAAAGAATTATGAAAATCAATCCATTTAAGGCGAAGATATTGTGTTTCATCCATATAAAAAAAAACAAATGAATTGGGCTCATCCATTTTAAAATGGGTTAGAAAATGCTGGCGCAAGTCTATTTAGAATAATATTAATATGTACATGTAGGTACTTTCAAAACTTATTACTTCGCTAAATCTGGATGTTGTTGGATGGTCCGTCCTATTAGTTTTCATACTAAAAATTTTTTAATATATTAAAAAAAAAAATATCTTGAGCAGCCTGTATAGACCGTTGTATTACAAACCATTTATACGCTAGTGCAGTGACAAGCCACTGCTGTCTCGAAATAATATAATCAACGCAAGTTAGTGATATTCTTACCTGTTTTTAATAGATTTATGTTTAAGTTTAATTAATTACCGCGTATGAATCCGCAGTGCACGGGAAAATCATACATGGTTTTTGTTGCGCTGTTGGTGTTTAGATTAGTGTTTTAAAATTTAAATAAATTTTAAATAAAAAAAAATACATGGGTAAAGAATTCTCGTCTTAGGGTTTCGCTTACGCCCAAAGCCTGAATGCTTATACACAATAGTAACTATTTTCCATCGAGAACATATTTGTGTTATTAAGACGGAAAAACTTAAGAACACCAAATACAAACGAAAAAAGAAATAAAATCATTTATACCAGAAACCTTTGCAGGCGTATAGAATAACCCACCACAATCACAATCGGAGTTTCATCACAATCGGTTCAATGGCTTAGGAATGCATAGAGGATATAGGAACATTCATTTTTATTTATATAGATTTACTGGTAGCGTCACTTTATTGTAAATTTCTCTATCGTATTCTACTCTTTACTTCTCCACGTCATGTATCTACTAAATTTCATCCAAATCTGTCCAGCCGGTTAGCGTGAACGAGTAACTTACACATCACACATGTGATTATCACTGGTGCAAAAGACAAGTCTAATTATATATTTCTCTTGTAAACATTTTGTGGCACGTAATATTATTAAACATTAATTGTATAATATAAATAAATGTGGTTTTCAGTTAATCATGAAAGGCGCATCAGTAAAATTGACCACAAATTATATACTGTACATTAAATTCAGATGTAATGCAAACACGTATATATGCCAAAAGAATTTTGGATCCTGTTTCATATTATATTTATATATTTTTACAGATTTCCGAAATAAAAAGGTTTGATTTTTTATAGCATTGCTGGCACCGACTTGGAAAATATCTGATTAGGTATCTATTCTAAATGAAAACCCCCATTTAGTTATTTTTTACATTTTAGTGCCTGGAAGTCGGTTAAATACAATGATAACATTGGAAATAATAACTTTAATCAATTAGTTCGTGACTAGTCAGACATTAATGCGTCTATAAGAAACCGTATTACTTCATTTGAATTGTGCTATAAGCTTACAGTGAAATCTAATCATTTGTGAAGCCATTGCGAGAAACTCCCCGGAGTCATGTGTATGAGTACTTACAATAAATCGAATTATAAATTATAATTTATTAAATGTACATGTAATTTGAAACAAGTTTAAGGAACAAGTAACTAATATAAATGCTATATCAGACTATTATTACAATTGTGAAAGTTTGTATGTGTGTATGTATGTATATGTATATGTTTGTTACACCTTCACTACTGAAACGGCTGAATGAATTTGTATGAAATTTAGTAGCTACACAGAAGTAACACAAAAAACTGTTAGAAAATGGTGCTGTCAGTATATCCATACTAATATTATAAATGTGTGAGTTTGTGAGGATGGATGGATGTTTGTTACTCTTTTACGCCAGAACGGCTGAACGGGTCTGGATGAAATTTGGCACAGAGTTAGATTTTAGTCTGGAAATGCATATAGTCAGCTTACATATAGTATACTTTTTATCCCGGAAAAATGTTCCCATGTTCATGTTCCCGTGGGATAGATTTGTTATGACGATAGTAAATAAAACTAGCTTACCATATGCTTCATAATAATCTTAAATTCAGTTATTTACTCATTGACTGACAATTTTCTTACAAAATGTAAGAAAATACTATAGATTATTTACATTCACTTTGCAAAGACAACGTTTACAAAGAACATATACTTATAAAAATATACTAACGCCACCACATCACATTCGAACTTATAGGGGTGTGAACATAACCAAAAAATAATTCAATAAATATTTTTCTACGAGCTTCAATAGTTACTATGTTATATACACATATATCAAGCAGTGAGGAGGCTGAGTACACACACTTGAAATAAAAAATAAACAAAGAAATTATAAAACTTTTATTTGAAATGCGAAAATAGCATTTAAATAGAAAAGGCTGTGAAAACCGACTCTTTTTACGTACCATCAAATAATAGTTTTCAAATTGTTGGCGAAAATTCGTATGCAAGCGCCACCGCGGCGGACGGCTAACTTTGGAACAACACTAGGCATAAATTTCACCAAATGGCGCTGACAGTTCTGCCAAAAAAACTGAAGCCCTCAGTTTTCCTTTTATAGCCATAAACTTTAGTTTCGTGTCCCCATTTCGCTTTATTTAAAAATTTATTCAACTTAGCAATTTAACTTCAAAGCAGAGCGTAACTACAATTGTGATAGTCTACGATTGTTTAAATTGTATTAAAAGTTTTGTATCAACTTCTACGCGATTATTTTTTAAGTTATAGATTTTTTAATAGCATTATCTGCCTTATCATGATAACTAGTAAAATTTAAAAAAAAAATAGAACTATAAATCCAAAATTTAATGTAGGAAATCTACACAGATACATGAAATTGAAGTGTCTGTTTGTAATGTCGAAATAATAGCTTTTTACTAAATGTATATGAAATTATAAGGAAAACAGTAGAAAAAGGTAAAAATTATAAGGAAAACACAATTTTTTAAAATTATTTTTCTCTGTCTGTTTGTTCCGGCTAATCCACGAAACGGCTAAACTGATTTTGACGGAATTTTCACTGGCCTATAGCAGATGTTATAAGGAGTAACTTAGGCTACTTTTATTTTAGAAAAAAAATTAGGGTCCCACTAAAAAAAATTAAAACGTACCTAGGAATGCACCCGAGCAAAGCTAGACTAAGTCGCTAGTCAAGTAAGTTTAGTAAGCTAATAAACGTTTGAATATAGATTCATCGACTAGGATTATTTGCAGAAGTTTTAGAGCTGGTCATAACTCCCGTGTCTAATTCATCCGTAAAACGCCCCTGAAACAAACAAGTTTGGTAAAATATTTCAGAAGTACAAACAGTTTTTCTTCCTGAAGCCACTTTATCCTGACAAATGGGACCTGCATTATTGCGGCCTACCAGGACCGAATGTAAGACCTTTAGGTCGACGCTTATTAATCGTAATGTTCCCTATTATTTCGGTACATCTACACTCATTACGAACAATTTCATTCAGTATGAAACAAAGTTCGTAGCTAATCAAAATTTCAATTTTCTAAGCAAATTCCTAAATTGAATCTAGTGCACCAACAGATTCCCCTTTATGTGCATGTTTCAATCCCATTTCCATTTCGAAAATGAAATTATCATGTTGAAAAACGAAATTCCCCCGCATCCGACAGCCACTATACCCGCTAAATCTTATACTCGTACAACTGATCCTGTTTATCCCCGCTTAACACCTTCTACGGGATGCTGCACGGTATAAAACTGTATGGAGCGTGGAAGAAATAAGATTGTGAATGTGAATTTGTTCTTTATTCTTGTGCACTTTAAAGTATTTGTTTCTTATCTGCCTATTGTTTGAAACGTACTATAATATAAATTGGCATAAATGTATACAGTGTTTTCCAAGATTTATTCCATACTAGCATTGCCCGTGGCTCCGCCCGCGTTCACGTGACCAAAAACCAAATTCTTAGGTTTTACATATTAGTGTACTCTTACATTGCAGTTTTTGTATTTTTCTCAGAAATGAGTCACTTTCCCGCGGTAAAAAGTATCCTACATGTTGACCCGGATAACCAGCTATCACCATACCAGATTTCATCAATTCCCTCTAGTGTTTTTTCTGTGATGCGGTAACAGACAGGCAGACAAAAATTCTAAAAAATATAGATTCGGCCTCTATATCGATAATAATGTTTATTTCAATAAGATTTTCCAAAAAATATTTAATGTACAGATTCGACTTAGTTAGAATTTTAGTATATGTGTAGATAAAGTATATCTAATTTTTGAACTTGAATAATAAATCAAGCACAGCAAAACTCTGTTAATTCCTAATAATGATATAATTCAAATTAAATTTTGATTTTATTTAAGAAGATTATTTCATTTTTTCTCTGGCATTTCTGAGAATTCAATTAAACAATGTAGATATCAAACTAATTTATAGGGTGGCGAGCCTAACTTTATCGTTTTATTAGCTCTTACATAAAACTACAATTACTCATACCTATCAAACAATATATATAAATTATGTTAATTATTTGTAACACTTTAAATTACGAGCAAGCATAAATTAGAATTGATTGAACTATTATTCATACTGATAAGTCATCCGTCAAAAGTAAAATCGACTTAGATGTTGTATTGTCCTACAGTGAAAGAAGTTCCTCTTTAATAACAAAAATAAAAACAGAATTCAGAAATTCACGTACATATTTAGTAAAAAAATAATAATTTTGTTTAAAAAAAATATTTAGGACACAAATTGGCGCCTAGGATCCGCCATTTTGATTGTTAGTGATATTTTTAGATGAGATGTTTAGTGATATCTATATACCATTCGTGTAATCGAATCGAATAAAGCATGAATCATCAAAATCGGTTAATATGTTTAGTAATTACAAAGGAACATAGGGTTGGACATACATACATACAGGTCAAACACACAACCCTCCTTTGGGCTTCGCCGCAGGCGGGCAATTATAAGTATGACAAAAGTTTCTATTTTTGTTACGTCCTTCGCTCTGAAACGGTTAGACGAATTTCAATGTAATTTAGTCCACAATTTTACGATAAGTAACAATATATATATATATATATATATATATATATACTGTAGATTAGAAGCGAAGTGAGAGCGAGAGCAATTCACTAGCACTACAAAATATAGTTTTGTTTTGGAGTGAACCTCAGTAACTTTTCAATCATATAGTATCGTAATATATCCTTTCAAAAACTAACCTAATTCTTCTTTACACTCACGCTATTCAATAATTTCTAGACCAAGCAAATTAACGAGTTGATTAATTTTGGTGGTTTCTATTACCGGATTAACCACCATCTGTCAGTAATAGCAATGCAGTATGTATGTGCGTTTCTGTTGGCCTCGGCCTCTCGCTACCGGCACTGCGGAGAATTCATAGATAACACCGAATATTCAATTTTCGCATTTCGGACTTATTCATTGATTACCATATTCATGAATGTTTTATAATAATAATTTATATATGTACTAGTTATATATAAAGCTTTAGTAAAGCGAAGTAGCGTTGGTATTAAGATATAATTTTTTATTGACCGACTTAAAAGAAAGGCGATATCGAGATTTGTATGTAGGTTTTTTTGTTTATGTTACGTGATATCTTCACCAATCATGAAACGTTTTTCATGTTTCTTGTTTTAGTAATTAGTTTCTACTAAGGAATCTCTCACACAAAGGGCAGACTAAATACTTTTGATTGGATAAATTGATTTTGAGTTGGTGACCTTTTAATTTTATTTGAGACATCATATGAAATTTTACCTATTATATATCCCACGGGATCCCTAAATAAAATAACATAAAAATCTTCTATAGCACTTCGGGCCTCATATTATATGCAAAAATTCCCGTTACTGCTACTGAAAGAAGGACGAACTAAAAAATATAAGGATACTTTCACATAAACGGTAAACCTAATTTCTATCTAATATATAAATATCTCGTGTCACAGTGTTAGGGGTCGCACTCCGCATAAATGGCTCGACCGATTTTAATGCTTTTTTTTTGTATATTTGATAGGTACGAGAATAGGTCGTAGGTGTTTTTCACCCTCCTACCCTCATCCCCCATTTTTTAATTGCGATTTTAGTATTTTTATATGAAGAATATTATATAAAAACACAGCAACAAACCCGAGCGAAGCAAGGGTGAGTCGCTGTACAAAATAAAGCCAAAGAGTTCTGCTAGTATCTATATACATTTTAAGGATAGAGAATGGTATGAATATAATGTAACCCACTTTAATTCCGTTCTCTTAGTGATTTACATAACAAAGGCTATATCGAAAATATACAACATTGCAAAATTAGGTATTATAATTTTAATTATCAAGTTATATAAAGGGGAATAAAGCGTGGCTTAGTGGAGTAGTAATTGAGTCATACTGCTTCTTAACGGGTTGCGAGTTCAATTTTTGCAATTTGCTTGTTTTTTTAATGCATTTTTTTTTGTATTTTATAGTACATATAAAATAACAAAATACAAGCTTTTACAATATTTTTAACAAAAAGTGAAATTCAGTTGAGTTTCTATAATTTTGAGTTAACAGATACACAGTATAAAAATACTAGTCTTCTTTTTAGGGTTCCGTAGAGTGCCAAGGGTTTTCTTTAATTATGAGAGAATTAGGTGAAGTAAATCTATTTTTTACTAAAGATTTCCCCCTAGGTGCTTAACAGTAGTTTACTCCAGGTCTTAGTCTATTTGTGTTTATTTATTATGGTAGTCCGATGATTACGCTACAAGCAAAAGCGTAGAGAATTGAAAATCAAATATAAATAATTATTAAATATGTTGGGACATTAACACACAGCACCATCTAGTTCCATGGTAAGCTACGAAGCTTGTGTTATGGATACCAGATAGTCGATTCACATATTATAACTTTAAATACATACATATGATAAATATAAACACCCATCACTGGACTATAAACATTCGTGCTCATCACACAAATGAATGGCCCCAGCGGGACTCGAACCCGCGACCGCTGCCATAGCAAGTATTACTACTATAAACTAAGCCAAACGAGTCCATCATACATAATTGAGTTTAAAATTCATAAATATATTAAATTAATATAAAAATACATTAAATAACAACATTTACTCTTTATCTATAAAAAACTTCTTACGAGAAGAATATAAAATGGATGCGGCAATATAAATTTACACTACACCCGCCATTGAAATAAATGTGAAACGACGTTATAAGGAATATCCTACTAAAAATAAATTTGTAGCAATAACAAAGTACCATCACGATATAACCAGATTCAGCCGAACCGTGACTTTGCCATTACGGTCGTATGAGCCGTTATTCACGAACAGAAATTACTATAAAAATCGAATTTTCGATGAACCCGGTAATGTATTCATACGCATTTCCCACATGTCATGCCAGTGCACGGAGCATGAACTTCGTTCGCCAATTTGCGACGTGATGCGATTACAAAATTATCGATTGATACCTAATTGTTGGTCGTAATTCAGAATGTAAATATAATTTCTGAAAGAAGGGGACTATTAAGATGATTGTAGATATAGTTAATTTATTACTTTATAAAATGTATTAGTATTATTTTATTTATGTACTGTACAAATGTTTATACCAAAATGATTGATTAAGTGATTGGAGAATTGTTTATAATGTTAAAAAAATATTTATTTACGATATACATACATATGTTGAAGAAATCGACATGTGACAAATATTCTAAGTATGAAATGGAATCCAAACATAGAAATTTTTACATAAAATACCCATAATCTACATGTAAATAAATATTTCACACAAAAGTTGTTGATTGCTAAACATACTTTAATGACGAAAAGTGTCCTAAATCGAATATGATCTCTACCAATGGGATTTTAAAAACAACAACATACACACAAAAAATCAACCGAATCGAATAGGTACCTCTTCCTTTAGAAGTCGGTCAAAAATAATGTATAGGTCTATTTCGTTAACACGTCCCTGATGGTCAAGGAAATACTTGTTTATTTCTTCTCATGATTAATTGTAATTACACAAATACGTATAATTGGACTAATTGGCTTCCTGACTTCATAATGAAAGCAAAATCTTGCTTGAATTCTGTAAGATATATTATGTTTATATATTTATAGAGTAACTAGCATTACCCGCGGCTCCGCCCGCGTTCAGATGACCAAAAACCAAATTCTTAGGTTTTAAATATTAGTATACTCTTACATTGCAGTTTTTGTATTTTTTCTCAGAAATGAGATATTTTCCCGCGGTAAAAAGTATCCTATATGTTGACCCGGATAACCAGCTATCACCATACCAAATTTCATCAAAATCCTTCCAGTGGTTTTTCTGTGATGCGGTAACAGACAGACAGACAGACAGACAAAAATTCTAAAAACTATAGATTCGGCCTCTGTATCGATAAAAATGTTTATTTCAATATGATTTTCCAAAAAATTTTTAATGCACAGATTTGGCTTAGTTACAATTTTATTATATGTATAGATTTAATAACTAAAAAAATCAGTTAAAAACTGTAATTTTTTTATAAAACGTGTATAAGTGAAATCATTGTTAAATTAATCATTTACTTATTTATGTAATTAAATTACATAACTATATACTAAAAAGATTAGATTATTATTTATTTCAACACATCAGACAAGCGAAATTCAAGATACGAGAAGTCATCTGTTATAGTGTCATCTTTGATTTTCTTTTTACGCCAACCTCACGAAATATTGCCAATATAATACATTTAGAACTATTTGCTTTTGTCCACGGAATGTGACGACTAACCTTTTCCTTTCCATTATTTGTTGTGTTATTGAATTATGTTTTCTTTCTATATTTATGGCACATAATATCACAAGGTTACTTGTTCGTTATCTATACATATAATAAAATTGTAACTAAGCCGAAACTGTACATTAAATATTTTTTGGAAAATCTTATTGAAATAAACATTATTATCGATGCAGAGGCGAATCTATAGTTTTTAGACTTTTTGTCTGTCTGTCTGTCTGTTACCGCATCACAGAAAAACCACTGGAGGGATTTTGATGAAATTTGGTGTGGTGATCGATGGTTATCCGGGTCAACATATAGGATACTTTTTACTGCGGGAAAATATCTCATTTCTGAGAAAAAATACAAAAACTGCATTGTGAGATTATACTAATATGTAAAACCTAAGAATTTGCTTTTTGGTCATCTGAACGCGGGCGGAGCCGCGGGCAATGCTAGTTATGTATATAGCATCAGTCAAAACTTTGAGTGTGCTAACTATATCGTCTATTCTAAAACTGACGACGTAATATATAATATTTTTAAACAGAACTAAAAATATTTTTAAAACTTAATATTCGTCTTAGTGGATTATTACTATACGAGTATATAGGTATAATAATTTAACTTTATAAAAATAGATAATGAAATAATATCCCCTGAGTAATAGTCCCGCTGAGATTCTTTCACCAGTTCTTCTCAGGTCTGAGGCTTCTTCTTTCCTAACTGGTAGTAGACTCATGACGTTCAGTAAAAAATTGTAATAATTTAATGCTGAATAAAATATTTTGAATTTTGAATTTTTACTAATTACTTTATTTTTAGTAGATCAACAGATATAACAGTGAATAGACACATATTTTATCCAATACATGGAAAAGTTGTATTAGATGCAAAATATATATATATATATATATATATATATATATATATATATATATATATATATATATATATATATATATATATATATATATACACATACATACCTACGTCATATCCCTTGCGGGGTAGCCATAGAATTTATTCATTATACGTTCGTCCGAGGGGTTCTCGGACTTTTGAACTCTTTCAGTATATACTTGGCCTACAAAAATCCATCGGGGTCTTCACCTACTTCGCCTTTCACTTTATGCAGCAGAGTATATTATAATATACTAACGACTTACGCTCACGTCACTCGGGTCCCCTAGGGATGGTTTAGGAACACATAGAAGAAAAACATACAAAGAAACATTCATTTTAATTTATATACATATATATTCTATACCAATATGAAAAGCTGAAAGCCTGATTATATTAATTAATCGGCTTAAATTCGTCAGTTCACATAAAGAGATTGGCGTTTTTGCGAAAGGGCTATTTATGTATTGGGGCAAATTAAAAGATGTGAAAAATATATAAAAGGGAAAACAACTCTTTCTTCGAAAAGGCGAATCTTTTCTTTGTTATTTAACTCATTCTTATTTTATTTATTATTTTGGAACAATGTTTATGTTTAGTAAATATTTAAAAAAAAATCTCTGAAATCACTAATAAACTTTGTTTATCTGTATATATAATATATTTATATAAATTGTTTTTATATATTGTGTAAATTATAATCTATATACATAAAAATAACCTTATTAATAAATGCCTATTTATAATAAGAATTAAGTTAAATCGCTTGTATTTACATATAGTATATAGAAAGAATTTCTTAAAATCTTGATACTTGAAAATTTATTTTAGTAGTAAAAAGTGCAAAATAAAAAACATAGCATTTTAAGATCTCAGATGCAAACCTTACTATTACCTTATCACGATACTTTGTTTTATCCTTATCTTGACGAATGGCGCTGGTATTACAAGCCATCGCATCTTTTCCCTGTTGATAACATTTGCTAAAATTTCTCCTTTTGTTTGGAAAAGGTAAGCAAAGCTTTATATAATAAACCTTAGCTTCAATGGCATAATAAAACTTTATTATAGCTTGTGGAAATCTTAACAGGTATTTTTATTAATATCAGAAATTATTATAATATTTGTTAGATAAAACTCATTTTTGAACGTGATATAAACATTTTGTAATATGATTATTACAAAATGAGTAACGGCTATGCTAAAAATGTGATAAGATGTGGTGAAGTTTGTGTGAAAATAATGTTTTACTTTATACTTACCTTGATATAATTATTAAGTTATTTGGCATTTTTCAAAACTTAACATTTTACGTCTTTCGTACCCCCAAAGGAGTTAAAAGAACTTGTAATTGAAGTAATATATATTACGATTGACCCGCCCTCACATATTGCTTATTATCATTTATTTGAAAAATTTAAAAAATATTGAAACTTTAAAATAAAATTTCAAAAAAAACAGATCTTTTTATCTCTTACTCCCCTTGCATCATCATCCCATCCTCCGATCATAATCGGGGCTCGAGTTTTTTAAAAGAATAGACTTAATATGGCAGCTACCTACATACACTTTAATAGGACGCTTAAGTGCGTTACACGCAGATTGCTATTATAAAGCATTCTCAATGGTCAATTTATTTATTAGGTTTATTTACAATCACAATAATACACATAAATATAAAAGATAGACCTAAGAACTAGGAACTAAATGTATTGATTACTTACAAATAAACACAGCTTGCACAGAAATAAAGTTTTTAAAATATTATACAAAATATATTTTAGACGTAGTATCTTTTTTCTAAATTAATCAATAAGTAGGTACACAGTTACATTAATTTAACAATTATAACATTATATAAGACTACCAAAGCATTAATTTAGCAATTTGATGCAAATGGTTTTGCGGAATTTGGCTAAGGAATCAGCAAATTCTATATATTATATTCTATCTATACATATAATAAAATTGTAACTAAGCCGAATCTGTACATTAAATATTTTTTGGAAAATCTTATTGAAATAGACATTTTTATCGATACAAAGGCCGAATCTATAGTTTTTAGAATTTTTGTCTATCTGTCTGTTACCGCATCAACGAAAAACCACTGGAGAGATTTTCATGAAATTTGGTATGGTGATAGTTAGTTATCCGGGTCAACATATAAGATACTTTTTACCGCGTTAAAATATCTCATTTCTGAGAAAAAATACAAAAACTGCAATGTAAGAGTATACTAATATGTAAAACCTAAGAATTTGGTTTTTGGTCATCTGAACGCGGGCGGGGCCGCGGGAAATGCTAGTATAAATATAAACATGAAGTAATGAAGACTTGATCACTTCATATACCTAATAAAGATCTGTCTTACTATTTTTGTCTAACTCAAAGATTTTTGCTTAGAATCTGATGACTCAAAGATTGCGTACAATCTTCAAATATGATAATGAAAGTATAAAACTATTGCGTAGTGTACGCACAAACAGACAAATGCGGTTAGCGATTTCATTGATATTCTTTTAACATTTTAAAGATATTAGAATAAAAAGCAACAAGGTGAAGCTGGGGAAGATCGCGAGTATTCAATACATTCCATTAGAATAAACATATTAACGCAAATAGCGTAAATGCGAACTGTCGTGCGTGATTGACTATCTGGTAGACTAATAATCGCGACCTAATTACTCAGTGTTACTTAATACATCGATGTATTAATGTAACGAACGCATATATTAATATTAAATTATAAATTATGATTATGAAAAGTGAATATTTTATATTATTGTTAAGTAATATAGTATTATTTTAAAAATTAATCATTTATTATGTATAATACATACATATATATGTATGTACATATATACAAGCAAAGTTAGTTTTTCACTTCTGTTTATTAACCAATTTATAATTAACTAGTATTGCCCACGGCTCCGCCCGCGTTCAGATGACCAAAAACCAAATTCTTAGGTTTTACGTAATAGTATACTCTTACATTGCAGTTTTTGTATTTTTTCTCAGAAATGAGATATTTTCCCGCGGTAAAAAGTATCCTATATGTTGACCCGGATAACCATACCAAATTTCTTTAAAAATCCTTCTAGTGGTTTTTCTGTGATGCGGTAACAGACAGACAGACAAAAATTCTAAAAACTATAGACTCGGACTCTGTATCGATAATAATGTTTATTTCAATAAGATTTTCCAAAAAACATTTAATGTACAGATTCGGCTCAGTTAGAATTTTATTATATAGAAGACAAAACAGCTCAATATTATTCCTCTGTTTTTCAACCGATTTTCTTTTTTTGCTTAATAGCTTTGGAGACGCTGTAGTGTCATTAATAAAAAAAAATTGAAACAATTATATTTTTTTAATTTTATACATTGTAGATAACAAAAAACGAAATAATTCAATATTTCTTCTATGTTTATCAACCAATATTCTTTTTTTTTGTTTAGTAGCTTTTGACGTAACATCTCAAGTCTGGTATAAACCAAGGAGCTTTATATTTCTGAACACGAGTCGTGAACCTACATATAAGTAAGTACGTTTTAATATTCTATTCATTGATCAATTTATCCGAGTTTTAGCCGTAAACCCGTAGAGATTTATGAATAATTTAAATTTAATCGACCGAACTATTCAGTCTCAAACATATGTCGCGCTTGCTATAGATTTATTAGGGTAGCAGCTATTTTATTCGAGGTCGCCGATACGGTGTAAGAGAGATAGTGTGATATATTCCTAAACTAAATAGAATTATGTTCTGATACAACAAGTTATAGAGCTACTTTATGGTATAGATATGTGATGCTATCTTAATGTTGTTTTAGGTCGCTAGACTAAGTAAAGGATCTGTTATCTTTTTCTTTACTTTTGCCACTGGTATTGCAAATTCGGTGGATATGACTATTGTAGAGCAAGAAATCTATACATAAAATTAAATTGTAACTAAGCCGTATCTGTACATTAAATATTTTTTGGAAAATCTTATTGAAATAGACATTATTATGGATACAGAGCCCGAATCTATAATTTTTAGATTTTTTTCTGTCTGTCTGTTTGTCATTCCGTGCGTCTATCTGTCTTTGACCGCATCACGGAAAAAATCACTGGAGGGATTTTGATGAACTTTGGTATGATGATAGCTGGTTATACGGGTCAACATATAGGATACTTTTTACTGTGGGAAAATATCTCATTTCTGATAAATCTATACTAAACGTTAAAACGTAAGTATGACGAACTCGAGAGTAGCGAGGGTGAGTCGCTAGTATTAAAATAAGGCTCAAGATTTTAAGACGACGAGATAAATGAGGGAACACTTTATGTTTGGGAGATGGATAAAATAACTAGAATGTGATAGAGAAGCAAACAGGTACTCGAGTGATCCAGGCGCAGTATATACAGTAATAGATACAGCTGTGTACACGTCTTATTGAACTAAGACGATTGACATTGAAAGGTTGATGTTGAAATGGTATACAAAAACCCATCTTACATTTATATAATAATATTAGGTTTACATCTGAATGAATTTAATTTATTTATTACGCTTCTTAGGAATATATACGCGATATCTATGTAAAATTTAAAGTTGTACTTAAATACGTACAATTTTGTATGTGTTTAGCATATATATATATATATATATATATATATATATATATATATATATACAATACCTGATTAGAAACCTTAAAGAATTACCTCAGCTATTAAGAAACATTTGTAAAATATTTAAACGTTAAAATATTATAAAATATTAGTTAGAATAGGTATTCGTATTTACTTAATGGCTACTCTACTTGTAATAATTAATAATCTACATTGATGTAATATAAAATGATCTATACATGGTATATTTACTATACCATATAATTTCAGTGAAGATTTCAATTTAGAAATAACTGAGTTTAAATTATCTTTGTACTTTCGTCTAAATCTGGTTTGTTAACTAAATTAGGACTAGATCGAGTTCTGATAAGTAAATTGCTTTACTATTTTGTTTACTACTTGGATTATCAACTATAGGGTCTTTTAAACATCACCTTGTCGTGGTGAGCTTGGCGTCCGCAAACCAAGCCAGGCGCGAAGCCAAGAGACACGGAGGTGATCAACTTCCATGGGCGGTGTACCATGCTGGCTGCTCCTGGTACTTCTCTGACAGCAGAGTGGACCGTAGGAGCAACTCCTTCGTAGTGTGGTCTGTTTCAGCAGACCTGCCGTCGGGGGATCTTAGTTGAGTGCGTAAGCAATCCTATGACGCCCCATTAAGACGAGGGAGATTCCTTTGGGTTTTAGTGGGTAGTACTGGCTTTTCCAGCCGGTGAGTCGCACTTAACCATTATGGTATGCGTAAATGCATTTCCGTTTCAAATAATAGTCACATGTATTTACGATACGGATATCTGAAACAAATGGTTCTATTCGTATCAAGTACTGGGATGAACCAATTCGCCTCAACGGGCAATGAATAATTTCTTTAGTCATGTCGGTGCCAGCCTGCGACGATCTTCCTTCTACTATGGCAATAAATTCTAATACCTACAAGCAAATTTACAAATGTACAGCAGAATATGTGAGCCTGAATTACGTTTATAGTAATTTGGCGTACTGTTTCGTAGATGTATTGAAATTAATTGTATACTGACACATATACATAGGGTTTTATGTAAGAAGTTCGTAATGACAATTGAAAAAATAAATATGAGAAGAATATTTTCTACTAGCATTACCCGCGGCTCCGCCCGCGTTCAGATTACCAAAAACCAAATTCTTGGGTTTTACATATTAGTATACTCTTACAATGCAGTTTATGTATTTTTTCTCAGAGATGAGATATTTTTCCGCTGTAAAAAGTATCCTATATGTTGACCCAGATAACCAGCTAGCACCATGCCAAATTTCATTAAAATCCTTCCAGTGGTTTTTCTGTGATGCGGTAACAGACAGACAGACAGATAAAAATACTAGAAACTATAGATTCGGCCTCTGTATCGATAATAATGTTTATTTCAATAAGATTTTCCAAAAAATATTTAATGTACAGATTTGCTTAGTTACAATTTTTATTATTCGAGTATGTATAGATTGTTACAGCTCAAAAATTCTCATAGAGTTCGAACAATGAATCGAAAACGTCAATTCGTCGAGTCATTTCTGATTGTTCGTTATTCTTAATTTTAATATTAATAATTTATTTTATTTTATTTTTAGTGTTTAAATGGATCATAAATAAAATAATAAAGTTTAGAAATATTATTGTTTTATTTATGGCCTTTTCCGCGATAAAACTTTTAGGTTAATAGCTAATACCTATTTTGTAGCACTTAAATTACAGAACTTTAGGTTTTATCGTTCAAAGTAATCATGCTTCTAGTTTTTGTTAAATTTTGTTAGAGCGAAATTATGTCATAAATAATTTTTTTTAAGGTATAATATTAAAATGAAACTTGGCCTAATTCAGTGTGGTTTTGGGATATTTTATCTAATGCGGAGTCTAAATTGTGTGGAGTCTAAATGTTTGTATTTTATTTTGTTTTATATATTTCTTTGACATGTCAAGCAATGTATTTCTCTGGAGGCATTTGGCTGCTAGCTGAAATACAGGTTTCCTAGTTCAGCTACAGATGCTTCATTCACTTAATAGCAATATTGTTCATTTGGTTTAAATTATTTTGTAAAAACTTGTAAACATTTTTTGGATAATAAATTATTATATTATTATAGTAAGCTGTGAGTGTTGTTCTTGTCCAGTGTCCACTCCTTAGAAAAGAATGACAAAATCATTATTTTCATAGCCCGCATATTAATAAGAATATATTGTATAGTAATTGTAAATAAATGATATAAAAAAACTAAGAGCTCATCTTTAGCTAGAACTAAAAAGATTTATTTTGAAGCTGTAGGTATATTTTATTATGTAAAAACCTAGCGGCTCACTATAGGTCATCCCAAGTGGTAATTGTGGCCAGGGGTAAGCATATAAATCACTCACTACTTTCCATAATATCTTATATTATACCATCAATAACTCATGCACAATATCGCTATCTTATATTAAAGTTAAGAAGCAAAAAACACAATATAAAAATAATAAGTTTCATCACAGATGAATAAGCGTTTTAAAGATACATACAATATAAACAAACAAACATAATATTCAACTTATAAAAACATTTCATAATAACGATTTTATATTGAAACTTTTTAAATATTCGAAATATTTTTTTTAGCATTGAAACATTAAAACAGATTGAGAAGCCTGTTGAAATCTTGTGTATTTTTTATTACAGAGTAAATACTGCTATGACGTTTATTAGATAATTTTGTTACTTCTAACACGAATCAAATTATATCATCTAAACAATATCGCTATCTAATTAACTCGTCGCAGTATGAATGTTCACCAAACGCCACTCTAATAAGGCTAATATTTCCAATGTATGAATATATATATATATATATATATATATATATATATGTTCAAATGAAATGAGACTAATAAACTTATCTCAATAAGTTTATCAATTTCAAGAGAAAAATAAAGTTCGTGTTTGATTTATCGAGCTTTTAAGTTGTCACTTATAATTGTTGCTAAAGCTTTGTTACTTGAAAAGCTAAATATAAATATCTCATGATATTTGAACTAAATAGTTATTATACTTAGCACCAAAATGGCTCGACTGAACTGGGACCCTAAACACACTAAAGTTTTGAAGTTTCATATTTGTGTTTACAATTAAATGTAACAATTCAGAGACAATCTTCAAACTCTAATAGTCATACACTACAGTATATGACTGTTAGAGTAACCGTACACGTTCTCATATAATCTAGAGCATTGGTAACGCAGCTTAATAGATATAAAAAAATTTTGCTATCTACTATTTACTACCAACTCACAACTATTACACTCTGGTGTTTTTAATGTTATTTTTATATGTATATAGACAAATCGCAAATTTTTGCATATATATAAGTAGGAAATGCAGTTTTTCCACACATCCCATTATTTCCGGTTCAAGATAATCTTTATCAAACAGTTCCGTCGTCTAAACCTTTTTTTTTAACGTTGGGAAATATATTTAGGGACGAGATGTGGGACTCACCGGCAAAGCTAGTACTACCCACTGAAACCCAACGAAACCTCACCGGTCTTGATGGGACGTCGCAGGATCGCTTACGCAATCAACCACGACTCCGACGGCAGGTCTGCCGATGCAGACCACAACAACCATGGCGTTGCTCCAACGGTCCATTTTGCTATCAGAGAAGTACCAGGAGCAACCCGCATAACACACCGCTCATCGAGGTGGAGCATTCCCTGTGCGTTTCTTGGCTTCGCGTCCAGCTGCCAGATAGCTTAATTTTTATTTTCCTTACAAAGAAAACCAGCATACCAACCACTACTTTTTAACGCTTTCTCTTCCCAGGCCGCGATATCTAGATATCAAAAATCGAAATCACATCTTCTCGCACGAGAAACAGTGCAATACATGCCAAAATGCTCTGATAACTAATAGTTTAGACAGATTTGCATAATTTTAAATATTAAAGAAATTATGATACATTCAATTTAGATAATACTATGTCTTCTTAAAATATGTTGAATGGTGCTTACGTTCAGTACAAATCTATACATATAATAAAATTTTAACTAAGCCGAATCTGTAAATTAGATATTTTTTGAAAAATCTTATTGAAATAAACATTATTATCGATACAGAGGCCGAATCTAGAGTTTTTAGAATTTTTGTTTGTCTGTGTCTGTCTGTTACCGCATCACAGAAAAATCACTGGAGGGATTTTGATGGATTTTTTATGGTGATAGCTGGTTATCCGGGTAAACATATAGGATACTTTTTACCGCTGCAAAATATCTCATTTTTGAGAAAAAATACAAAAACTGAAATGTAAGAGTATATTAAATATGCAAAACCTAAGAATTTGGTTTTTGATCATCTAAACGCGAGCGGAGCCGCGGGCAATGCTAGTATAGGCCTCTATTGTATGACGGGCACAAAACGTCAGATTATATTAATAAAGCAATTACGATTAATTCCAAAATTAATTCTGAAATCATGTTACCATCGTTTGGGATAGCAAGGGTCATTAAAACCATCGAGTCCAAGCGTAAGGGATGTACAGACCATGAATACAATTACACGCCCTAAGAGATGTTGGGATTAAATTCTATGCGTCAATGAATCTCGTATTTCAATATCTGGCAACATGATTTATGTGTAAGTGAAATGAGATACACAAGTTATATGAAAGTTCGAAAATCGATTTTGGCAAGAAATCGTAGTACCCACTATGTTGTATTGACCGAATCGATATTTTGTCATGAAGGTTACACGTTAAATATTCAAATTGACGTTAAAAAACCTTATGACAATTTGTACCTATTACAGTTAAGGCTGAATTTAAAGGTACGGCAAATAATAGTATAATAATTCTACCTACGTATGTTAAACGCCTTCTTCGTAGAAACTTGTAGTCTCAGACTGCACAATACTTATTTTTCAGCTCTACTTTTTGCTTTATTAGTTTTATAGATTAGAATTGCAATTTAAAAACTTTTTATATTATAAATATTATGTATTTATTTGTTAACACACATTGTTATTTCGTATCCAGGCAACGGATGGCAATTGTTTCCCGGCGCTTATTATCTTCAATTTCGAGTTAAAATAATATCTATATTCTTAATAAAATAATTATTTAATTCTGAGATTTGAGATACCAAAATATTCATAATATATGTAGTTTCGTGTTCTATTATATATAATATTTACACATATCCGCTCTATTAAATACTAAAAATATCTAAAGTCGGTAACACGTATATCGTATTTACGTATGTATTATATGTATCTGCATATATACCTGGTATCATCTTTGTATCATAATTCATAAATAAGTAAACTAAAATGTGAATAAAAAAAAAACTTATTATAATATAGCAATATTATCACCCTCGCTGTGCTCGGATTTGTCCCTAAGAACGATTTAACCGTTAATATGGAATAGAATATAAAGCCTATATAATATATCCTTCCTCAATAAAAGGGCTATCTAATGCAAAAAGATTTTTTCTAATCGAATTAGTAGTTCCTGAGATTAGCGCGTTTAAACAAACAAATAAACTCTGCCTCTTTATAAAATTAATAATAAAAATAATAAAATAAGATCTCATTTTTATATATAAACTATCATGTAATTTTTTCAATACACATTCAAATCGTAACTAAATAACTAGTATAACATCCTATCTAGTACTTTAAGAAAAAGAAAATTATCCTTTACATCGAACATATTTCCATTCCTATAGCTACTAAACACGTACTACAAGTGCTAAAACAATAACTAAGATCCATATAATTAACTAATTGCATTTAATCATGTCTCGTTATGTTAGCGTATGATATTCTATATATAGAATATATTATAGCAAATTAAGCGTACACTATCAAATTTGTAATCCCCCATGACCCTATATCTATTATCAATATGACAAGTAATACGATATTAGATTAGGAATGTGTAGTGTTTCCTAAGTAAATGTGTTAATCTATGACCCTCACAGTGAGATATATATATATACTAGCATTGCCCGCGGCTCCGCCCGCGTTTTGATGATATATATATATATATGTATACTAGCATTGGCCGCGGCTCCACCCGCGTTCAGATGACATATTAGTATACTTTTACATTACAGTTTTTGTATTTTTTTTAGAAATGAGATATTTTTCCGCGGTAAAAAGTATCCTATGTTGATCTGGATAATCAGCTATGACCATAACTAATTTCATCATCATCGTTTTTCTGTGATGCGGTAACAGACAGACAGACAGACAAAAATTCTAAAAACTATAACTTCGGCCTCTGTATCGATAATAATGTCTATTTCAATAAGATTTTCCAAAAAATATTTAATGTACAGATTCGACTCAGTTAGAATTTTATTATATGTATAGATAACATAGCAAATTGTTCTAATGTTGTAAATCAATGTAATTGTGCTAACACTCGAAGAATTTGCAAATAATGGACGAAAAGCGTATCATAAAAAATATTATTCCATAAAACACACAATTTTATTAGACCTTCCAAATGACGAAGTAAAATAGAATTCCTAAAAGCAAACAATCTGAAAACTTTTCGATTAAAAAGTTCGAAAATATACGCAGATGACGTCGCGGGTGGCCGCCGCTTCCAACATCGGCATTCCGAATGTGTAACTTTACACGTTCGCTAAAGACTATAATATATAAAGTTGCATGTGACTTGGTACTTGTAACGCGTCGGTCGGCCATTGTACCGGGTCCTTTGTTCTTAAGAAATCAAACATGGCGGCGCATTGTTAGCGTCCCCTAGCGGTTCTTTAACAGAAACTTTAGCATTTCGGCTATGCACGTCTTTTGTGTTTTTCGGGTACTTTACAAAGCATAAAATTACAGCAAAATTAACGGGGAAGTATGCGTTTGTGGCAAAAATTATGGCTTAAACATAGGTGTTGGATCAGAAAATCTCAGTACTTTCTATTTTCATAATGATCATAGGAGTTTTACGTAGTCTACGATCAAAGTGAGCATTTTTATCTAACCAGCAGTTACCTGCAACAATGCTCACATAGTTTAAATATAACAATTTTTATATAAACTTCCGACCCTTTAGGAGTTGAAATATCACCAAAAATCCTCAGTGGATACTCACTCTTTATGAGAAGACTACCTGTCAAACAAAGTAGCATTCATACTTTCTGTGAGTTCTTTATTAATACATATGTGAGTGGTACCACGTTTTTATATATACCTTAAATCTTAATCTTAAATATAAATTGTATAAACCTAATAATAATTATCATGATTGTAAAGAATAAAAAATATAAGCTGCATTTTCAGTTCAAAGATGTACCAGGAAGTTTAGATCCGAGAGGAAGCGGCACTGTTCTCATTTACGACGGTACACTAATTCAATCTCCATTGGTACGCAATTTTTCGCCCGTTATACCCCCTTCGAACCGCTGTTTTCCTCCCCCACCCCGCGGAACGTGATTCGAACACAAATACGTACATTTCTTGAATACTGTATTTGCTAACTCCGACTCGAGCCGATTTGAACGAGCTGGACAATGTTATTCTAAAGAAACCTTGTTATAATATAATGAAGCTACACCAATTTCATAATGGATCGGACTTATTTTTTTAAATATAAACATATTCATTGTTCAATATTGCGATTTAGTGTTGTATCTCGTTCGTTTCTGCTCATTTTTATTATGAAAAGAGTTTTTAATAACAATATAATATTTCTTACATGATTCTCAGAGAGATAATTTTTCTTAAGTTATTATAGAACAACTGTAAGAACATATTACGTATTATACCAGAAAATTTATAAGTTTAAGGATTTTACAAGTTGAGATATTATATCAGAGATTGTAAAATATACCAGCAATCATATAATTGGTTTCAATGGTAGAAATTTCTTAGTTTCTATTACTATTCAATATATGAGTACCATTAGGTCTTAGAATTTACGGCCGACGACCCACTATAAGCCAATTATTGAACAAGTTATTGGATACCATTTTCACTATTTTCCACAGCACTAGACCCCATTTCATATCTAGGTGGAGTAATTATTATTGCAAACATTGTTTAGTTAGGAACAGCAAACAGGGGTCCAGTGACTTATGCGTTTACGTTACCTTCGAAAATTATGTATTGTTCCGCCCTTTCCTTTATGTATTTGTATCAAGCATTTAAATAACTTATGCTTCTAAGCTAAATAAAATAGATAAAACTTAATAAAAGATTAAACTTTTCGTAACATGAAAATTGCGTTTTAAAGTTATTATGATACTATCTGTGCCTCACGGTTTCAATCATGTTAAATTTCTTTGATTATAAACATCAGGCTTACAATAATGTATGGAAGTCTGCCTGATTTGTTGATATTTATGATTACTGCTCCGCTCCCTTGGGTAATAGTATGATAATATATAGCCTCGGTGGATACTCACTCTATATGAGAAGACTACCTGTCTCAGTAAACGAGCCATCTAATGCAAAATGAATTTTTAAATCAGATCAGTAGTTCCTGAGATTAGCGCGTTCAATCAAACAAACAAACTCTGCCTCTTTATAATATTAGTATAGATGAGTAATTTTACCCTATAAAAGTGAGATAATATAAAAAAAAACAATGGAGAAAACAATGGAGGGAAAGTACAAAATTATATAAGGAGTAACCACTCCAACGATTTCATTTCTGATTTTTTTCTTCCCTTAAAATAACATAAGTTACATGAATTGTGAGAACCAATTAACACTTTTCGTTATTATGCAAATAAAATATAACCCAATATGCATTTTGAGTTGGAAAATATGTATATGGTATTTCTGAAATATTGCAATTTGAATTTATTGCATACGGAATATCTGATGCGTCTGTAATAAGGGCATGCGCTTATTCGATATTTGTAGCCTTCTTTTAATAATATGTAAGGTAATGAGTCCAATGGAAACGACCACAGTACTTTCAAGCAATTTAGCTTCCATTTTCACAGACGTGAAACATAGGTACTTATCAAGTAATTTTTGTAAATTATTTTGCTGTACTATATTGCGAGTTGAATAACTTATTCGAGTCAAATTAGAATTTACGTTATTCTGGCATGTTAATTAGCCCTCTTTTAACGTCCCACTGCTGAGCACGGGCCTACCTTTAATATGAGGGAGATTATACGATGGGTCCATAGTCTACCATGATAGCTAAGTGCGGGTTGGCGGACTTCACATGTCTTTCGAAAACTTGCTAGTTTCTCTCAGACACGCAGGTTTACTGACGATATTTTCTTCACCGTAAGACAAGTGGTAATCATGTTGGAAATGATTCGCACATGAACATGTCAGAGTGCACTACCTGGTATTTGAACCCGCTTTGCTCGGTTTACTAAGTGAGTGCGTCACCTTTTTTGGGCTACAGCTGCCTTTACTTTATTCATATATTGATATATATGTATATTATTCCACTTAATTAAAGAGAACCAGAGTGGCCAGTTCATGAGGAAGCTACCATCATCGGCTCGGAACACAATCCAGCTGAGAAAAGCCGGCGAAAAATATAACAGTTACTGCAATATGTCACACTACCCATAACATGATAGGTATACCGCATACCAAATGCCTCATTTTAGACATCACGCTTTTTTTAAAAAAAAAAGTCCATAAGTAAAATATAAAACATTAACAACGTATTATTAAAATTATAAAAGCTTTAAATTAATTTTCAAACTACAGAAAAAGTAAGCATACATATACATACGACTCTCTTTACGAAAATTACGAAAATTCTTATACAAGAAAACATCAAAACAGTACAAACACTTACCTCATTAGGAACACACATTTTTCCTTTGTCATAGTGCCAAAATGTAATTTAATTATAGAGAATTGATAGTTACAAACAAACATAAATAGTTTTCGTCAAGACATATAGCTGAGGGTCAGTAAAATAACGAACAGTGCTGTGAAACCCAATAAGCGTTACCCAAGATTTATTGGTTGTAATTCAAAGTGCAAAGGGCATTTGTCAGGGCGTCGTACACCATGGCGTTGATTGTTAAGATAATTGAAAATGAATATGGGTCTTGTGTTTTGTCTGTCTGTTTGTCTGTAACGCGGAAAATTTGTAATGTAATCAATGAGTCTTCTATAGTATCTTTGTGGGTTTTCTTCGTAAGCTTCCTGTTTCTTCGTGTAATACAAAATAATTATATTTTTACTATTTATGTTTATTTAAATATATAGGTAATATTTGTTATCATTTAAATTTATTAAATACTTATTTTTAATATGAATAATTTCGACAGTAATTATTAGTTATCTTTAAAGTGCATTCTAAGCTCTGAGACAATAGAACGCTGAAAAATATATATACAAATATTTATCCTCAGACGTAAGGAAATAATTTAAAAAATTGAATTCACCCCAATAAAAAGAAAGTTGGGGATCTCAGTCACTCGCGTTATGTATGTATGTACGTACTTAGATATATTTCTCAAATACACTATCCTAAATAATTATTTATTAATGTAACACATATTCATAATATAAAATTAAGATGTATAAATAATGAAAATTTCCAAAATATTTAAATAATAATAATAATATCTTCCTGATCGATATTTAGACCGCGACGGCCAACTTCCCATTTACATGGGAGACCAACACAGCTGCACTGGCTTCCCTCTCTCATAGTGGGATAGGATGGCAATCCGATATGCTTTACATGATCTTCGAAGGGGTGTTACACCACCAACTTTTCGCCTACGGGCGGCTTATGAGAATTTCTTTACAATAAAACCCTATAACTATTGCTAGTTAGGTCCAATGTTCATTATTTGAACCAAATATCTCATTAATTCCGCTAACCGCTAGTCAATTTAAATATTAAAGTATTAGCTACTCACGCTGGTTCGTCCCTAGCAAGCTTCCCCATACAAACTTTCATCCCCATTCCCATCCCTTAAGGGATAAAAACTATGTCACTCACTCAGTTTTTATATCACGAGATTTTAAAAAATCTTATTTTCATAAAAAAAAATCTTTTAATTTTCTTCTATACAAAACTTCCTGACAATAACAAACACAACAAAAGAATTATCCAATTTCGTGCAGTACATTTTGGTGATTCATTTTTATTTATATAGATATTATTACAAATTTTACATACGAATTAATCCCAACGCTTTGTATCCTAACAATGTTTTAACCCGTGACGCAAAAAGCTAATACCGCAGGTTTGTTAACGCAATAAGCTATCAGTGAATTAAAGTTCCACCAAAGTTTTCGATGTGGTACTGTCATAAACTGTCTGTGAAGTTTATCCGCTGACAGAACAGGTAGTACCCAACATTAAGATTATATCAAAGATGAAGCAAACATGTTTGCTACATAGTGGGCACTTCTTAGTGAGGCAATGTAACTCAACTCGAACTCTTGATCGAGTTGAGTTACATTGCCTCAGTGTTGAAAGCCCTATAAAGTTGTCGCTAAGTAACTTAGGAGATGTTTACAATACACATGTGTGTATGTGAAAAAGAGAATAACAAGTTTCGAAAATCAAAGAGGCGAGCAAAATAATAAATATGTTGGGGACATTAACACACAGCGCCATCTAGTTCCATGGTAAGCTACGAGGCTTGTGTTATGGATACCAGATAGTTGATACATTATACAATATAACTTTGAATACATACATATTATAAATAATAAAAATATAAATAAAACACCACTAGGCCTTAGTACCTTCAGCTCTTTAACGTTCTATTGCTAGGCATGAACCTCCCTTCAATTGTGGGATGGTCCACCACGGTGGTAAATTAGGTTGGCGGACTTCACGCGTTCAATGGTAATTATGTTGAAAATGATTCGCATATGAAAATATCATTCACATGGTCATTCAAACGAGCGAGTTTACCACCAGGTTATCTTTGTTGTCAAATAAAATAATAAGTATATGTACTATATAATATAGTTTTTAAATATGTATTTAAACGTTTTTATGTTTTACAAGTACTCGTATTAAAAGTACATAATATACCTAAGTATATTTTTTTACATTGTAGTAAAATTTTCATCACTTTAAATTTGTGTGCCATAGATGGGATGCCTTTAGCGATCGTTTTATCTAGAACTATTTTTAACTCCGCATGATAGTTTGAAAATTTCGTTAAAACTTTACTCATATAGCGTTTTTTATCGAATCCTTCAAATTTCTCTATTAATATCTTTTAGAAAACTTAGCTTTAAACGGGAATCTAAAATGTAAATGAAATTAAAAATTCCTATTCATTAACAATCTCTATTTCCATCTGATTGGAACGATGTTTCCTAAAACTTTATACGGATAAAATTTAATATATATATATATATATATATATATATATATATATATATATATATATATATATATATATATATGTATAAATTTGTAATATGAAATTTGTATGATGATTGCTAATATTACTTGTTATTATTGTTTCAGGTATGGAATGAAGAGAAGACTCTAACGAAAATACCAACAGTTATTAATATGGAGCATTTTATAAATTACTCGAATTAAAAAAAACATCACACATAGGGCTTATTGATGATTAAATATCGACAAATATATTACTTCTTTGGATTTACGCGAATTTGACATTATAAATAAATTAAAATTTGGACTTTTTTGCAATTTAATTAAAGTTTTTTTCCGAAGGCCATGAATGCTTTAAAGTGAATTTAGTTGGTCAAGGTAGAGACGGTAGATATAGAGTCTGGTGTTTCAAGTATTCAGGTAGATATCTTCCGTACTATGACTTTTGAGACGTCAGAAACCTTATCTCCCCCGAATCCATGATTGCTACAATGTATTCGAAATGTTGGGAACAATCAAAATAAAACTGCGAAGATAAACCAAAAAAAAAATTAAAATATCTACAAATATTTATAAATATCATTTACAATACAAAAAAATAAATAAATTAAAAATGTATGAATAAAACTTTTTTATTATTTTATAATTAAAATAGAGTATTTCACTTTTATATTCAGGTACATACATATTTCATAGATAGCGATGATTAATGATTGAATTTGAATATTAATTTCGTATTTCGAATATAATCGATTTATTTTAAAATTGGTTAAGAAAGCAATAAATATAAAGACTTATGCAGTATGCAACGTGTTAGCTCTGCAATAGACCTACGTATCTACTTAAACAATTTACACATTACTTGCACAGAGCAAACAAGTGACACGAAGGGGTTATGTTTACTGGCGGTCAGGTTTGCGAATATTGATTGTGTAACTTCTGACATTGTAATTGCAATTGTTTTAAAGTGTTACTATTATACTTTATACTAGCATTGCCCGCGTCTCCGCCCGCGTTCAGAGTTCCAAAAACCAAATTCTTAGGTTTTACATATTAGTATACTCTTACATTGCTGTTTTTGTATTTTTTCTCAGAAATGAGACATTTTCCCGCGGTAAAAAGTATTCTATATGTTGCCCCTGGTAACCAGCTATCACCATACCAAATTTCATCAAAATCCCTCCAATGGTTTTTCTGTGATGCGGTAACAGACAGACAAAAATTCTAAAAACTATAGATTCGGTTATAGTATAAATATAGATTATATATAAAAATTTCTTACTTTATTAATTAAGATAACGGAAATCGTCAATTATTTATGTAAGTACATGTCCTGGCACAGTGATAGGTCTGACAGGATTGTGTTGAAGTTAGTGCGTCAGAGATCGCCGGTTTGATTTTCGAGTAATTATTAAGTAAGCTTTTGCTCTTTACGAATAGTATACCATGGGTACTATTCGATCTTCAAGAATAAGACATGTAAAACATAGCCATCATATTACGACAAAGTATGAAAAAAATGACGTCGAATCGTTAATCCGTTGCTGCGTTAAACGAGGATAAACACTTGAAAAAAATATCGTACAAATAGAACTATGCAGATATTTATTCTGTTGTTTTTTTATAAGAAAATATATATATATACTAAATAGAAGGAGAATCAAGGGTATGATACTATTTTAGGTATATATGAAAAAAACTTAACCATATTTGTCCTATATATCATTATCAACTATCCTATTTACTTAGAGCGATAAGTCACCAAACATATACGATAATTTTACTAGAGATTTTATCGTTAAATATTCTATATAGAAAGCAGCCAACATGGTCCCTACAAGACCGTGACACTGGCGTCACACGCGTCTCAGACTCTAATTAACGAGAGCCTGCAATTAGAGAACACTCGACAATGGCTTCGGCTTTAATATTTAGGGGTGTCATTTAATAAGATTAAGGGTAGAATTATTTGCTTATATGTACGTAATTAAAATGTGTTATTTCACATTTTAACATAACATGATAATTTCAATGCTTTAAATTTTAACTTTTTTGTACTTTTGAGATGTTCCTTTACGGTGTTAGCTGGCCAGTCTCAGTGATATCACATTTTAGTTATTTACTAGTAACTTACTCTCGCTTCGCTCGGGTTCGTCCCTAGGGTGTGTATAAAACTTCCCTATTTAAATCGGATGTTATAAATTTTTTTTTCGTGGGACCCTAATTCTCTTACTGAAATAAAAGTAGCCTAAGTTACTCCTTATAACATCAGCTATCTACCAGTGAAAGTCCCGTCAAAATAGGTCCAGCTATTTCAGAGATTAGCCGAAACAAACAGACAGACAGGCAAACAGACAAAAATTGTAAAAAATGTTGTTTTGATATATGTACCGTGTCTACATCTATATTTTTATTTAGTAAAAAGCTGTTATTTTGATATTACAAACAAACACTTCAATTTTAGTTATCTGTATAGGTATGTACTTGTACATGCAATTTAAATTTTAATATACTGTAATAATAATTTATTTTACCGACCATTATCCTCGCAAATTCGCAACTTGCTATTGGCAATATAATCTGTACTTAAAAGCCATAATAAAAATTTAATTGAATTGAATTCTTTTGTTTGTTACATTGCGCATGCTCATCAAATGGCTTAGCCAAGTTATGCTCTATCCATAATCCTAGTAGATTCTTGTTTATATAGAAAGAGACGAAAAATACTACAAAACACGTCTGTAATGTACATCGTTTACCTTTTTTTCAACCGACTTCAAAAAGGAGGAGGTTCTCAATTCGACTGTATGTTTTTTTTTTTTTATGTTTGTTACCTCAGAACTTCGTCATTTATTAACCGATTTGGACAATTTTTGTTTTGTTTGAAAGGGTGTACTTCCAGATTGGTCCCATTTAAATTTCAAAAAAAAATACCACCCCTAAGGGTGGAAAAACAACTAATGATGAATTTAACCTCCTTCTAATTGTCATATTGACTTGAAACTTTGCAAGTATTTCTATTTCCGTTGATAGTACAGTGGTTCGGTGTTGTTGACCTGATCTGATGGCAAGGCCAGAAGGTGGATAGGTGGAACTCTTCAACGGCTAATAGTAGATACTTTGAGTTTGGGCTTATTTTGTTTGATTTGACAAGCCTAACACGTTAGAATCCTTACTTTGCTACTACTGTCTACACTAAAAAGGGAAAAATAAAAACTTTTTAACAAAAAAATAAAAACCGACTTCAAACAAAAGCACTAAAAAGTAACAAATAACTGATTGGTAGTTTTCATTTACTATACATACCTAATCAAATATTTTCGAAGTCGGTGTGCTTTGGCTAAGTAATTAAAGCCTACCTATTAAATACATACCTAATCAAATATTTTCGAAATCGGTGCCAGCCCATACAAAGCTAAGCACACCGACTTCGAAAATATTTGATTAGGTATGTATAGTAAATGAAAACTACCAATCAGTTATTTGTTACTTTTTAGTGCTTTTGTTTGAAGTCGGTTTTTATTTTTTGTTAAAAAGTTTTTATTCAAGTAATATGACATTAGTATTTTATGTTATAGACATAGGCATACCATGTTTACATATATGAATATGTATATCACTTTTAATACTTACATCAAAAACTCTAAAACAGCTTAAACTATTTCTTACATTACCCATATCAATTTTCCAACTGAATCGAGAACAGTATCATAGAATATTTTATTTAAGATTCGATATTTATATCTCATTTAACTCCGTTAATATCTATCTGTCCATGGCTGAGACTAAGGAAGTTTCAGGCGAGTGCCATTACTTCTGAGGTTTTTTTCCGCAGCGCAAGGAAATCGTTTAAGTTAACTCGTTTACTTGTGAAACTTGCCTTGTGGTCGGATTACGTAGATAAAACTTAGTTTGAGCCTTCTATTAAAACTCGGATTTTTTGTATTATGCTTTTATAATATCTTTTCTACTTTTGATGTTCTATTTCGATGAAATTGCACTGTCATTTCTTTCTATTTGTATTAAATAGATTTTTATTCTTACTTCCTTGTTAATTATATAAATTATTTTTAATTTCCATATATTTTCATACTCTTTTCACAATTGAATTATTTATATGACTACTTTGAAGTTAAATTTATGAAAAACTGTAGCAAAATTTTACTCTTTAAAGAGTCTAAAGGATTTAAAAATACTGTATAATATAATAATAAAGCCTTTTTCGTTCCTGCTAGGCCTCTCCTCGATGTAAGGGTGATCAGGTCATAGTCCAACAAGAGGCCAAGTTCGTGTTGGCAGAAGTTGGAATACTTTAGAATAATAAAAGCCGAGAAGTTACGTGGGACAAACGGTAGGAACGAAGTTCCTTTCGCTATCTAACCTTGACTCACAAAAACTGTCACGAATACTAGGGTATCATAAAGATCAAGCATCGTATCTACATTGTACATATTGAAGCTTATCAAAGAAAGGCCTGCGCAGAGTTCACACGAGTTCAGAAAGTTACACTATGGCCTGCCTTTAGCTGATAATATCTGGTGACAATAAATGTCCTGAGTACTAGGAATCCGCAAACCTCAAGGAATGGCCATATATGTAAGGCTCGTCATAAGAACGCTTCCGAATTACTTACTACATAGATTCCTTAACACTTATGATCGCCTGGTATTCATTATAACATATCATAGCAAGTTCTTTGCTAATAATAATAGAAATTGTTGTGACAGTCGAAATATTAAACTTTTTTTCCGTACCTCCGAGAAATGTGCCAAATATAAAGCGCTTTAAAAAACTTTGTTTCAATAATAATTAAAACAACCGTTAATTTAAACATGAAAGTTTAAAATATAAAATTTTTTTTTTAATACCTCTAAATATATCCAAAACGAGACAAAAATAAATAAATATGCTGAGACATTAACACACAGCACCATCTAGTTCCATGGTAAGCTACGAGGCTTGTGTTATGGATACCAGATAGTTGATACACTACACATATATAACTTTAAATACATACATATTAAAATATAAACACCCATGACTGGAGTACAAACATTCGTGCTCATCACACAAATGAATGCCTATAGTGGGACTCGAACCGGCGACCGCTGGCACAGCGAGTTGGATCACTACAAGCTGAGCCAAATATGTCGTAAATTAACGTTTAAAATATAAAAATATTTTTTTAATACCTCTAAATATATCCAAAACGAGAAAAAAAAACAGTTCATAAACAACGTTACGTACTTAAAAAAATGTGTAAACTATAAAATAGTGTATTCTAAAAAAGTTTTATTCATACAAAATATTTATGTATATTAAAATAAATTTTACACATCGGAACGGATGTGACGAGCGAGTGATGTATGTATGTCGGGGGTAATTTGGCGGTGCCTTTTTGTAGCGGGACGCACCTGCGCCAATGCATCTATTAAAGAATCAATATTCTATACAGAGTTTACTAAATGAATATTTCAATTCATATAATTGGCCTCAAAACATTGCAAATATATTGGATGTTCAGTAAATATGTAACCTTATCATAAATATGTACAATATCGTTGTATTTGCAACTCTGAGGTAGGTCGCGGTTTGAATCTCGCTTGAAACAAACGTACATATATATTAGTATTATTAACGGACCTGGTAAGCGTCGTTGTCCTGCTATGGATCACGTTTTAGTTGGATAAAGAAAGTATATTATTATATTCACTATCTCGACAACAGCGCCACTTACCGGGTTTAACTATAGCTAAGAACGGTCCAGGTAACCCCATACTCCACAGATGTAATCATAAAATCTGTCACGCCGTTTAGGACGAGATAAACTACGAACACACTTACCTTAATTTATCAGACTACTATTATAAATGTGAAAATTTGTTTGTGTGTGTGATCCTTTACACTAAAACGGCTGAACGGTTTTAGATAAAATTTGGTAAACAGATAGAGCATGGTCCGAAAGACTTAAGCTATTGTTAGGCACCTAGAGAAGCACCCGAGGGAAGCGACAGTAATATAGTTAGTTGCTAGTATATATGGTGAAGTATTAGTAGCGATCGAGGTATGTCGTATGCTAAGCGAATAATGCAACAGTACAGATTATTCTAATATGTACATAGCCCCCGTGGGGCGTGTAGTGTTTTTTCATTTATTTTATTTTATATAGGTATTAAAGGTAGTAGGTATAGGTATTGGGTTAGGTTGTAGGTGTAGGTAGGTATGGGGTTGGTTATATAAAGATTAAAAAAGTTATTATGAAAATAAAAGGAGAAGAAGAGAGAGAATGAGAAATGATTTTTAAATAACTATACTTAAAAAAGCCATAAAATTTTCCTGAAAATCATATCTAAATTTAACATATAAATGTGATTCAGTCTCTCCCGTGACCAGATTGCTGTAAAGCATTCGAAACGTCGGGAACCAAAAATCCAAATAAATCCGCGAAAGAATCCGAAAAGATAGTTTTATTTTAAAGTGATCGATAATGTTAAGTTTAGAAAAAAATGATAGTAAATCTGTTTTTTATATCTTACTTATATTATAAATGTGAAAGTTTACATGGATGTTTGGATGTTTGAATATTTCTTATTCAATCACGCCAGAACGGCTGAACGGATCTGGATGAACTTTGGCACAGGGATAGATTATAATCTGGAATAGCAGTACAGTGCAGTGCAGTTCCGTGGGATAGATTTGTTTGTTTTTCTAGAGGCGAACCCTAGCTAAGCCAGTGTGAGCCGCTAGTATTTAATATGTTAATACCACGATGCGAACGTGTTTTTGAACTGGTATTTGATATTTGTAAAATTAGCATAAAATTGTGTGCGTCATACGTATGTCAATATAGTCTTCGTACGGTGAAGTTCATTCAAAGGAAATACTTTCAATGGTTGCATTCTCAGAATACAACTTTACATGAAACAAGATATTGGCAATGATAATGGCTTTAGTTTTATAAGTCACTGGCATTGCCCGCGGCTCCGCCTGTGTCAGATGACCAAAAACCAAATTCTTAGGTTTTACATATTAGTATACTCTTACATTGCAGTTTTTATATTTTTCTCAGAAATTAGACATTTTCCCACGGTAAAAAGTATCCTGTATGTTGACCCGGATAACCAGCTACCATCATACCAAATTTTATCAATATCCCTCCAGTAGCTTTTCCGTGACGCGGTAACAGACACACAGACAGACAAAAATTCTAAAAACTATAGATTCGGTCTCTGTATCGATAATATTGTCTATTTCGATTATATTTTCCAAAAAATATTTAATGTACAGATTCGGCTTCGTTAAAATTTTATTATATGTATAGACTAGGGATGTGATTACATATATTACATAACTATATATAATATAGCCTGAAATTATTATGTTCTCCTGGCCGATTCCGGCCACGGCGGCCAATCTCATTGAGTACATTATTTGTATTTGTTTAGTATTGAGATATTGTAGTGCACAAGTGTACGCGCAGACACAAGTGCACTCTCTATTCCTGTCACTCTCATACTCCGGTGGGACGACTGCTCGACACGATCAGTGAGAGTTAAGGCGCAGGACCGACGGATTTACGTGCTCTCCGAGGCACGGGGGTGAAACACCGCCAACTTCTCAACTCCGGGCTGTTACTGAGACTTACTACACAGAAAGACTCAATAACTAAACTTGGCCCGACCCGGGACTCGAACCCAGGACCTCAGAGTGTGCAGCCGTACATGCTAGCCACTACACCACCGAGGCAGTTAAACCTGGAATAAGAATTGCCCAACTGTACGCATAGCGGTCCCAATTACTCTTAAAAAGGTAAATGTAAATTCGTTTGCATTTTGTTGTATTTTTATAGAGTAGGTTATATGATGGTTGGTCTCATTTAAATTTAAAAATCTACCTCTAAGTAATTATTTTGAGTGATTTCGAAGTTGATGTACATTTTTGCTTTGATATTTTATTATCGGAACCCGCAATGCATAAGTCCGATTCACACTTTACCTTTTTTTACGTCTAGATTGCGCACTCACAAATTTCATAATAATTAAAGGTAAATAAGCAGTCGATCGGTTCCGGTATTATTTTAATTAGTTGCCAGCCGCCGCACTGAATTCCACCTTCCGTTTAATTAACATTATGTACTTACCGAGCTCAATTTTGGCTTTTAAATTACGTTTTCTTTAGTCATTTGAATAAATACATTGGTATTTTTCCACAACCTTTTTACAACAAAAATAGCGTGCTCATATATTTTAACAGCTAGCCATTATTGGTTCAAATTCTAAGCTCTGGGCGTTTGTACGCGTTTTATAATTATAGTACCTGGGCCACCGAGCTTCGCTTGGAGTCAAAAGTATTATTAGTAGTATAGTAAAGTTGAAAAGTACAAATTTCTTTAAAAAAAAAACAAAAAACTTCAATAAATACAAAAAAAAACATAAATAAATTATCCCTTTGTATCCGACCGGAATTCGAACCCGGATTGGAACCTATGATTGTCAATCTTGCGCCTTGGCCGCATAACCATGATGCTTATATACGCGCGTGCGAAATTATCGAACATAATATTTTTCTTGAAATGAAAATTCAAAAAAAAACGCGTTTTTCCAGACATAAGACTAATCTAGATCGATTTATCGCCCCCGACACCTCTTGTATACTAAATTTCATGAAAATCGTTGGAGCCGTTTCCGAGATTCAGATTATATTGATATATATATACAAGAATTGCTCGTTTAAATATATTATACTCGTAGATATAGACATCAAGAACTGCCTTGTTTTTTACTTCAGCATACTATTTTTATCTTTGCCCTTTAGATATTGACATTTAAAAAATCAAACATCACGTACGTGATAAAGTGGGATATTTTCGCCCTCGTTCTATCCCTCCATGATGTTCATTTGCAATTTAAACAAATTGAAACCATTTAGGATATATATATTGTGTTATTATTACAAAATATATAAATTTATTCATTTAATGGTGTAATCAAAATCATTTTTATATTATCAATAATGTTATGAGTATAGAATTATAGTCCTACCTTATCAAAAAGTTTAAATTTATTATTCTAGCGACTTATTCTACCTTCATTCGGGTGCGTCCCTAGGTAGGATTTTGCTCACAATTTCATAGGTTTTTTTTTTGTGCGCGGAACCCTGATTCTTTTTCAAACATAAAAGTAAAAGTAGCCTAAGCTACTCCTAATAACATTAGCTATCTACCAGTGAAAATACCGTCAAAATTGGTTCAACCATTTCGGAGAATAGCCAGAACAAACAGACAAACAAAAATTTAAAAACGTCTTACAAATACTGCATATAGTATATACTTTGATATGTATTTAGTAAAAACCTGTTATTTAGATTGTAAAAACAGACAGCTATTTTATTTTTTTGTTTAGATAACATATTATTAACCACACAAGTAAACACAACATATAATGAGATAAATCCATGATTATTTTCCAATACATTAACGCGTTCGTTTTAGGGCTTATGTACGATATAATATAGGATCATCCAAACAGTTACCAAGTCTTTTCGAAATATCTACGCATAATTTCCACATTGAAAGGGGCTTTTAAATCCGTTCGATATTTGAAGCAAAGGGCTTCGCTTTTCGCGCAATTAACCGCCCGAGCCGTCCCTCGGCTTCCGTCAGTACATCCGCAGAGAATATAGATGTTGATTAAAATTATATAAGCATTTACCAGGGGACCGTTTGATTTCTACCAGTTTTATGTATTTTTGTATATAATTATCTATTATATATGAATATTTATCTAGATATTTATATAGTATACTAAATATTTTTAATTTAACTAAAATTAAACCTTTTGGTAAAGTTTAAAAAAAATAAAATCTCATTAATTTCTAAAAAGGAAACAACGAATTATTTATTTATAATACACAAGATGAATTATCTTTTTTTTTTAATTCAACTATTTCTCAACAACTTGTTATGTATTAAATCTTTAAAATATAAGTAAGAAATGTTTGAAAAATACACAATTTTGCGAATATTAAACGTACGTTGTCATATTGTATTGTAATATTTAAGAGTGTGACTCCGGACGGCGGTAATGAGCGCGCTTTTTGTCTGCGAACGGATTGAACCTCTTATAGAAGAAGCAATAAAACTTATATAACGCCATAAAATACTACACGACTGTTCATTAAGTTTAATGGCGAACTGCGATGTCTGAAAAACTGTATTATATAATGGAACTAGCATTGCCCGCGGCTCCGCCCGCGTTCAGATGACCAAAAACCAAATTCTTAGGTTTTACACATTAGTATACTCTTACATTACAGTTCTTGTATTTTTTCCCAGAAATGAGGTATTTTCCCGCGGTAAAAAGTACCCTTTATGTTAACCCGGATGACCAGCTACCACCATACCAAACTTCATCAAAATCCCTCCAGTGGTTTTTCTGTGATGCGGTAACAGACAGACAGACAAAAATTCTAAAAACTATAGAAATAGACATTATTATCGATACAAAGGCCGACTTTGTATCGATAATAATGTCTATTTCAATAAGATTTTCAGTTACAATTTTATTATATGTATAGATTACTTAGTATTTTACGTCTAAGCTTTCAGCATGAATGTTTTTGACAATCGTTAAACATAAATTAATCATTTTTTCTGCGTGTATTTAATACAGGTGTTATTAGTTCAGTATTTTCAATACAAATGGTTGTATGGGATTTATGAGATGATTTTAAAACTCTGCTTCTTTATGGTGGCTTTTTTTAAACATACAGAAAAAGGATCCACTAACAGACGGTTTTTATTATGCTATAAAATATTTATGACGGTTCCAGTAAGCGACAAATTGAATATGAACTCAGCGCGAAGAACTTTTAGGCTAAATTTAATGAACTGAACCAAAACGTGTTTCCTTAAACATTGTGATCGCTTTCTAAAAGGGTCATTTTCGATGTTATATTTTGTTTGCAGAGGTCACCTAAATAAGTATTATTCGAGATAATTAATTAAATAATTTCACAAGACTACTGATTAGTAGCCGTAACTTTCTAGAATCATATTTTGAACGACCAAAGATGCAAGAAATGAGTGGTATGTCTTTATAACTAAATATAACTCTTGTGTACAACATAACGCTAAATGGTATCATACATCATGTTTGGTTATGTAATTATGATAGCGTCAAAGGTCACCAAACTTTCGCACGGAAATCCTGATAAGTAGCACGAACTAGAAGTTTAATGAATCTTAATATCAGTGAAGAGAATATTTCAAGAAGCTTTCGTAGTTAATGTAGCGTTTAAAGATAAACGGCGTGATTAAGGCGGTACCACCGCGAGATACGCTTTTATTTATGGCCTTTTAACCCTTCAAAAGTAATGTGCAAAATTTCATATTTTCAACGCAACCTTAACTCTTAGTCTAAAAAACAGCTCCAGCTATTTATTTTTGTGATTGAATCAAGAATATCATGCTATGATTATCTATACATATAATAAAATTGTAACTAAGCCGAATCTGTACATTAAATATTTTTCGAAAATCTTATTGAAATAAACATTATTATCAATACAAAGGCCGAATCTATAGTTTTTAGAATTTGTGTCTGTCTGTCTGTTACCGAATCAAGGAAAAACCACTCGAGGGATTTTGGTGAAATTTAGTGTGGTGATAGCTGGTTATCCAGGTCAACATATAGGATACTTTTTACCGCAGGATGATATCTCATTTATGATAAAAAAATACAAAAACTGCATTGTAAGAGTATACTAATATGTAAAATCTAAGAATTTGATTTTTGGTCATCTGAATCGGGCGGAGCCGCGGGCAATGCTAGTTTAATATAATATGATTATTTTTTTCCTATGAGTCATAATATATCTACTAGATTGTTATGACACTTCGATCTTATAGTGTCATATCTTAGTACCTACATGTCTCAGTAAGACTGTTTTCATTGGTACATTGCGAGTTAAAATCCGATAGAACTATTGTGTTACAAATGGCTAAATAAAAGGTAACATAATGAAAGATTTAAAAAAAATCTATCCAACGCCGAGCTTTGTCGGAAAAAGCGTCTTGAGAATTATATTTTTGTCTAGGAATTATTTCTCTAAATTGAAAATATACCATAGAAATCATCAATGTTATTGGAATTTTAAAAGTAAGTCTAAACGTGTCCGTAAAATAATATTTGTATTGAATATTTAGTTATTGTATCTATACATATAACAAAATTGTAACTGAACGCTCTCTGTAGTCTGTGCATGGAAGAAATTGGAGGTAAACTATTATCCTTATATATTATATTGAGATATCCTTATATATTATGTAGAGATAAAGAACCCCATTCTTTATTAACGCGTCCAAAATAATGATTTTTAGATTTTTTGTCTGTTTGTGCGTTCTATCCTCGGAAACGGCTCAACCGATTTGGTTGCTATTTTTATGTATTTGCGGACTATGTTAAGCTTCACTTAACATTTAATATTTATTTTATATCAATCGGTTCATAAATAAAAAAGTTATGTCAATTTAAAGAAACAAGGGACGAACCCGAGCGAAGCTAGGGCGAGTCACTAGTTTATAATAAATGAGAAGTTAATTATAATATACAGTTTGATATAATAATTAATTCATTTGCAAGCCAAGCAAGAACTAGCTAAGTTAATATTCTCCCACGTGATTATAAAGAAAATTTTAATGAATCTTACGAAAAACAGAATTTAAAATGGATGTTTAACATTTCATTATTCCGCTTAAATAAAGAATCTTCTGTGCAAGGAAGGAAATTAGTTTACATTTTCAAAATGCTTTGTGCATCACTATAGAAAAGCCCTTTTAATGTAAAGTAATGCAAAGCCAATTTGCCTTTATTTTTGGTAATAGGTTTTTTGGAGGAGTTCGAGTTGCTATCATTATATTATAAACGTTAAGTTTTTTTAACATATATAATATAATATATATACATATATATAATATCATCAATTAATTATTTATAATATGTATGTATTTAAAGTTATATATGTGTAGTGTATCAACTATCTGGTATCCATAACACAAGCCTCGTAGCTAACCATGGAACTAGATGGCGCTGTGTGTTAATATCCCAACATTTATTATTATTATTATTAATTATTGTAAAAAAGATAGGTTTATATGTTGAACATAAAACAGCCGTGCAGAATGTCATATATGAAAATCATTGAATCAGTCTACACGAAACTCTGAAATGTCAAAAGTCTTACGAATAGTCCTCATAATTCCTTAGTTTTGTATCCGTTTAATATTGCTAGAGCTCGCACTTTGCATTGCAAATAAGTACTACAAATGTTCCAGATTATAATCGTTGTAAATTGTAAAACAGTTTCATGACTGTATTTGACATAATTTAAAATATATAAATGTGATGTTTCATTATTTACATGCCTTATAAATGAAATAAATCACATGCAAATGAGCGCTACGACGTAGCACCGTACTACGTCGTAGCGCTGAATGTGCCAAATGGTGTACATTTTTATTCATTTTTCATTACATAACATAGTTTCTTTTAAAAATTCAAGTACAGTCAACCCAAACAAGAACATTGAGAATGGCCACCCTGCGCCCGCAGCGCGAGCACGCAGTACTTCTGCAGGTTGCCACTTGACCCATATCCTCTCTACGTGTCTCCTATAACAGGAAGAGTTTCTACCCGGTTCACCCACCGCCACTTCAAACAAAAAACAACTCTAAAACTATACGTCAAGGACCAAACTACCCTAACAACTCGACCGACTCAAAGGCGACTCCCCACGCAATTTAACACTTTGTTTTTCCTTCAAACACGGCAGAATATTCAATGTCGGCGGAAAATGAGTTGAATGTTTCTATTTAGCGATTTGCCACTCACTTGTTCATATAATAAGATTCACATTCAAATGGCAAGACGGTGTTTCGTATTGAATTTTTTATCCTATTCCAGCCTACACTAGCTGCAATAATACATGTAATCTAAGCTATACTTGCGACTGGATGTCTATATTCACAAACAGAATTTTTTAAAAATTCATAAAAGGGTTGTAGAAAATACCTACACGTGTATTTTTAATCGAATAAGACTGGAAATACTTGTGGAGCTTGTCCCGTTTTCGATAGATACATTTCAATGAGAGCTTCAGATTATATAGAGGGTATAAAATGAAATAAAATCCGCGTTATGGAAGTAACTTTGAATGAAAATTTGTTGTGCGTTAATTCAGTTAATGTTACAAACTTTTAATTGGTTTAATAATTCGCCTTTTCTGATCCCGATGTAAGTATAAAGAGTTAACTTTTTCAATTATCGTCAACTTAACTTTTGAAATATGACTAAGATTGACGGCAACCTTTACATCTTGTGTTTCAATTAATGTTAAGTTTTACAAGGTAAATGATTCTTTATCTTTACTTAAGCCTTTCGTACGTTTTTGTGTAGAAATAATTTCTTAACTCTAACTTCATTAATTTATTAGAAATTTACCTAGAGGTGTTAACCTGCCAAATCTATATTCGCTACTTCATAGTTCTATCTAGCAAAATAAATTAGTTAATTTCATTGGCTATTCAGTTCAGTTCTCATGAGAAAATATATTATTAAAACTGCTCGAGGGACGTTGTGAATTAAATTTAAGCAAATATCATGACATAATAAATATTTGGACAAGTATATCAATACAACTTTTAGTAAAAACTATTATGTTTAGTTCAGGAAAGAAAGGAAAATATTGCAATAACAACAGTCCGTCTAACCCCTATTTAATACGACAGGATTATACACAATAACACGTGTTTAGAACATTTATAAAAGCTGTTAGAGCATCGTGTTTACAAAGTCATAAGCTAAGTATATTTGAAAAAACAAACTATTCGTAAAGAAAATACCATACAAATACGTGGTGTTGCAAAATTTTAAAGTTTCGCTGCCCTAGCCAAATGAGCACGATGTGAGTATACAGGTGTTTATTAAGTTTTACAAGGTAAATGATTCTTTATCTTTACTTAAGCCTTTCGTACGTTTTTGTGTAGAAATAATGCATTTAAAAAAACACTTAGTATATCATTTGTTTAGTTATTGTGTATATATAATTATACCTACTTATTTATAAATGAGAACACCTTGAGCTCGTTGAAGTCCGCGGAAGGTAATTTAGGTCAGAGCTGCCCTTCATGTAAATTAAACCCTAATTAGTCTGGCTCTGTGGACTCGTGATTTATGCCTATTTTCAAGTAGAATAACCAGACCAATGTTACGTTCATTACTACAATTAAGTCTTATTTATGCAATATGTGAAGTTTGGATATATTTATATTCTATTATAATATTATTAATTAGAATTCCATTAAATTGAGTTTATCTGTCTTTACTTTTTGTTTCTCAAATTAATTATTTATCATTTGTATTAACACTGTATATATAAACAGTATTGCTTGAGGAAATATGTATATTGAAATATTCTCTTATATTAATAGCCGTTTCCACATATGTACATTGTACATATAAACAAACTTTAAAACACGCTCCATTAGAGCTGACCTCTTTCTTCCCAAATCTTTTTAACAATAAAGCTACATTATATATTAGGTATCCCTTTGAATTCCATCACAATAAAACCCTAGATTAACCCGCGTATAATTTGGTTAAACGTCACCGGTCCACTAACCCCCGCGTGACCGATCGGAGTCGACGGCGCTCAAACAGAACAATTCACTCGCAAAATTAAACTGTCAGCCGCTGATATTGTTTGCTCACTCGTTTGCTAGTTATTAACTAAAGGCGTAATACGATGTGCAATTTGTAGTTAGTAAATATTTCAATGGATTTCTGAATAAAATAGTTACAATATGTTTTTAGGAGTTTAAATTACTCGTATCTTATCAAAGAGAGTATAGTTTCTCAAAAGAGAGTTTCTCTCTCACCCTTTCGTGTTGCTTCGTAGGTATTATTTTGGATATCCAGCTTAAAAAAAACTCTATCTAAATCTCTATCTAAATGGGAAATCAGAACACGCAACAAATTATTGAACTATTTCTTAGTTAAAAACAAAACACCAAAAATACGTAATTATAACAAGTTTAGACCATCGTGATGTAAAATTGCATGAATACTTGCTACAAGTAATTATGTATAAATTAGAAACTTCATTAATTTATTAGAAATTTACCTAGAGGTGTTAACCTGCCAAATCTATATTCGCTACTTCATAGTTCTATCTAGCAAAATAAATTAGTTAATTTCATTGGCTATTCAGTTCAGTTCTCATGAGAAAATATATTATTAAAACTGCTCGAGGGACGTTGTGAATTAAATTTAAGCAAATATCATGACATAATAAATATTTGGACAAGTATATCAATACAACTTTTAGTAAAAACTATTATGTTTAGTTCAGGAAAGAAAGGAAAATATTGCAATAACAACAGTCCGTCTAACCCCTATTTAATACGACAGGATTATACACAATAACACGTGTTTAGAACATTTATAAAAGCTGTTAGAGCATCGTGTTTACAAAGTCATAAGCTAAGTATATTTGAAAAAACAAACTATTCGTAAAGAAAATACCATACAAATACGTGGTGTTGCAAAATTTTAAAGTTTCGCTGCCCTAGCCAAATGAGCACGATGTGAGTATACAGGTGTTTATTAAACGATACCATCTCCAGCACCCTATGAATATTCATCCGTACGTGCCTTACTCGTGTACACTTTTTAATTTTAATATGAGAATTTTGTGTAGCTTCATAATTTTTCTGGCCGTTTCATTGGTTTCTTTTATATAAGAAAAGAATACTTGATTATAATTTTGTTGCCGTTCTATACTTTCGTATTTAGTAGGTTTTTAGCTTCATTCTCATATTTCATTCTTTATTAACACGCTTTTATTAGCTTAACTTGTAAGTTAACTATATAATCAACTCCTGGAAGTATTGTTTAGACATATAAATGTCTATTTATTTCAAACTTTCTAAGTAGATGAAAACTTTATAGTAATAAAATCATTTGTAGCCGAGCGGACGTGATGATGGAACTAGAAGGTAGATAAATGCAAATTCAATTTAAATTCGAAATATTTTGTTCAGCATTAAATTATTACATTTTTTTACTTACGTACTTGAATTACTGTTCCAATTGAGGAAAGTAGAGAAAAGCAGCAAAACAACATAATTTAACGAAGCATTGCTGTTATATGAAACATGTCACAACTTATTATACTCGGTGGCGTACACTCTATTATACGACTGCTTGACAAAACACAGTTGCCTTGCTGTAAAACCTCTCATACACTTGCTGCTAGGTGGCACAATGTTATTTCTATACTTAATTTCTTCTCGTCTCATGCTTAATTTGTGTCATCCATAGTTATTTTGATTCAATTACGTAATACATATTTTCATCAACAATACACACGTATGTTATAAACACAAACTACCTTTAGCGATTATATAACGTTTAGTATAGATTTCTCAGAGATGAGATATTTTTCCGCAGTAAAAAGTATTCTATATGTTGACCCGGATAACCAGCTATCATCATACCAAATTTCATCAAAATCCCTCCAGTGGTTTTCCGTGATGCGGTAACAGACAGACAGACAGACAAAAATTCTAAAAATTATAGATTCGGCCTCTGTATCGATAATAAAGTCTATTTCAATAAGAATTTCCAAACAAATATTTAATGTATCTATATAGTTGAAGGCGATGTTAACTTTACATTTTGGAGATTTTTTATTTGAACGGTACAGTATACAGTAAATTACAATATTAAGTTTATTTCTATGTTACAACAGTTACGTAATTATAGTATACTCGTAAAAGAATTAAATTTCTATACATATTAAACTAATATAAGGTCATTTACATGGTTGAAATCTGCATAATTAACTATAGTACTAACGAACTAGAAATAATGTAATCTGTCAATCCATGTAATATGACATAATGTATTAAAATGTGGTGATATTTAATTACTCGTGTGTTTCACGATATAAAATTAATATGTCGACTACAATAATTATAATTTATTCAAATAGTTATGGTACATTTTAAATGAGTATTATTATTATTTTGTTAGCTATTATTAATTATTATATATGCATGTGTTTTTTGTTTTTTTGTTTGTTATGTATGTTACTGATTTTTTTTTAATATTTATCAACAAAATAATATATTAATTGACATATAGAGTTAGTTATAACATATTAATTGACATATAGAATTTCAATAAAAAGTTATAGGCACAGTATGTTGTATGGAATTTTGTTCGATTTAAGTCAACTGATTTGGGGACTTTGTGTCGCAAAAGAATTATCATTCTGACATGTGTCAAAAGGCTCTTCGGCCTTAAAATTTCAGGGAAGCTTAATACAGATACAATTTAAAATACTTCAGTGAGCAACTACGAAAAACACATTAAACTAGCGTTTACCTGTAACTCTGCTCGCGTAATTTACACCATATTATTTATATTCTATAGAAAGACCATACCATGAAATTATATAACCTTCCACAATAAATAGACTGTAAAGTGCAAAGACATTATTTTATCTTACTGGTAATTCCAGTTCGTACGTTTACATAAATAAAAAAAACACTATATCCTTAGCTTTATAATGTAGTAGCTATAGATAAACATACATAAATTGATATTTAAATATATAAGAACTTATTTAATATATTTTGGAAATATATAATTTATGCTTCGAGGTTTTATAAGATAACTAGCATTGCCCGCGGCTTCGCCCGCGACAAAAAACCAAATTCTTAGTTTTACATATTAGTATACACTTACATTACAGTTTTTGTATTTTTTCTCAGCAATGACACATTTTCCCTCGGTAAAAAGTATCCTATATGTTGACCCGGATAACCAGCTATCATCATACCAAATTTCATCAAAATGTGTCCAGTAGTTTTCTCGTGATGCGGTAACAGACAGACAGACAAAATTTTTAAAAACTATAGATTCGGCTTCTCTATAAATAATAATGACTATTTCAATAAGATTTTCCAAAAAATATTTAATGCACAGATTCGGCTCAGTTAGAATTTTATTATATGTATAGATTATTGTTAGTCCATTATCTTATCTAATAGTGACGTACGTGCACTGGCTAAAATACGATGGTCCGAGCACGTAAAGGTGGCCAGCTTTATGTACCGTGAAGATGGCGTTATTTATGTATACTATTTGGATTCCATGCAAAATAAACCTGTTTTATTTGAAGGTAAATCACATAAATAGATTCACTATATTTTCGAAGTATAAATTTTTTGAGCGTTTTTTGGGTAATTTATGCCAATCTATAAAATATAATTTTTAGTTTATCCTATTTAATTTTATAATTGCGAAGTATATTGGTCTGTTCTTTTCATTGTTTTATTTAATAACTGATGCTTTAATGAAAGATTTTTATTATTTTATAATTATTAGTATTATACTTCTATTATTTTACGCAACGGAATTGTATTAAAGCCTTTTATAATCATTAAAAAAAATCTAATTTATTCTGGCAATTAGACCGACATGATTCATGAGTATTTGATAAGAAATACACTTTAAATACATCATGTGACTTATTTTATATATAACTAAAAAACTGTACTAAGTGCTAAATATACATAATTAAGATAGTTTTATCAGTATATAACTATAATTGTCTTATGAAAACAAGATATAAAATCTCGTACTATATCTGTATAAGCTATATAAGCGATATATAACATATGTATATTGCTATATCTGTATAATCGTATGTATAAGCTATAACTAAACGTCCCAAACATGGCTCCTTTAATCTGAGTAAGTGTTGGAGAAGTCAGCAGATAAATCTCTTAGGAAGCCTGAACATTAATTTCCCTAGTCTACTAATCTTGGTCAGCGTTGAGAATATTTTATGTGCACAACGGTCAACAAATTTTAATCGTGCTTATTATCTTTTATATTTCTTTACAAAATTGTTTTATGATTTTATGATAATTTATTCAACAGTTTTTTATACTGTTGTTATATATCTAATATATATATATATATATATATATATATATATATATATATATATATACTAAGCTTCATCATAACCGGACCGGGGCAAACTGATATTGGACGTGTGGTAATCAAACCCATGACCTTGGAGAATTTGGTGAGTTTAATCTTTGTGCTTATTTTTAAGCTAGTAACACCCTAATGTCACATTTTGCAATATATTAAATGTGTAGGTATGTACTATGTATTAAAAAATACGTGATATCGGTTGCTCAGTTTGTACGTGGGAGAAAAAACAATTAAGAAACACGTTCGCATTTATGATATTTTTTTATCTAAAGTTGTTAAATTACATTGTTTATGAAATACAGTGCTGCCATTATCAACTTGGGGATAACATGAAAATAATTTCTCTTTCAACGGGAAACGTCTTTGTTTATATAATATTTTTTATTTGAGTCGTGAATAAAAAAGCTTTTTACTTCGCAATAAGCATGAAAGTCTGTCATTAGTCATAATGTTCTGACATGTGTTCGTAGCTTAACATGCAAAGCGAAAAAAGGCATTTTCACTTTTCATCAACTAACATATTATGAATAGCGTATATATGGCACGAGGTGCTTACAGATTACTGTGTTTATTTATAAAGAATAATAAATGCTATCTTCATATTTCTTTGTCATTCTAAAAATATATTCATAATTATGTTTGATAAGTATATTATATTCAAAAAGAAATCTGTTGTTTTCCTCAAGGTCGTAACATCGTCTCTCATCAACTTAAGTCACCTAAACATATTTGACATGGCTTTGCGACTGCTATTTACTAATCGCTTGTCGTACCACTAAAGTCTAAACGATCACTCGTCTAAATATGTAAGGCAAAATTTGAATTTGACGATTCATTCGTTAATTTAATTAGTAAATTTGCTATTATTTATTAAACTCCGTGATATTAATGTACCTGAATAAAAAGTATCATATGTTATCCTCTGACTTATAAACCATCCCTATCTAAAAAATACTCTGATCCGTTTCTTGGGTGCTTTCTCCTTAAAACAAGGACCAACCAAAAACCAATAGACAATGAAAAACGTAAATTTTGCAATAAAAAAGAAATAATCTGGATAGAAATTATCCTATTTAGCTAACTTAAAAGTTGGAACATTTCGAAAAGTATTACGTTAAGATCGAATAAGTAATTTCGAAGTACATCGCGGACCAACATCGTGATACGGGAATTTTGTATTATAAAACATTTGTAACGTAGCTTTCAATAGTGCAAAATTAAATCGGTTCCTTAGTTTCAGAGTTTTTTACGAACAAACATACAAACTTTTTGGTATCTTTATAATATTAGAAGTTAAACAATATTCATTTCTAAATGTGTTTATAATGTCGGATATGACTTATAACTGAATCAAGGCACGTTCGTCCTACCCGTACTTCAGATGGATTATAAACCTTTGTCGTAAATTTTACTACATCAAAATTTAGATTTCGTGAGCTGACTAGAACGTAGAAGCATGCCCCCTAACAAATTGGTTTAGACCTGCTTTGGGTCAACTAACAGCTAAGGAAACTGTACTGTAAAATATTAATAGAATTCCTAATTATATTATTTTATTTTTTTATTAAATACCTTAACAGGAGATACTATATATGTACTAGGATATCCGACAGATGTTGTCTAGTCCAAACATATAAATAAATCTTCTGTACATGTCTAAATCCTAAGAAAACTAAAAAATCCTAGAACCCAACTACAGCGCCACCTACTAGGTCTAGTTGTGAATCCATCCAGAAACCCACTCCAATAATTTTTTTAATAAAATCAATCCAACTATTTATGAAGAGTTCATTAACATACACACGTACCTACAGAAGGATTATACATATTATACATATGCATATAGAGATTATGTGCACTACTTCAGAAGTGGCAAGATTTCTTTTATGACGATGTGGAATTTTAAATCATCTTTGTTAAAATATATAATTATTATCTTCATAAAAATATGAATATAATCTAAACTCAGTATTATTATTATTAATAATGTTATAATAATACAAAAATTACTTTTATAATATAAAAAAATGAATAAATAAATATACAAATTGTAATAGTAACATGACATAAACAAGCAACAACCAAACCCACTCAAACACACGCAGACACACACACACATACACATTTTTTTCTCTCTCTCGTAAGTTAGAAGTTTTCTTTGTGTAATTTTAGTTATGAAGGCCTCAGTGATAACTAAGATAAAAAAAACTTAATACGTGAAACTTGTTGACTGTCTTGTAATTATAAAATTTGGTTTGTAATGCAAATTAATTTTCACTATTATTGAGAACAATTTACGTGTAATCAATTTTGTTGTCGCTTAATATTGTGGTAGTAAATTAAAGATTTAATATTACGAAGCCAGCAGCGGACTGAAATGCTGCTGTAGTTTGTTAAATGCGTCGGTTTAAGTTTAAACATGGTAGCGACTGTAAATATTTGCTAGCGCTCCACACTTAAATTATATTAGAACTAAAACCGTAAATAATAATTAAATTTAAATAAATGATTTTAAATAAAAATGGTTACAAAACTCATATTGTTATTATCTTTGGAACTTTAAAAGAAAATCAGTATCTAAAATTATGATTTTAGCATGCATCTACTGTTGCTTTCTAAATTCCATACACTATTTTATGTTATTTTATAATAATTATTATAAACTTTTATTTAAAAGGCACAAAAACTAATAGGTGGTATTATTATACCTATGTTGATCATATAATTTTTTGCATATATCTATTTTATATATACATTAAATATGTTCAAAATAAAACTAAAATTAGGTTGATGATTTTTTTTCTGTAATTAAAAAAAATCAAATTAGAGAGGAACATAACTTGATGCTTAGATTAAACTTCATGATTACACAATTTCCTAAAACTTTTAAGTTTTTCAGTACCTACAAAGTAGATTTATTTTTTTAATATATTTTTACTTTATTGTACGCTCGCTATATATATTTCAGAATGAGTTCCGTATAATGAAATTATGGTGCATAATTATTTAAAATACAGTCTTACTCGCTATCAACTTTCATCTTAGACTCAGTAAGAAACGCGCATTGCAATGTGATTTATAGCTTACCACGCTACGGTAGCTTATTACTAACGTTTATGCTGAGGGAATACGTTGAAAGATATATGTGGTTTTGGATACAACGTAATAGTATTTTAAACTAAAATTTCATGTAAATCCTTAGGTTTTTCATTTTAAATGTGTGTTTTAGAGTAAGATAATATTTTAGTCGTATATAGTTTAAACGTATATTAGTACTATTTGCATTCTAGTACTGCCCACACTTCGTGACTTTGATTTTCATTTATTGTAAGCGCTTGTATTAAAATTATAACCATTATTGTTCCCGTCTGATTAATATATGTGTATTGATGTGTTAACATCAAAAAATATTGCCATGTTATTATTATAAATTGCCATTGCCATTAATATAAATGTTTAGAGTTATTACGTTCTCTCTTCTATTCTCCCATGACAGGGCCTTCCTGTAAGGTAGACAAGGAGGTTAGTCAAAAAAGATATATTTTTTTCTCTAGATTAAACTGAAAAATAACTATCTTGACAAATCTGTTTTATTTTGTTCGATTATTTATATTTTTTGATAATTATAGATAACATTGTAAATATTTAAATTCATATGTTATTATTGCGTATAACGAAAATTATTATTTGCATAAGAAAAATACAAAAGAAACATTTAAAATCAAGAAATATTTTTATAGTAACAATTCATATTTTATTTTATGAATATACATGTATATTAGTGATATATTTTAAAATAATTAATTCTTTTGTATCAATTTCAATTTGTGTATCAATTTTATAAGAGAAACCGATAATATGTTCAATATCGATAAGGCAAATGATGACCATAGCCCCATAATAATAATTATCATCAACGTAAGTTTCCATAGACAAAGAACATTTTAACTTTTATTTCAGTATGATAGAGTCTGTGCGGAAAGAGAACCGTCGTGGCATAAAATGGAACTAACATTATGATTTTTATATGGCTACCCAATCTAACCATCTGTCAAATGTCAAACTTTATTTCGTGTCGATTGTGTTGTTTTATTATGATTTTAATTTTGAATCATGTTGAAGAGGGTTAAAACTTTACACAGTTCGACAAGTTAAATAATATTTAATATTATACAATTCTACTAAGGAGAAAAAGCAGCAAAATACACCATTATTTACCTAAATAAAGTCACGGAACGTGTGGCAGATATGTCCGGTATGTAACAGTTTTATTTGAATGTTTATAAATTTCCTAAGTAACCTGTGGTCCCTGATATCTCAAAATATGTATAAATTAAAAGGAATTCATTTAGAAATATAATGATATTTGTTTGTTTTGTTCAAATCAATATTTTTGATAGCAGGTATAAAGAGTGTTGATACTTTTAATTTATAATGCGCTTGTCTAAGCGAGTTAGTAAAGTTAGTCTTAACTTAAAATATTTTTGTACTTTTTCAGGATTGAGTAATAATACAGTTTCTAAAATAAAAAAATGAAAGTTCCATAAATAACGGCAAATGGTGCACGCCAGGGAAAAAACGTAAAGGAAGACGTGCGTGTGTTTGTGAATGGTCATAAAACACTATTTTTAAGCGAAAGCATTAAAACAACTGTAGTGCTGAATACGTCCTTTATTTCCGATCCCCGAACTCATTTAACGTAACACTTAAAAATTTGTTGCACATGACATCTATTCAGAAATATCTTTAACAGTTATCATTAAAATCATTCCTTAAAACAATTATTAAGACGGAATCTGAAAACATTATATTCTAACATAGTTTCAAAGTATCAAGATGTTACAGTCGCACTATAGTGTTGTCAACATAACAAATATGGTAATTAAACAAAGTTGCGCCCTCAAATCTTATGACGGTTCTCTTTCTGCACAGACTATAGAGTCTGTGCGTACGTATAGACGTACGTAAATTCAATTGAAATATTTGTTTCTTTATATACTGTAGTTCAAAAATATCTGTAATATTGCACTATTACATTAGAAAAATATAAAGAAGAGTCGATAAAAGATTCCCTCATATGAAAGGCAGTATGAATTTCTAACATTAAAGCAGCTTTGCCCATGTTGCCTTTCATCATAGTTCCATAGGAGTTAAAATCATTTATTATTATTGAACGTAAGCCTATATACAAGAAGGCGGATCGGGCATTTTTGTTTACATATTTAAAGATATCCCAGTTTACGTATTCAGTGTAATAAAAATGGAATATTGAGTCTGTGATTTTGGAATGAGCCTCTTGGTAGAAATATTTGTTTTTATTCAATTCTCTTCATAAAAATATAAAAAGATTGTACATACTTATGGTATGTTTATGAAGGGATAATTTAATTGATTACAGCTAATGAGTTTGAAAAGCAATAGTAAGATTTTTTTTTATATTTTAAATAATATTTCTAATTTCTTTAGAATTTCATACAATATTATACCAGAATCTGAAAAAATCTTAATTTATATAATATTTCTGTCAACAAACAATCTGAATAGTGGGTACTTCATTGGCGTTACTATGTAAAATCATTTTAATCTCCACTGTAACTGTAAACTTTTCTCTAAACATGTGATAATAATTGTTTTGTTAAAACTTATAATGAAAATGAATGTCATTATATAAATAGGAATATATTATTTTAAATCAATTTATCAAACTAAAACGTATGCTCATAAGAAAAAATACTGTAGAAAATTCATTATAAAATTATGATTCTTCTCGAGGAGCTTCGAATTCTTTTAGAGAGAATTCTTCTGCTTGATCTTCATTGACTGGTTCGGCTATTTCATCCGCCAATCCTGTCGCTTTTGATTGTGAGGCTTCTATTTCCTCAAGTTCAGCTGCTGGTGATGGAACCTCGGCTGGTGGCTCGGTATGTGGCTCGATAGGTGACTCAGCAGGTGGCTCAGCATATGGTTCAGCAGGTGGTTCAACTTCAGCTTCTGGAGGTACCACGGTTGCTACACTTACTTTATTTTTAACCACTGCAGGCGGTTCTGGTTCGATTGGTTTCGACACATCTACTGAAACTTTCGGTCGAGCTTTGGTAACTGCAACTTCGTCTTTTTTCAGTAACTTCCCCTTTTTTGATTTAGCTTCTAATGGCAAGTACAATTTATAGTCTTGAGGTAATTCTTCTTCTGTAAAAAGACGCTCACTAAAGTATATTCTTCGTAAACGCACGTTAGCATGCACCTGAACTCGAAGAGCTTCAATATATTGTGTTCCATATGCCCGGCGTGTAAAGTCTGCTAAGTTAAATTGTATTTGATTCCATCCACCTGACAATCCAATGGGCATACTCGTACAAAAAGGTTTAATTTTAGTGGTAGATTGAAAATTTGAAATTCTAAATCGCCTCCGCATTTGTTGATCGTCTAAAATAGTTATTTCAAATGAAAAATATCGTTTTAAGTTTTTCACGATCATTACTAGGAAAGGTAGTTTGATTCCTAGTACTTGATTTCTTTTTGGACATGAAATGAAAGTTGTAGCAACATTTGTACTTACAATTTCAAGAACTATAGAATTAACTTCGTTGTCGGTTAGACGTTTTATGTGGCCATTCTTTACTTCCATGTCCCATATCGCCAAAGGATTAGAACCGCAACTATAAAATATAGATAATAATCCACTTTGATATGTATTCTTGAACATTGTTATTTTATTATTTATGACAGTTGCGTCACTATCGTCATGTTTGAATGACAATAAATACTTAATTTACATTATTAGTGACCAGCATGTATCATGCTATGAAAAATATAGAATATTTATTTTATAACCCATACTAATATAAAAAATATAAAAGTGTGTGTGTTTGTTTATTTGTTTGTTTGTCTGTCTTTTTTTCACGTTGAAACAAAGTGACGGATTGGCGTGATTTTTTGTGTGGCGATAGTTGCAGAGCTTAAGAGTGACATAGGCTACTTTTTACTGCGGGAGACTAATTCCCATGAGAAAACACGTTATAATACAATCCAGAAAAAATATGTATGATCAAAATTACTTGAAACTTAACGGTATTAATGCTCTTCAATAAAATTAAATAAATACGTGGTTTAGCATTTTTCGAAATTCATGCTATAAGGGGGTAAAATAGGGGATGAAAGTTTCTATGAAACTACCTTTTTAGAGATCTTTTTGTAGTTTTAGCGCGAGCGAAGCCGCGGGTTCTGCTAGTTTTACTATAAGTAAAATTCATACAACAGACATTTTCTTAGTTCACGTTTTACAAGGAAAATTGTGTTTAGTGTATAATGTACTGAATCTTAATAAATAATACTTGGTGTTGGCAGAACTTAGTTAACATATCAGCTAAATTATAAAAAGTAAAAGTACAAAAAGAATTGCCATTTTACAAATACTCAGTTGGTTTTTACGATTTACAAAAATAAAGTAGGAATTTTTTATTTTTATTTTTCATTTGTAATTTATAATAATTATTTAAAATACAAAGAAATTAAACACAATAAAGAAACTTAATAGAAAATTCTTTGAAATTAGAAATATAATAATTAAAATTGAAAAGTAATACCCATAATTAAATACAGCAATCTTAAGTTTCAACTTCTTGATTATCAGTCTTTGTCTCTTCTGTTACATCTACTGCACTTGGCACTTTCTCTTCTTTTATTTCTGCTTGAGTATTTAAATCTTCGACTTCTTCACTTGCTTGCAGCTGTGTTTCTGCAGCTTCCTTTACATCTTCAACCTTCAGTTTTGAATATTTTCGAGATACCTGTGTCGATGATGTTTTTACAGAAGGAACGTGAATCTTTGAACTTCTTGTGACCTCTACTCTGCTTCCAATCTTTTCAACAGAGCGAACACGTTGCTCAATTGGTTGTTGAGATGTAGATGGTTTTACGTTTTCTTTATTCTGAGCGTTTGTTTGTATAGCTTGTTTGCCTTTCGCATTCGACGGTAATGGAAAGTACAATTTGTATTCTGGTGGCAATTGATCTTCTGGTATTAGCTTTTCAGTAAAGTAAATTCTTCTAAGGCGAATATTTGCGTTGATTTTTAGCTTTTGTACTTCTACATATTGTTTTTTGTATGCGCGACGAGTAAATTCTGCTAAATTGAATTGTATTTGATTCCATCCATCAGAAAGGCCGATAGGCATTACTGTACAAAGCGGCAATATCTGGGTGCTGCTTTGGAAATTCGATACTCGAAATCTTCGTCTAGTCCCAGTTTCGTCGAGGATAGTCACTTCAAAGGAAAAATATTTTTTGAGATTCTTAACTATCATAACTAAAAAGGGCATTGTAATTCCTAGCACCATGTTTCCCTTCGGACAGGTAATATATGTTGTACTTACATTGGTTCCTCCTATCTCTAATACCATAGACTTTATATCCTGATCTAAAAACCTTGTTATATATCCATCTTGAATATGAGTATCCCATATAGCTAAAGGTTTTGAGCCAACACTAAAGAATACCGTAAGCATTCCACGCTGGTAAGAATTCCTATACATAGCTAATGAATTTGTAGCATACTAAATTATTTAGTACTTTTATAGCAATATTGCGCCTCTCATATTCTGACAATATTATTTTTTATTCAGCAAAATGCGCGAATTTGACGCAGAACTAAAATAAAATAAAAAGGTTTTACTGCGTATAAAATAATATATCGTTTTTGTATTTATGATATAAAATAAATCATTGTTTGTGGATTTTCATTGTAGATGATGTCCCGTCAGGGGCGCACCACTGAATGTAACGAACTCGACGCCGGCGGAAATGAGCGCTTATAACAAATCCCTCCTTTATCATTTTGGGCTCTCACCGGTGATAAACTTTATCGTTCACCAAAATTTATATAACCAAAGTCATCCGAAAGTATCTTGGAACTAATAAAATTATTCTTCATTTACAGCTCGGTGACATTAAATCCTAACAGGACTTAATTCCAAAGAGAAATAGAATAAGGTGGTCTAGAAATATTTATGGCTTAAAGTGATTAAATAGTAGGAATTTATAATATCGAAAAAGTGATATTTTTACACCTAATTTATGTCAATTTTAATAAATTTACCTTTAATAAATATATTTTAGGCAACTACTACGGCACAAAATATGTTTAAGATCACTTTGCGATTAGACAAACATAAAGCAAGAATAATGAAACTGTCAGACTATATAAAAGCTTTCGAATAATGCGTAGAAATAAAACTTTTGAAAGAAAAGCTGGCTTTCGTTGTGATTTATCTTGCCATTTGTCATCCTCGATACTAGAAAAATATGTCACGCAAGCCCACAACTAACGTTCACACAGAGCCTGTAACGAAAATAACATTTTTGTCGTCTCTAAATCACGACTTTTCCTCTACGCCCCAGAGACAGGTCAAAAAAGTGACGAGAACAAAAGTACATGAAATAGTGCCTTCTGAATGTGGCGATAGGGTGCATTCGTGTATTATTGATGCTCGAGCTAATAACGTGAGGCACCACGGCGTAGTTCCGTAGCTTTTTGCCTCAGAATTTCGTTAGTGTGACTGGGGAGGGTCATTTGTTATGACTAACGATCTTATGATGTTTCAAATTGATGACGTATAAAAAATATGACGCCATATCAATATTATTCTATTTATTACGGTTTATATTTTTGAACTTTAGAAAAGCGCTTTTATCTACACCCATTGTTCGAGCTCGACCCAACTGAAGCAGAAATTAACTTACTAAGGCGGTTTAACCGCTCGAAAGTTTTTAAATACCCCTGAAAAGTATGTAAAGTCAATGAAAAAAATGTTAGAAAGTGGGAAAACGTCGTTTTAGATGTGCCCGGTGTATTTACAGAGCTCATTGCTCGGCGCACTGAAGCGTGGTCTGCATAATGTATCGAACGGTGCGCGATTCTTGCAAAGCTTTGTCTGCGTTATTTACAGCCAGCTCGTGTATTCACGCGGAAATTGGATTTGTAAAATAAGACACTGTATAAATAATCTTTATCTAAAACATATCTCAGTGGTATTGTTCGAAGTTAATTTTTTCGCAAAATCTTCTTTTCGCTGGTGCTCCAATTGTTTTAATTCATTGCACATGAAAAGAAGAATAACAGCAATGCTTTTGTTAATATTTTGTCATAATTATTGACTAAATAGAGACTCACACTCGCTCCGCTCGGGTTCGTCCCTAGTTACGTTTTACCGTTTAATATAGATTTCTCAGAGATGAGACATTTTCCCGCAGTAAAAAGTACCCTATAAGTTGACCCGGATAACCAGCTATCATCATACCAAACATCAAAATCTGTCCAGTGGTTTTCTTGTGATACGGTAACAGACAGACAGACAGACAGACAAAAATTATAAAAACTATAGATTCGGCCTCTCTATCGATAATAATGTCTATTTCAATTAGATTTTCCAAAAAATATTTAATGTACAGATTCGACTTAGTTACAATTTTATTATACCTATGTATAGATTACAAATTATTTTACTCTAATCTTGCCAAATTTTTATAGTAACGTATAGTAATTATACCTAAATTCTAGTAATTTATAAGAACGTTTAAATCGTATATTGTGGGCAGAAAATAATGATCATCGTTTCATATAGCCGGGTAGGGACAATGTATCGAAATTAATATCCGGGCCCGAAAGCCAGCGAACAATTTGTCCACCCGGAATGTGGATAATTAAAAGGGCCTGCTCCGTCGTACATGGAGCAAAAAATATTTGCTATAAGAAACTTACTTCATACTGACAACGATTAATCTGGTAATATATAAAATAGCTGCTATTGCAATCCTGAGAGCCCTCGGTGAATGCTTACTTTAATAATGACGAACGCGCCGAATCGAGCGACGTAAGCCTCTGAATTCCGCTTCATTTACGGCTATACATTCGCGGTGGTATCATGGAAATAAATACACATATGTATATACAAATACATGTATCATTTTAATGTAGTGCTTTCATAACTTCGTAAATCTAAAATGTCGATTAGAAGGACACAGTTTATACGAGACGATGGCGAATAAATTGCTATAAGCGTGTCCTCTCGTAATCGATGTTACGGCATTATGATGGAAAATGCGAAATAAGTCGGCCAATTTGCTCGTAGAGGATCGATAAAGCTTAAAGTACTATCGACGCGGTATAATAACAATTTATGGGCTGTAATATCCTTTTCGATGCGGCTAACGTTACTGAACATGAAAATAGGAGAATCTCTAAAAATTCTATTACCCTTGATGTATAGACTTGCCATCTCTGTTCATGTAACACGTCGATATTAGCATCATATATCTAATTAATTTATTACAGACTAGCATTGCCCGCGGCTCCACCCGCGTTTAGATGACCAAAAACCAAATTCTTAGGTTTTATATATTAGCATACTCATACAATACAGTTTTTGTATTTTTCTCACAAATGAGATATTTTCCCGCGGTAAAAAGTATACTATATGTTGACCCGGATAACCAGCTATCACAATACCAAATTTCATCAAATCCCTCCAGTGTTTTTTCTGTGATGCGGTAACAGACAGACAGACAGGTAAAAATTCTAAAAACTATAGATTCGGCCTCTGTATCGATAATAATGTTTGTTTCAATAACATTTTCCAAAAAATATTTAATGTAAAGATTCGGCTTACAATTTTATTATATGTATATTACATATATTATCTAAACTGTAATCGTAAAATCGTTAAAGTAAAAAACTTATCTTCATTACGCAATAATAAATAACTTGGTCAGTTGTCACGTTTTAAGTATATATGTCTTCATTTCTAAGTTTTCATAATAGAGTATGTTTAATCTTACTGTATACTTGCCAAAAAATATACCTAAGAAATTTATTGGAACATAAATTTGGCTCAAGAATTGAGAATTCTATGATATGATGTTAACCTCTAAAGCATGCCAAGATCTTAAAGAAAGTTACAATTCTTGCCAACTTAACAAGTATAATGAAAAAAGAAAACTTAGATGACATGACATAAAGCTTCTTAAATAAATTATGATGTACATATTTATTTTATGAAATTGAAAATATCTTAGTTCAAAATTATGTTGTTGTAATTATATATCATGTATTATGTAAGTTTGTTCTAGTTTAACAATATAAATCATGGTAATTTACATTCAAGTGATCTGACTCCAGCAATTCAGTTTCAACTAGCATGGGCGCCACGAAATTCTTAAATGTGTTGTATTATTAAATATAAATAAATAGGACATCTGCAGTATGTAACGTAAGTATGTAAATATACAATTTTATTATGGTAGCATAGATTTCTTAGGGTTGAGATATTTTCTCGCAGTAAAAAGTATCCTATATGTTGACCCGAATATCCAGCTATCATCATACCAAATTTCATCAAAATCTGTCTAGTGGTTTTCACGTAAAGCGTTTCCAGGCAATCAGACAGACAAAAATTCTAATTACTATAGATTCGGCCTCTGTATCGATAATAATTACTATTTCAATACGATTTTCCAAATAATATTTGAATCAAAATTTTATTATATGTATAGATTTAATAAATTACCAAAGACAATCTTCCTATATGTATTACCGGAAGTCGAGTTTGGATATCCACATGAGGCGGAAGCTAACATTATCTATCCACGGTACGATACAAAATAACATAAAGCACAAAAGCTGATATAAATCTGCCAAGTATGGAAATCTGCATTCAGTGTTACAAACGGTTGAAAATATTAGGCTAATATGTAAAAGTTATATACAGGCTTCGCTTGGTCTCATGCCAGGGTAGTAAATACGCGGCGGTGTGATCATGGACACAAATTTACTTGATATTTCATATATTGGTTCATATGATACAACGACTTTGCCAGTGTAGTATGATTTTACTTGAAAAAATGTTATTATATCCTTTTCTCAGATCATGTTCTGTTATTATGTTGGTACAAATTTTTATGTCTTTTACCGGTGTAGCTTTCATTGTTTGTCAAAATATATTTTTTTTATAATTATCCTTCCGTTTGTTTATCACTGTAATTTTTTATATATATATATATATATATATATATATATATATATATATATATTTCTCACTTATGGTGACTAGTACATGATTGTGAGACATCAATGAATATAATTATTATTTTCGCTAAACATTTTGTTCTTATAATTCATTTAAAGTTTTTATTTCGAAGGATTATTTGTCACGCTCGTTGCTGTAAAAGTTAATGTAATGTGAACAGCCCAAAATAATCCTCGGTATAATTGCTAGGGCGACTAATGACTCGTGTGTCATATTATTTCAAGAGCATTTCATATTTTATTTATTTTTGTAATACAAAATAACATTACTTATATTCACTACCTTACATTAACCAAAAGAATTGTGTTTTTCGACGCTAATTTTATGATATTAAAATTAGTTTGTCTGTTTATCTGCCTATATCCGCTAATCTCCGGAACAGCTAAATACAATTTACTAGTGCATTAAAGATTCATGCGTTTATATCGTCATATCATTATTATTGTTGTAACAAGACAAACGACGACCACGGAAAGAAGCTACTATATATATATATATATATATATATATATATATATATATATATATATATATATATATATATTATATATATATATATAGTAGCTTCTATATTTTATTTATTTATTATAATAAAATAAAAAATATCGTTCATAGTCAATATATACATATAGCCATACGAATCAATACCCACACGCTATATTTCTCATTTCCATAGGTTGGCTGGAAGAGATCTCTTCTAGAGATAAGTCCACCTTTATCCACATTTGTCTCTGTATTATGAGTGTAACATAAGTATTGTGCGGTCCGTATTAATATTATTTCCGTATTAATATTATAAATGTGAAAGTATGTGAGTATAAATGTTTGTTACTCTTTCACGCCAGAACGGCTGAACGGATCTGGATGAAATTCGGCACAGAGATAGATTATAGTCTGGAATAACACATAGGCTATCTATTTTTGCTATTATACATTGCTATTTTTATCCCGGAAAATGTACGGTTCCCGTGGAATAGGTTTGTTTTTGTTTTGTAGCAAGGGTGAGCCGCTGGTTAAGAATATATATGTACATAGTAAGTGAGCGGTAATACAGTCCATAGTGCTTTTCTAAAACCGTATCAAAAAATTTTAACCAATTTGTTTTTGAGAATAGCATACTGAATAATTCTAACAAACATTTTATTGTAGTTAAACCCATTCACGCACTCAATTGTGAGTGCGTACATTCATGAATTTTTAGTACCACTTTGCCGTAAAGACAAAAAACCGTAGAATTTTCATTCCACAAATGCAATTTTCGACAATAAAGTGCACATGGCCCATTAGAGATAGTAAGTGGAGGCAGTGAACACCCTTCATGGCTATTACATTACTCTATAACTGCTTAAGATTTATTAAATAGTTTGAATAGATTTAATATAACATTTTCATTTAGATAATGTATCTGTACTTAAAAAGTGATAATTAAATTACATGTTGAATGTTAGGAACTGTAAAAATCTAAGATATTTCTACTACACAAAATTGCGATAAGAAGGTAGAAAATGTGTACTAATATTTAATAGTGATACCTCAGTCCGTTCTTCTCATTTCTATATTATATAGAAACAACTGAGCGATGTATTTCACCCCTACACTGCCCATCTAAGGCACTACACATATTTATGTAATATAAAAAAAATAAATCAAATACTCCTTTATCGCGTAACAAAAAGACCAACAAACAAACTTTTTTTTTAATTTTGTAGTCAATGTCATTAGAATCCAAATCTGTTTAAAAGCTAAATGATTTAAAAATATAGTAACTCTTTTGTACATTAAGGAGATTTAATGTCTGTTTAAAGGTATTAGGTAGCTTATCTATACCCTTCGGTTCCCAGAATACTTATCCGTGATTATCCCTTCTCCGATTTTGTTTATTTTCTCTATAAAATCAATATAATAACGGACGAATCTAAACAATAGAACACTTTTTTCCTTTCCTACTGTTCATCCAGAGCCAAATCGACCATCTATACATATAATAAAATTCTGACTAAGTCGAATCTGTACATTAAATATTTTTTAGAAAATCTTATTGAAATAGTCATTATTATCGATACAGAGGCTGAATCTATGGTTTTAGATTTTTTGTCTGTCTGTCTGTCTGTCTATCTGTCTGTCTGTTACCGCATCACAGAAAAACTACTGGAGGGATTTTGATGAAATTTGGTATGGTGATAGCTGGTTATGCCGGTCAACATATAGGATACTTTTTACCACGGGAAAATATCGCATTTCTGAGAAAAAATACAAAAACTGCAACGTTAGACTATACACATATGTAAAACCTAAGAATTTGGTTTTTGGTCATCTGAACGCGGGCGGAGCCGCGGGAAATGCTAGTATATAATAATAATCATTGACAAATTTTGCCAATAATTTTTTTTATTGTTAGCATTAAAGTTACTAAGCAAAAAAAAGGGCAGCGGTTGACAAACACGGGAGAAAAAGGTCAGCAGTACCTTGTTGTACTGTTTGTCTTTATTTATTTATGTATAGGCTTTCATTGCCCGCGGCTCCGCCCGCGTTCAGATGACCAAAAACCAAATTCTTAGGTTTTACATATTAGTATACTCTTACATTGCAGTTTTTGTATTTTTTTCTTTGAAATGAGATATTTTCCTGCGGTAAAAAGTATCCTATACCTATGTGGACCCGGATAACCAGTTATCACTATACCACATCAAAATCCCTCCAGTGGTTTTTCTGTGATGCGGTAATAGACAGACAGACAGACAAAAATTCTAAAAACTATAGATTCGGCTTCTGTATCGATAATAATGCCTATTTCAATAAGATTTTCGAAAAAATATCTAATGGACAGATTCGACTTGGTTAGAATTTTATTATATGTTTAGATAACAGGAATTGTTTTGAAAATCTCCTTTACAGTCTAATCAATTTTTAGTATTTCGTTTACTTATTCTACATTATTTGTCTATTATTAAATAAGTATTTTAAAACGCTCTTTAAAAGCTTAAACAAAATTCACAATTTTTTACTGCATTAATTTTGCTAGCAATACAAACTTACCGCCCTCGTTTCACTCACGCTCAATGACTCTCTAAAAGTACCGCCTGCAGTCAAAATATGTAATTTAAAGCGGTTTTCTATTCAACCGCAATAATAATACGGCTTTCAAGTTCCCAAGACAATCATGTAATATATGTATATAGATAATGCGTGTTTATGTACATATTATTTATAAAAAAATCTTAAGATAACGAAGGAAGAATAAGGCGCTTAAATTTTATTAGCAAACTAGCTGACCCTGCAGCTTCGCTCGCAATAAACTATAACAAAAACTCTAAAAAGCTTCATACAAACTTTCATTCCCCACTTTACCCTCTTAGGGGCTGAATTTTGAAAAATAATGAAAAACGTAACCCATTATATTTGTCGTACTCAATTCATACGAAATTTCATGCAAATATGTCCAAGGAATAAAAAGTTTCATACAAACTTTTAACCCATACTTCACCCCCTTGGGGGTTAAATTTTGAAAACTCCTTTGTTAGTGGATGCCTACGTCATAAGAGAAAATTACTTTTGTCTTTTATATATATATATATATATATATATATATATATATATATATATATATATATATATATATATATATATATATATATATATATATATATCAACTAACGACTAACCCTTGCCTCACTAACTAGGCGCTACTCCAGGTCATAGTCTATCTGTGTACTTCATTACATCCAAAAACTGTCCAGCAGTTTCAGCGTGAAGGAGTAAAAGACATACATACATACAAACTTTTCCATTTGTAATAATAGTCCTATAGTAAGACATAAAATGAGTTAAACAATTAGGAATAGTACAAATTTGTGTTCTCATTACCAGTACTAATGGTAGCAATAACGTCAATCACCTTACAGTTATATCATTCGCAAGTCCTTCGATGCATTATTCAGCATTTTATGTTTTAATATTCCGACGACATATTTGAGTCTCCTTTCAATTTTTTCCCGCGCCTCGCGTGCCGCTGTGCGCTGAATTTTGAACGCTACTTATTGATGGTTGACTCTTAATCCTCACATATCACGTCTGGTGGCTGCCCCATATATTTTTATCGATACGCCACGATTCTTGTCCTCATCATCTTAACGATTCATAGATATAACGAATTTATTATCGCTGATATTCACTGATATACTACGAGTTTTACCCGGTAATTTATTCTAAAAATCTTTAGGCTAAAGGATAGTAGCCCGGTGGTAACGCTCTAAAGGAAAGCTAAGTGAAGCACGTTCGGAACTTAGGTCTCTTATTTCTGCTATTTTTATATATGAACTAGCATTGCCCGTGGCTCCGCCCGCGTTCAAATGACCAAAAACCAAATTCTTAGGTTTTACATATTAGTATACTCTTACATTGCAGTTTTTGTATTTTTTCTCAGAAATGAGATATTTTCCCGCGGTAAAAAGTATCCTATATGTTGACCCGGATAACCAGCTATCATCACCAAATTTCATCAAAATCTGTCCAGTGGTTTTCTCGTGATGCGGTAACAGACAGACAGACAGACAGACAGAGTATGTTAAAACCGAAAATTTTTTTTTGTCATCTGAACGCGGGTGGAGCCGCGGGCAATGTTGGTTATATTATATATTAGAAAATATAGTGTGGAAAGCTGCATATCTAAGAGAACCTAATTATTTTTTAAATCACATGTAAATTCCTCCAACCCTCGCTTAGACAGCACTAGACTAGCCTGATTCTCCTCGCATTGAGGGCAGGCCTGTGTCCAGTAGGGGTAGTAGGTGTGGCCATGAGTAGAATTATTATATATATTTATCTACAACGCAAATCTAGGTTGCTACAGGCTTGTTTTAATCATCGACATTCTTGCAATGCTTAACAAATTGTTTTTGTCGATAGCAGCCGACGATATTTCATTATTGTTCCGCGGTATTGAGGTGCGCCCGATATGACGATGTGCGATTACACGAATATTTATAACACGCGAATAAATTACATGAAGCGGTAATTACAAAACTTATTACAGCCATTCATAATCACCAGCTTAACTGTACGTGATTTGTATTAATGATTTCCTAGGGACTATAATTGTACTTTTTTTTTGGCGCCTCGTTCATGGGATATTTCACTTTGATATAAAAATAATCGTGTGATTGATTAATCATATGCTCGTTAGAATAACTATATCTACCTACATCTGTTGTAGATGTAGAGGTATTAAGAATTTTAAAATTTAAAATATTTTCTCAATAATGCATAATATCTAGAAACGCCTTTGAATTGTGTTGCCATCTGCAGGGAAACCTTGTCGTTATCACAGATATAAATTATCTGAAAGTGTCATAAACCTAAAATTTATCTCGTTCTCTATCTTTGCCGCTGGCAAATCTTTTTGTTTCTCGACTTCATAATTTATTTATGTTATACTTGTATTTTATGGATCGTTGTATGAAAGATTATCTTTTTAGCTTTTATATTTGAAGTATTAATCTGAGTTTGGAAAAAAACTTTTTTAACTTTTTAGTGTAGACGTAATAAACAGATAATTTGTAAGATTAAGTTTTTTAAAAACATATTCGATGAAACAATTTATTTAAAAAAATATATTGTTAATTTTTTTGAAAACCGCTCGATATCCCATATAAAATTTATATGGGATCACCTGGGAAATATACCCTAAACAAAAAAAAATCCAAATCGGTTGAGGCGTCTTCGAGTAATCGGTGAACATACATATAAAAAAAGATTCCGACGAATTGATAACCTCCTCCTTTTTGGAAGTCAGTTAATAACTAGTAGATTATTTTAATACGTGTCAGACACCATAATAATTTAAATATATGTATTTAATTTATGAGTATATAACCGACTTACAATATGATTCATTTTTAAGAAATCCAATAGCAAATAAACTTTCGGAAAAACATTGAAGCTGTAAATCAATGAAAACGGTCCATTTGGATTGCTGAATTCTTCTAATCTTACCTCAAAACCCTTCGTTAGCATAGTCCCTTTATTCATATTATTTAAAATAACTTACATAGAAATGCCACACAAAAATTATAAACATATTTATCTCTTAATGTAGTTTTATAAAGAAAATCTATATTTTTTTATCTTACATTAACCAACTCAATATAATTTTGTTCCGATAATAATTGGATTTACACGAACAAAACACATAAAGCCTCGTAATAATGAAATCAAAATGTAGAATTAGCACTTATCTAATTAAATACGTGGAACGTGACCTGCACAAGTTTTCCGAAGTAATTGGCCAATTTTTCCACCTCGCTCGGCCCGCAAATATGAAGCAATTATAGCATCTCATTTCACGCCTCTTACGCTTAAAGATGACACTCTAGAGGTAAATTTTCATGAGCCTGAATTTTTTGGTAAGTGAATTATATTTTAAACATAGCGCTCTTTTTTCTTACAGAATACTGTAAAAAATATATTTTCATATACCAAAATGTCGTAAAAAACTTTGATAAGAAAACAAAGCAAAACACGTTACTATACTGATGTATGATTGAAGATTCACAAAGGAAAAAAATGAGACTCCAGGTTATGTAGTCTAGACTATGTACTAAACCGCTGTATTCATTGCCTTTATGTTACGAGTTTTCCTTTTTTCATTCCACTCACATTTGAACAATGGACTGATACAGGCCGAGCGAGATACCTCATATCACTTAACTCTTCGGAACAGACACAGGTCTTTTATGAAATGTTACTGTAGCAAATTTTAATCCCATTAGGATCAGACGGGGCTAATTAGATTATCATTAGTTTCGGCACAACGAACTGTTACAGTGTTATAAACAGCAGACGGCTTGGCTGCGCCGCGCTATAATGAAGGAATATTCAAGTATATGCGTATTGCGAGATCTACGCAGGAGTGTGAATTATCTCTCATTGAAACGAGCCGAGGTAAACTAGCCATAACTTTATAATGGACAAGTAGTATGTTTGGGCTTTAGTAAAACATGAAGTAGCAAATAGCTGAATATTCGAGCAGGCAATCACCAACAGGCGATTTAACCATTTTATTCAATTTGCTCACCCTCCAAAGGGTAAGGGAGATGAAGATAAATACATGTCCACCGAGTTCCGGTCTGCCCATTTTGGATTTTACTAAATCCTAACAAATTATCGGAACCTTTCAAATTTACGTACTCCCATTCGATTGAGTCTGAAAGGATAAACTAAAAACAGTATTACTATTTACCAAATAATTAATTAATGTAAATCTCGTAGAACACTGTGTTGTTAGGTTGAAAATCTCTCTTTTCGTAATCGAATTATTCTGAAATCTCTGCCTAAGATTAAAATGTGTTATTTGCAAAATCTGTATTTGACTCGTAAAAACCCAGAGGCAAACTGCAATTTACGTACCAAATCGAGTGTGAACGAAACCAACATTTGAAACCGCACGGCATTTTGGCTGTTTTTTATTTCCAAACAAACACCGACAGCCAACTTCCAACATATTGTTTTAACTCCCTTAACCCAATGACAATAAGGATAATTGCAAGCGCACCAATATAGGCAAGTTGGTCTTGTCTTTTGGCGTATTATAGACTACAGTTCTTTATTGCAAAGGGGAAAGACGGCTATGGGATTGAAAAACACGGTATGCCTCTAAACTGCACTTCTTTATAGGTTGTATTGTCTGTTTTTTGTTATAAACAAAGATGGAGGAAATGACGCTTTATTTACATTTTCTTGTGATGTTTTTTATTTTATATATATTTTTCGACAATGTATGTATGTGTTAATTTTTAAAACATAATATGTATTATTATCATTTATTAATGATTTTATATGTATTATTATATAGTTATATATATTGTTAACAATTATTAAAATATTTTTATCAATAGAATTTATTAAATCTCTTTCAAAAAACTAACATAATACAAAGTTAACACAGTAAAATCTCTTTCTTGTCTTGATTTTCTTTAACTCTAACAGCAAAACTAACTGTATGTAAACTCAGCCTTAGTTAATCGAACCAAATGTAATCAATGCGTAAACTGGAAACAAATAGAAAATCAAACAGTATAGATAAAGGGGATTCCCCGAAAATCTGCGCATGTGACCGAGGGTTAGGAGGCAAGGCTGAAGACACGATAACGCCGGAGGGTTGAAAATCTAATTTGCAAATGCATTTCCTGCCTTTCAAGCCGCGGTGACGTGGATCCGACTTTACATTTTTAAACGAACTGAGATTCGAACGTTTCTGTCGTTAGCTGATAAAACAGTTTAGTCTGTTCATGCATGCATACTGGATTATCAAATAATATAATCTACATAAAAATGGATTTATGTTTATCACAACTACTACTTGCAAAGCTCAATGAAAAACATATCTATACATAGGTATAGTAAAATTCTGAGTCGAATCTGTACATTAAATATTTTTTGGAAAATCTTATTAAAATAGCCATTATTATCGATACAAAGGCCGAATCTATAGTTTTTAGAATTTTTGTCTGTCTGTCTGTCTGTCTGTCTGTTACCGCATCACAGAAAAACCTCTGGAGGAATTTAGATGAAATTTGGTATGGTAATAGCTATTTGATAAGGTTATCTGGGTCAACATATAGGATACTTTTTGCAGCGGCAACATATCTCATTTCTGAGAAAAAATACAAAAACTGCACTGTAAGAGTATACTAATATGTAAAACCTAAGAATTTAGTTTTTGTCCAGCTGAACGCGCACGGAGCCGCGGGCAATGCTAGTTTATACATATAAGAAAATTCTAACTGAGTCGAATCTGTACATTAAATAGTCATTAATATCGATACAGAGGCCGAATCTATAGTTTTTATAGAATTTTTGTCTGTCTGTCTGTTACCGCATGAAATTTGGTATGATGATAGCTAGTTATCCGGGTCCACATATAGGATACGTTTTACTGCGGGAAAATATCTCATCTCTGAGAAATCTATACAAAGCGTTAATTAAAAAACCGTTATAAAGTACTATCGACACCGTATCTAATCGACCCACATATATAATATACACACTTAGAAACTTTCGCGTTATAATAATAGATTGGTCATCCTAAAGCTGTACATTTTCATAATAATTTATTCCATACTGTAGGGTCCCTAATAAAACTTCGAGATATTCCTTGCTTATATTCTTATATTCAGTACTTTTATAAACGTCAGTGAGTTACATCATTTATAATCATAATTTTCAATATGTATTACAATTCCACGTTATATATCATATGGTCAAAACAATTCGTAGTGACCTACATGGTGGTACCGGCATCTCTCTGCAATAGCGCGGGAAAACAAATGAATATCCGCGCCCTTTTTTATTTTTTTTTAAAACACATTCCTATCGGCCAAGGTCACATAAGTAAATGCCTCATGCATAAATCATTACAAATTAATCAAATATATTATTTTCTATTAAAACACTCAATATATAAAAATGCAACCTTTCAATACATATATATTTTGACGAGTTTCTTTTTGTTTATCTTATGACCTAATGTACGTCAAGTCCTCGAGGTTTAATAAATAACCCACTTCCGCTTTGATCCCGCGTGTATTAAGATAGGGAACAGTGACAAATCCTTAACAATGCTCCATTAAAACAAAAGTGCTCTTTTATTTACATAACTACTGTCAAGTCGTGCTGTTTATTCGTTAAAGTTTTTACTTTACTAGATTTACTTTAATGAAACCTCATTTAAAATCAAGCTGCCATCTTTGTGCTCTTAAGAAAATATAGTGGTGAACTAAAATACAAGTATTTTAGTATTTAAGTACTTTTGGTTAAAACTCCCATAGCGTGACATTTATGTAATACAAGCTGTGCTCCGCGGTTTCACCCGCGTTAAAGTTTGATAATAACATCAGTTTTACAATAATGTATGGAAGTCTGCTCGATTTGTTGACATTTATGATCACTACTCCGCTCCCTTGGGGGATAGAAGTATGATGATATATAGCCTATAGCCTTCTTCAATAAACGGGCAATCTGATACAAAAAGAATTTTTCAAATCGGGTTAGTAGTTCCTGAGATTAGCGCGTTCGAACAAAGAAACAAACAATGCTTCTTTATAATAGATACAAAGTGCTTTATAGATAAAAACTGTATTTAATGTTAAATCTTTTGTTAAAAAATTTGAAAATCGAGTCACAATTAGTGGAGATATCCCACAATATACACTCAGAAACAAACAATCATATACTCTAGTAGAGTAATTCCTTTTTTTTAGTTAGTCCAAAATACGTATTCAATAAAACACTTCTCCAAGAATCGTCTCTATGAAAATTACCATAACAATCTACAATTTTCTTCGATTTTTAAAAATGCTTAAAAGTTTATATATTTCAACATTAAAAACTTTTGCGATTTTATTACTTGCTCTTTAAGCTAAAATAAAAATATAAAGTCCAGACAATATTATTTATTCAATATATTTGCTAAAAAAGTGTACTTTTAAAAATCTTTTAAAGCTCTGTAAATACATACAGAGAAATACATACATTATAGCAAGTCTCGCAGCAAGGATAACACATGCACACACATATATTTACGTTTCTGACTGCATAATACTATTTTCCATCGTCAACTTGTTTCTTTCATTTTGTTCAATTTTACGCAGATAAAAAATTAAATATACATAGATAACTCTACTTGATGTGCCAGCGGTCGCGGGTTCGAGTCCCGTTGGGGGCATTCATTTGTGTGATGAGCACGATGTTTGTACTCCATGGGTATATTATATGTAGGTATTTATAACATGTATTTGTATGTATTTAAAGTTTATATATATGTACTTATGTAGCGTATCAACTAACTAGTATCCATAACAGAAGCCTCGTAGCTTACCATGGAACCAGATGGTGCTGTGTGTTAATGTCCCAACATATTATTATTATACAGGTCAAGCACATAACCCTCCTTTGAACTTCGCTGTAGTCTGAGTAAGTCTTCACTGTAGTAAAGTGATACAATACGTACACTTAAAAGAGTTTAATAATTAATCAACATTATCTAATATATTTAAACGAGCAATTCTTGTATATATATTTATATATATCTGAATCTCGGAAACGGCTCCAACGATTTTCATGAAATTTAGAGTGCAGTGGGTTTCGGGGGCGAAAAATCGATTTAGATTAGTCTTATGTCTGGGAAAACGCGTGTGTTCGAATTTTCACGCGGTTTTCTTTCGCATTATTCGACGCAAAATATTATGTTCGCACGCTGGGGCATGAGCATCATGGTCAAGCGGCCATGGTGCAAGATTGAATAAGTGTCCGGGTTCGAATCCCGGTCGGATTCAAAGGTTTACTTTTGTTCTTTTTTTTGTATTTATTCAAGTTTTTAGTTTTTTTTAAAGAAAATTGTACTCCAAGCAAAGCTCGGTTGCCCAGATACTTTATATTTATCTATGATAGATCACGTTATTCATTTATCTCGACATACATATTTCTATTAAATAATTCCTCTAGTATCTTCCACTACTTAGAAGCCTCATAAGTAAGAACGAATTCCTGGTCGCTGCACACGTCAAAACCCCACAACTTTTGACATGTCTTCGGGCAAACTTGCAAGAACTTTTACATTAGACATAGAGTTTGGACTTTCTTTCACTATTCGTGTGGAATCTCTGAGCAATGAGCGGAACAAATCTTCAAAGAAACTAAGCGGACTGTATCATTTGTTTGTTATTACTAAAGGCATTGTTTCGCTAGCGTTTAAATAACCTTGAATGTGTCTACGTTTAGTAATTTAATATGTATTATGTATGAACTACTATGAAATGTTAAGGATTTCTATTTTTTCTCGTATAATAAAACTGTAACTAAGTCGAATCTGTACATTCAATATTTTTTGGAAAATCTTATTGAAATAGACATTATTATCGGATACAAAGGCCAAATCTACAGTTTTAGAATTTTTGTCTGTCTGTTTGTGACCACATCACGGAAAACCACTGGATGGATTTTTATGAAATTTGGTATGATTGTAACTGGTTATCGGGGTCAACATATAGGATACTTTTGACTGCGGGAAAATATCTCATCTCTGAGAAATCTATACTAAATGTTAAAGCGTAAGTAGGGACGAACCCGAGGAGCAAGGGTGAATCGCTAGTATAGCAATAAAATAATACAAAGCCTCATACTTCATATTTTTTTCAATTGTAATATTCACTTTTTTGTTAATATTCACAATTAGTTTTACACGTCATGATATCTTACTGAAAAATTAGCCTAGATTTCTATCTCATTTTTGTTTTATATTAGTAAAGACATTTTTAGATTTAATTTAGTTCCACAAATCATTCATTACATATAATGTATATGTTTTTTTTTTCTTACGGTTACCATTTTATCATATTTCTCATCATTTTAGCATTTACTTTTGGCCGCAAATACGTGCGAACATCAAATATATCAAAGGAAAATGCTTATTATTAATCAGACCGGCACATAATAATAATGAAAGCATCTTGAGCGCCAATTAGTGAGGTGAGGTAAATATAACAAGTTATATCATTTTTGTACATGTGTTGGAATTCTTATTTGATCATATCAGTGGAATTCTTATTTGATCATATCAGATGAAAACATATTGTATTCATGATTATAAATAATTGGCCCCCATCGTACCCTTCGTTCGTCGGCTTGTTATATATGTACTCGTATGTAATAATGATGTAAAAATATTATGATTTTTACGAAATTAATATACATATATATATATATATATATATATATATATATATATATATATGTGTGTGTGTGTGTGTGTATATTCTAGTCATTATTATCTTAAACAGAAGAAATTCTAGTATTAACTTAAAAGCTTTCTATTGAATTGGATTATGTACATATATTAAAAATTAAACGCGTTTAAAATATATCAAAAAGAGAACACAATAAATTACTAGATTATACTACATATGTAAGTATATAGCACACTACTATATTATATAATTTTGATGGTATTCAAACCTCTGGGCCTTTACTTAGTTATTCTGATTTACATCTACTTAAGTAGCCAAAACTTCTTAATTTAAACAAAAATCTAATTTAAACTACGAATCAGGCTTTAATCAAAACCTCAGTAACTGTGTTAAAGTACGCCGGAAATAGTCGAAACTTAAATAAAAGGTTAAAGTTTCACTCACTTGCATATAAGATTCATTTCTTAGCAAACTCGACATACTTTGAATTATCTTAATTAACGACAGTAGGTACACTTGAATTATAGCCCGTTTTAGTATGAGTTTAGATTTTAGTATTATTTCTTTAAATTATAGGTATATATATATATATATATATATATATATATATATATATATATATATATATATATATATATATATATATATATACCTAATGTAACCTAATATATATATATTAGATTACATTAGGTATTGTTTGGCTACCTAGCTAGTTATGTAACATTAATTTAATATGTATTGAGTGCTGAATAACTTTAACATAATTATATAATAGAATATAGAAATGAGATGTTCTTGTAAATCTTCGATCAACAATACATTGTTGATCGAAGTTATAAATATATATTACTTACATCTATATTTTCTTTGAAGTTGCAGATATAATTAAAACCACTTTATAACTTTCCTTACATTTATATATACCTACAAAGATTTAATATAAGCAATTTAGTTGTTTATATATATTGGCGATACGTTTGGCTCAGTTTGTAGTGGCCCTACTTGCTGTGCCAGCCGTTGTGGGTTCGAGTCCCGTTGGGTACTTTTTGTACTACAGTCATAGGTTTTGTGTCCTAACAACATATTAATTTATTATATATGTCTATTTATTTATTACTTATTTTGTATTAATTATTGTATTGTGCTTATGCCTAATATTATGATTTAATTTATACCCAATAATGCGGTCTCGAAATTCTGAGAAGTTCAAATTCTTTTAAGTAGTTTCATTTTAAATTCTGTATATTCCGTACTTATCAGCACTTATCATTGTTTATAGCTCGAGGTAATTTCTTATTTTCTATGTACATATATATAAATAACATTACAAAGTGTCGTTTTTATTTACTTTAGCATATAACAATAAAAAAGTATATATAATAAAGAAATACTCGAGTTATATTCTAATCTGTCATTATGTGAAGCAAAACCACTCAAGGAACCGAAGTGCCGGAACGTCGTAAGAAATAAAAGAACATATAAAATTAATTTTTGCTTTACTCCAGCCCGCGGCGCTTGCAATCTCGAACCTCCGCTTTTGTCGTAAAGTGTAATGAAATGGATCTTGATCTGTGAATTTTAAAAACAATATATACTTATTTTTATTTTACTGTTACTTTATTATTCTTTTATTGCTTTATACATTGGTATTTCACGATGGTTCCAAATAATTACGGTATCATTTGAACTGAAGAAACTTTTAAAATTATCATAAATCCGCCAAACAACAGTTTGTAGGCCAAAATTTTGATTTATTAATTAAATAAAATACAAACGATTATAGCTAAGTTAATTTATTAAAAATATATGTATTTTTAGGTAGTGGTAGCTTAGTGGTAACGCGATCGCTTGGGAAACCGAGTGAAGCGGGTTCAAATCCCGGGTCTCGCACCTCTAATATTTTCATGTGCGAACCATTTCTAACATGATTACCACTTGCCTTACGGTGAAGGAAAACATCGTGAGGAAACCTGCATGTCTGAGAAAACTTAGCAAGTTTTCGAAAGACATGCGAAGTCCGCCAACCCGCACTTGGCTGGTGTGGTGGACTATGGTCTGATCCCCCTCGTATTGAAGGGAGGCCCGTGCCCAGCAGTGGAATGTTAAAAAGGGCTGAGTACATATGTATTTTTAAACATTTTTCATTATAGTAAACTGTAAAGTCCTAAGGAATAAATTAATAAATGTTGTTTTTAATTTTACAGGTACGTTGAAGATATTTTACGTTGTACCTATTTGTGTAAGTAAATCAATAAAATATTTATAAATAACATATATTTTAGATAGCAGAAACGACGAAGATGCAAAGTAATTTTAATTTTATTCTTTCACGGACATATTTGTTTTATCTATTCTCATTTTTTTTCTTACTTTTTATATTTATTATATATGTACTTAGGGGCATGGAGAAGATGGCATTCTACAATCCTTGTAGAATAGAAATCTAAAAATGTAATCAGTATGTGGGATAACATACAAACATATTGGAAACAAAAATGTTAATTTAATTATAATTAGTATTTATTTTAAGTGTCATAAAGAATAGTATACATTTTCGCTCCGATTTGCCTCTAGAAAAACAAAAACAAATTACCCCACGGGAACCGTACATCTTTCCGGGATAAAAAGTGACTTATGTGTTATTCTGATTCATTCAGTAGTTTTGGCGTGAAAGAGTAACAAACATCCATACATCCATACATCCTCACAACCTTTCGCATTTATAGTTTTAGTAGGATTCTATGACATATTGTATTTGTCACTTTAATACAATTTTAGTATCTATTCTTAAATAATTGTATGTCGTCTCGTATTAGCCCCATATACCTACATAGTACATACGTATATTCTTATTCAGACAGTTTCATCGACATCAAGGCTTGCTTGCTAACATTAAGAGAAGATTTTTTCCAACCCCTAAGAACTAAAAATGGATGGGAATTTTTTTATGAAAAAAAATTTCTGTCGAATATCAAATTTATAAGCACCCGAGATCGATTAAGTATGTTTGCAAAAGTTTTTTAGATACAAGTATTTCGCAAATAAAATACATTTATTAGTTTATATAAAAATGAATTAGAGCATGACTCTATGAGACAGTAAGAACTAGCAGATCTGACTGCTAACACCTTAGAACTAAAAAGGGACTGGTGGATTTTACCTCTGTAAACCAAAATTTAAAAATACAATTTTACTGAATAAAAAAATATTTTTTTGATAAAATACTTATTAATACTTATTAATAATAATTAAAATGTATGACGTTGATCATTGTACTCAGTGGTATGGCTAATTCTTATTACCTATGTAATACCCGAGGTCGGAAGCTCCGACCAAAAAGCTTATATTGTAATAAACAATACATTTTTAATAAAAATATCATTTTATTATGCACGTAAACCCTTTCTTCTATAATCTAATTTGGCATCTAAGTAAAATATTCATTTATTATACTTGACCTCCTTGAGTGAGAACAAAGTACTTCCATGCATCAGACATAAAGGTAATTTATATTTGATGTATGAAACACGGAAAAGTATAGATTCTAGACCCCAATTAATATATGTATTTATATTTTCAGTAAACATTCATAATCTTATTTATGTGCCCTTTAAAAGATTAATGTTACTGATGACTTAAATTGCAAATAAGTAATATATCAATGCAATCGCAGCAAAAGTTCTAAATCACTTTTTTCACTTCACCCCCCGCAGCTCAATAATAAATGTAATAGCGACCGTGCACAGTCGTTATCGTCCAAGATTACGTTTGAAACCCTCTAATGTACAGTAATATTACTTTATTTGTCACATATCAATAACCCGCCATTTCGTGGGCGCGATTGAATATAAAATGGCGGCCAATTCGCTCTGGTGGGCAATTTGATAAGGATTATCTTTCTAGTAATGGCACATGCTTATCTATATATTATTTTGATATATTTATCAATATTACGCTGTATAGATATAATATTCATTTAAAATAAAAATATACATAAAAAACAATATGGTTATTTATATACGAATAAGTCTGTTATTGTTATCATTTTCACTTATTTAATAGATAAATCTATTATTAAAAATAGTATTATAATATTTTTGTTAACTTTATTAGTAGTTTTTTTTTAAACTACACAAGTTTTTTTTAATATACAAAGATTTCTAGAATTTAATCTACTTATCCATAAAGTCGAACTTAAACCTTTTTATTGCTATAATGGCTATCATAAAATACCAATAATATATATATCTATAATATATTTATCAACTTTAAAATATCAAATTAGTTTAAATTTATCTAAAATCTATCTGTGGTCCCCTCGGCGTATGGTCTCACTCGATTGACGGATTAGCTGCGTAATTGCGGTATTGCATGATACGTAATTGAAAGGGGACGCAGCTGTCACTAGCAGAAAACTTACAATTTTCTTAATTAAATACTGTTTATACACCATTAAGACGGATTTCAATAACCTACTTATTTTAAAGAAGTAATGATTGTTAAATATTAAATAAGTAGCATTGCCCGCGGCTCCGCCCGCGTTCTGATGACCAAAAACCAAATTCTTATGTTTTACATATATTACAATGAAAATCGTTTTCCGTGTTACATTAAATATTTTTTGAAAAATCTTATTGAAATAAACATTATTATCGATACAGAGGCCGAATCTATAGTTTTTAGAATTTTTGTCTGACTGTTTGTCTGTCTGTCTGTTACCGCATCACAGAAAAACCACTGGAGATATTTTGATGAGATTTGGTATGGTGATGGCTGGTTATGCGGGTTAACATATAGGATACTTTTTACTGCGGGAAAATATCTCATTTCTGAGGAAAAATACAAAAACTGCATTGCAATAGTATACTAATATGTAAAACCTAAGAATTTACTTTATGGTCATCTGAACGCGAGCGGAGCCGCGGGCAATACTAGTATTTAATATAAAGCTGACACAAAATACTATCAAAAGTACACATACACATTGATGATGATGATGTTCTCCTAGCCGATTCCGGCCACGGCGGCCAATCTCATTGAGACTAGGCAACTGCGCAGGATATATTATAGTGCACAAGTGTACGCGCAGACACAGGTGCACTCTCTATTCCTGTCACTCTCATACTCCGGTGGGACGACTGCTCGACACGACCAGTGAGAGTTAAGGCGCAGGACCGACAGCTTTACGTGCTCTCCGAGGTACGGGGGTGAAACACCGCCAACTTCCCAACTCCGGGCTTACTATACAGAAACTACTTACTATACAGAAAGACTCAATAACTAAACTTGGCCCGACCCGGGACTCGAACCCAGGTCCTCCGAGTGTACAGCCGTACATGCTAGCCACTACACCACCGTATACACATTACATAGGATACAAGTATGTACTCGTAGCATACAAGTTTAATAGTGTTGGATGACGCTAAACCGAATTTCCAAAACTTCCCAGCATACTGATTTGCATAATATCATGTCTGACACTAATACACTCAACTCGATACTGCACCTGTGGCCATGTGAGCTCATAACGGCATGTACTTTACAAGCAACATACCGCAGCTTTACTGCTTTATAAAGACACCCGAAATATTATTTCTCATTTAAACTTTGCTATACCGTGTCACCCCTTAAAGGAGATGAATTTCAAAAATTGTTTCTAGCTGTTTCATTTGTCAGTAAAGCAATATACTGACACAATTATAGAACTATAAGTCCAGTGGGTTAGTCTGGAAGGCAATGAATACATACATACATAGTAAACGATATATTAAAGTATGTAATACATATAATGTAAGTTTTAGTGTCAAGACTCAACAGAATAGATTAGCTGGTTATTTAAGCACATAGAAGCATTTCATTCCTAATGACGTACTGTCCGAACGTGTAATTATTTAATACTCTAATTTCAACGTACATGTATATTTTATTTGAAAATTTTAACTGTAAACATTTTTATATATTTTTTTTTAAGTTACCATAAGAAACAGCGAAGAAGAAGAATCAGCGTTTCGTGTAACAAAGGTGAAAATAAAAAAATACTGTATTCGTAAAAACATTTATCTCCATATGCAGAATTCATAACTTTCACCTTAAAACTTATCATTGACATCAGACAGGGCCAGTCCTCAGTCTGTCAGATATCTGCAGCACTGTGTCATGACGGTTGACAATGTATTGTTAGAACATAATTTCAGTTTAGCTAAAAAGGTACACTTCAAAGTCACTTAAAATTAATATATACTACACTTGACGCTTGGCTCAGTTGTTTTATTGATATTTATGACGACACGTTTGGCTCAGTTTATAGTAACCCTACTTGCTGTGCCAGTGATCGCGGTTTTGAGTCCCGCTGGAGGCATTCATTTGTGTGATGAGCACGAACGTGTGTCCTCCGGTCATGGTTCTTTACATTTATAATATGTATGTATTTAATATTATATATATGTAGTGTATCAACTGTCTGGTATCCATAAAACAAGCCTCGTAGCTTACCATGGAACTAGATGGGGTTGTGTGTTAAATGTCCCAACATATTTATATTTACTTGAGGTTTTATAAAAGCCATAAAAAGCAACTATTGAAATCGGCTTACATTCGGCGTAGAAATCGTTTAACATACACATAAAACACTACAATTGAGTACCTCCTTTTTTAGAGTAGACTAAAATCGAAATTGTCTTTTTCCTCCTTGATATCTTCATGCCTTAGCCAATAGTGATGGGCCACACATAGCCTATGATATAAAGATATATATATGTAGATATAAAGTGCCGGTGTAAAAGTATCTTAAATGCCAAGTATTTCAAAGATCACGACTTTTTTGGATGCTTGGATGATAATTTCTTAAAAGGTTTTTTGATATACATTCATTGAAAATAATAGTGATTTGTTCCATTACTTCATACAAAAAATGTTATTCATATAAGAACTAAAACAAATCATCTGTTACAAAATTTATTTGAAGAGCTGAATCGCACTTAAAAGCATAATCCAATCTTCACCACGGTGTCATTCTGAACTAACAAACTAGAAATTTTCGACTCGATATTTCCGTCCTGATTCCTGCTGCGGTTAAAACGAGTAGAGAGAATTTTCCGACTTGTTACTCTATCGGTTTTCTTATTGTAGAAAGTTAGCCGGTTTCAACAGCCTGAAGTGACACTTAAAACTCAGTTTTTAGGGCACAAAACTTTGCTTGCACTGTACTTAGTAGATATATTTTAGATTTTCTTTTATTTAATTTACCAATAATATTTTTCACTTTTGTTGATATAAAAATCTAATAATTATATGAATATTCTTATTAAAATGTATTCATTAAATATATATATAGGTTACGGATGTTTTTATTGATTTCCAAAATCAATTTTCTTAAATCCTCACATTTTCAACTTATTTTATTAAGCACTAAGCTAAAAAAAATCTCTGGCTCGATTAAAACGGAGGCAATACTATGAACCAACCAACGAATTTCATTTGTAATACTATTTAGTTAAGTAAAGATTATGATCGCCATGAAAGAATAAGGCATTAAGGCAGTGGTAGCCGAGTGGTAACGCGCTCGCTTGGGAAAACAAGTGAAGCGGGTTCAAATCCCGCACCTCCGATATTTTCATCTGTGAATCATAACCTAACGTAACATGATTACCACTTGCCTTGCAGTGAAATAAAACATCGTGAGCTAATCTGCATGTCTGAGAGAACATGTTTTCGAAAGACATGTGAAGTCCACCAACCCGCACTTGGCCAGCGTGGTGGACTATGGCCTGATCCCCCTCGTATTGAAAGGAAACCCGGGCCCAGCAGTGGAACAGTGAAAAGGGCTGAATACATGGAAAAATGAAGATTTTTCAAATCTGTTTCACGATTTCAAAATTTATAGTTAATCATATTTTACCAAAAAGCTATGTATCTTTAGTTATCTTTATTTTTCATTCTCCGTCTTATAAAAATTAGAGAGCAAAAACGCTCTAACTGTAAAGTTAACAAAACCGTAGAGTAGGTACTCATTTAGTATTTACTTCGTTTACTTGTTCTACGCTAACTTTAGTTCGTGTACTATTACGATAACATCTGAGTAATTTAGACGCTGCCTTCGTTCTAAAAGACGTAAGAATTAAATTAATAAAAGAAAAAGTAAATTTCATACTTGCTTCTAATTCCATCTTGATTATTATCATTAATTACTTATAAATTACCTCAATTATGAAATGTTTGAGAAGGAAGGTAAAGCATGGTATAAAAACAACCATAAGATCTTTCTTAAAATAAAATAATTGATGACTGTGGAGTGATTTTTTGTATACTGAAAGTTCAATGCACATACAATCTGTATACATATCTGAAAAACAAACACAATATTATAAACTAATATAAATATACTAACATAAATAGGTACGTTTTAATATTTTTGAGCGGAACCCTAATTCTTTTTCTAAAATAAAAGTAGCCTATGTTACTCCCTATAACACCAGCTATCTTCCAGTTAAAGTCCCGTCAAAATCACTCCAGCCGTTTCAGAGATTATCCGGAACAAACAGACAGACATATGCATTTAGTAAAACGCTGTTATTTTGACATTACAAACAGGCACTTCAATTTTATTTATCTATATAGATTGTGAATAAAGTACTGAAATAAAAAATAAATCCTACAGTAAAATAATCTTCAGAACAAACCGTAATTCAAAACTATTTTGATGAAATATTTTTCTATGGAACAATACGATCTATCAAATACATTAATCAAAGGGAAATCTTTATTGTTTTATTATAAAACTATATTATAAATAATAATAAGTAAATTTGTTGGGACATTAACACACAGCACCATCTATTTCCATGATAAGCTACAAGGCTTGTGGTATGGATACCAGATAGTTGATACATTACACATATATAACTTTAAATACATACATATTATAAATATAAACACCCATGACTGGAGTACAAACCTTCGTCGTCACACAAATGAGTGCCCCCAGCAGGACTCGAACCCGCGACCGCCGCAACAGAAAGTAGGGCCACTACAAACTGAGCCAAACGTGTCGTCAGAACAGTCAGTTTTACAAAACAAACTATAAGAATGAAGTTTGCAACATTACCTTATTATTCAGCGATTCGACTCATTATTTCTAGGTCAGTTAATCCTCGGCTTATATTCTGCTTTTTAATTGTACCCCGATTCCACGATTTTTTTTAAATATTTTGAACTTTACGCCTCAAGTAATAGGGCTTTGTTAATTTTGAATATGTTGTAGGGAGTACCTGTCGGACCCTCATCGAGGTCGCTTGTTTTTCAGAATTTACCGTCTCGTTAGTCTAGCGAAATGAATACTCGTAATTAATAAACGATGTGCTGAAAACTTGTTTAGGTACAGCCACGTGTATTACATATTAATAAGAGATTTTTGAAAATAACTGGCAAAAATGTATATGTAAGACTATTTTTTAATATAAATTTTATTTTTTTGTTTGACAAAATTTATTTTACAAGATAAATTTTAAAGAAATTTATATGATTGCTTTTTTATTTTTCTTTTAATATTTTTAAAGTTTCTTTGCGGTTTTATTATGATTTTTTGTTGCCCAAGTTCACGGGAAGAACTGACAAACAAAGAATAACAAACAAAGGAAATACAAAAAATTTACTTTGAACTATTTTGTTAGGAAAATATTACGTGTAAGTTATACTTAAGTTAGATCGCAGATACCTATCTTAAACCATTTATATCAGACAAATGAAAAATACAAAATTGATACCCAACTCAATTTTGACGGTTTTTGCTTATCACCTTTGCCAGATAAATTCTTTCTATCATCGGCGCGTTTCCCTAATTCTGCCTGTCAGTTACTCAATTTTACGATAAATTAAATCTACGATCGTTTCCACTCCTTAAATGACGGAAGGAAACATGTTACAACGGAAATTAACGTTTAATACTCATAAATACACTGTAATTTGTACTACAGCTATCTTAGAGTTGTTGAATATTTAAGGCAATCCATAGTTTTGCTTTGTTTATTCGAGCCTACTTGACAGCTATTATTTAGGTAAATATATATTATTCATACAAAGATGGAAGTGATTACAGACTAAGATAAATATTTACAATGTAACTTAGTAGATACTAGCGACTCACCCTCGCTTTGATCGAGTTCGTCCCTAGGTGATTTTTTAAATTCACATAACTTTTCTTATTTTTGAACCGATTGAAATAAAGCAAACATTAAATGTTAAGTGAAGCTTACCACAATACATACTGATGTATTTTTACTGGAAAACCGTACCCAAATCGGTTAAGCCGTTTCTGAGATTAGCGCCCACAAACGCACAGAACAGATAAATCGACAAGCAAACAAAAATTACAAAATTGTTGGGTTCTATTGCATATATAATAGTTTTTCACAAATAACTTCCATGTACAGATAGCGATAAGTTACAGTTATATTTTATAGGTAATTATAACGATTTCGACTCACACTTCACACCGTGGATGAAAAAAAATATTTTATTTAATTTTTAAAAGTTTATAATAAACAACAGGATACCATTTCGACATTTTGACATATAAGTGAGAAACATAGTAAAAATCACGGGATATTTAACATCATAAAAATATTGTCAGTGATCATGAAATCTTTAAGACTTATAATTTTTTATATAGATTTCAAATAAGTCTTACAATATTATAGAAGTTTTAAACGTTGGCTGCTTGATATGGAAATTTTCGAACCACAAAATATTCTTATAATCCGAAGTAAGGTGAAAAGACAGTCGTGACAGGGCATAATACCGCTCTTAATTAGAAAAATCGGGGAAAACAAATGTCCATTTGAAATTAATATTATTATCTGAAACCCAGTTCTCTGACATATTATATCTTTAATAAATCTAATTCTATGTATTTTGTGTAATCGTAAAAATTAATTACAGTAGCAATATTACAGAAATGAGAAATTAAAAGCTATTGACCTATCTCTACTTAAGTATTATTACATTTTGTTGGTTTTTTATCTTGCCAAGCAGAACGAAAGACTAAATATATTTGCTTCTCTGACTGAAAGATAATATCTTTGATGGTGGAACAATTTTTTAAAGAACTTTCATCGTAATTATACCAACAAAGTTATTTGTGTGACAATTACCTACATATTTTTTCTTACATCAAATATATTATCTTATATATAATATGTGTACATATATAGTCGACTATACAGTCGAGTTCACATGATGTGGACTAAATAAGATCTAGTTAGTTTCAATTTCCTCCAAGTTTCTTTACAACTAGTCCAGCGAAGTCATTTACATATATGATCAATACATATTTTTACTTGCTATGATTTTATTTTGTCGCTTATTGATTTTTTTGTCGCTTCAGTATAGGCCCGATTTTCAGCGAAAGTGCGAAATGGCCCTGGTGTCGTGGATTTTGAGACTACGTTTTAGATGCGTCTGAATGAGGGCTACAAAATGCAAAAAAATAATTGAAAACAATCAAAAGCTTTTTTTTAAATCGAAAAAATGTGAAAAATGCGGTCGCTTTTCGCTCGGTTTCGGTCAGAAAAAAAAATCATATCTCGAAATGGAATAACATGCCGAAAAAATATAAAAAACCCCCCTAGAGATACGACTTCTACATTTAAAAAAATATTGGAGGATCACTGATGGTTATTCAGAAGTTGTACCTTTGTGACCCTGACTTTACGCGAGGAGAGTACGTGAGCGCGATAATGACGGTGAATAAATGTTTTGTAGCATGATTTTGTTTTTGAACCGAAGTGATTCTTGTATATATGTATATATAAACTGAATGTCGGAAACGGCTCCAACGATTTTCATGAAATTTAGCACACAGGGGGTTTCTGGGGCAATAAATCGATCTAGATTAGTCTTATGTCTGAAAAAACGCGTGTTTTCGAGTTTTCATGCAGTTTTCTTCTGCATTATTCCACGCAAAATATGGTCGGTAATTTGCACGCTCGGGCATAAGTAAGCATCGTGGTCAAGCGGCCAACGTGCGGTACGTGTTGTACAAACTGTAGAAATTATAAATGTTTGATAATATAAAAAAATAATGCATTAAAATGCATGGGACATACTGAAAAAAAAACATCGCGTACACATTCTTTCATAAGAAACACGAGTTATGATTATTCGGTCCAGGTGCAATTGAAACAGACATACACAGACAAGATACACTGTTTTATCAGTGTATATCGTCATGATGTTCATAATTTCATGTAGAAAGTACTTTAATTAGATATGTACTTAGAAAATAAGTGCTGCGAGTACTAAAATCACGTCGCTGCTCCTTTGTTATTTCGCGGCGGGTGAACGAACTTTGTCATATTAAAAGCATATATTATAATAGAGATGTATATAAAAAGTTTCATAAAGTCTTTAAAGTTTCATATTTATACATTAAATGTTGTTTAATAGATTATATAAACAAAACCAAGAGTTTTTTTTATTATTTGTACATTATATTACAACATTCGAGATTTAGTGGCTATATTTTAATATTTTTTATGATACCCACTAAGTCTTATATTTAGTAAGTTCAAGGAGAAAACTTGTTTTCAATTTGCGCGCTTTCATAAAGAGCGAGAATTTTAAATATGAATTTATAATATACGCGGGCGAAGCCGCACAAAGTAGTAGAAGCGATTTATCTAATCGCACTACTATTATGAATGTGAAAGTTTCTATGAGTGTGTGTGTGTGTGTTTGTTACTTCTGATGCTGTAACGGGTAATCGGATTTGGATACCATTTAGTCTATACATATAATAAAATTGTGACTAAGTCGAATCTGTACATTAAATATTTTTTGGAAAATCTAATTGAAATAGACATTATTATCGATACAGAGTACGAATCTATTGTTTTTAGAATTTTTGTCTGTCTGTCTGTTACCGCATCACGAGAAAATCACTGGACAGATTTTGATGAAATTTGGTACGATGATAGCTGGTTATCTACACTGACCACATGTTGGCCCACATATAGGTTACTTTTTACCGCGGGAAAATATCTTATTTCTGAGAAAAATTACAAAAACTGCATTGTAAGAGTATACTAATATGTAAAACCTAAGAATGTGGTTTTTGGTCATCTGAACGCGTGCGGAGCCGCGGGCAGTGCTAGTACATTGATAAAATATAACCTAGTCGCATAGACGTATGTTAGGCACCTAGGATCGTAAATCCCTTGTGTTATAATATTTTCTACATGTAATATTGTCATAGTCCATTAATCTGTCAATAGTTTAGTATTTAGCACTCCGGTCGCGTTAGCGTTGGATCCCAAGAGGCTTTAATTTATTAATAGATTGCTCATAGCTCGATGGGCTGGTCTCAATAAATAGATCTTCATTTAAATAATAACGTTTCGGTAAAGGTTCATCTGAAACATAAATTTTATTGGATTAAAAGGGTGACGCGATGTCGTTTTATACGATGAAAGTATCGGTAGGTAAGTGCGTTTATGTTATATTTTATGTTCATACTAGCATTGCCCGTGGCTCCGCCCGCATTCACATGACCAAAAACTAAATTCTTAGGTTTTACATATTAGTATACTCTTACATTACAGTTTTTGTATTTTTTCTCAGAAATGAGATATTTTCCCGCAGTAAAAAGTCTTAGTAAAATCCTATATGTTGACCCGGATAATCAGCTATCACCATACCAAATTTCATCATAATTCCTCCAGTGATTTTTCTGTGATGCGGTAACAGACAGACAGACAAACAGACACACAAAAATTCTAAAAACTATAGATTCGGCCTCTGTATCGATAATAATGTTTATTTCAATAAGATTTTCAACACAATATCTAATGTAAGATTCGGCTTGGTTCCAATTTTATTATAAGTATAGATTTTAATGCGCTAAATAAAATATGTATGCGATAGAATTTACGTTGGTGTTGTGAAAGTTACGTCTGGTTTAACATCACGAGTGTGGGGATTTTCAGTTTGACATTAAATAATCACTGTAATTGATTAAATACAATATTGCCACCAATTTTACTAACATATTTTTGTTAACTTATTTTTATCTTTTTTTTCTTTACAAATATATGTAATACAAAACAAGTTGCACTTAACATTTTATCTTTACCCTTAGAAGAATGATTTCTTATATGAATCCTTGAGCCACATTTGTCAAAAAAAAAGATTATAAAAATCGATTTACTATTGGCAAAATATTTACACAATAAAAAACCCGATTTGACCACCTCGTACTTGGACTGGAAGTTGGATGAAATAGTTTGCTGCAATGAAAAATCATTAGTTACAGAAATTCTTATGACTTATTACTATACTTTTATAAAATAATTACTAGGTGGATATAAAGTACAAGTATCTATATATAAATACTAGCGACTCACCCTCCCTTCGCTCGGGTTCGTCCCTAGATATGTTTTAATATTTTTGAGCGGAACCGTAGTTTTTTTTTCTAAAAGAAAAGTAGCCCGTCAAAATCAGTCCAGCTGTTTCAGAGATTATCTGAAACAAACAGGCAGACAGAACAAAATTTAAAAAATGTTTCTTATAAGTACCATATATAATTTCATATGCATTTAGTAAAACGCTGTTATTTTGACATTACAAACAGACACTTCAATTTTATTTATCTGTATAGATTCGAAGACAGTTCAGTGCCTTTTTCTCCTCTGTTTATTAATCGATTTTATATTTTTGTTTAGTAGCTAATGACGAGTGATCAATAAGAAAATTTCGGTTTTTTTTTATATAATGGTTATGGTCGAATTTTGACCACTGGACTAACACTAGTTCGCATAATACGATTATAGAACTCACTCGAAATCTTTGTAACGCAGCAGTAGTCAGTATGAAGCAAAAAATAAATTCTTATACTAATAAACATAAATTAAAACCTTTCATTACAACAACATAAATCTGGGAAAATCCAATGTTATTGTTCTCAAATAAAAATCGTTCATGAGCGGATATATATATTCTTTTTTGCTTTCAAACTGAGGATTTCCTTCTAATCTCTTGAACTAAAAAGATCTTTCTCTCTTTGTAGGAAATTTCAGTGTGACATTAATCCATTGTTCTTTCGTTTCTTTAAGTAAAATAAAATGCAATTACTATTCACACTCGGAAACTACATTCTCCATGCAACATGGATATTGACATGACATGCTTTTGTTTGTTGTATAAGGGAGTAAAAATCTTGAAATCATTTTCAAACGCGTCGTCGCTTGCTGAATAAACTGTAAAACTAGTGACATATGTATCTCAAAAGTCATTTCTTATCTATATAAACAAAAATGAATGTTGGTAAGCGCATAACTCCAGAATGGCTGGACCAATTAGGCTAAAAAAATTTTTGTATGTTCCTTAAGGTCCACGGAAGGTTTTAATAGAGAGAAAAAATGAAAAGTTAATGAAAAAAATTATAATATTTATATGGCTAAGCTGGCTGATAAGTCTTTATATCTATTTAAAACGTACCGCTAGTTTTCTATATTTACACATTGCATTTTATACCAGGTGATATTAAATATCGTAATTTATCCCGCGGTAAAAAAGTATTCAAAATGTTGACCGGGAGACCCAGCTATCACTAATCCAAAGTTCATCAAAATCTGTCCAGTTATTTTCTCGTGATGTGTTCCCAGACAGATAGACAGACTAACAGACAGACAAAAGTCCTAAAAACTATAGGTTCGGTCCTGTATCCATAATAACGATTATTTCAACTAGATTTTTCGAAAAATGTTTAATACACAGATTCGACTCCGAATTTTATTAAATGTAGGTATATATACTTATTCATATAATCATTACAAATTAGACTCAAACTAAACATTTAGCTTGTTAGGAAATCGGGCTGTTGCTACATATCCTTTGTGACTACCAAAATCTTATACAAAACTATAAACTTATCTTACTGTGAGTATTAAATAAATAATCCGATTTTTACGAATTATCGCTCATAATAAAGAAAATAGAAAAATATAGAATAATGCTCTACAGAATAATGCTTTATTGTTCACATAACAAACAAAAAATAGTGACTCTAAAATTTACTCTATTGTCTATTATTTGGTCAAACTCCAATGATACACAGTATACACATACACAAATAAATGTATGATCAATACAACTAATAACTTTTTAAATAAAACTATCTTTTCGGATTTTTTCGCGGATTTATTTGGATTTTTGGTTCCCGACGTTTTGAATGCTTTACAGCATTCGTGGTCACGGGAGAGACTGAGGTGTTAGATGTCTCAAATGTGTAGTTGTTACAGACAGCCTACCCACAATTAACAAAATAACCTTTTGTCAGATTTAAACTACAGAATAAGAAATACAATGGAATGTCTAAGTGCGGAAAAAGCCCTGTCTGAAGAAAAAGAAGAGAAGAAGAAGAAATACAAGTCAGACATTGTACTGCATCGGAATAACATAAAGCGCAAAACCATAGTTCACTGTGAATTTGATATAGCTATTATCATACGGTTTATATCAAATCAATACGTGTGTCCTCGAAAGATTTTGGGTTTGATAGGGCCAACAGTGCGACCGGAAACAAACGATTCTTACGTAATCAAATACTCCCCACATCCAAACGGGCGTTGACCTCGATGCTAAATAGTGGATTCGTTCAAACAATGGATTGCTAATCTAAGATCGCTAACAGAGATTTAAACCCAAAAAGGTTTTATAATGTGGCCTATATAAATTATTTTCTCATGGATTCTTATGCTATTTTTAGTTTTTGTTACACCCTCTTTTGCTCTATTTTGAAACTAATTAAATTTATCTGTACTAATATTATAAAGAGATAAAGTTTGTGAGTTTGTGACGTTGTAGGGGATAATCTCTGGATCTACTGAACCGATTTAGATAAAATTTGATAAGAAGATAGTTTGAGACCCTGAGAAGGATATATTTTTATCCCGGAAATCATCCCTTAAAGGGGTAAAAAAGGGGATGAAAGTTTGTATGGGAAACCAATCAAGGGGCGAACCCGAGCAAAGCTAGGGTGGGTCGCTAGTATTATAATAAACGAAGATATGAATAGAGATAAAACACATAAAACAAAAGTGAAAAATTATAATAATCGTTCTTGAAATTTTTACATTTTTAAGTAACATCCCTGATACGTATAAATTATCCTTATTCATATTTAATAATGAACTCACATATCGCTCTATGAGGCAAATTGATCTCTAATTAAATCAAAATATGTTGCTATAGTAATATACATAGTATTCGATTAAGCTTACTTATACTAAAAGTTCTAATTTTATGAATTTTACCTTTCAAAGCCTTTTGAATCTTGCATCTTACCTAAGCGTAAATATTGATTGAGAAAGTCTCCCCAAAATAAATATTAAAGTATGTGAATGACAAATATTATTTCTGCGAGGTTATATTAGACTTTCATTTAACTTCAATACTTTTTATCATCTATAACATAATTTATACTTTTATATTAATATTATAAATAGGCAGAGTTTGTTTGTTTATTTGTTGGAACGCGCTAATCTCAGGAACTACTAATCCGATTTGAAAAATTCTTTTTGCAATAGATAGCCTGTTTATTAAGGAAGGCTATAGGCTATATTTCATTCTGGAAAATGTACGGTTCCCGTGGGATAGATTAGTTTTTCTCTAGGGACTAACGCGAAGCAAAGCCAGGGTGAGTCGTTAGTTTATTATAAAAATAATGTATTGCAATTAAGCTTCTATTTTATGTATTATTCGGGTGAAACACTGATACGTACGAGTATGTTCTTAAATCAGTTTCTTCTTTTGACACAATATAAATTTGCCTCTAATTATATTATTTTTCATTTGCTACCCTTTTTTACCGAATCATTCTCAAGTTACCATATAAAATTATTCATATATTACATTACTATAAGGTTTTATAGCCTGTACCTTTCATAGATTGGAATATTCGAGCAATTTATACGAGAATTTATCGACTCAATTCTCTTCTTCTTTTTTCTTACTTTAACTCTTAAATTCTACTTCTACTCATACAGACAAGGATAGTAACAATTCCATATATATTTTTCGCAAATATATATGTATATATTTAATCAGTCAATCTTTAAATGTATCATTTTTAAATAATATTATCATCAAGATGTATTGCAAAACTATTTCGCTGTAATAAAATAACAATAAATCTAGCGTTTCGCTTACAAACCATAGACGAGCTAATAGATTTTTAATAAATTTGGCGCACAAATTGATTGTCGGCCATTTTGCAAGGCGACCACGGTCTGGTTGGCCAGTTTGAATTTGGAATGAGCACGCGGGCAGGGCCCATCAATCATTGGCCCGCTGGCCCACGCCTGACGCACACAAATTATGATTGAGATTTATGCCTCTTTGCTATGAGCTAGCTTTAATAGCGATATGGTGTACCAATGCGCTGTACCAACATAGAGTTAATAGACGAAAAATATTTACTAGAACTTACAAAAATATTTCCTTTTACTATCTATATCACGTATGGAGATGTACCACAAATCATTACCAAAGCAACTTCGGTGGTTGTACCAGGCTATACGTTTAAATGCTTATTATAGTTTTATCAAAATTGGTTTTCGTTTGTATGCAATACCATAGTAAAAATCTGAATATCGAACCTATTCTGCCGAATATACTTATATCTTTCGTGTAAACGATCGGTATGCATAAATATGAAAACAGGTTACACGTTTTTCGATACGCTGATATAAACACTGAAAATAGAGACCTTTGTAGCGACACTATTGAGTAAATCGTCCCAACGTATTGTCGGGTTATCTAAAACGACGAGCGTTACTGCAGATAGAAGTCGGGTGACAGTGTAAAGGAGGCGATGAAAATTATCAGTATCTTTATTCACTTTTTTGATATAAAATGTCAAAAGAATGAAATTTAATCTTGGATTTATAAATGAGTGCTTAGATTTTTTTATTTTGTTTTTGATTATGTTCAAAAAATAGTAGGTTATTTTTGTGTGTGCGCGTTTGTATTAGGTGATATCTTCGTACCTCCATCTTGTTTATTCATTGTATGTATTCAGCTCTTTTTTACGTCCCACTCCTGGGCACGGGCCTTCCTTCAGTACGAGGGGAATCAGGCCATAGTCCACCATGCTGGCCAAATGTGAGTTGGTGGACTTCATATGTCTTTTGAAAACTTGCTGGTTCTCTCAGACATTCAGGTTTTACTCACGATATTTTTCTTCACCGTAAGACAAGTGGTAATCATGTTGGAAATGATTCGCACATGAAAATATCAGAGGTGCTTGACCCGGGATTTGAACTCTCTTCAATAGGTTTCCCAAGCGAGCGCGTTACCACTGGGCTACCACTGCCTTATGTTTCTTCATTGTGAATACATTTACATATTTCTTTAATGTTAATGTATAATTTTGTTATACATCCAGGTCTGTACTATATAAACAAGAAAATATTCTAGATTGTCCTTTAGAGTGGAAGAATTACTTTAAAGCGTTTTTCAGGTCGGTGTACCTTTTTAATTGAAAAAAGTCAAAGTAATATTATAAAAGGGTAAGCTTATGAAGATGGATGTGTGGATGTTTATTACACATAAATTAGTAAACAGATTTTGATGAAACTTTACATTTATGTATCTTATATTTCAGTGTAAAACACAGGCTATAATTTATCAATACATAAATGTAGCAACGCGGCGAACCCGAGAGAAATCGCTAGTTATATATAAACCCTTTATTCTAATATAATGTATTTTTTATCTTAAATAGAGTAACTAAACTTTTCTCTCCCATAGCGGTGTCTACGGATACATACATCGACTTGCTACAAAGCGTAGCGCGCCGTAGCCGCGTACTTTCGTAGCAGTATTTTTCTTTTAAACAATTCTTTCTTGTCTTTATAAATTTTATATTGCTTAAAAATAAGAGCTTTGCCCTTAAATATCTTTATATATATAATATATATATATATATATATATATATATATATATCCTAGGCAGAATTTAGTAAATAGCTGTGATTTATAATAATAATGATCGATTCCGGCCACGGCGGTCAATCTCATTAATACTAGCCATTTGCGCAGAAGATATTATAGTGCACAAGCATGCGCAGATACAAGTGCACTCTCTATTCCCGCTCTTTCTGTCACTCTCATACTTCGGTGGGATGACTACTCGACATGACCGGTGAGAGTTAAGGCGCAGGACCGACGACTTTTCGTGCTCTCCAAGGCACAGGGGTGAAAAACCTCCTTCCCAACTCCGGGCTGTTACTGAGACTTACTATACAGAAAGACTCAATAACTAAACTTGGCCCGATCCGGGACTCGAACCCAGGACTTCCGGGTGTGCAGCCGTACATGCTAGCCACTACACCACCAAGGCAGAGTTAATGGCTGTAATTTATACTGTGAAATTTACACAAGCCTATTTTAGAAAATTGAATTAATGATTATTATATGAAAGTATTTATCATATAAATATTATCATATGAGTTACGCTTGATTATAAATATGTTAGAGCATTAAAACAATGATAATATCATTATCATAATTAGCTATTTTAGAATCGATCATATATTTTGGTTTTGTAATTAGTCTATCCCAACAAATTTGATAAGAGATTATGATAAACAATTTTAATATTAATACAATTTTTAATATTAGATTAATATTAATTAAGTATTTTATCTAGTTAGCGCTGTAATGATATAAGAGAGTAGATATAAAATTACATTATCCCAGCGGTCCGCTGGAATATCAAGGCAAATTATTTTAAGAATTTCAATGAAACGAGACATTCTTGCGGTATAGATTCTCACAAAGAAATTGAAGATTAATTTTCTAAAACTGTACCTATTTATAGTTTATAATTAAAAATGTTAAAACTAATGTATTTGCATGAACTACGAGTATATCTAATATATGAGTTCACACAAGTGACATGACCGATTGTTTTGCTTTTAGATATTTCAAATATTAAAAGTTATAATTTCTTCTACATATTTAATTTAGATTTTCAATTTAACTTTATTTGTTACTAATTCTTGCCCGCGTCTTCGCTTGTGTTTACGATATGAGGAGCGGATGTGTTAATCTAAGGTATAATTTCGAATCTCATGTCACTTAATTACTGAACTTTTTATTTTTTAAATATATATATATATATATATATATATATATATATATATATATATATTGTTAAATGTATTATGATATAATTAATAATACACTAATATACTAAGAAGCTTACGTACAAACCAAAAGTTTTACTATAACACAATGTAAGTTGCATCGTAAATTAAGGGTCAGAAAAAAATATATCCAAAATTCTCCTTTTATCATACATACTTTGATGTTTTTATAGTATTTTTAATGGTCCTTTTTAAATAAAACTATCTTTTCGGATTTTGTCGCGGATTTATTTGCATTTTTGTTTCCCGACGTTTCGAATGCTTTACAGCATCCATGGTCACGGGAGAGACTGACCTCAGTCAAATATTCGCGTAAATCTAAGAAAGTATTATTTTTAATGGTCCTATTACATAGCTCTTTGATTAGCGACATGTAAATGCACTATAATTTGACGATCTGTTCGATTTTTGACGGCGACATCGGGTTTCTGTCAAATAAAAATATCCATGAATATGGATTTCGCCTGCAGGTAAAATGGAGTCAGATCACATCTGTACCTATACTACAAATGGAACTGTGGGAATACTATTCTTCTGCCTGTATCAAAATTATTAAATATTAGTGTGAAATTTATAGTAAGTAACATATAAAATTCAGAAAAAGTATTTATTAAGGGATTTGTTTTTTTTTCTTATATATATACTTACTTTACTAAAAAATCATTATTTCCGACACTATTTATAAATACCAAAGAGACTTTAATAGAATAGCATTTTATCTAAATTTGAATATCAAAAATAAAAAATTGGAATATCCTAGTGAGTAACAAGGTAATAAAATTTAGTTAAACTTTGAAATTTGAACGGAAATCTCAACCACTTGGCTGGATAATAAAAATTGGACTTGATTACGATAACATAATACGAGCACACTCCAAACAACCGAAAGTCCGCACTTAAACATCGTTGCTCTTACGTTCTGAAAACCATAATAAAGTTGAAACCTTTTTATTACCCCTCTTAAGCCAATATTGCCAACCGTAACCGTTTTACTGCGTCCCACTATGACATCAAGTAAATGAACGGTTCATCGGATCGTAAAACTAAAATATTAACTAAGACAGAATTAAATAAGCTGTTTTAGATACATAATTTTACTATTTTAACTTCAATTTTTTGTTTAATACTTTCATAGATTTTCGCTAATAGGGAAAGTTTCTTATTATATCTATACATATAAAAGGCATTAGTGATTGACTGATGTATCAACGCACAGGTCTAACCCTTAAGGCTAGAAAATTGAAATTTTGCACACGTATTTCGCATATGACGAAGGCATCTACTAAGGAAGGTTTTTTTCAAAATTCATCCCCCAAAGGGGGTGAAATAGGGGATAATAGTTTGTATCAAACTTTTTATTCCTTAGACATATTTGCATGAAATTTCGTATGAATTGAGTTCGGCAAAAATAATGAGCTACGTATTTCAGCGTTTCCTAAAATTCAACCCCTAAGAGGGTAAAATAGAGGATGAAAGTTTTTATGAAACCCAATTTTTAGAAATAGTTTGTAGTTTTAGTTCTGCTAGTTTACTATAAATTATTCAAAACTTGCGAAAGACGAAAATAACCGAACAGATAGTTTTATTTAAAAGTTCATATTTTGGTACATAGTAAGTATATGCGTATAGTAATAAATGAATGTAAAAAAATTGTACTACGTAGTAGAGAAAGTGATACTATATAGCATGGAGGAGTTGACTTGGATTTGATAACGCGCCGGGACTCTAGGAAATGCTCAAAGCTAAAGAAGGAAATATATATTAGAGAGTTTATACATAATATTTTTTATATATTGAGCAAAAATTTCAATAGTTAAAGAATGTCCTTAGTTTAAAAATGAAGAAAATTATTAAAACAAATTATAGCTTAGATATGACGTTATGTATACCTTTTAAGATAATATTACTTTATAAATAAATCGATGCTTAAGATAAGTTTATCACAACTGAATAAAAGTTACATTTCTCTCAATTTTCAGAAAAAGGGCAAAAACCTTTTCTATTAACGAAAGAATCTTGAAATTTAACCCCGTTGAGACATTAGTCGGTCAACAGCCACATTTACGTTATATTTCAAAAAGCTCAGGAGCATAGTTGTTAAGTTTGAAACAAAATGGCGAAGTTGACTTTGCTTGTCATATATGTATAATAAACCTATACCGTAATAGTTTGAAGAGAATAGAGATATGAGATACGATAAGACTTTATGCTGTGTTATATAAATTGAAGCTTACATAACGTAAAATATATAAATAAATTGTTGTTACTTTTAACTACAAAAAGTACCTTTTTTCTAAAAGTCGTTTACAGGCAACTTATACTATTATAGATAAACTAAGTTTACGTAACAAAATTTCGCACAATCAATAGTGAATAAACAGTGAATATTTATTTCTTATAAGCAGTGAGCTCGGTAGGATTCCCTATCGGCAATATAAACAGAAGCTTTAACATCGATTTCCATATTTTGTAACTTCAAAAATGTCGAACGTCTATTCAAACTTTCTTCCCCTTTTAACTATTTTAGGGGATGATTTTTTTAAAATCATAAGGCAGATCTATCGATTATGTCAAGAATACGAAGTTCATTTCCGCTGAGGGCAAATGCATTTATTTATACTAAAAATCTACGTCGGACTTTGCGGAGACGATATGTGACAAACCTATTTTTCTTTATATTTATCCACTTTTAATACTTCAATACTAATATTATAAATGTGTGTCTACCTGTTACCGTTACATGCTTAAACCGCTAAAGAGATGTCGATAGGATTTGGCAAGGATTAAGGTTGCATCCTGGAGATAGACGTACAGTTTACCTTTGATCCCCGCCCCAGTTGCCATCCGAGCGAAGCCGCTGGCAAATATTAGTTTATTATACTTATACTTAAAGTATATGGGAATCATATACGTATATGTATACTTAAGAAGTGCTTAGGTGATTCTAACTATTGTATACAAGATAATAAACTTCAAATTACCCGAAACAACTCTCATACAACCCATCGTATCTCAGAAACCTTCAAAAGTGTGAACACAACTCGTCAAAGTTTCAATGCATCCTAATCACTGGTACCTCATAATATGTCCAAGATATGAAAATATATATTTCGAACAAACATACATTTATTTGTATACTAGCGTTGCCCGCGGCTCCACCCGCGTTAAGATGAGCAAACACCAAATTCTTAGGTTTTACATATTAGTATACTCTTACTTTGCAGTTTATGTATATTTTCTCAGAAATTAGATATTTTTCCGCGGTAAAAAGTATAACAAGCTATCATCGTACCAAATTTAATCAAAATCCCTCCATTAGTTTTTCTGTGATACGGTAACAAACAGACAGACAGATAAAAATTCTAAAAACTGTAGATTCAGCCTCTGTATCGATAATAATCTCTATTTCAATAAGATTTTCAAAAAAATATCTAAAGTACGGATTCGGCTTAGTTACAATTTTATAATATGTATAGATACATTATGGACTAGCGACTTAGCCTGGTGCGTCCCTGAGCTAAAATAGTTTAGGAGCGTACAAAAAGTAGTAGTATAAAAGTCCAATGAAAAACGCTTTTTCTAGATCACACCTTCACAGGCTTATAAAGCATAAACCACCCGAGTTTAATTGATTAAGAATAAATCGGATCAATGATTTAGTAACGCATACAGAACAAACACACGAACATTCATTTTTATTTATATAGAAGATACATTACTTAAGTGTGTATGAATATTTAAGAGATTACTTCGTAAAAAATTCAAGACAGCAAGTAATACAGCATCATTAGGAGCTCTACATGAATTTACATTGAGACTAATGACTGCGCTGTTAATATTAACAAAGACCCTTACTACGTAGCTACTAAAATTTAGAAAATGTATTTCGGGTTATACTTCTACTATTTATGCTGCTATAAGAATTTTAAAAGTATATTTTAAAAAGTGATTGTTTTATAAGAAAAACTATTGTCTAAACTAATAATTATAACACAACTTATATCTATACATATAATAAAATTGTAACTAAGCCGTATCTGTACATTATTTTGATATTTTTTGGAAAATCTTATCGAAATAAACATTATTATCGATACAGAGGCCGAATCTATAGTTTTTTTTTAATTTTTGTCTGTCTTTCTGTCTGTTACCGCATCACAGAAAAACCACTGGAGGGATTTTGATGAAATTTGTAATGATGTTAGCTGGTTATCCGGGTCAACATATAGGATACTTGTTACCGCAGGAAAATATCTCATTTCTGAGTAAAAATACAAAAAAAAATCAATCAATTTAAAAAACTGCAAAGTAAGAGTATATATACTAATATGTAAAACCTAAGAATTTGGTTTTTGGTCATCAGAACGCGGGCGGAGCCGCGGGCAATGCTAGTATAAAATATTGAACTAAACATATCAACGGGACTATGAGAATAAATAATTTGTTCTTTCTTCTTCCTATAAAAATTCTATTGCAATGTGTACATCATAAGAAGTGTACTAGCGCCAATGGCTCGCTAGCGAGTGCGTTACATCTAATTTACTTTGCCAACTAAAGTATACATCGCATTTTAAAGAAGCGTGAACCTGTGTTATAATTACATCTTGAATATTATTAGTAGTTGCTGTTCTGTATAAATATTCATTATTTTAAAGTAAAGAATTTCACGCAATATATATATATTTTCCTTCGAAACATCTTAAACATAAACATCTTATTTAAGAAGTACTAGGCTCATAAAATATTTTATAAAAAAAGAATAAAGTCTCTTAAAAAGATAAAAGTCATTCATGATGTAAAATGCTACAATAAACCGCAATAACGTGTAGTTAAGCTACATCATAATAAAAAATACATAAAAAAAATCATAAAAAAAAAAAACAAAATAATATATAATAAAAATTAAAAAAAACGTATATTTATTAAGCTTCGACAACCATGTCTTATTTTTTTATGCATTCATCCATCATTATAATAATTGAATAATTTATTTAAAACATTTTCCATTATGTGTGAATGTTCATGAGCATCATACAATTTGACGTTTTTCTTACTTACAAGTACTATTTTTACTTCGTTAAAGTAAAGTAATCACTATCGCAAGTAGGAACACTAAGTAGAGACCTGGATACACTCTACGTATATGGCTATTTATTCGAACCCTGGCTGGCTCTCGGCCAATTTGTCTAATGCCAGCTATGCCATTTACAAGTCAAGAATGTATATAATGTATTATTATGAATGTTAGTGTAAACGAAAATGGTATTTACCATTCATTCGTTCATTGTAAGAACATTTTTTGCCTCTCACTTATGCTTAAATATTATATGAGTATAATATCAAGTAAATCCACATATTACTGAAATTCTTACAAGAGAACTTTATTTTGTTGTAAATTATTTTTAGCCTCGATTTTCATACGATTTTTAAATATATTCAAGATTCAAACTAAATAAAGTTATTATGAAACTAACCTTACCATATTTAAATGACGAAATGAAGTATTAGCATTTTTCGAACTTTAAAAAATAACTTTGAAACAATGAAAATCCGAAAACACACCATACTACGTACGATATTTAAATGTCAAACACTGAATTTAAAGAGCCTGTATGTTTTCTGTAATATCTCCTCAACGTAATACGATTTATGACTGATTTTAACCATAAAGTAAACGCCATGGTTAAAATCAGCCATAACCTTATGGCCACAAACCACATGGGTTGTGCCATTTCCGGTAATGCTTAACACTAATACAATAATATTATTCTGTTATTTGAACTCAGTATTATGTAGTCGCTAAATGTGTTAGCGAATATTTTGAACAAATATGTGTATTTGTCCTGCCTGATGTATAATAACAGAATTACTAGGTCATATAAACACTTTAACATAAGAGCTTTCGATGTCGATTAATGTTTGTTTCTTTTCTATATATTAATTATATTAAGTAATTTCAAAAATTAAAGATATTACATGATAATTAGTTAATATATAGTTATTTGACTTTGTTTAATTTTTATGAATTTATAGTAAACTAGCGACTCACCCTCGCTTCGCTCGGGTTTTTCCCTAGTTTGATTGCCCATACAAAATTTCATCCCAATTTTCACCTCCTTAAGGGATGATTTCCGGGATAAAAAGTATCCTTTGTCCTTCCCAGGGTCTCAAACAATCTACTTACCAAATTTCACCTAAATCCGTTTAGTGTATCCAGAGATTACCTCCTACAACGTCACAAACTCACAAACTTTACCTCTTTATAATATTAGTATAGATTAAGACACTACTAGTATAAATAGGTGTGTGTGTGTGTGTGTGTGTGCTTGTCACTCCTTCAAGCTAAAGCGGCTGGACGGATTTGGATAAAATTTAGTAGACAGACAATGATCTAAATAATATTTAAGTATAAAAGGCTTACTAGTTTGTACACAAAAAGCTAACACTCATTTTTCAATTTCATTTCATATGACATAAAGATACTCAAGTTTCTTCAACTTAACAAAACTGTGAAATAATATTTACTTTACTACCAAACTCTTGCAAACGACGATATACATATATACTCGCAGAGACTATTTGATCAATAGTATTACTGGCTGCCAAAAGTTTCAAGCAAAAAACCTAATATTTTGTCGTGTTTGGGTAGTTTTACTTCCGTGTTCTGAAGCCGATACGTATAAATCTGCTCACTTATGTTTTATTACTATAAGAAAATCTACAAATATATTTTAGTTATAGTAAAGTCTATAAAAAATGTTAATTTTACATGATACACATACAAACTGACAGAATAAAAGTTGAAATCGTAGTTTTAGGGTAGCATTCAAGATATCTATCTAAAAATATTTTTCAATAAAATATTATAAAATACAAAAGTAACTTCCATACTCTTTTATTATGTAAATATATTGAAAAAAGAACAATTTACGTATACATACGTTTGGTAAATCCTATCGGAATAATAGGAAAACCGGCTTTACACAGCAATTTTTTTCGGCTTTGTATATACATAAGGGCTGATCTTGGACAGATTTTGCCAATGCTGTTACTAACCGCTTTTATGTACGAAACCTAAACGATTAGAATAATTACCACTAATACTTTCTTAGATTTACGCGAATATTTGACATTTTAAATAAAACTATCTTTTCGGATTTTTTCGCGGATTTATTTGGATTTTTAGTTCCCGACGTTTCGAATGCTTTACAGCAATCATGATCCAGATCCAGACTGAGGTCCAGACTGAGGTGTTAGATGTCTCGAAGGTGTAGTTGTTACAGACAGCCTACCCACAATTAACAAAATGAAAAATTGCACCAAGTACCTTACAATATTTTTTAACTTTAAACATTTTTATAATTTTAATTAGTTTTATAATTGACTATGTAATATTTTTTATTAAATTTTTACTGTTATTATTATAATTATTACAATTTTAAAAATATTATTTAGTAATCTATATTTAGTGTTGCCATTATTATATTTATAACCATAAAGAAAAATTATAAAATATAATATTAATTATTTAAGCCATATAATTGTTCTATGTGTAATTTAAAAAAGTTAAAATTAATTAAGGATAATAATTTTAATTTAGTTTGCTTTTATTTAAAAAAGACAAATTACTAAGCAACACTATTACTATATACTTTTACAAATAAAAAATTAGTCTATAAGTAGTATTAGATTATAAAAAAATGTCTGTTTAAATACAATTAACTATCAGACATGCATACCAAGCAAAGCTGCAAACAAAACCGAACTGCAATCAAATCATCAATTGAAAAAATATCTAGTAAAACTGCCAAAAATATTATCTCTTTATAGTCCCCAAAATTATTCTAAAGTTCAAAAATATAACATTTTATATTTCATATACCACACAATGTCATAAAAGAAAACAAGGGTTAGATAACAGTATAGCTTTGAAAGGTAACAAACGACGAGATACATTTAGCTCAACGTACGTAAAATTTGATTACCTAATAAAATATTATACGTACAAACACAGGGGGTCCCGATTAGCGAAAAGGTAAAACAAAAGGCTGTTCACATGAAGGATCCCCTGTTAATTGCATCACTGTGATATGAAACGGTTGTGAAATCAAGAACATGTTGAAAATTTTATTTTTTACCTGATATTTGTCAAACTGGCCAACTCAGGACTTGTGCCAACATGAACAGGATTAGCCAGTTTCATAGGAGTTTCTCAACTTGGCCATACTGGTGTACGTTGGGCCAATGTGTAGGCAGCATTAGACAGACCATGCGGTGGTGTTATTGAATTAGTGTCGGCGCCCGGCGCATTGCAGTCTTTTCGCTCATAGCAAAGCTGGAATAGAACAAATTCTATATTTGCTTTTCATGGACATGTGTTTTTTGAATTTGAATGTATAAGGTAATTCATTTTGTCATTTCCTAAAAGAACTTTAATTACGTTTAATCAATTGTAAAATATATATTTTCAACTATTATATATATATTACTAGCATAGCCGTCCGCGTTTAGATGGCCAAAAACCATATTCTTAAGTTTTACATATTAGTATACTCTTATATTGCAGTTTTTGTATTTTTTTCTCAGAAATTAGATATTTTCCCGCGGTAAAAAGTATCCTAGATGTTGACCCGGATGACCAGCAATCACCATACCAAATTTCATACCATTGAGACCCTGGGAAGGACATAGGATGCTCTTTATCCTTTAAATCATCCTTTAAGGGGGTGAAAATGGGGACGACAGTTTGTATAGGGAATCAAGCTAAGTTCTATAGTAAAGTATTAACGTATTAATTTAGTATTTATTCTAATAATTGAAACGTAGATTAGATAGACGAGTAAACGCTTATACAACTTACGTAAAATCAATCGAAAAGTTGACACTTCATTTCAGTTGATAAACTCCGGTAATGACGTGTAATATCCAACTACAGCCGGTACAGAGCAGTTACGATAATCACCTCGTGCGATTGGCAGTTAGCCTACGCGGTGCTACGGGCGTAGCAAATATTATTTCATATTTGATTCTGCATCTTGTTATCGATGTTTAATGAAAGATATACTAATACTATACATACATAATCTATATTAATATTATAAAGAGGTAAAGTTTGTGAGTTTGTGAGTTTTTGACGTTGTAGGGGGTAATCTCTGGATCTACTGCACCGATTTAAATGAAATTTCGTAAGAAGATAGTTTGAGACCTTGAGAAGGAGATAGGAAACTTTTTATCCCGGAAATCATACATTAGGGAGATGAAAATGGGGATGAGGGTTTCTATGGGGAATCAAGCTGGGGACGAACCCGAGCGAAGCGAGAGTGAGTCGCTAGTGAACTATAAAACTGTATTTTCGGAATCTTACGCGGATTTATTTTGATTTTTATTTCCCGACACTTCGAGTGCTTTACAGCAATCATGGTCACGAGAGATGCTAAGGTTTTAGATGTTCCCGTTTCGTTCCGCGAAAAAATTCGAAAAGATATTTTACTTTTATTTAAAATGTCAAATATTCGCGTAAATGTAATAAAGTATTATAAGTAGGCGATAATCTGTGAAATTTAAATATTTTAAAAACCTTTCACTTATAAAAATCTGCACAATGCAGTTTAATAAGGACGTAAACAAAATATTTAGCGACTTGCCCTCGCTTCGCTCGATTTCTTCCCTAGGTTGCTTACCCATACAAAATTTCATCAAAATAGTATAGATAAAAAGTATTCTATGTTCTTCCCAGGGTCTCAAACTATCTTTTTACCAAATTTCATCTAAATCGGTTCAGTAGTTTCGAAGCCTATTCGGTACAAACAAACAAACAAAAAATCAAATCTATCCTCTTCATTATATTAGTATAGATTTCTATGCATCTTATATAATTCTAGTTTTAAAATGTGACAAGATATATCAAAATCTGAAATAACACATGCAATATTTGTATTATTTCGTTAATTGTTTAGGCATTCGTGTATTCTTTTAAGCACTACTTTACTGCTTATAAAATTGTATAACAAATGCAATGTAAATTTTGTTGTGAAATATGAATTACAATGTTCATCACATCAACATTCAATAGTCCACTTAAACACCCTTTGAATATTTATTCAAACATATTAATAAACAATAATAGTAATTTAATTTTTAACAAGCCTTTGTACGTTAAAATAAAGTTGTTTTGAAAATGCATTATAGGAATTGCCATAGCCGGCTGACTTCATGGCTATTCAAAACCATCCCTCTGACCTTATTACGGGGGTAATAACCCCAATTTTTTGTATCGCGACAGATGTGAGAATTAAAAACACTGCCCTTTTATATTTATTTACATCACGACATTCGTGTATTAATACTGGACTGCACGGCTTTTAATCCGCTAATGTTGATTTTTGAATTCTAAGTCAAATGCCATTTCATGCAAGTGAAATTCGACTTTAATTGATACTGACACGGTTCATAATTTCATTCTAAAATATGAATATTAATTGCATTCAGATTTTAGGTTTGATATTGGAATTTGATCTTTGTTGTGGTTGAATAGGTTTCAAATTGGCGTGTTAGGAATAGCAATTTTTCAATACGATTAATTACGTGAGTGCAAGCTATAGCGGCCCAGTGTAGGCGTAATGGTGATTTTTGAAGTTATGTTTTGTGCAGTACAAATCATTATGTATATTAATTTCCTATATAATTCATATAACTTTGTCATACGTAGTTTACTTAGTAACTTGTATAATAATATGTTTTGTTTATAATAGTCCAGGTAATGATATTATGATGATGATGATGTTCTCCTGACCGATTCCGGCCACGGCGGCCAATCTCATTTAGACTAGCCAACTGCGCAGGAGATATTATAGTGCACAAGTGTACGCGCAGACACAAGTGCACTCTCTATTCCTGTCACTCTCATACTCCGGTGGGACGACCACTCGACACGACCAGTGAGAGTTAAGGCGCAGGACCGACGGCTTTACGTGCTCTCCAGGCACGGGGATGAAACACCGCCAACTTCCCAACTCCGGGCTGTTACTGAGACTTATCATACAGAAAGACTCAATAACTAAACTTGACCCGACCCGGGAATCGAACCCAGGACTTCCAGGTTTGCAGCCGTACATGCTAGCCACTACGCCGCCGAGGCAACGATATTATAACTTCCTAGTAAATATAAATCTATATGATATCTATCTCATACTTGAGCTATATTAGAAAAATCAATTGCGGAAAAAATTTAAGCTCATAAAAAGTAAAAATTCATCTCCGCTACGAAAATATGGACTTAAAGCCAGAAATGAAAAAATCCATTTCAAAGCTGGCTATAAGTCTAAAAAGTTGGCATATTCTCCGCAAATCCAATCCGAAAAAATAAATGTATAGCTATTTATACTTAACTTCCTATCTATTTTCCAGCGATCTTGTAAACTACAAGTATCATTAATCTTCCTATTATATCTTTTAAATTTATTTTATCCTCTAGTTTCTTATATGGACTATCGTCGATCAAGTTCAAGGGACTGTCTGGACTATTACAAATGTTGTCTTATCCATTTTCAGTTATCGTGGAATATTTAAAGTATATAGCTCTGTTTGATCTAACGTTCGAGGCCGTATCCCACAGGGGAATTTCTTCGGATTTCGCAATCTATAACGTATTTTCTTTGCTTGTTACAGGTACGTCTGCAGCTCTTGTTTGCAAAGGATTGGAGCCGAGTTAAAACTTTTAAATTATTCATAAAGCCCCCCAAAAAAAGAATAAAACAACAATCAAGTTTCCGCAAAATCTGAATAAGGAGTTCTAAGTAAAGAATAAATGTAATTAGGTGATGCGTTTAAAATTTAACTGAACGGCTCTAACTTTAAAGCCACGTTTCGAGTAATTTATTTTTTAACTTTTCTAAATTCATTTCTTTACACAGGAAACTTGGAGATTATCTTAGTCGTCAGTTTTTGTTTACTCTTGCTTCTTAATTTTTCGTTCGGTAATTTTTTGTCGCTAACGATGCCGAACTCTGAATTGCAAATACTGTTAATTGCCAATGGAAGTTAGCTTCCACACTTTAAGCGAGTGATTGTTGAAATATTTAACGTTTTAACAGGCGAATATTTTAACGTAATGGCCTTTGACTTTAGATAATCACGCTCTTGACGCCTATCTAAATTCTTCACTGTTTCATAAATACTCCAGTGAAAGCTTTAATTTTAATTGTTTATTTGCAGTACTATCTTTTTTTATGTATTTTTTATAGAAATATATAATTGAAGACCTTTTTTTCTTTAGTGGCGTATAGATTAAAGGCCTGACAAATGAGACAGTTTGTACAATTTCTTCCTCTAATAAATAAGTTGAAGTTTTTCGTACAGACTATAGGTATCTACTTATTAAACAGTTGCTAATTATTATTGATTAAAAAAAGTTCTTTTGATGTGTTTATTTAATTCATTTTATATTATTTACGACCTTATTGCATTCTTCCAATCGTTACGCTGAAATGACTTAATCCGGATTTAACCCGTGACAGATGATCACTTCTCGTGCATTAGCAGTGATGAATGAATTTGCATTGGATTTATAGGGATTAGGTGCCAATAAATTTAAATATACATAGTTACTTTACCAGAAACCTTGCCTGTTATGGGACACTTTTCGTGTTAATAGTAGTTTAAATCTAAGTTAAACGATTTTAAACGCTCAAACTGAACGTTTACACGAGTAACACAAGCATTGATCAGAATTTTATCTCCGGAATCAAATATTTCATACATAGCGCTGTAAGAGAACAAAGGAATGTCTATACCCTGCACAACACATGGACAGCATACACGATTTATTGTTTCCGAACAGTTGCTTCTCTTCAAAAACTTTGGCGACGGCATCATGGATGTGACGTCACACAATGGCCGACAGATGGCCCGACAGTGTTGCCAACATAATCAATTGTTATTGGCGCATGACAAAACCAATCAAGTGAAACATATCGAGTTGCATTTAATACATTCAACGACACTTGTTCTTCTTTTATCTAATATAACACAATATTTATTTATACAAGTGTATTTGCTATAAATAAATTAAAAAAAGTAAATTATAGATAAGTAACATAGCATAAGACCAATTTGACATAATAACTTTTTTTTGACATCGGCAGAGTAAATATCGGCAGAGTAATAATCGGCAGAGTAAGTCAGTTCAGTCCGCTTAAAATAGCAAATAATTAAATCGAATTGTATCGTCGTATTTATAAATTAAAGCTAAACTTAGAATCACGTTGTCAATTAATTTATTATAGATAACATTTTATCAATCGTAATGTACAATTAGTATAAACAATAACGAAGCGTTGGCACGAAGTTGGTCTTAATCAATTGTCATTGGTTCTTGTCAGAGCCAATCAAGTGTGACTCGATGGCACTGAGCGCATTCAAATCAGTAGACACGAATGCTTCTGGATACACATTTGACACGTTTATCTTCATCAGAAGAAACTTATTGGAAATTAAGCGTTTTAGTAGCCATAAGAAGTTACTAAAATAAATGAAGGATGTATATAACAACATAGCATGCAAATAAAATCGAATAAGTTTAAAGTAACTATTCTAATTATCTTAATCAATTAATCGTAAGATAATCCTATAATTCTTTCACCCCTCGTTGTTTATCACACTCAATCTGTAAGTAAAATTCAGCAAAGTCAGCAAAATGAAATAAATTGCTCGCAAAAACGTGGAGATGGAGATAAAAGAAAGCTGTAGCATCAAGAGTCGTAATTAATGGACACAAGACGAGTGACATGTACGGTAGACCACAGGACTAAAAAACCATTTTGTACGTAAACTGTACGCTTCATGTAATAAGAACGCTGAGACAATGTTGCCCGTTATACATGCATTTTGCTATGAGCGTTGAAATTATTATTTTAACTTAAATGGAATATCAAGTTTATTATTTATCATTTTGTGCTGTAATTGAATGCGATATTAACTTTGAAAAATTAAGTATAATATTTAATTATGGATTTTCTTGAACGGTTTAATGTTAATAATAATAAGTTACACATGCACGTATTATTGCCTAAAACTTCCTGCTACTCCTAATTAGTATATCAATAACTAGTTGTATATCTTAAAAATTAACATCGCCGTATATAAATAACGTTACTGCAGTTACATTGAGAATGCAAAGTACCTACTTTTCATTGATTTTTATTATTAACATCTTAAGATGGCTTGTATATAGAAAAGAACGGGAAGACCATTGTGCATTGTAAAGTCGACCTTACAAAATTGGGGTCATATCCTGACCGCACTAGATTGGCTCCTGATGATTGCCAACGCAAGGTTCCAATTAATCCTGAACGAATAATTTACCACGGGTTGATTACTTGACTCTACTGAATGAGCAAAATTGGAAGGAAACCAAGTTTACCACGTTTTTACCTATAACATTGGTATGGACAAGAAAATTTGTCAATATAATTGAAGTAGGTAAATCTTTAAAACTATAAATCTAGCGTGTAACTAAAGTTGTATAAAGGAAACAAATATAGGGCAGTGTGACTTAAAGCAATATGTCACACACTCGTGCCCTCAGAAAATATCCCCGAAGAATACATCTGCGTAATATCAACATCATCTTGATGAAAAATAGCCAGATTTCCGTCAAAAACTCATACCACTTGGCGTCGAAAATACATTAATTTGGACACATCGCTAAACTGAGCCCCTCGCAATATCCATCACGCCGACTATTTGCATAGAGGGTGATAAATCGTGGAAGAAATCTTATACGACTAAACATCGCCTACGACCTCGTTTCCATTTTAACATAACATGTTAAGGGAGCTGGTTATCATTATTTTCAACTGTCATTCCTGTATTAATTAAATACAAATATTCTTCTAAGCTTTCTAAGCTCTAATTCAAGCTTTGCCAATCATTCCTATGATTACAAAAAAGTTTAATTATTTTCAAATTCCAATTAATTATGCATTATGCAATGTAAATGTACTAATTAAATATATCACCCATAATATAATGTGGACGAAATAAAGACATATGGTCGCTTTAGTTAAAACCATAAATAACTTGGGTTTGTGTAATAGCATACTGGCCGCACCACTGTCAAACAACACAATATGTTATCCAAGCTGATGTACGTGTAAGATTATATTTATCGCAGATTATACTAAGATATATATATATATGTATGGTTGACATAATAAATATCATGATTCAAACTCCTATATAAATTAAGAATTTAAAAAACTAAAAGATTTAATATATAATTTAAATTAAAAATAATAAACAGTAGAAAGATAAATAGTAATGATCCATTTTCATTATTTCTCTCTATATAATTTTTCACTTTAAAATCTCACATAGCTGTAATTTCTTCTTTAATGTAGATTCAAATATTAGTAAAAATTATAAAAGCTTCATTATGAAATAGAAATTAGAAGTAAAGCAATCATATCATGTTTTCATTATGTATAAAGTATTTTTAATCGTTTTAAATAATTTAATTTGGTTTTTTAATAGCAATTATACGAATATTATAACAGTGTTAAAATTTCGTTATTAGTGGTTACGTTTTAATCTATTCTATTATAAAGAGGAATTTTTTTTGTTTGTTTTTATCGAATAGGCTCCAAAACTACTGAACCGATTTAGACGAAATTTAGTAAGAAGATAGTTTGAGACCCTGGAAAGGACATAGACTAGTTTTATTCCGGAAATCATCCCTTAAGGGGGTAAAAATGGAATTGAAAGTTTGTATGGGAAAGCAATCTAGGGAAGGAGTTTCTAGTATAATATATAATACAATCAATGAATTTATGTGATAATTGATTAGTTTTTTTAATGTTAATAACAATTAAAGCTTTCATTTCATTATAAATAAAGAGAATTTCTTCAGTTTCAGGTGAGTCTTGCCACTTGGCGAAGGACTCCAAGGTACTACAGTAAAGCTTTAGGAATGTTTGTTGTATGAATTGATTTCTGAAGTTATTTATTTTCAGTTCTCAATTGGCTGAAACTGAGTCTTTGGGTGTAAGTAATTAGATTGGATTTCATTTAAAGATACGCATAAAAATAAACATCAGTTAAACAGTTGAATTCAACAAATTTCAATTTCAAGCGCGTTATATTTTATTACCTACAATATAAGAGCGATTTTCTAATGAATGAAAGAATCCTGATGGCGACAGATAAATGGAATCCAATGCTTCGAAGCCTAAATTAAATGATTTTAATTAATCTTGAGCTTAGCTCAATACTCCGAAAACAGAAGGAATCATCGAAATTAAATTCATATTTCTTTTCTTTATTCTGTCCTTTAATTTGCGGTTATATTATGTTTAATTCTTAAAAATTTCAAGTCACTTGCACTTGTTCTAAAATAATTCTTATTATTTCGCCTAAAATGTTCCATGTAATCGTATCTATATCTATTTTTATGTTCTTTATCAGCAGAGTGCACGCGGTGCTTATGTACATATACATTTAAGATATTACATATATAAAACATATTAAAAAAAACAAATAATATTAATTTAATAATAAAAAAGAAACTAGTAGCACAAAAATAAGTTCAAAGTTGCCAGTACAAAAATGTGTTCGTAACAACGTGTGCACCCAGCTTTAGCTCGCTTTGTTCGTCGTGTCGTAGCTCTGTCATTTGCTTGCACTGTTCTAATTATTTGCCCTCATTTTTTTTCATTAAAAAGAAGCGCCACTTGAATTTAAATGTTCATGTAGAATTGATTTAGATAAATGTTAGATTGTTGTAATTTTAGGTAATGGAAAATTTACGAAGGCGTACTTATTATAGACTACGCACAATAAATTAATATTAAAAAAGGGTTCTCTATATATTTTAATATTATTACCATGTCAAAGATATTATACATTTTGTAAATTGTGTTTCAGCGTATGTTAACGTATTTCAAAATATTTTTTTATATTGAAATTAAAATTGAAACACTTTAGATTTTTCTAACTGCTCCAAAAAAAGAAGAAAGACAATGAAGAAAAGACAAAAATAGAAAGAAAGTGTGTCAAATTGTTAGTTGCATTTATTTGCTAATTGTAGCATTATTAATATTTTATATGTTTTTTATTATTAATTAAATTTATAACAAGAATTTTTTTAAAAACTTATCGTGTACGTTATATTAACACAAATTTAATTAGTCAAACAAGGGTACATTATGAAACTACTAAAAATTTCATAAGTCCCTCGACTTGTGGACCTCAAAATATTGATCGTGCCTCTCTCTCATTCATGCCGATATTACAAAAGCTGTTTCGGCACACCCACACATACACATAACAAGTCGTATACATGCATGTATGACTCACCACTACATATACAGACGTCCTATTAAACCGTTCCAGTAGGCGTCTGGAATGAGGGAACTAAGCGCGCATGTGCAACATTTCTAAACGCCTCAAGCGCTTCAATTCAAGTAAAGGTTAGACTGACAAATTGCTAGCGCGCTTTCTACGCTTACAGTGCCAAAGAAGCGAGTCGCCCTCATTCAAAACGGAACCACGCACAAAAGAAGTTTTTTTTTCAACTTAATTGGTTGCAATATATAATTTAATACTTTAACTATTCAAAAAAAATTATTATATTTTAGTAAATGTAAGATTAGTATAAAATGGATTAAAATATTAGCAATAATATATTTATAATATAGTTGATAAATGAATGGCAAAATTCGTTAATAAACTTGTCTTTCATAAAAAAAAATCCAAAATACTTTTGCAATTGCCCTAAACTAAAGAACAGATCGTATACCTACTATATACTGTTTATAATAATGTTCGTTAAGTAGTTATTTAAAAAAAAAACATAAAGTACATTTTGTTCATAATAAAATGTTCTCTACACCCAAAATGGCTGCTGATTTTTAATTCGTATGAGATGTTCCTGTCACGTCCCACCCGTAATAAATAATTATTATTAATGCGTGCCACTGCATGAATATGGGCAGCTTTCGAGGGAGTTTGAAGAGTTCGTTAATTTGTAGTGGCCGCGCCGGAATAAGGCAATCGCATTTTCATCATAACGGTGACATGTGACGGCCTGTAAAAATTTGGCAACGCAATATTTTTAACTAATGAGGTTATATTCAGTGCAGCTTTTTACAACACCAATCCAATTTTCATATATTCCCATAAAAGATGAATTTTACAAATCTTTATCTAATATTATAAAAAATGTTATAAAAAAGGCAGTGGTAGCTAAGAGGCAGTAGTAGCCCAGTAGTAACGCGCTCGCTTGGGAAACCGAGTAAAGCGGGTTCAAATCCCGGATCTCGCACCTCCGATATTTTCACGTGCGAATCATTTCTAACATGATTACCACTTGCCTTACGGTGAAGGAAAACATCGTGAGGAAACCTGCACGTCTGAGAGAACGTAGCAAGTTATCGAAAGACATGTGAAGTCCGCCAACCCGCACTTGGCCAGCGTGGTGGACTATGGCCTGATCCCCCTCGTATTGAAGGGAGGCCCGTACCCAGCAGTGGGACGTCAAAAAAGGCTGAATACATTACAATCTTATAAAAATGAGGTGTCAATCTATTAAAAAACGCAAATAGACAGTTTGAGAAAAAGGAAGAAGCCTAAGCGGGATAGAGTATAAGAATCTAAAATCTAAATATATGAGAACTTTAGACATACCAAATGAGTTAAAAAATATAATTTAACGAAATAAACGCCCAAAATGTCCATCTAAATTAATGATACGACCCATTTTCCTGCAGATACCGTTTTAAGCCACACTCAATTGGTTAATAAAAAAAAATTCACCGTTCACACCGCTGTAAAAATGTCAATCGGCATTAGGCAATGCTTGGCCCATTGAACCCTGGCTTAAGCTTTCATTTAATTAAAAGACCCAGTTTAATTGAAAAAGTATTCGTTTACCGAATCTATTGTTTGTCATGATTTATATTTTGCGGCGACGATCGGCGAATAGCTTTTTTCAACCATTAAGCAAAATAAGTGATGTAATGAATGAGTACTGTCGAAAAACCCGTTAATATATATTAGCCTCTATGATAAAAACTGTAAGAGTCATTTTACGTTAACCCTTCACAGATTACACGTTGCATATACAGACGTATATACAGTATATTTAACGTGCACGTCCTTTGTCACAGTAATCTACGTGGAAAAGGTAATCCGCGACGTATTTTACTTTAAAGTTATTTTATTATTCAAAAAATATTCGAGTGTCGTCATTTATATGTCATTCGTTAAAAGTCTGGAAGATTAACGCATGGCTTCGAAATGTTTATATCAAAATATTTTATGTCACAAACCTTTTTATCTCTTATTTGTAGCTGTTTGATATCAAAACCTAAAGTAACACTAGCTTAAATTGAGCTCAATACATATTCAGCTCTTTTTAACGTCCCACTGCTGGGCTCGAGCCTTCCGTTACTATAAGGGAGATATGTCCATAGTCCACCACGCTGGCCAAATGCGGTTGGCGGACTTCACATGTCTTTTGAAAACTTGCTAGGTTGTCTTAGACATGCCCCCCAACGTGCGTTCACCTTGTCGTGGTGGGGGGGCTCAGTAGTGCCCGGCAACCTAACCGGGCGCGAAGCCAAGAAACGCACAGGGAGGTGGCCCACTTCGGTGGGCGGTGGGAGGTGGCCCTCTTCGGAGGGCGGTGTACCATGCGGGTTGCTCCTGGTACTTCTCTGATAGCAGAGTGGACTTTGGAGCAACCCCGTGGTTGTTGTGGTCTGCTTTGGCAGACCTGCCGTCGGGGCGTCGTAGTTGAATGCGTAAGCGATCCTGCGACGCCCCATTAAGACGGGGGAAGGCTTTGTTGGGTTTTAGTGGGTAGTACTGACTTTGCCGGTGAGTCCCACACCTCGTGCGTAAATGCATTTCCCAACGTTAAAAAAAAAAAAAAAAAAAAAAAAAAAAAAAAAAAAAAAAAAAAAAAAAAAGACATGCAGGTTTCTTCACGATGTTTTTCTTCACCGTTAAGACAAGTGGTAATCATGTTGGAAATGATTCGCACATGAAAATATCAGAGGTGCGAGACCCGGGATTTGAACTCGCTTCACTCGGTTTCCCTAGCGAGCGCGTTACCACTGGGCTACCATTGCCTTTAATTGAAAATTGAGCATATGCTAATTAAAATAGCGAATCATAAAAACATGGCAATAGACAAAGTACTAAATTACCCAAAGTAAAGGTTTAGCTGAAGAGGGTACGAAACAAAGATGGTCCGCTTTTAAGTGACAGCGTTAAGTACGACTTTAATATCTTAATCTTCGTTAGTTCAATAAATTACGTACGTCTTATAATAAAACAATATGAACGATAAGGTGTTACATCTATACATATAATAAAATTCGAACTAAGTCGAATCTGTACATTAAATATTTTTTGGAAAATCTTATTGAAATAGTCATTATTATCGATACAGAGGCCGAATCTATAGTTTTTAGAATTTTTGTCTGTCTGTTACCGCATCACGAGAAAACCACTGGACAGATTTTGATCAAATTTGGTATAATCATAGCTGGCTATCCGGTTCAACATATAGGATACTTTTTACCCTGGGAAAATATTTTATTTCTGAGAAAAATACAAAAACTGCAATGTAAGAGTATACTGATATGTAAAACCTAAGAATTTGGTTTTTGGTCTTCTGAACGCGGGCGGAGCCGCGGGCAATGCTAGTAATTATATAAAGCAATACAAATTAAGAGCATTCTATGAAGTAAGGTTGAGGCATGCGCAACCTGGATTACCTAATATCGTGTAAACCCGATCTAACCGAACTGAAATTGTTGGCAACTACCCATAAGCTACATTACACCGGCTAACAAGTGAACCTAGAAGTAATAAATAAGACTTCACCGACCATATTTCAAAAGTTAGTTTCCGCCGGCGACAAAATATCTGCAAGTCTAATGCCTAAAGTTGGTAGATAGGCCATGCATTACAAATGGGGGGGAGACGCATCGCATTATCGCCCGTCTGTATGATCCGGCAAAATTGTGCCTTTGTGAATGTGTAAATAGGTGGCTTGGTCGTAATTATTATACCTGCTACAATCTATTGTTATTAATTATGCGGTCGCATGTTAATAGTTTTGGGAAAATCGATTACATATAACTAGTAGATTAATCGATTAAACAAAAAATTAATATTCACATTTTATCACATATTCGATATTCGCGACTGTGATAATATTTTTTTAGATAGAAGTATTAGTAAGATAAAGGTTAATTAATTGATACAAAATCGACAAACAATGTACGAGTATGCAACAATGTGTAACATTTGTCGAACTTTAAAGTGTTGAGTTATTTTTTGATAAATCTGTTATGAAGAACATTTTGACGCATTGCGGCATACCTGTCAGACTCATTGTTATAGCATTGCAGGTCGCAGATTCGTTTCTCAGAAGCTAACGTTTATATTTTTTACATAATTATAATAACATCTATACATATAATAAATTTGTAACTAAGCCGAATCTATACATTAAACATTTTTTGGAAATTCTTATTAAAATAAACATTATTATCGATACAGAGGCCGAATCTATAGTTTTTAGAATTTTTGTCTGTCTGTCTGTCTGCCTGTTACCGCATCACGGAAAAACCACTGGAGGGATTTTGATGAAATTTGGTATAATGGTAGCTGGTTATCCGGGTCAACATATAGGATACTTTTTACCGCGGAAAGATATCTCATTTCAGAGAAAAATACAAAAACTGTAATGTAATAGTATACTAATATGTAAAACCTAAGAATTTGGTTTTTGGTCATCTGAACGCGGGCGGAGCCGCGGGCAATGCTAGTATTAACATAAATTGCACTTAAAACTCTAAGGAAAAGAAATATTTATTTTTATTTCATGTTCTTCATATGGATGCTTATAGTAAAAATGTTTAAATGCAACACCTAGAGGCCATTCTATCCATTAGAGAGAGATCCAAGCAGACGAGAACAAAGCCTGTATTTAAGCAGCTTAAAGATGTCACAAGAGCTGTACAAATGCTAAGCTTTTGCTTGCAAGAAACATGTAAATTACGAAGATTACATTGTAAATATCAGTTTGATTACTCAGTATGTACTCTGTTTTTATTGATTACAAACGACCTACCCTCCCTAAGCTTGAATGATTTAGGAACGCATAAAAGGCAAACGTCCAAAAAAAAACTTTTTTGTGCACCAGGAACCCTCACAAGGGTATACAGATAATCTGAGTTTCTTTATAATTAGATCAATGATTTACGAACGTTTAAAGGCCATACATACGAACATACAATTTTATTTATATATCGATTATATAATACTATCCAAAAAAATATATTTGATATATTGCTATTATGCAAAAAAGAAAGCTATTTATCATAATAAAAAGAAGTAAATTTAATTTTTAGTAACATTAAGATTTCATATTGAGTTAAGCAAACTAGCTTGTCTATCCATACACAATCCCTACTATTAAGCCCTTATTTCACAGCCTGAGGCGCTAAATGTATGAACGATAAAAGAAGTAGAAATTACACAGAAATGCATTATCAAATGCTTTTAATCCTGTATCCATACGCCCTAAGCATTGCCCGCGGTGCTTTAACACCCTAGTTGCAATATATGCACCATCGTAAAGTATGTTTACAAGTACGAAGTAGTAACAAGAATGCACACTTTATTCGTAGTGGGCTGAAGAATGGAGGAGGTAGATCACGTCCGTCATGCCATATCCATCACTTTGAGATCCATCAAAGAAATTCTATATTACAAGGCAAATTTTAAGAAACTTACAATCACTAATGAAGATAAGGAATTATAATTGTACTAGAAAAACAAAAACCAATCTATCCTCGGGAACTGTATATTTTTCCGGGGTAAAAATAATTTAATCTATCTCTGTGCCAAACTTCATCCAGATCCGTTCAGCCGTTCTGGCGTGAAAGAGTAACAAACATCCATACATACAAACTTTCACATTTATAATATTTATACAGTTTTTATATGAAATAAGATTAAATTATTCATAGTCACTTCTATTAAATTAAAAAATACATACATTATCAGAGTTTCTGTTTGAGCGTCAGAGTCTGACGTCTGTAACATATATATATATACATATATAAATTTACTGAATACGTACTGAAAATGACTATTATTTGATTTCAAATCCGACACCGTCAATTGATACCTGTTGTATATAGTTGTCTAGTTTAACGCTGTAGTTCTCTTCTAGAAATTCGATCTTCGTAGCAGCACAAGTGATAGTTAGTATCTATACATAGGATATGGCGGGTTATATTCTGTGCACGGGGAATCACTTCATCTATACATATAATAAAATTGTAACTAAGTCGAATCTGTACATTAAATATTTTTTGGAAAATCTTATTGAAATCGACATTATTATCGATACAGAGTCCGATTCTATACTTTTTAGAATTTTTGTCTATCTGTCTGTTACCGCATCACAGGAAAACCACTGGACGGATTTTGATGAAATTTGGTATGGCCGTAGCTGGTTATCCGGGTCAACATATAGGATACTTTTTACTGCGGGAAAATATCTCATTTCTGAGAAAAAATACAAAAACTGCATTGTAAGAGTATACTAAAATGTAAAACCTAAGAATTTGGTTTTTGGTCACCTGTACGCGGGCGGAGCCGCGGGCAATGCTAGTAATGAAATAAAAACATGTTTACGTATAAAATAATATTTTAAAATGTATCGTAACAATATTAGTAACAATTAGAACGTGTATGATCAATTAAGTTTTGAGACTACTTAACAAAAAAGAAGCTTTGATATAAGGAATGTGAAATAAATGAATCAAATCAATCACAGATAATTAATTGAGAAGCCATTAATTAGATGATTAAATTACATTTATGATTGAAAAACTCATCCATATAAAGCTAACAAAAATGACGCGTTCAACATTCAATCAACGAACAAATAACATTAATCAAAAAATGAACGCAAAATATCTTTGTGCAGCAAATTTAATTTATTATTTCCGCAGGCTGCAGCACGTCATGTCATATTATAATACGAATCAGTTTATCAGAAAACATTAAGCACATTATTTATATGCGAGCTATCAAATAATTTAGTGTTATAGTTAAATAAAAACCACATTTAACTGCTGTGAGGATGTTTTAATCATTAAAATACATGAAACATCGATTACGATTTACCAATATTATTCATTATATCGAATTCTTACCATTTCACTTAAATTCCCCAAAAGGAGGGAAATGATTTGTTTTCAATACTACTCATTTTATTATATTATAAACGCGAAAGTTTGTAAGAATGTATGTATGTATGTTTGTTACTCTTTCACGCCAGAACGGCTGAACGGATCGAGATGAAATTTGGCACTGAGATAGATTATAGTCTGGAATAACACATAGGCTACTCTTTACCTCGGAAAAATATACAGTTCCCGAGGGATAGATTTGTTCTCGTTTTTCTAAAGGCGAACCCGAACGAAGCGAGGGTGAGCCGCTAGTTTTTTATATTAATGTACGCAAACTCAAAACATATTCGTTTATTCTACTATTTATATATATGATGAGAAAAACCTTGTTGATAATTTCGTTGTGTAACTGAATTTTTTGACCAATGTTAAAAGAAGCAAGTCGATTCGTGTGTATTGAAGTTCAAGTTAAAGTGAAGATTAATAATAATTCCGTATTTAAAGCTTATTTACATAAACACTTCAAGAAAAAAAATGGCCATAAGAATGACGTATAAAGTGATTTGAAAGTCAATCTAATATACCTTTAATTAATAAGTGATTTCTTTTCCTACATTTTTATAAAGTTAAAATTTTCTATTACGCTATAAAAATGATAAAATTCTTGGTGCTGTTAAACCGATTCTAAAAAAATTTCGTTTATAGAAAGCTACACTAACTCTGACGATAAACTCCACTTTTTACTGTCATAAAACGTATGCGAAAACTAAAATGAAATTAAAATTCTTATTATTCAATATTGCTTTGTTTTCTTCTTATTGTCATAACTTATGTAGAGAAGAATACTAAAGACAACTCACGTACGCATTTTTCCAGTACCTATCAAAACATGTGGAAATATCAACTAATATTTTATCAAATTATTTGTACATATTTAAAAATAATAACAATAAATAATAAGTTAAGTTTACATGGGAAATTACGGTACTTTTGTCATTTGTTACAACGTTTAAAGACAGTCGATTTAATGGCAGCAGATTATAATTAGACTAGCGACATAACCTCGCTACGCTTGGGTCGTCTCTAGTTACGTTTTAACGTTTAGTAACAGTTAACAGAATAATTTTTGTTTTTAAATTTAAAATTTAATTAATATACATTATACGACACAAAATTTTATTATTCATACATATATACTCGTATATATATATATATATATTTATATGACATTAATTACATATATTACTAATTTATAGTCGTTGGAGGAAATAGATATAGCACGGTATCTAACATCAACATGAATCACACTTGTCTTGATTTGCATTAATGCAGAGCTCATCAATAGCATAACAACACTATAACTCAATTAGTACTATACAGTAATTTACATTGGCGGTGTATTATATGTTTACTAGTACTTGTCTATGGTTTTACTTACTATCATTATGATTGATATAAATTTTATTTTTATACTAGCACTGCCCGCGGCTCTGCCCGCGTTCATATGAGCAAAAACCATATTCGTAGGTTTTACATATTAGTGTATTCTACATACATTGTAGTTTTATAGACAAGCAATTACGGTAAAGGAAAACATCGTGAGGAAACCTGCATGTCTGTGAAAATCTAGCAAATTTTCGAAAGAGATGTGAAGTCCGCCAGCCCGCACTTGGCTAGTGTGGTGGACTATGGCCTGATCCCCCTCGTATTGAAGGGAGGCCCGTGCCCAGCAGATCGACGTTAAAAAGGGCTGAATACACTATACTATATACATACTAGCAATTTGTATGAGTCTGGCCGCGTTAGTTTAAAGGAGAACGGAGATCGAGTTAATCGTGCTCTATGATACAACAGTCTCTACAATGTAGAGGATTTAAATAAAATGTATGTAGTCTACATATATATATATATATATATATATATATATATATATATATATATATATATATATATATATATATATATATATATATATATATATATATATATATATATATATATATATATATATATATATATATATATATATAATTAATCATTTAATAATTTGAATAGAATTCGGTTATCATTAACATTAATTTATTCTACATTAATATTTCATTATCAATTTATCACTCATAATTCAAACCGCACTAGTGTCCTCAAACAATAACAATAACTGATGATTCGATTCATTAATATTCAGAAACAAAAACGCCTTGACAACGCAGTAACTCAAAAAGTGACTGGAGGTTTTTAATCTGCCGACAAAATGACGGGGGAAACTGATGACCGCATCAGATATTAAAATGAAGTCCGGTGGAAAAGGGATTCATAAAACCGCTGTAGTACATAAAAATATGATTCAAATGTTATATTGTAAATACACTAAAAACTACCAAATCCTTGCGACTTTGCCTGCATTTAAGAATGTCCTTTTAAACCATTTAAGCCCCTTTTAAATGCAAAAGTTATGTCAAACATTCACAAAATCTCTAACTACTAACTTTATCTGTATTCAGCCCTTTTTAATGTCCCACTGCTGGGCACGGGCCTCCCTTCAATACGTGGGGGGGGATCAGGTCATAGTCCACCACGCTGGCCAAGTGCGGGTTGGCGGACAACTTTATCTATACACAAATAAATAAATGTTGGGATATTAACACACAGCACCATCTAGTTCCATTGTAAGCTAGGAGGCTTGTGTTATGGATACCAGATAGTTGATACACTACACATATATAACTTTAAATACATACGTATTATAAATATAAACACCCATGACTGGAGTACAAACATCCGTGCTCATCACACAAATGAATGCTCTCAGCGGAACTCGAACCCGCGACCGCTGGAACAGCAAGTAGGGTCACTACCAACTGAGCCAAACGTGTCGTCAAGCATGTCATTAATGTAGCCATTTATAACATTATTAAAGCTTTTCAATACGCCTACAAAATAACATAAATGACCACGAAATCTAAAAATTATAGGCCGTTCTCACAACAACTGCTCATTTGCCACAAACCGCTCGTTACCAAAGGCCCCTCAATCTGTCATCGATCGCTAAATAAAAAGGCAGCATTAGGCTGCGTACAGACGGCCTGCGTCGCCCACGGCAACCGCCGTAATCAACGTAGCTTTGTACCGAGAGATGGGAATTACAGATTCGAACACGGCTCTAGGGTATCGTAGAGCTTTATACACCGGACAGTACTGGTGCAAGTTGCGCAAACGACACGCTAGTTCTAAGATCATAACTTTAAATAACTATGCCGTATGTGTGCACTGGAATTGCCTACTATGTAAATGCTATAATTAATATGCAAAACTTAGTCATGATGAAGTGAAGTGACTAAAATGGGATTTTATTATAAACTTATGATGGGAGCAAATATAATAAGGAAATCTTAAATAACATTAAAAATGAACTTTTGATTCCTATCAATGGTTATAACTAGAAAAATTTCAACGAACATTACAATATATTGTCATTATTATAGAAAATACATAATCATTCAAAGCGCTCTATGTAAAACAAACTTTAAAATTCTGCGTGAACTAAATATAATCAAGCCTTATTCCCAAAATAAATTGGTAAAATACCTCAATAAACACGTACTTGCGAATATTATAAAACAGAAACAGGATAAATAAGTTGATAAATAATAAAACGTAAATATTCACCGCCATAGCAATATTAAACAAAAAATATTCGTTCATTTTGTAAATTACAAACGAAAGGTCCGAAATAATGTTTTTTCTAGAATGTCGGATGTAAATAAAAGATTCATATCATTTATAATGAAAGGCTGGCTAGTAAATTAAAGTATTTAAATACTTCATAATAGCTCACATGTTTGGACCTATTTTGTTCACACGCCTTTGATGTTCTACATTGAAGCGTGGAAAGCTTTTGTTCTTTCCATTAGTCCGAACTATCGGTATGTCTAGGCCCTCTTATTTTTGCAACCTATCTATAACATTACTAAGAATCAGTCCGACCAAAATAAATAACGGTTATCTATTGAAAGGTGGCATGTTTGGCTCAGTTTGTAGTGACCCTACTTGCTATGCCAGCGGTCACGGGTTCAAGTCCCGCTGGGGGCATTCATTTGTGTGATAACACGAATGTTTGTACTCCAGTCATGGGTGTTTGTTTATATTTATAATATGTATGTATTTAAAATTATATATGTGTATCCATAACATAAGGCTCGTAGCTTACCATGGAAATAGATGGTGCTGTGTATTAATGTCCCAACATATAAAAAAAAACGATTGAAAGGCGTTATAGGATAAGATTATTTTCGTGTTGTGGATAGTGAGGTCTTTTAGTCATAAACAATGTTTTGGTAATTCGACAATGACTAAAGGCTAGGCATAGATTCTCGACCTCAAACAATCCAAATATATATACTGTGAATTAAAAGTATGTACTGTGTACATAAGTAAGTTTTAAGTATTTAATTTTTTTATTTCCCGATTGCTCTACGCAGAGCTCGATATGTTCCTAGTGTAGAATATGTTCTATAGTAATAATATTTGTTCAATGTATGCATTGACACTATTGCTATTGTTAGAGTGGAGACGTGTTTGCGAAGTGAGTGATGGATGATGTCACAACGGGCCGAATCAATCTTCGTTCGATGGTATCAAGCGGTTAAGATGCTGAACTAAGAAGACGCATTAGTTTAATGTAGTTAAGTCCGTTCTAACTTTGGCATTTCGATAAATTACAATGGCCGGAATTATGATGGAAAAGTTTGATAATTCAATAAAGTATATATAAAAATGACAAAAGTTCAAATCACCAAGCCTATGTTAAGATATTGCCTTTGGAAATAGCCGAATATCTAAATAAAGTTATGGTCCACAATTTTCTTTTACAGTAGTTACTGTCGGCGGATTCACTTTTGTGGGGATCTATATTTATACAATGCCACAAATCATAATTTCTGTTTTGTATGGAAGCTTATATAACAGGCAGCTGATCTTTGGGTCTGCGACTTAGATCAAATTATTTATAAAGAATGAAATTTAAGAAAGGTAGCTTAGGTTTTTAATTGAAACTAAAACCTTGTACAAATAAATTAGCAATAATAATAAAATCAATTGAAATTTGTAAAACCGTTCTCATGTGGACCGGTATACACTAATATTCATTTAACTGGTGAATTTCGTATTTTCTTAGTTTTTTTTTTAGAAAATATTTGTGGTATATGTTTTACTTCTTCCGTCATAATATGTATAGCTTTACCATAAAAGTTCACTAATTTACACTGTAACTCAACTTTATTTATGATGGGTTGCTGACGGCTTAATCGCTTTTTTTACGATGGTAACAAAAGGTTATAAAATAGAACTCGCAGATTTTATACATGCATGATACGGGAGATACGAAAAAAAATGTCAATGGTGCGATATTGGGCACATTTTCCTCCCGGAAGCTCGCTAGGCGGACTCGAACAGTGGATTTATGGCACCACTTCCGTTTCCGTTCACCCCCTACCACATCATGTATCTTTAAACTTATTTACATACTAGTATAAATTTTAAAATATAAAAAAAAAAATTAAAGGACAATGAACTTGTGATTACGTTAATTTTAAATTCATTGAATAATTTTTTCAGGAACAGATCAAAAACACTAATAATCTTTCCAGTTATTTAGTATTAAATATAAATTCATTTCATTCACTGATTTGTAAATTTTATATAGTTATAAATACGTTATAATGATATTCGTAAACATAGCAAGTTGTACAAAGAATATTTTATTTAAAAGTCTTCTTACATATACTTTTAACAACATTTATTTATATATCCTTTCATACTTTCTCAATGTGACAATAAAAAAGTTTATCTAATTTATTTACTTTACAAACAAACTGAAGCAAACTGTTATTGAATCAAAATTCAAGAGTTATCAAATAAAGTAGAAGTGTCAAACGTTGAAAAGAATCCGAGTCTACAAATAGAAAATCGATCTTGCGACCAGTTGCCGATAAAACTCACTCAACTACCTGTAAAGGCGGTGATTGCGATAGCGCTTTGAATGGAAACTGCATTTAAGTTTTCCATATAAATGTAATAGCTTTAAGAGGTGTATATTATTTCTATTATCTAAATACTATGATAGATGTAAAAGTTTTTATGTGCGCGTATGTTTGTTACTCCTTATCGCTGAAACAGCTGGATTTGTTTGGTTATAGTACCCAGGTAGACTATGACCTTTTGTTTTAATGTTGGGAAATATATTTAAGCATACCATTTGCATGCATACAGGTGGTTATGTGGGACTCACCGGCAAGGCCAGTACTACTCACTATAACCCATCGGAACCTCCCCCGTCTTAATGGGACCTCGCAGGATCGCTTACGCACTTAACCACGACGCCCCGATGGCAAGTCTGCCGATGCAGACCACGATCATGGGGTTGCCCCAACGATCCAATGATCCTCTACTGTCAGAGAAGTACCAGGAGCAACCCACATGGTACACCGCCCACCGAAGTGAGCAACCTCCCAGTGCGTTTCTTGGCTTCGCTCCCGGTTAACCAACTTACTCATATAATTAACGAGTGATTTTGATTTTTATAATTCATTCTTAAAGAATAAGTTTAATCGCAAGGAGTTTTTAGGGATAATGTATTTTTGTTTTAATTTATATGTACCACCTATAAAAGTAAAAAAACACACACACAGACCAATTTTAGTATTTTTGGCGTTGTTAATGAAATTGACGTACCTTTTTAGATAAAACTCATTTTATAAGTAGGTACTATTAACGTATATACATAATATATAGTTTAAGCCTATAACCCATTACTCAATATCATATTCAGCGGCCACATTAGGTTTACCGACAATTCACATGGGGCTTACCACATAGTGTGGCGGTCGGTTAAGCATCCAGATACTGGGCATATAGCATCTACTTTACTGTTATATACATAATATATAGAACTCTCTAACATTATACCAAGGTATATCTTATATATAAAATAAAAAAAATACAAATCTATTCAAATAACTGAAAAGGCTAATTAAAATAAGAATTTGCAATATCTATATAGTTTGTTTGTAATGTCAAAAGAACAGCTTTTTACTAAATGCATATAAAGTTATTCACGATACTTATACGAAAAACACAATTATTTTTTGTCTGTCTATCTGTGTGCTTATTCCGACTTATCTCTGAAACGGCTGGACTGATTTTGACGGGATTTCACTGGGAGAGAGTATTTTAGGCTACTTTATTTTAGAAAAGGATTCTGCTCAAAAAAATTAAACGTACCTAGGGACTAAGGAAAGTGACGAACGACGATGAAGGGAAGTTAGTGAACCCGAGTGAAGCGAGGTGGTGTTGTTAATTCGCTAGTATTTTATATAAATTGTTTGTATAGTTCTTTAAAACAAAACATCACATCGTGACATACTCGTTCGATACTTTTTACTGGTTACAATGTTTCTAGAGTAAGAAAATCATGTGATATCCACAACAAAATAGTTAGTTAAAAAAAATTGTAAATTTTGGCTTACATAAATAACTGAAAATACATCAGTCTATAAACGAAAATTAAGAAAAATCTTTTTATGAAAAACGTTGTAACTTTTACTCACAAGCCTCGTTCGTATTTTCTTAGTAAAACGAGTTTTTTTTGAACTGCCTAAAAATCAAGAATAAATACTTCATGTATTTCTTATCTTAAATATAATATTATGAATTTACTCTATAAAGGACTAAATGATATGTACATAGCCATACAAATGTAAACAAAATTTTGGTTCCATCTTTTTTCCATCCCAGAGTTAAATCGATAGCAGTTTCCCACAAAAAGCCGCACTTCTTTGCGTTCGTTTCTTTGGGTTAGTGGTACAAATGCCGTTCTATGTATATCAATAGAACCCACATGGCAAGTATACGATAGCATCTCTTTGACCCAAATGAGCTATCATTTGGCAAGCGGCGTCATATCGTCGACTACCGCTGCTATCTGGCTCATTTAAACGCCGATATTTCGAAATGATGCATTATAAGAAATTATTGTTCGATTTGAAAGAAATGGCAATAAGTCACATATTTTTCCCCAGTAGATATTAGGTATAGGTTTTCCTAAAATCACACTCGCGTCGACTATTTAATTTAAATGGTGCCACATGAAGTGTTAATGTATAATAACTGCAAAAAAGATAACTTCAGGAGTTAAATATGTTTCATTGCGTGAACTACAATAAAAACTTGAAAAAACCTGACTTTCAGGCACTAAAATGTAAAAAATAACTAAACGGGCGGTGCCAGCCGATGCAAAACAAATCTAATATATTTCGGTACGTAAAATACATATTTACCTATTAGATATTGATATCTTAAAATATTGCCGGCTGGCACCGACTTCGAAAATATCTTATGACTACATATTCGATTAAACAATTTATTTGAATAATATATTTATTGTAATTTTTTTAAAAACCTCTTGACCGATTTCGATAAAATTTATATGGGACCACCTGGAAAGTATAACCCTTTAAAAGACAAAAAAGTTTCCAAATCGGTTCAGGCGTCTTCGAGTAATCGGTGAACATACATAAAAAAAACATTCCGACGAATTGATAATCTCCTCCTTTTTGGAAGTCGGTTAAATACAAATAATTGCTAAACTTGTTATACACCGTTCTCTTTTCTTACGTCCTGACATTCGTAATAGTAATGCAGTAATGAAACCAAATTCGTTGCAAATAGCTATTATTTTATAATTACACTAGCATTGCCCGCGGCTCCGCCCGCGTTCAGATGACTAAAACCCAAATTCTTAGGTTTTACACATTAGTATACTCTTACAATGCAGTTTTTGTATTTTTTCTCAGAAATGAGATATTTTCCCGCGGTAAAAAGTATCCTATATGTTGACCCGGATATCCAGCTATCATCATACCAAATTTTATCAAAATCTGTCCAGTGGTTTTCTCGTGATGCGGTAACAGACAGACAGACAGACAGACAGACAGACAAAAATTCTAAAAACTATAGATTTGGACTCTGTATCGATAATAATGTCTATTTCAATTAGATTTTCCAAAAAATATTTAATGTACAGAATCGACTTAGTTATAATTTTATTATATATGTATAGATAAGCTATACATATTTCAAGCAGGTTTTATTACTAGCACAAAAAATCAGATAAAACAACTAAAAATCATCACATAGATATGTAACCAGATCTAGTATGAACATAAATTATATTACTAAAGTTTCTAATTGTTTCGGCGTCCAACAAAACTCATTATCCGCGTCTGTTCTCATACGGGATTAGATTTCGCTCAATGGAAACAAAACTGAAATAATAATCGACGATCATATTATGTAAATTAAATCTATACATATAATAAAATTGTAACTAAGCCGAATCTGTCCATTATATATTTTTTAGAAAATCTTATTGAAATAGCCATTATTATCGATACAGAGGCCGAATCTATAGTTTTTAGAATTTTTGTCTGTCTGTCTGTCTGTTACCGCATCACGGAAAAACCACTGGAGGGATTTTGATAAAATTTGATATGGTGGTAGCTGGTTATCCGGGTCAACATATAGGATAATTTTTACTCCGGGAAAATATCTCATTTTTGAGAAAAAATACAAAAGCTGCAATGTAAGAGTATACTAATATGTAAAATTTAAGAATTTGGTTTTTGGTAATCTGAATGCGGGCGGAGCTGCGGCCAATGCTAGTTTAGTAATATTTTTTACGTTTAATATTCTTTCATATATGAAATTAGTATATACGTTATAAACGGAATGAAATATATTATTTCGAAACGAAAAAAGAAATCAAAAATATATGTATGTATGTTTTCGCATGTATCTAAAAGCTCATTTTTATATTGTGAATAAAAGATTAGGATTACATAAACTACTATAAAGAATATTTTTGTTTTATTTTATTCCATTCAGAACAAAAGCAAGCATAAATCGAGTAATTTTGAATTTCCGATTGTCCTCGGCGTAACTACGTACAGTATTTACAATACTATTTTTTACATTGAACCAATTAAAATTCCTCTTAACGAGTATTCAGTGGGAATTTAAATTCCAATCACGACACGTAAATCGAGCTCTTTTTAGCTACGAGAGAAGTGCAAAAAAAATGGCCAAACGGCATTTTGATTACCACGCTATGTTCATATTTTTTACCATGAATTTTATTCACAACGTCATCTATTACTTTGAAACATGTTTAACCTTTTCTATCATTCACCATTATGTTTCAAATTCAAATATGTCAATGTCCCGCTAGAATCACCTACAACATCTAAGATCATGGTTGTAATTTTCAAAGAGGAGAAACAATATAATGACCAAGTGCAAAAGGGTCTTAGGAACACTACTCTACTTTTTACTAATACTGACTTATAGGCTGTTCCTCATACAAAGCGTTATCTAATAAGTAAATATTCGCTATACAGCCTTAAACATATAAAAATTGGGAACGAAAACATGCTCGTGACAGATCACATGGACAATCGATCTATTTATTATTCACTAGTTAAAGATATAAAGGTAGTTACAAACCAAAATACATAAAGATCCGTTCCGTTCCAAATCGTTGATGACTTATTTTTATTAATCGTGAAAAGAAAACTAAATAAGAAGATGAGTTTTGTAAGTTTTCCTAAACAGTTTTATGTTAGCTTTAATGATGAGATCGTGGGTTCATTATACGAGTAAGTCAAACCCATCGGAGGTTCCGGTGTATTAGATAGAATGATAATCAAGCATATATAGATAAGTCCAATAGTACCTGTAATGTCCTCCTTACCGTTTTCGGCCACGGCGGCTAATCTCACTGAGACTAACCATCTGCGCAAGATATATTAGACAAAAAAAAATCAAATTTAGCCTGAACCGAGACTCGAAACCGCGACCAGGTCTGCAATCATATATGCTACCCACTAGATCACCGTGGCAATTAATCGTATCTGTGCTACGATGTTAAATCAATGTATAGGAAAATGCTTTCCAAAATTAATTAATGAGAGATATAACTAAACTCATACCAATCCTAAGGGAAATTAAAAATACGAGTACATCATAGTTATTTACTAATTATCTTCTGCATAAACCACCAATATTGTCTAATTTCCACTCCACAACTATCGACAATATAATATAATGTCCTGATCGATTTCTGCCACGGCGGCCAATCGCATGATGCAGGAGATATTATAGTGCACAAGTGTACACGCAGACATAATTGTACAATCTATTCCTTTTATTCTCAAAGTGCGACGTGACGATACTTCGACACGACCGGTAAAAGTTAAGGCACAGGACCGACGACTTTACGTGTTCTCCGATGCACGCGGATGAGACACCGCCAACTTCCCAACTTCGGGCTACTACTGAGAATATCTTAACAGAAAAACTCAGTAATTAAACTTGGCCCGACCCAGGTCTCGAACCCAGGACAGCAGCCATACATGCTAACCACTAGACCACCGAGGTCGACATTATACTGACTTTACAGAAAAGCAATCGTTATTATATTGAATAGTATAAGTTTATCTATTGTATTTGGCACTGTCTAGACTACAGACTGCTTTACTGAACTTTTAATAATTTTATAAATAGCGTACGTTCGACTAGTGAGTAAACATATTTACGTATTATTACGTCCATATTAATACTTTCTTAGATTTACGCGAATGTTTGACATTTTTAAATAAAACTATCTTTTCGGATTATTTCGCGGATTTTGGGGAACAAAAATCAAAATAAATCCGCGAAATAATCCGAAAAGATAGTTTTATTTAATACATCCATATTCTTAGTAATATTATAAGCAATACAAATAAAATACAGAAAGAAGGGTTTGTTTAATTATTTGTCCCTTTGGAGACCGATATAACTTGAACTAAAGATTATTTACTGTAAATTTCGAATTTGACTATTAATCCAATAATAACGACACGCAAAAAGCAAACTGTAAAAAAGGTTTTGAAATGAAAGACCTAAACGAGTGAAACGAGGTGGAAATTCTTTATTTATTTTGTAATTTTTACATACATACATATTCACAACTTTTTGTTAAATATAAAACACATGAAGAAGCTGTCGACTCGTTTGGTTTGACTTAAAATTATAGAACTTCTAATCTAAATCAATTCATATTTAAAAATAGTACATACATAAATTTTTGAATAAATATATCAGCTCTTACGCTTAAAATGAATATTATTTTATGTACCGACACTCAGAAATAAATGTGAAAACAACTTCGAAAATTGAAGCACATGATAACATCTTACTTTCTTGAATCCAATGTTTGCTTGCTGCAAACGTACAAAACTACATTATACTCGTAGATTATTTGTTGTTTTCTTAAAAGCTTTATATATGTAGCAATATACTCTATGTTAAAAGCGCAGTCTTTCAATGTTATACTAATATAACATTGAGAAATATATTTGCATACAATACCCTCAGTCAGGAATCTAGTTAGATATACATAAATATTTTGAATTGAGAGAGAAAGATCGGATGATTCGTATTTTTACTTCAGCACTAGAATTGAGAAAATGAATCTTTCAAAATGTCCCAAAGACTATTTTTTAATAGCCAATTCATCTCTTTTTTTTCGTTATGCGACAATAATATTAACAAATTCGCCTACTCAATTTGCGTACATCAATTCAATTATCTCTTTTTTCGGAATATAAGTAAGACTAGCGACTTACACTCTTCTCTTGGGTAAGTCCCTAGTACGTGGATTTTGTTCACAATTTCATGAGTTTTAACTTTTAATTTTTTTTTACGTGGATCCCTAATAATTATTTTACTATTAAAATAAATATAGCCTGAGTTATTCCTTATAACATCAGCTATCTGCTAGTAAAGGTCCCGTCAAAATCCGTCCAGCCGTTTCAGAGATCATCCGAAACAAGACAGACAAAATAAAATTTTTTTTTTTTTTTATTATCAGTATCGTATATACATACTTTCATATGCAATTCAGTAAAAAAGCTGTTATTTTGACATAACAATCAGACAGTTCTATTTTATTTATTTGTATAGATTTTTGAACTATATTATAATTATACTAATACATGACTACTATACAAAGTGTAATAGTAAAACAATTGAAACGATTGAGGCGAAACTCGTGTCATATGTACAATAGCCGGCAAATTCGAAAAAATACGAGAAAGCTTGAAAATCGGTCAACATTGACGAAGCTTGCGCAATATATGGAGAGCACACTTTGGCTTTTTCAATTTTTAATACGATAGCTTTAAAAGGAATGAAAAATATACTTCGATCGAAACCGTTTAATATACAAGTTTGAAGAAGTATATGAACAGGAAGTGTCATCAAAAGTACTTATAAAGTAAGTCTAGACAAACAAAAAAATGAATAAAAATACAATTTTCGTTAGAAATAATTATTTTCAACTTTTTAAATAAAACTATCTTTTCGGATTATTTCGCGGATTTATTTTTCTATTTTCAACTTATGCAAAATTATTGGATTTTTCAAAATATTAAAATTTAACTGTAAAAGCAGACAGACATGAATAAATTTAGAGGCAGTTTCACCTATAAAGAGTTCTTTAGAATGTTTCATACTAATTTGGTTAAAATATATGAATGCTAACTACGAGTATTTTCTGAACTGGTGTTCTCGACGGGTTCCTAACAGTAAGTCGCACTCAAATATTTATTTCAGTAAATAAATCGTCAAGCAGTCTGCAAGCGTTGTGCAGGAAATTAAAATCGGCGGCAGCTGCGAATAATGATATTCCCATTACCTGAGCTTTCTAAATTAACGCGATTCTAACCTATGTGGTGCGATTTTTCATTTCGTGTTTTTTGAGAAAAATTATACCTACATACTTCGGCTACTAAGTACTTTGTATTATTCAAATGTGTTTCATCTCGAAAATTAACTATGATTTTTTTTGGTTTTTCCATGTAATTACTAGTATAAAAGAACTTTGTTTATTATCTATACATATAATAAAATTGTAACTAAGCCGAATCTGTACATTAAATATTTTTTGGAAAATCTTATTGAAATAGACATTATTATCGATATAGAGGTCGAATCTATAGTTTTTAGAATTTTTGTCTATCTGTCTGTCTGTTACCGCATCAGCGAAAAACCACTGGAAGGATTTTCATGAAATTTGGTATGGCGATAGCTGGTTATTCGGGTCAACATATAGGATACTTTTTACCGCGGGAAAATATCTCATTTCTGAGAAAAAATACGAAAACTGCATTATAAGAGTATACTAATATGTAAAACCTAAGAATTTGGTTTTTGGTCATCTGAACGCAGGCGGAGCCGCGGGCAATGCTAGTATAATATATAGTCTATCTATTCCATACTAACCGTGAAAACGTTACCTAGGAGTAGGGACGAACCCGAGCAAAACGAGGGTGAGCCGCTAGTATATTACATATTTTACTGTAAGGCAGATTTCTATCTAAACGCAAACACTACATAAGCGTCATAATATCTCTTTATACGTCATTTCCATAGCATTGTTACAAAGAGGACTTAATTTACATAGAGAATTTTAAGTATCACAACTCCCAAATCCTTAAACGCCCTTGAAGCTGTCTTAGAACTCGTCCGAGAACCACTAGAATTGTAGAATGCTCATGGATAATGCATTATACTTGTCTAATATACCGTCTACGATACTACAAGTAACTCCTAACATTTACAGAAGAAATTATATATTTAAAAAAGTAATTAACTGGTTTTAAATATAGATTTCTTTTAACAAAAATGTTTTAATTTAATTATTTAAAAAAAAGTAGTTTAGATTTTTATTTGAGAATACCATTATCATCATCACCATTCTAGTAGAAAACATAAAAGGTATATCAATATGATTAAAAAAGTTCTGTTTTGAGTAACCATATTTACTTTAATACTAGCGACTCACCCTCGCCTTGCTCGGATTTGTCCCTGGCTTGCTTCCCCATACAAACTTTCATCCCCATTTTCATCCCTTTAAGGGATGATTTTCAGGATAAAAAGTATCCTATGTCCTTCCTAGGATCTCAAACTATCTTCTTACCAAATTTCATCTAAATCGGTTCAGTAGATCCAGAGATCTACAACATCACAAACTCACAAATTTTACCTCTTTATAATATTAGTATAGATATGGACCTATCATGTGGTTTTATAAGTCATCATTTTATTTTTTTAATATAAACCTATTGCCTTCCTTCTAGGGCAGTCTTAATACAGGGATAAAAATAGAATTTTCTTTAATTGTAGATACTTTGTACAATTTACCTATACTTTTTTGCCTACCTCTTTGACATATTTGTATTACTATCAATTATAAGAATAATTAGTTACGCTATTAATAAAATCGTTTTAATATAATATGTATGTATATTATATCAGGATAACCTACCAAAGTAATGACTTAGGAAACGCGCCCAATTTCTATAAAATGAAGATTTCTTCGAATCCGACCGAATTGATGACGTTATTATGTGAAGAGGGTTGAAAGTATATGCGGGTATATTTTAATGAATTTCTTGGCTTCTTTGATTATAAGTATTATGAGGCTCGATTGGGAAGAATTATAATTTTATTTATAAAACTAGAGACTCACCCTCGCTTCGCTCGATTTCGTCCCTACTTAGTTTTAACGTTTAGTATCGATATCTCAGAGATGAGATATTTTCTCGCTGTAAAAAGTATAAAATTGTAACAAAGTTGAATCTGTACATTAAAATTTTTTTGGAAAATCCTATTGAAATAGATATTATTATCGATACAGAGTCCGAATCTATAGTTTTTAGAACTTTTGTCTGTCTGTCTGTTATCGCATCACGAGAAAACAACTGAACAGATTCTGATGAAATTTGGTATCTGGTTATCCGAGTCAACATATACGATACTTTTTACCGCAGAAAAATATTTCATTTCTTAGAAAAAATACAAAAATTACAATGTAAGAGTATACTAATATGTAAAACCTAAGAATTTGGTTTTGGGTCATCTAAACGCGTGAGGATTTTACTAAATCAGGTTGTAATATATCTGCGTACCTACTACATAATATAGACTATGGAATAATACGTGGGCTTACAGTTATTATCATTAAAATGTGCCGAAGGTGGTGCTGACAGTTTGTAAAAGATATTTTTTTTTGTTGGGACATTAACACACAGCGCCATCTATTCCATGGTTAGCTACGAGGCTTGTATTATGGATACCAGATAGTTGATACACTACACATATATAACTTTAAATACATACATATTATAAATATAAATACCCATGACTGGAGTACAAACATTCGTGCTCATAAAACAAACGAATGCCCCCAGCGGGACTCGAACCCGCGACCGCTGGCACAGCAAGTAAGGTCACTACCAACTGAGCCAAACGTGTCGTCAGATATACAAAGGCACCCAAGGACGCACCCGAACAAAGGTAGAGAAAATCACTAGTGCAATAATAAACAAGCAATTTGTGTGTATCAACGACGTAATCCAAATAATGATAACGCATTTAGTGAAATAACTGTTCTTGAACAAACGAAGTAAAGAACATGGCATTAATTTTATCGCCGTAACGTTATGGCACACGCGGGAGTACACACATTATGCGACACATTATCATACATCTTTCGGTTACCGTATTAAATGTAGTTACAATTTAACTTTTAAAGTTAGTTTTAAGATAAAAATAACAAAATTATCTGGATTGCTATAATATTTCATAAAAATTGTATTTAGTTCTTTTTTAATGTCTCAGTGCTGGGCACGGGCCTCACTTTAATATGAGGGTGATCAGATCATAGTCCACCACGCTGGCTTAGTGCGGATTGGCAGACTTTACATGTCTTTCGAAAAATTGCTAGGTTCTCTCAGAAATGAAAGTTTTCTCACTATGTTTTCCTTCACCGTAAGACAAGTGGTAATCATGTTAGAAATGATTCGCACATGAAAATATCAGAGGTGCGTGACCCAGGATTTGAACCCGCTTTACTTAGTTTCCCAAGCGAGCGCGTTTCCACTAGGCTAAAAGATACGACATTTCATACAATACAGCATATTATACAAATTAATAAAAATATAATTCACATCTCCTAACTTGTATATTAAACTAGCAGCTCACCCTCGCTTCGCTCGAGTTTGCCTCTAGGAAGACAAAAACAAACCTATCCCACGGGAACCGTACATTCTTCTGGGATAAAATGTAGCCTATGTGTTATTCCAGACTATAATCTATCTCTGTGCCAAATTTCTTCCAGATCCGTTCAGCCGTTTTGGCGTGAAAGAGTTACAAACATACGTCCATACTCACAAACTTTCACATTTGTACTATTAGCTTAGATAATATTTTATTTAATAATCATATTTTTTACATCATTATAAAATCGTTACGCTGTTAATCTATTCTTATGTAATATATAACGATAAACTAATTCAAATATAAGTATTGCTGTACAATTATTTTAATATTACGTTCTTCTAACAAAGTAGTATGTAAATAACAAATAAACTCGCAGAAAGTAAGAAGCGAGACAATCGCCCGCATTCATAGTGCCGAATAAATATTAGTTCTACAACACTAAGCGATAGTGAAGTATAAGCATTAATTGTCCTGGCGGAAGCGCATCTCTATTGACACTCTACGGCATTTTGCCTTTTTTGGATACTCTATCATATTATACTTTCTTGGATTTACGCGAATATTTGACATTTTAAATAAAACTATCTTTTCGGATTATTTCGCGGATTTATTTCGAACATGGATGCTGTAAAGCATTCGAAACGTCGGGAACCAAAAATCAAAATAAATCCGTGAAATAATCCGAAAATATAGTTTTATTCAAAATACTCTATCATATTAATTATTACTAATTAGCATTTTATTCGACTGAAAAGCCTGATAGGAAGCTAGTTACTTCAGTAGATACATTTTGATTCCGATTTTCTAAAATGTACATACTTTGCCTATGTATCGGCTTCGATCACCTCTCGGTAGTTCCGAGATTCGTAGTAGTCGGTACTCATATTTGTGGCTCTTACTTTAAAAGTAGATAATCTTGAAGAATTTTATTGAAAATATAGATCTGTTATATTAATTTGGCATAACTAATAACCATAATAAAATTGCTTAAAATTAACAACGCCATTATAAGGTTTTTTTTAATATATTATACTATAAACTTATAATAAACTTTTTTAAAAGCGTTTGCTAAAGCAACATAGAGCAGACGACTTGTTTTGAATTGATTATACAAATTTAAAGAGCTAAAAAATATTACTCAAAAAATTTATGTAAAGAGATAATGCAAATAAACTTTTTCTTTTTTAGTATCATAACAATTTCTTTCTTGCAATATATTAATAAAACAATATATTTTTGTTTTTGTATTTTTAACATAAAACAGCAAGCAATGCCTATAAATTACAATAGAGTTCATAGTTCCGAGCAAATATTAGCTACAATTTCGTCACTACAACCCTTGCAAGAGCAAAATAAGTACTAGATTAATTATTGTCCCCCGGCGAGCGGAAGCGCATCCATGTTGCCTACTCGCCGCCATTTTGCACTTCCTGTAGATACTCGATCGTATTAATTATACTAGCCTGTGACCGAAACTTGTATAGAGTATTCCGTTTTTGTATAATGTCCATTTGTATTAAATTCGCTGCTATAAATTGCTTTGACATTATAAAGAACTATGAAATTATATAAATACTAGCGACTCAACCTCGCTCCGCTCGGGTTTGTCCCTACTTACGTTTTAAAGTTTAATATAGATTTCTCAGAGATAAGATATATTCCCGCAATAAAAAGTATAATATATGTTGACCCGGACAACCAGTTATAATGATACCAAATTTCATCAAAATCCGTCCAGTGATTTTTCCGCTATGCGGTAACAGACAAACAGACAGACAAAAATTCTACAAACTATAGATTCGGCCTCTATATCGATGATAATAATGACTATTTCAATAAGACTTTCCAAAAAAATATTTAATGTACAGATTCGGCTTAGTCACAATTTTATTATATGTATAGATAATTATACTATGAAAAAATGACGATAAAAATAAGTGCAGATATTTTTCAAAATAAAAACAGAACCAAATAAAAAAAAATCTATAAGGTATAATTTTCAACATCTCAAATGTGCTGCTTAAAATAACCCAAAAAATCAAATGTTCTTTAATTATCATCATCATAACCAACGCAAGTGAAGGGTAAAAAAGTATAAAACCTGAATAAAGCTTGGTGACAACTTGTGTAACTTCGCTGCGTCTGAAGTCCTTGCAAATGACGACTGTTGTCCTCTCCGCCTGCCCCCCTGCGACACCCCACAAACCACTTTGTACCATTCGATACTGTATCTTAAAACGCATTCTCCTTTGAAACAAATTTAAACCCCACTCAAAGAGATTGAGTCTTTAAGTTTTAAACCTAGCGATTCAAAAGTTTGCCTTTCAGACTTATTGCGTTCTCGGGATAGATATTTTATTTTCGATGTTTTTTTCACTTAAAACGAAATATCTTCATTTAAGCAAACCAAATTCGTATATTAAAACAATACTTGCAGGTCAAACTAAACTTTATATGCTTAATCCTTTAATTTCTATACGTTTTCTATTTTAATATGAGCAGGTATTTATCTAGTTAATTATAAAGTTTTAAATCTGCATGTTAATTATAAAATTATTATCTAACTTTTTGTTCTAAAGCACAACCCAAATCAATTAACAATTCAATGTCAAAATCATTGACATTCAATAATATAATCAAGTATACATTTTTCAAATTTAAAAAATTGTTCATATCAATTTTGCATATAAAATAAATTTCTGGAGCCCTTATGTGACAGATATGAAGATCACTTTATATCTCTTTCTCCTTGATATATATCAAGATATCAATTAAGAGAAAGAGAGATTAAGGGATCCACTATACTTTTTTGTAGACTGCCTCTGTGGTGTAGTGGCTAGCATGTACGGCTTCACACTTGGAGGTCCCGGGTTCGTGTCCCGGGTCGGGCCAAGTTTAATTATTGAGTCTTTCTGTATAGTAAGCCTCAGTAACAGCCCGGAGTTGGGAAGTTGGCGGTGTTTCACCCCCATGCCTCGGAGAGCACGTAAAGCCGTCGGTCCTGCGCCGCCACTCTCACCGGTCGTGTCCCACCGGAGTATGAGAGTGATAGGAATAGAGAGTGCACTTCAAAATAATGTACATAATACAAAACTGTAGTTCCTAAAAAGGCCTACGGAAAAGTCCGCGATAATATGTATGTATGTCCTAATGTACACTCAAAGTACGTCTAAACGAGGGTAACTCGCTAGTCCTGACTAATATTATAAGCGCGAAAGTTTGTAAGGATGTATAGATGTTTGTTACTCTTTCACGCCAGAACGGCTGAACGGATCTGGATGAAAATTGGCACAGAGATAGATTATAGGCTGGAATAATAGATAGGCTACTTTTTATGCCGGAAAATGTACGGTTCCCGAGGGATAGATATGTTTTTGTTTAGTAATAAATATATTTGTATCCTCGTATAAGTGGCCACCACATTCCTCCTTTTTACACTCAAAATATTAGTATAATGAAGTATATAATTTTCATACACTAATAGTATAATAAAAATAAAATCTGCCAGTAATTGGCCAAAATGAAAATACGTTTCTCTTTAATATAGTAGGTAAGTACTTATTTTGTTTTTCCTTCAAAATAACTCAGAATTTTTAAATCATTCAAAATATGAAAGAATACTCGCAAAATATTTCTATAACAAAAATATCTAAAGATTCCTTTATTCGATATTGTAGGTCAGGCTATGTAACGCTTTTGAAACTTATCTGCCCTGCCATCTTGGTGCTTTAATTACGGTGAAGATTTTTGCGTATAGTGTTTCGAGGCTTTGTTACGAATAATAATTTGCAATAAATATTCAGAATTTTTGAAGGCCGTCTAATACTTTGACTAACTTATACATACATAAATAATACGTGAGCAGTTAATTTACTATTAATAAAATTGACAAACTTATTGGCTCACCATTATTATCACTCACAAGATATTGTATCGATTTATATGATTTTAAAATCGGATTCATAGACGAGTAAGTTGACAGCGTCATGCCACCGTTTAACTTCACATCACTAGTCGATATTACTGCCAAGGCGCGCCAGTAGATGTTTCATAATAAAAAAAAATGCTTTAAATACATCGTGTTCTCTGCATTTATCTTAGTAAGCTATATTTATCCATCGAGTTTCCCAAATCGATTCTCCCATATCGATATCAATTTACAACAGCCATTTAGCTGAATCTATAATGGCATTGGAAAACTAACAAAGGTAGAGTAGGTGTGCAAGATTAATCGAGGAGCCGGTGGACGGAAACGCATCTATATCTGTCCACAGGCCATTCTCGTTCCGCCTGGTAAATATGTAACGATTTACGATTGCATTCGAGTTGTGAGTGTATACATAAGATTTTTCTAAAAAATTACCCGAGACCTCGGTAGAGATTTGTGACATAATTATTTCATTGTTTTTTAATTGACTTCAAAATGAGAGGTCGTATCCATTTTGAATATATTTTTTGCGTATGTTATGCAGTATATTTTTCCATTTGTGAACCAGTTTTATGAATACATTATACCTCAAGAGTGTTCCTGTAGCAGAGAGTATTGAAAGTGAAATAACAACTTTTAAAGTGATTTTACAGTAGGTATAAGTACTGTTTAATTAAAAATGAATACTAAATTATATTATATACTAGCAACTCACCCCTTCTTCCTTGCTTACGTTTTAACGTTTAGTATAGATTTCTCAGAAATGAGATATTTTCCCGCAATAAAAAGTATGCTATATGCTGACCCGCACAACCAGCTATCATCATACCAAATTTCATCAAAATCCGTCCAGTGGTTTTTCCGTGATGCGGTAACAGACAGACAGACTAAAATTCACAAAAATTCTAAAAACTATAGATAATGTCTATTTCAATAAGATTTTCCAAAGAATATTTCATGTACAGATTCGGCTCAGTTAGAATTTTATTATATGTATAGGTTAATAAATGAATCGTAGCATGATATTAGCTAGCTTTTAATCTTTCCCAAAAAGTAGGCTATACATAAGACACAAAAACAATTATTCAAAAAGAACAAATAGTTTTAGTGCGCTTATATACCTATACAAAAACCCTTTTTAACTTAATTTATCAGTATAGATAAAAATATATTTTACAAACTGCAAGTTACATGGAATACTCAAAAATACGTCCAGATCTATGAAATTATTAAATACTAACTGATGACAGCGGTTTTGGCTTCATATGTATGTTTCTATTGAGTCCGCAAAACTATACAAGACCCACGTTTTATAGAAACGCCCATAAGGACTTTCATCTACGCTCAACTCGCCCATTATTATACTTCTGATGATACTTTATATATATGTTTCAATGGGATGAGTAGATTCATTTGTAATTCATGCTGTAACTACTTTAAAAATAATAATCGCTTTTGTATACACTAATATTATTATTGTGAAGGTTTGTGAGTTAACGAGTATGTTTTGTTACTTCACTAAGCTTTCACGGCTTATAGAAGTTAACAAAATTCAGAAAAGAGCTAATTTTTATATATAATTTTACATAGGTTATTTTTAATTGACATTTATCGCGTGACCGATTATGCGTGCAAAAATTAGTATTTGATACTAGATTTGTAACCGCTGGCTGTATGTACAGAGGTTAGCTCTCTATGTAAGTATACTAATTTAAGGAGTAAAATACAGTAGCTACAGTATAAAACACAAAAAATATTAAAATAATTTCAATATTTTTTTATTAAAAAATATTTCATGAACTTAATCATTACATATTAATTAATATTTTTATGTCAGATTCAATATAAACAATTATTTCTTAATTACCTCAACAGGAGTTCAATATGAAATTTCATCTCCTATTTCCCATCCCTTATAGGATAATTTTTTTCATTAAACAACGGGGGTTGGGGTTACCCTCTTTTTAAAATAGCTTAGATATTATATAATATTATATGATACTCGATATTAAAAGTCGATAATTGCGAAGATATCATGTAACATACACACAAAAATACCAATAAGTTAAAAAACTGCATCTTTTGTAGATTTGTAAGCTTTTATTTATAAAAAGTGGAGCTTTTAAAGCTCTTAAAATGCTATCTAAAGCTACAATTTCATTATGAAATCATTAAGCTCCTTTCATAATATGGAAAAATGATAAGTTCCTCCGATAAAATGCAGTGTAGCATCTTATACACAATACTTTCCGCACTTGCTCTCATATCGGTCCCCGAGCAACACTTCACTGTGCATTAACCTAGCAGTATACGTGTAAAGGAAGCATTTGACGTATTACTGCAGGGGCATAGATACGAGGCTTAGAAATAAATTTTAAATGCTTAGATATAGGTAACATATATTATTCTTGAAAATATTATAATATCTTTCAAAATTCTCCTAGTAACAGATTTCTTTTACTATTTTTTTCTCGAATATTAACATAATGGACTATGTCATTAAGCCTGAGTTTCCACTTGTCTTGTAAGATAGTTTGTTTTTACATCTATACATATAATAAAACAGTAATTTAGCGAAATCTATGTGCGCATTTCATGTTAAAAGTACTGAACCGATTTTAACTAAATTTTGTATAGTGATAACTTATTACTCGAGTCAACATTTAGGATACCTTTTAATACAGGAAAATCTTTCATTCCCACAGGAAAACACAATAACTGGTTCAATCGAGTTTTACTTAGAAATTTATATGTTTAACACTGACTAAACTTCAAGAGATACATCAAAACGATGCACTAATAAATTGTAGGTTTTAATAAGGCCTACAGAAAAATCTGCAATAGCATAAATCTTTCTCCGAAGATACATACACTCGCAATAACCATTCATATCTATTTAACACTTACCAAGGGAAGCACCCAGTAATTCAATAGAAATCAAAATCATAATATTTATTCAGCATTAAATTATTACAATTTTTTACTGAACGTCATGAGTCTACTACCAGTTCGGAAAGAAGAAGCCTCAGACCTGAGAAGAACTGGCGAAAGAAACTCAGCAGGACTAATAGATAATGATAAATTTGAAAATTATTAAATATAAATACCTCTTGTATTTTTCTAGCTTGGTAACAAAATCTCCTGTATAATTTTTACAAATTTAGTAGAAGGAAATAGGGTAAAGAGGTGGGATGCAGCAATGCAAGGAAATTAAATCAGTGCCACTTTACTTACCTGCATAATCCCGTCCCGCGCACAATTTTACCGCTTAAGGAGCGCCTAAGTGCTTTTGATATTATATTTTATATCAAAAGATTTTACGAAAAGTTACTTATTTCCATTTTTGTAAGAAAACCGCTGTAAAATTTATTTTTATTCGAAATATAGTTATTTATGAGATATTTATTCGTTTTCAGTTTATTATAAAGTATACCATTTTTGTAAGATTAATAGTTTTATATGTATATATTGTATGTAATAATTTTATAAAAACTCTTTACTATTATAATATACTCGTACCGGTTAGTTACGATCAAGATATCTATTTTTGTTATTTCATCAGCATTCGTCGATGCTTCTTTTGTAAGAACCTTTTAATATTTAAGATGAATTTATCTTTTAAGGATGGACTTTCTTTGTGAGTTTCTTGAAATATCCTTCTAACTTTAGGTGAGTAAAGAAACTTCAAAGAATACCTTATAAAGGCGTATAATGTTACGTAAGTAAAAAAGCTTCTGTTATCGTTAAAATGTAATTAATAAAAGATGTGTGCGATCACCAAGTCGATATTAAAATGTTCTACTGAAAAAACGTCTATTATAATCTATTTTTCATCTATACTAGTATAGAGTTTGAACAATATATACACACTTCATATAATACTTGTAAAACATCTAATCTATACTAATATTATAAAGAGGTAAAGTTTAAGGTAAGTGTGTGAGTTTGTGACGATGTAGGTGGTAATGATTCTCCTGTTCTACTAAATCGATTTAAATGAAATTTGGTAAGAAGATAGTTTGAGACCCTAGGAAGGACATAGGATACTTTTTATCCTGAAATCATCCCTTAAAGGGGCGAAAATAGGGATGAAAGTTTGTATTGGCAAGCAAGCTATAGTGTTCTATAATTATAGAGTATGAAACAAAATTAGTCCTTCAAACTCTTAGCCAGCCTTTGAATATGTTCAAAACTATGATTCAATAATTTAATTAAGTTAATAATTGTCGTGTGTTACTATTTTTTATTTCTTTTTACTTACATTCTACGTCTAAGCTTTATTTTTGAATTTCACATCGACCAGTAGAGTTTGAAATGGGGTTCATTATAAATGATTTCTAAGTATGATAATAAAACTGAATATAAAGCCACAGACGGTAACAAGTGTAAAATAAATCGAAGACATTTATCCCCATTGTATCATCTTAAAAGTAATTGCTTGCTCATTTAATATGTCGTAATGTAACTCGCGCTGCAACCATGAAACAAAGTTTCTCTGTAATATCAACTTTCTTACTCCAGCTTTGTGCAAATTCATGCATTTCATACAAAAGATTATTTTATCTATCCTTTGCTATCCTGAACTAAAATGTTCAGGTTTGAAATTTGAAAGTGATACCTGCAAATATGAAAATTTTAAAATATTTCATAGTATCAGTAGACCGATAGATATAGGTAGGTGATAGATCACTTCAGAGGTACATATAACAAATTATTATATGCGGAAAGTGTATGTGTGATTTAAGAAAACTTCATTCATAATAGTTTAAGGCTTTCATTTTTTTATCACTCTTACATCATATATATTATTTATATGTGGTATGCCTAGCCTACCATCTTCTAAATTCTATATGGTTGGACCATCGCATGACAAATGTCTTGGCGCCACCGAGCACAGATTAAATATATCTCAAATATAGCACAAATTCTTCATTCTGTAACAGCATAACCAATATGAGTCTTTGGAATAGGGATAGCTTATTTGAACTTCCTACGACTTACTAAACTAAAGCCTATTTAAAAATATAATTAAAATCTATAATAAACTCTGTCACATATCCGTGCGTAATTTAAAGCATAAAATGACGTTCACGTCGAATTAAAGGACATAACAAGCCAATAATTTCGCCAACAAATTTCGTATTGTGTGAAAAGAAGCTCTGATAAGATACGAGAGTCGTTGAGTGAGATGGCCGCGCCCATTAGAGTTAACGAGGAGTACAAAATGTCCCAACAATGCCCACCTACGTAACGCTGTTGTTACCCTACCTTTGTGTTACGGTTGCTATGAGCACTGCAATATAAAAGATTTATTATGTACACTATACTCGCCCCGTGGCAGCGACAAAACACATACACACCCCGCTAACCCTTAGGGCAAAGATTTCGACATCTTTTTCAAATTAAATTTTATAATCTTACTAATATTATAAATGTGAAAGTTTAGATGTTTGGATGTTTGTTACTCAATCCCGCCAAAACAGCTGAACGGATCTGGATGAAATTTGGCACAGATATAGATTATAATCGGAAATAGCATATAGGCTACTTTTTATCTCGAAAAAATGTACGGTTCCCGTGAAATAGATTTGTGTTTGCTTTTCTCGAGGCGAACCCGAAGGAAGCGAGTGTGAGTCGCTAGTTCTTCAATAATTGTATATGCTAAAATATTACCAAATTTTGCTCACTTGAAATAAATGAATAAGTAATATCCTCATATTGCATGATCTAACACTTTCAAATAGAAAATTGTCACTTTCCTTTTTATATAAATATAAATAGATTCCGAATTAAAACTGGTTATAAAAGTGTTCATGGCCACTGAAAAAATAAAAAACCTATTGAGGTGTATATTTCAAATAGAAAAGTCTTTTGTTTGAACGCGCTAATCTCAGGAACTACTAATTCGATTTAAAAAATTCTTTTTGCATTAGATTATTGCCCGTTTATTGAATAAGGCTATAGTCTATAAGTAAATCATATAATATATAGTCTATCTATTCCATACTAACCGTTAAAACCACAAATAACATAGAGTGAAATAAAGAGATGGAAAGGGATGAAAATATTTTTATTGGAAACCAAGGCTTTCGAGGGTCAAGAAAAAAAGTTACTAATATCAAATGTATTAATATAGGCATATTAATAAAATCAAATGGATTTTTTTTACTTTTTTTGTAGAGATTTTTTGTCATATTGTTTACAATAATATGACAAAAAATCTTTACAATCTGAAACATAAGGAACAAAGAAATCTTCAGACTATTATAGTTAACGGAGAGGAAAAATTGTTCTACCAACGCCTAACTAACGTAGAGGCAGTTACGAACGACAATTTCATACTTGGTTTCCTTTTTTCACGTATTAGGAATTAGTGATCAAAGAAAGTGGAATGATATCGTTTTAAGCTATGTTTAAAAAAAGGATGTGTTATGTGTTTAAAAAAAGGATGTATACATGGTGTAAAATATGTATGACTACAGTATTATATGATCTGTGATAGTGCATACAAGTAGCGCCATCTTTTGGCAAATTTTATTATTAAAATTCCATGCCAAGTCTATCTGCCTATTTTTCATCAAAATCCGTCCAGTCGTTTCAAGCTTCACCGTTATTCGTAACACACACGTACCTACAAACTGTCACATTTATAATAGTAGTGTAATTAAAATACATTATATTTTCTCCGCAAAATAAGTAATACTTTAGATTTAGGGCTATAGTCCATTCGCGTTAAGAAAATAGTGAGTCGTCATATGTAACGGCAGGTAAAGGTGTATACAAAGTGGGAGTAAACATTCAATTCAAATTTAATATTTCAAAAGATTAAGTTTAATGGATAAAAATCAACTTAAATATCTTACTTATCTCAAATCTTGATTTGAGATGATAATTACTTTATTTTGATTTCAGATAAATAATCGACTTAATCATCTTAAATCAAAATAAAGTCATCATATAATGATAATGACTTTATTATGATTTGAGATAATTATGTTCATTAATAATATATTTAAGTCTGCCTTCAACTGGTCATTGTGAAATATGACTTTATAATTTTATGCAATCTAATTTTTGGGGGGGCGTGGCTAGGCCGGTACTTATATACGATACTTTCTTAGATTTACGCCAATATTTGACTTTCTAAATAAAAGTAGGTATTATTGTCTATAATAACTATGACCATCATTGCTGTAAAGCATTCCAAACGTAGGGAACCAAAAATCAAAATAAATCCGCGACAAAATCCGAAGCTTTAGAACTAATTTTTTGCTTCAGATACTTAAGGACTAAATTTTGTACCACTAAAAAATGGATATACTTTATTCAGCAGTATGTTATGTGAAATGTATAATTATTGATTTGACCTTTTTTAATTAATGATTTATATAAGTTTTATTTATATAAAGTTTAGGTTTATATAACTTTATATTTATATAGCTCAAGAGTAGTATCATTTAAATTTTTAAGAAAGATTCGACGTTAAATGTATTTATACAGTATGATAAATAATGTTAAATATATCTTATTTTGAACCCCCGACGCAAAAAGAGGGGTTTTATAAGTTTGACGTCAATGTCTGTCTGTCTTTGTGTGTGTGTCCGTCTGTGGCATCGTAGCTCTCAAACGGATGGACCGATTTCGATGGTGTTTTTCCATTTGAAAGCCAGTTTCCTTGCGGTAGTTCTTAGCTATGTTTGGTTAATATCAGTCCAGCAGTGTAAGACTATCAGTTCTTTTAAGGCATTTTGGCGTATGATTACTCGATTATGTGCATCTTCTTTTTTTAATTTTTAATTTTATATGTAATACTTTTATTTTAAACTTTCATTTATTTTGCAATATAATCACAATATGTACATTGTACACAACTACTGTATTTAACTGAATAAATACAAAATATAGGAACACAATATTTACTCGAATTCGAATGTAAAGCAAAATTTTTCAATAAAAATGCCACAAAGAATAAATAAAAATACAGTATAGTTAAAAAAAGTAAAAGTATACGTTCACCACTTTGTATAGAATTCTAGCGCGTTCAAAGGTAACAAGAAGCTTTGTGTAACGAAAAATTAATTATTTTGAATCAATATGTATGTATATATAATTTTAATAATTTGTTCAATAATAAAATTAAGAACTAATAGCAAAAGTGTAAACTTTAAAACATATCTCTATATTTACCCGACTGCGCGACGCAAAGGAGGGTAATGTGTTTATAATCCTATGTATGTATGTATGTATGTATGTATGTCTGTATGTATGTATGTATGTATGTATGTATGTATGTATGTATGTATGTATGTATGTATGTATGTATGTATGTATGTATGTACGTATGTATGTGGGTTTGTACCTTTGTGGCACTTTTTAGACCAAACGCGCGGGTGACCGATTTTGATAATTGACAAGTCATTTGATTCGTCATGACGCGACGTCGAATGTCATAGAAAGTATAAAAATTTGGAAAAATCAAAATGGCCGATTTTGGACGCCATAATGTGAAAACGAAAAAAATATAAATCGACGAACTATGTCAAGTATCGTTGAATAGGTATTTAAAAATCATTTTTAGGTTTTATTTATCATTTTTCATTTTAAATAACAGTTTACATACATGTCGGAGACATAGGTACATACGATTAAGTATAATCTCGCGGTAAGGATGAAATGTGTCTCCGACTGCATAATACTATATTCCTTCATGAACTTGTTTTCATATTTTTAGTTAGCTTTTATGCAGTCGTGTATTTTATTTTTATAATTTAATAGTACAAAAAAGAGTATGGGATTTTAACATTATAATGTAACCGTAAATAACAATATTATTACCTTCGTAATTTTTATCTTAAGTTTGAATACATTGGAAAATTAGCGGTTACTGAATGATTGAAACCTTAATGTTCTAACTATAATTCTTTCTATGAGTATTTCGTGAGAAAAAATATTTCCTAGTAAATAAAAAAACTAAAATATCAAAAATTTATAATTAAAAAAATACCGATTATAATAAAATATTATAATTAAATATTAGTAATAAAATATTCTACGCGATAAGAAAGTAACTCTAGTGAGATTTCCAATTAAATATAGTACCTAAACCTCTTTAGTGAAGTAAGTCAATAATAGAGGTAGCAACGTAAGCCTATTATAATTGTACTCGTTTCTAATCAATTAAATGAAGTTCAAAGAAGTGAAGTCTGTAAAGCAGTTAATATTTTATAAACACTTGTGTTTTATAGTTTCATTTAAAAAACCCATGCATATGTATTGAATCTTCCATTAGTATTTTCCCATGGAATTTAAATTACCATAACAATGCATGTATGTACATTGTAAATAATATATAGTGGTTGATCCTTGTGCAATGTGAAACGATTGCAACTTAGTAGACGTTTTAGCATTCTAAAAATTCAGCATAATTTATCCTTGAAATTTTATATGTAAAAACGTCCTAATTACAAACCGCCGTATGGACGAATAAAATTAATCTGCAGTAGGTAATAATTTTACATTGATTCTATTGGCAATGAATTTTGTAAAGACCTAATTGTTAGATTTTTTTAATGTAAATATAACATTATTTAATTAAAATGTTACAATAAGCTTATTGGAGTACATTTTCATAAAAATTCAAACGACAATACTCGTTCAAATGCCGAAATGTAGTTTAAAAAAAAGATATATAGAAAACTCGAAAGAAATAAAAACAAAAACACCTATGATACCTTAATCATTATTATAAAAACAAACTTCGACGAAAGAGATTACGAAGAAAATGAAGCATTCAATTTACCACAATTACTATTTCCGAAGAGTCGAAGTTCTTTTTATTGCTAAAACACGCATTGATGTCTAAAAATTGTTGAACTTTACCCTTAAATCATCGTTGCGATTATGTTGGTTTGATAAAGCCGTTTTTCTCGCAACGGCCGAGATAACACGTTTTACGAGAAATACATTGGCTCGTTCTTTTTTAAACCCGTTTGTTACAGAGCTTGGATATATAAACTTGTTTTATTTTCTTAAATAACGCCTACATTTTCTATACGCTTTTAAAATATCTGGATATTTTTATTCTGACACACAAAAATATTATTTTTGTTAGAATAATAAAAATATATATTATACATTTTTCTCATTATTTTGTGTTCAATTTTTGTTTACCTAAGTATAATTCGACTTGGAATTTCAACTTAAACCCCTAAAATGATTAGTTTATACATCAAGCTAAAGTAAGGTCTTCACTGACATTGTACAAACAGTATATTATGTACATAACTTTAATCCATCAGCTTAAATACATATTATATTCCATGTATACATATTACATATATGTATATAATAAAAGCTTTACAGAAATATGGTACACACTTTTGTTGTAAAATATATCTTTTATTATATATTCTGACGTAAATATTGGTGGTATTAATGAACATACTTTAATATTAAAAAAGAAAAATCAGGACAGAGCCTTCAGAAGCCTTAACATGTAATATTTATCATATCTCAACGAAAATAGACATTCAACATTGTAATATTTTGTTTCCATCACCAAAATTAATAACCGCTATACAAATTGCTTATGTTGTATAACATTCACGTTATAGCTCGCAAATAATAAATATCAATATAACGATAAGATTTTCCGCAAATATATTTTCTTTTCTCTACAAAAAATTGAAAAAAGAAGCTTTAAATAATCATAAACTTTCACGCCAGCAGTCACAGGCAAGAACTAGTTCTGAATATAGTTATCCAGGATGCCAGGAAGTGGATCTCACTGGGTCACCCAGACTAAGTTAATTTCCGCAGTATGGCAGCACTTGCACATAGCTCGCGGTGCGACAGGTTAATACGACCCTTTAAACTTGAATGCATTTTTAATTAGTTTGTTTCTTAGAAAGTCTGCGTCTAACATTTATTATTTGTGAGATTAATTTGTTACAAAGTTTTTAATTAATATTTTATGTTAATAAATTATTTTATATTAAACACGTTTTAATATAGCCGAGATGAATTGTGAGAAAATACTGTTACCAAGTACATTTTCTTTATAATTCGATTGTATACTTGCATAAGTACCAATTGCATAACCGAGCAGTACATAATTTATTGTGTAAGTTTCGTTGTTCTCCTAAATAAAAACCTTTACATGACAGCTAAGTTTATATTTGTACACTCCATGCAAGTTGCAAGAGCTTATAATATAATTACTAAAAGTATCATGAATTGAATTAATTTAGGTACTTACCAAAAGTTTTATTATATTAGTAAAAAAGACCATATATATTTTAGAAAAATATATTTCTTATGGTGCGTACAGTTATCTTGTTAGAACCACATTCAATTTGATTTCATTCTAGAACCTAGGATTGTACGTCACTTTGGCTTAGATCCGTTTGATACCTTAAAGGAACATAACCTTCGGCGGTTAGTAATCCTACATAACTCAAATAAATTCAAGATAATAATATGAAATATTTTCATTTAAAAAAAGTACGGCGATACAGATAATACATAAACAACTATTGTAAAGCTATCGGCTATTTTAGTATATATATATACTAAAAATATATATATATGTATATATATGTATATATATATATATATATACTAAATATGAATATATATAGTAGATGTTTTACAGTTACTATATATAAATTCCGGAATATTTCAGTCGCTAAATTATTATTTTTAACTTTAAATCATCATATATACAATGTCTATGTATACATAGATAATAAATCTCAGAGTGATATCAATCGGCCTGGCTGGAAAGTTGTAAGCCAAAGATCCGAGGAGTTGGCGGGGGTTTTTGCTATAACTTCGTGTGCCATAGATTATATCGCTTTCAACTACGCCATTTTGTGCATTCTCATACTAATAAATTGATTTGAAAATGTTCATTATATTTATTTTAGGGTACGTTTTGGGGTTTTAAGCTTCCTCCATTGTTGTTATTGAGGAATAAAAACTAAAAAGTGACTTATTTAATTCAGCCGACTAAATATACTTTATATAGTTCAAATGACAAAACGAAACCTTTATATTTATAATTTTGTTTGATTAATTTTAGAAATATTTTAAAACTTCTGAAGTCTAAATATTTAAAGAGAAATACTTAAACTACCAGAAATACGAGTATCATGAACACAAAAAAGTCAATGATTACTTCCTATCAAAATTCATCAGTAGCAGCACGCGACTACGCGACACACAAAATATATTATTTATACACAAAAAATAGGCATATTCTTGTTCTCAAAAGTCGAAATGCTTACCTAGTACCTACCATATTTAGAATCAGCAATTGCTTCAATATGAAACATTCATACTTAATATTATAAATGTGAAAGTGTGTTTGTTTGTTTGTCTTTCTTTCACGTCGAAACGGAGAGACGGATTGACGTGATTTTTGGTGTGAAGATAGTTGGAGAGCTGGAGAGTGACATAGGCTACTTTTTACCGCGGGAGATTATCTCATTCCCACGGGAAAATACGTTATAATACAATCCAAAAATTTATTTTTGTTCAGAATTACTTTAAACTTGGTATTAATGCTATTCAATACAAACAAATAAATAAATGTTTTAGCATTTTTCGAAATTCATCCTATAAGGGGGTAAAATAGGGGATGAATGTTTGTATGAAACCTAAGTACCTACCTTTTAGAGATTTTTTTTGTAGTTTTAACGTGAGCGAAGCCGCGGGCTCTGCTAGTTGCTTAATATTTCTAATATATCAAATTTAAAAAAAAACACATATTTTACTATTAATACTTACCTACTTTATATATGTATGTATGTACATGAAATGTACATATAACGAGTTTCTTTTTCACGGCTGTGTGTGTGTGTATATAAGCAACGGTGCAATCATAAAGGCTCACCTCAGTGCCAGGTGCGCCCGAACATTTTAATGATTTCACAGTAATTAGATTTTTTAATATCCCCCCCGAGGTCGACTACGCGACCCCGCTTTATTTTACCATTTTATATTTAATACTTGTACTAACCTACCCAATAAAAATTAAGCCTTTCATATTATTTTTTGTAAATAAACAACATACTTATTAGGGGAAAGTATATACTAAAATCTATATGTATAATAAAATTGTAACTAAGCCGAATCTGTACATTAAATATTTTTTGGAAAATCTTATTGAAATAAACATTATTATCGATACAGAGGCCGAATCTACAGTTTTTAGAATTTTTGTATGTCTGTCTGTTACCGCATCACAGAAAAACCACTGGAGGGATATTGATGAAATTTGGTATGGTGATAACTGGTTATCCGGGTCAACTTATAGGATACTTTTTACCGTAGAAAAATATCTCAATTTTGAGAAAAAAATGGTTTTTTGGCCTCTGAACGCGGGCGGAGCTGCGGGATATGCTAGTGTATGTATAAATTTAATATACTAGGGACTCTCAGCTGATGTCGATATCAAAGCTTATGACAAAAGGTAGGTGCCTTGTCCTAGCGCTAAATAGGAAAAACATACGTACATATATTAGTAAGAGCCCTGACAGGACACAGAATTTAGTATAGATGATCGTGAATTGAAGTATAATATTGTATGAGTAATTAAGAAGTATAGACAGTGGACACACCTAAATTAAACGTATGGTAAGCTTATTCTAAATTGATATGACAAAAACATAAAAAAATAGTTGTTATCACAATCCTATAACTAACATTAACAAAAAGCGCCATAAAAGATATTCTATCGATGCAATTTAGTCGAACAAAAACGCCCCAGATGTTAGAGATATTCCAGAAAGTCGATAGTCGAGATATCGCGAAGCCGCAGTGAAGGAAATTGGCGCCTTGACCTACATCCTCAGTTCTAACCTCAGTAGAAAAACAGACTTGAAAAAACAAAATCTATATTCTTTTAAAGATGAAATACAACAGACTTTCATCTTGATTCGTTTTCAAATAATGACAGTAAAAACTTACAATAGTGGAAAGTATAATTTAATGCTAGATACTGGCATGTACTTGCTCAAATTATTGTTTGAAAAATGAAAAATGACTACACGTCATTTTAGTTTTAACTGCAAAACGTCCTATATTTTTATCACAAAATTACATTTAAAAAACTTTATTATAATTTAAGTTTAAAAGCATTTTTGTGCAGATCAATCGCAATTTCAGTGTGTAACATTATTTATAAGTAGTAGCAACTTACCCACGCTTCGCTCGGATACGTCCATAGAGAATGAAGACAGACATATAGGTGTCTAATAGTAACTAAAAAAGTATCGATAGTCTGTCTATATGTGTACTATATTTTATACAAACCTCTCCAACCGTCTCAGCGTGAAAGAGTAACAAACATACACATACACACATACAAACAATATTGAATTAATAATAATATTAATACTAGTACACTTTTCCGGGACATAAAGTAACCTATGTGCTATTCCAGACTATAATCTATGTGCCAAATTTCATCCGTCCATTCAAACTTTCGCATTTATATAGTATGAAGTCGAAATGCAGATTCGAAACGTCGTGAACAAAAAATCAAAATAAATCCACAAAAAAATCCGACAAGATAGTTTTATTTAAAATGTCAAATATTCGCGTAAAGTTAAGTAAGTATTAAATTTTTATACTTAATAATTATTTCATATATTATGTATATTTACATAATATATAAATATAAATAAGGCAAAAATTGGTAGAACAACATTACTGTCATCCCAAGTTTTTGTATGGTGATATATTGAAGCCGCACCGAACGAAATTGGCGCGTTGACCTACTTCCGCAATACAACCTCCTTACAAACTTTAAAAAGAACTTACTCCAGATTTTACGTATTAAAAATGTAGCAGTACTATAAATAGATACATCCAACTACATTTATAAAGAGAAGTAAGTTTTCTATATACATATTTAAACGAGTCTTTGCCCACGGCTTTTTCCGAGTGAAAAGGCTTTCTTTATATATTATATTCAACATCTTGATGTTATAAGGAAATAGCGCCATCCTTTGACAAGTTGAGAAACTAAGTATTTTTAAAATAACATTAAAGTAGAATTATCCTAAAGGCCACATAACAAAGAATTGAATTGAAAATAAAAATATTATCTCACGAACTACCAGCACAAAAAGTATATTATTAAACATGGTCTGGATGTTAAGTTTCTTACAAATCTGCTCAATGATTAACGCATGATTGAGAAACAAACAACCAAACATTCACAAGCATTCCTATTTATAATATCAAAATGGGATTTACAGCTTTACTTTTCAAGTTTGCTAAGCATTTCATTCATTCGTTCCTTATACCATGACCCTTAAAAGGTTACTCAATTTGCACTAAGGACCATATTTATAACTAGCGACACACCCCCGCTTCGCTTTTGCTATACAAACTTTCATCCCCATTTTCATCCCCTTAAGGGATGATTTCCGGGATAAAAATCCTATCCTATGACCTTCCCAGGGTCTCAAACTATCTTCTTACCAAATTTCATCTAATTCGGTTCAGAAGATCCAGAGATTATCCTCTACAACGTCACAAACTCACAAACTTTACCTCTTCATAATATTATAGTATAAATAATCTTGCAAATATTTATTACAATCTAGTTTTGAGTAGATATAGAAAAATGAAAATATTTTACATATAAAATTGTAAAATATAAAAGAAAAGCATCACTAATATTTTAAATTAGTAACTTGCTTGACTCGCTAATTTGAAGAACAGAAGAAATTTTAAAATAACTTATGGAAATGAGAAATTTAATCATTGTCTTAGAATCATATTAAGTCATACTCAAATTAAAAAAATCACTTTATGCTATTATTCAGGGCGGTTGGCCTTCTTTATCATTACAATATGGACAACGAGCACAAAAAACTACCCAAGCAGAGTCGCGAGTGTAAGCTAGTAAATAATATAATTTCATCATAAGTCTCTGTTGCCAGTGCTTAAAGAAATGATTGGAAGCTTGACTGCCAATATCATTGAGAAAAACTCGAACCCATCTCTGCACATAAAAGGACCCTTTGAGTAATCTCAGATTTCATCGCACGTGCCAGAACACTTTACTTGTCGTCTTATTCGCGCTTTATATCTTACAAACAGTGATCGAAGTAGATTTTTTATGAATATCGTTTCACGCACAACTGATTACTTTTATCTTAACAGCGAACGCCGCTGAACAACTGTTCAGACTTCAGATTGATCCGATCGAATGATTCTTTAAAAAATAATCTTATTTCAAAGATATGTACAATGAAAGAAATTAAATTGCCTAAATGTTTGTTATATTTTCGCTGATAATGATATTTTATTGCAGTTCAACAGTAAATCTCGATGAGAACCGAATTTCCCACGGGATTGCTGACAAAAACACGTAAAAACGCCGTAAATACGTATGATGGGTGTGCGGAAACTACTATATAAATGTTGATGTAACTTGACATGTTTATAATTTAATACTGAACTAAGGATACATACGTATCTGTATTTCAGTAAAACTAGTTTCCGCAAAGTCATTATAATAAGAACCTACTATATTACATTTGATACACATGACTTAACTTAAGTGAAAACTCAATATTATTTTAGGTTCTGCAATGTCTTGGATATTTAATAATATTATTATATGTATATATACATATAATAAAATTGTAACTGAGCCGAATCTGTACATTAAATATTTTTTGATAAATCTTAGTGAAATAGACATTATTATCGATACATAGGCCGAATCTATAGTTTTTAGAATTTTTGTCTGTCTGTCTATCTGTTACCGCATCACGGAAAAACCATTGGAGGGATTTTGATGAAATTTGGTATGATAATAGCTGGTTATCCGGGTCAATGAATAGGATACTTTTTACTGCGGAAAAATATCTCATCTCTGAGAAATCTATACTAAACTAGAAAACGAAAGTAGAAACGAACCCGAGCGGTGCGAGGGTAAGTTGCTAGTTTAATATAAAATTAACCGTATATGTATATTACCGTATATTACTAGCTTAACATCGTATCCTTTATAGAACTCACAAAGGAAATAGCGACCTAGTAATCTTTTCTTCATTTTCCACTTATTCTTCAGAAATAGCGAATAGCTGATTCTGAAATGTTATTCAAAAGCAATTCTTATCTGATGAAAATATAATATATTATATTTAAGTATGTAATATTTTCGTGTTTATTATTAACTAGCGGCTCAACCTGGCTTCGCTCGCTTCCCAATACAAACTTTCAACCCCATTTTCACCCCCTTAAGGGATGATTTCCGGGATAAAAAGTATCCTATGCAATTCTCAAGGTCTCAAACTATCTTCTTGTCAAAGTTCATCTAAATCGGTTCAGTAGATCCAGAGATTATCCCCTACAACGTCACAAACTCACAATCTCACAAACTCACAAACTTTACCTCTTTGTAATATTTGTATAGACTAGGTACGTTTTAATAAATTTAAGTCTGTGATAACTTCTAAGATATTCATCTAATAATATGCTGTAAAAGGCAATTTTGATCTACATTAAATGAACAACGTACCTATATCTATTCGGATAAATTGGATAAGGATTAATATTGTATAGTTTAAATTAGCTTCGTAAAAACCTATTATTTTTTAGTAATGTGTACAAGATAAAAATTGTTGCAGCGGGTTATTCTTTGGAGATAGATATATCATCGCGGACTTTTCTGTAGACCTTTTTAAGATATACAATTCCGTAATATATTATTTTAATTTATCTCCAATGATTTAGCCAGCGTTAGTAATGTAAGCGCCCAAAAATACGTTTTTTACAACATCATTACAAATCTTTAAAATTCTCGGCTTTTTTCAACTATAATATGTATGTATTATACATATAAACCATCCGAAAGAAATTCTCTAAATGGCAGTGAAATCAAAATCCATTGTGTGGCTTAGAAGAAGTTAGCGGAGAAACAAACAGACAAAAACTTTATGTTTTATGACTTTGGTAAGCAATGTACAAATAAAATTTAAATTAATTATATACTTAAATTAAACACAATGATTAATTCTCGATAGCTCACTATGTGTGTACACTTATTATCTTTATTTGCCTTTAGAATTGCAGAAAGCATACCTCACAGGGAAATACTTGAAAAACTAAGATTACGACACGTTTGGCTCAGTTCGTAGTGACCCTACTTGCTGTGCCAGCGGTCACGGGATCGAATCCCGCTGGGGGCATCATTTGTGTAATGCGCACAAATGTTTGTACCGCAGTCATGGGTGTTTATATTTATAATATGTATGTATTTAAAGTTATATATGTGTAATGTATCAACTATCTGGATCCATAACACAGGCCTCGTAGCTTACCATGAAACTGGATAATTCTGTGTGTTAATGTCCCAACGTATTTATTTATATAAGATATAATTTAGCCTTTTCTACTATCTTATCTTATTGAAGAGTATTTTATCGTATTTGGAACAAATTTAATTATATGTTAATACAATTAATTAAATTTGAGATTAAAACATGAATCTATTAGTTCAAATGTAGTAAAAGTCACATTATACTTGACTTTAAATTCTCCCAATAAATTGTTACCGACTCACTAATGGAAATGCAAATTTCTTGTCGGCTTCATGGAACATCGTAACAGCTTAGTACGAATGGTGTAAGTGGTATCAAATGTTATATGATAAAAAACCAAAAGTGAATGGAAAAATCTCTATTTGAAAATTTAAAAAAAACGTACTGAATGAAATAGATTTCAAACAATCGTTTGCAGAAGAAATTTGTTTAGGATATATTTTTTTAATACACATACATACATATATAGCCTACGTATTGTAAATATACTTTCATATTTACGACGACAATTCCTATCACCTTTTGATAGCATTATAAATCGAAAGCACAATATAATAATAATAACTCCGTACATATACTTATTCTGTTTTGTTTTTGTTCTGTGATCGTTCAAGTAACAGTATTCTAATGAGATAAAATCGAAACTTTTACGTAGCTTTTAACATAATTGGTATCGGGTGGATGCGAGTTCTGAAATGTGATCGAGCTATACTACCTTAGTACCAACGCTTCTAACTTACAAAGGTTGTTTAGAGATTTTCCATTATGGAAATTATTATAATTTTATGTTAAAATTATTGAGATTTGTATTGCGTACTGTCATTTCGTACTAATTTTCTACCATCGAATCGCTTATTTTGATAGAAAAAGCGATATTACGATAGAAATAGTCGTCTTACTAAAGTATCATATACAATGATACATATTACTTAAGGAATTTTTAAACCAGTTTAATATTCTCAGATAATACGAACAAACAAAAGGGTTTAGTTTTTTTATAGTAATGTAAGATAATTTTATGTACAACACTTATTAACAATAACATTGAGGTACTTTTCTGTGATGATGCAGATATTTCACCCTCTACGTTTCGCCTCTATTAAAATTTTAATAGCATTTAGTTATAAACACACGATGATAAAAGAATATTTCGCCATGCGAGAAAAGAACCATGCTAAATCCTTCCAATAAATACATGCCCTACAAAAGGATTGCCTTTTGTTATAGATCTATTCTATACTTATTATAAAAATAAGTCCCCCGGCCGCGTCTTTCTGTCCTCCTGTCTGTCCTCCTGTCTGTCTGTACGCGATAAACTCGAAAACTACTGAACGGATTTTTATACGGTTTTCAACAATAGAAAGAGTAATTCTTGAGGAAGGTTTAGGTATATAATTTATTATGCTTTTATGTAAATTAGCTGAAATACGGCGACAAATGTTGAAGAGGTCGCAAAAAATCTCGCCAAATGGGAACTTTCCACGCGAACGCCGCGTAAACTAGCAAAGATACAGTTAAGTAATGTACTAGAGAATTCAAAATCTATAAAAATGCTACAAAAAAGTCCGCGATAGCATATCTCTATCTCTTACGGTTGACTTACAATAACCACTTTTATGTTAACATTTTTAATTAAAAACATTACGTTATTTTCAAAGTTATTTTCTTTAGTTCGGTATTAATCCTTATCCAAATGAATATTTTAGTTAGCTTAGTCATTTAATGCAGATTAAAATTGCTCTTTACACTAAATCAATCAGATGAATAGTTTTTGAGATATCGTTGTTAGAAGTAATTAGTAGCGAAACATTTTTAATGCTTGGCGAGCATTGAGATGCCTACGGCGAGTCCATCCCCTCTGCCCCGCATCGCTCGACCGCCTGCTCAAGCTATATAAACCGGGCGATGTAGCGCGCGATCCTAGGATACTTTTTACCGCGGGAAAATATCTTATTTCTGAGGAAAAATACAAAAACTGCAATGTAAGAGTATACTAATATGTAACACCTAAGAATTTAGTTTTTGGTCATCTGAACGCGGGCGGAGCCGCGGGCAATGCTAGTTTTAAATAAATATCCTTAAATCATACTAATATAATTTTATTTTTCAGGAGTGGACGACACGCACAAGTTCCTTGGCAACGATACACACACTGACTACTTCAGATTGTTGCTACGAGATGGAAACTATTTGCTAGTAGGTGGCAGGTAAGACATAGAAAATAAAGAACTATATATTATAAACATAATGAGTTTAAGTGTCTGTCTGTGTGTTGTCTGACATAATACGATATTTTGATGATACTTTGACAGATAAGTAGAGATTTTTTTGATTGTGAGTTACATTAAATTTATATTTTAACTATAGTGATAACATAATGCTTCAAATAACTAAAATAAACAAATTGTTTATATAAATAATTTAATTTGGATTATACTAGTATGAAAAAAATGGATAGAAAAAATTCAATACTTTACTTACTTACTCTGATTTTAAATAACAAGCAATAGATGAAATATTTATAATAAGGAAGTGAGGGTCTCAAACAATCTTCTTTCAACACATTATTCTGATATTGAAAAATAAATCCTATTCAATTCTTCTTACTTCTGCTTCCTATCTTTTATTTGTAACGTTTTTTTAACTCTCAGTGGGGATTTAATTAAAAGAAATTCCTTAACTTGTGTTCCAATTTATTGTTCGTTACGATCTTACGTCAGATATTATATCTGCGCTACAATCGTTGTACGAGATTAGAGTAAGTTTTAGTTTTAAGAGACTTTTTTATACAATACTAGCAACTCACCCTACTTACGTTTTAACGTTTAGTATAGATTTCACAGAGATGAGATATTTTCCCGCAGTAAAGAGTATCCTAATGTTGACCCGGATAACCAGCTATCATCATACAGAATTTCATCAAAATCCCTCCAGTGGTTTTTCCGTGATACGGTAACAGACCGACCGACAGACAAAAATTCTAAAAACTATAGATTTGGCATTTGTATCGATAATAATGTTTACTTCAATAAGGTTTTTCAAAAAATATTTAATGTACAGATTCGGCTTAGTTACAATTTTATTATATGTATAGATAATCTTATAGATAGAGAAAGGATAACTAAAAGATGAAAGAAATTGTTATTGTTAAAAACTCGTGCTAAGGAGAAAATAAACACATATTTAAAGCATTATAATGTTGTTATATTAATAAATACAATATCAAACATCAAAGTTTCATAGAAATTTGCAAAGCGTGTGAATTGTTCAATAGTCGATAACGCTAGCGTGACTTACTATGGAATACACATAATTGCTTTTAACCGTATTATCGATATTTAGAGTTGCCAAGACTACCAGCTTATTTATAAAACCAAATGTACAGACTAGATATTCGTACTTATTTGTTTTTTCTCGTTCACTCCAATTCGCAGGGAAATTTAGGTACTTTCAAACACAGTGATGTACCTCTTGTGTCTGCGACCGCAGCTAAGTCGAATGCAATATACCCGTCTTCCTCACACCCGAGCTCTACTTTAACTTCCTCTCGTTTGCATTTGTAAAGATTTTTGGCTGGTTTGGAGGAAAACTTGACACCCCTCGCCCTACGACCTGTCCGCCTTTTAGTAGTGTTGCCTATTAAAAATATCGATGTTTCGGTACGACGCGCTAAGAATCGTGTAACAATTAGAACTTTTACCACATTGATGTTATTAATTGCTTTTAATTGTAAATGATATTATGAAGGAAGCGGGTTTTCTTTGTAAAACTTACTAAATTATGGCTTACATGGTACCTTTATTATTTTATATGATTAATTTGAGTATCAGACATAAAGGCTATTTGAATTTTAATGATTAACTTGATATTTATTTCTTGAATCATATATGATTTTTAATTTTCATATTATCATCGTTATTTAATCCGTAAACTAATATTAAATTTCATTTATTCTTACATATATTAAAGTAAATTTTTACAGACTTTAAAAAAAATATGAAACAAATTAAATACATAATTATTATTTACACTAACCCTAAGAAGACATTATAATCAATGAAAATAATTAACACACAGAGACAAAAGTAGATCACTTGAGGAATTAAAATTATTATTATTTTTTTATTATTTAAAGTTATTATTATTATTAATAAAAATAACATGAACGTCGATAGTTTTGATACTTTTGCTGTCTCTACTCTAAAAATATATCGTAGCATCACGGTATGTTGACGTAGCCATTTGTTTACACCTAGCTATAAATATTTCTTCATTCGTGTAAAGGACACTTGAAATGCATTCTCGCAGCAGATAAGCCTCTATTATAAGGACTAAAATTACTATTCAAAAGACAAAAGAGTCAGGTCTTAGGTTTGAGCTCCGTTTAAATATTTGAGTAAAAGATACAAATGCCATGCAGTGTCTAAAATAAATGGTTGTTTATGAAAGTTAGTTGTATTCATTACTTTAATGTTTTATAATTGCCTACCTACCCTCTCTTCGCTCGTACTTTAATAACCTACTAGGCGTTTTCAGTTTTTGTCATATAAAAATATCCTATTGCTACGGGATAAAAAGTATCCAAGAAAAGTCAAAAGTCTCCAGCGGGACTCGAACCCGCTACCGCTGGCACAGCAAGTAGGCTCACTACAATCTGAGCCAAAGATGTCGTCGTATATTGTATACGTAATATACAATACGTCAATATACTTTATTATATGATATATCCTATTAAAACTATGCTTTGTATAAATACTCCTATAAAATATTCTTAAAAATACGTTGTCTCAACATCAAACATTGACAAACGCAGAAATTTTCGCTTACATTTGGTTTTATTTAATTGATATCATTCATAAATTAAAGTTAACAAATAATAACTCCATTTACGAATAAATACACAATTTAGTCAAGTCAATTTAGTAAAGTTAAAATATTAAATAAAACTATCTTTTCGGATTATTTCGCGGATTTATTTTGATTTTTGGTTCCCGACGTTTCGAATGCTTTACAGCATCCATGGTCACGGGAGAGACTGAGGTGTTACATGTCTTAAAGATATAGTTGTTACAGACAGCCTACCCACAATTAACAAAATGAAAATTGCACCAATTACATTACAATATTTTTAACTTTAAACATTTTTTATAATTTTAATTATAATTGAATATGGAAAATTATTTATTTAATTTTTGCTATTATTTTTATAATTACTACAATTTTAAAAATATTAATTAGTAATCTATATTTAGTGTTGCCATTATTATATTTATAACCATAAATAAAAATATAAAAATATAGTATTAATTATTAAAGCCATATAATTGTTCTATGTGTAATTTAAAAAAGTTAAAATTAATTATGGATAATCATTTTAATTTAGTTTGCTATTATTTAAAAACAACTTACTAAGCAACACTATTAAAATATACTTTTACAAATTTAATAGTGTTGCTTAGTAAGTTGTTTTTAAATAATAGCAAACTAAATTAAAATGATTATCCATAATTAATTTTAACTTTTTTAAATTACACATAGAACAATTATATGGCTTTAATAATTAATACTATATTTTTATATTTTTATTTATGGTTATAAATATAATAATGGCAACACTAAATATAGATTACTAATTAATATTTTTAAAATTGTAGTAATTATAAAAATAATAGCAAAAATTAAATAAATAATTTTCCATATTCAATTATAATTAAAATTATAAAAAATGTTTAAAGTTAAAAATATTGTAATGTAATTGGTGCAATTTTCATTTTGTTAATTGTGGGTAGGCTGTCTGTAACAACTATATCTTTAAGACATGTAACACCTCAGTCTCTCCCGTGACCATGGATGCTGTAAAGCATTCGAAACGTCGGGAACCAAAAATCAAAATAAATCCGCGAAATAATCCGAAAGATAGTTTTATTTAATAATGTCAAACATTCGCGTAAATCTAAGAAAGTATTAAAGTTAAAATAACCTGTTTCATAATTTAGAGGAAATGCAATATACATCAATGAATGCAAACACCATCGTCTGTAAACAACTTCATAAAGAAAACTTGAGTATGTGACAAATTGGACAATATTCGTCAGAATGAACGCAGACTCGCGTAATTTGAAATATTCATTCATTCTCGCAAACTTTGCATTTCTTTCTAAATCAGATTTACATGACAATGGTAAGGTTGTGAGGAAATTCACATAGCGCTAGCTCGATGCAGGGTGCGAGGTTGTCATAAGAACAGTGTCGCCCGTCGACCCGCTTAGTTTGACTTGAGAGTCTGGAAAGAAAAACTAATTCTACTCTCACCTTGAACTTCTTTACAACGTGACTTATTGTTTTAACAAAGCTGAGTTGAACTAAAAATATGAGGCCATTGATTTTTTAATATAACAGCTAATAAATTCTTCTTTGGGTTTTTGCGAACGTTTTTTATTAAAGCTTTTGTCTGTTGTTGGGTGTCTTGTCGGTGTTTAATAAGGATCATTTTATTTTAAGTGATCGGCTTATTTTAACTGGTGATGATAACTAATACATATATCTAAAATATTAATTTATTCTAATCTATACATATAATAAAATTGTAACTAAGCCGAATCTGTACATGAAATATTTTTTGGAAAATCTTATTGAAATAAACATTATTATCGATACAGAGGCCGAAACTATAGTTTTTAGAATTTTTGTCTGTCTGTCTGTCTGTTACCGCATCACGAGAAAACCACTGGACAGATTTTGATGAAATTTGGTATGATGATAGCTAGTTAACCGGGTCAACATATAGGATACTTTTTACCGCAGTTTTTTTTTAATATCTCATTTCTGAGAAAAAATACAAAAACAGCAATGTAAGAGTATACTAATATGTAAAACTTAAAAATTTGGTATTTGGTCATCTGAACGCGGGCGGAGCCGCGGGCAATGCTAGTTTAAGTATATAAGAGAATATTGATATTAGCTTAGCAAGAAAAAATACGAATTCTTACCATGTTATCTAATATAATAAAAATGCCGCTATCAGCACAAAACACAATAAAAATTTCTGCTCAATCCCTATTTTATTTCCAAATATAAATCACAGTTGATATCCCGAAAAGAAATACATTACTTATACCAGGTATCACCACTTGTTAACCTATGTGTTTTATGATCCGTAGTTAATATCGTAAGGTCACATAATATGTGGAGAGATCTCCGGCAAACCGTCCACAAAATTAATAGCTTGACAATCTTTAAGCGTAATTTTTACAATTTATTTTAAAATATACAGATATTTTGAAGTTATATTTCTTTTGGCACGTTTAGAAAAATATATGAGAGTAAAATTTTTACGATGCGCGCGTACACCGACAGCTAAAAAGTGACATGACGTAGTTAACTGAAAATGACATGATGAAAAAGAAAGAGAGAATAAAAAGAGAAAAAAGAGAGTTGTGACATACGTGTTGAAATCTTTAGCTATTTTTGTTCTGTTACACTAGTCTATACGTCTATTTTTTATACTAGGTCATAGCCTATCTGTGTACAAAATTTCATAAAAATCCGTCCTGCTGTTACAGCTTAAAGAGGTAACAATCGTACACATACATAAATACAAACTTTCCCCTTTTATGATTGTAGTCCGATATACGAGTGCGTACTACATTTACCGTTAATTACTTGCTTTTTCTAACTTAAAAAAACTTGTTGAATAACAGATTGTAACATTCATCAGATTTTCATTTTAACTGTTATAAATATCTGTATGACCAATACACAGACAGACAGATATCGAATCTGTAACCTTCAATGTAATAGATATCCACCACTATGTTATGAAATTCTTGATCTAATAGAATCAGTAATATATGAAGACAATCTCAACAAAGCGACAATTTGGTCTACATAGAACTATAAATTGTCATTAGGTGGACGGTCAGCCTTATCCCACCCGTGTCCCCGTAATATTATTCCGGTGTACGGGGTGTGAGCCTTTTGTGCCCTTTTAACTAAATTAACGTTTCGACCGCGCCGGTTGTGTGCACAGATAATATCTAAATGTATCATTTGTTTAAAACAAAGCAGTATATAAAGTTAATAAGAACGTGAAAGTATTTGTCTGCTTGAAATTTAATATTTATGTAGCATTATATACCCAAGGCCAAGAAAAGTCTGGCTTATAATGACTTCGGTGACTATTATAAAAAGAAAGTTACAAATTGTGGAACTTGTAGGCACTCTAGTCCTAATTTTTCATGAATTATATATTTGAGGCATAACAGAACAACATCACCTAACATCGTGTATGAACACATATGCATACACTTACAATATTATTTTAAACCACCGATTCTCTTTTATTCTATAAACTAGCGACTCACCCTCGCTTCGCTCGGGTTCGTCCCTAGGTACGTTTTGATTTTTTTGAACGGAATCCTAATTCTTTTTCCAAAATAAAAGTAGCCTATGTTACTCCCTATAACATCAGCTATCTTCCAGTGAAAGTCCCGTCAAAAGCAGTCCAGCCGTTTCAGAGATTATCCGGAACAAACAGACAGACAGACAAAAATTTTAAAAATGTGTTTTTCTTATAAGTACCGTAAATAATTTTATATGCATTTACTAAAACGCTGTTATTTTGACATTACAAACAGACACTTCAATTTTATTTATCTGTATAGACTATCGTATCAAATAGACATTTTGTGCCTCAAGTTGATTATTGCATTCAAACTGCTTTTTTTCAACTTCAAAATTAGAGTATCAACTCTGATGATGTTTTTTCAATATGTAACACTTTTGCAAACCCATTTTAGGAAAAAAAATATCCCTTAGCTTATCACTACGTTTAAAGTTGAAAGTAACTGTTTCATAATTCTCATATAAACTTGCTAATGTATATTTCAGCACAAATAAGATGAATTTAATTTTTATTGACCTACCAAATATTTCTCCATGGTCTAATGGAATAAAATGCCGCGTTCGCAAAAATCTATATAACTTTTTATGTTCACATGCAATTGCCTAAAAATAAACTGCCAAAATATATCGAAAGGTATTTTTATTTCGATTGCATAACCTAAATTCTCTCGCTACTTTACATACAGCACACCTGCTCACAAACTCGACACGAAGCCCTGAACAAACATATTAATTGTGTTCGCATACAGTCAATTACGAAAAACAATTTAGCCAACAATATTTCGCGTATAGAATTTTTATATGAAGAATTTAGATGAAAAGTGCTTATCATGTTTGTACAAAACTTCCGATTAATTCAGCCCTCCGTTTAACCAACTTTGTAACTTTTATTAATTAATTATTTTATAAGCAAATTTTGTTTTATTCTAAGTTTTTGGATGTGTGGCACGAATATGTGTGGAAGATTAAAGGATAAAGCTTTACCAAAGATTAATTTATAACTGTTGCAAAAAATGATGTTATTCTTTCTAAACAACCAAATTTTGTAAATAGTAAAAATTATTTAACTGTAATATACTTTAATGTCATTTGCTTTAGATTTAGACACCAGGCAAAGTTATTTTTTTTTTAAATACAGTTGTAGTAGATCCAACACTGACTCTTGAATAAGTAAAATTCAATTTATTTCAAGTTTCAACTTGAAACTAAATTGGAATTCATCTGGCATAAACATCTATATTTAACACTTGGGAATTTTCAAACACTTAATATCTTGGCAAAAAAAGGAATTAACGTGATCATCGCATCCATCAAGACCACGGCCAGACCGGAGCTTTCCCTCGGGCATTGTGGTGATTTGTGCTTATTTATTGTGATCAACCACGACCTTTTTCATCTAAATTTAAGATACATTTTAAGTATATTTATTACAATTTATTTAATAACACTATTACTAACTGACTGATAATGGCTAGTCTAGAACCATAAAATCACCCTTTTAAGGGTCAGAAAAAAAATCTTTATAGGTCAAGTAACTTATATACTAATATTATAAATGTTTATGTTTGTAAGTATGGATGTATGGATGTTTGTTACTCCTTCACGCCAGAACGGCTGAACGGATTTGGATGAAATTTGGCACTGACATAGGTTATAGTATGGAATAACACATAGGCTACTTTTTATCCCGGAAAAATATATCCGTGGGATAGGTTAGCTTTTGTTTTCCTAGAGGGGAACCCGAGCGAAGCGAGAGTAAGCCGCTAGTTTTATATAAAGGTAAAATTTCATTCAAAGATCGCTATTAGTGAAGTACAAAATAAACATATATTTTGTAGATAAGGACATCTTATCCTAGTAAATCAAATTGCTTTTGTAGCATATAATTTTGTAGTAAAAACTACTAAGAGATGCGTCTGAGGGATGTGAGTACGAAGTACTAATATATAAATAAAATGTAACAAAAACATAGATTTTCATCTATACGGATCTGTGAGTACTTGAATTCGTGGTAAAAAAGAAATGAAGTTAATCATCGCATCCATCAAGAGCGCGGCTAGACCGAAGCGCTCCCCAGAGCCTTCGCTCTGATTTCTGTTCATTTGCTCTCCCCATCGAATGCGGCGTACTTAAATTAACACTGTCTTTTACTTGTTTTTCGCACACATTATAACACTTTGGTTTTGAATATGATATCGTTTGAATAGGTTTCAAGACATAAAATCGTTCAGACATTTGTATGTATATTACATGTTATGTAAATGCATGTACGTATGTATGTATGTACTCAGCCCTTTATAACGTGCTACTGTAAGGCACGGGCCTTCCTTCAGTACGAGAGGGATCAGGCCATAGTCCACCACGCTGGCCAAGTGCGGGTTGGTGGACATTATTAAATATTATGTAAATAGCAAGATTAAAATTGTTATAAAAGAAAAACTTATACATATTTTTTTTATTATCATCTGGATAGTCATTATTTGAGATAGATTAAAGGTATAATTAATAGCATAAATTAAGCCGATTGTTCGGTAGAGCAAAGATCAAAGAGCACCATTAGCTCACCAAACTTTCTTTTGATTAAACAATACAAGAATGGTAGATGCAATTTGGCCTAGCCAGAAACTTTGTAAACTGCGTATACTGTATTTGTTGTATCCCAAACAAATAAAGTAGTTTAGAGGAAAATAGATCTCTAACTTATTAAGTGTGTGCGGCCGCCACTTCCAACGGTTGTTATGGGGCTTTGTTTTATTCGCCTTAGTAATTTTGCTCCTTGAAAGTCTAGTTTGCTATAGTCTTAACAATAGAAGCTATTTTCTGTTCTAAATTTATTGCTTTCAACTTTTACAATAACCGGGGAATTATTCTAAAGTGGAACGATAGTCATGCGTGAATATAAAAATAAAATCCCGACAAACAAATATAACGTGAATAACCCAGCCATGGCTAACTTTCTATTTTATTTACCAACACATTTTTTTCGTTTTACATAATTTCTGTTTAAGTGGCGACTTTAATATTTAATCCTAGGCAAATATTTAGAAATCTAACGAATACACGTGTATACAATGAAATAAAATGTATGTTTATTTGTTACATATTCTGTATGTACTAGCGACTTATACTTGCTTTGCTCGGGTGCGTCCCTAAGCTTGAATAAATAAATCAATATGTTGGGACATTAACACACAGCACCGTCTAATTCTATGGTAAGCACAAAGCTTGTGTTATGGATACCAGATAGTTGATACACTACATATATGTATATAACTTTAAATACATACATATTATAAATATAAACACCCATGACTGGATTACAAACTTTCGTGCTCATTACACAAATGAAAGCCCCCAGCGGGACTCGAACCCGCGACAGCTGGCACAGCAAGTAGGGTCACTACAAACTGAGCCAAACGTGTCGTCATATGTATGTTTGATGGTTTAGAACCGCTTATAAGACAAGTGTTTTTAAACCGTTACGCAAATCTATTGCACCAGGAACCTTTAGGCGTACACAGAATAACCAGAGTTTCATCGCAATGGTTCAGGAACGTATAGAGGACAAACATAAGATACATTTATTTATATAGATTTACTAGCATTACCCGCGGCTCCGCCCGCATTCAGATGACCAAAAACCAAATTCTTGGGTTTTACATATTAGTATACAGTTTTGGATTTTTTCTCAGAAATGAGATATTTTCCCACGGTAATAAGTATCTTATATGTTGACCCGGATAACCAGCTATCAACATACCAAATTTCATCAAAATCCCTTCAGTGGTTTTTCTGTGATGCGGAACAGACAGACAGAGAAACAGACAGACAGATAGACGGACAGACTGACAAAAATTCTAAACACTATAGATTCGGCCTCTGTATCGATAATAATGTTTATTTCAATAAGATTTTCCAAAAAAATATTTTATGTACAGATTCGGCTTAGTTACAATTTATTAATACATATAATAATATAATACATATGTATAGATTGAACAAATATATATAACACAGAATGGGAAGTACCCAATATTACTTTTTAGTATGCTGTAACAGAAGGGTTGTGACGGGACTACAACGCCTTCTGTCCGTCCGTCCTTTAAAATGACTTTATCAACCGACTTCAAAAAGGAGGAGGTTCTCAATTCGACTGTATTTTTTTTGTTTTTTTTCTTTTCTTTTTTTATGTTTGTTACCTCAGAAGTTCGTCATTTATTAAGCGATTTGGACAATTTTTGTTTTGTTTGAAAGGTTGTACTTCCAGATTGGTCCCATTTAAATTTCAAAAAAAAATACCACCCCTAAGGGTGGAAATATAGCTAATTATGGATTTAACCTACCTCTAATTGTCATATTGACTTGAAACTTTGCAAGTATTTCTATTTCCGTTGATATTACAGTGGTTCGGTGTTGTTGACCTGATCTGATGGCAAGGCCAGAAGGTGGATAGGTGGAATTCTTCAACGGCTAATAGTAGATACTTTGAGTTTGGGCTTATTTTGTTTGATTTGACAAGCCTAACACGTTAGAATCCTTACTTTGCTACAACTGTCTACACTAAAAAGGGAAAAATAAAAACTTTTTAACAAAAAAATAAAAACCGACTTCAAACAAAAGCACTAAAAAGTAAAAAATAACTGATTGGTAGTTTTCATTTACTATACATACCTCATCAAATATTTTCGAAGTCGGTGTGCTTTGGCTAAGTAATTAAAGCCTACCTATTAAATACATACCTAATCAAATATTTTCGAAATCGGTGCCAGCCCATACAAAGCAAAGCACACCGACTTCGAAAATATTTGATTAGGTATGTATAGTAAATGAAAACTACCAATCAGTTATTTTTTACTTTTTAGTGCTTTTGTTTGAAGTCGGTTTTTATTTTTTTGTTAAAAAGTTTTTATCTTTTAAGCCCTAATAGATAACAGTGAAATTTTTACAATATATGTTATTATGGTAAATACATTATCAAATAATAAAAAAACTATAAATAACAAAATAAGAGAATGTTCGTACAAGAAACGTGTTTGAATTAGTCATTTCTCTTATAAATATGAGAGTGCATGACGTACGTGTTGTTCCTGCGACGAGATTTTTGTGCAAAGTTATATTTACTATTATTTACATTACGTGTGATGGTTCCCGTAGGTTATGCTGTAAAAACTAAAACGGTAGCTTAGCAAAGAAAGTGTATGATTATAATAATAGTTTATTATAATTAATATAATTTTATATGGCACCACATTTTATATGGCGCTAGCAATACTCTACTAAACTACACAGGATCACCCGCTGGTTAGTCTTAAGATTGCCTGAAAATTTCATCAAAATCGCTCCAGCCATTTCGAAGTCCATAGGGAATATACGTTCATACACACATTGATTTTTATAAATATAGATTTATATGAAATCCACATTTCATTAATTTCGCATAACATGAAACAGAGAATATTAGCGAAATTAGTTGTAAAATATTGGAAAACGAAGTTTAATCTTCTTTATATAAATAGGCAAAGACCAAAACAGTTCAGTACCTATTTCTCCTCTGTTTCTTCACCGATTTTCTTTTTTTTTTTGTTAAGTATCTATTAACGAGTTGTGTTATCCATAAAAAAAATTTAGAAACAGTTTTTTTAGATAGATAGATAAATTCCATTCATATATATAATATATATACATGTTTTCCTCAAATTTTCGTTTATGGCCGAATTACTACCAACAATAGTAACGAAAGGGAGACGTATCTTTCAGTACAAACAAATTACGATAGTGATGTTGAAATTGTCGAACCGCACAATATCACGATAACTTTCGATAGTCCAGTGGAAAACACCAAGTTACAAATATAGTTCGGTCCTTCACTAATTACTTTGTAGTGTACGTGTAACAGGTATTATTCCATTTATAGCTATTACGTTTAGTTACATTGAGTCACGCGAGATCAGTTTTTGTCATGCGAGGTCGACCTGACTGTAATTGCATAATCACAGACTTTCCCCATATGTCCCTTTAACATAATTTTATTAAATATAAATTAAGTGCTGCTACAGTACCCTATCTGACTTGTAACGCCAAAAGACACGGGTTCGATGTTTGCATAGAGCACCTATATTAATAAACATAATCTTATCATAATAAAACCACAATATGAAAAATGAAAATGACGGACGATAGTAAACTTCACTTACCTCCCTACCCCTTAATGAAATTGCGAAAAATTATAATTTCGGGTGTCACAAACATGCAGCAGTCATTCGTTTCGTCTCCGAACATTGTTTTTATAATTGTTTGATTAATCTTATTATAGACTACTAGCGACTCACCCTCGCTCTGCTTGGTTTTACCCCTAGTTACTTATAAAATGGGGGGTGGAGGTAGGAGGTTAAAAAATACTTTACGACCTATTCTTGTTACGTACCAAATATAAAAAAAATCATTAAAATCGGTCGAGCCGTTTCGGAGAAGTGCGACCACAAACACCGTGACACGAGATTTTTTTATATTAGATGATAGTTTTTTAACGCTTTTGATTTCGCTCGCATGGTTATCGGGATAGGACGAAAGGTTTATCGGACCCTATAATACAATCTATGCCCTTGCCAAATTTCATCGAAATCTCTTCAGTGATTTAAGCGTGAAAATGTAACAGAGTTTCACTTTTATAGTACTAAGAACCTATGAATTCAATTATTCTAAACGAATTGCTATAATTTATTTTAGGCTATTAATAAGAAGCATACAATAAATTATATATTAGCTACCAAGGTTGCAGATTACTTATCGGGAAAAAACGATGCATAGTAATGCAGACTGGGGAGATACTCGAACTTACCCTATCTCAGACCCCCACTCACGGTAATAAATGCCTTCGATGTAGACATCTTGAGATGGCTGTGATATTTTCAGCTATTAGCTAAGTATCTATTATATAGGCATGGATCACTATGCTTTAACTCAATGGCACTTACACAAAAAAGTCTATAAGTATACTTTATGTATACCTGGCGTCGATATTTAACACAATTATTTTACATTTTTAATAAAAATCACTGAACTTCTTTTATATAATATTACAAGCATCATATTGTAGTTAGTTTTAGTTATAACTATGTATTTCCATACTAATATTATAAATGTGAAACGGTGTTTGTTTGTTTGTCCTTCTTTCGCGTCAAAACAGAGTGACGGATTAGCGTGTTTTTTTTTGTGTGGAGATAGTTGAAGGGCTAGAGAGTGTCATGGGCTACTTTTTACCAAGTTTGTATGAAACCTACCTTATTAGTTTTTTTGTCGTTTTAGCGCGAGCAAAGCTGAGGTTTCTGCTAGTTAGTTATATATATATATTAATATATTAGTATTATAATTTATAACATATATATTAGTTAAAGTTTATGAATTAATAATTCCCACTTTGCACATGTAACATTTTACATGTTTTCTTTGTTCAATGCTATGTTCCTACCCTTGTCACAGATTTACATATCAACAAAAGTGACATCTAAATAAATGTATTTTATTAGCGACTTTACTCAAGCTTTGTACGTGTATTAAAAAAATGCTTATCTTACAAACTTTACCATCATTTACTTTTTTTTCAATTTACATATCCCTCAGATACTGAAAGCATAATTATTATTTTTAAATATACTATTATTTATACTGTTTTTTTTAACTGCCTATATATGATACTTTTTGGAATAAAAACCTTCAGTTTTAAGATTATTAAAAAATCCAAAATAAAATCTATCTTCTTAATCGATGAAAAATATATTTCATGCTGTAGAATATTTTTAAAATATTTAGGCACTATAAAAATATTATAAATTAATATATTTTTTTTATAAATTGTCCTCCACGTTTCAAAAACAGATTAATGTTTCTTGTACTTTTGTATGACTCTTCACCAAAAATCCCATCATTAATTTATTCCTCAACATTCAACAACCCTTTTCATTGTAGTGTCATAAATCAAGTCAATGTCAGAGTACAATAATGCCGAGGCACTTGGTATTTGGAAGGATTTTAATTAAGGCCCTAAGAATTTGTATTGTTAAAGAACGTATGCGAAACTTTTTTGGGTAACAATTCATTATATAAATAATAAATATATGACTAAGAAATACAGAAAATTCAATGAAAACTAAACTTTCAAGTGTTTACTGAACAGAGTCGAACGAGAAGTCTACAAGTTTACGAATTGATTAAAGTCGATTAAAGTAAGGCTCTACATCGTCAGTAGCAGATAGCAATCTAAGTAAATAAATCTTAATATACAAATAGTATTGGTAAGGCAGTAGTAGCCCAGTGCTGTCGCTTGGGAAACCGAGTGAGGGTTCAAATCTCAGGTCTCGCACCTCTGATATTTCATGTGCGTGCAAATCATTTCCAACATGATTACCATTTGTCTTACGGTGAAGGAAAACATCGTGAGGAAACCTACATGTCTTAGAGAACCTAGCAAGTTTTCGAAAGACATAATTCGTTGGCTTACTATTACAAGGTTCTATGTTAATTTAATGAAGTTTAGTAATTTTTACATAGAACTTCGTTATTTTGCTATCGTAAAAAAAACAACATAGAACTATGTAAAATTGAATATTTTGTAGTTATAGTGCCGCTATCTAGTGGTTTGTTTTTGCAAAACTGTAGCTAATGACACATAGAACCTTATAGCATTAATAACTAAATAAGTACTAAAATTGTAACAAAGAACTTTGTAATAGTGAGCCAACGAATTATGAAGTCCGCCAATCCGCACTTGGCCAGCGTGGTGGACCACAGTCCACATACATCAGGCCATAGCCTAATCCCCCTCGTATTGATGGGAGGCCCATGCCCAGCAGTGGGACACAAAGGGCTGAACACCGGCTGACACACATCGGTTAGTAAGGCAGGTAACGATAGAAATACTTATAAAAGGTGCCTACTAGTATACTTAGATATTTTAAATAGGTTTTAGTTAAGTAAGTTATCAAGTGTTAATGTATTTAAGGGCAAGGATTCAAACTCACATGTTTCATTCATTCAGTATAACACGCATTTTCATTATTGACACGCAAACATTGAATTTTTGAGCAAGTCAATCTGGTACGTTATTTGGTATGCGTTTCAGTTCGTTAGGTAAATAAAACGTTGAGTGAATGCCTCAGTCGTATTTTATTTTCACATCCCAACCAATTTTAAAACACAATTTTCGTCAATATTTTACCATGATAGTTTCCAAACTACGTAAATTAATGTTACATAATATTATTATGGTAAACAAAAAAATACGCATGCGCCGATTTTATTTATTTTAATACTTTTTATAATTTACAAAGCACTACACACTTTTTTTTTAGTTTAAGAGACGAATAAAAAGTCAATAGAATAAAACTCGTTTAAACTATATTCGTGTTAGTATTATACCAGAATAAGTCATAAATAAAGTGAATGAGTGATAAATGTTGTTTAGAAACAATTGCAATAAATCTCTTCGTGTGAAGAGTGATTCTTCAGCCGGTGGTGGAACTTTTCCAATATTGAAACCGTCGCCATGTAAAAACATTCGCAAGATGGCTGCCGTATATCAAGCACGCCACGTGAGTGCCTATTTGATAGTCAAATGCTGATGACAAACGTCGAGAACTTATAACTTTTGCGATGCGACTCAATAAAAATGCCGCTTATTCATAAACTGATAACTTATAATTTCAAAATTATACTAAATTTTATACTAAGAACGTAACAATCACTTGAAAACTAAAGACTAAATACATAGAGGCATGATATATCAGATTTCATTAAATATTTATCACAGTTGTAATAATAATTAAATTTATCTATACAGATAAATAAAATTTAAGTGTTTGTTTGTAATGTCAAAATAACAGCTTTTTTAAAGAAAAAAAAACATTGTAAAAATGTTTGTCTGTCTGTTTATTCCGGCTAATTTCTGAAACGGCTGGACCGATTTTGACGGAATTTTCACTAGCAGATAGCTAATGTTATAAGGTGTATGTTAAGCTACTTATATTTTAGAAAAATAGAATTAGGGTTCCGCTCAAAAAAATTGAAAAGTGCCTAGGAACGCACCCGAGCGAAGTGTAAGTCGCTAGTTCAAAATAAATTCTTGCATCAAGTTCATATTTGTATTTCACCTATGCTTATAATTTACTAGTTTATATTTTAAAAGATAAATTAGTTAATATAACTCTATTGTTTGAAATTGATAATCAATGTAAAATAGGCAAAAATAGAATGATGAGTGATTTTAAAAGTATCATTATTATAACTAAAAATGTTAAATAAGTATATAAAATTAAATTACGCTCCAAATGTTTACTGTTTCAATTTGTTTCAAAATCTCTATTTATAATATAAATTACAATATAACTAAATAGAAAACTTTCTACCAACATCTGTCCAAAACATCACAACTTATGTCTCACAAATTGTTTATTTTATTCACATACTTCACTTACTTTCATATTTATTTACATACAGTCAAAACAACGCAAAGCAGCGTACTTTCTCAAATATAATAAATTTGAAAATAAGATATCTATATCTATAATAAAATTGTAACTAAGTCGAATCTGTACATTAAATATTTATTGGAAAATCTAATTGAAATAGACATTATTATCGATACAGAGTCCTAATCTATAGTTTTTAGAATTTTTGTATGTCTGTCTGTCTGTCTGTTACCGCATCACGAGAAAACCACTGGACAGATTTTGATGAAATTTGGTATGATGATAGCTGGTTATCCGGGTCAACATATAGGATACTTTTTACCGCGGGAAAATATCTCATTTCTGAGAAAAAATACAAAAACTGCATTGTAAGAGTATTCAGCCCTTTTTAACGTCACACTGCTGGGCACGGGCCTCCCTTTAGTAGGTACAAGGGGAATCAGGCCATAGTCCACCACGATGGCCAAGTGCGGGTTGACTTGTAAGAGTATACTACTATGTATGTGCAACCTAAGAATTTGGTTTTTGGTCATCGAACGCGGGCGGAGCCGCGGACAATGCTAGTAATTTATAATGTAACTAGATACAAAGGTAAATAAAAAAGAGTATCGATCGTGATCTGTCATAGTGGATTCTAGCGTAAACTCAACAAATATATTTAACCTATACAATACGTGCCCGAATGTCGTATTGATATTGTTCTAAACTGAGCGTCGTAAAGTTTTCCAATATCCGAACAGTGTCGAGTGCATGCAAACAAATTACATCAGGAATTCACCGGTTAGCGCTCAAATTCATATTCCTAGACCGTCTTAGTTCAAACTAGTACAATTGGGAAGAAAATATATAAATCACTCAAGTAATTTATACAAGGAAACGATGTATTCGAGACACTAAAATATGGACCCCTCCAACTTTATTTTGTTGAATGAAAATTCCTAGAAATAGGATTTTAAATATTCTTACTAAAACTGTTCTAAACTGAACTTCCTCGAAAATGCCAGAGATAACACGATATACTTTTACTTGTAAATAACAGTATTATTAAGAACAATTTTGCCCATCTGTACTACCAATAATTAACAGAATAATTAACAGATTAGAGATAAATCTAGAGACATGCCTACTAAATACCTATTTATTTGTTAAACTGATACTCTCCTGGTGAATTAGCCAAAATGAATTGCCTTAGATTAAGCATTCGGTTTTTACCTTATTGTACCCGAGGGTTGTCTAAGACTGTGGTAGTTTTGCTCTGATTACAAATGAAAACATCAGATCGAAGGGGGATTTTTGTTGTACAGATAAAGTCACATTGTTAGCTGGCTACGCTAATAATTTATTCTTTCAACGACAATGCTGTCTCCCCCGCTGCTTTACTGTGTGCACTTTATGCGCTGGTGATCCCTTAAGGCCAATGTATCTTTTTTTAGGATATTCTAACTAAGGCACGAGATATAACGAAGTGAATAAATTAATTTGTTTTGAGTCATTAAGCTAGCGATTTAACAGTTTGTTATTTATGATGTGGACTTGCTCATTTAAAAATTATAATTATAGTAAATTCATATAATATGGTAGAATCTAAAGCAAAAACACAAAAAAAAATATATATATAAAATTTTTGGTCTTTCAAAATAAAATCAAATTGAAAGTGTGACAATGTAATAAACTAAGTACATCGTATCGACAGCATACGCAAATACAAGCTGTGGGATTAACCAATAATATTATTTAATATGTAAATCTCGTTTTAAAAGCCCCGCCATGTTTAATGTTTCCATTTCGATTCGATCATTGGGCCAGTGCCAGTCATGTTTATTGATGAGACAGACTGATTGGCAGATGCAATTTCATACGAGAAAATTATTTTTGTAACAAAAATTCGGAATCTATTCAATTATATCTTTTCTATATAGCCACCGACATTTTTATTATATCTACCAAGTTCTACTTTTTCTATAATGTTAAAATAATCCTAATCTTTAAAAGTAACATCTCAGAAAACCAATAAAAAACAAATTCTGCAGCGTAATAAAAGTATACAAAGAAATCCCAATGGGAGAGGAAAGTAATTGTGACTGGAATCATCAATCAGATAACGTTGACTAGAAATGTTTCACAATATCTATACGAAGATAGCTTAGACGGTGCTTATTCTACACCAAAATGGCCGCAGACTTTTGGCGTGAATCACTGAAGCGCATAATTGATAGAGGACACATCCTTTGTGTAGTGTCTAGCAGTACTTTCCCAAATATTACATAATTTATAAATGACTACATGTTGCTAGCTGCTTTGCGTGTTGACTTTACTTTGCAGTAAAATTCAAGTTCAGTCAATCTATACACACATACTAAGAAAATCCATGTCCAAACTAATATTATAAATGTGAAAGTGTGTTTGTTTGTTTGTCCTTCTTTCACGTCAAAACTGAGTGACTAATTGGCGTGATTTTTTGTGTAGAGATACACGGAGGGCTAGAGAGTGACATAGGCTATTTTTTACCGCGAGAGATTATCTAATTCCAACGATAAAACACGTTTTAATACAATTAAAAAAAAATTGATCAGAATTACTTGAAACTTGGTATTAATGCTCTGCAATAAAATTAAATAAATACGTGTTGTAGCATTTTTCGATATTCACCCTATAAAGGGGTAAAACTGGGAGTGAAAGTTTGTATGAAACTATCCTTTTAGAGATTTTTTTGTAGTTTTAGCGCGAGCGAAGCTGCGGGTTCTACTAGTATACAATAAACTTACACTATCGGCTACTTATTAGAACGTACGTTCAAACAATAGCGAGATACTTTCCTGAGATAGAAAAATAAATTTCAATTCCAAGTATTCTAACGTAGTGGCATGTAAAATAAAGTAACGGGCACACTTTTAAATCTCTAATGTAAGCATGAATCTTCTTTAGTCTGCCTCTTTAATTAAATTGTAAGACCTTTTTATCTTAATTAAATTAAATTATTCACTATAAAAGGAAGGCTGTGGTTCAAGAAACTTCTATTTAATACCTACATATTATTTTTTTGTAAAAACAACATTCATCTACCAGATGTATTGTATCTCTTCAAACGTTAACAGACGAAGTAGCGCATACAAAGAATGGACAAGTGGCTAATGCCCGCCGATCTTCCTAAATCCAGTTACGGCAATAAATCTCTTAAAATAGGATTATTAGTTATATGGGTAAATTGATTGGTTCATCCTAGTTCGTTAACGGAACAAAAAACAGTTTGCGCATAAAATATGGATAGGGTCAGAATCCCACAAATTTTCTCCCCTATATTCTCGCCAAATTACAGGCACTTCTCTTCTTTTATAGTGAACCCTCGGAGGAAATGCATTATTCGCATGCTATATGAACCATAAACCTATCTAACTATAAGGCAAAATCAAAAATCATCGGGTCACAAAGTGTTTTGGATGTTAAATTGCTTGAAAAACTTTGCTTCGTCATAAAGTTACTAATTTAAAACAAAATGACTTGGAAAAGTTCTATTAGATAAAGGTACATTTATATATATTAAAATAGCATACTATGGTTTTTATAAAACTATTTTTATTTAAACATTCGGTTTGTACGGGCTAATCTCCAAAACTGATGGACCGATTTAAATGAAATTTTGCATGGTGGTTACCTTAAGTCCCAGGTAAACGTTTAAGATACGTCTTTTTATCCCGGAAAATTAAAGAGTTCCCACAGGCTAGTTAAAAAACTATAGTAACTTATACAGCTTAGTACACAAAAACTACTGATTGGATTTTAATGAAACTTTACAATAATATAAGTTCATACATGAGAATAACAAATAGGATACTTTTTATCCCTGAAAAATTTACGGTTCCCGTGGATAGATTTGTTTTTGTTTGTTTGTAATGTATTATGTACACAGTATATACCCCTAAACAATAGTTTAAAAAATTTGTCCGTTTGTATAATTGCCTGTATGTCTGTTGGCCTGGTTTTGTGTGCGCGTTTCTCGCGAAAAGTAATGAACCGATTTCAACGAAATTTGGTAAAGTGATAACTTATTACTCGAGTCATCCTTTAGGATACCTTTTACTTCAAGAAAATCTTTGTTTCCCACGGGAAAATAAAATAACTGGTTTATCGAGTCCTCCCTAGAAACCTCCCGCTGGCTAAATATTACTAAATTTAATAAGTTGTGTGTGCCATAGATTTGTTTGCAGAACAAAAGGCTCGGAGAGTTAAATTATACTTTCAATTTGCAATACAATACTCGTAATATACTAAATTGATTTTTATTTTTAATCTTACGTTTTATTTCAGACCCTTTATTTTTTTTTATTTTTTTTACGTTGGGAAATGCATTTACGCACGAGGTGTGGGACTCACCGGCAAAGCCAGTACTACCCACTAAAACCCAACAAAGCTTTCCCCCGTCTTAATGGGGCGTCGCAGGGTCGCTTACGCATTCAACTACGACGCCCCGACGGCAGGTCTGCCGAAGCAGACCACAACAACCACGGGGTTGCTCCAAGGTCCACTCTGCTATCAGAGAAGTACCAGGAGCAACCCGCATGGTACACCGCCCTCTAAAGAGGGCCACCTCCCACTGCCCACCGAAGTGGACCACCTCCCTGTGCGTTTCTTGGCTTCGCGCCCGGTTGGGTTGCCGGGCACTACTGAGCCCCCCCACCACGACAAGGTGAACACACGTTGGGGGGGTTTATTTCAGACCCTATCCTGTGCTATCCTAAATAATAAATATGTCCTACACGTCCATGTACGTACGTACTTTTGTAAACTACTAAAACGCGCTGCTTCGCCCACGTTCAAAATACAAAAAAAAAACATATTCTTCTTTCCCTTCCCTTTACAATAATATATGAAAATCTGCCCGGTTTATTGACATTTATGATTACTGCTCCGCTCTCTTGGGTAGTAGCATGATTATATATAGCCTATTAGACTTCCTCAATGAACAGGCTATCTAACGCAAAAAGAATTTGCGCAATCAAATCGGATTAGTAGTTCCTGAGATTAGCGCGTTCAAACTAACTAACAAACAAACAAACTCTACCTCTTTATAATATCACTATAGATAAGGCTTATATATAATATAGGCTTAACACAGAAAGAGCAACACTAGATAGGTTCTTATGGCGTTCTTTTCGGAAGGCGTGTGTCCATTAGTGGGCGTCTGATGGCTGAAATGACGATGATGATAAAGGTAAAAATATAAGCGGACGGGGGCAGCATTTTTCAGTTTTTGCCCCGCCTCGAAAAAATTGAAGATCCGGGCTGGCATTTAGTTATGTGACCTTGGCCGATAGGAATGTGCTTTAAAAAAAATAAAAAAGGGCGCGGATATTCATTTGTTTTCCCGCGCTTTTACACAGATGTCGGTACCACCCTGTAGTGACTAGTCACGAATTGTTTGTAATTCTAAAATTATGGTTATAAATTATGTAACTCACTGGCGATCATAAAAGTACTGAATAAAAGAATATGAGCAAGGAATATCTCGAAGTTTTATTAGGGATCCTACAGTAGTAAAGACTCCTATTTCTAAAATGAAAAAACATTTAATATAAGATTAGCAAAGCTATTTAAATTATTGTAAAGCTCCGACGTAACCACATTATTTTCATTACATTCAAGAGAGTAACCACGAGTACATTATATATGTAATGAAATGCATCGTCAGGATAGTCCATCTGGGACCACAGCGCTTCCAACAACTTTCCAAAAACTTTTCTGATTAAAACCACAACCGCAAACATGTACTGAATAATTAACTAGGAATTATTTACTGCCACTCGTATTTCTATAATTTTATATAATAATAATCTATACATATAATAAAATTTGTAACTAAGCCGAATCTGTATATTAAATATTTTTTGGAAAATTTTATTGAAGTAGACATTATTATCGATACAGAGGCCGAATCTATAGTTTTTAGAATCTGTCTGCCTGTTACCGCATCACGGAAAAAACACTGGAGGGATTTTGATGAAAATTGGTGGTGATAGCTGGTTATCCGGGTCAATATATAGGATACTTTTTACCGCGGGAAAATATCTCATTTCTGAGAAAAAATACAAAAATCGCAATGTAAGAGTATACTAATATGTAAAACCTAAGAATTTGGTTTTCGGTCATCTGAACGCGGGCGGAGCCGCGGGCAATGCTAGTAATAATATATAATAAAAATAGTGGATAAATCTATATTTAAATAGGCAAAGATAAAACAGCGCAGTAACTTTTTCTCGTTTATTTTTCAACAGATTTTCGTTATTTTTTTTTTTGTTTATTAGCTGTTACCGAGCTAACGAGTGCTATCTGTAAAAAAAATTGGAAACAGATTTGTTATATAGATAGGTAAATTCTATTCATGTAATATATAAGTTTTTCTCAAATTTTCAATAATTATAATCGGTTGATTTTCGACCACTAGGCGATCACTAGTTACTACCACCTATAAACCACCTATGTATGTAATAAGACAGTGGTCGATGATTCGACTACAATATTGTGTATGAATTTGGTAGAATTTTTCCCTTTTTACGCAATGAAATACTCTTATCACCTACATATATATATAACTAGCATTGCCCGCGGCTCCACCCGCGTTCAGGTGACCAAAAACCAAATTCTTAGATTTACATATTAGTATACTCTTACATTGCAATTTTTGTGTTTTTTCTCAGAAACGAGACATTTTTCCGAGGTAAAAAGTATCTTATATGTTGACCCGGATAACCAGCTATCACCATACCAAATTTCATAAAAATCCCTCTAGTGGTTCTTTCTGTGATGCGGTAACAGACAGACAGACAGACAGACAGACAAAAATTCTAAAAACTATAGATTCGGCCTCTGTATCGATAATAATGTTTATTTCAATAAGATTTTCCCAAAAATATTTAATGTACAGATTCAGCTTAGTTACAATTTTATTATATGTGTAGATGTACTGAAAAGACTATGGTCATAGCGTTGCAAACTCTATTTACTCTTATAATAACAGTATAAACTACGATACAATGTTAGTAATTCACTTAATAATTATGGGGATCAAAAGATCAATTTTACCACTACTATACTACATTATTTGCTTTATCTATTTTAATAATAATAAACTGATCTATTTATATATTACATATGTAGTATATAGAAACGAAATATTACTCGCTCCATGTTTAACTGATACATCACGAAACCTCAAAACTGCGAATATGATCTTACGCAATATTTTATGGAAAATATTATCGCCTATTTACATAGATTTTTTACATATATTTTGAATTTCTAGATAAATTGAAGCAAAATTGATTTCACAAGCCAGAAAACTGCCATTTGTTTTTTGTTCAACCGTCTAAAAAAACAAAAAAAAAACGTCGTTTGAAAATAGACTATTTGGCTAATTACAACGATGACGACTCCAAGAATTACTTTTTAACCAAATAGATACATATATCAACTTCAAAGGAACTTTAGAAGTTATTATTATATTACTACTAGGATTAGAAAAGATTTTTCATGAAATATCCATTGTATAAACTATGCACTAACAAAACCATGAAAATCAGATCTAAATTGGCGAAGTTATCGCGTAACAAACACACAAAAGACTACGCCCGGAATGAGTATTGAGTACCTCCTCTTTTTTAAAAATCGGTAACTGGTGGTGAATGTAAATAAAAATTCATTTAATAAAATAAATTGGAAATGTTAATTAAATTTAATTATTAGCGTCATGATGCACAGCAATAAAACCATCAAACAACGATTGTAACTTCGGTTCGAGCCTGAGTTCAGCACAGTATCAATTCTAATTTCAGACCCACTCAAGTTTGTCTGTTAAATCTCCAAAACATTACGTAGGTAAGTCACACCGGCCATCTAGCGCGTTATAATTGCTAAAGTTCACCGTAATTTCTTTATGAAATTTCGTCCCAAATATCTTAATTAAAGGGTGAGACTTTCGCAATTACGTTACAAAGCAGACATGCTCTCAAAATTTAATGAATTGTAACAACTTGCCACAAACTTACTATATAATTTGCAGTTTTACAAGGGCTGAAGTTACGCTAAAGTAGCTACAACTCTATATGTACTTCAAATCTCCCTCAACTTTTTTATGATATTTGTAAAAATTATAAGCTATATTATGAATATTTGTTTCAGAAATGTTGTCTACAACCTCAGTTTGACTGACCTTACGGAACAGCGAAGATTAGTGTGGTACTCATCAGAAAATGACGTCCAAATGTGTGTCGTCAAAGGAAAAGATGAGGTGAGGACATCAAAAATTTTGCTTACTTTGTAAATAAACAAATTTTAATATGCGTGATTTAACTTTAAAATATTTTTACACAATGTTAGGGAATATTCTCTGTTGATTATATTACAAACTAATAAACTGTCCCCGTTTCGCTCAGGTTTGACGACTCAGTGACAAAACATCGACTTAAGACTTTCCTTTACTTTCAATTAATTTAATATGTTTTGTTTATTTCTGTATCACGCAGGTTATAAATAGCGTTAGGTACGGGTCCCTCATATTCTATGAACTATATAATTTATTGAAATATATTTAATATACATTTGTAATAATTTTTTAAATAAATATGTTGGAACATTAAAACACAGCACCATCTAGTTCCGTGGTAAGCTACGAGGCTTGTGTTATGGATACCAGATAGTTGATACATTACACATATATAACTTTAAATACATACATATTATAAATATAAACACCCATGACTGGAGTACAAACATTCGTGCTCATCACACAAATGAATGCCCCCAGCGGGACTCGAACCCGCGACCGCCGGCACAGCAAGTAGGGTCACTACACACTGAGGCAAACGTGTACATCTAAATTTAAAATATTGTTAAAAATTTTGTAAAAAGTCATTTAAGCTCGTGGCTGGAAGCTGAGCTTTATGTTTGCTAGTAAATAATTAATTCAAGAATATATAATATGCATTTATCTGATAAAATAAAATATTCACCTTATACAATACCAACATTACTTACCTTGGAGCGTAATTGAATTTGGGGCTAGTACTAGCATATGAAACAAGACCGTGTTCTGTGAACATCTACCGAATACCGGCAAATTAAAATGCCAATCGAGCGGAAATTCGTTCGTTGAACATTGAAATAGCAAAGCATTTTATTTAACTAACGTTAATACGAAATGAAAATTTTGGAATAGATATTTAAATGCACAAAGCTAAATGAACAATCAGGATAAAATGTATAGCATCGAATGATTTTAAAAATTAGAATAATATCCTTTTAAATTTCATTATATAAAAATAAAGACAGTGAACGAACTGTAAACAGTGTTCCAAACGTTTACTTACTTCGAAACAATGTCCAATACAATGCGATCCTTAGGTAGTATCGGATTCCTCACCAACATCTCACGTTGATCTGCAAGTAGATCAGGCTTTTGGTGGCTCGAACGGAATTCATGCCTCGATTGCACTGCAAGAGACGTGCTACGACTAAAGACACACTCTAAACTAGACCCAGCCTAAGTAAATTTCCATTTGCATTATTAGCATCAACGAAATTGTGAGTAACAGCTTTTAATGAGTTTTAACCGTTGAATTTAAAAATAGGAATAAAGTTATGGAATTAATAGCACCTCCATTTATTTAGATTTAAAATCCTAAGCAGAAGACCAAGTTACAAAACCTTTCAAATGGACGGTCTATTTAAATTCTGTTAAGGATCTCGTGCTCGGAGTCGTAGTAACTGGTCGATAGACGAACAAGTGTGACTCCAAAATAGAAACTTGCGAGGTTGTTTTATTCTGCTTCAGTACATATATAATTTAGAATGAAACTATTCTACCAATATACATTTTATTCAATATACTAATACCTACGTACTATAGTATGTGATTTAAATAAATTTAAAAAAGTACATAAACATATTAATTTGTAAAAGTCTATTAGAATTTTTATTAAATATACTTTTTTTAATATGAAAAAAAAATGTAAAAGTATATTTTGATTTCATTTTTGATTTATTATATGTTGTGTAATAGCTACGAATCTCGCTATGTGTATGTATGTATGTCTCCGACTGCATAATACTATAAGTATGTTCCTTCGTCAACTTTTTTAGTTCGCTTTTAAGCAGTCGTTTTTTTTTGTAAATTATGTTTTTTTGCTTGCTTGTGTGTTTTGTATAAAGTTAAGTATATTTATAATTTTCTTTTATGTACCTATTATCTTATTATGTAACATTATAACATATAAAATTAAATAAAATCAGCTAGTTATAAAATCGTAAGAAATGTGACAAATATGATATACCTACACCTAACACAGCAAAAAACAGTTTGAAAATGAAGTTGACCTCATGTAAAGTGTTAGTATCTCCGTTGTATGAAAACGCCATAAATCCTTCGTGTCAACATTAATAGTGTAATGGGAATGGCGAATGCGTTTAATAGCGGTCCACAGCTTGCGTAACAGCTGACACTTGAGTGCGGATACACTAGGTAGACCATTAACAAGAAGGCAAATTGCTTAAAAGAATACCTACATGGCTGATACATTGAATAAAAATATTTTAACAAAAAATAAAAACCGACTCCAGGCACTAAAATGTAAAAAATAACTAAACGGAGGAAAAATTTTATTGTTAATTTAAAAAAACCGCTCTACCAATTTCGATAAAATTTATATGGAACCACCTGGGAAGTATAACCTTTAAAACAAAAAAAAATCCAAATCGGTTCAGGCGTCTTCGAGTAATCGGTAAACATACATAAAAAAAGAAAAATGAAGATTCAGACGAATTGATAACCTCCTCCTTTTTGGAAGTCGGTTAAAAATATCAAGTACTCTACTTGATAGTTTTAGATAAGGCACAGCTCTATTTGAAACTCTGTTTATGATTGATGACAAACTTGTATGAAAATATTTATGATTAAAACCAAAATATTTAGGACTAATAAATATAAAAATGTTAGTTTTGTATATATGTAAAGACATTCAAATTTCTGATTTGACCAACGGGTTTATCGTTCTATACTTGAATGTATATGTTTTATGTATAATTTAAAAGAAGTTATATCTATCTAAGCAATAATATTGTTTAGATGAATAATTAATATTTTTTAATTTTTAATATTCTTTAGGGTTAAGTATACATTATAATAATAGCAACACTAAATAATATTAGTAATTAATAAAGTTTTTTCAAAATTGTAATATTTATAATAATATCAGCAAAAATTAAATAAATAATATTGCTATATTTAATTATAATATTTATAAAAAAAATGTTTAGAAATAAAAATCAACAAATATTGTAATACTTTATTGCCATTTTTTAATTTTTGATATCATTTTTGTAAAATAGTGGGTAGGCACCGTCTGTAACAAGTAGGTATATATGTTTGAGACGTCTATAACCTTAGTCTCTCCCGTGACCATGATTGCTGTAAAGCATTTGAAACGTCGGGAACCAAAAATCAAAATAAATCCGCGAAATAATCCGAAAAGATAGTTTTATTTAAAATATTTATATGTAATAGATACGAGTACTATTATATTATACACTTTACTTTATATTTTATTTATATATTTATTATATACTTTAAGAAATCGCAAATAGTTATTTTTACTATATATATTCTATCACGGAAAATGTCAATATAAGACCCGTTATTTTTAGAGTGCAATATTGAAGTCAATGAATTTCATTGAAGGAAACTAACTTCAGTGAATAGTTATCACGTAATTCATGAATGTATTTGACATTTTCGTCATAACGATAAACACTTAAAATGGCGGTGCAGCTCGCCAAACGTCTCTGATGCATGCAAATGTACTATGAAATGACAATAAATTGGCCTACGATAGCACGTTCTACTGTTTTAGTACTGTTTATTGGTTAATAGTGCTTAAAGCTAATAGGTGATGGTTATTGAAGTTCCGAGTAAATTATCTTAAAATGAGCTTTTGTAGATCTTATTAATACTCGAACTTATATTTCTATTACTAATTTAAAAACTCAAATTCAAAAACAAGTATGAATAAGAACATATGAAATAAATATTTACAAAAATACCAACGACATGCATTCGCTCAAGCTCTACAACTTAAATATACTCACTAGTTATTGAGCAACTTTTAGCAACATGTAATGATCCTCCAAAATCGTAATATACAGAGATATATGTAGTTTATTTAATTCAATGATAATAGCGCTGAGAAATAGACTTTTTATACTCAAATAAGCAGTTCCGGAGCTCACTCCCTACATCTATACTCAGAAACACTGCTATTTAATAACTTCTTAAAATAACATATAATATTATTCCTAGTTCCTACCTTCCGTCCGTCGCAAACTGCCTAATCTCTGTTATATCAACTTAATATACAGTGCTTGTCTTCATTGTCGGGATTATTGCCTCATAGGTGTCAAGACTGACATGATAATCTGCATAAGGCCTGTATAATTTAATATGCAGATAAAGTGATATTTGCGAAACTATACATATTTATGTTTGTGTATCTTTTAATAATGATCTAGCATCATAGGATTTTCTTAGTACATTAATTTGGAATGAAGTGACTCCAAAGTCTTTGTCGAGTTACTCGCTTCGCACGACATTACTGAAAAATAAATCTATCCCACGGGAACCGTACATTTTTCCGGGATAAAAAGTGTATGTGCTATTCCAGACTATATAATCTATCTCTGTGCTAAATTTCGTCCAGATCCATTCGGCCGTTATGGCGTGATTGAGTAACAAACATCCATCCATCCAAACTTTCGCATTTATATTATATTAGGTCTTAGTTTAAAATAACTTAGATCATTTAATCAAAACTTAATTTAAATCAAAAGAATCTCTCTCAGTTCTTCTTAGCATATATAAAGACATTTAGGGTTCAATTATATAAAAAAAGTTATGAATTATTTTATATAGACAAAACAATTTTAAGAGAATGATTTCACGATAGATATGTCTTTAAACCTTTCAGTCATGAACGAATTAACCACTGGACCAGACATATAAGCGGACGTACCTTTAACGGTCATGTCAGTAACCAGGGAATTTTAGCCTAGGTCGTTTGTTTTTTGTATCAGTCTCAAGCACTTACTTGTCAACAAAACATCTCCCAAAAATGACTAAATGTTCTGTTAATTGGTGTAAAAACTATAACGGCGGAAGCAGCACTATTTCTTTTCACTTGTAAATACATTATTTTATTACATTTATTGTTATTTATCACAAAATTTAATTAAATGTAAAATAAAATGTCATATTATCCAACTATGTTAAATATAGTCGATATTTCTATGTATTGTTGACATCTGACAACCATCATAAGCGGGCTGGATTATACCATTCAGAACAAATGACAAAACTGTCGAGTGAGTCCATTTGACATCGACTAGTGCTTGACAATGTCGAAAAATATATCGATATTTGACGAAATAACTGAACGAATTGTGTTATTTGTACAGTACAATAACATAAAATACTTTTATCACAGTATCCCACAATTTGATGACAATAAATTTATAAAAATATTTTCTAAATCAAATAAAAATATAAATGCAATAATTATAATTAGTATGTGTACTTAATTTTTTATTTTATACCACATTTATATACTTTGGAATATTATTCCATTGTAATAATAATAAAGATCATTTTATTTCAACACATAAATTACACAAAATCAAACAATAATGTTTTAGCACTAAACTTCTGGGTTGGCGATTTGTAATAAAACACTTTACCACTTGCATTAATTATTTTACTTTCACGATCCAATACTCACTTTTTCACAATTTGCAATCACTTTTTCTTTTTCCTAATTTCACAAATGTTTATTAATAACTGAGCAATATTAGGACAGTGTCACATTTTTATAACTACCCGAGACAATCAATTGCCAATTAAAATAGTTCAATAACAGAATCAACAAAATCACTTTATTTAATTAAATTAGCTTCATATTTTTTTTTATCTTTACAAAATAATATTTATTATATATTAATGGAATATACACCCGATATTCATTTGTTTATTAATATTATTATAGGCCAACAGTATGTTGCCATCAATGCCATCGTATTTATATAAATCAAAAATAATTATTATTTGACACAATATTATTGCCTCTTTAATTCATTTATTTTAATTTATTTTAATAAATACAGATATTTTAAATTAAAAGATGTAAAATATGATGACTATGCTAACCAATGTCTAAAATGTCATTCATTGGTTCATCGATATATGTATTTTATCGATTACGTTCAAGCACTAGAAATATTGTATTGTGTATCAGTGCTTATAATAATGTAATAAAATCTTTGTGTGCGTTATGCGTCACTTGGTTGAACTAGTTTTCATACATTTGTATTTTATGTCAGGTCCAGTCTCTAATTCGTCCATGCTTTCAGTGAATTAACGAAATAGACCCAATATTGCTAACATGTTTCCATTATCAATATTAGTATCTAGCAACCATTGATGCTCATACGTGTCTACCCTTAGATCTAATCAGACTTCAACTCAGTGTGCTCGAATAGAATTACAGACGGACATCTAGAGGTGTATGGCAATGCAAATGTAATCATATTCACGTTCATTGCTTGTGATCAGATGGAATACGCTCGACATGAGTTCAACTACATCTAAGGCTGATGAAAGATTGCATTTTTGTTCAATTCAAATCGCGAGTAGCTTGAGAAATGATGTTATTTGTATTTCTTATAAACCAGTTTATATATAGATAACTAGCTAGACTCAGTAATGGTGACAGTGTATTATTTAAATGGTTTTATGATAAAATAATAATATTATAATATTGTCATCCAATGGCATTCAAGAGAATGACGGCAATTTGATTTTTATATTTCGTACTATTATAATTCTAATACTTTAAGATGTCTACAAAAACGACAAAATATAATTTAAATCGACCTTTAAGTTAAAATATGATTTCCGTTTTCAAACGTTATTTTTCTATTCATTTTTTGGGTCTATCGATAACATGATTAATATTTATACCTATAGATTTTAATGATTTAGATAATTAAATAAAGAAATTATATTTTTCCTTTCATTTAGTGAAAGCCTACAACTACTTTCAAAACACCTATATGTTAAATCAAATAGTACTAAAAGGAATTTATTATTTAACACTAAAAAAAATCATTTTTAAACACAATTACGATTCTTCGTTCACATATTTCCGATTCTATACAGTGTACCGTTGAATTCGCACAAAACACAAAAGATAGAGTCATTTGTGTGTATCGGGTGGGTAATAGCGTAGAAGACACCGTGACTTCTCGTGAAACCAAGCCAAATTGCTAGTGACATGAGGTCTAGGAAAAACAAAGCGGTTTTCCTGTTTCGTATGTACCGCGTGTATCGTATTGCCCTATCTGAGGGTTATCTTTCTGAGCATCGTCGTGTCGCGGAAATAAATGACTTTTGCTTTATATTATGTTAATAATACTACGGATTTATCAAATTGTGTTTTTGATATAACTATAATTACAATGTGGGTGTTATATCTATACTATCTGTACTAATATTATAAAAAGGCAATGCAAGAGAAAATCAAAAAAAAAGTGTGTTAAAAAATGTTATGTTTGTTTAAATAAAAAAATTGAAATAATAGGAAAGATTTATTTTTTGTTTGTTTGTACCGAACAAGCTTAGAAACTACTGAACTGATTTAGAGAAGATAGTTTCAGGGATATAAAATAGTTTTTATCCCAGAAATCGTCCCTGAAGGGGGTGAAAATGGGGATGAAAGTTTGTATGGGGAAGCAACCTAGGGACGAACCCGAGTGCAGCAAGGGTAATTCACTAGTTATTCATATTTTAGCTATTTCTTATTATTATGGAGAATTTTGATTTCTTAGACGAAGTAAAACTCGGCGTTTTCATAAATTTCACTTAGCAAAGACCACTTCAATCGAACACAAAAATAATTTTATTTTTTATTAAACATAAATTAAAAAAAATACATTCAACGTTTTTATATATACGACTAAAAATTCGAAGCAAGATTGAGCTATCGAATTACACCTATCAACACACCACAGATGAGTTACCAAATATATCTGGCCCAAACTACCTTTATTAGAAAAAAATATTTTGCGTTTTTTTTAATTACTCCATCTACTTTAATTAAAAAAAAACGAAGCCTAAGAAGCACATGAAACACTTGTGCGTGTATTTCTCTCTATAGATAATCAATAGAAACATTCAATTCAAGACGTGTCCATAAAACAAATAAGCCGGGTACATGTTACTACGTCGATTTTCGGAGAAAACCATTGATCAATTATTGAATGGAAATACAAAGCTTTATAAACGAAGGAATTCTAACAATACATTCCATGTTACGCTATCGACGGACATTTCTCTATTCAGAATTTATAATGACTTTATTTTTTTTTCTTGTTTTTTTTTCATTTTGTAAAAGATTAATACTTTCTTAGATTTACGCGAATATTTGACATTTTAAATAAAACTATCTTTTCGGATTATTATAAAAAAAATATAAAAATGTTTAAAGTTATAAAATATTGTAAGGTACTTGGTGCAATTTTTCATTTTGTTAATTGTGGGTAGGCTGTCTGTAACAACTACACCTTCGAGACATCTAACACCTCAGTCTTTCCCGTGACCATGATTGCTGTAAAGCATTCGAAACGTCGGGAACCAAAATTCAAAATAAATCCGCGAAATAATCCAAAAAGATAGTTTTATTTAATTTGTAAAAGATTATTTTATATTCGACCTGAAGTATGAAATTTTTGATGTCCACGTTTTCAAAACAAAGAAAGAAAAACAATTAGAATATTTTTAATTAATGCAATCTACACACTTTCAAAAAGGTTTTAATAGATAATTGACTAATAACTAAATATTTTCAAAAACATTGTAGTATCATATATCATTTGCCATTTTTACAGGAGAGTTGCCAGAACTACATCCGCGTGCTGGTATCACTCGGCACGGGGCGCCTATTGGTCTGCGGCACGAACAGCTTCAGACCTTTCTGCAGAGAGTACAGCGTGCAACGCGACTCTTACCATATGGAAAAAGAGAAGTCCGGACAAGCAGTATGTCCGTATGATCCCGAACATAACTCAACAGCTGTTTACGCGGGTAACTATTATAATTCCTAACATTTAATTACAATTGAAGTGCGTTGTAGGCAGAACCATCTTGGGATGGATCTAATCGTTTTCCACCTTTTTTTCTTTCTATCTAAAAATCACCGTTTTGAATATTCGAAACAAAAATATTAGAAAAATCTACACAATAATCTGTGCATGCGATACGATTAATTACAAAACACCTGTAAAATGACGTAGGATTGAATATAAAGCAAAAAAAACATTCTCGCAATTAGACTCTGGGTGATGACATGTGACAGGTCACGGGGCACTAAAGCCGATTGCGCACGAATAAGCCTTAAATGAATGGGCGAAGAGCAACGGCTCGCACGATTTACGTGGACGTTAAGCGATTCACGGTCACAATTCAATCTTATGTCCGTATCCCTCATGCTTAATGTTAGGTTGAGCTTTAGTCCCTATATTACCTAACCGGTTTCGAATGTACCATGTGTGATCTATACATATAATGAAATTCTAACTGAGTCGAATCTGTACATTAAATATTTTTTTGAAAATCTTATTGAAATAGACATTATTATCGATACAGAGGCCGCATCTATAGTTTTTAGAATTTTTGTCTGTCTGTCTGTCTGTCTGTCTGTTACCGCATCACGGAAAAACCACTAGAGGGATTTTGATGAAATTTGGTATAGTGATAGCTGGTTATCCGGGTCAACATATAGGATACTTTTTACCACGAGAAAATATCTCATTTCTGAGAAAAAATACAAAAACTGTAATGTAAGAGTAGACTAATATGTATAACCTAAGAATTTGGTTTTTAGCCATCTGAACGCGGGCGAAGCCGCGGGCAATGCTAGTATATAATAATTTTGTAATTTCATAACACACGTAACGATATAACGGTGATTGTAACTATCAGATAATATAACGAAATTTCGTTCATAAAATACAAAGAAAAACTAAGCTAGATACAATATAAATCAACTATTTTCGGAAACAAAGCTATTATTAACAAACGACTTAATTAAACAACGCGCAGACTTTCTACAATAGGCACATATATTTTCGTATTCTCCCTCTCTCTCAACTTAATATTGATTTTATTCGATTGCCGTAAGTTTTTTACTGGGACATATAGTGAAGAGGCTATTATTCAAGTTTCGCGAATATCGTATCGATCATATTTTAACAATGGTTAAGGGCACATATGTGTTATAGAAACGTCTCATAGTCAGGAAATTGGGAAAGAAATCTTTTTTTATATGGAATGAACCCACTTTCACAGTCTGGTGGCGTACAATGGCCACTCATTGTTGCGTTGAAAGGGATCGAGTACGTTTTATAACGTGACAACTATACAAAAAATGACGTATGGACATTATAAAGTATTCGTATAAATGCTTGAAAAACGCGCAAGCATTTAAAATAACTAACTTGACGTGAAAAATAAAGACGCTTGATTGCAAATGTATAAATATAGCTGCTATTATAAATACAAATGTTTGTATGTGCACGTTTGTGATGCTTTCACGCTGAAATGACTGGCCAGATTTGAATGAACTTTGAAACATACAAATAGATTATGACCTGGACTAAATACTTAGGGTATTGTTAGATACTTAGGCCCTTAGGGTATTGTTAGGCACTGGAGAAAGCGAAATTCGTTAGTTACTAAATAAATCGTAAGATACATAATAAACCTTATAATAAAAAACCACGCATATTTTGCTTTGAATAAGTAACACGATGTTAGGAAATGACTGATTCATATATCATATACACTTAGCAAGACTTCTTGAAATTCAGCACTCCCCGAACATATTTATAAACAGAATAAATTATCCTAATAAGACATAAATCTCTCCTATAAGGAGAAAAGTCATAAAACATAAGAAGACGCAAGGACGTGCTACTGGTCTAAACACTCATAAATAATACGAGTCGTGACGAAAATCTCCAACGAATCCGGACTTGTTTAGTTAGTGAGATTTTTTGTTCCAGAGAAACCATACGTTTTCCTTGTTTCTCGAGCCCGTTCATTGTGCTCTGAAGTACACGAATATATAGCGAGATTATCCCAAACAAACAAACATAATTTTCTTGCCTACTCACCTTTGTAAGCGAAAATCATTTATTATTCGTTTCTTGGAACACGTTAACCTCCTATTATTGGTTACGGTCGGCTGAGCTTTAACGGACTATGGAAATAGTCAACATATACCTTAAATATTAGATAAAAGACCGAACGTAATGGAATTTTGGGAAAGTAATATTTATATTTTGAGCAAAATTAAATAAGTTTTCAAAAACGACGACATGATTGGCTCAGTTTGTAGTGACCCTACTTGCTGTGCCAGCGGTCGCGGGTTCGAGTTCCGCTGGGTGCATTCATTTGTGTGATGAGCACGAATGTTTGATTTATATTTATAATATGTATGTATTTAAACTTATATATGTGTAGTGTTGTAGTGTTGATCTAGAAAAGGCGTATGATAGGGTTCCCCGAGAGGTTTTGTGGTGGGCTTTGAAAGTAGAAGGAGTGCCTGCTAAGTACGTGGAATTGATTCGTGCTATGTACAGAGAGTCTAGCACTCATGTAAGATCGATCGCTGGGAACACCGAAAAATTCAGTGTCTCTGTAGGCTTGCACCAGGGATCGGCTCTAAGTCCATACCTCTTCCTGTTGGTAATGGATGCTCTGACATCGGACATACAGGGGGAGGCACCTTGGTGTATGCTATTTGCAGACGACATTGTATTGGTCGGAGAAGACGGGTGCGAGGTCCAGAGCAGATTGGAAAAATGGCAACAAAGACTGGAGAATGTTGGCTTAAAAATCAGCAGAACCAAAACTGAATATATGTTCTGCGATTTTGGCGGTCTCTCCAGTCCTCAAACCATTTCTCTGGATAAAAGAGCGATAACAGTCTGCTCCGACTTCAAGTACCTTGGCTCCCTCTTTCAAAGCGATGGCGAAATAAACCGGACTGTACAGCATCGAATCAATGCAGGGTGGATGAAGTGGCGGCAGGTAACGGGAGCAATTTGCGACCCCAAGTTCCCTATGAAATTAAAGGGACAAATATATAAGACGATCATCAGACCTGCCGTCCTATACGGATCTGAAAGTTGGCCCACAAAGAGAACGGATGAAAGACGCATACATGTAGCTGAAATGCGAATGTTGAGATGGATGTGTGGTGTGACTAGAATGGATAAGGTGAGGAATGAATACATTAGAGGGAGCCTGAAAGTTGCGCCAGTGGATGAAAAGTTGAGAAGCAATAGGTTATCGTGGTATGGACATGTGATGCGGAGGGAAGAGCAAAGTGTGGTGAAAAGAGTTTTGTGTATGGAAGTTAACGGGGACAAGAGAAGAGGACGACCAAAGAAAAGATGGATGGACTGTGTAGAAGAAGATATGATTAGAAAGGGAGTAAGCAGTGAAATGACGAATAATAGAGTAGACTGGAAGAATAAAACATATTGCGCCGACCCCAAATAAAAATTGGGACAAGGGCAGGAAGAAGAAGAAGATATATGTAGTGTATCAACTATCTGGTATCCATAACACAAGCCTCGTAGCTTACCATGGAACTAGATGGCGCTGTGTGTTAATGTCCCAACATCATATTTAATGTTATGGGGGTTATTTTGTCATGAGTTAAAAGAATCTATATGAGTTTAACGCTTACATAAAAACGTAAATCTTTAATGAGATAATTAAATAACATACTCGTTATACTAAAATAAAACATCTACACTGAAAGATGGGGGCTATTGCTATAAGATCAGGTCACTGATACAATTATCGCTGTACGTAAATATTAATAGAGCATTTTAGATTAAGACATTTATCAGTCTGGACGTTAAAATGTATCGCAGTATTGGGACTATCATTTAACAGGCGTCGCACGTAAATTGTATCGTAGTTAAAACGTACAGCCAATCTCTTTTAGTAAAAGTAAGTTTAATGCCACGAAAGTAAAAAAATGTGTATATTTTTCAACACAATTAGTTTGAGATGTAAAATTTTAAAATATCTATTCATTGCATTTGCAACGATCGTTTGATATTCGGGTGACAATAGAAAATATTTGTGTAATGGAAAGCGCTGTTTACGTAGTTCGGCACAATTCACCCTAAAATAACACTTAATGCAACAACGGTGAACATCATCAATTATCCTCCCTTTATACAATTTCTTTATGTTACATCCCCCTTGTAAATTTCTGCTCATTCATCATGAATACAAACATAAAAATGACAACCAAAGAAATATAATTATGCAAGTAGTATATAAATTTGAAGTGATTTAAACGTGGTATTGGTGAATTGAATAAGAAATCAGAAAAATTGTAAATACTTTTTAGTAGCTTTTACACGCCAGTTGCCACTCCGATAATAAATAGCCGATTTTGGTTTAATTCGAATCCTTTACGTGACAGTAAAAGTTTGACTAGAAATGGTTCAGTCGTTTCGAAATCACTGACACACTCCAATTTCATTTATAAGATATCTCTTGCAAAACGCGAATAAATGCGATTAACGGCCTGCTATTTGGAATATATTAAAAAGAAAACAATTGGCAAGATTAAAATACCAAATAAAAATTAAATTCTAGTACAATGAGTTATTATATTTAAAGCTAAAACTCTTAAATGTAACAAATAAATAACAACAGGTAGTACCTACTGTCAAACTACGGCTAGATCTAACATAGCAATACTAAATTCTCGCCGGAAGTTGCACTGAATTCTCTACCAATTAAGAGAGCATCGTTAATTACTATATATTAGTTGACTATTACTGCAATGGTTTTCTCTTAACGACTGAAGCACTGCAATGCGGTACATTGCAGGGCACAGACCACCACTATACATAACGCTATGGATTCAATTTATGCGGGCCATTTTGATATTTATCACAATATGCTAAAGTTCATTTTAGCGTGCAAAAATTTTCATTTTAACTTGAACACTGAAACAAAGGATGAAACGTATGGTTAGTAGGCAATTTCGCTGATATTTATGAGTCGTCATTGATATAGCAAATACGATTTGCAGATATTTTAATATTAATATTAACTATAAAAAAAACTAAAAGGAAAAAGTTATGACATTGTTTAGAACTCTATACTCGTTAACACTGTAAATGTTTATGCAGGCTTTGAAATACGATCATTGAGGTAGACAATCTTACTTATTTCCTTTAGTTCATTATGTGTTATTTTTGTATAGATACACATGCATTATTTGATAAAACTACTGCTTTTGTTTTTTTTTAATTTAACGAACTCTTGATGTGGTAGTCTGAGAATCTGTTTCCACGCTAGAGGTCAAGGGTTCAAATCCCGATTATACGATTTAAAGGTTTTGAAAGTATGTTTTAAGTTTGCTTAACAGACCCTCGATGCAGAATGCTAACGGGAATCGCTAAGACCTTATTTATAGGCAATCAAGCCTAACCACAGCGATAATGCGATATAAATCAAAAGTATTTATTAATCTATATATAAACAGGCAAAGACAAAACGATTCAGTAGCTTTTTCTCCTATGTTTGTCAATCGATTTATGTGTTTAGTAGCTATGGACGAGCTTTTGTGTGACCAATAAAAACATGCAATATTTTTTTTATTTGTATGTATAGGTAAATTCTATTTATATTATATGTTTTCCTCAAATGATGAATGACGATTACGCTTAAATTTCGACCAATGGGCGAACAATAGTGTAATATTGGGCTCCCATTGTATGTAATACTTATTTATACAGTAGTATAAAAGAAAGCTATAAATAAATATATAAAAGAAAGTATGAAATAATAAATTACGATCTCACTTACGAGTAATGTATGTATACATATCGATACCTTAATTGGCAAACCAGCCAACTCCATATGAGCAAATTTTTCAGGAGACACTTAAAACTTGACAATATTTTTGGTATACTTATTAACGAAATCTAAAACACCGTTAGTAGAGAACATAGTAAGCTGTTATTTTTGGTACTGTAAAATCCTACTAAAATACTCCTACTGAATTACTCTTGCGTATAATCTAAACCAAAAAATATTTTTTGACGAAATGTAGAGTTGGCTGGTTTGCCAATTAAGGTATCGATATACTAACTACTACTTTTTCATCCCCAGAGAATTACTGCCTAAAACTTTGAATTAGAACGTCGTCATTTTAATCAGAAAGAATATATGATCTTGGGAACATATCTTAAAAATAACTAATTTTCATACAAACTCCAACCACCCCTTTTTTACAATTTTATGAGATTGAAGTTTCAAAAAATCCTTTCTGAGCTAGCGAGATACAATATGAGCTACCTGGCTCAGACAATCATATAAATAACTTGCTTACATTAATTGATCTATCGTATAATAATAATAATAAATATTGGTACATTAACACACAGCGCCATCTAGTACCATGGCAAGCTACGAGGCTTGTGTTATGGATACCAGATAGTTGATACACTACACATGTATAACTTTAAATACATACATATTATAAATATTAATACCCATAACTGGAGTACAATTATTCGTGCTCATCACACAAATGAATGCCCCCAGCGGGACTCGAACCCGAGACCGCTGGCACAGCAAGTAGGGTCACTACCAACTGAACCAAAAAAAAGCGTATGAATGATTATAATCATGTTCTGGTGCTTTTAGCAACATAACACTGAAGTTAACTGCTTAATAGGTAATAATTAATCGTAACACACTCATTCGGGTCACGTAGACCCAATTGCAGATTATGCGGTATGTTAATGACTGTGGCTATTGAATTATCGGAATTCTGATTTTTGGATTCCCTATAATAACAGTACGTTAGACAGAATTTACTTCGTTCATAGAGAAAATTCGTCTGTCTAAACTGAGTTCACTTCTTTTTCTTTGTGAAAAAGACTAATAAGATGGGATTTCTCGCTTTTTTCTGTAATTTCTACTATTCGTGTAGAAATATTACTAGTTGGCCACAAAATTTTACCTCCACGCCCTTCTTACACATTTTAATCAATTTTAAACTATAAAATTCAAGTGTTTGACTTCTTAATAGGAGTTACCGCATATAGAAGCAGCTATTAAAGAAAATTATTTTATATTTGTAACTGCAATTGCCTATTCATCTGAATGTCTGAACGGTACGTTTAGTGGCAAAGTGGTAAAGGATTCGGACCAGAGACTTTATATCGTCGTAACACTTGAATAGAAATGACTACCGCCTGGCATAGTGATAAAATAAAGCATTTAAGAGTCATATTTTTAATATCGACTCACTCTCGCTTCGCTCAGGTTCGCCCCTAGCTTGTTTCCCGATACAAACTTTCATCCCCATTTTCACCCCCTTAAGGGATGATTTCTGGGATAAATGTGTCCTATGTCCTTCCCAGGGCCTCAGACTATCTTCTTACCAAATTTCATCTAAATCGGTTCAGTAGATCCAGAGATTACCCCCTACAACCTCAAAAAACTCACATACTCCCAAACTTTACCTCTTTATAATATTAGTATAGATATACTTACTATTTAGTTATTAACATTTTGTCTTTGTGGAAATCCAACCAAGGATCTTCGGGATACTTGGGCTAGTCTTAGTCAAACAGAATGCGCGTATCTATAATGGTTGTCTAACCTTTCAAAGCAAAATTGCTATAACAGAATTGGTTTTAAGTCTCATAAATAGCTAAATCTTCTAGAAATATTATACTTTTGCTCTACTTTTCATAAACTTTTATCCAACTTTTCAGACGCTGAGTTGTACTCGGGCACGGTAGCGGACTTCAGCGGCATGGAACCGATTATATACAGGGAGCCTTTGCAAACGGAACCATATGACTCTATGACTTTAAATGGTAATAAACATGATAACATTTTCATTTTTTTTTAAGTATGAACTACTCAATATTATATATACTTACATCTATACATATAATAAAACTATAGAGGTCGAATGCCTGTACATAGAATTTTTTTTTAAAACCGAGTCCAGGGGGATTTAAGAAGAGATGTTTAACAAATCTAGATTTCTTTCAATTATTTTGTTTCTCTGTCTGTTTATCTGTTTGTCTGTTTGTACGGGCTAGTCTCCGAAACTGTTGCACCGATTTAAATAAAATTTTGCATGGTGGTACCTTATGTCTCCGGTCAATATTTTAGGTTTCTCATCTCGAAGAGACTTTTATCGAGACTATTCATCTCGGAAGATTAAAGAGTTCCCGTAGGATAGATTTGTTTGTTGTTTATAAAAACTGTTAGGGAGCTTCTTAAAGTATTTTCACATATAGATGATAGAAGAAACAATCGCATTAAAAATGCTGTTCGAATTAATAATTAATACTGCCCATTTGAACTCAAAAAGTATCGCCCTGAATATTTTTAAAAAGTTTATATTTCAGAAAAAATGTAAAATTGCCGAATTTTTTCTAAGTTAGCAAACACTATATATACCTAATATAGCTATTTTTAGGCAGAAATACTGTATACCACACCGAAAAAAGTCATAAATATAATGTTATGGTAAAACAATATTGACTTCATTTACACTTTTTATGTAATCCATCCACCATTGGCCGTCAAACATACATTAGTCAATTAATTGAATTTAGAACGCGTTTCGGCGGGAACTCACATCAAGGCCATGATATTTGAAGCGACAGACGATAAATCAGATTAGGATCGTGTTAAAATTATCGACACTGCTGTGCTATAGTATTATTAGGGTTGATTCGCACATCGAACGTTGAAGAAATAATGATAAATTAAAAAAAAAAGTAAAACAACTGTTTTACTAAAAACTACAAAAATAATTCAGTAATAAATTAATATATTTTCACATTAACTAAAACTTTATTAGTTTATTATTTAATTAATATTATACTTTATAATATAGTTCATTTATGTTGACGTTTATCATATCAATATCATATTTTGTGTATTTAAAACAAAAAGAATTCGTGTCTTCCTCACAAAACGTGACACTGGCAGAATGGATTGCGTCTGTTAACGCAACTATAAGCCATTATAGAAAAAAAAAGAATAAACTAATATTGCTATTATTAACCTACTAAAAAATAATCCTGCTTTATTATATTGTCACTAACCATTAAGGCATACGATTTAGTTTAATTAACATTAATCAAACTGTGTAATAGATTTGCCAGCCCTGGATTAAGAGGGCTCTAGTAAATCACGTTAGTTTACATAATGCATCAATATCGACCTGTTTGCGACTAACGGTAATTATCCTGTCCACAGCCCCTGATTTCGTGAATTCATTAGTGCATGGCAATTTCGTGTACTTCTTCTTCCGAGAAACAGCCGTTGAATACATCAATTGTGGAAAGGTAAGTTTTATTTAACTGTAAAAAATGATAAGAAAATATAATTAAGGAATTTAATTGACATCTTTACTATATTTTAAGAGTATAGTAAAAAAAATATTTAGTAATCAAAACTTCAAAACTATAAAATAAGAAAAGAAATTAAAATATTAAATCTGTATATATTAATTAATTTTTATACCGATAATGATTTAAACTAATTAACATTTATTCATTCGCTCATCATTCATTCGTTCAGGCGGTATTCTCTCGCGTGGCTCGTGTGTGTCGCGACGATCGCGGCGGACCGCACAGATTCAAACAGCGATGGACGTCATTCCTCAAGTCGCGCCTCAATTGTTCTGTTGCTGGAGATTTTCCTTTCTACTTCAATGAAATTCGTAAGTACTGCAATTTGTTGAATCAATCTTTTCAAAGCACCATTTATTGTATATTGGTATTATTTGTTCACTATTGTGTATACTTTTCTATTTAAATAAAATATAAAAACTAAACATTTTCCTAACAAAAAATCAAATTAATGCCTAAAACATATTTTGTAGAGTTTTTACGGTACTACAATTCCTACTACATTTTTAAGCTTGTTGTGTAATTTTTAAAGGGAATGAAGGCTTTGCTTTATAAGAATATACATATTTAAATTAGTGGAAGAATTAAACTTTTTTTTGAAACTTACAGAATCAACAACAGAGCTCATAGAAGGCGTATACGGCGGTCTAAATGCCCAACTTATGTATGGGACATTCACAACTCCTCCAAATAGTATATCGGGTAGTGCGGTATGTGCTTTCAGTATGCAGGACATCGCTGATACATTCGAAGGAACATTTAAGGAACAGAGTGCAATTAATTCTAATTGGTTGCCTGTAAATAGTGCGAAGGTAGGTCAATAATATTATTGTTTGAATAAAGTAATAAACGATGAGATTTTTATAGAAAACAGGCTAATTATTACCTAATTAAAAAAAAATATCAAGTAAAAAAATAATAAAAAAAATAAAAAAACCGTTAAAAATCACCAAAAAATCCCTCTTAAATATGGAGAGATCTATCTACTCCTTGAAGCATACACAGTTTTTCATTAATTCGCATTCTTAATTCGAGTCTTCTTTTAGGTACCAGAACCACGACCAGGAACATGTCACAACGACTCGAGACAGCTACCGGATCAAACGTTAAACTTTATTAAAACGCACGCATTAATGGACGAATCTGTGCCAGCTTTCTTTGGAGAGCCTATCGTGATTAGAACTAGTTTTCAGTAAGTATTTACAGCTCCTGAATATTTTTGTTTAAATTAATATTGACTAAAAAATTACACCAATACAATATCAATGAAAGCATGGAGGTAAATTGTTTGACAATTTATATAGGACCACGCTTGTAGTATACCTCAAGGCGGTTATTAACAAATATCATGAAAACATACATCAGAATGATTTACCCCTTGCTTTTTTGAAGTCCTGACACAAGAAGGCATAAGTTTCTGGTACTGGTACTAAGGTGTTTGTGTTTTATATCATTCCTTTCTTTATTTGCAGCTACCGTTTTACGCAAATTGCCGTAGATCCACAAGTAAAAACACCAGGTGGAAAGGCATACGACGTTCTATTTATTGGCACAGGTTAGTATTATTCTTTTTAAAACTGAAGATGTACTCTGTATTATTATTATTATTTTTGTTGGCTAGGGTTAGCTACGTCGACCAGTTTTGGTCAATTGTAGCTCCCTTTATAATGAGTTCAAAGTCTCCGCTTAGTCCTGTTGACTCCAGGAACTTCCAGATTTTCTGAGCGGGGAGCATCTATATCTCTTCCGGTTGCATAATATGCTGCCCTAGATAGATACTTCTGCGGTGCATGAGTGGGCCGCACGAGCAGAGGATGTGCATAGCAGTTTCCTCTGTCTCATGGCATAGTCTGCACATTGCGGTCTGACTGAGGCTGTACTCTATAACGTAAAAACATTAGTAAATATAAAACGTAGAAAGTATTATTTTAAAATAGACGAAATGCCTTACAGTGACGTCACTAGCTTCTCAATTTAGTTATTTTCTTCGGTGGCTCCTTGGAGTTCCGTTTCAGTACAATTTGTTTCGCCAATGTTGCGTAGAATGAAGAATTAGCTTCTCTACTCTCTCTCTCCTCTCTCTACTATATCACAATAGAAATAACACTCGTATTGAAAAGAACGAACGAACGAATGAAACATACAATTTCATTAAAAATGTAATTTCTATCAACGCGAACGAATGAATGAAACTAAATAAATAAATAAAATTACAGATAACGGTAAAATAATAAAGGCAATCAACGCCGTGTCATACGATTCGAACAAGCGCGCGGTGCCGGTGGTGATAGAGGAGCTGCAGGCGTTCGCGGCGGGGTCGCCGGTGCGCGCACTGCGCGTGGCGCGCGCCGGCCGCGACGCCGCGCGCCTCATCGCCGTTTCCGACCGCGAGGTGCTGAGTCTGCGCCTACATAGATGTTCCAGCGATAAGATTAGTTCTTGCTCGTGAGTATATGTCGTTTTATGTTATTACTGGTGACTCACCCTCGCTTCGTTCTGTTCGTCCCTAGCTTGATTCCCCATTGAAACTTTCATCTCCATTTTCACCCCCTTAAGGCATGGTTTCCAGGATAAAAAGTATCCCATGTCCTTCCCAGGGTCTCAAAATATCTTCTTACCAAATTTCATCTAAATCGGTTCAGTAGATCCAGACGTCACAAACTCACAATCTCACAAACTTTACCTCTTTATAATATTAGTATAGATGTTTTAGTCGATCGGGCGTTGATCGTCAACATCGAGATGGAATGATGATATAGCGAGCGTTGAATGGTGAACGAACATGAGCTGTGGTGAAATTATAATAATGATGACTTTAGTAGCTACTACTGGAATTTCTCATGTATTTACTGTTGATTCACAGATCTTCGTTTAAAAAAATATATTTTTTATTTGGACATACCATAAAAAATGTCTAATGAGACTTTCCCAATATCGAGTTAACTTTCAAAAAAAGTCCGTTAACAACAAAAAATAACAATAAACAGCATATGGTTCGACCATTAAACCGAAGACGTCACTACCCGATATGTAGGCCGACAGCCGAAAACTTACACGTAGAAACCTAAAAATTGACGAAAGGATAATAAGTAAACAATTTTATTTCTCTATTTATCCTAAAATGTCCTTTATGTATAAAATGTCCAACGTTTAAGAGACACAAATAAACAAACTTTCCAATTATGAATAGGTATCATCTAATGTTTGTAATATTTAGGTAATCAAATAAACAAGCTTATTGATTAGCTAGAAGGATCATGTTATATGCCAAACTAATACTCTATCATATAAATTCCAGTGAATGCGTAGCCCTCCAAGACCCGTACTGCGCGTGGGACAAGCAGGCGGGGCGCTGCCGCGCCTACTCGCACGGCGTCAGTCGCTGGCTCGACGAGAACTCCTTCTACCAGAGCGTCAGCACCGGCAGCCACGCCGCGTGCCCGCATAGTACGCATTTTTTGGATATACAATGAAGAGAATGTTACTAAAATTGATCAAGTCCTTCCCATGTTTTAAAAGCAAAACTACGTATGATGCAGCAATTATTCTCCTTTCAATTATTTGATAAAAGATTTTTTTGTCTACATAATGTTATATCATATAATATTTTCTTAAATTTACGCGCACATTTTGATATTTTAAATAAAACTATCTTTTCGGATTTTATTGTCGCGGGTGACCATGATTGCTGTAGAGCATTCGAAACGTCGGGAACAAAAAATCAAAATAAACCCGCGAAAAAAACCGAAAATATAGTTTTATTTAAAATATTACCTTAATATTATCAATGATTATGATGAAAATAGTAAAATTTTTCAATTTTAGGTAAAGACGCTGGCGCGGTCGGAGGATTGAGTTCAGGACTCTACGACGATGCGAGAGGCGAGAACAAAGGCGAAGTCATCAACATTGTGCAAGATAAAGATGGGAAGGGAAATAATAACAACAATGAAGGTACATATTATATTATAAGTGTAGTTTTATACATCAATGTTGCGAACTGTATAAATTGATTATTAATGTTTTTTCTTCAATATATACAAGCGATTGATATCAAGGAAAATTGGTCCTGTAACTTTGTTAAGCGTTTTCGTTATTATATAGTTTATGCATTTTAAAAGCAAAAATAATAAGAAATAAATATAGGGTCAGAACTACATTTACATAATAAAGAGATAAAGTTTGTAAGTTTGAATGTAGAGTGCAATCACTAAAATTACTAATTCGATTCTGATAATACTTTAATTAAATGCTAAAAGCCTTTTGTTCCAATATTATAACATGGAATAACGCATAGGTTACTGTTAGGCAACTAAGGATGTACCCGACCATAGATACATAAGTCTATAGTATTAAAGGATGATAAATAAATAGTGGAACTTTTTTGTGGCATTAAAAAGCTTAGGGTGGTCAACGTACTCAACGTGACATTTTCATCTATTTATTTTACACTAGCATTGTCCGAGGCTTCGCCCGCGTTCTGATGACCAAAAACCAAATTCTTAGATTTTATAATACTTTCTTAGATTTACGTTTGTTACGATATTTGACATTTTAAATAAAACTATCTTTTCGGATTATTTCGCGATTTATTTTGATTTTTGATTCTCGACGTTTCGAATGCTTTACAGCAATCATATCAATAATCAATCAATTACAAAGCACGTCCAGTTATTTCTGCGTGAAAAATCAGTGATTTTTTTATTAAAACTTATGAAGAATTGACGAATTTCATAACATATATAATTTATATACCAGGACCAGAAGTACTCGCAGCTGACCCCCCTCCCGCCGCGTACTCAGTAGAAACCCTAGCGCTAGCGGTCGCCGCCGGGGCTTTGGCGGCGCTGGGCGCGGGCTTCACCGCCGGGTACATATGCGGGCGGCGGTGTAAGAAGGACGACGACGACAACATGCCATACCCTGATACGGAATACGAGTATTTTGAACAACGTCAAAATATTAATCGGTAAGATTTTCTTTATTTACAATCTATATTTTATTAACGAAAATATTATCCGAAAATTACATTAAAAATTTAAGTAATAGTATAAAAAATATTTTAAAAGACAACAAAATCGATAGTGCATAATATGTAATTACAAGACTTCCGCGACACCATTCAGACAAAAAAGAGACAATAGCATTCCCAAGGAGGGTTGACGTCAGGCAGGCGGCCGGTCGTAAAACTTTTGCCAAATCCTATCAGCAGTACAGAAGATGTACTGCGCCGACCCCAAGTGATTGGGAAATGGGCAGGGAGAAGAAGAAGATTGATAAGAGTGCAAAGATTTCTTTTGATATGTGTATAATTAATTATTACTATTCGGAATAAAAGTTAAACTAAGGGTATAAACAAACTACTTATCCAAGAGACTAGCTAAAATATCAAGTAAATTGACTACAGGGTAATCCGTAATCATCCCACAAATTAACTAAGCCACAGAGTAATCAAACCGCAGAGAAATCTAACAAGACAAAACAAAAAGCACAGAGTAACTAAGCATTCGCCTTTCAGAATCCAAGCGGAACCGAAGCTGTTGCAGCAGGTGGAGGAAGTGACGTACGCGGAGCCGGTGCTGGCGCCGCCGCCGAAGCCGGCGTCGCCGCGCGCCACGCTGCGCAAGCACCCGCCCTACCACCCGCACCACGAGACGCTGTTCCAGTTCCAGCCGGACGCGTACCGGCGCGACAACTTCGGCACCCTGCGCTCGCACCAGGTCAATGTCAGTTGCTCATTGTTTTGCTAACGCTTGCACGTTTGTGTGGTGATCATGTATATATACCTACATAGACTTTGGATAGATATGACATTTGAAAAAAATTTAAAGAGTGTATGAATCTGTACACGCCCAAGGAGTAAAACTTCTGTAGGTTATCGGTACTCTTTATAAAAATCAATTTATGTTTTAAATAATTAGGATAGGTGAGATACTAAAAATAACGCATATTAAATATATTACAATCATATATTTATAGCATATTATTCAAGGAATAAATATAATACTGTATATCATTTGTCATACGATAACAACGGTTAACCATGGCAACATTTTTTCGTAACGCATTCACCAGCTCAACCTCAAGTCGAGTGTGCATAAAGACATTTTTTTTTCAAAAAAAACCAGTCATTAAGACTGCCGACAGAAGTAAGATATTAAAACTTTATAGTTTAAGTTGTCACTTCTGTCAACACTTCTTCTTTTTGTACAAACAGTTGTTATTTTTGGATATTCAAATGAATTGTTTGATCTAAGATTATATATATGTCTAGATAGAGCGTCGCGCTGCAAAAGAACTAAATCAAACAGGCCAGGTTTGTTATCCCTGTTGAAAAACTCCAATAGGATACCACCAAAAGCGACAAAAGCCACATAGGAACCAATAAATTTATGTCTATGTTACGTCTTTATACGTTCATTTAACTTTAAATTGCAACCACGCATATGGTCGTAATAATAAGTTACGACTCCTAGAGTAGAATTATTGCGTAGTATAAAGTCTTAACTGACCACTGCCAGTGATTGTTAACGGCGCATACAGTCGTAACATAGATATACCGACGTTATGCGCCGGAACCGTAATTTTATTTATTGTTGACAATTGAACGCTATCACATATTAATATTATTTTTTCCTACGATAATATGGCATAGTAAAGAAGTACATTTCATAATAATATACGAAAATGCAATAAAACTTACCTTTTCTAAGATGTTCACCAGCCGTTATGACTTCGCTGTTTGGGTTTAACTTATTTAACACTAATTTCAAAATCTTTGACGAACGTACGTTACTCATTACTAAAGTATTAGTTTTAATTATAAAAAAAACAACAACAACACCACATAAAACGTTTGTTCAATATTATTTTTAACATTCAAAATTGTGACAGCGATTGTGTCATACGACGTCGTTACTGTGCTCTCATTGGCATGTGCGCGGCCCAATAAACCGGTGCATATCGTCGAAACTAGCGGCGCGACTGTATGCGAGGGAGTGTTCATATGTTAAGACTATTATCCATTTGAAAATTCATTATTTATAGAAGATATTAATTTTCTGAATTCACTAATATTTAATATGGTATAATATGGTTACAATGAGACAAAAATATCATTTTACTCAAAAAATGAGTTCCGACTTTATGCGTAGGAGGCGTCGAAATATTTATTGGTTTCTATGTGGCTTTTATCGCTTTTGATGGGATCCTATTGGAGTTTTAAATAGGGATGATAGTGTGCGTGACAGGTACGTCTTACACTCGCCATTAGTCATTAGTAGCTTTCCTAGTGTGCGTGCATAATGTTATCAGTTGTTGCAAAATTCCCCTCAAAATTTATTTATCATAGTCGAGAGAAGGAGAAATTTATCATAGTCGAGTATATATTTTTTCAATTCACAAATAAATAGCTAAACAGGGGGTTTTCATTTACTATTTTACTTTTTCATATTTACTTATTAGATATTCTATATAAACTGGAAACACACACGTCAAACACAAAATGTCACAAAGAAATAATTATTAATTTCGAAATATTTTAATGGCTTAATTTGCTGGAACTGATACGAAATATTGTTACTTACCGATGATAGGTAACTTTTGTTGTTGTTTTAGATCGTCCTTTGTAATTTTTGCACACTTTAATCACACAAACCGTCATTGTAAACAAGAGATTTTTACAAACAAACTCGATCGTATCCAGTGGCGTCGCGATTGATACTAATCGCGGAGAATTTGTCTTGCGGCTAAGAATTGGACGCAATTTTTTTCGACGCGTTTTCAGCTTCGACTGTCTATCTAGACATATTAATAATGTAAGTGTTTGATCTTAAATTAAACTCTTTACATTTATCTGGTTTTGGCATCTACCGGCACTCTTTAACATTAACACGTCACGTGACCATGTCGATGACGACTTACAGGAATTTACTCCCCATCCAAACCTGCCTATAGAAGTTTTCACTTCGATAAAAAAAAAATATCTGTCAAAAAATTTAACAGTAATAATATTATGTGTATTAATTGTCGTTCTATCATAATATGTGTGATATACTTTTAAATACTTACATGATCATCATTGAAACGAATTTCAAGGCACTTATCTTTCTTTAAACTTTCAATAAACTACTATTTATATTATTTTGGATAATTCGGTATTTAATAGTTTAGTAGTAAAGCAATAGTGGTTTATTGAAAACGTAATTTTAATCACTACTTTATTCTTTTTATTCAAATTTCAGCACTAAAAATTTAAAATATATGTTATTTTTTAAATAGAACTGTCATAATTTTGAATCTATTAGTAGGTAAATTAACTTTTTTTTTAATTTTTAAGCACTTGAAGAAATATCAACAAGAGGTTTGTCTGTATCACAACGCTTTATTATCAAATCGCATCCATCATGTGATTAAATCGAACATAATTTTAATCTTAATTTTTTAATATGATAGAACTTTAATTTTGCACCTAACACCTATCTCTGCGATGTGGCTTGTGTTTGATGTTAATAATAATAATTCACTATCATTAACCTCTTTCATTTTCATGCCATTAACCATTAATCATTGCCTTCCTATTTCATGCGTGTACCATAGTGACATTTTACCAATAAAAAATTATGAACTAAACACATTGATATATAAAAAAATAGATACATACATATTTCCTAACAAATATCTCCTCAAAAAGTGGCGTCGACATGTGACGTTACGTCAAACCAAAGAATAAAATTCAAAAATAGAAAATTCTAATTGTCATAACACAAATTCGAACTTACGCACATCACATAAAGTTCTTTTTTTGAGTTATGCTCTTCTTTTTGCGGACACTTTGGAAAATTGTATATCTTGAGTTTTTGTATATCAACGACTAAACAACATGTAACAAGAATCCAGTCAAGTACGAGTTGTTCGTACTTAAACAATACTACACTTGGCAACTTTTGCATTAATACTGTTCATTGTGCACTTATTATTAAATAAAATTAAAAAAAAACGTCACAATGGTACATTTAACTAACACACCATTAATTCCATGTACTCACGCATCATCCATATTCACTGCGGCATGTCAGTTAACGCAGGAATATTCGGACCGCAGGGCGATGGGTACCGGCGCGGGAACGACAACGGCTTCTCGACCACGCGCTCAGTGAAGAAGGTGTACCTCTGAGAAACAAGCGGGGCGGACGCGCGCGACCGGGACGTGCACAAGCATAGCGCGCACCACCATCACACGCTGGGTGAGATTGCTATCTATACGGATAAATAAAATTGAAGTGACCGTTTCTAATGTCAAAATAATAGCGTTTTACTAAATGAATAATATGAAATTCTATACGGTACTTAAGAAAAACACATTTTTTTATTTTTTTTTTGTCTGTCTGTTTGTTCCGGATAATCTCTGAAACGGCTGGGCTGATATTGACGGGACTTTTACTGGAAGATAGCTGATGTTATAGGGAGTAACATAGGCTACTTTTATTTCAGAAAAAGAATTAGCTTTCTGCTCAAAAAAAATTAAAACGTACCTAGGGACGAATCCTCAGTCTATATATATATATATATATATATATATATATATATATTCTTTATTGCACAAATAAATTATAAAAAACAAAATACATAGAAAGTGACGTGGACTTATCTCTATAAGAGATCTATTTGTTACTTCAGGTAACAGTCAACCTGGGCACGTTTCACCTCAACTCCTTTCAGCTGATTCAGCGTGAAGTAGTTACAAAGTACATATACACACAAACTCGCGTTTATGATAGTAGTCCGATAATTATAATTAATCTATACAATAATAAAATTGTAACTCATCCGAATATGTGCATTAAATATTTTTTGGAAAATCTTATTGAAATAGACATTATTATCGATACAGAGGCCGAATCTATAGTTTTTAGAATTTTTGTCTCTCTGTCTGTGACCGCATCACGGAAAAACCACTGCAGTGATTTTGATAAAATTTGGTATGACGATAGCTGGTTATCCGGGTCAACAGGATAATTTTTACTGCGGGAAAATATCTCATCTCTGAGAAATCTATACTAAACGTTTAAACTCAATTAATAAAGCTAATCTCTCACATCATAATTGTAGTGTCGCAGCGCAGCAGCGGGTCGGGGTCGGGGTCGGCGACCGGGTCGTCGTCGTCGCCCTCGCCGCCCTCGTCGTCGCCGTCGCCGTCGGGCGAGCGCCCCCCCACGCCGCCGCCGCCCGCGCCGCAGCCCTGCGCCTACATCTACCGCAACTAGCGCGACCGCCCCGCACCCTCTGCGACCCCCAACCAGGCGACCCCTCGACCCCCTTCGACCCCCCCGACCCCCTGCGCCAGACCCCTCGAGCGCCCGCCCCGCTCTTCGTTATAAATGTGATACGTACTCTGACAGACATTCCAATGGTGCGTGATCGTTGTTCGAACTTTATTGGTCACATTGTTATGAACCGATAGTGATTAGTGTACGCGGATGTGACCGACGACGCCGGTGCGACACCGACACGACCCCGACACGACAAACGAAGCGACCGTCCGTAGAGTGAAACGTCGTCGGTCGTCTCCGCGACGGCGCTTGTCGGATGCGTGAAGCAACGCCGTACAAGTGAGTTGCCTATAAATTAGAAACTTAGAGCCTATTTTACTTTCTATATTCGAAAGATAGGCATATAGCGTTGTTCATGATGTTTGTTACGACTTGGATTGTATACAGAGTCACCTATGTCGTGACGAAACTTTCTCTTCCATGATATAAAGATATACGTACTCGTGATTATCCCAAATCTAAATCGACTGTATATCGGAGTTGGTGACAGAAATGTATTTTTTTTAAGAGACAAAACAATATTATCGATGCATGTATGTATGTATGATGAGAAATGTAACAAATTTGTAGATTGTTTAGAATATACATAGTTTACTTATATTTTAGGTAAAAAATATAAGTTTTGTTGGTAACATGTTGATGACTAGATAGTGTGGAGTTGCGGATGTCGCAGATTTCCCTTGAGATTTGAACTCGATAGCAAAATGTTAAATCGTCTCAAGGGAAATGTGCAATTAATTCGCGAATGGCTTTTTACTACTATTAGTAGCACTACATTAGTATAGTGAGGAATTTCTAAAACTGAAGATCTTTTATAAAACGACAACATTCTGTGAACTTTGTACTTAACTAAATCATTTCTATCTACATTATATATTACAACCTATTAAAACATTATATTTCGATCTCCTTTTTCGTTTGAAGTTTCTTTTTATTACGCATTTTATCTGCATTTATTTAAATCTCAAGTAAATGTTGTCGATTTATATGAATAATGTTTACAACAATATAGACGTAAACGTGACAGAGATGAGATATGATATAAATTATATTTACCCTGTATAAATAATATGTAAATCCTGATACTCATTCATTGATTAAAAAAGTGCTTCTTATGGGTGTATCTAGATTATTAGGGGATCGTTTTGATAATTATTCGGTAATGTTATAGGTTTAGTGATTACATATATACATAGATAATAGAGCGTAAGCGCACTGCGGTGCAACTTTGCCAATTTAGAGTGCGCCATTTTGTAAAGGTAATGTGGTCCACGCAAAGTGCGACCACACTGTATATAAAAGTACACTCAAATGTTAAGGCTGAGAGCACACAGTACTACAACACTTTTGAGAAACTTCGAATGTACTGTGTTATCTTACCCTAATATTACTTACGTTTTAATCGACAGTTGATTCTAAATTAAATATCCAGACGAGTGGGCCAAACTTTAAAACTTCTGTTCGGAAACGTTCCTGTTGATATTTACGAATACGAACAAAACGCTTCAACACTAGCTAGCGAGTTGTTTTCAAAAGGAAGTTTATACTCATTTTCTCTAATTGTTGACAATTAAATGTGTGTAAAGAAAATGTCAATTCTATTTGTAATGATCTAGTGCCTAAGTGTGTGTGGCAGGATTGTAATACTTACGTTATGTCTTGACCACTCCTGTTCAGTGACTCGCGCTAGTACCTACTCGTTGAAAATTAAATTACTTCACCTAATATGGTACGACTACAAGCACTATTATATCACTGGGTAACCTAAAACTTCGCAAGATCATATAGTTATTAGAATTATACACGAATAAAGTAACACTTAAATATATGAAGAGTGAGTACTCGCGCGAGAAACTAACCACGTGTGAATGGTACATTATCAGTTTCCGTTTGGACTGATGTTAAAACGGACAGTAGAGTAGATACAATAGAAGTTATAAACTGCGTAATTAATATTTTATATAAAATAAATACGATGGCATTCTAACAATGCCTTGTTACAATACTCACGTTCATTTCACACGAATATACCAAAGATGCCATGACTTTTTAAAATATATTATTATTTATTTATAGAGGTAATCGAATAACGTATTAATTAGTAAATTGTAATTGTTATTTTTAATTGTAAACGTAACTGCCAACTTTCTTATATATTTTGATAATAATACGCACACATACTTGTTTGTTTCTAATAATTATATTTAATCATTTGATAAGTAGACGCTTTTGTATTCGGCCAGGTTTATTTGAAAAGATATATCTCGCAACTTTAAAAGTGGTAATTGATATATGAAAATAATATTTTAATTATCAAGCTGTTTTACTTTGAATCTGCAAAAACAACTGTTGTAGACCTTGCTTGATATGAATATATAAGAACTAAATTTGACTTAAGTATATACATACTAATTAGACAATATATAACATATAAGTCGTCGCTACATAATATTGTACTATGATTAAAATGCGCATTCATGGTATTGCCAGGTACAAATATATCTTTTTTTTTATTTAATCTAATATCTTATTCAACAATTTTGTGTTATGGACAGTGTTGAATATTTAATTTACTAAGTACATATATGATTTATATTAAAATTTTAAAATTTTGTAAAGGGCTGAAAAGTTTTATCTGTTAAGACGTTTAAAAAATATCAAATTGATAAATCATTTGATATTTGATTATAATATATTTATGATTTGGTATTTATTTATTTTAATTTGATACAAATATAGAAATACTAGTAACACCGACCACTTTCAAAGTTGGGAGATACAATTTGCAGACATACGTAAGAGAGTCTAGTAAGTAAATGTAAATAGGGGTTTATGTAATGTAATTTATACTTTTTGTCGAGTACATAGTTAAGTCATAGAGTAAGCGCGAACATTTTGAAGATGAATTGTTAATATTGTTTTTGTAATGATAAAGAAGTAATATTAACGAAATGTACAATAACCATTTCTACGTTTTAAATTACTGAACCATCTTTTATACTCGTAAATTAACATGCCTAGAGAGTATCGTTTTAAGCGTAAAATATTAATTTATGAAATATTGAGAATTATATTAGAACGTATCGTACGTACGTAGTTTATATAGACCGCTTAATTTTGTTTGAGACTTGGAGCCTTAGTGTTAGAAATTGAAGACTTTATGATAATGATAAAAAAAAGATCTGTAATTACAGAGGATTCGATTTAAAAAGATCCAAAATCTAATGAAAGTAATCTTAAGTAATAGCGAGTTTGCATCACGTTATCTCAAACTAACCATCACATAGGTTTACTATATCTTGTATATATTATGGGGTTTATTTATAGGGGTAGCTGCGCCTTTAGATACGGTGGTGCGATAATAGTCACTAGTTTATTTGGAATCGAATTGTGTGGTTCATTAAAGAGTGCAGTGTTATGGAAATGGCTATTTTTAAAATTTAGTATATAATTACTTTATTAATAATAATTAATTCATAAAATGTTTAAGTACCTATTAGTGCAATTTAAAAGAAATGCTTTATTTTACTCCCTTTTGATTTTATTCTTCGTCTGTTTTAGTGAAGTATTTTATATTTTAGTGGCACGATTCAAAAAATCTTGGACATCTAAGAACAATTGCATTAGGTATTTCAAAGTAATCTATAAATTCATATCTTTAAGAATAAAAGTAAGAGTTAAAATGAAATGTTGCTATATATTTTAAATTGTATGTTGGCGAAAAACGTTAAAAACAAAAAATTTATAACAGTGACGATTATCGCAATCACTAAAAAAAAGTCTGTTAACGCGCGTGCAATATTTTTCTACTTCTAACTCTTTCGAATTCGTATATCAGCGTCAGACAAATAGACGGGGAGATCGGTAACTATGGAAGTGCCTAAGTAAATTTACTTGCATCTGTAGTCTTTACGACAAATGTTTACTCCCAGATCCCGGCCTTAGGAAGTTTATTTAGTGTGCCTTTAGTGGAACTATACTTGGTAACCGCCCATGTTTTGCCCGCGGAGCAGATTTGGAAAGTCCATGTTAAATTCAAGTTAACTTCAAGCTACGGTGCAAAATGTATGTGGGCGTTCCAAATCTCTTCTCCTGACAGATCTGATGGTAGTTTGGGGAATCTTTATCCTTTTAACGAAGTAATTTCATTATAAGTTACCTGTCTCGTCAACATGGCGTTTAATCATGAACTACTTATAATATCTCTTACGTTAACCGCGTTGGTTTGCTTTTTAGACACTCCATAGGTTAAGTAGGAGTTTTATAATATTATAATGCAAAATGCAAACGCAGTGATAGATACTTGTTACACCGTATTCGCTGCCCATATTTATAGAGTGCAATTTTTATAACTAGAGACGAATAGAATGAAACTCTGACGTGCAAAATATGAAATAGAAGTTCTATGGGGGCACTGTTTTGTATTTTTTACTTCATAGTCTACAAATGTTATGATCATTTTCTCATTAAAATATTATTAATATATGCTAAATATTTTAGCAAAGGATAAAATGTATTCCTTTTCTTTAGTAAATAAAATATTGAAACTTGAATTTGTTTTCTTTATACCTTTTTATCTTTACCTCTGTGATGTACTTAATGTATTAATGTACAATATTTTTTAATTTTGGTATTTTTAATAAAAAAAATTATGTAAGACGGCATGTTTACCATATTTCTGCTTTATAGTAGGGGAGCCCAAGAGGGGATTTTTGTAGTTACTCAAGCGCGGCAGATTAACATAAAAGAGGTTACCTTGCACTCTATTGAGTACTTTCACCATAATATAAGTCTTCTATATAAAGGCGCGCGTCTAGGGAAGCCGATCAAAATATTTAAAAAATGTTTTGATAAGGTAGAAATACTTGAAACCGTCAGATTAAGATGTGGTAGGCTAGTCGCATCCTGAAAAGTGTCCAATTCAATAATCTGCCGATTTGCACAAGCCGAAGAGGCAAAAATCGACTATAAAGTTTATGATGATTTTTGCCTCTTCGGCTTGTGCAAATCGGCAGATTATTGAATTTGAGAGCACTTTGAAAATATACAAAAATAAAGTACCTACATTTTCTCTCCCTTTTCCTACAAGTTCTAATATGCAGTAGTGAGTTGGAGTCAATTGGTTCAAATAACTTATAGGTAAATGTGATGCTAAAGCCTGCCATCTTTCCTCAAGAGAAGCAACTAAAACCAATTTGTCACCATAATAAGATACAACTTCTTCATAGGACATCAACTGTATGGCATTCTTTGGTATTAGCAGTCTGGAGTCATAATTTGGACATGAGCCATACTCATTTTCCACAGGATTATACTCATAAGGTCCATCTAAGTAATCCGGCTAAAATAAATATACATCTTGAATACTTTATCAGTCATGAAAAAAATCATGTGGTCACTTAGTATAAACAAATGAAAAGTACGATTTTTCATTTTTTTTGTTCCATTTCTTTTTAATAAAGACAAATTTTAACCTCGATTTTTAAAATAATAATTAAATGTTTGTTGCTTTTTTTTGTTACAATAGCTAGTTAAACGAGAATGTAGCGAGGTAGTCTGTTATGTCTCGTCTTGTCGAATGTGTGGACCGCTCTTTAATATTAAACATGCTTCGCATTTCTATACAGTTTGTGATATTATCTATATTTTGACAAATGATGAGATAAGATAACAAATGTCAATTGTTAATTGTCTATGTGTGATTGTCAATTTATACGTGAAAACTGAAAAATGAAAATAAATTCTGTGAATTTTAATCTTTAGAACATTCGATTAAATACTAAGTGAACTGTGTAATATTGTTCTATCATTGAAAATGATAGGCGCTTCACATAAACCTTTTACATTTAATTATAAGCACTTTTTAGTAGACGAAATTGCATTAGACGGTCTGAGTGGTATAGGGATAGAATTATTATGGAGGCGCATGGAAAAACGTATAGGTTCTACAATAACAGAAAAAATGAAAATAAAGTATTTTAAATTTATAGCAGAATCTGAATCAATTTTATTTTATCAAGTCAGTGAGCCACCACCAGTTATAGATATCGTAGATAGATTTACAATAATTGATGAAAGTACGGGGCATTTGTTAGATCCGGTAAGAAAATAAAAGTAGTTCTTTCTTATGAAGTATTTTGTATAATTACAATCAAACTAATTTATTGTTGTTTATACATATTACATGTTGGGTTTAATAATAGAGACTGGATTATATGTCACTAACAAAAGGTGTCAGAACATTTAACATTATATTAGTTACTAAAAATAGTGAATAGTTGTTTATTTTAAATCACCTGGATAGTAGATCATTCAGATATCAGATTTTACACATAACCTAATCTCTAAAATCTCGAATAAAACCTAACAAAATAATTAGTAAAGGAGTGATTAAATTTCCTTAATAGCTTATATAAATACTCAACTAAATAGTTTACTATTGAATGTTGAATTTAATTGAAGTCTTTGTATGTTTAATGTTTGACAGATATGATCTTTAAAACTATAACCAAACTAGTATTGCCCGCGGCTCCGCCTGCGTTTAAATGACCAAAAACCAAATTCTTAGGTTTTACATATTAGTATACTCTTACATTGCAGTTTTTGTATATTTTCTCAGAAATTAGACATTTTCCAGCAGTAAAAAATATCCTATATGTTGACCCGTATAACCAGCTATCAACATACCAAATTTCATCAAAATCCCTCCAGTGGTTTTGCTGTGATGCGGTAACAGACAGACAAAAATTCTAAAAACTATACATTCGGACTCTGTATCGATAATAATGTTTATTTCAATAAGCTTTTCCAAAAAAAATTAATGTACAGATTCGGCTTACTTACAATTTTATTATATGTATAGAAGTATGCACGACTGATAAAGTATTCAAGATGTATATTTATTTTAGCCGGATTACTTAGATGGACCTTATGAGTATAATCCTGTGGAAAATGAGTATGGCTCATGTCCAAATTATGACTCCAGACTGCTAATACCAAAGAATGCCATACAGTTGATGTCCTATGAAGAAGTTGTATCTTATTATGGTGACAAATTGGTTTTAGTTGCTTCTCTTGAGGAAAGATGGCAGGCTTTAGCATCACATTTACCTATAAGTTATTTGAACCAATTGACTCCAACTCATTACTGCATATTAGAACTTGTAGGGAAAGGGAGAGAAAATGTAGGTACTTTATTTTTGTATATTTTTATAAAAGAAACTTTATTTCTGAAATAATGTTAAAGAAAATAATTCAAATATATATTGTGATTATTATTAATTACAGGGTCAAATGACAATAGGCAAAACAAATTTAAATGACATAGTTAAAGAACCAAAACTGTTGTTTTACAATAGAAATGTGCTACAAAAGCTTGATTTATTGAAAACTCAATATTCAACTCAAGTAACAGGTGGCAGAGCTATGAAGAGTATACTCCTGCGATTAAAAAGGTTTCATCAGCCAATATTAGAATCTCTACCTAAAACAGGCAGTATACATAAAATGGTCCAATACCTTTTAACACAACCAGAACGTTCAGAACAGAATGAAATTATGATAAAGAAAGGATATATGACTCCTCTGCAGAGTAAACGGCTTCAAAAGGGAATAAACATTTTTCGTTTTGTGAGTATTTTTAATTCTTTAACATTGTATCATATTCAGCCCTTTTTTAACGTCCTACTGCTGGGCACGGGCCTCTCTTCAGTACGAGGGGAATCAGGCTATAGTCCACCACGCTGGCAAAGTGCGGGTAGGCGGACTTCACATGTCTTTTGAAAATTTGCTAGGTTTTCTCAGTCATGCAGGTTTCCTCACGATGTTTTCCTTCACCGTTAAGACAAGTGGTAATCATGTTGGAAATGATAACAATCATTAACATTGTAAATAATCTTTGTGCAAAATTGTTAGTATATTCTAAACACGACTAACATCTGTTAACTTGTGAAATTTCTTAGTTAATATATGGTATATATGGAACTAGTGCTTTCTCAGCAGCACTGCACATCTCACATAAAAATATATTTTGTACTATTTTTACTTTTGCAGGAAGATAGAGAAGTAAAATTAGAAAGGACTTTGAAAAATGAAAAGCAGAAAATTATTGTTAAGAAAAAATTTATTTCACTTACATCACAAAGTGATGAATCATCTCAGTCTGATGAAGAACAAATTGAACCGTTAAAATGTCAATACAAAGTTGGAGTGAACTTAATGAGACAAGCTTATGAGATGTTTTTGAAAGCAGGCCTGAAAGGTTTGACACAAATTCAAATAGCACAACTTTTGGGTGTTGAGTTTTATACAAGCAGAACAATTTGCAGAATTCTGAAAAGTAGAAAGATTGTAAGAGAATTTTTGGAAGACAAAGGCAGGCAGAGAACAGCTAGGTATCATTATTTACATTCACTTTTGTATGAATAATAGTTATTCAATATAATGTCTGGATATATATGTAAACTTATTTAATTTATATATTAAACTATCAACTCACCCTCGCCACGCTTTGGATCGTCCCCAGTTATGTTTTAATGTTCAGCTCAAAAATGAGATATTTTCTCGCAGTAAAAAGTATCCTATATGTTGACCCGGATAATCAGCTATCATCATACCAAATTTCGTCAAAATCTGTCCAGTCGTTTTTTTCGTGATGAGGTCACAGACAGACAGACAAAAATCTGCCTCTGTATCGATAATAATGTCTATTTCAATAAGATTTCCAATAAATATTTAATGTACAGATTCGGTTTAGTTTAGCATTTTATTATATGTATGTATAGATAATTTTTAATTTTTATAGATCAAATTTTTAAGTTCTTTTTTAAATATGTTTAGTTATAAGATGAATTATTAATCACAGGTATATAGCAATTGCTGCAACAAAAGAAATGGATAAGGAGTATGAGCATGAAAAAGATAAACTTTTAGAATATGTGAATAATACAAATAAGAATACAGATACAACACACGCTACTGAAAATGCTAATGACACTGAATATGAAACACCATGTAAGAAGATTAAGTTAGAAAATGAACACAATGAGGAACAAAAAGAAACAGATAATGTTAAAGATGCTATTACTGAAATAAAAGTAATAGAAGGCTTTGAAAATGTTACATGTTCATTACTCAATGCAAAAAAAACTCCAACATTACGACAGTTGAAATTCGCAAATGGAATTTTAAAAGTAATTCACAAACTGAAATATGTTATAGGTTTCCAAACTTTAAGTACATTAGTTTCAAAGGAAATAAATGAACCACCAATGGATACAAAATCGCTTAAGTTATTCGTTCAAAAGCTTATGATAGATGGACAGCTAAAAATCTTAAAACTAAAAAGGCCCAAAAATTATATTAAATTCACATTCTTTATCTGTGCTCCCGATGTTAAAGCAACAGATCCTATAATTAAAAATAAATACAATGAAATCTGTGCTAGATCACAACTATATACAAAATCAAAAAAAAAACTCACTTCAGGTACTATGAGATCATGCTCACAGTTCATATATCCAAGGTATATGAAAATTCAAAAACTACACGAATTCATCATGCAATTGATATATTTTTCTGATTATGATAATGACTGTTCGTATCCAGGCTTCGGGTCTCTCTTTTACATTATACCTGAGATGACAATAGAATTTGCTTTAGGCAATATAAGTAATATCGAAATATCAGACTTAGCTCAGTTGAAATGTAATGAAAACTTGTTTAATGTTAAAATACGGGACGCGCCAGATTCATTAGGAAGAATTCTACTTCAATGTAAAAGCTTGCATAATTCTATTCGAGTGGGATTAAAAGTTTTGGCTGTTCTGGGACTTGTACAATTAATAAATCAGCCATCTAACATAATCACTAAAGATGGCGGTCTTGTCACTTACGTGTTTTATGTCAATCGTAGAGCAACGATAATAGACACGTCAGGGAAATGGCCACGAGACGAAGCCGATATAAGTTCGTTAGAGAAATCATTCACCTTTAATACAATGCAAAATGTTTACGATTATTGGAACGAAGTTACTACTATCAGTCTAAATACAACTATCATTATGGGGAAACGAGAACGATATAGACTAGTCCATCCAATGCGAACTGAGAACACTGTAGCGGAATTCGATAATGGAAAAAGGTATGGGGATGGTTCCGGACCATGCGGTTTTGATTCTAGCATATTCATGGATATTGCTCGTTTGTGGCGTACTTACATATTTAGAAATCCCAATGTTCCACCGAAGGTTATAGCCAAACCAAAAGTAAAATTATTGAAGAAGAAAAAACCTAAAGTCAGTAAAACTACAAGAAAGAGGAAAGAGAAAGGGAAAATAATAAAAACTGAAATAACTCGAAGAATCAGAAAAAAGCCGACAGATCCACCAATAAGATGGTCTGAGTTTGACGATAAAATAATTATGTTGTGCAAAGTTGCAATTACTATTATGAGTCCAGTAACTCAACCGGGTTGCTTGAAAATTAGAAATACTGTCGCAAGAGATCTGTTAACTCTGTTTGATCCTAAAAAAACTGCAACTAGTTGTCATAAACGAGCACTAACTCTGGAAACAAAATCGTCATTGGTACACGAGAAAATGTGCATTTTAAACGAATTAAGACGACGTAGGGATATAATCAAAAACTATGAAGGACTTCTAAAAGTGCTAAGACTTCGTTATCAAACGAATATAACGAAATACATGAATGAAGCCAGATTACCAATGCTTGAGTTGATTTGGATTATATCACAAATAGAGAAAATTAAATCGTACACACAAAGAACTCCTTGTATTGCAATGAATCTTGATGAGTTCAACGCATTCTATGCTATAACTCCTTCGTCAGCAAACCGAGCTTTTAACATATACCAAACATCTTCAATATCCCAACCAGATTTTGCTACTTTAAAAGAAGGTATTCTTCTAACTATAATGCTGTCTTTAAAAGAACACATAACTTCAGATACAGCGAAAAAAATACACGCGACGTTTAAAGGATACCCTGAACTAACCCTTAGAAGTGCAATTGAACATCTACGAAAAAGTGGCGCTATCGCTGCAAGAGATAAAGTTATGAACAATCGCAGCAATAAAGGGAATTGTGAAGATATAGTCCATTCTTCTTACAAAATTTCAGCAACGTACCGAAGAAAATGGGTGCAAAGGTTAGATTCAGAATTTGGGGAAAACTTAGAAGAAATCTTAGATACGGAACTATCTAGGAACGGCCTCAAAGGGTCCGCTGAAATCAACTGTCTGTTATTTGAAATGTGCAGCTCTGATGTTCTAGAAATCTTTTCCGATACAATACCCCATGTAACAGGATTCGCTGGTTCGATAGTGCAAGAAGAACAAATGAATGTTATCGACATGGAAAATAAATTTAAATTAAAATCAGGTCTTGTGGGATGGAAGAGCAAATCTAATGTGAAAACATTTTCAAAAGTATACGAAAACTCTGATTATGAAAATATCCTTCAGCAATTAACAAAGTAAGTCATTAATGTTATTATTTTAAAAAACTTAAAAGTTACTAAAATATTTGAAAACCAAAATTTTAATTCGTTTTTACAGGTATTCAGTGATAACAGCTTTTCATAACGAAGATATAGACATCAGCGACGAAATAGTTCGCTATTTAGTAGACAAAGCAGGTGAAGGTGCCACTTTTCAAGATTTACTGGTAATAAATTAAATTTTCTTTCTCAAATATAACAAATGAATTAATTTAGCTTTATAAGTTCTTGCATGTAATTCAACATTTTTAATATTACATTCAGATTACATGACATCTAATATACCTTAATTAAAGCTTAATAAATATTTGTCATCTACCTTCACGAATATGTTGTACCCAAATCCTTTTACGACATTTTCTTAGTTTCTCCCATGACGCTTTCTTTTCACATCTGCCATACCTGATGCAGTGTATCTCTTCATAATGGTAAGCAGCGATAGCCCAATGGTGACGCACTCGCTTGAGAGTCCGAGTGAAGCGCTGAAGGGCTGAGGGCTGAACACAATGCCATTTAATTAATAATCTGTTTCCACATTTTCAAAAAGATTAAAAAACTATCATCCACTTTTACAGGACTGTTCTTCCTTAGACCGAAAATGCCTATACGACAGACTTAAAGAAATGGAAGAAAAAGATGTGATCAAACGCGTTGGTATGTTCAACAACAAAGTTGTTTTGAAGAAATTTGCCCAATCATACTTTTTAAGTGTGAAGCCTGACCTGCACTTTATACCAACTCCATGGCTTAATTTAGACGCAGAGATTCAAATAGATCTATTCTTTAAATGGGCCACCGTGATCATGAACAAGGTTTTTGAATTGCCAGGATGCTCTATCACATTTTTAAGCAATATCTTCGAATGTATTTCGACTAGAAGTGTGCAAGATGTTTGTACCTTTTTAGAAAAAACCGAATGTGTCAGTCTTCGGAATATACAAAAGAGCGAAATAGATTTGTTTTCTGATGACGACGATGTCGTAGAATTTTATGATTTTAATCCGTTTGACTCGCCCGAATGCATTTTAGTATTTCCTGTAAAAAATTGTATCACTAAATTTATTTATATAAGGAAATTTTTGACGTCTACTTTTGATGTGACGGATTAAAAAATAATAAAAAATAAAAGCCATTTTAAAAGGAAATTGTTTTATTTAAAAAAAAAATCTTTTTCTAATGATTTTAATTTTGATTTTTTTTTCTTCGTAATCACATTTTAATTCTATTTACAATTAGTGTACATAAGCTAAGCATTAGAACCAATAATAACCCAAACTGGCACTGCAAATGAGAAAATAGACTAGGTACTATGTACTACTTTAACAGTAACAGTTCTTTATTGTCGGTATTCACTGCCAATAAAATCTTTTATCTACTGATCTGACTAATAAGATTTTCCTATGAATTAATACAATTGTACATTAACATTTTTACTTACTATTAAAATTTGAATACTTAATTTAAATGCATTTAACTGTCAATATTGAATTTAAAATACGGGAATATATGTTTGGCTCAGTGTGTAGTGACCCTACTTGCTGTGCCAGCGGTCGCGGGTTCGAGTCCCGCTTTTTTTTGTGTGTTGAGCACGAATGTTTGTACTGTCATGGGTGTTTATATTTATAATATGTATGTGTTTAAAGTTTATATATGTGTAATGTATCAACTATCTGGTATCCATAACACAAGCCTTGTAGCTTACCATGGAACTAGATGGTGCTGTGTGTTAATGTCCCAACATATTTATTTATATACTTTTTAGCATCTTTTGGGCGTTGATAACTTCTATTCTTCAATCGAAAAGTCGAATAAATTAGTGGCTATTAATCGATATGACAGACATACAATATACATATTAGTAATATGATATTACATACAGACCGTGATAACGCGGTAGTGGAAACCAAGTGAAGCTAGTTCCTGGATTTGATCCCGGTCTCGGATATTTCCATGTCTGAATCATTTTCTAACATTACCACTTGTCATACGAACTACGGTGAAATGGTGTATTACGGTATGTTGAGGAAACCTGCATGTTACGATAGCAAGTTTTCGAAAGTCAAAGGCCAGCGTGTTGGACTATAGCCTGATCCCTCTCGTATTGAAGGGAAGCCCGTGCCCACAAGTGGAACGTTAAAAAGGGCTAAATACTATCGATATGCACGATGCATACTCATAAGCGAATCCATCACTTTTTATTGTTGTAAATGCTGCTGCCTGCTGGTCAGACAATCATTAATGTAATCGCCACCGCGTCATAACAATCATTAGCTGCTCCTTTAGGAAGGAAATAACTAATGCAGTATTTGAATACCTACATATTATAACTTATATTAACAAAATTCATTTATCTCTATATTTAATTCCATACATTACCATAGTTTATCTATTGTAAAGCAATCATTGAAACATTTCAATTTAAGTAGAAAGCTGAGTTTTCCATTGGGGTTTGCCTTAATTTCGGGACCCGCAAAGCGGTCTAACTTTATACTTAACATTTTTTATTTATTACTAAAAAGTTTGAGTAGATTTTTGAACTTAAAAAAATTAACTTTAGATTTCGTACACCATAACGTGCTTAATGTTTTTTAAGAAAAGATAACATAAGAAGAAGATAAGCATATGTTTTGTATTTTACATGGCCGATGCAATTATTCCTTTTCATTTCTTATTTGAAATTTCAATGCTTATTTTACGAAAATTTCAAGAATATTAGTTATCACTAAAGGTAAAGTATGCTCAAACAATAGTATATTTGACCAAACATAAAAAATAACTATTCAAAGTTACCCAAGGTGAATGTACATAATAAATTTTATCTTTAATATTTGTTTTTTTTTATGTTATTAGTTTATGGTTTCAGAATTTTCAATATGGCAATAAAAATATAAACTAGGCGAGTGATTAGTATTATAGAGAAGTAGGGCAATCCAGATTTCGCCATTTTTACTTTTCAGTGAAAGGAGATTTTATAATTGTCAGGCTGGAGGACGAAGAATATTTTGAGAAAAGTGTGTCTTACTCATAATAAATTGTAGCCTGGACAATTATTTAAAAGAAATAGTATAATAGTGTGGTTTTGTTTTTTTACTAACGTTTGTATGTAGTGCTACTTCTTCATCGTAAAATTTGCTCGTTGGTGTGTCGCTTAGCTAATTCAATGGCTATGATAACGAAGTTTTAAGTTCGCGAGTCGCTCGACATTCTCCGAGGGACTTAGTACAAGAGGAAGCGAAGCGACGCGGTCAGACATGAGCAGGCCTCAAGGCGGTCGGATTCAAGTCCCCGATGACCTTAGAGAAATCTTATTGGAATTCACCATAAGTTACCTATTGGAACAGCCGGGAGACGTTATTAACTACGCGGTTGAATTCTTCACAAGGTTACAGAACAACAGGACCACAACGATAGTGCGGGGCCCCTCAGCAGGCACTCCTGATGAATCTATAATATCAGACGAAGAAGGTACATTTTCTCCTATTCCTCCTTACTCAATAATAACATCTCGAATGGTACAACGTCAAAGGTTAGTTATTAAGACTACCATAGTGCCATCATATCATTTCCATATGAATGAACAGAATATCTAATATTAGGAAGGCAGTCGTGTATTTCTTGCACAAACTGCACTACTGGATATGAATTTTAATTTTCTTGTACAATCTGTTGCACTATTGATTTTTCGATTGCCTATAGAAAGTTACATGTGACACCTATGTTACATTGAATATTCATAGACATGGCCATAATAATATGCATAGGCTCTAACATTCAAGCATTTATTGATTGAGTTAAAAATAATATAATATAATGTTTTGAACTATGTAACATTTCCTCAACCATTTCTATTTTTGCCAGTCTTCAAAATGAAATCCTAAATATTAATATTGAAACTTCAATATACTTTTATTAATACTTATATAATTTAAATCTTATCATTCATTTATCATTAATATCCATATACATTACATTGCTTTTAGAGGCTACTGCAAGAACAGCTGTAATGTAATTTTAGTTTCATTCTAGATGTAGAATATTGTATAAAATCTAAAAGTATTATTATTGATTGTAAATTCTTACATTTTTGGTTTCATTCTAAAAATTCAAGGTTTATTGGTTTATTTGTAAGTTCTACATGGAATATGCGCAAAAGTACATAAAAAATGTTTGTGATAAACATTAGTATAAAGTGAGGATAAGCAACTAGGGAAAAATTCTATTAAGCAGTATGTTCAGAATTACTTCCAGTGACTGGCGCTATGCCATTACAATTCTGTTTAATGATATGTAAGAATTTATGTTGAATTTCACATAAAATTTGTTGTTGCTGCCAAGAAGTGCTTGTGAAATACAAAACATGTCAATATAACAATTATTGTACATACACACTCAAATCAAATCAAAATATACTTTATTAAAATAGACTTTTACAAGCACTCTCGAATCGTTAATTTTAAATTTAAATTAAATGTCAATATAGTGAGTCCGTGAGGAATCTACCACCAACTCGGAAAGGCAGTACTGCTGAGAAGAACCAACGAGAACGACAAAATAAAACATTCAGTCACCCATAATTATGTATTACCCAAAGTAACTGTCTGTGATTTATATTCGTATGTTTACGAATTCACATAAAATTTTAGGCTTAACTGTCTTACTAGGACATACATTTTTTCATTGTTTACTATACCATGATCTCATTTGCGTTTTATTTTTAACTCTTTGAAGAAGATGTGGATATCTGGCATGGCTTATTTTTCTCACATCCATAGCTCACTTTAACATCTAAAGTTATACCAGATGTAAATCATTTCTGATATGTTGTGTAAAATTAGCTAAAAACAAGTGTTGATGAGCCGCATGACATGACAATGAAAAATACAAGTGTTAACCAGGCCTTGAATTTTGTTTGCCTAAAACATTTTTTGTTGGGTTGTTAAATCAAATAAATGCGATTACTCTTAAATATATATAGATAGTGATTTTAATATTGGGAATAGAATTGCATATATTTATTACTTTTATTTACTTTTGTAGTTCATGTTTTTTGACCTGATAATACATTTTTCTCAGAAAACTAAAATTTCAACAAATTAATAATTTATTTAAGTACATAATATTATTAACTACAATCTATTTCTGTATTCTTTTATAATGACGATATATAAAAATGAATTACTTTATGTTTTCATTAGTATCAATTTCCTCCCCAAGTTAACACATCAACATATAAAGGACTTACAGACAGGATATCAGGGTTGCTGTACTTATACAATATCCATTTAATAGTTCACATCCTGTGTTATTATCATATATGTAGGTTAAAGTCATACATACAGATTTCCTTTTTATAATAATTAAAAAAATAAGATTGATTGGTACCAAACATAAAATGATTTTAATGCAATGGCATAATATTAATGATATCTCAATTGTAAGTAAACAAAACAATTTTCTATTTGTTATTTTTCTGCCCATGTAATTATAAGAATTTATTGATACAGATTGATATGTAAAAATAGCGTTATCGTCGTTATTTTTTTATTTCTACACCAATGTTTACTACTATTCAATGTCAAGGTCGATTTTGGTCGTTACCATTGGCATATAAAGTGGCAATTAAAACAGAATTAGTCTGTCTATTGTTAGAAAGGTGTTCCGGTTTGAGACGTAGTAATTATTTTGTGTAGAGCCGCCGGTGGCGCGCTTTAACAACCGGCGCAAGTCTGTGTTCGCTGAGACCTACGACCCTGAGGAAGATGACTCCGACGAGGGTGCCCCAGCTGTGTTCCCCAAGTCGGATGCCCAACGAGCTCGTCTGGCTGAAGCCGTCCGAGGGATCCTCCTGTTCCGCTCCCTGGATGCACAACAAATGCAGCAGGTTAGTGCAATTTTATTATGCAATTGCGAATTTTTGGCAACTGCGTCGACCATTTACTAGAATTAAAGCTTTTTACGTCTACTATTTTATTGAACAAAATGTACTGTAAACAGGTGTTCAATGTAAGAACTTGGCTATTTATATAGATAATAATTCTTGCAATGAAAAGAAATATCTCAAGGTCAAATAGTTGAGAGTAATTACATGAAGTGTCCAAGTTACATATATTTCTATTTTCAATTTTCTTTTTCAACTACTTACTCCTTATGATATACTTGAAATGAAAATTTTCGTTGGTCGTTTAAAAGAGGAAAACTAGCTAATCGTGAATGTACAATTTTTCAATGCATAAAGCATGCGGCGGTGTATGAGGACGTCCCTAGAGCAAACTTGGCCTGTTTAACGAATGAATGATGTCACCAAGGCCTGCTTTTCTTTTACAGCACAAATCAATTAACACATTTTAAATTCTTATGTTACCAACTTCTTTCCAGAATGTGTAACATTATATTCTTTAATAGAATTTCATCAGTTCATGTCCGATTATAGGAGTTTTACTTAACATAAATATTATTTTTTAATTATTTACACACACTTCGTTTAAAGTCTCTCTTACAATATGGTGATTATTTTTAAAGTAGCTTTTTAAATAAAAGCAATCGTTATCTTTTTCGCACATTCGAACTAAATGTATTTAAAAATAGCCACGATATCTGCTTGCTGTTACTTTTTTGATATTTGCATTATGTATATATGTATATTACAAATAGCGTTGATGGCACGCTGGCTTTGGAAGTATGTAGCCGGGTCAAGTCCCAGATCTCACACCGAAATTTTCTTAGGCTATTATATTATATTACTGATAGTGAACGAAACATCGTGAAATCTGCATATCTAATAGGACTTGGCAAATATTCGTTGCTAGCATGATACAAGCCTAGTCCATCTGGCATTCAATAAATGCCCTCGATTTAAAAAGGACGTTATAGGGACTGATTATTATCCATACTTAATATTATAATTGTGAAAGTGTGTTTGTTTGTTTGTCCTTCTTTGACGTCGAAACAGAGTGACAGATTGGACATAATTGGAGGGCTGGAGAGTGACATAGGCTACTTTTTACCGCGAAAATTTCTCATTCCCACGGGAAAACACGTAATAATACAACCCACAACAACTTATCATAACTATGTACATATACGAGTACATATGTATATACTAATATACAGTATATTCAACACTAACCGTTAAAACGTACTTAGGGATGAATCCGAGTGAAGCGAGGGTGAGCCTCTAGATATTATATAACTGTGATATAAACTAACAAAATTATATTAACCCATATGTATTTTACACAGGTACTAGACGCAATGTTCGAGAAGCGCTCCGAGCCCGGCGAATACGTGATCCGGCAGGGCGACGACGGTGACAACTTCTACGTCATCGAGAATGGAGTGTTCGATGTACTCGTCACGGGGGACGATGGTGTCGAAAAGGTATATATAATATAATAATGTTACTGCTTATAAAGTTTTAAAACTCTAACGTTTATAAATTCGTAATATATTATACGTTTAGAGTTTGGATGATTTTTATTTACATAGAAAATAATAAATTATCTAAATATCACCTCCAGGTATATTTCTAAAAAATTAATTAAATTTCTAAGAAATCTATTGTTAACTGTAACGCCAGCGTGTCCGCGGTCGTGAAGGGATTAAGAATGGAATTTCCAATATTGATTTATATATAAATTATAAAAATTTAAGTAAAATATAACAAAAATACCTATAGAAGACATTAAAATATCTCAACAAACGAATTTTTTTTGAAACTTTAAAGTTGAGCATGTAAAAAGAATTTCATGACCTGAACGACCGAAATTTTAATTAACTTCTCAGTCATTTATTGATAGATTTCAAAAAAAATCACTTCTTTCTTTGTTTTGATCTATAATATAATTCGAATACGTTAAATATGATATTAACATCATGAAACTTCTCCATTGTAAATATTATAAACGAAAACGGTCTAGAGACTATGTAAATAATTTTATTTACTAAAATTATACCATTTTTATATTAATTTAAGTGCGTGCTACAACGTGCCGTTTAGGCTCTGACATCGTGACTAGATAATATTAGAACGTACTTATTTGAAGATATATAAACATATTAGATACTAGCGGCTCACCCTCACCCTCGGGTTCGCTTCTAGAAAAGCAGAAACAGATCTACCCCACGGGAACCCTTCATTTTTCAGTTTAACAAATGTTCGACGTGATTTTTTAAATTATAACTTTTTCATTTATGAACCGATTGACATGAAACAAACACTAAATGTTAAGTGACGCTTACCACAATATATTAGTGAAAACCTCATCTAAATCAGATAAGCCATTTCTCACATTAGCGTGCATAAACGCACAGACAAACGGACAAAAAATTCTAACAATCATTGTTTTGGGTGCTATTTGCGTTGATAAACGTCCCAATAATATTTTTTCTCAGATATCTTCCATGTACAAGCAGCGATCCGTTTTTTCCATCCGTTTCCATTTTCCAGCGTCCATTTTTATTATATATATATATAGATATTTATTAAACTAAAACTAGTGTTGAAACTTAAACCAGGCCACTGTAAAAGAAAACTAAAATATTTTCCCCCGAGAATTATTTGATCGATCAGCCTATAAAGTAACTACAGCGTAACTAAAAGTGTGCCAAACTATACAAATAACTCTTTAAGTGCTTTATACCCTACTAGCATTGCCCGAGGCTCCGCCCGCGTTCAGATGACCAAAAACCAAATTCTTAGGTTTTACAGATTAGTATACTCTTACATTGCAGTTTTTGCATTTTTCTCAGAAATGAGATATTTTCCCGCTGTAAAAAGTATCCTATATGTTGACCCGGATAACCAGCTATCACCATACCAAATTTCATCAAAATCCCTTTAGTGGTTTTTCTGTGATGCGGTAACGAACAGACAATAATTCTAAAAAGTATAGATTCGGCCTGTGTATCGATCATAATGTTAATTTAAATAATATTTTCCAAAAAATATTTAATGTACAGATTCGGCCTAGTTACAATTTTATTATATGTATAGATAATATGAATGTAGATTTTCAATTCTAAACCTGTCATGATTCTAAACTTACAAGCAGCTAACATCTCCGACTTTAATAGACACGTAAATAGACGTAACAATTCTCATTTACGAAATTGTGTCGGACGACTTAATAGTCCGTGGTCGTCGCGAGAGCTTCACTTAAAACGGGCTCTTATATATACATGTAGTACAGTTTCTACCTCTCCTTTGATAAAGCCACTGCGGTTTATTCCCGCACCTAGTTAATTTTTTTATTGTAGATTTCCGTGTGTATATAATTTTTAGATCTGTAACCACTAAATATGATCTATGTATTATAGCATGTACTGGAGTGCGTAAAACTTTGAGCTCAAGTTGCACTTCTAATAATCACTTGTTATAATTTAGTTTACTATTAAATATTTCCAACATGATTACCTCTTCCTTACGGTGAAGAAAAACATCGCGAGGACACCTGCATGTCTGAGAGAACCTAGCATGTTTCCGAAAGACATGTGCCATGCAAGAACTATGCCTGATCCCCCTCGTATTGAACGAGGTCCGTGCTCAGTAGTGGGACGTTAAAAAGGGTTGAATACATTAAATTAGGCAAAAGTTAGCGGGGATCAAGATTTATTTTACATATAGATTTTTTCTGATTTGTCCCCCTAACACTATCCCCGGGATATTTTGTACGAGAGCAAAATATTTCCTATATTTCTTCAACACACATTTATTGTTCACTAGCAAGTAGCGACTCACCCTTGCTCTGCTCGGGTTCATCCCTAGAATTACGTTTTAACGTTTAGTATAGATATATCTGAGATGAGATATTTTCCCGCAGTAAAAAGTATTCTATATGTTGAACCGGATAGCTAGCTATCATCATTTGTGATGCGGCCACAGACTGACACAGAGAGACAAAATTTCTAAAAACTATAGATTCGGCCTCTATATCGATAATAATGTTTATTTCAATAAGATTTTCCAAAAAATATTTAATGTACAGATTCGGCTTAGTTATAATTTTATTATATGTATAGATGTAAAATATATAGATAATATTTACATCTCAAAAGATTTAGAGTTTACAGCTCGACCATAGCTAAATAAATAATTCATATAAACATGCATCTGTTGAATAAAATTTGAACCGCTAATAGGTAAATTGAAAATTATAATTTTAAATTTAATTATCATCATAAATGCTATTATGCCTTCTATTATATTGATTGCTAGTTACTGCCGGTTTATGGCGTCGCCCGCTACTTTGTATGGTACATATCACGCAAGAAAGCTCCAACTAATCTTTAGATACCAATTTTCCCAAAAAAAGTCTTAGAGAAGCCGGTTAACCAAAACTACAGCTTCAATATATGGTTAAAAAAAAGTAAAAGTAAGCTTTATATTACGTCAACCTATAAAATTAAATGACGATTATATGCACAAAAAACTTTTATTGAAACAGATTGTCCTCTGGGTCTAGCTAATAGAAAAATATTCAGTGTACAATATCCACTAGTAGAACTCCAATAAAATCGATTTAAACTTTTCGAATAAATAACGAGCGAAGAAGAAAGAAGAATAAATATCGAAACATTTTTTAAAGGTTGTTTTGCTAGTATTATTATTTATTGAACCGCATGAGCTCAATCATTATTTTAAAATCACGGAGATGACGCTTCAGTTTTTTTTTATAAGTACACTTATAAAAATTGAAGTGTCCTCTCGTCTGTGATTAGTTGAAACAAAATAATAACAGTGGCCTCGTTTACTAATAATCATGATTTTAAGTTATTTTTTTAACTATTTTTTTTATATAGATATTTTACATTGGATTAGTTATTTAAAAGACCTTTTTCATTTATAGCTTTTACATTTTTTATCAACGTCTCGGGAAATCTCGAGTATTGACATCGATAATCACCACATTTTAATAACAGCACACATTAGTAAGAATTTGTTACACTTTCACAATATCGAGTTCAATTAAAAATATTTAATGTTGTTTTGAAACCAACGAAAAAAACTTCAAACGCCGCGCTGTATCAAATATTTTCCTTTGATTAAAAATCTTCCAATACGTATTTATGATAATTCAAGTGGTAGTATATACGTAACAGATAAGTATATTATGTTAGTCAATATATGACTATAATCGTTGATAATGATTAGAATTGAATTTGAGTTGATAATCTGCCTATCCTTCTAAGTTCTAACGTTGTAAATTCTTATGAAAGGCGTGGCCGTACGATATTCGCTTCGGACTAGGGTATCAACCTTGCTTTACTCGAGCCCGTCCCTATAAGAATTGGAGCCAGTTATGCAAAAAACAGCCATGTGTGTAAAAGTATCAACAGAGTTATAAGCATTTTTTGTCGATAGTTGCACTTGAGTTATGTTTTGTTTTTTTTTTTTTTTTGTTTACTGGTTATTTTAAAATTGAACAATATTTATATATGTATTGTTTATTTTTTATAATTATTTTATTTTTTATAATAAAATGCTTATAACTCTGTTGGTACTTTTACGCAAATGACTGTTTTTTGCATAACTGGGTCCAATTATTTTCCGACTTAATTTCACAAATATCATACCGGTAGATTGTTGATGCAAAATCTTTCCATGCCTACCTAGATAAATCTTTCTTTCTTTTGATGGAAATCATTTGAAAAACCGAACAGTAGTTTATTAAAATTAGCTCGAACAAAGACAAATTCGACTTTATTTACAATATGTAGTGTTTTCTTTACGTATGATAATTTTTATTAATTTGAGGATACGCTTGGCTCAGTTTGTAGTCGCCCTACTTGCTGTGCCAGCGGTCGCGGGTTCGAGTCCGCTAGGGGGAATTCATTTGTGTGATGCGCTCGAATGTTAGTACTCCAGGCATAGGTGTTTATATTTATAATATGTGTATTTAAAAGTTATATATGTATATCAACTATCTAGTATCCATAACACAAGCCTCGTACCTTACCATGGAACTAGATGGTGCTGTGTGTTAATGTCCTAACACATTTATTATTATTAATTACTTAAATCAATAAAAGATTTCTGTCCACAAATGAAAGATAACAAAAATAATACGTAACAATATGAAGGTTTGTAAAAAAAGGTAGTATAAGCACAAAAAGTGGTTTGTAGGCTTAGTGGCAAGTATTTACAAGTAATTATTATAATGACTCGCGATAGCGTCTTAGCGTAGTGGTCAGAATCCTCGTCCGTATTAAAAGTTTCATTCTAACTCGAAAAAATATTTGATTTGGCTGCGCCAGGTCTTGCCTCGATTAATGTGCAATTAGGAATTTATATAAAAACGTTATATGCATTTAGGATATTTTTCATTTTACGGTTATATTTTTAGAATAGTCTCACTTAGTACTTTTAGCTACTAGCTTTGCGAGCGAGATGATAGAGCGATTGATTTGATTGTTTTTTTTTAACTAGGAATGCGCTCTGAATTCACGCAGGTGTAATGTGACATAAATAAAAAAAAATTTTTAGAGCCTGGAGTTTAAAAGTATTCCATCGTACCTCTGAGAACACATGTGACGTCCTGAATGGTCCACTGATCTCTTACCGGTCGTGTTTAATTGTCGTCCCTATCGGCACATATTTTGTTGTGCGCACAAGTATACTCGATTCCTTTGAGATCCTCCCTCTTTTCTTTTATTATGTTTGGGATTGACCGCCGTGACCGAAATCGCTCGAGGTCGTTATTATTATAGGTATAAGAGATTATAATATATAATACTAGCATTGCCCGCGGCTCCGCCCGCGTTCAGATGACTAACAACCAAATTCTTATGTTTTACATATTAGTATACTCTTACAATTCAGTTTTTGTATTTTTTCTCAGAAATGAGATATTTTCCCGCGGTAAAAAGTATCCTATATGTTGACCCGGTTAACTAGCTATCATCATACCAAATTTCATCAAAATCTGTCCAGTGGTTTTCTCGTGATGCGGTAACAGACAGACAGACAGACAGAAAAATTCTAAAAACTATAAATTCGGACTCTGTATCGATAATAATGTCTATTTCAATTAGATTTTCCAAAAAATATTTAATGTACAGATTCGACTTAGTTACAATTTTATTATATGTATAGATGTCTACATATATGTGTAGTGTATCAACTATCTGGTGTCCATACCACAAGCCTTGTAGCTTACTATGGAACTAGATGGTGCTGTGTGTTAATGTCCCAACATATATTTATATATAAGCATTCAACACAGGTGGTCCACACCTACGAGGGCTCAGGGTCCTTCGGCGAGCTGGCCCTCATGTACAACATGCCCCGCGCGGCATCAGTACGCGCCCAGTCTCCCGGCGCTCTATGGGCCATGGACCGTCACACTTTCCGCCGCATTCTCCTGAAGAGCGCCTTCAAGAAGCGCAAGCTGTATGAGGAACTATTGGACAAAGTGCCCATGCTAAAGGCACTTCAGGTATGTTTTATGTTTTATATTGATCTTCATTCATTGACTTTTAGTGTTACATTAATTAATAGATTTAAGAATTGAATGTTGTCCTAATTAAATTTTGACGATAACAGTATTAAAGTATAGCTATTTTTTACACTATTTAGTTTTATATGTCACAAAACTTGCATATCTATATATACTTACGACATTACACATAAATACCCCTCGGCTATTGCACAAACCAGGTCCGCTTTGACCCCCTTAAAAACACTACATCTGCGACTGGTCGACGATTTAAGAGTGCTTGTAAAAGTCTAATTGAATAAAGTATATTTTGATTCGACCCTCGGAACAAGTTAGAATAGAGGGCTATGTGACATTGTAGAAATATCTTATTCTAAAATTGGATTAAATGTCTTTGACGATTTCCCCGTGTCACCGGACCAATCTTCAAGATTTAATCAAACTTTAATGATTATCTCGTGTTGTGACAGCAGCGGCTCAGTGAGGCGATTTTTCCTTATATTATCTATAGCATCATTGTATAAAAACATTTTGGACTGTCTTATTTGAATAGTTAAACTATACCGTCAAATTATTTTTATAGTGTTGCTGTTACATTTGTTTCATTAAGAATTTTTTTACCATTAGCTTTAGAATAATAAAAATAGATTCAAAATAGACGAAGATATCGTGTAATTTTTTTTTTAGTGAATTGTTTTTTTTTAATGCTGTCGATAAATATGGGAATGACATTTGAACTACGTGACATAATGCAATTTTGGTTGGTCTATCGATTGGACCAAATATGTTTATTCGTCTGTAAAAGTAGTTTATAAAAGCGGCTGCATATTATAACAGATTCGTTGTGTATTTTATCCCTCACTAAAGAACTTATGGTAATTTTTTTAAGGTGATGGTTAAAATCAATCCCTTTTTATGGGTCTAGGTAATGCTAAATACTACTACTATCTAATTATAATTTAATTCTCCTGTTAATGGTTTCAAAAATTTCGGATTATAAATGATTAGAACTATTTTGACATGTACGTCATCGTTTGGCATTTGAAAACGTCACATGACCAAAGACCATATGTACTTAATTGCCCGTTTAATACAACCTATGCAAAACGTTTAGTTCACGTCAGTATAATTTATTGCGTCCTTTATTTGAATTGGCTCCCGTACATTAGTTGATAAATAAACTCTTAACTCGATTAACTATATTATTGATTGGATAATATTTGATTTAACTGTAAGCCCAAATTCAAAATATACTACATACTATATACTAATATATACTAATATACTAATATACTATATACTAATATACTATATACTAATATACTATATACTATCGGCGGTTTAGTGGCTGGTATATGCACATCCTGAGTCCTGGATTCGAGTCCCAGTTCGGGCCAAACTTAGTTACTGAGTCTTTCTGTTAAGAAAGTCCCAGTAACAGAACGGAGTCGGGAAGGTGCCATGTCACGTGTCTAAGCACGTTTGTGTGCTTGGTTTCTCACCGCGAGTATCAATTTATCGTCCGTTTGGATTTTCAGAGTAAATGGAATAGAGTACACTTGTATCTGCAAATGTTTTTGTATACATACTATAATATGTCCTGCACAGTTGGCTAAACTTGTGAAATTGGCCGCCGCAACCGAAATCGGTCAGGAGGACCAGATCATACGTCCCTAAATGACCTTCGCATTTATGATATTACGGAAGTTCTCAGAAGGGATGATTTTTCATTTTTTGTAAGTGACCGAACTGCGCTCGACCTTTTTCGGAAAAGATATAATTTCTTTTTTCAGAAATGTAGCTATATAGATAAATAAAACTATCTTTTTGGATTTTTTCGCGAATTTATTATGATTTTTGGTTCCCGACGCGACGTTTCAAATGCTTTACAGCAATCATGGTCACGGGAGAGACTGACCATGATCGCGAAAAAATCCGAAAAGATAGTTTTATTTAAAATGTCAAATATTCACGTAAATTTAAGAACACTCGTTGCTTATGTAATATTTATAAGATAACCTTACTAGATAATCCCTCTTTCTATTTGTGAAAACCGTATGAAAATCCGTACAGTAGTTTCAGAGATTAGGCCGAACAAACAGTCAAACACAAATTCAGCGGGCAGAAACCTTTAATTTATAATATTTAGTGATTTGTATTTTTCTCAACTGGTTATTTTTATTATACAATATAACATAGTTACAAATTATTTATTCAGTAATATTTTTTGAAAAAAAAAATTACTGGTGCGGTGTTATATTGTGGATGCTGTGTTATCGTGAGAGAGAGAGAGAGAGAGATAGCTGTATAACCAGTAGGTCTACGGCCGGCCTTATTTAAGGATATTAAGGGCGTCATTAGTGTGTTGTCACCTGAAGGTGCCTCAGGCGTTCTCTCCCACCGACAGTACGGCCACTGCGATTTTACGTCAATATTCTATGAGAGGGGAGCTGCTTCCCCTACTCATAGCCGACCTATTCATGCATAGATAACGTGATGGGACAGTGTAGAGTTGCTATTTCGTGCTAATCCGATACTTTGAAAATGTATATTGTTGACAATATTTCTTATTATATTTCTCTTAAGTGTACATTACACAAATATTAACATGCCTCACTAATAATTGTACAAACTGCTTTGGATGTAAAATGTCTTTTAAATACAAATTAATCAAAAAGCTTAAATTTACTTTTAAATGACGTGAACAAACTATAAATATATGTAATACACGTGCAAAACCATGACCGTGATTACTTCTGAAGGTGTTGATTGAAAGTAAAAGCTTTCAACTAATGTTAATGTGTTTCTATGTAGAAAAATACCAAATGCCAAATTGGCATTGACACAAATAATTATCAAAACTTAGATATAGAACAAGTTTTGTGTTGAAACTTGCCGCTTGCTAAATAAATATAATGAAAGTTATCAATTAAAAATATTTGTTACGCTAAATGAAGTATTGCGGATTTATATTGATTTGGTTTTCGTTTGTTAAAAATTAACATGTTTTTTCTGCTACATTTGAGTTTTTTAATAGTACTATGCCGCTGGTGGTCGTAAAATGTTTATTTAATAGTCTTTATGTACAGTAGATAGATACCAGGTATTATATAGTCGTCATGATTTTTCTATTGTATATTATACAAGAGCTGAAATTCATATTTTTCTGTTTACATAAATCTAATACTTATTTCATAGTGTGAACGCTCTCCATAAAATAAAAAAATATATATATACTAAATAGTAAATACTTATTTTAGGGCGTAGCTGTCTGTTATTTTACTTTTTGAATGAGCTATTTCCTGTAAAAATTCCAACGATGTAACACAACTTTTCACACGTGACCGACTTTTTAGTTCAAACTTCCGAAAATACGCATGACCAGTTTTAAACTACATAACATCAATCAATACACGCATTTGCGAAAATACCTCCCACTTACGTATAATCGCTACTTCCAGAGCCCATGTAACGACTTAAACAATCAAAGAAAATAAGGATTATTATGTGTAGGTATTATAAAATAATTATAAATAGTTTTTTCTACAAGGTTTATTCAAATGTCTTGCTCTTGATATTGGAAAGCTCGAATTCAAGTTTTATGTTATAAATACTAAAGCTGCAAGCAAGTTTTTCTACTAATTGGCACACAACCTGCACGGGAACCGCCAAAAAAAACAATATGTACAAACCTGTCGTTTGTACTAGAAAACTCGTCATATATGTACCTACATTTTCAGATATAATAAAAGTAATGTAAAGTGCCAATATTACGATTTCTGTGTAAAATATACATATCAATACATCATTCTTATCTAGATTACGTAAGGCTCGCCATGAACATACATAATACGTATAATAAATACTACTGAAAAATATTCACGTATCGAACCATACGCGAATACCTATATGCCGTACGCTATCATGACGTCACTCATTTTATCAAAACTTACAAAAATACGGTAGGTAGCCGCGTTATCTCATATCTGTTAGTTTTTTTATTTTGATTTAAAACTAAACGAACTGGACATGTAATAGCACCGGTGGTAAGACTCTGTCAAGCCTGAGGAGTCCGACTGGATGGGTACCACCCCCTTATCTATTTCTGCCGCAAAGCAACAATGATTACATTGTTGTGTTCCGGTTTGAAGGATAAGGTAGCCAGCGCAATTACAGGCAAGAGGCATATCATCTTAGTCCTCACAGTGACAACGCACCAGCGGTTCTACATTTTTGTAAAATAAAACCTAAATGCATGAACCGTAGGTGTTATGGGCGACAGGTACATCTTTCCATCAGATGGACTGTCTGCTCGTTTGTCACTGAATACTATAAAAAAAATATTCTCATGGTTTTCACAACTGTCACTCATGAATGAAACTTTACATTCAACGTTGTAAATTGAGTTTTACGGGTTGAAGCTGTTTTATATTTATAACCTGTCCTGGCTTTGCTCAGATGTAAATTGACACACAGATGTTGATTATATACATATATATCTATTCCTATACATAGTAACATATTTCGTTTGATATCCTGAGCCAGAGATATATAGATATATAGAAAAATGAAAGATATTCACATATTTTTCTTATTTATTAAAATAAGATTATATAATCCTCAAAAACATAATCATAATTAATCAAGCAAATTAATAGATTCGAAAAGGTTTGCGCCGCCCCTCAAATTCTGGCGCCCTGGGCCATAGGTTCTACCGTAGTAGGGTAAATACACCCCTGCCTACATATTACCTACTCATCGGTTGTATCTGTTGTAGATAAATTACTTTTCAAAATGTCCAACACGAAGCGCGCGCCATCTGTTGTACGGTTCTGAAGTGTACTCTCTCCGAAAGTGCGTTACAAAACAAAGCAAAAAATTTCATTGCAATAGAAAATATAAGAAAAGCATAAGTAACAAACATAACTGCATGAATTTTTTTATGTAGATATCATTAAACAAAGTAGTAGTGAACCGAACTGGTAATGCCTAATATAGTGAGGGCCGCATGTTCTATTTTCGCCTGAGGACATTATTTATCTAAACCTTATGTAACTAAAGAAAATAAGTAGATACATAAGATATGTCATAATCTTCGATCAAATATAACCGTTGTTAGTAGTTTTTGGAAAATCTTATTCCAATAGTCATTATTCTCGATGCAGAGGCGGAATCTATAGTTTTTAGAATTTTTGAGTGTCTGTACGTCTGTTACCGCATCACGAGAAAACCACTGGACAGATTTTGAAGAAATTTGGTATGATAGCTGGTTATCCGAGTCAACATATAGGATACTTTTTATTGCGAGAAAATATCTCATCGTCGAGAAATCTTTCTAACTAAACGTTAAAACGTAACTAGGGACGAACACGAGCAGAGCAAGGATAAGTCGCTAGTACATATAATAAAATTGTAACTAAGCCGAATCTGTACATTAAATATTTTGTGGAAATTTTATTTAAATAGACATTATTATCGCTACAAAGGCCTAATCTATAGTTTTTAGAATTTTCGTCTGTCTGTCCCACTGTGAATTTGCATCACGGAAAACCCCCTGGAGGGATTTTGATGACATTTAGTATGATAATAGCTGGTTTTCCGGGTGAACACATAGGATACTTTTACTGCGGAAAAATATCTTATCTCTGAGAAATCTATACTAAACGTTTTAGAAAAACTAAAAAAAAACGACGATTTTAATAGTAATACTCAATACTCATTCAGCATTGAACACATCGATTATCGAGTGATCGCTGAAACCTATGAAAATGTTAAACTTGTAGCTTGACATTACAAAACACAATGAACATAAAAGTAACATATTAGCGCTACTGTCATATAATATCTTTTAAGACTGCTGTATCCTCAAAAATATATTATTAAATGAAGAGAAATAAAAATATATATTTAGTATTTGGTAAAACTACTTTAAATGTAAATTAAATTTTTTGCCTTTTACGTGGTAACAAAAATCTTCATTAGCCTGCGGTTTTTGCAGGGTAAAAAACTTTAAAACCATGGACTTTGTTCCATCAACATAATTCTTTAAAAACGAAATTGGTCAAGTACAAGTCGGGCTCGCATATAAAGAGTTCCGAAGCTTCTTCCATTTTATCTTAGACTGTGTGTGAGTGTGCAATTCATTTTGATACATAAGAAAGATCCTTTTCTTTATATAGGTTAATAAAAAATGTAGGTCAAGTTAGTCATGCCGTATTTAACATATAAAAATAAAAATGTTATCTCTGGTTTTATATACTACTAGCATTGTCCCCGGCTCCGCCCGCGTTCAGATGACAAAAACCAAATACTTAGGTTTTACAAATTAGTATACTCTTACATTGAAGTTTTTGTATTTTTTCTCAGAAATGAGATATTTTCCCGCGGTAAAAAGTATCCTATATGTTGCCCCGGATAACCAGCTATCACCATACCAATTTCATCAAAATCTCTCCAGTGGTTTTTCTGTGATGCGGTAACAGACAGACAGACAGACAAAAATTCTAAAAACTATAGATTCAGCCTCTGTATCGATAATAATGTTTATTTCAATAAGATTTTCCAAAAAATATTTAATGTACAGATTCGGCTTAGTTACAATTTTATTATGTGTATAGATAATTTACATACATAATTCCGTTCGCTATCTATATCCATTTTTTTTTTGATTTCTTAGAATTTCTATCAATTTTTGGTTTATTAATAGTGTTATGCTATTTTTTAGTGTACAACTAACACAACTATCTAAACTACCTATATTTTAATTAATAAAGTTATAATAAAAAGCTTTAGAATCTATAATATTATAGATATTGTTGTTTTAATAAGTTATACGTATTTTCAAAACATAATGCCCCACAATATTTACAGCTCCCATAACAACATGAGAAATAGCTAGATGAATATAACATTATATTTTAATATGTAAGGACATCCAAAAATGGAAAAGCTTCATGGACAATTTATTAATATTACAAACTAGCGACTTGCTCTCGGTTTGCTCGGGCGTGTCCCTTTATTTGTAATATTATGTACAGACAGCGCCATCTTATTGCAAATTTGATTACTAACTAAATTTCGTGATTGCCGTTTCAGCGTGAAACATACACGTATACAAATTTTCACATTTTTAATAGCGATGTGATCCTTAGAACTGGTTATTTGCCTGTTCTTCTTCAACAAAGCAACGGATCTACGTGACTTTTGGACAGTACCGGAAATGCATAGAGTAGGTACTTCTTAGACCAGTGCAATGTCAGGTGTTTCCTGTCAGGTCTGTTGGAAGTAATTAAGAAATTGTTTATGGACATGACTGAGTAAAGCAAGCGCACATCACCAGTATTTTAATAAAAAAAACGTAAAAACGCTGCGTGTTGTCTAAATTGTTATGATTGGTAATATTTTACATAATGTACGTAACGCTCAGAACCTTGAAAAGCAGCTGCTTTTTTGTAGATTATTTGCTGTTGAAACTACTCAGATCATATTTCTATAAAAACTTTAAAATAAAAATGAATAATATCTATTGTAAAACTATATAACTACTATTGTGGTATACTATGACCTGATCTTCCACGCATTGAAGTTAGACCCGTGCTACGTTAAAAAGGGCTGATTATTCTCATAGAACACGATTCTAAAATATTGGTCGGTATATACAATATAGGTTAGAGTGATGCGGAAACTAAAGGACTGACAAAATGTCTTAAAATTTTAATATTTAATGTTCTTTTTCTAGCAATCACAATGGGTAGACATTTTATGCACCGTTCAACTCTTCTCACTCTTCTCAATCTAAATAATTCCAAATGAAAAATGTTATACAGCTTTATATTACATTTGAATATATTTGTAAATAACTGCAACATTTCTGTATGTGTGCTGATATGCTATAAGTTAGTCTAATTGTGTTAGCAGTATCCAGTGGCGACGTTAATATAGCTAGCTAGCTACATGGAAGCTACGAGTATACGCCCGCAGTTAAATGTCAAAGTTTCACATACGTAATTTCTCTCTCGGGACTCGACAATGCTTTTCAAAGTTACTCATACTATTTGCATAATTAGGTTATAGGTGTACTAGTTCGAGCTAGAAACTGGTTCATGTATCTATTCGATAGATCATATTATGTATTATTATAAGTAGTTAAGGAATTCTATACAATTTACAATATTAAAACACCATTTAAATGCTAAAAATTTAATGCAATATAGCTGTTTTTCCTTAAAAATGCTAAAGTTATGCAAATACCGAAATCTATTTATGTTATATCACTAACTGACAGAGGTATCTCTGACGTCAGCGCGGTGACAGATGACGAGGCCAAGACGTCGTCATCAGTGTGAAGATAAATAATCAAACACAATTTCGTACAAAAGTTTAATTCGTTACAGTACTTTGAAAATTATTTAAATTATTTATTTAAGGCATAATAATTATAGAAGTTAAACATAATAATATTAGTGATTTAATCATATTTAAATGTGATATATACATTTACCATGTTCCTGTTGCAACAGTTGGTCGAATCGCAACACATAACTTCATGCTTTATCCTTTACCGAGTAGCCAAAAATAATAATATTATGATGACGACCGCTATTGGTGGACCAAATTACACTACCCCAAAAAAGATTATTCCTATATCTCATATGCATTTATATTACACATGTAATGAAGTTTGACAACCATCTGGCGCAGTGTTTGGCACTGGCTACTGTAGGTACCTATCGGGAAAAACGGATACGACCCTGTACGTGTGCCGTGTACGAGATAGTTGTTTGCTTTGTCCATACCTACATGTTTGTCTTCTTAAGACGACGATAGTGGTCTTTTCAAGTATTTTTCTGTATAGATATAATCTATGAATGTCTAAAGCTATATATTTCTCCATTAATTTTAATACTTTTGCACTAATCTATACATATAATAAAATTGTAACTAAGTCGAATCTGTACATTAAATATTTTTTGGAAAATCTAATTGAAATAGACATTATTATCGATACAGAGTCCGAATCTATAGTTTTTAGAATTTTTGTCTGTCTGTCTGTCACCGCATCACGAGAAAACCACTGGATAGATTTTGATGAAATTTGGTATGATGATAGCTGGTTATCCGGGTCAACATATAGGGTACTTTTTACCGCGGGAAATTATCTCATTTTTGAGAAAAAATACAAACACACAAAAACTGCATTGTAAGAGTATACTAATATGTAAAACCTAAGAATTTGGTGTTTGGTTATCTGAACGCGGGCAGAGCCGCGGGCAATGCTAGTAACATATATTACCTGTAATCAAGAGACAAACTAAAGCTCAAATTCAAAGGTTATACTAGAAGCCACTAAAGAGTAACAATATGTACTTAGGTCTATCGTCAGATTAATTCAACAGTATCAAATTATTGAATTGTCATCCGGATTTCATATAGAATAAGCTTAAATTGACTCCCAAGATTTAATTTAATTAACAGTAAAGCTAATAAAATCGTGTTAAATGTTTACTTAGGGATGCCCCTGATCATAATATCGGGTTAACATAAATAATACCTAAGAATATTTATTACAATTTGCTCAAGTAATATCCTACATTTTTGTTGCCAAAGCTATTCATATGGTTGCCAACTGGATAATCGCTGTATTGTTGTTTTACCGCATTAAAGACAAAAGCTATATATATATATATATATATATATATATATATATATATATATATATATATATATATACGTAGGAACACTTATGACTAATACCAGTCACGTGTTCAATTTAAATTGCATATATCTTTATTTTTATTTTTCCAACTAGCATTGCCCGCGGCTCCACCCGCGTTTACATGACCAAAAACCAAATTCTTAGGTTTTACATATTAGTATACTCTTACATTGCAGTTTTTTTATTTTTCCTCAGAAATGAGATATTTTCCCGCGATAAAAAGTATCCTATATGTTGACCCGAATAACCAGTTATCATCATACCAAATTTTATCAAAATCTATCCAATGGTTTTCCCGTGATGCGGTAACAGACAGACAGACAGACAGACAGACAGCCAGACAGACCAAAAATCTAAAACTATAGATTCGGCCTCTTCATTGATAATAATGTCTATTTCAATAAGATTTTCCAAAAAATATTCAATGTACAGGTTCGTCTTAGTTATAATTTTATTATATCTATGGATTACTACATATTGACTAAACTTATACAGAATTCTACAAGAAGCCTCTTCATAGTTTTAATTTTGTTTGTATAAAATCTATTTTCCTATGTTATATTATAAATTTTTGTATATAATGTACCTTAGACTAAATTACGGTCACAATATAAAAAGTGATGTCGACTGTTAAAATATAAAATCAAATTCAAAACTAAATAATTAGAGTTTACAACTTTGTTTTTTCCCTGTAACAGGAAGGCTACCGGCCAAATGGTTGGTTTGACCTCAAGCTGTAAACATTTGCATATACCAAGGACACTTGACGAATATTCACATCTGTTTGAACCAAATGTTAACATTTACCCTGCCACGATGACATATTTGACTTTTTAACTTTTTTATCTACTTTAACATACAATCTAATATATAACATTTTCGTGTCACAGTGTTGGTAACAAAACTCCGAAATGGCTTGACCGATTCTTATGAAAATGATTTTTTTTACGATTTAGTAGTTAGATAAGGGAAATAGAGTATAATCAAATCTTAAAATTTAATAAAGTAATAGGTACATAATGCAACTTAAAACTTATTCATATAAATTATAAATGTTTAACTTAATATTACTTTATATCGTTTTATAACAAATAAATGTTGATAAAACTGATATAAATAAATGAATACGGAAAAACACTCAATGTAACCACTACTGGGTTGTCCTGTTCCGCAAAACCACCCAAACATCCAAACCGCGACAAATACTTATATAACAATAAGTTGTACGATTTTAGATATTTACCATTTAAAACATATAACTATGCATTTACCTAATATTGCAACTATCACAGGTGAATGTAATTAACAAATAATAATATCGTTTCCAGCCATACGAGCGAGCTAACCTCGCAGATGCTCTCCTGCCCCGCACCCTGATCGATGGCGAGCTGATCATCCGTCAGGGTGACACCGCCGACGGCATGTACTTCGTGGAGGACGGCTCGGTCAGCATCCGTATTGCGCGAGATGACGGGAATGAACATGAGATCAAGCGTCTTGGTGAGTGTGACCTAAGTCTGCCACAAATGTAATTATTTATAGGCAGGTACTATAGCTACTATAGTATAGAGTAGCCTATCCCTACAAATCACATAATTTCGTTACATTTGACACTGCTACTAAGCAGTGACAGATGAAACTTAGTATCGTGCTCACTTGGATATTCAAGTCGTTTCAAACCTATTTTTCTAAATAATTTCAACTTGACTTACGACGAAGAACTAATTTCTTTAGGACATTTAAAGTCCGCTAACCCAAACTTGGTCCACCACGGGCCACTGCCTCGTATTGACATAAGGCCCATGTTGAATACCTATGGGATTTTTCATTTATTTATTTATTGAAATTTCAGTATATATATAGCAAAAACAGTTACCTATAATAAACGAAATTACAACAAAATGTCAGGGATGTCAAAATGACAGAGTAATTATTATTGTAATTAGCGTACGTGGTTAAATTTGATACTGCAGATAAAAACAAAAACACCTCAAAGGAGTCACAGTGTTAAATGAAACGATGAAATCTGTTTATGAAAGTCAGAATAATTGATTTATTATTTTGTTCGCCGGGATTATTCCGGATATGTATAATTTATTTGTTGTTTTTTTTTTTATATAATAAATATTTATTCTGTAAATAAACTTCACAACGCACGGACTGATCTTATTGATCAGAAAATGATCTGTGGCGTTATATTTTTCATATTTTGGTTTTATAAACTTTCGCATTCATAAAATAGTACGATTATTATTGTTATTGGCAGTGGTAGCCCAGTGATAATACGCTCGTATATGAAACTATGTGAAGCGGGTTCAAATCCCGCGTCTCGCACCTCTGATATTTTCATGTGCGAATCATTTCCACTTGTCTTTCGGCTTTCGAAAGACGTGAAGTCCGCCTACCCGAACTTGGCAGCGTGGTGGACTATGGCCTGATCCCTCTTAGATTGAGGAGACCCGTGCCCAGCAGTGGGACGTTAAGAAAAAGTGCTGAATACACTTTATAATTGTTAGTACCGAATAACTATTACTTTGCCCTCGAAAACCGTTCCAAAAAGTGAAGTAGCTTTTAGTATCTTTTTGTAATGTCAAAATAACAGTTTTTTACTAAAAGCATATGGAATTATATACGGTATTTATAAGAAAAACACAATTTTTAATTTTTTTGTCTCTGTCTGTTTTTTCCGGCTAACCTCCGTAACGGCTGGGCCGATTTTGACGGGACTTTCACTGGCAGGTAGTTGATGTTATAAGGAGTAACTTAAGTTACTTTTTTTTCAGTAAAATAATTTGGGTTCCGCTCAAAAAAAAATGTACTTAAAGACGAACCCGAGCGCAGCGAGAGTGAGTCGCTAGTGCATAATATAAAAAGTAGCATAAAATAGGAAAATTGGTTAATATGTGAAATGTTGCTGCAGGCAAAGGCGGGTACTTCGGCGAGCTGGCCCTGGTCACCCACAAGCCCCGCGCCGCCTCCGCTTACGCTGTCGGACCCACCAAAGCCGCATGTGAGTATATGTACTGTGTTTTATCGTCCTCTCCTAATCTTTTTGCTTATATTTTTATTTGGAAATGTTATTTTTTAGTTGTTAAATATTTTGTTGAGTTTTAGTAACATGTGAACTTCATAAACGAAATGACTACAAATATATTATTAAATGCACTAAGCAGATGAGCGTAAGACTATCATACTCCGAATCTTGGACTATAACACAATAAAATTCCAGTCCTCGACGTGGAAACGTTCGAGCGCCTTCTCGGGCCCTGCATGGAGATAATGAAGCGCAACATAGACGACTACGAGGAGCAGCTGGTCAAGCTGTTCGGCGACAAGAGCAACCTCACCGACGTGCGATGAACTGCCCGCCGCGCCCCCCGCTACCCCCCGCCTACTGATGTAATCCACTCCTAACGGACGGACTTGTTGATTTCCTTCAATTTATATATACAGTAACCGTCGGTAAATGATGCACATCGAGCTAAAGAGGGAGAAAATCGGCTAATTTCGGTTTTGTAGAGCGTCGTCTCTGTCACTCAGTACATTATGTCAAGTTCCCAGTAGACACCGGACTGTTTGTGCTCCGTGCGACAGAGATGATGCTCTACGAAGCCGAAGCTAGCCGATTGTCTCCCTCTTTAGCTCGATGTGCATTATTTACCGCCGGTTACTGTATTTACATGTTTATTTCATATGTTTATCTATATGCAATGAGATTCAGGTGAGAATAGAATTTTCTGTTTTGAAAATGAGAATTTATTTTTATTTATATTTATCTGTTACTTGGGATTTCGATTGATTTTATATTCAAAAATAAGATATTTTTTTTGTGAACGGTACTTTTCAAACAACAGCTGTCAAGACAATTTGAACGTTTTTATTCTTGTTTGGATTTCCTTTTATAGTTTTATTTTTCAATATATATTTTCTTATTATTCATATTGATAGAAACAGGCTTTTTTTGTCTGGATTTTAATAATCCAAGCCTATCAAGGTGACGGCGTGGTCAAATGACTTTTATCAATATGTTTAAAAAAAATATTAGATATGTATTTACTTTATGTATATAAATTGTTAAAATTTCTTATTTATAAATAACAAATTTACCTTATAAGTTAGGTTGATAACTATTAAATTTCAAGTTATATTTCATTTATGGTTTTATGTTAATAAATTATTCTTTATTTACAATGATATGTCCCATTTTATGTATATTATAATATTCAGTTTCCATATTTAATTTGAAATTTATAATTGAATTTTAATGCTGGCTGAAAAGATAGACAATTTATTAATTTAATTACTAACGGTGAATATTGTGAATGGCAACACTTACTTAATTTTTTTCAGCCAGTTTCTTGAGATAATGCTGTTAAAATTACTAATTATTTATTTTACTTTAAATAACAGCTATATCTCGAATCCAAGTATTGTCTTATTCACTTTAAACTTTTGAAACGAATAAGTGCCATTTTATGTTAACCTGATTAGTGATTACGTTAGAAGGAAGGGGGCAAAAACTAAACTGTGAAGACCGGATAATATTGCACTGAAACAATAATACGCTTATTTTAGATAGATAAAATGCCTTAGTAGCTATGTAAATAAAGATACTGGCATTTGTCATTGAACTGATCGTAATGGATTCGAATGTTTATAATTATGGGCTCACAGCTGAAAAATTTAAAAGAAATATATGATTAAAGCCTCATATTGTTTATTTCTTTTATTGTTGATTTTTATAGTATCATAAAAAATTTTGTGGAGTAAAATTGCTCAAGATTATTAGTGAAATATTCAATATAATTGAATTATTTTTTTCATATAATTGTGATTTTATCTAAAGATGGTGGTCTGCGGTCAGTTTGGGAGTGACAATGAAGGTATCACTTCATGGTAGATGTATACTGGGAATGGCATTTAGTCTTTAAAATTTATCACTAAAAATGTTTTAGTAGAACAATGCAATACTGTCCGGCCTTCCGTCCTATCTTACATTAGGATACTCTGCTATCGCCATTTTATATTTTTTAAGGTCACTGACACGGCTTCGATCATACAAAATTAATATATTCATATAAAATTAATATATTCAGTGATTAGATAAAATCTTATCACTTTATTTATTTGATTCATTGTTTCTACATTTATGTATATCAAGAATGGTTATTTAAATCAGTTTGTAAATGCCAAATTAATGTTTGTGACTGTAATTATTATGGGACGATGCGGATTTACTGTTGGCATTCAATTATGGACTTAATATTGCTGTAGCAATTGAATTCAAAATCTATTTATGATTAGAATGCGGTTTGAATACATTTATGTATAGAATTGAGGTTTTGAGTTTCAATTATAATAGCAAAATTGTCTCGCAAGATTGTTTTGTTTTGCCTACAAATAAATATATACTGGTTTTATTGAAATATTTACTTTCATCAACTTGGTATATTTTATTGAGAAAGTGCAGTTTGCTTGTGTTGTTTAGATGCGTTTTTTAATATTTTTTTTGTAGAGGGTTTCTATAGTTTCGTCCCTAAATATTACATAATAGATCTGAGGTGTGTCAATCGTTGTGTATTGATATAAACTAAATAGCCTGTAATTGTGGTTCGGAAATCTGTTGTCAGTACTTCGGTTAGATCTGAATAATTTAAAAATAATGTAACACATTTGATTCATAGCCCAAATTAACTATCTATTGAATTGTATCAATATCTAAGAATCCATCATATTGGACAACTATCTAATAATAACCGAACTACAGATAGCAGATTATTTTAAGATACTCTCAACATTTAAAATACAAATCTAGTTCTGTATGAATGTGTATTTTCAGGCTTAAAAATGTGAGTGGATGTTAATTATCGCTAACCCTCAGATAGGTCCCCAGTATTATTTAATTTAAAAAAAAATTATTCATTCATTTGTAAATCCAGCCAAAGTAGATGTATACATATTATAAATGATATGTAGCACTATATTTAAGTCTTATATTTACATGTGGTAGTTAGTTTTTGTCACTTCTTATTGTAATTTAAATATTTGTAGATTAGATAATGAATGGTTCAGTCAGTACTGAGGGGTGTGGTGTTTTAACGCCATGTACAAATTGTGTACAAATTGTTTCAGTTGCCATAGAAGATTTTATTGTTTTATTTTAAATGATGATGACGATGATGTGGGTTTTGTTTTCATTGTTATACTGTTCTCAACTTTCCACTGGGAAGATTGTGCAATGGCGATGGGCGATTATGTATGCGTGTGAATTAGGTAGCGGTAGGATAGTTCAATGATGGGAGTCAGGTTTTAGCAAAATAATATTAATATCGAATAAATTTACAAGTATAATTCATAATCGCTCACCGCTAAAATATATCATATCGATGTGTTCGTCCATAGTTCTCGATGCTTGCTTGTGAATTAACAATTTCAATGCGACAGGGTTTCGTTCCTCATAGCTTATACATTCCCCCGTTGCTAATATCAAAGTTTATGAATATCTTTATTTTTTTGTTATCGAGTTCATTGTTTTGAATATGTATGTCCATTGTCCATGTTGCAATAGAAACTCATTTCAAGTGCCTATTTCGATGCATCTGATGAATTTCAATACACTAACTTGTATTATTAATATCGTATTTTGACTCACTGAACTGCCTTTTCTACGTGGTCTTGTGTAATGTAAGGTGTGTGTCGTGTTACTTGAAAAGATTGAAAACGTAATAAATCTTTAGTCTCTTTGATGAAATTATACCACCATGTTTTACAATAACGATTAAAATAAAAACTAATTTTGTTTATATTCATTGATTAATATTATTATATATGTAAATTTTAACAAAGCATGTTGTCACCAGTGACCATGAGAATAATCAGCCGGACTGATTATAGAATTTTTTTAGAACAGATTTATTTATTATAAAATATACAAGTTGTACCTATTTATGCAGAGTAACGTATGAAGTCTATGCATCCTATAAAATAGTTTGTGAAGTGTGCGGAATGAGGTTTTCCCTTCTATGATACATATTTATGAATTTTATGAAATATTACTGCGTAAGAGATTGAGTGAGGAGCTACTAAAAAATATTATTAGATTGACTCTACCATACGTTAGTAGTTTGTGACACACATGCCCCACTCTTAGAATATACGGTGTTTATATCAATGTCTTCTTACCATTTAAATATTTTCAGTGGGTTCTCGGTTAATGCAGTGGTAAATAGTTTGTTGTTTGTTGTGTACAGGTGAGGTGCGTCACGTGTCGCACCGTCTCGTCTGTGTGTCCCCTTATATACACCCGGTAGATACTAGATACATAATAAAGATGGGCGATTTAGAATAAGCATTAAAAAACAATGTATAAACAGAATGCACTTTTAATACGTGTTCATTGAATATTTTTAAATCGCCTATCTCTATTGAATACTTTATTGTATTGTGCAATAATTACTGTCATTTGTCGTTTACATGGATATCATGATAAATTATGTCAGTGTGGAATTTATTTATAGAATTAAATTATTAATGATAGCGTAAGATTTAATATTTTCTCTTTATACTGATGTTAATGTCCTAACGCATCAACTAGGAGGCTATACAGCTGTTACTGTACAATAAATTTATTCGCGTGTCCTGTTCTTTAGCACAAACGTTTGGTTCGACGCGTATGAAAAGTGACTCAAATTCTGTTGTCTTCCAACGGGACGCACAGAAACTACGCCAACGCCTTTATGACTTGTTTGGGGCTATTATCTGGCAATTTGATGTGAAATTGAAATTCAATACGCTTATACGTAGCGTGATTTTTTATAAATAACTAGTCATCGGTGTCTAATGTAGATTTGTAACCTGACAGCACGTTGATTCGAACATTTCTTATGTAATTCATGTTAGCGTAAGTCATATTTGTTCCATATTAAAGCATATCAAGCGGTCGTCCGCCGTCATGTCCTGAATTGCATCGTACTATACATCCAGTAGCCAGTCGGAACTAGTGCCGCTTTACCCACGTCATGAGCTTACCCTGTACATTAATAAAAATTATGTATCGTAAAATGTTAGAAAACTGAATTATATTTGTTTGTAGATCTAAATTGCTGTTTGTTTTCACCCTTCCTCTTGGTCTCTTGACTATTAGCTTATACGTATGTTACTATTAGCTTAAATTTTATTTATATTCATCAACAATCCTTAGGTATAAGTTATTAAATTATTGATGATGTAATTTTTATTTAATAATAGCGAGTCGCCCTCGCTTCGCTCGGGTTCGTCTCTAGCTTTCTTCCCAATACAAACTTTCATCCCTTTTTTCACCACCTTAAGATGATTTCCGTGATAAAAAGTATGCTATATCATTCCCAGGATCTCAAACTATCTTCTTACCAATTTTTTTCTAAATCGGTTCAGTAGATCCAGACATTATCCCCTACAACATCACAAACTTTACCTCTTTATAATATTAGTATAGACTAGCAGAACCCGCGGCTTCGCCCGCGTTCAAACTTACAGAAAAAAAACACTGTCGTTATATTATAACTAATAATTTGATGGCTGTTATCATTTTCAGTTGTTTCAGTGTTGATGAATCAGTCAGGACAATTTTATATAGATATATATAGATATTTTGACAATTTATAATTGAAAACAACATGTAAGAGTAATATGAATTTTAATATTTATTATTATTCACTGAACACACCATAATTTTTAATTAATTCATTATTTATATAGGTTCTGGCTCTCTACTGTAGACTTGCATTATTTTTTCCATTATTTCCCAATTCTTTTCTTTCTGCAAATCCTTTGTGAATACCTTAAAATAATAAAAAAAATTGTTAATGGTTTTATTTCTATATAATTGGCTATTGAAAATTATCAATTAAAGGAAAAGAGGATGCTAGATATAAAAGATTGAAGTCTCATATTTTTATTTTTCATTCCTATAAAATTAATAAAATATATTACTCACAGAGTACCAAGCAGCATCATCATCCAATGTAGATGCCAAAGGTACCGATACCCCCAACACATGTAAAGCTAAAGTCAGACAAGCAACTGCAACGTGTGGGGCTCTGTAATCCAATATTGATGGACAATGATGAAAGTCCTGCAAAAAAGCCATCGCAGTGCGAGCTATAGGTGCCGATCTCCACTGAGTTGGGGGGAACCACTCCTGGAGCGACCTCAGGTAATGAAGTAAATATCTATGTGCTGATGGTGCATCCAAATTGAAGCCTAGTAGGCGCAGTACAAGAAGTTCTGCCTGTGCAACAGCCCCTCTCCACGACCAGTACTCTTCAGATAACTCTAATGGTCCAGCTCCACGGTTAATTGAGTTATGAGCTACATTGACTGCGTCTCGTAACCTAACTGGCTCATCGCGAGATTTTCCGGCAGCGCAGAGACAAGCTGTGCAGATCACATAACAATCGTAGTCATTTTTATCGGCCTCTTTAAAGAATTTGTGGTAAAATATTGCAGCAGTAGCAACTGTAGCCGGTTGTAGTCCTAGTTTAATGCCACACTCAAATATAAAATTCGTTGCTAGAGTGTGACCTGGAGCACTTCTATAGTCAGGTAGTCTGCGCTCCCGTCTATTACTTTGTAAAGCCATAACATCAATAACGTCTTTCATTTCAGTTAAAAAATATTCGATTTATTATGGAAAAACTTTTGCTACTTTCAACATGTAAAACAAACGCTAACAGATTGACATATGTCAAAAATAGCAGCATTTAACAACCGACATGCTGACAACCGTAGAATGTAGACAAAAAAGAAATGAATGTAGAATGTAGATGTTTAAAAACCATAGTCATAGATAACATAAAGCGAAAAATTGACTGTTTGGATTTTTTTTCTATGATCACTCCGCGTAACGTAACAATGCTTTAATGCAATTTTAAAGCAAGCGTTTTTTTTTTAAATAAATCAAAATCAGTTCTATTTATAATTATTATGTTTATTAATTTACAATTATATTATTTCTTACTATTCAAATTGTTTTTAAAATATAAGTATTAAAAAATACCTAAACACATTAATTTACAAAATACCATTCTGGCTACTTCATGAATCGCTATAAAATTATACCAACTTGGTACTCTTTTAGTATGGCATGGCAGGCTATCCTCGTATGTGAAAGCGCTCCTAATCTTTAATATTTTACTAATGCGCTTTTTATATGCTAACAAACTATGTAAATAAATCTTGGAAGTTGGTTTTAATTTACTTCTGCCGTTTTGATTTGAAACTTTATAAGTTTATGTAATTTGGATGAAAGTATAATATTCGGTACCATCTAGCTGATCTAATGATGAAGCCACAAAGTGGATAGTTGAACTATTCGATAGCTATTTTCTAGTAAAACCCGTAGGCTTATGTGTTAAGTTTAAAAAATTATTAGCAATTACCCTACACTTACGGAGACGGAATATTTTCCACAACATTCGTTACCGGTTTTCTTTAATACACATATTAATAAATTTTTTCTTACTGGTCTTTCCTTGGAACACAAATAACTAATTTAAGCTATTCTGCGAGCTATTTTCATTTGCTTAAAATTTAAATAGACGATAGATGGCATTGATCAGCCAACTATCTATTTTATAAATAACTAAACTTAGCCCCGATTCGCTGAAGTCACGTGACTATAGATGTCTAACAGAGTTAGATGTGTAACTATGTGTTACACATGGGTATTTCTGCCCACCTGAGCCTAAAGTGCAGTAATAGACATTTTGGTCGGTTTTGAGTTAATTATATATTCAAAATCCCCATTTTTGTAGCTATCAGTCAAATTAATTCTTTTTTCTGTAGCGCTAATAAAAGTATTTTATTTTAATGTTTTTTCGGAAGGTGTAACAGAAAAAATATCACAAATCTGTTAAAATATTCCATAGCTAAACCGCAGTACAATTAATACTGCACAAGATTTTTCTCTGTTTCCTAACTAAACTGCAGTGTTTTATCATATTTTGTGGCACTTAAAATAGTAGTTTGTTCTAGGAGATTCAAGAAAAAACTTATTAAAATGCAGTATTAACATTCCATACTGCACATTAACTTGTGGGGGATTTTGTAATTTCTTGTGAAAAACTAAAAGACATGCAGTATTTAATAACTTTACTGCAGTTTAACTTGTAGGATGTTTTGTAGTTGCTTGTAAAAGACCATTTAGTTTACAATATTTATAAATTTTACTGCATATTAGTTTGCTCCATCCAAGTCATACTACCTAAAATACTTAAAGTCAAATACTATTCCCTAATACTGCGTTTTAATAGGTAAAATTATTAAAATATTAAAACACAGAACAGGCAATATCGCGGTTTGAGGCAGTCCTTCTGTCTGTCTGTCTCAAGGATCTGTGGCTTAAGGCTGACTTGACATGCCATGCTGTGTCTGTACCAAAGAGATATGGAGGGTAGAACTAAGGAGAACTATTTCTCGTATAAAAAGTGACCGCTGACAAGCATTAAATTGGTGGCGCCACAGAAAACAAGTATATGAATCTATACATCTATACAGATAAATAAAATTGTAGTGTATATAAGTTAACTTCTTGGTTCTCCCTTCCATAATCTTTTCAGACTATTATTTTTGTAAGACAAGAATATTCATAGGGCAGATTTCTCAGAGATTGCGTCCTTCATCTGATTAATCTGGCCAAAAAATATTTTCATTTTTGGCTCTATTCAACATACTCTTATGATTAAAGACATGCCAAATAATATTTGGCAAGTCTTTAATTTAATCGGAGAAATACCCACGTCTAACACTTATAATCCTAATATATTTTAGTACTAAACATCGAAATCCATTTGGCCGTTTTAGTGATGGAGTAACTTACATACCTAAAAACGTTTATGTATGTATAAACTTTCAAAGATTATTTTTATTATTATTTAGTAAGAAAATTATTTTTATTTCGTATTATTATAAATAGTAATTCGATAATAAAAATAAAAAAATCAGTGGCTAATCGTTTTTAACTGTGGTAAAGAACCCAAAGAATTTAACCAGCGCCATCTATGAATACGTAAGTAAACTTATTTATTACCAAAAAACTGATTTTCAATCAACAAGTTCTTCGTAGCAAGATTCTGCGAGCGACTTATTTTTACTTTGATCAACAGTAGTATTGTTTATCTAAGGATTTTTATCAAATATTTTATATTAAGATTCTATCAATCTATCTATATTCTTTGGTTAATAAATAAAAAATAATTAATAATCAATCATTTTAATCATGTGTAACTTAAAAATTTAATTATTTTAATAATATTTTCTGAGAGAAAATCATTTATATTTTAAATTAATGTATTATGTATTGGCTAAATTATTTTAAAAAATGTTTATTGTTAAGCTAACATAAATTTGATCTAAGTATACCCTATTGTCGATTTTAATTACATTATTTATAATAATTTAATTAAATTATTAAAATTAAGGTCTAGGTATATGATAATGATGATGAAGGAAGGATGTAAGGGTAAGAAATAAAACAAACATTATTATTTGAACATAAAAATTAGAATATAATCATTTTCAGTAATTATTTAAAATTATACACTTAAAGTACATTTATAGTAAATTCAATAAAAAATACCAGTGTGCAGACGAGATACAAAAAAGAGAAAAATATTGTTTAATTACATCGTTGGTTAAATATTTCGCTTCAGTAAATGCAATACAAAAAAATATATTCGAAAGTAAAGAAAATGAACGGTTAAAAAGTCACTCGATATAGAAAAATAAAGATAAGATTGAATCACATTCAAAAATTACCCACTAGTGACTAAAAATTTAACTTTCATAAAACGCTAGCTTTCCACAGACGGGAGGCGGCCGGTGGCCTCCGCCGCGTCGGTGTGCGCGCGAGTTAGTCGAGAGCAGCTTGTATACATAGTGAGGTTAGTAGACTTTGGTAATGAGTGAAGCGTGATCTGCGTCCCGCACTGCCGACTGCCCTGGCCCCCGGCCCCCGACCCCGGGCCCCCGGCCTCAGGCCCCCGGGCCCCGGCCCCCGCCGGGGCCTGTGCGTGTCGGTCCGTCGCCGCGTCGCGACGCCTACAAACTAAACGTGATTCGAGCGAACAAACAATGCGGCAGTGTACAAAATTTACATCACATTCACTCGAAACATTAAAGCATACGAGTCGACGCTCGGCGGAGGAACACATCGAAATGCAAAACAGACGGCGTCCAGACAGACGGAGCTCCTCTGCGTAGTACGAAGCTTACCTAAATCATACATCGGAATCGAATGTAGAACTGCGCTAATTATAATCATTAGTTCTGCTTTACATACACATATTGTTACATAACAGTAAAAAACCTACCTAGCAACGTGCGAGCGACCCGCGAGTGAGCCCGCGTCACAGTGTAGGCATTACATTTTCATTTAAGTAATCACTTTTTACATACTCATAGAACATAAAATGAAAACGAATCACCTAACTATGATAATAGTAAAGGTTACTGCCTAATCGCATTATTAATTAATGTTTATTGATACAGTTACTGTCCTAACGCTTAAAAGTAAGATTTTTTATTTTAGTATTAATAATAAATTATGTTATATAGTTTATATATGTATAATGTCGATTACGCCATTTCGCGAGTGTGTACAAGTTTATATACTCACATATCTTACACGGTCACGGCACGTCGCCCCACGCCCACGCCCACGCCCCACACTCACGTGATCGTAACATGTTATCACTTAACTATAAAATTAAACATGAAAGTTACATTTAGTATAAATACGCTAGATAAAATAAATACCTAACATGATTCACAATGCGTATAAGAGTCGATCTTAAATGGCTACATCTTAAGGTTACTGTAAAAGTGATATAGAAAAAATATGAACACAAAAAAAACTATATTATACATATATACTAGAAAACGGCGTAACGAAGTAAATCTCTCTTAGGAATAAGGTTTGTTTGTGCACAGACAGACAGTCCTGAGCGGAGACGCAAGGTATGCGGAACTCATATCTTAACACGAAGTGGGGTACAGTTTGTGCATTCAAAAGTTTATAAAAAAATAAATTTTTCATCAAAGTGATAATACCTAATAATGGAATGATATTCTGTAACAGTTAAAGTAGGCCTGTGTACACTCATGCATCTCACTACTATTCGGAGCTAAATATTGGTTCCATACTGTGTTTGGTCCGTAAGAGAGTGAGTATATAAGCGCCCCCCACGCCTAAGCCGTGACGAGAATTTGCACATCGGCGATATATCCAGAAGCTTAGTTCTCATAAAATTATAAAATATGCGAAACAGCCAACGCCCTCGTTTCGACCGCGGCCCGCGTCGCCATTACGGTTCCTACTAAATGACATTCATTTGAACAGAGTTAAGTAATAGGTAACAGAATCCCAGAAAATGTTCAAAAGACTTCAATTGGGAAATTAAAAGAATTGTTAAATAAGTTTGTGTGCTAAATGCTTATTATACAATCAATGATTTTATAGAAGATGGCACACCTTGAGAATGAAACGATCGCCTCCAGGCTATTTTAATTTTATAGAATACTGTAATTTATAATTATTTAACTTTATAAAAAAAAGATAATGAAATAATATTAGTCCCGCTAAGTTTCTTTCACCAGTTCTTCTCATCTCTGGGGCTTTTTCTTTCCGAACTGGTGGTAGACTCATGACGTTCAGTAAAAAATGTAATAATCTAATGCTGAATAAAATAATAAAACATTTTGAATTTGAATTAGACACTTGGACAAAATAGCGGTGAAGTCGTCAAGACCGGTGGGTCGCGGTCGCTGTGTGATATGCTCGCTAGAGGCTCGCGAAGGCGCTCGACCACAAGAATACATTATGTATATGATAAATACAAAAGAGTCGTCCACCGGCCACCGGCCGTGGGGACGAAATGCGGAGTTTAAATTAAATGCAGCGAATTTCAAACAGGATTGTGACACGAATCTCTTACAGTCTAAATACAAACGCCGTCCCTCGGCGCTTCCGGCGACCGGACGGCGACCGGACGGCGACCGAGCGGCGACCACCGGCGCCCACTCTGAACGAACGGTGTTAAGTATTGAGCCGTTCACTTGTTACTGGCGGTGAGCAGATTCCCTACCGGCAAACCTACATTCAATCATTTATGGCTGGCTGGCTACAATAGATACTGTCTATAAAAGTACATATCAAAGTATCCAAAGACAATATACTAATTAGTACTCGACAGTCCGTTAGTTAGTTCCGAAAGCGGCCACTAAAGAAATCTGACCACCACCAACACGCTCAGTTAAACCCATGCGGTGAGCATTCGACATATTGGATAAACAAATTTGTATTATTACAATGATTATTACGAATACCAAAATCGACGAGACATAGATATTTAATGTGACTTGAAACCAAGCAGTCAAATACCTATATCTATCGAATTACAAATGTCGTTATTATATCGAATAATTTCATATTAACCAATATGGTGTGTACATCAATAAGTATAGTATAGAATACCGCACGGCACGGGCGTGTGACGCGGAGTGGCGCCGGTGTCCAGGGCTGCCAGTAGAGCCAACTTATTTTATACCGCTGGCTCACTCAAATTATACCAAATCAAATTCTATTACACAAATTAACAAAACTGTTGAAAAATAGTCTGTGATGAATAAAAAAATCAATAAAAATATATGAAAATATATATATAAAATAATTTACAATTGTTGTATCCAATTATACGATCTGGCAGCCCTGCCGTGTCGCCTGCAGGTGTGTGCGTCTAGTAGAGGCCGCAGCCGCGCAGGTTGTTGGCGATGATGACGTCGGTGACGGCGTCGAACACGAACTGTATGTTGTTCGTGTCGGTGGCGCACGTCATGTGGCAGTATATCTCCTTGGTGGTGGACTTGTTCTTCGCCTCGAACTGAGCTTGGATATAGGCGGCCGCCTCGCCGTATTCTTGCGCACCTGCTCGTCATTATTACATATTCATATATACTAATATTATAAAGAGGTAAAGTTTGTGAGTCTTTGACGTTGTAGGGGATAATCTCTGGATCTACTGAACCGATTTAGATGAAATTAGGTAAGAAGATAGTTTGAAGACCCTGGGAAGGACATAGGATACTTTTTATCACGGAAATCATCTCTTAAGGGGGTGAAAATGGGGATGAAAGTTTGTATTGGGAAACAAGCTAGGGACGAACCCGAGAGAAGCGAGGGTGAGTCGCAAATCATTTATATACAAAAACTCAAGATACATTAACATTTCAAAAGTGTCCGCAGAAAGAAGCGCACAAATCGAAACTGGATTGCGCTTTTTTTAAATTTCTTTTGTTTATTGCTTTTCGGAGACATAATTAAAACGCATCGCGTTGTTTCGTTTAAAAACCTACTTCATGTAGTGTGTGTAAGTTGATTTTTTAATTTTCTTTGGTTTGACTTAACGTCACACGTCGACGCCACTTTTTGAACAGATATTTGTTAGGAAATGTGTATCTATGTTTTTACATATCAATGATATAAATATTAAAAATATTTACCTAGGTGCCCTAACCTCCTATAAAACCCTATGTGATCCTCCTGGTACATCCACAGTCTATTTGTGTACTAAACTAAATCCGTCTAGCTGTGTCATTGTGAACGATTAACAAACATACACTCATATGAACATTTGCTTAACAATAGTAGCTTGATAAAGAAATTTAAATTTAAAATTTAGTTGTATTTCAAAACTGTTGGTTCATATAGGATATGTATAGATATAGCTTAAAAATTTCAAGCTATCTTAAAGATACTCTTAATCAATACATATATCTATTGCACAAATTTGAAAAAAAATATCTTCACCCGCTGTGAAATACAAACTAATACAACATCAACTTAGCCTTATCACTTATATACCATGATGCAAGGAGGATTTCACCAAAATTGATTTATATATAAAATCTGAACACAAAACCTGAGTAACCTTCTCCATCCTATGTGACAATGGCAAAAAATGGTAATCTGTGCTCAAGTGGCATGCCTTGAAACCATCAACAAAAGAATTGAAAACTCGAGTGAAACAAGAAAGTTTATACACAAACCCTAACTACATAGTAAACCTAACTAAATTCTAACTAAATCCATACCCGTGTACTCTGGGAAGCAGATGGTGAGCGGGGACTTGCGTATCTTCTCCTCGAACAGATCCTTCTTGTTGAGGAACAGGATGATGCTGGTGTCCGTGAACCACTTGTTGTTGCAGATGGAGTCGAACAGCTTCAGACTCTCTTGCATGCGGTTCTGTAATATTAACAGTATATGGTTTAAGTATATTTTAGATTCAAAATAAATAAATAATTTGCTTTGTATTACATTTCTAAATGACTGATTTCAGTACAACTGTAGCTACATATTACAATTAATTATTATTAATAATAATAATGTGAAACGTTACGTTTCACATTATTATTATTTATAGTGGAGTGGAGTAAATTTAGAGTAGATATACTCTACTACTACTGGAGTCATATTAATATTATGTAAATATCTAGTTCATATAAAATTTGAAGAACATTAGAGAAGTGAGGGTGGCTAATGAAATATGTACTGAAATTATTAATATTTGACACAATCAATTGTTCTAATATATTAAGGGGTAATATTTTGATAACCATGAAGTTACAAAGTTATCAATATATTGTTGTAATGATCTACATTATTTTTTTTTGGTGAACAAAATCAAAAGAAAACTAGCTAAGATATATCTCGCTCGTAAAAGATGGATACTGTAGCACCGTAGCAGTCAATTGTAGATATTTAAAACAACTATTTTTAAACTGGAAGGTTGTTATACTAAAAGTATTCAAAATAAACCCAAATTACGAATGAATAAATTGAATTCGGTGAGCGTGAAGGAGAAAAAGTTATCACAATTGGGTTACCGTAACAAAAACACAACACTGATAACTATTACAACTGAGAAGAATATAATTGCTAAAATATGTAATAAAAATGTTATTGAAATAGACATTGTTATCGATATAGAAGCCGAATCTACAGTTTTTAGAATTTTTGTCTGTCTGTCTGTCACCGTATCACGGAAAAACCACTGGAGGGACTTTCATGAAATTTGGTGCGGTTTGGTCTGGTTATCCGGTTAAACATATAGGATACTTTTTACCGCGGGAAAATATCTCATTTCTGAGAAAAAATACAAAAACTGCATTGTAAGAGGTAAAACCTAAGAACTTGGTTTTTGGTAATCTGAACGCGGGCGGAGCCGCGGGCAATGCTAGTGTAATATACTTTAAAATGAACTTTATTTCTATTGTTTTTTAACATGTAAGGATAAGAATAATTTTATATATATACACTATTTACCGTTTTGTTATATTTTATATTTTAAATAGTATATTTAAGAAAGTTTTTCAAATATTAAAATAAGTACGAAGCATTAAAAATGTTTCTTTTCTTATTTTATTATGTGTCTCTTCATAAATACAACATAATGGAGATATGTGGACAACATTGTGTCCGTAACTGGTATCTTAACGAGATATAGATGCATACTTCTAAGATAACAAGATAAGGTAAATATGAACGAACAATACACAAAATAGTTAAAACTTTTTAATTTTTAGTTTTTTACATCTACTACTGAAAGTAGTTATCAGCAGTTTGTTTAAATTTTATACAAAGAAATGTAAATAGCATTACTTTTAAAAACATTATAGGATGTTTGTATGCATAAGAACTTGAATAAAAATTATATTTTAGACATGAATATTGTAAATAAATGTCCGTCACGTTCTCATGTTATGCTATAGAATAATTCTATTCTAATTTCTAATGTAGAGCTCAATTAAGAAGTCATTAATTTTTCGTCATTGCCTCCTTCTCTATATTCTATTATAGACTATATATTATTAAAATCCATACTGATATTATAAATGTGAAAGTGTGTTTGTTTGTTTGTTTGTTTGTTTGTCTGTCCTTCTTTCATGTCGAAACGGAGTGACGGATTGGCGTGATTTTTTGCGTGGAGATAGTTGGAGGGCCGGAGAGTGACATAGGCTACTTTTTACCGCGGGAGATTATCTCTTTCCCACGGAAAAACACGTTATAATACAATCCAAAAAAATATTATCATCAGAATTACTTGAAATTTGGTATTAATGCTCTTCAATACAATTTAATACGTGTTTTAGCATTTTTCGAAATTTATCCCATAAGGGGGTAAAATAGGGGATGAAAGTTTGTATGAAACTACCTCTTTAGAGATTTTTGTAGTTATAGCGCGAGCGAAGCCGCGGGTTTTGCTAGTATATTATAAATGTATCACATATATAGATGATTAACGAATATAGCAATGACGAAAAATTAATGACTTTGCTTAATTGAGCTCTACATTAGTTGTAGGATAAATTAAAAGTTATCCTACTACTAAGTTTCACTTTATTGTTGAATACACATATGTATTAGCAAAATTAGAATTATTCTGTTGTTTCCGACACCTTCAGACATAAATGATTAGTCACATCTAAAAAAACATGGATTTAACCGTTTTCAAAAAAGGAGGATGAACTCAATTCATTTGTTCATTTTTTAAGTATGTTACACGATATCTTCACCAAAAACCACAATATAAGAAATAACATATATTAATGATTTTATAACAACATGATAAAATATATTAATTCAATACAATTTTATCTATTCGAAGCCAACTGTAGAATGATATCTTTTCTAAGCTATTTAGTACAAAGTATTTTTGTAGTGTCAATGTAACATTTAGGTATCTCACCGTAGTCTCGTCCTCATGCAACACCTGGTCGTACTCGGACATGGCGACGCAGAAGATGATCGCGGTCACGTCCTCGAAGCAATGGATCCATTTCTTCCTCTCCGACCGCTGGCCGCCCACGTCGAACAATCTGTGTGGGCGTTCAGTTACAATCAATCAAATTAACTAGAATTTTCTGGAAAAGCTCGATTAATTTGAGTAAATTGATTACGTCATAACGTTGTGGGTCGGAAAGGTCAAGTGTTAAGATTCTATTTAAGAGCTGATTGTGATCTCTTGTAGTTTACAGTCTTGGAAACAGGTAGGGGGTTATCATTACGGATGTGTATATCATGTATGTTACATACTACATCTCAGCTTCTTCGCTTGTGAACCGATTATAGACTTTTCTGAGAATGATTCCATATAAATAAATAAAAAATTACATCACTAGGGTGAAATAATTTTAAATATTATTAGCAGCACTGAAATCCATTTAGCTTATAGCATCATAACAATATTAAAAAGTTAAAAAATAACTTATTGATGTAAATTAACAAGTTATTTTTTCAAACCATATAAAATGTTAAATAGCTGTGATATATTTCTTTTTTCTTGTTTATATTATCATACATACACTGTCGGATTTTGTGCAAATAGCAAATTAATTCACTTGAATAGTCAATTCATTGATTTCTAATCTGTCGTTAGCATAACATCTATAAAAATATGTAAAATTATTTAAATTAGAATAATTTCACTGAGCAAAACTTACTTGAAATTAAGGTTTTTGAAGGAGAAGTGCACTTCGACAATGCCGGTGGTTTTGACTCTGGTTCTTAAAATATCTTGTTCGGTGGGCTGGTAGTCTCTAGCACCTAACCGGTCGAGATCATCCAGGAAACTGTAATGAATTGGGAAATAATATTAAATTCAAAATATATATTACTTTATCAACAAAAACAAATCTATCCCACGGGAACCGTACATTTTTCCGGAATAAAAAGTAGCCTATGTGCTATTCCGAAATCCAAACTATAAGCAATCTCTGTTCCAAATTTCATCCAGATCCGTTCAGCCGTTCTAGGGTGATCGAGTAACCAACAACCATCCACACATCTAAACTTTCACATTTATAATATTAGTAAGATTCAATCGCGATTTTGAATATTTAATAGTGAGTTTGGCACTAATCGATTGTATAATAACAGTATTGTCTTTTACTCAGAATAATATGAACAAAAACAAAGAGTAAATAGACTATAAACATCAAGATCTGCAAAACTCATTAAGAGATAGGCAAAGATAAAAAATAGGAAGTTTTATCAAACTTATTCTAGTGCAATGCTTATATTTCGCACTTGTGAAATGTTCATTACATTTCCATCTTTGTATAAACGAATGCGAAGCATTACTAATAAGTCATTATAGAAAAAAAGGTGCGATCATGGTTGCGGCCTGTTAGTGACTCATTAACTAACGTACACGAGATCGATCGTTCGTTATGACCTAATGGTTAAAATATTATAAATATTCCTGCCACTTTACAACTCCCAGTTAATTTATTATGAGCAACTGTCAGTATGACCAATCATATTTAATTAAACAAAATAATCAAACAACATATTCACTTAAAAATTATATAAAATAACGTCGCAAAAAAGGTACGTGATGGTGATTTTTAAATTATTACGTTTGAAATCACATGTGATTATGCAAGTTATTAAGGAAACAATATACATGTGCCCGAGTTAATTAGTCTCGATATAGCTCTGTTATATTGCACCAAGGTAATACTAATATAATCGAGTCAATTGGGTTACTCATGTTACAGTACCAGTGCGAGGCATTCCGAGACTCTTATAAGACAACATACCTAACTTGGAAGATGTTTGTATTCTTCCGACGCGACATTTTGATTATATATATATATATATATATATATATATATATATATATTATGAATATTAAACATTATAAATATGAGTACAGATAATATTTTAAATAATTTCATTTAAATTAAGTGAAAACTCTTAAAATATAACTTATTTAAATCATTTGCTTTGAATTGAATTTTAAAATAAAATTTCAAATTCTTATATCAAATTTTGAACTAATATACGCTAATAAATATTATTGTTACTAATTAAATACCATTATTTATAACTGTAGTTGGGCGTTAGTTTTACAAATCAATATCACCTACATACAGTTCGCACTAAAGCTTAGTCATGGGGTTTTCCTTAGCTCATGTGAAATTAAACGCCCTGCAGGCAAATGTTTAGTTTCCAACAATCATACATAAGTGGTTGCCTCGATTTGAAATATAATAATATATGTAATATATTTTTGCTGGAATAATAAATATTGACTTAACTCATGACATTTTTCTTAGCCTTTTCCACTAGTAAAAATAAATAATATTCCGCTTTCCATTACTAATTGTAAGTATTAGACAAACAGTTAAAATTGAAAAACAAAGCAAATATAATATCTTATTCACTAATTGAGTACGCATTAGTGTCTGTATGAAGACGGGTTAATATCGGTACGCCACCAGTTGCAAACGGCGACTCCAAGGCGGGGCGTCGGCATAGCATACATATTAACGAGTTGGAACCGACCAGACAACACGCGATTCTTGAATAAATATTATATACAGGAACCTCATACAGCCGGTAGGTAGCCTACAAATTACAGCTAATGTTATCGAACTGGATTTCCCTTATTTTCTTTTGATTTTGACAGATTTATTGTGTACAACTCCTTAATAGTTACATAATTTTTTTTTATTTAATCATTTATTTCAGGCAATATTTACAAAAAGATTTTAAATATGTAAACAGAGGCCCATAGCATAATATACACCTTAAAACGAACATACATAATATATATTAATTATAACTTTTTAACACGTAGTCCAGACGCGTGAGCTGTGTCGGCGGGCAAACGACCTCGGAACTTCCGAAACACGACGCCCTACGGCCAGAAGTCCTCCTTCATGAAGGTTGGCAGATGATGAGTCGGCACTCTCACCAAAAACGAATTGAAGCTCGTTTTGTGGCGAGGTACCAGCCGTTCAACCTTCAATTTGAAGTTGGGCCTCTTCTGGACGTAGTCAACGACATCCTCGACCTTCGTAGACCAGTGCAATCGGGACACATACGGCGGCGTCGATGGTATGGCAGGACGCATCGGATGGTCTGGCTGGTTCGGAGCTGTGCCGCAGATGTTAGGGCATGAGAGCTTCGTCTTCTTATTTTGACGAAAATAAGAAGACTATGCCCTCATACCCTCAAATAGATGACGAGTTTGCTGCTATGAGTCACTTGTGCTACGCCGGATCTTGTTTCTTAGAAATTATTAAAGTATAGACTAGCGACTCACCCTCACTTCGCTCGGGTTCGTCCCTAGGTACGTTCTAACTATTAGTATGGAATAGATGAACTATAGGTATTATATATGTATGTACATACTCGTATATAGATACGATGAGTATGATGATTTATTAATTATTAATATTGTATTATGGACATGGATTTTACTACTAATAGAAGAACTTACATTTAGTAACATACATACTATACACTATATACATTTTTCATTATATTTGCATGTTGTAAAGGTACATAATTTCGATTCCTGGATCACGCCACTTATAATAATTTCAACTAATATATAAGAGATATTTAATATGAATAGCGAAAATATTAATAAAATTCACATCGTAACTATTGGCGACCTAGAGACGGACACAATGAGAGTTTATTAATCGTGTGAAAGGCCAGCACAAGGTACCTACCTGTAATCGGCGACCCAAATGAAACTACATATATCCGACACACGCAAACTTTTCGTGCAGTACTAACACTATTGAGGCAATTACGTGTTACATTATATAATAAAGCTTTCATATTTTACCAAGAAGTGCCAATAAAATCGGTTTAAGTAGAGTTCAAATAATAAAGTAAACTAGGTATAAAACATGTCCGTATTGATTGACTGACTTATCGTACAGATCAAACCGTTGGACCTAGAGGGCTTACTAACAGGTTCATATAATAGTTATATTAAGAATTCTCAGACATCCAAACCTTTATGATAAAATTTAAGGAAAATCAATCTGCTTCTGGCTAAATTTAATAAAATCTTAGTAATATTTTATTCGTTATAAGTAAATAAACAAGTCTCAGTTTTTACGGGAATACTAAAAAAAAACAAACACCGACAAATCACAAAACTGTGAGATGTTACTAGTATACGCATTAATAATTCAAGCTAAATTCTATTTCCATTCCAGACAATCAAATTTCTTTGTTCAATGTTCACCGTTCACGATTTACGATCAAGGGCGATTGCAAGTCTAGGCTACACAACAGCTGGCTACCAGCCAAAAGGCTAGACCCCAAACTAAACGGACAACGCTGATATAACATGTCAGGGTTGTAAAACAAAAGAGCGCAACAGTGTCCGAAACCATTGCGATTTTTCACGTAAGTTACTTTGGTCTGCATTGATTTTGGTATATATTTTCTATTCTAAAACAATATTGTGTAGAAAATTAAAAGGATTTTGCCATATTTAGTAATCTATTATTAAATTGTAACTATGTAAGTCGAATCTGAACATTAAATATTTTTAGAAAAATCTTATTGAAATAGACATTATTATCGATACATAGGCCGAATCTATAGTTTTTAGAATTTTTGTCTGTCTGTCTGTTACCGCATCACAGAAAAACCACTGAAGGGATTTTGATGAAATTTGGTATGGTGATAGCTGGTTATCCGGGACAACATACAAGATACCCTTTAACCCTGGGGAAAATGTCTCATTTCTGAGAAAAAATACAAAAACTGCAATGTATGAGTATACTAATATGTAAAACCTAAGAATTTTCTTTTTGGTCATCTGAACGAGGGCGGAGCCGCGGTCAATGCTAGTACTTAAATAAAAATGACCTTTTACATTTTTAACATAATGTTACCGTATAAAAAAAATTGGTCCAAATGGGCCCATGCCTAAGTTGAAAATGACCAACGTTATTCACAATACATAGTTTGCCACACACATTTGCATCTTAGTCCACTCTGCAATACGCTGAAAGCGAGAGCTTCAAGTGGCGTCGAGGGTTTTAATGTTAGTAGTGGCTCGTTTGGACGCCTGCCAGCACAAAGACCCATTATACTTATTATACAGGAAAATTGGTACACTATAGACTTGGAATATCTTTGCTTAATTGCTCTTAATACTTATACCCCACGGATATTGCGTGAAAAACCCCGAAACGTTTTAATTCAATATAAAAAAAACGTGTATGTACTTATGTAAGAAGTTATACTTCTTTGGCATAACAGAACAAAAATAGCTAAATAAATAGATTTAAATAAGAAATAAATTTCACCACACATGTAATGTGTCACAATTCTGTAAAAGGCATGATAAATTAATAAAATAATTAAATAAGGCATATTAGACATAATACAATCATATACATATTTATAGAATATCGTTTAAGGAAAGAACATATATTATATATCATTTGTCAGACAATAACAACGGTTACCATGACATAAACAGTTATCAGCTTTCATCATGTCGATTTTTGGCTGTCGATGTCCGCGTAAAAATTCTCGTACAACATCGTAAAAATTCTACTCTCATAATTTTTTCCAAACATGCCAAAAGAAGAATGACATCAAAAAAAAGTTTATTTCATTGTAACCATAGGAAAAGGTTGCTAATGGTTTAATCAGTGATTAATAATATAATAATTTCAATTGCAAAACCAAAATTCAAATAACTTACGGCAGTTACAGATGAAATCTTGTTTATATTTAAAATTAATCATATTAACAGTTCGTAGTTACGCTTGTAAGATTTGTATACCTATCGTAGGCGTTGAATATTCTAAGCGGCGGGTGTATTATGCGGCTCTTTTTCGCCGGTCGTGGTTCGCTGACGTCAAGACAGTGTCAACATTAAATGGGTCAGTAGACGAGGATGAATTACATTCGTATTAGCCAAAATTATATACGATCGGGACAAAATGTTAGAATTTGGCAGAAAAATAGAAAAGGGTAGGTGTACCACAATAATATCTATACATATAATAAAATTGTAACTAAGCCAAATCTGTACATTTAATATTTTTTTGGAAAATCTTATTAAAATAGACATTATTATCGATACAGAGGCCGAATCTATAGTTTTTAGAATTTTTGTCTGTCTGTCTATCTGTCTGTTGTCGCATCACGGAAAAACCACTGGAGGGATTTTGATGAAATTTGGTATTGTGATAGCTGGTTATCCGGGTCAACATATAGGATACTTTTTACCGCGGGAAAATATCTCTTAAATCTAAATCTTTAAAAATGTATTAACTAGCGGAACCCGCGGCTTCGGCCGCGTTCAATGTGCAGATGTAAACTCCTTGACTTTATGTTGTATAAATGTTATGAATGTGAAAGTTTGTGAGTATCTATGGATGTTTGTTACTCGATAAATGGTTATCATCCAGCTTTAATCATGTAAAATGTGTTAAGTAACATGAAAATGTTACTTTTTTTGTTTATTTTTTAATACTTATTATCCTATTCCGGACTAAGAGAAATGGTCCAGCCGTTCTTGAGTTTTATGTCACGTCACACGGGAACGCAATCGAACAGGATAAAAAGTATCCCATGTCCGTCTCCTGGGTCTAAGCTACTTCCCCACCAATTTTCAGCCAAATCGGTTCAGCCGTTGTTGAGTTATAAATAGTGTAACTAACACGACTTTCTTTTATATATATATATATATATATATATATATATATATATATAGATTATTATGGTGGATGTTCCGTCTAGTTCAGAGTTCTGCTAAAATGTCCATGGGAGAAACATGCTCTCTTAAGTCTATGCCTGCTAATTTTAACGACTGCGTCCTGAGATTTTTTACTACCTCCAAAAAAGTTGTAGCAATTCCACATGAGGTCACAGCTAATGCAAATCCCCGAATACTTCTCTCAGTTTAGCCAATAACATTTTCATTTAACAAAAAAAACCCTATTTAATTTAATGTTTCGTAAATTAAGCGTCAATAGCATTTATACAGATTTTTAAGTCTACTCGACCCTGATAATATTACCTAATTTAATAGTAGAAATGGCGGATTTTGTTACCAACTTTACCACCTACCACTACTTTTACCTCTGTAATCAGGCCCGATTTGAAAATTTGAAAAATTCAAAAATACGTGTTTATTTAATTGTATTGAAGAGCATTATTGTATTGTATTCAGCCCTTTTTAACGTCCCACTGCTGGGCACGGGCCTCCCTTCAATACGAGGGGGATCAGGCCATAGTCCACCACGCTGGCCAAGTGCGGGTTGGCGGACTTCACATGTCTTTCGAAAACTTGCTAAGTTCTCTCAGACATGCAGGTTTCCTCACGATGTTTTCCTTCACCGTAAGGCAAGTGGTAATCATGTTAGAAATGATTCGCACATGAAAATATCAGAGGTGCTAGAACCGAGATTTGAACCCGCTTCACTCGGTTTTCCAAGCGAGAGCGTTACCACTGGGCTACCACTGCATTAACAAGTAAGTAATTCTGATCATAAACAATTTTTCCCCATATAAACCCCATTTTTACCCCTTTATTTATACATACGTATGTTTTATTTTTTATTTAAAAGGTAAATACCATTACATTGGAAAGAATGTCGTATAATTTTCATCTATTATCAATTATGAATATAAAATATCGAATAATTATGAATATAAAATATCGAATGTGACTATAGCCCAAGTGGAAGTTGTCTGCGACTTAGGGGTGTTCTTGGATTCTAAATTGCAATTTACTTCACATATAGATTATGTCTCGAAAGAAGTTTATAAGTCATTAGGGTTTGTTCTCAGACATGCAAAGGAATTCCATAAAATCTCAACTGTATTATTGCTTTTTAATTGTTTTGTCCGAAGCAGATTGGAATATTGTTCTGTGGTTTGGTTGCCTCAATACAATGTCCATGTTGATAGAATTGAACGTATTCAAAAAAAGTTTTTGAAGTTCTTAACATATTGGTTCAGGTTTCCTAATTGCTGCACAGGATATGAAAGCAAACTAAAGCATATTAGTCAGCTATCTCTAAACGCAAGAAGAAAGCTTTTAGATCTAATGTTTCTATCCAAGCTGCTAAATAACAGAATCGATTGCCCGACTCTACTGTCGAAAGTAAATTTTAATTTACCAGTGAGAACTTCTAGAAAGCAAATTGCCCTCTTTCGAATTAATAAACATAAAACGAACCTAGGAAAAAATGCGCCACTTAACCGAATAGCTAGAACCTATAATGGCATTACTTCGGAAAATAGGGGGTGTAGACATTTTGCATGACACATTTAACGCCTTTAAAAACAAAATTAATTGCTATCTTGATCAAATTCAATATTAATCTTTCTTTCTTTTTAAAAAAAAATGTTATTAATTTGATTGCATGCTGTTTCTCAATTTTTAATTTTTATGCTATAAATATAAATATAATAGGTACATATTAATTGTTTAAATTAGTTATTATTGATTTTTTTGTTTTAAAATTATATATTTTTTAATTTGTAATTTTTAATGAATTATTTTTTTTTAAATTAAATTGGAATTATTGTTATACTATTAATTAATACTAATGTGATAGCCCGTTAAAGTTAGCAAGTTGTAACTACCTATAATTGAAAGTGCAATTATCATGATAAATTATATGTAACCTAAGTTTAAGTATTTATAATATTGTAACTTTTGTTGGTAGTTCAATAAATAAATAAATAAATAAATAAATAAATAAATAAATAAATAAATAAATAAATAAATAAATAAATAAATCCCCTATTTTAAGGTATCAATTTCGAAAAATTCTAATCGGATGCCTATATCTTATATAGTAGAATACGTCACCCAAATTTAAAGTTTCTTCGAGCCGTGGTTTAGCCTGTGCGTTGACCCCTCAGTCAGACAAAGCCTTTTATATATATGTATAGATTACATTAATTGTCATATTATTAATTACAATTTAAAATGTATTAAAATAAAATGAAATAAAAATTAAGCATCAGTCGCTCGACAGACAGACGGAATAAATTTCTATTATAATTATTATCATTATATTTTTCATGATTATCTTTATATAATCTAAAAAATATATATTTTTATAAAAAGGATTATTTGAATGATGTTCTTAATTTAATAGTAAATATTACATAGATTTATATTATTTAATTTATTTCGTAAGATAAATCGATGTAAAATTATTATCATTATTTTCATTAGTTTGTAAGCCAGCTTCAATAAAAATAGGTATGTACATATCGTGTTTCTTATCCGATAGTATATTATCGATTTATCTGAAAATAAGTTAGATATCGAAAGCCCTCTTAACTTATAATGCAACGGGAATTTCAGGCAAAGATTGCATGAAACGCGTACAGCTAGTACGGTCGGGTGCCCGGCAACAGGTCCAGGGCGCAACGCCCGATCAATACGAGGCACCGCGCCGCCGCACGCCGCCGACCGAGCCCTTTTGATCCCGGCTTTCCACTGTACACGTACAGCGTTGTATATTTGCCTCTCGTTCTTACATAACTAAATTCATCACCTTCTCTGTTCAACTCGCTACTTTACTGCTAACAAATCATGTAAATTCCAATGCAAGCTATACATTGGCACCAGATACATACGAAATACGCTGCGCTTCGTTTTGTATGGACGGTCAGCTCAATGCCGCTACGCCCGCCGACCGAACGATCTCTTTCTCTCGACACGCACACCAGATTCAACTGTGACTACTACACATTCAAATATTGCAATCGATACACACTGATATCGCTATTCATGACAAGAGATACGTATTTTGCATCACAAATAAGATATATTTTAGGCATAGGTACTACGTTTTTAACATTTAAATAAGACCAAAATATAAGTAAATAATGCACTTAAGACGTTTCTAATATAAAGAATTTATTTATTATGCAATACGAAAACAATATATGTTTAAATTGAACCCAAGTTATTCATTTTAATCTGAAAGAAACAAAGTATAAAATAAACTGAAGACTACAAAGCTTAGAGTTAACAAAGAAGTTTTTCTTTTGTCTCTAATAAGTATTTAAAGTAAAATATTATGCGCAAGTTTTATCAGAGAAATATTGTTACCGCAATAGCGTAGGATATTCGAAACCATGTAAAGAGGTTCCAAAAGCTCGCATGGTGTGGGTGGCATGTGATCAGCGCATAAATCTGTCAACTCCAGCAACCCTCTTCGTGGAACACGTATTATATATTATCATTTATCACAATTGCTATCGCCCATGCAAAATATCGATTATACGCAGGACATATGTATTTATAAATTTTGTATAAAGATTATTAAATAATAATAAATATACGTTTTTATGAATGAAATTTATAGTTTAGCTGGTTAAAAGAATGTAAAGTAAAAAAAGATTATACTTAATTTGAAAGATTTGCTTGGTTTAACAAAATAAAAAAAAATCGATATATAAAACATATCGAATGTGCAACCCTTTAATATAAAAATATTAACTGATCAGACAGACGAATTTTGTTAGTGATCTTAGAGCTCATATAACCTATAGACCTTATGGTGAAGGAAAACATCATGAAATTGCATGTCTGAGTGAACCTAGCAAGCTTTCGAAAAACATGAAGTTTGCTAACACGCACTTATCATTTTGACATTAAAAAGAGCCGAATACGAACCTATAGTAAGCACTTTCAGCTTTTACTTTGCGTCCAAATTTTTAACCAACTTTTCCAATTATCCTCTTAATAATAATCGTATTAAGACTCTTATTACGAACATTTAAAAAATGGCGAAATCGGTTGAGCAGTTCTGAAGTTTTATGCATTTACCAAAAAAAAGGATATATACATACAAATTAACATTGTTATTGATGAACAGACAATATTAATTACCTACTTACATTCTACAAAGTACCGATTACCACAAGACATGTAATATAATATAGTGCGGTAAAAAGATACCAGTAATAAATAGACTTAATAATGCTAAGGATTTTATTACTTTACATTTATACAAAACATGACGATAACCTCGTAAGTTGCAGCTTACTCTTCAGTGACATGAGCATTATCTAAGCTGAACAGTAGTATTACGTTGTTACGAATTATTTCTTGTGATGTAAGACCGGTATTACACATAGAAAGGATGACTGACATTAAGTATCAATTTTCCGATTGTTTGAGCGTTCAACGACAGAAATTATAGAGCGAAAGTAAAACACAATCGCACGTTGAATAATGTAATTTTAGAGGAAATACGTTAGCGCAATCACTCGTTATTAGTTGCAAAATACAGGGCGATAAGGGAACAGAGAGCTTCTTATAGCCGAAGCAGCATCCGCTTCACATCCAGATCAAATCAAACGACTAACCCTATCATGTTACTTAATATTGCAGTCCAATAATATCATATGTTTTAAAATACTGCACACTGTACAATATGATTGACATTAATCTATACATATAATAAAATTCTAACAAAGTCAAATCTGTACATTAAATATTTTTTGGAAAATCTTATTGAAATAGACATTATAATCGATACAGAGACCGAATCTATTGTTTTTTAGAATTCTTGTGTGTCTGTCTGTCTGTTACCGCATCACAGAAAAACTACAGGAGGGATTTTGACGAAATTTGGTCTGGTGATAGCTGGTTATCCAGGTCAACATATAGGATACTTTTTACCGCGGGGAAATATTTTATTTCTGAGAAAAAATACAAAAACTGCAATGTAAGGGTATATTAATATGTAAAACCTAAGAATTTGGTTTTCGGCGACGTGAACGCGGGCAGAGCCGCGGGCAATGCTAGTCTATATAATAAAATTGTAACTAAACCGAATCTGTAGGTACATTAAATATTTTTTATGGAAAATCTTATTGAAATAACCATTATTGTCGATACAGAGGCCGAAACTATAGTTTTTAGAATTTTTGTCTTGTCTGCCTGTTACCGCATCACGGAAAACTACTAGAGGGATTTTGATGAAATTTGGTTTGATGATAGCTGATTATCCGGGTCAACATATAGGAAACTTATAAATATAAACAAAAATGCAAACTGTTAAACAGTAAAATATCCTTAATTTAGTATAGTAAGAGATTGCGGAAGATACACAAATGTACTATGTTCCCAAAGACCGGATGAATCAATCGGCGCGAGCGCACCGCACCCAACTCCCATTGAGGGAACTTCTAATTGGATACATCATATTGGCCTATGACGTCACGTGATTCAATTGGCAACAGAGTCACACGTATAAGCGAGCCGAGTAAATCTAAATAGTCATAGCAAACAATAGCAAAGTTATGCACAAGTATAATATTTAAGACGAAAGAAGAGCTTCTGTTAATAGGTTTCTAACTTTCTTTAATTTACAGACAGACGATAATACACGTGTCAACACATGTACGGTGAGGAAATAATGATTTAGGCTACCACGCTAAATATCTTAGCAAAGTTTAAAGTTACAATTTCAAGACTTTAGTGTTTACGAGTGTAAGCAACTAACTGCAGCGGTGATTTGCATTATATTCCTACATACTAGCACTGCCCGCGGCTCCGCCCGCGTTCAGATGATCAAAAACTAAATTCTTAGGTTTTACATATTAGTATACTCTTAAAATGCAGTTTTTGTATTTTTCTCAGAAATGAGATATTGTCCCGCGGTAAAAAGTATCCTATGTGTTGACCTGGATAACCAGCTACCATCATACCAAATTTCATCAAAATCTGTCTAGTAGTTTTTTCGTGATGCGGTAACAGACAGACAGACAGACTGACAGACAAAAATTTTTAAAACTATAGATTCGGCCTCTGTATTGATAATAATGTCTATTTCAATTAGATTTTCCAAAAAATATTTAATGTAAAAATTCGGCTTAGTTACAATTTTATTATATGTATAGATATTTTAATCTTATATAAAAAAAGAAGAAATATAATTAAAAAGGTAATAGCTTTTATCAGTGAATGTTTAATTACGGTTTACAAAATGCTAATTAGTAATTACATTTACTTACACCGAGTTACGTCAAGATAATAATAAAATCATAAAACCTAATCTTTTCAAATATAAAAATGTAAAAACCCATGAAACTATTTTTTTCATTTCCCATATTTTTTATTTTTGACCTGAAGGTGTTCGAGAAGCGGAAGAAAACATTTTGCTTAAATTGAACACGCGAACTTACACTTTAGTAAACAGTGCAGTACCAATGCAGTAATGCCAATTCTTATACACGTTGTTTATCGTGTCAGTTTTTCTATATAATACATATTAATGACTGATATTATATGCCGTAACAATAGACTAGAAAAACAAGAAATATTAGAGCGCTGTGTATAACAATTGTTGTGTGGTTTGTTTGCGGCGTCAACTCGGCCAGCTATTACGATATTACTGAAAACGTAACATAGCATCCCCACTTGCCTCATAGTTACATCTTTTAGGGCTGATGCACCATCAGTGTGTAGCACGCTATGAGTGTTGCGAGGCGCTTTGCGACCATTCCGGGACCCAAGCCACTTCCCTTACTGGGAAACTCATGGCGTTTTGCACTCGGTCAGAAGCCATGGCGAACTCGAAACTTAGATCTTACTTTGTGGAATTTACGAGCCTTAGCCGGCGCAGGGGGTGCGGCTAAAGTGGCCAAACTGTTTGGGCATCCCGATTTGATATTTCCATTTTGTGCGGAAGAAACGGCAAAAATATATCGACGTGAAGACTCTATGCCACATCGAGCGGTTGCTCCATGTCTTAAACATTACAAACAGGAGCTAAGAAAAGAATTTTTTGGCGACGAACCAGGCTTGATAGGCGTGTAAGTGTAGTCTCAAGCAGTGATACTCTAGAAGTTCCTACTAATTTTGAAGTACATTGATTATTTTATAAATATAATGTTATATCTCTTAACAGGCACGGCATGCCATGGTCAAAGTTTAGATCTAAAGTATCGAAAGCTCTTGTAGCTCCGGAAGCTGCAAGGTCCGCTGTCCCGTCACTAGACGACGTAGCCAAAGATTTTATCGCGAGGTAAGTCACAAGTCAAACTTTGAACATTAGTGAATATTTTGTAGCGGTCGTGTCATGATTCAAATAGGAAACAATTAAAAATCATTATTGAATGTATGTCAAGTGTACCGCTACTCAAAGTTAACAATTGCGTAACGCAACGCAAAGTTTGCCAAATAAGCATTATTTATTCTTTCAGCTATTCGATATGTACAGTGTATAAACTGTTCTTTAATGATATTCTAATTATACTAATATTATTACTTGACTTTCACAGGATTATAATTATGTTAATAGACTAGAATGATTGCATTTTATACTTAATTAATAAATCATTGTAGTGCAATTATGTTCTTTGAATTAATGTGTCTACAAATTGTTTGCATATTACGTGTAGTTTAAAAAAAAAAATTTAATTAAGTATTATTGTTCACACTTATAGTGATTGTTAATCCATTATTTTTTATACATAATTGATAAGACGTAAAATCATGTCATAATGTAACGTAAGTCTTCTATAGCAATAATCATGAACGGTAAATGTGTATTTAAAAAACGATAAAATTCTATCATCATATTGTAACTGGGACCAAACATATAACGTGAATCGAAGACATCATTAGGCGCACCGTGATACCGTGTTATCGAGAACCTGTCATGACTTCATAAACTGTAAATAAATCAACAATTCTGCGGAATATCAACTCGAGTATCTATTTACATACAATTTGCTACGTAGCGTAGTATTTAACACATTATCACTCAGAACCTTCTCCATTGTGAAGTAGTATCAAGTCTATTATAGCGAGAAATGTAGGCAGAGCGCAGAATCACGGTTTAATGACCACATCCGCTTCCAACAACGACGGCGTCTGAGTATTTGTTTTGCATGTTGTATACTGAGTCACTTCGGGATACAACAATCTCATTCAATGAAAAAGTGACGTTCCGAATAAGTGGCTTCGACGCTTTGCATTTAGCATACTCGTACAAAATTAAGATACTCGCTTTACTATGTTGATTGTTGTTTAAATTATTATCACTCTGCATTTCTTACAGAATGGAAATTATTATGGTTGATCGAGAGCTTCCTGCAGATTTTCTAACAGAACTATACAAATGGGCTTTAGAGTGTATGTACAGTATTTCTTAAAGGCTATATAATCTTTATATATAATCGTTTTATGGGAAGTATGTATGGATAATGATAAAAAAATTATTGAACATTTGCAGCTGTTGGGGCTTGGGCATTAGGCACAAGATTAGGATGCCTAAGTGACAATGATAGAGATGCCAAAGAAATAATAAAAAACATACATGGATTTTTTCATAGCGTCCCAGAACTTGAATTATCCGCTCCTTTATGGAGAGTGTATTCTACGCCCGCTTACAAAACGTATGTTAAGGCATTAGACTCTTTCAGAGCGATTTGTTTAAAAAGACTAACAGATAAAGGGATTTGTGCTCAAATTGCTAAAGTATCAGGCGAGAAGGTAGCTACTATACTGGCCTTAGACCTATTATTAGTGGGTGTGGACACGACGGCGGCTGCAGCGGCTAGCACTATCTATTTATTAGCACGGAATAATAGGGCACAAAGGAGGTTACAAAACGAGTTGGACAATAAACTACCTACAGGACGAACTCTTAACAGCAAAGATTTAGACCAATTGCCATATTTACGCGCATGCATCAAGGAAGCATTACGGTAAATTTACTACTTTTTTATACCTAAGAAATTTAATCTATTCCTAGTATAAAACAAGTTGCTATCTGCGACTTTCTGTTCCTCCGCTTACATCTTCTAAACCACGAAACGGATTATGATACGAATTTGACTAATGGAAAGAGCGAACAAGTAAACAAGACGGTTTATGTATATATAATTTGTAAAAAATTTGTACACAAGCCTACACGGTGTTTTGTCAAAAAAAACTGTTTTCGTACGATTACACTGCTAACGATGGCTAAACCTTTAGAGATACATTAAAACAATATACTAGAAAATTGTAGATCTTAAAAAGGCCTACACAAAAGTCCGCAATAGCATGTGTCTATCTCCTAAGGTACGCTCACAGTAACTACTTATATCAATTTAAAACGTACCTAGGAACGCACCTGGGCGCAGCAAGGGTAAGCTGCTAGATACAATATAATGCGGATAATACGTTTGTTCTGTTAGGTTGTTTAGATTAATATAAGGATTTAGACAATGCTTTTGATCTCAGTGGCATAGTATTAAGTTACTTTATATGCAGCGTTACTCATACTTACCGACACTCAGCGGTTTAAGCGGTTTCGTATTTATGTTGCACCACTACGTAAAAGCAATGCAGATATATTTACTGGAAACAACCACGCGCTGGCTAATGTTTTATTCAGTTATACTGAGACATCTTGATGCTTTTGGTTATGAAAAGTTTCGTTAAAATTAGCTTCAACAATATAAATTTCAAATGTAAAATCTTTATATAAATAAAATAAATAAGTAATATTATAGACACTATGATTGATTTTATTATGGTTATACTTTATTACTACTTCAAAATGTATCAATGATTTGTGACATACAGATGCATATACATACATATTATATGAACTCCTACTAAACGTAGCATACACTTGCACCTATTGCACATAGTGAGAACCGAAAACACAAACACAACTTACTTACACAAACTACACTTTGATGATATAACAAAGTATTAAATTAATAATTTATAATGTTAAAATTTATGCTGTTAAAAAATATTTACTTGCAATTATTAAATCTGGAACATGTAACCACCAGCTATAATAGTAGAACCAGTTAAACAACGTTAACTTATACGTACTCTAACATAACGTAATACTTTCTTAGATTTACGCGAATATTTGACATTTTAAATAAAACTATCTTTTCGGATTATTTAACGTCGAGGACCAAAATAAATCCGCGAAATAATCCGAAAAGATAGTTTTATCTAACATATCGTGTTAGAATTAATAGTACGAGTACCTACCTATTGTCTAAATTTATCGTGCAATTTATGAAAATCGATTTTAGCATTGCCGTTCAATTAAATGTTCAATTATTATTCTAGGATCAAGCCTGTCATTTTGGGAAATGGACGATGCATACAAACTGACGCCATTATTTCGGGATATGAGGTTCCCAAGGGGGTAATTGCTACAATTTGTCATCCAATTTTATTACAACATGCATTATTATTGTAAATTTTAATGTTTAAATTTTTCCTCTACAGTCCCACATCGTCTTTCCTCACTACATTATGTCTAATGAAGAACGATATTTTCCTAGCCCACAGGAATATATACCAGAACGTTGGTTAAGGGAAACTAGTAAAGAAGAACCCTGCGATAAGCACGGGGATCATACTAAAAATAAATCTACAAATAACAATTCTAATACATTATGTGAACATGCTAAAACATTTTCAGTTTGGAAAAAGCAAACCGAAATAGGGATCCACCCATTCGCATCTCTTCCGTTTGGATTTGGTCGAAGAATGTGTATTGGGAAGAGATTCGCTGAAGCGGAATTACAGCTTTTGCTGGCTAAGGTAATGTTTTAGTATTAAATATTATTGTTGAAAGAAATATCGCTAGTACAATGACACTTTTCGTAATAATAAAAGTTTTGTGTTGCTACAATGCACTACTAAGTATTAGTATCTAGTGTAATTGCTTGGGAACTTGCACTGCAGTCTATGTAAATTATACTTATGTATGCTTGTACTATAAACTCGTAGTCAACTTGTTGTGTTTATAAAAGGAAAAAAATCTCGTAACGACGCATAAATATAATTAAAAACTCTTGGACGAGCGTCTGTCGCGGGATCACGTGAAAATAATGGGATGAATTTTAATGAGATTTTCGGTCGTATAGGACTAAACATCCCGTTAATGCCATAAGGTGCATTCATTTCATATGTAATGTTAAATAATTCAAAGCACGGGTTATGTCTGGTAAATGTGGAGATTTGTATCGTTTTTTTTTTTCATAAAAAATAGAACAAAATGCACTATAAAGCTTGTATAAAAACTACATTTCTGTAGTATATAATTTAACGGCTCGTAACGTTTTACAGATGAAAAATTATTATGAAGAAGCATAATTATTACTTTTGCAATGTAGTAGTTAATTAAATTACATTAGGTGACTCCGTGTATATAATAGGTATATCAGAGAGACATCATATAAGTTAAAAAACCTAAAGGAACCTATCCCACGGTAACTATACATTTTTCCGGGATAAAATTAGCCTATGTAGCTATTCCAGACTATAATCTATCTCTGTGCCAAATTTCATCCAGATCCGTTTAGCCGTTCTAGCGTGATTAAGTAACAAACATTCAAACATCCATCTAAACTTTCACATTGATAATATTAATAATGAATTGAATTGTAGCTTCTCTTCAAACTGCTTTTAAATTATTTAGGAACATGTTATTTAAGAATAAAAATGAAAATATGGGTAATGTTTTTGTTTTAGATGTTCCATAAATATAATGTATCTTGGAGATACGGGGAGCTAACATACAGCGTAACGCCGACTTATGTGCCCAACGAACCTTTGCAATTTACAATGGATTTGAGGGAGAAAAACAAATATTAGATCATTTGAAAAACCATGCCTAAGACTAGCTGACAAGTATCTCATTGAATAAAATATTTTAAGCATGTACCTAGTTATATAAGAGTAATAAAATAAAAAAAATGACTTAATTACAGCACTAATACTAATTTAATCAAATAGGTAGTTCCAGTCAAGTGATAACGCGCACCTTTAGAAAATCTAGCGAAGCCGATTTTAACCGAGTCGTACCTATAATATTTTGATGTATTTTGCGTATCTACGATACGACTGTCGATTTTAATCAAATTTTGTATTTAGATGAGGTTTAGCTTTTTAAGTTTATCTATATAGATCTCATATAAATATCATCTAAACCTATATAAGTCTTTCTGAAAAATTATTACGTACTTAATATTATGTTAAGTAAAAAAAAATAATCAGCGAAACAACATGAGTATACTCACTATTTAGCAGAGTCATTGAGTTGGTACTCATTAGAGCGTCCGAAGCACTCCTGTACGCCGGCGTCCGCCCACAGTCTCTTCATAGCCGCGAGCAGTTCCTCGCTGAACGGCTCCGTGTCCTCCATCCGTTGGATTACATCAAACACCATCTTGCCGTCGCTCTGTATATCAATTGTATCGGTTACATAAAGAATTCGTTAATTAATAGAACATTCGAAGATATTAGCCATAATTGTAAATTAAAAAACCCCCAACGCAAATTATTTGTCATTTGACGATTACACTGGCACGCGTGAAGCACTTAATCGGGTAATCATACGTCAAAATGACTTACATCATTTTGGAAAAGAGCTGCTACTCTTACACTGCTGGACAGATATTAATCAAACATAGCTAAGAACCACCACAAGGAAACTGGCTTTCAAATGAAAAAACCGCATCGAAATCGGTCCATCCATTTGAGAGCTACGATGCCACAGACAGACAGACACATACACAGAGAGACACAGATATCGACGTCAAACTTATAACACCCCTCTTTTTGCGTCTAGGGTTAAAAAATATATTTGAGTGAAACGCTCTATGGAATATCTAAATAATCATTTTTACATAATAAGTCTAAGAGTGAGCGAAATATTTCTGCATAATAATAAAAATACCTGTGAGATGAATCATTTAAGAATATGTGTGATTATGTTGACACCATCTCTTGACAAAAGGTGATAAATATCCACTACATTGATATATAGAGATAGGTAAGTACTTTATTACGTAAAATTCTGTCATTTCGTAATTCTTAGCAACAAAGTTTAAATTTTTTATTGAACAAAATTTCAAAACAATCCATATTAGCATTCTCATAGATAAGAATTTACACACAATATTTCCAACGTCTAGTACATAAGGGGTGAGAGGCGCCATTCGTACGACGACACGACTGAATCATTTTTAGATAATAACAACTAACAAGTATTCATACAACGAGAACGAGTAATTAAACTTCTTTTGAATGATAAATGAATACACATATCAAGTACAGAGCGTTATTAATAAACAAACCTATCCCACGGGAACCGTACATTTCTCCGGGATAAAAAGTAGCCTATGTGTTATTCCAGACTATAATCTATCTCTGTGCCAAATTTCATCCAGATCCGTTCAGCCGTTCTGGCGTGAAAGAGTAACAAACATCCATACATACATACTCAAAAACTTTCATATTTATAATATTAGTAGGCATAGATATCTATACTAATAATATTAAAAAGTTTGTGAGATTGTGAGTTTGTGACGTTGTAGGGAGTAATCTCTGGATCTACTGAACCGATTTAGATAAAATTTGGTAAGAAGATAGTTTGAAACCCTGGGAAGGACATAGGATACTTTTTATTCCAGAAATCATTACATAAGGGTGTGAAAATGAGGATGAAAGTTTGTATGGGGAATCAAAAAAGCTAGTTAAATAATAAAGTATAATAATTGCTTGAACAACAGAAACTTTAATTGGCAGATTGGGTTAACACTTACAAGGTAAAAATTATTCTTATATGGAGACAATTAATAATAATTAGTTTTCTGTATATAAATATGTATTATAAATAAAAAAAAAACATATAATTATAAAAGAAATTAGATTTGAAAAGTTCGAAGTTAAAATGGATGAGCGTAATTTTAAGAAAATTAAAATGAAAATCCCTCACAACATGTAGTTCAAAACGTCTAACTTTAAATATATTGGCCTCTATAATCTTTATAATAGGATAATTAACAAGCAGGCAAGTTGTCGAAGCATTTATTTGCATGTTCGCTGCTTCAAGCAATCAAACAGTGATAGTTTTATTTAAAACAATCAAACAGTTCTTCAAGTTCTAGTTAATAGAAATTCTAACACACTTTCCTCCTCGATTTTCGTTCTTTAAAAATAATAGAAATCGCAAGGCTTATCCATCATAATTATTCAATAACAATTAAATTTTCTCATGAAACTTCTCAAAAACGTTGAAAGTTTATAATATTTGTTTGGAATTTACCATGATATCTTCTCAAGTCAAAAAGCCCTTAGGAACACAACACAGAGTCGGAATTCAGGTGCTAAAAAGAGAGCTGAACGGTATACAGACATATATTGTATTCTTTTTTCAAAACATTCTGACTCGATTAAAGTGGATCGTAACATAATAATGTGGAAAATAATATAAGATTTAAAAATAGAAATGTAAAAATTTTCTACATATTACTAACTACCGACTCACTCTCGCTTCGCTCAAGTTCGTCCCTAGCTTGATTCCCCATACAAACTTTCATCCCCATTTTCACTCCCTTAAGAGATTATTTCCAGGATAAAAAGTATCCTACATCCTTCCCAGGGTCCTCAAACTATCTTCTTACCAAATATCATCTAATCGGTTCAGTAGATCCAGAGATTACCCTCTACATCGTCACAAACACACAAACTCTACCTCTTTATAATATTATATAGTATAGATTTACAGCAATATACTTGAATCTTTATTTTTTAAACAATGTTTGTGACAAACGAAACGGGAGCAATATTCGTATCTATAGTAAATCATTCATCACTGGCGCAATCAATCGTAAACATGTAATAAAGAAGAACAACGAAGGATGATCGAAGATTCAATTCGATGCGACATCATGTTGCGTCATGTCTTATGACGAAGTTAATTACAGTGTTTTCGTTAAACGGTCTATGTTTCAGCTGTTGCGTAACATGTTCAGGGCTGATGTGACACTCAAGTCCTCTATCTAAAGCTCACTTCACACATGCTTTGTATGTGACAAGAACGTTTACTACTTAAATGTGGTCGAATGATAAAAGACGTCGTGAATAAAAAGTATACTTTATTTTTAGTCGTCACTCCAATGTAAATATAGATGATCAAAAAGATATTATTCTGAATTTGTAAATGACGTTATATTAAAGAAATTCCTATAACAATTACTTAGGTACATTTATAAAACTATTCACAACGTCAAAACAAAATTTATTGTGTGATCAAAATTTATTTTAAAATATATCCGAAAATAACATTAAACTTTAAGTAATAGTACAAAAAAATGTTTTAAAAGATAAGAAAATCGAAAGTGCATCATATTACAAGACTTCCGCGATAAACAATAGCATTCCCAAGGGGGGTTGACGTCAGGCAGGCGGCCGGTCGTAAAACTTTTGCCAAATCCTATCAGCAGTACAGAAGATGTACTGCGCCGACCCCAAGTGATTGGAAAATGGGCAGGGAGAAGAAGAATTTGGTATTATTTAATAAAAAAAAACTAAACGTTGGTCTAAGATTAAATGTGCTAAAATGAAGCAATGCCGTGTGATCATACGATCGTCGATCGTAAAGGCAATTTCATTAATCAATTTTTTTTAAAGTTAAACATTTCATGTGAATTAACCTTTAAATTGATGAAGAACAAGATTGTGATAAGCTATCGTAGCGCACACCTAACCGCATGTATATACCTACTGTTTGACATTCTTAGTAAGTGGTAAGTACACAAAGTAACTTTGAAAGGCGCCGGTTATAGTCATACCGTGAACTAAATTGTAATAAAGGCAGTGGTAGCATAGTGAGTGAAGGGGGTTCAAATCACGTGTGTGAATAATTTCCAATATGATTACCACTTGTCTTACGGTGAAGGAAAACATCGTAAAAACACCTGCATGTCTGGGGGAACCTAGCAAGTTATCCAAAGACATGTCAAGTCCGCTAACCCGCACTCGGCCAGCGTGGTGGACTATGGCCTGATCCCCCTCGTATTGAAGGCCCGTGCCCAGTAATGGGACGGTATAAAGAGCTGAATACGGAATCGTAGTAGTGATATAGTATATCTTATAAATACACAAAAAAATGTATTATACACAATTATGCATTTGAATCATTTTTTTAACGAGCAAAGTATTGTATGCGACAATTTTTAATTACTGAACAAATTATCAAATATTTTAGAACAATGACGACCGACTATTCTTCTGTACACATTGAATGGCGTACCCAATGGAGCTATTGTTTTGTTGCCAAACAGTACGCTTAATAAATATGCAAGTGGTGAATAAAATGCAATACAAAACGAACCTGCGAAGAGAGTATAAAAAATAAAAATATAAAAATGTAATGGACATATTATAAAAATAAATTCAAACTCTATCACTCTGTGTGTAGAAAAAATATAGTTAAAGTAACCAAAATTCTTAAAACTATTATTATTATATATCTCAATTCTCATATTAATATTATGTAACATCACCTAGCCACTCAGATATCGAGTGACTAGGTCGCATTACACTAAGGTAAATCAAAACCCCGAGTCCTGAATACGTGAGTCATCTACATAATATATAAGTTAATATAACGATTGTTCAACGTCGACCTTTACCATTAGAAACAGAATGACTTGTTCCAGAAAAACTTTGTTTTCGAAAAGTAAAAGAAAATTTTATGAACTGTTTATATAAGCTAAAATCAGAGGTTTCACAAGCTCTGAAAGGAAATTATACTAGCGACTTGCCCTCGCTGCGCTCGGGTGCGTCCCTAGGTACTTTTTAAATAGATATACATAAATAGTTTTTAGCCAGTGTTAGCCATGTAAATTTTATGTTTTTTCGTGTTTTTTCCCGATGTTTTTATAGTTATTCTATTATTCGGGGCGTAGACAAATCCAACAAATCAAAGATCATAAAAATCGGTCCAGCCGTTCTTGAGTTATAAATGGTGTAACTAACCCGACTTTGTCCATATATAATATAGATTTGTTAATAAAAGTATGTATAATATAAAATAAATTTCAAGAAATTGTGATACTTGTTCTCGTCTAATTTTAAGATAATGTATGTTATAGTAAATATTCTAAATTTTTGATTTATAAAAATAATTATTAATTGTATTGTGTATTCAACCCTTTTTAACGTCCCACTGCTGGGTACGGGCCTCCCAATACGAGGTGATCAGGCCATAGTCCACCACGCTGGCCAAGTGCGGGTTGGCGGACTTCACATGTCTTTCGAAAACTTGCTAGGTTCTCTCAGACATGCAGGTTTCCTCACAATGTTTTCCTTCACCGAAATACAAGTGGTAATCATGTTGGAAATGATTCGCACATGAAAAAATCAGAGGTGCGAGACCCGAGATTTGAACCCGCATCACTCGGTTTTCCAAGCGAGCGCTACTACCACTGGACTACCACTAATATTTTAGTCTAAAATTTTATCTTCTACTACTTGTTCTAATAATAAAATATTAAGAAACTTTAAACACATGCGTCCTATCTGAAGAATATTTGTGATAGCTGATAAAATATTTTATAGCAGTGTGTTGTTTAAGTGAAATTACTATTAGATACATACATACTTTGTAATGGGCACAGAAGAGACTCGGGCTCTTAGTGAAACATGTAAGCTGTAAGAGATTATTTTTTACGAACTAAATATTATTTATAGAATACTCAGAGCAAAAGATTTGTTCATAACTCGCTGTTTATGAAATTGTTATTTCTGACTTTTTAATTATTCTTATCATAATCATTAAAATAGGTTAGATAATAACTATTTATTTTATATTAAAAATATATTTAATGTTATTTCCCGATCCCGAACAAACTCTCATTATTTTAATTGCATTTTATTTTGATTGCATCATATTAATTATGCGATAACATAATTCATTTTTCTTTAATAAAAACGTACTCATATATGTTTCCATTTAAATTTATATTTACCATTATATTTTAAAGATCCCTTAAAAAACGAATAATTTATTTAAATCTATACGTATAATAAAATTGTAACTGAGCCGAATCTGTACATTAAATATTTTTTGGAAAATCTTATTGAAATAGGTGTTATTATCGATACAGAGGCCGAATCTATAGTTTTTAGAATTTTTGTCTGTCTGTCTGTTACCGCATCACGGAAAAACCACTGGAGGGATTTTGATGTAATTTGGTCTGGTGATAACTGGTTATCCGGGTCAACATATACGATACTTTTTACCGCGGGAAAATGTCTCATTTCTGAGAAAAAATACAAAAACTGCATTGTAAGAGTATACTCATATGTAAAACCTAAGAATTTGGTTTTTAGTAATATGAACGCGGGCGGAGCTGCGAGCAATGCTAGTTTACTAATAATACGCCACTGGTGCAAATTTTTGAATAAGCATACAATTTACACGCGCATAGCTTCAAGTGTAACTTTAATTGCAAGTCAAATTTGCTGTGATTGAGAGAAATCGTTAATTGCCATCTAAGATTCAATCATGCAATACCATATTTAATCAACCGATTTTATTTTTAACCTTTACATGGTAAGACACGAATGTTTTACTTGCTATCTAAATTTCTGTTAGATATGTATCAATTATTATTTTTTATTGAATTCAAAAGCATATTGTTACATCATTAGGATTCCGTAAGCGTTAGCCATCACGCATTTTATCTCTATACTAGCATTGCCCGCGGCTCCGCCCGCGTTCAGATGACCAAAAACTAAATTCTTAGGTGTTACATATTAGTATACTCTTACATTGCAGTTTTTGTATTTTTCCTCAGAAATAAGATATTTTCCCGCGGTAAAAAGTATCCTAGGATCGCGCGCTACATCGCCCGGTTTATATAGCTTGAGCAGGCGGTCGAGCGATGCGGGGCAGAGGGGATGGACTCGCCGTAGGCATCTCAATGCTCGCCAAGCATTAAAAATGTTTCGCTACTAATTACTTCTAACAACGATATCTCAAAAACTATTCATCTGATTGATTTAGTGTAAAGAGCAATTTTAATCTGCATTAAATGACTAAGCTAACTAAAATATTCATTTGGATAAGGATTAATACCGAACTAAAGAAAATAACTTTGAAAATAACGTAATGTTTTTAATTAAAAATGTTAACATAAAAGTGGTTATTGTAAGTCAACCGTAAGAGATAGAGATATGCTATCGCGGACTTTTTTGTAGCATTTTTATAGATTTTGAATTCTCTAGTACATTACTTAACTGTATCTTTGCTAGTTTACGCGGCGTTCGCGTGGAAAGTTCCCATTTGGCGAGATTTTTTGCGACCTCTTCAACATTTGTCGCCGTATTTCAGCTAATTTACATAAAAGCATAATAAATTATATACCTAAACCTTCCTCAAGAATTACTCTTTCTATTGTTGAAAACCGTATAAAAATCCGTTCAGTAGTTTTCGAGTTTATCGCGTACAGACAGACAGGAGGACAGAAAGACGCGGCCGGGGGACTTATTTTTATAATAAGTATAGATGGGCAACTCGACCTAAAAAGGAGAAAATAACAAATAAAGAATATTGCGGCAAAATGCCAAAAAATTGATGCGTTTCGCTATCTTCTAATAGTTTACTATTATTGATAACAGCTAGTGTTAAAATATGGATATTACGATACATTATAGCCATAGAAAAATATTAAATTAACATATACATAAATAATAAAATTGTAACTAATCGCTGTCTGTACATGGAAAATATTTGAGAAAAACTATTATTGAGGGTCTTTATCAACGCAACAGAATCCAAAACAATGATTTTTAGAATTTTTGTTTGTCTGTATGTCTCTTTGTCTGTGCGTTTGTGCGCGCAAATCTCAAAAACGGCTTATCCTATTTAGATGCGGTTTTCACTAAATGTTGAGTGAAGGTAACTTAAATACTTAAGTTACCTTCACTCAACATTTAGTATTTGTTTTATTTCAATCGGTTCATAAATAAAAAAGTTATGTTAATTTAATGAATCACCTAGGGACGAACCCGAGCGAAGGGAGGGTGAGTCGCTAGTGCATATATATCTTATATATTTAAACGAGCTATTCTTGTATATATATATATATATCAATATATAATCTGAATCTCGGAAACGGCTCCAACGATTTTCATGAAATTTAGCACGCATGGGGTTTCGGGGGCGATAAATCGATCTAGATTAGTCTTATATCTGGAAAAACGCGAATTTTCGAATTTTCATGCGATTTTCTTTTGCATTTTCACAATTTTTGCATTGTCACTTCTGGTGAGTGGGCGGCGCCACTGTGCAACTGTCAACATCGTGTCCGTATTTACATCAAGTTTAAATATATTTAAGTGAAAATAATCTAAGGAATAAATATAAATTTAAATAATAAAAAAATTTTTTTAAATAAAACCTATGGGCAATAAGTAAACATCACCAAGTCTTGATGTGTTGAAGAACAAATGAGCTTTTAAAAATTCACCTACCAAACTAATATAAAAGTGACAAACATAACTTAAAGATACTATTAGTGCAAAACCATCTTTTCTGTGTGTGATGACAATAAAACAAAATAATTTGTGAAGTGAAAGCGTCAAATATTAAAACATAAGTTTATAACCTCAAAAACTAATACTCGGTATAAAATTGCAATTCAACTTGGTATAATTGGTGCTTTTTTCAATCAGCTTTTCTACTTCCAACTTCACACATAAGATGGAGGACATAAAAAAGTTGCTAATAAACGTGCAACAAGAAATAAGACAGCAGAAAACAGAAATGTTAGAAATGAAAGAAGACATTAAAAATACAATCAACAATAATATACTTAAATGAAAAATTTAAACAGTTAGAAATAAAAATTGAAGTTCTTGAGAAAAAAATCCAGGAACAAAGTACCTCAATAAATAATTTAGAAAGACATATTAGGCGCAAGAACTTTCATGAACTCCTATCATGAACTAGAGGAAAAAATAGTCTTAAACTAAACGGAAATAAAAAAGAAGTCTGCCTGTATCTCCAGAAACGCCTTACCTCAATTATAAACAAAAAAACTAACAAATAAACAACATACAAAGAAAACCATACCTGGTAATATTAAAGACTTAATATTACAAAAACCAAAGTTAACTTTCAACCACACAAATGATAACCAGGAACAACTAAAAACAACACAGCAAGATACAGTATATTAAACACCGTAGGAACCTCCTCATCTTTATCCACCAGTACGGCCGGTCACTGTGGGGGAGTTCAACCGTAACCCTCCAAAGAAAAACAGACATACAATGAACAAAGGTATACATATCTTCACCAGAAAAACTTCTAGAATTAAAAGCAGCATTTCCTACAACAAATCAAAAGAACACAAAGATAAAATTATAAACTTTATAGGCATATTAGAAACAAATTATATATTGAAAACAAAATTTGAAAAGAAACCCTTTGCAATCATACAAGCATAATCTCCAACGGAGAGCTCTATGCAGGACTACTTTGGAGGAGGCTTTTAACCGAGAGGGGTCTATACATGAAAAAGACATTTACTAAATAAATACATTTAATTATGAAATTAAATACCTAATTTATAACTATTGTCAGAATTAATGTGTGGAAAGAAATTTTATTTATATTTATTATTGTGAAATGTTTAGTATTTACTCAATTGAATTATTTAATTTATTGTGATTGTTTATTTATTTATTTGTTAATGATAATTTATATATATACAATATCATTTCAAATAATATGAAGATTTTTAAAATAATTTAATTCCAGATTACAAAATTATTAGTTAAAAAATTATAAGTTAATAAATAGTCACTAAATTATATAATTTTATATTTCAGCAATGTGATATAGACATTTTTTATTATACAACTAAAATGGCTCCTTATATACTCTTAACCAAATAAAATTTTAATGGAATACTTTTATAAAAAGCTGTGCATACTTTTGAATTAAATTTATATACAAATAGGTAAAATTATAATGTTAAATAAATGTTTTTATGTAAATTTAGTTAGTAAGCCTTTAATAATAAATAAATGAATAAATAAATAGAGCTTTATTATTATTATGATTCCTTTTGCATTATTTCAATAAATTAATAATTAATAATTCCACGCAAAATATTATGTTCGATAATTTCGCACTCTCAGATATAAGCATCATGGTCAAGCGGTCAATGCGCAAGTTTGACAACCACAGGTATCTGGGTTCGTATCCCGGTCGGACACAAAGTTTTAATTTTGTTTTTTTTTGTATTTATTCAAATTCTTTGTTTGTTTTTTTTTGGCCAAAAACTCCGAGCAAAGCTCGGTCGCCCAGGTACTATATATATATATATATATATAATAATATATATATATATATATATATATATTAGGGTGTGCCAAAAAATGACGATATTTTTTTTTCTTCGCTCTCACCCCAAAATATCTTAGAAAATGTCCCAACAAAGCACCTGTTAAAAGCAGAGCTCAAAATTCTAATTCTAAGAGATTCTCCATCGAACTTTAAGTTTTCCCATACAAATTGTATGGAAAATATGATTTTTAACACTTTTTTGTCCTGCAAACTAGGACGAAAATATTTTTAGAAAAAATGAATAAATGGACCGTTTTTACTATTAAATTTACTACAAAAAGTTCCATTGAGTCGAATTTCTATCTTCAATATTTTATTTGTTATATATGGTTTTTTGCATTTTTTAGCTAAACTGTAAGAGTTACAGAAAAATGTTAAATAGCAAATTTGTTGTACGTTTAAAATCCTATAAAAAAGTCCTTGTCAACTTTTTCATATCATCAATAACAACAAAGTTACAGGCTCACGAATATTTATTTTTTCAAATTTATGCTCTTACGTTCTTGCTCTTACGGTCTTGCCTAAGTTACACCTTATAACATCAACTACCTGCCAGTGAAAGTCCCGTCAAAATCGGCCCAGCCGTTTCGGAGATTAGCCGGAACAGACAGATAAAAATTTTTAAAAATTGTGTTTTTCTTATAAATACCGTATATAATTCGATTCTGTATTTTTGAAAATAATAATATTAACAGCATTTTTTATAAAAAAAAAGCTTACCTGAAAAATGCAAAAAAGGACAGTTTTATCGAATTAATCTATAGGGTCTATGGAATGGATAAAATCTCTCGAACAAAAATTGCATCTTAGAATTAAAGGAAACGATAAAATATTAAAAATTATACATATCGATTACGTGAAAACATCGTGGAACAAATACACAGGACATGGGAGAAAGTGTCTTAAACACTGAAAATATCAAGTCAAAGTCAAAAAGTAACTCAAAGGAAACATTATTTTATTTTTTTATATAATAATATTGCATTTAATTTTTTTAAAGAGATGACCATAACCGGTAATCGAACCAAGTGAAAATGCAAATGGTACACCGTCACTATTTCATAAAATTAATGGATATATGGTATGGATGAAATATCTCGAACGAAAATTGTATGTTACATTTAATGAAAACGACGAAATCTTACAAATAGCACATATCCATCTTAGAGTCATTTATCAAATAGACTTTATTTTAGTTCTAATTTGCTGTTTAGTTTTAGCGACATGTTATTACTACTTGCAGGGAAACCACATAAAACTTCTACTAAGCCATTTTATTCTTTATTCTGAATCACGAAGTTAAATAGGTTCGGTGGTGTTTAAAAAAGAACGCCAATATGTATGACAAACAAAAAGTTTCAATGTTACTTTACGGATATAGGAAAACAAAAGTTTTTATGAGTAATTTATTTATCACATTTGTAGCTAGTTATATGTTTACAAGCACGACCATAATAATATGATATTATATGGCAAGACCATGAAAGGAAATAAAAATGAACAAAGAACTGTATTACTATGTTAATTAGTAAATGTATCTGTCTACTTTGTTCATAAATTGAAGACTCATACTTACGACATCGTATATTCAAGTATTAACTAGGCTATATACTATATGATTAATAAAAAACACATTAAAATTAAAACGAATCAAGTTTAAAAGATTTAAACTAGATAATCCTAAGTCCCTTATATAAATATGCATGTATTATACTTAAAAACCTTCCTCTTGAATCACTATATCTATTGCTGAAAACTGCATTAAAATCCGTTGCGTAGTTTAAAAGATCTAAGCGTACAAACAGCGGGAGCGACTTTGTTTTATACTAAGTATATAGATTCGCACAAAACTTTAATTTCGATAAACCAATGCGTTTTAATCAACATTGTGTCATGAATGATTCAAAATAAAAAATCCATTATTTAATTATTACGAATAGGTACATATCAATTTACCTCGCGATCCTTATTCCCGTAGGTGATGCCCAGGTTGGGCATCGCACGCAAGATGGCGACGAGTGATTGAATCGTGTTGCTGTATACGACAGGCCGATATTGTTTGAAGTCTTCATTTGTGAAGCCACTCTCGTGGATAATTCTGTTGGATAAGGAATATTTGTTAAAATATATTAAACATATACAAAAAATATTTACTATAACCAATCTATACATATAATAAAATTGTAACTAAGCCGAATCTGTACATTAAATATTCTTTGGAAAATCTTATTGAAAAAGACACTATTATCGATACAGAAGCCGAATCTATTGATGCTAGATTTTTTGTCTATCTGTCTGCACCGCATCTCGGAAAAACCACTGGAAGCATTTTGATGAAATTCGGTATGATGATCGCTGGTTATCCGGGTCAACATATAGGATAATTAATAATTTAACTGCGGGAAAATATCTCATCTCTGAGAAATCTATACTAAATCGTTAAAACGTAAGTAGGGGCAAACCCGAGCGGAGCGAGGGTGAAGCGCTAGTATTAAATATTGAAATGAGAACTAAGATCGATATATAATAAATATTTAATTGATATATTATTTTACAATAACTATGCATGTATATATATTCTTAATACATTAATATTTAAGTTAAAACATAATAAAACACGCCGTAAAGTTAGATTATACTCTTGTCATTGCTCCTTGTGTCTTAATCACTCATTATGCTTAAAGAATACGAACAATAGGGCGGATACTTAAAAATCGCGACGAGCTATCGCTTTACCAAAACAATAACATTAAAGAGAACAAGTAATTGTATCTTTACTTAGAAATATTTTACATTATATCTGATCATACCTCGGTTCAGTGAACCGATTATTGCAAACTCGCATTTATTTAGGGAATAACCATGACTCATGGCATTAAAACCCGTACTTAGCATTTGTACTAATTGCTTGAATTTATTTTAAGTAGGCACGATAAGTAATAGACCTTTAACAAATTATTATTCTAGGCGCCGTACGTGACAATGGATATAAAGATCCTGATAAGTTGTTCAAAAACAAAAGTACCAACTTTTTGACATGATATGGATATTGGCGTTTAAGAGCTGACATGGCGCATGCGTGAAAGATTTGACGTCACGCTTACATAGTTATCACAGGGCCGCATGGCAGCATCCGGGACGCGAATGACGTCATCTATGTAATGTCTATCGCAAAATCTGATATGATTGCAATTATTATAATCAATAAAAAGTTTGCCGAAAATTAAATTGGTGAAATCTATACTAATATTATAAAGAGGTAGTTTGTGAGTTTGTGACGTTGTAGGGGATAATCTCTGGATCTACTGAACCGATTTAGATGAAATTTGGTAAGAAGACAGTTTGAGACCTTGGGAAGGACCTAGGATATTTTTATCCCGGAAATCATCTCTTAAGAGTGTAAAAACGGGGATGAAAGTTTGTATTGGGAAGTAAGCTAGGGACGAACCCGAGCGAAGCGAGGAAGAGTCACTAGTTCTTATATAATTCCTAACATCAATGCTGTGATAGTTAATACCTAATACAATCTTGGTTGATGGTAGTTAATTTTTTGGTAGGAGTACATCTGTATTCCCGACTAAGTGTTTGTTATTATAGGATAGATGTTTCACAGGATTCACAGAAAATAACATGCGAAGCTTAATTCTTATAAACGGATCTTAACACTTATCCGTGTAAAAATATTGTCAAATTTAAAAACATACACTTAGTATTTAAATTTTGCGATTTTTTCAAATATTTTCTTATGAAAAATGGAAAAGATAAATCTTCTAAATATATTAAAGTAGTTTAAATGGCGGTAACTTGTATCACATGTTACTCATACAATAAGCTTACACCATCATGTTGCAAAGTTCATTTAATCCAATTATTTTAATGGTCCTTAGTCAATGCAACGTACAAACACAATAAAGCTTCCACTACTCGACAGCAGATCTTTTTATCATTTTCAACATATGTGTAGCTATATTATAATAATAATTATGTGCAGCCTATCAATCCGATTTGAAAAAATCTTTTTGCCTAAGTTTTAGTAACAAAGATTAATATACTTAAAATTTCTATCTGTCTGCCCGTTTCTTTATTTTTGGTAAGTACTTAATACTTACGCATAATAAAATAAAGTTTAATAGTTCGGTAAGATACAAAGAAAATTATATCTACATAATCTAATATTAGATATAGCAGTATATTTGAGAGATACTATGCTATCTGCCAATCGGATATAATACATCAGTATTACACGTTTAAAACATATACAGTTGTTGATAACTATAATTGAACCATTAATAACAACAATTTATATCTGACTAGCGACTCACCCTCGCTTTGCTCGGATTCGTCCCTAGCTTGCTTCCAAATACAAACTTTCATCCCCATTTTCACCCCCTTAAGGGATGACTTCCGGTATAAAAGGTATCCTATGTCCTTCCCAGGGTCTCAAACTATCTTCTTGCAAATTTCATCTAAATCGGTTCTGTAGATCCAGAGATTACCCCCTACAACGTCACAAACTCACAAACTTTACCTCTTTATAATATTAGTATAGATTACATGTATAGTGTTAACTAATATTTCATAAGCCAAGATATTTTGATAATCAAACTTCTAATATCCATAGCAACCTTTTATTTTTCATCTCCGATTTTATGGTTTTTCTTCCTAAACGCAACGGGGCAGCGAATCGATGTGAATTTTTTCATAGACATAGTTCATGGGCATGAGTGGCATTTGGTTCGAATTCTTTTTATACCGGTACATTAAGTGAAAAACTATCCATTTGGAAAAAAAACTATCGAGGGTCGCGTCTCAGCAAAACGAATATAATATATTTTTACTATGTAAATATTTATTCATGTTTAACAAAAACATACTTACTTCATTTGTTTAACTATAGTACTCTTTCCCGATTCACCAGCACCTGCAAAAATAAATTCTCCTTAGTAAATGTTTATATGTAAAATTGACATAATTTACATTTAAAAATAATATAGGTTAATTTATTCTTTATTACATAACTAGCAAGGTACGTATTAAATAGATATAAATAGTTATCTATACATATAATAAAATTGTAACTAAGCCGAATCTGTACATTAAATATTTCTTGTAAAATCTTTTTAAAATAAACATTATTATCGATACAGAGGCCAAATCTAGTTTTTAGAATTTTTGTCGGTCTGTCTGTTACCGCATCATAGAAAAACCATTGGAGGGATTTTGATGAAATTTGGTATGGTGATCGCTGGTTATCCGGGTCAACATTAAAGGATACTTTTTACCGCGGGAAAATATCTCATTTCTAAGAAAAAATACAAAAACTGCAGTGTAAAAGTATACTAATATGTAAAACCTAAAAATTTGGTTTTTGCTCATCTGAACGCGGGCGAAGCCGCGGGCAGTGCTAGTTAGATATATATAACAGTTATTAAAATATTTTATGCGATTTCGAAAATAGAATCCCGATAATAATAGATAATATCGTGTTTTGCAGGATACCAAAGCTTAAACAATCATTAAATATTAATAGCCTACCTATCTATTTCTACGAGCTAATCTCTATAATAGAGTCGATTTTATTGAGGGGGTTTCCCTGAATGAATAATAAACGATTAGTATGAGATTACTTAGACATTGACGCGTATTACCTAGGTAATGGTAATTATCTATACCATTACCTAGGTAATACACGAGCGGAGTCACAGGCGAAAGCTAGCTCTCAATATATTTTTAAGTTCCTTTTTAACATCGAGCTATAAATTTTACTGTGACGTACAAAAAATAATAATTTAGTTTACAGTTTTAACAATCTATAAGTTCTATAAGTTGATAGGTTAAGAACAGACAGACGTTCGCTCAACCGCTGTAATAAAACCCGCAATGATATAAAAACAGTTAATTGCCGTTTGAATGTAAACCGTACATTTCACACTAAATGTATGTGTTGTATGTGAAATAAAAATAGAAAAGAAAATAAAACTAGTACAGCGGGATTTTTGAACGCCTAAATCAAGCAATACGATACGCATTAACACTACCCAAAAAAAAAACCTTGATTTTGCTTGCAATTAATGAACTTACAAAAACGAAAGAAAAAGAAGAGGAAAACAACGCGATAAGAACATACTTTATTACATTTTTTATTATTATCTATACATATAATAAAATTGTAACTAAGCCGAATCTGTACATTAAATATTTTTTGGAAAATCTTATTGAAATAGACATTATTATTACAGAGGCCGAAACTATAGTTTTTAGAATTTTTGTCTGACTGTCTGTTACCGCATCACAGAAAAATCACTGGAGGGATTTTGATGAAATTTGGTATAGTGACAGCTCGTTATCCGGATCAACATATAGGATACTTTTTACCACGGGAAAATATTTCATTTCTGAGAAAAAAAATACAAAAACTGCATTGTAAGAGTATACTAATATGTAAAACCTAAGAATTTCCTTTTTGGTCATCTGAACGCGAACGGAGCCGCGGGCAATGCTAATTATATATAAAACACATAAATTACGCATGGCATATTCATGAACAAATTAAACATGTAATATACTATAGTTGACTGTAGAAATATATTGCTATTCCCTGGACATACGCATCTAATAAATAGCAACCAACGTGGGCGCTGCAAAACTGACCCTGTCAAATAGCAGGTCTGAGCATTGTGACCCGAGTTGTATCTAATTGGTCCGCCGTTGGCGCGAACGGCCGATCTTTGACCTCCCGATACACATATCACCTACAGAGACGCGTCGACTCCTGATTTAATTTTATAATCGCAATGCCGCTGTGATACCTTCTTAGGGCATGTATGAACTGACAGCCATGCATGGGGGATAAAGAAACAAATTACTATTAGAATGTCTTAATAATATTGATTAAAATTAAAAAGATTTGTCCGATTTCACCAACATCCCATAAGCTACCACCTACGTATGGGATACCTAGCTTAAAAGTTCCACTAAACTAGCCCCTAAATTAAATTTCGTTTTACCATCGTCAGAGCCCGTATTTCTGGTATTAAGGTGACATTTTAACATTTAGGGGAACTCTAACTGTCGGTGAAACAGAAACTGTCCCCTAACGGCCCCCTAACTATGCTTAGGGGATCCCATAAACTTAGGTGATGTTGGTGAAATCGGCCATTAGATACATAATTTATACACCGGACATTCTTCACCGTTTAGATAAAAAAATGTCTTTTTCTTGATAAAATATTCGGTCATATTATAACTTATTACATATTATTCAATATTTCTTGTTTATGTGCCAACTGTGCCAAGAAACGTCAGGTGTGAATTGCTTTGATTCGGATATATGTATGTAATTCCAGTGTTACTAATTCGTTGTTACTCTGATTAGATCCGATTAACTCTACATAAAAGATTAAAAAATATATAAATGTTGGGGCATTAACACACAGCACCATCTAGTTCCATGGTAAGCTACGAGGCCTGTGTTATGGATACCAGATAGTTGATACACTACACACATATGTAACTTTAAATACATACATATTATAAATATAAACACCCATGACTGGAGTACAAACATTCGTGCTCATCACACAAATGAATGCCCCCAGCGGGACTCGAACCCGCGACCGCTAGCACAGCAAGTAACGTCACTACAAACTGAGCCAAACGTGTCGTCTATTGACAGAGAATTTCATAAAAATATTAACCCGTCAATCTTCGGATACTTTATCGGTGCGATCAGACAGAGCCTTAGTAAGGCATTTTGTGGTATCATCATGATAAACGATATTGGTCGCGTGCTCGAGCGATTCGTCTGATAAAATACCTGTCTTTAACATTCGACCTGCCGCTTTTTCAATGTTTACGATAGTATAACTCGAAGTAGCTCTCTTATTCGCATGTTAGTTTTATGGGGCATAATACGTCATATATTTTTTATTCCGAACGAATTTTAAAAATACTGAATTAATGAAAGGTTTTTACCTACTTAATGAAGTTTTTGTCAGTATGTTAGAATACAAGATATATATATATATATATATATATATATATATATATATATATATATATATATATCGATTTGGGATTTCAGTCATTTCCAAATTCATTAAGCCAACGTGAAGAAGTAACTAAGGAACCTATTAATTTTCGCATTTATCGATTATGGTTGATTTGTAATAGTTTTTCTGAATATTTGATATATTATCTCAAAATTACGTTGCAATACATATAACGCATTTCTATTGTAGATAATATTTACATGAGTGACCTCCATTCCTGTTAATAATATCGTTGGGCAAACAACGTATAGAAATAATAGAATGGACGTGATAGATTAGGTGTCATTATGGGGGCGGCGAAACGTGCAGATAAACACATAAAGGATTCAATCAGCACTTATAGTCATTTATTTAAAAATCAAGGTAAGTTACTCACTAATATCTACACGTAAGAAAAAGTATTATTGCCTCCACGACCGCGGACACGCCGGTGTAACAGTTAACAATAGTTTTCTTAGAAATTTAATTAATTTCTTAGAAATTTACCTGGAGGTGTTAAGCGAAACGTATCTACATTCAGATCTATAATGACGACACGTCTGGCTCAGTTTGCAGTAACCTAGTTTGAGGTATACTTGCTGTGCCAGCAGTCGCGGGTTCGAGTCCCGCTGGGGGCATTCATTTATGTGATGAGCACGAATGGCTGTACTCCAGTCATGGATGTTTATATTTATAATATGTATGTATTTAAAGTTATATATGTGTAGTGTATCAATCGTCTGGTATCCATAACACAAGCCTTGTAGCTTACCATGAAACTAGATGGTGCTGTGTGTTAATGTCCCAACATATTTATTATTTATTTATATCTAAAACCTAACTAAGTGTATGTGAATCTTCGAAAACCAATTTTTATACTAAACTATACCGAGACATACTGCTGCATATTTTTGTGTATTTAAGGATTCTAGGTCCTAGTTATTAAAAATCAATTGATAATAACTCACCAAGTGTTTAAAATAAAGAATATTAGAATTATTGTAATAAGAGATCAATATTTTAATTTGATCTGATGAACACTATAAGCAAGATTTTGTCACATAGGTACAGCATATTTTTTAAGTAACGAGATTACTTTCCACTACTTTTCCAACAATTATTTATATTATTTTGCATATTAGCTACTTCCAGTTGTAGTTTATTATATGTAGGTTTACATATCTTATATTGTGCTATTTAAGTTTTATAAGTATTTATATTATTTTTAATTGTTACATACAAATAAAATCTCACTATCGCAAATACAACATTACTTTTGTAAAAAGTCAAGTACCTATCGCTTATAATTTCAAGCAAACCCGCATTGCGAACTGCGTCGTCAATGCGTGGGTTTAATGCTTTCCAATGTTCACTACAATATACCATGACCCGAAAAACGACAATTGTGAAAAGTAAATTTTCTCAATACAGAGTATTTATATCAGTATAATTTAATATTCACATGCACTGTCTTTCTAAATATTGTCAACGAAATTGTCAAATTCATAAGTTAAACATGATTCATATTGGATAATTGTGATAATATACTACATTTTTGGGTATACTTAAAAATACTATTAAAGTTATCTTTTTTTCTTTTTATTTATAAATTTATAAATGAGTATTAGTTAAAATAGAACCAATGTTTGAAGTTGTTAAAATAGTAACCTACATGAATAATGATTTTAATGAATATAATTATTATAGATGAAATTATATGTTAAATTTCTTTACAATTATTACACAGCACTTGACAATGCAGTGCAGACAATTGGATAAAGAAACCTACTCTGGGTTCGATCATAACCTTTTTGTTTAATTTGATGCTGATCTTGTTTGTTTAATGCTAACGAGCAGTAATCCTAAATTTTATGTTTGGTCACAGAAATATAATTTTTCATATAAATATTATGAAACTCTTTGGCTTTTGCAGGTGATAAATTAAAAATCTTTAATTTATCACCTATAAGAGATCAAAAAATTTGATCTCTGAAGTCAACAGTTTCTTCTTTGTGGAGATAGTCAATAATATATGTAATTGATTGTATTTCTTGGCAATGTTTCATTCTTACAATATAGTGGCATTTGTGAAAACTTTTTAATGCATACCTATCAATTTTTTTTGAAAATCATGTTTCTTGAAAGAGAAATCAAATTACAAAATAAGAAAATGTTATATATTAGTTCTCTTTGGTGTTTTAAATTCTTATAAAACCCTTAAAACTTACATGTTTGCATATAAGTATAGGCATTATCTCATTACTCTTCAATTTTTAATATTAACTTTTCTTAATCTAAAAGGTGGTATTTATTGTTTTTCTTTCATGTTTTTAGGAGAAAGTGTTCTAAGTATAAATGCTCTTTTCTTCATGAGTAGATATAATATAAACATCCATTTTGACTGTTATATATAATTTAAGTGAAAACCACAAGATTGCTATGCATAGCAAAATTTTTCAAGTAAACTAAATTACATTCATGAGCATCATTTTTTAAATTATCAGCAAATAAACACTTTCGTTCAAATGCGGAACAATGATGCATACCAGCATACTGATTACTTTCAAGAGAAAGCTAATTACAATTTCCTACATGCCTCTGACCTGTTTAAATCATTACTCAACTCCATGATTTACTATTATTATTTATTGTAATTTATAATAATATGACTAAATATACAGTAATTGAATCGTTTTACAAACCACAAATGCGACCGTAATGAGCGCTGCTATAAATTCAATACATGGGTGCGGCCATGCCCATGCAAGAAAATTACCGATAAATCGTACCTAACAGAAGTAATTTAATGTCTTTAGAAGCCTGAATGCCATCCTCCTTCAGGTTCCTCTCGATCTGTCGGCTTCGGGCAGCCGCCGCGCGTTCCTCAGCCGACTGAGTACACCCCATGTCGGCAGCTGTTCCTTTCTTCTGGCTGCCGTCCGCCCCGACTCCCGAGCCGGGCGCGCTCTCACCGCACCCTCTGCATACGCTCCGGCCGCGTCCTGCCGCCCCGGCTTTACCGGAGCCACCCTACACAGCGTTAACACTCAACACAGTAACCTAACCGTGCCACTGATGCCACACACTGTCTCGATATAATGTAACACTTGTAAAAACCGCCGAACTCAGCAACTTTCACGAATCTATAATACACACGACACTTAAACGCGTAACGACAGCGAAAACTTTAATTGATTTTGTGAATACATATGAATTATGAGATAATGGCGGCCGGATGACAAGCACCAGCTCCACTCCGTGACGACTGACGGCGACCGCGCCCCGCTCGACTGACGTTCGGCGCGGTTCGGGACTCTTCGTTTCGACTCGCTCACACATGCGTGTAATCGACTTCCAGCGAAAGAGAAGAAAAATAAATGTGAAAAAATATTACGGTGTGTTTATTCTAAGTCTAACTGCCAATATTATAATGATTATTGTTAAAGTAACGATATTTAAAATTAGATTTTAGATTTCGTTGTTTAGTTATATTTTGTAGAAAAAAAAATAGTTAAGTATTAATATTATAATTAAATGTCTTTCCTACTGTAAAAATAAAAATTGTAGTTTTTAAATTACTACTACTTTATTGTTTATCGATAACATATAAAAATATATTTAAGCAAATTCTATTTTTCTCAACGTTTTTTTTTATAAATAATATGAAATGTAAAAGATTTAAAATTGTAATTACGTCATAAATACAAATAAAACAATTTTGAAGTATACATCTTAGATTAGGCAAAGGTTAAAGCCTAATCAACATCTCTTGGCAATATCCCAATAAAGTTACAGGTAGTTTTAAATTCGCAGCCCTCGCAGGCGACGTACGCTGTCATCAATGCATTGTTTACATTAAAAAAAATGAAAATAAGATTGAACTCAAATGACATTAACATCTTGTGAGTGATATTCCTAATTAAAATCATTCAACAAAATAAAATACTGCAATTAGTAAATGCATACTTAATTTAAATATTATATGACCTCATAATATTATACGAGTATAACGAATACATGAAATCAAAAAATTCTCTCGTCTGTTCAACAGCAATTTTTTTTACAAACATTTCATCATTGCACTATTCAACGCTTTCTTATAAACGTGTCATTTTTGTTGTAGATATCTGAAAATCCTTGTCATATTAAAGTCCAGAAAAAAAGCAACAAGCAGGTCGGCAGCATAAATGAGCCGAATACCGGCTTAGGAGAAAACGGGTGGGCAGTCGATAGAGCACCGGCAAAACTGGGACGTGCGCGCGCAACTGGTAACCGGGTAAGAGATAGGAAGCTCTTTTACCGAGGAGCAGCAACTTGATGTCCTTGGCGGCCTGGATGCCATCCTCCTTGAGGTTCTTCTCGATCTGTTTGCTTCGCGCTAGAGCGGCGCGCTCCTCTGCGGATGAAGCGCAGCCCATGGCGATGGCGCGCACGGCCTGGCTCGCTACGCGCGGCAGCGCCGTGCTCCTGGCATGCTCGCGGCTCGTCGTAGCTAAAGTACGCGCACGCGCTCGTTCGCGTACGCGTTCGACTCGTTCGGAAGTTCGGCGAGCGCCACGTCACGACTACGTTGCGCGCTCGCACGTTTAGTCGGATCGGTTCTAGATGGCACCGCGGCGTAGGCCCGCGAACGAATGATAGGTCGCGCACGCCCGTGACGCTCTGCTTACTGCGCAAGCTCGCCAGTCGGCTCCGCCTCGCCCACTCGATGCCCCCTGACACACTAATTACACCCTCAATAGAACTCACTGCTGCTACTAGCCTTTTCTCGCCTGAATTCAACTAGTTAACAAAGAGTCGGTAATAATTGTATTTGCATGTAGTATAATAGGTAGATATAATGTGTGTAGACATAATGTGGTAAGATAGAAATCATTATTAAAGGAATTAAATATAAACGGCAAATTAATATTTTAAATTATGTAAGTCTTAGTATTTGATGATCTTCTTTATCTATTCTATATCTATTTGAACATATAATAAAACGTAACAAAGTGAAATCTGTAGGTACATGAAATATTAAAAAAAATCAATCAATCAGCCTATCGCCTCAACAGGCCTCCCCCAATGAGCGCTAACCATCTCGGTCCTGAGCAGCCCGCATCTATCCACTGCCAGCCTTTACCTTTTTTAGGTCATTTGTCCATCGTGCTGCAGGGCGACCTACACTACGCTTGCCTAAACGCGGTCTCCGCTCTAGCACGTTTCGGCTCCATCGGCTATCAGTACGTCTGGAAACATGACCAGCAAGCTTATTCTGCGCACGATATCGGTTACTTTGGTTCTCTGGCGAATGACTTCATTCCGAATCCGGCATTCTTATTTTAATCAGAATTCCGGCAGACAGTGCCAGAGAAACTCAGTCCTACGGTGAGTGTCCACGTTTCGGCTCCGTTTGTCATTATGGGTAGGACACACTGGTTAAATACTGGTCTTAAGGGATTGTAGGATAGATGACTCTAGGATATGACGGAAAAAAATGACTGGTACGTATTATGTAATTATATTTTTTAACAACTGTGTGTCCTGCAAAAAAATAAATCTATACATATAATAAAATAGTAACTAAGCCGAATCTGTACATTAAATATTTTTTGGAAAATTTTATTGAAATAAACATTATTACCGATACAGAGGCCGAATCTATAGTTTTTAGAATTTTTGTCTGTCTGTTGCCGCATCACAGAAAAACGACTAGAGGGATTTTCATGAAAGGTATGGTGATAGCTGGTTATCCGGGTCAACGTGTAGGATACTTTTTACCGTTGGAAATTTCTCATTCCTGAGAAAAAATACAAAAACTGCAATGTTAGAGTAATATGTAAAACCTAGAATTTGGTTTTTAGTCATTTGAATGCGGGTGGAGCCGCGAGAAATGCTGGTAATAAATAAATAAATGTACAGAATATAGACGCCAAAACAATAGTTATTGAATTGTTTGTCTGTTAGAGGCACAGATGTATTGAACGGCAACAATTGTTGTAGTGATAATAAATTATTACACCGGTCTACATTTAGGACAACTTTTATTACAGGAAAATCTCTTATTCCCACGGAAACATAATAACAGGTTCGGCCGAGTTGTCCCTCAATTAAAGTCGCTGTCTGCCTCTGTTTCTCTGTTTACTTTCTCTAAGGCACGCAATGTATTTTGATACGGTTTTCAATAATAGAAAAAGCGATAAACGAGTAAGATTTGTGCATATAACTTTTCAATATTTTGTGTTTAAAAAAAATGTTTTCGCTTGTGTACATTTACATGGCTAGCGCTGGCAACAAGAAACTCGTGAAACTTCTTTGCGCGCATGAGAGTAAAATTTCATGGTCCAAGTTACGAAAAACCGTTGTGATTGCTATAGTAACCGCTTGCATTAGGTTGCCATAGTCACTGGTGGGGGGGCCCAGTAGTGCCCGGCAATCCAACCGGGCGCGAAGCTAAGAAACGCACAAGGAGGTTGCCCACTTCGGTGGGAGGTGGCCCTCTTCGGGGGGCGGTGTACCTTGCGGGTTGCTCCTGGTACTTCTCTGATAGCAGAGTGGACCGTGGAGCAGCCCCATGGTTGTTGTGGTCTGCTTCGGCAGACCTGCCGTCGGGGCGTCGTAGTTGAATGCGTAAGCGATCCTGCGACGCCCCATTAAGACGTGCGAAGGTTTTGTTGGGTTTTAGTGGGTAGTACTGGCTGTATTACGCCGGTGAGTCCCACACGTCGTGCGTAAATGCATTTCCCAACGTTAAAAAAAAAAAAAAAGGTTGCCATAGTAACAGGTATAGTCTGGAAAATTATATACATACTAGCAGTACGGCTTCGCCCGCGTCCAAACTTCCGATCGCTAATAAAATTCACAGGATCATCCACTGGGCTAATCTGAAGATCACCTAAGAATTTCATCAAAATCAAATCGCTCTAACTGTTTTGGAGTCCATAGGGAAAATACATACACACATCGGTTCTTATTTTATTTAATCAACAATTTAAATTAATTTTTTGCTTGGAAAATGGAGTCTTTTATGAAAATTTAGTGACACACCGACTGCAACGCCACCTACCGGATCCATTTGTATTTTCAAACCATCCAGGAACCCATTGAAATATACACACAAAATTTCATCCAAATCGGTCCAGTCTTTTAGGAGGAGTAGGTTAACAAACACGTACAGAAGAATTATATATTAAGACTAGCGACTCACCCTCGGTCCGCTCGGGTTCGTCCCTGGCGTGGGGTCTGGGAGGACCACCCTTATCCTTATCACTTAGGGTATGAAAAATAGATAGTAGCCGACTACTGAATACGCATATAAAATTTGGTAAAAATCGGTAAAGCCGTTTCGGAGGAGTACGGTAACAAACATTGTGACATGGAAATTTTATATATAAGATATTATGATATTATTTCCATTGCTGTCTTCACAGATTACTATTTTGATTAATTTATTTTCAATTATGTAAAATATTTATAACTAGTGACTCACTCTCAATTCGCTCGGGTTCGTCCCTTGGAGTGTATGCGATAGATGTAAGAATCCAGCTAGATAGAAAGAGATAAAATTTTATTCTCTCCTCTTTGTGTGATATTTGAATTATATTTTTGTCTGAGTAATATTAAAGGCAGCGGTAGCCCAGTGGTAATACGCTCGCTTGGGAAACCGAGTGAACCGAGTTCAAATCCCGGGTCTCGCACCTCTGATATGTTCATGTGCGAATCATTTCCAGCATGATTACCACTTGTCTTAACGGTGAAGGAAAAACATCGTGAGGAAACCTGCATGCCTGAGAGAACCAAGTTTTCAAAAGACATGTGAAGTCCGCCAACCCGCACTTGGCCAGCGTGGTGGACTATGGCCTGATCCCACTCGTATTGAAGGGAGGCTCGTGCCAAAGGCCCGTGCTCGTGCTCGTTAAAAAGGGCTGAATACATACATACTATATTAATTTTTTTTATTAATTCATTAATCTTACAGATGTTAAATATATGTAAATAACCAATGAAGATTCACTTCTAACATGTTTTCATAGACATTTTTTATCCTGTAAGCCATTTTAAGGCCTTACGATAACTTTTTATATTTTTAATTTTTACCCACCTAGGTACGCACCCGAGCGAAGCGAGGTTAAGTAGGTATAGAATAAATCGCTAGTAGTTATAGAATAAATTGAAAATAAAATGTTTACTTTCAAAATTGCGTACGTTTATATATACCTAATATAATTAAGTAATATTCACAAAGAATATTACTTACGTAACACCAATTAAACAATTATCTTGTTCATTTTTGAAGTGAAACTTCTTTAGAATCGTTGTGACGAAAACTCGATGAAACGAAAATGCGACACGAGAACGAGACAAATACATAAATATATAGGATGAAGCCGGCGAGAAAATGAGATAGAATACATTACACAGGAAGTGAAAAATAATAATAATGTCTTATGTAAACATGTTAAATAAAATGTAAAATAACTTTTACACTTCGTAAAAACAAAGTAAACCTTACAATTATCCTACTCCTGACACTTTATATATCTTTATATATATAATTCTTCTGTGAGTGTGTATGTCACTGAACTTCTCTCAAACGACTGGACCGATTTTGATGAAATTTTTTGTGTGTGTTCAAGGGGATCTGGGAATGGTTTAGATTTACAATTTGAATAATAATTTTCATCAAAAAAATTATTAAAAAAAGTTTGAAATTTTCAAATTAAAGACGTGTAGACAACCTACCCTACCCCAGCCTGCAAATTTATGATATTCGCAATGAAAAAAATACTAATCGATAGATTTTTAATAGCTCAATTCAACTACGTAGCCCTTCCAAATTGCTCACAATTAATTATAAAATTAAAAATCAATAAAGTCCTTGAAAAAAAATTCATTTATCCGTATATTCAAATTTCTATATCTTTTGATATATACAATATTTTAAATTGCTCAAATTCTAAAATATTGCTCAAGTTGCATTTGTAATTGCTCAAGTAGAGTTCTCACCAGCTCCACTTTCCTTAATAATTAAATAAATATAAATAGTTTGAATAAATTTAACGCATAGATAGGTGAGTGCTGCGAATGCGCGCATATATCCAGCAAACATAATGAGCATGTATACTACTACTTATTTTGTTTTGGAGCAAAGAAGAATATATAGAAAATACTTTGTAAACAGACATAAAGTTACAAAATAAAGTTACCTTTTAGTCATGATTTGATTTTTGTATAAATTGAACATAATGAATAAGTCAATAAATAATAAAAATACCTGATAATAGATGATGTTGTGCTTGGAGTATTACAGTTTCATTTCACTATGATGAGGTTATGAAACACTTGATTTTTTTGCCTTGCGACTCGCGTTACTGTTTGCGCGCATGCGCAGCACTCACCTATCTATACGTTAAATTTATTCAAACTATTTATATTTATTTAATAATTAAGGAAAGTGGAGCTGGTGAGAACTCTACTTGAGCAATTACAAATGCAACTTGAGCAGTATTTTAGAACTTTGAGCAATTTAAAATATTGTATATATCAAAAGATATAGAAATTTGAATATACGGATAAATGAATTTTTTTTCAAGGACTTTATTGATTTTTAATTTTATAATTAATGGTGAGCAATTTGGAAGGGCTACGTAGTTGAATTGAGCTATTAAAAATCTATCGATTAGTATTTTTTTCATTGCGAATATCATAAATTTGCAGGCTGGGGTAGGGTAGGTGTGTAGACAGGACAACGTCTGTCGGGTCCGCTAGTATATATATATATATGTATGTATTTTTTTATATGTAGCAATATACTCTATGATATGTATGTTCATCTCATTCTCTCGTAGGTTACTTTTCTGGAGTTTCATTTCTGCCGTAAGTGAATTGTATACACATACACATTTTTTTCTTTTTTTTTCTTTTTCGGGTATCTTTAAATAACTTGGGCAAACACAAAAAAATAACGAAATTTCATCATCTTTTTACACCTTTATAAACAATTTAAAATATTTTAGAAATTACTGTTTTTTGTGTGCCGTTTCCCAGTAGGGATCTGTTTATTATATATATTTTGCTAACATGATATTTGAAATAACGTGAAGCAGTATCCGAATCTCTAATGTCATAATCTGTGGTGCTGATCAAATGTCAAAAAAATCAGTTATTACTTATTACTTATTACATATTGTCATCAGTTTTTGTAATCACATAGTAGGTCAAAAATCTAAATCAAAACAGAAAACTTAAAAGTATTCGTAGGAGCCGTAAATATTATAGGTACAAATTTCTTTTTGTTTAATAATATTCGTATGTCATGGATTCTGACGAAGAAAACGATTTGCAGCCGCAATGGAAAGGCGTACCTGGTACTATCATTTTAATAAATGCTATTGAAAATTCAAAACATAGTAACTTTGCAATCGCACATGTTGCAACATGTCGTTTAATAAGACAATATATGAGATCATCAAGTTCTCAAAATGTTGGAGTATTTGTATTTGGTATTGATCTTAACAATTCTAATTCTAATTTTGATACTAAAGCCGTAATGGAAATAATTCCCTTATCAATTCCTACAGTGGATGATTATAAAAAACTAAAAAGCTTTGATATTTCTTCATATAATGAAGCTAAAGAGTTTAAACTGGCCGATGTGCTGTGGCATTGCAGTAAAGTATTTTCTAACTTTAAAAAGACTTTGTCGTCCAAACGGGTTATTATGCTTACACAACTTGATATTTTACCAATACTTACTGACCAAGAACCAACTCTAAATAGAGCAAGAGATTTAGTTGATGCAAACATAGACTTAACAATATTAAATGTTTCTGAACAAGAATGTGAAAATGATTGCTTATTTTATGAAAAGCTGCTAAAAATATCAAACAAAGGTATGGATTTTATTTTTCCTGAACCTATTTGGGACTCTTTTCAAATTGAAAAATTAATGTACCAAGAGTCACATCGTAACTTAGCTGTAGCAAGATTAAATTTTGAAATGGGTGAAAACTTTATTATTGGAGTTGGAGTGTATTCTTTACTAAGCAGTCAAAAGTATCAGAAAAATGTAAACTTGGACAGAGAAACTAATGCAATTCTTTCAAGTGCAACAAAAACACTAAAGATATCTGTTGAAGACAATAATGATGATGATGAAGAGCAACAGCAAAATAAGCAAAAAGAAGTACCATTGCTTAAATCAGAAATATTATATTATCAAGAGTTTGGTGGAGAAAGGATTCAATTTACTGATAGTGAAATGACAAAAATTAAAAATCCATTCGGACCACCTATGTTGAAACTCCTTGGATTTAAGTCTGTATCAAGTATTTCTAAAGAAAAGTGCTTTTTGAAATCTAGTTATTTCCTTTTCCCCAATGAAAGTATTATAGAAGGTTCTACAGTTGCTTTTAAAGCTTTGCATAAGGCATGCAGTGAAATGCAGATGGCAGCTTTTTGTGTATTATGCACACGAGTTAATGCCAAACCAATTAATGTTGCACTGATTCCAAATTCTAAGCCACTTAATATAAATGTTGATATTGGGTTTGATGTTGTTTCTATACCATTTATTGAAAATGTTAGGGATTTAAATATTAATGTTGATGATGATAACGAAAGTTCAAATATTGAAGATGCACATAAAAGCTTAATGAAAGACATTATAAAAACGATTTCAATGGATTATCAGGCTGACATGTTTGAGGATCCTAAAAAACAATCAAAATATAGAGCTCTAGAGGCAATTGCTTTAGGTGATGATGAAGACGATATGGAACCATTTATTGATACTACTAAACCTAATTCTGATAAATTTGCAGATATAAAAGATGATTTATTTGAAGAACTGTTTGGGCCTTTTGGTGCAGTATTCAAGAGAACAGCTTCAAAAATGCCTTTTGAAGATGCCAAAAAGCAAAAACTTGAAGATATTGATGAAAATCTTTTAAGTACAAGAATACAAGAAAAGACAGTTAATAAATATACTGTACAACAATTAAAAGATGTCTTGAAATCAAAAGATATTAAAGGTTTACCAGCATTAACTGGTTTAAAAAAACAAGATTTGGTTGAATTAGTTTATAAACATTGCATCTAATAGTTTAATAAATTGTTTTATAAACTATTTCTTTTTTAATTAATATGTACTTGAATGTTTTTACAGATTGTAACTTGTCAAAACCACTTGGATGAGCCAAAACGCGATTTCAATTGATATCGAATTATATAATACTAGCAGAACCCGCGACTTCGCTCGCGCTAAAACTACAAACAAAACTAAAAAGGTAGTTTCATACAAACTTTCATCCCCTATTTTACCCCTATAAAGGATGAATTTTGAAAAATTCTAAGACACGTATTAATTTAATTTTATTGAAAAGTATATATACCAAGTTTTAAGTAATTCTGATAAGGCTTTGGTCCAAAATTGTCTGCTCTCAATTTGGGCTAGTCTACATATGAGTCTACATATGACCTATATCACGGTAATGTAATGCATACAGTATTCCAACTTGGGCCTGTCCTTGAAATAATTACCTACAGCGGAGCGGCACGTACTCACGCGACAGGGCTGCCCGCCGGCCATTATTTTAATTTCATCTACCTAATTGAGTTTCTTTATAGTTTTGTGATTTCAAATATTATATATTTTATTTAAAAAATATTATTAGTAGATTTAATTAAAAATCCCAAATTTATTAGGGTGGTATGTGACCCTTATAAATTTGAGATTTAAAAATATTTGCACCTCGACTGAGACATAAGAAAAGCTTTATTGTTAAATTTAATAGTATAAAGAATCCGCATTCGGATAAAAAGTTTTATTAAAAATACTTTAATTTTTAATTTAATTAATTAGTTTTTATTTTCAAAACATACGATGTCTCGATACTTTTTTGTTTGATATAATAGCGAATTTACGGGAGGAATAAAATGTTTATTTTTGTATCGAATTATAAAAGTTACATAACATAACCATCTTATAAAATTTTCGTATCAAATTATACGATGTGGCAGCCCCGCACGGTTGTGTACCGAGTGTATACCGAACGCGACGCGCGTAGGTATAACTCGATTTCCGACCTTTTGTATGAAGATGGAATACTGTACATAACATTACCGTGCCTGTATGCTAGACGAAAAATAACTTTATCCTTAATAAACTTCTGTTCGCCAAACACCTGATTCTAAAAAGCCACCATTTCATGTCATGTTCATTATAATAGGAAACTTCATAACTAAGAATCTTTTTTTATTTAACCTATAAATTTTGTAAAATGTACCTAGCACCTTTAAACGTTGGGAAATGCATTTATGCATATAACCTGTACACATACAGGTGGTTATGTGGGACTCACCGGTAAAGCCAATGCTACCCACTAAAACAACCTTATAAAGGCAGATGTTTATAAACATTTTACATTCCATTTATACATAAATTTAAATTTCAAAAAAAGACAGGTATTGGCCAAGCGTTCGAATTCTTTCTTTCTAGAGAGTGGTCAATTTCATGATTTTACTCAGCCCATTCTCTAGGTCCATAGACTTATACCCAACCACCAGCTCATTTTTTTTAATGTTACGAAATGCATTTACGCATACCACCTGTATACATCCCCCCTGATGTGTGTTCACCTTGTTGTGTTGCGGGGCTCATTAGCGTCCGGCGCTGCAGACGGGCGCGAAGCCAAGAGACATTCAGGGAGGTGGTCCACCTCGGTGGGCAGTACACCATGTGGGCTGCTTCTAGTACTTCTCTCGCAGCAAAGTGGACCGTGGGAGCAATCCCTTGGTTGTGGTCTGCTTCGGCAGACCTGCCGTCGAGGCGTCGCAGTTTAGTGCGTACACGTAAGCCATCTTGCGACGCTCCTTTAAGACGGGGGAGGTTTTGTTGAGGTTTAGTGAGTAGTACTGGCTTTTCTAGCCATTGAGTCACATTATAACCACACCATACCACCATAAGTGGTATGCGTAAATGCATTTACCATTTACCAATTTAAAAAAAAAACACAATTGACATGACAGAAGTCATGACTAATGACACTTGACACTGTTGACAGTTGTAATTTGTAGTTCACTTTGTTAACACTTTAATCTAGATATGTATTTATATTTGCTTTTACAGTAATTAAACCAATTAATACCTATCCTATTATTTTATTTTGAAAAACAAATCTATTGTATTTTTTTAACAATTACAGAATGTCCTTTAAAAGGAAAAGTTGACAGAAACATGTTAAATATTTGAGGTATTTTTTCAACTTTAGGCTACTTCACTGAGAGGACAATAATTATGAATTAAATAATAATATGTTATAGATTACAGTACATTTGGGTCTTATATAACTTTTACCATATTATGTATTTTTTATAATTTATCATGTCTTTTTCAAATTACCTTTCAATAACTGATATTTTAGTAACAAATGAAAAAGTACCTTGTAAATTCTTGCATGATTTGCCAAAAATGGGTAAGTAGCAGCAGTTAATTATTACAGTTAAATATTTTTTTTGGAACTAATTGATAACAAAATATTTTTAGGATTTTTGGACCCTTCTGCTTCTGAAGATGATCTTAAAATTGGAACAAATCTAGAAATTCCTCTGTGGCTCGCTGAATCATTATACATAAGAAGACCACCCTTAGTTAGTGTAGAACTACCTAAAATATACAAAGAAACATATAGAGAAATCCTTAATGCAGATTCATGCACTGTTGATATGCATAAACTTGGTCAACATTTTTATGAACTTGGTTGTTACATCGCAAAATATGATATTAAAGGCGATGTTGCATCCACTTTAGTTAATGTAAGTAATTTAAGCCTTAAAATATTTAACAATTTTTTATGTATGTATATATATGTATAACATTTTTCTAATTATGTATTCAACTGTTTCATACATTGTAGACATTTAGGCAAAGGTTTAAAATGATACTAGCAGCAAGTGTTGCTACAGATTCTATAAGTGCTTTACAACCACTATCAGCCAGTGAGCGAGATCGCACAGAAGCTGCAGTTGTCACAGAAAAAGCTCTCTCAGGATGGTTGAAAAGGGGAGATTGTCCTCTTACAACAGCTAACATGGTTGCTAATCATAGAAAAAGGAAAAGAGCTGAAATGGAAATGTTATAATAGATTTAAAGTACAATAAAACCATTTATTATCAAATGCTAATATGTTTTATTTTATTATTTCTATAAAAAGGTTTAATTACTACAATTTGAGTCAATTGTTATAAATGCCATTTAAACCTTAAATATATAAATTCTTTAAAAATTCTAATCAATTGTACCAATACCTATATAAATCTTAAGAGATCTTTAATTTAGAGCTAACTGACAACATCCATTTTCAAATATTTACAAATTACAACTACTAGCATTAGCTATTTCTAGCTACTTCTTTTAACTAAACATTATGACATATGAAGCTAAATTAACATAATAAATGTTCATGTATATATAGTATCAATAATCATAGTATCAACTATTTTAACTATTTCAACATCTCAATTATATAACACTAGCTATTTAGCCTTGCTCTGCTTGGTGCCTTCCTAGTAGCCTTTATGTTTCCCTATATCATTATCTGTGTATATCATCCAAATTTGTCTAGGTGCTTTAGCAAGGAACAAACATACACACATACAAATTGTCACATTTATAAATAGTAGTCCAATTACATATTTACATATTATTATAAAATTGTTCACTAAGTAATAGGTACAATGTATTATAATATATAAATAAATAATATAAATAAGTTCTATTTAATTTTGGTTCTAAATTATAAGTCAAAATAATTAATTTTAAAAGCATAATAATAATACAACAAGTATACATATATAACTATCCAAGTTGTATAGATAGTTATTAATGTGTACAAAACGCTTATTCCCAGATAAAACTATATTTAATATATAAATGAAGTCTGATGAGTATAATATACTTATCTAACATACTTAATGACTTAAATGACTAGTTTTCTAGATAATTTATATGATTCTCACTGGAAACACTAATGACACTTTATAAGTTTAACATTCTTCATCACAACACTGTTGTACCTCATCATCATTGTCTTGATTCTTAACACTAAATAATAGTTCTGAGGTACACTTGTACGGGTGTATTGATTGTTAACATCTGTCATTTTTCACTGATGGATTCAAATCGTGAAAGTAGGCATGAGCCATTGCATCATCAGCAGGCATTCTTAAGGCTGGATTACAAGTGAGAAGGCGTGCAAGAAGATCCCTTCCTCTAGCAGGTAGTCTTGGCACTACTTGAGCAAGTCCTAAACTAGGTTGGTAAGCTGCCAATGGTTTGTAATCTGGTAATTGTGTTACTCCAGGCCAAGTATCTTCATTTGGTGTTCCTAAAATAATATGTTATATTATTTATAAACCAAAACAATATACTTGTAATCTCATGTGATGGACATTTTTATATGTTAACTTACCAAGTAACTTGAAAATCCTCTTAAGTTGGTCATCAACATCAGACCCAGGGAACAAAGGTCTTCCAGAATTAGCTAGTTCTGCAAAAATACAACCAGCTGACCACATATCAATACTTGTTGTATACAACTTTGCTCCAAATAAGACATCAGGTGGTCTGTACCAAAGAGTTACTACTTCAGCAGAGTAGCATTTTACAGGAATACCAAAAGCTCTGGCAAGGCCAAAATCAGCCAATTTTAGTTCTCCATTTTTATTAATTAACAAATTTTGAGGTTTTAAATCACGATGAAGTACATTGTGACTATGACAGAAAGCTAAGCCTCGTAAAAGCTGATACATAAATGACTTAACAACATCGAGATCTATTTCGCCATTGAGGCTGTCGAAATATTTTTTCAAATCTTGATCGCAATGCTCAAATACCAAAGTTAATTTTTTCTCACTATGTAGTACATCATATAAACGTACGATGTTCTTATGTTTTAATTCTTTTAGAAGACATATTTCACGTAATGCAGAGGATGGTACTCCTTCATCGTCATCATCTAATCTTACTCTCTTAAGGGCTACAATTTCATGAGTCTCTTTATTTTTAGCTTTAAAAACTGTTCCATATGTTCCTTCTCCAATTTTTTCCAGTTTCTCATATTTCTGCATATTTAGGTTTAAATATTATGTAGTATCCTATCTTCCTATACTATAATTTTCATTCAAATACCTAGTAAAAATCCAATAAACTTAAATTTCTAAAATAGGGCCAATGGGCAATGGGTCTTAGGTCTTGTCAATTTGACATTTATTTAAAGATAATATAATATTTTATTTGAGAAAGTAGATAAAATTTTTGTGGATGTGGGTTTTAGTTAAATAAATAATATCTGTATTTTATATTACATTCAGCTAGTTAAATATCTAATTATCATTTTTTTCATTAAATCCTTCTAGTGGTTATTCTTTGTGAATATTATATTAAATTTTTTATTGTTAATAAAAATATTGTAATTATTTGATATCTGTGTTTGAATAAAAATAATCATTTTGATAAAATTAATTTTCATGATCATGAAGCAAAAAGTCAATTCAGAAAGTTGAATTGTCATCCTAACGTTTAATGGACACAATTCAATTTATATATGTCATGTGTTAGAGACTTTGTTTATATTTTGTACCAGAATAAAAAATAAATAAAAGAAAACATCTGTGATATAATAAACTATAAAAGTAAGTGGAATATTTGAAAAATAAGTTATTTTGCGTTTATGAACATGTGTTTTCTATTTGATTTTAAATCGTAAGCTAATAAACTGGTTAGTTACGTAGTTAAATGTAAAACGTAGATCACGAGATTTATATGATTGTGTTTGCAGATGAGTGAAGGCGAGCGTACTTTAGTAGACAAATCTGAGAGCAGTTCTTTTGAGGACTTAGCTTCTGCTGCTGCACACGAAATCGAAGAAGCAAAACTTGCTGAAGCAGCTGCTTCGGAAAAAGACAAGCAAGGACAGCAACCTCCTGAAGAGTGGCAGGACCTGTTAGGCTCGGGAGCACTCTTAAAGAAAGTAAAGTCTTTGTAAAATTTTATTTTTAAGAATAAAAGTGTTTCTCAAAATTTGGTATAAACTAAATATATAAAAGTATATTTTTGAACCTTCAACATGATTTAATAAAGATTTTAACATTTTCAGTCATTAAAAACAGGTGATGAATTAAATGGCTCTAGACCACAAAGAGGTGACATTTGCAGAATTAGTTATGAACTTAAATTACGTGATGATAGTCGAGATCTTGTTGAGAAAAGAGATCATGTTAAAATTTATCTGGGGGACAATGAGGTAATATTAATTATAATTATTAATTGCATTAAAATTAAGTTTTATGTAACAATTTATATGATTAACAAGTTTAAAAATAATATGTTGCTCTATGTTGTGATTAAAGTTAATAAGATTGCTTAATATTAATATAGTTATCATAAATGGCATTATGGAAATTCTGAATAGTTTCAATACTAAAGCTATTTCTAGATTCTACAAGGACTGGACTTAGCATTAACTCTTATGTACAAAGGTGAAGCATGTTTATTGCAAATAGCACCTAGATTTGGATATGGCGAGACTGGTCTAAAGCCTGGTGAGAGTCTTGGATTGATAGGGGAATTGGAAAGTCCCAAATATAATGGAGCAGCAATAGGACCAGACACTTGGCTTGAGGCAAGATTAGAACTTCATGATTGGACTGAAGAACCTGACCATGAAACCTTACCAATTGCAGAAAGAATGGAAATCGGGTGAGTTCATAATAATATTTCTGTATATCATTAAAAAATATATGAGCATGATGTATTTTTCAATAAGTTAATGTAATTTTATTTTATTTATTTCGTAGTTTAATTTTATTTAAGTCTTTAAGTAACCATTTCATTTTCTATAACAAAACTAAAATGCAAACAAATTTGGATTTGATATTAAGTAGAATAGTTGAAAAATTTAATACATTGATGTCAAGGTTGAGTGTCTTATCTCCTTGCTATAGCTGTGGTGACTAAATGTCAAATTTATTAACATAACTGCATATATTATTGTTTATGTTGAAAGAATATCACATTTAATTCCAAAAATGCTAGTTATATTATGTATGCTCATTATGATTCACATGAATCTAACAATATACATTGTGTTTCACATTATTTTTATTTTATATCATATTGAATAAAATACATGCATATTTTTGCACTTTAATCATTCGTTATATTGTAGAATTTACTATCTTGATCTTTATTATACTATGAATTAAGATTATAACTATTTTTCTAACTTTGTTTACAAGTTAATTTTACCTGCTATTTTTTTATTGAAAATATTTTTATATTCATGGGTAATTATTTTTTAAATGTGTACGCCTTTTTATTTTAAACTGTTAATATCTATAAAACCTTGCTTGTAATTAACAATATGTATATTCTTGTGACTCAAAAGTATGTTTTTACATATCTGAATAGATTATTGCTGCTTTGCACTGTCATTTCTACTTTAAATGTATGATATAGTGATTGAATTCATATGTCAAATATATTTTTAACATTATAATTAGGCAGAATAGTTTTTTTATAAAAAGCTACAGGAACATTTTTAAAGCCTTGTTATGTTGATTTTTGTTTTCAATTATGTTTTGAAATTGTTATATTTAAAAAAATGAAGTTCCACATGAATTGGCCAATTTGTTTTACTATGCAATCTCAAAGAAGGCAGGGGCCAAGTCAAGTGGTTGGTAACTAAACCCAATACATGTAATACATAATATGGGAAGTAACTAAGGTAGTACTTGAATTTTGAACTTGACTAATATAATAAATTTGAAAGGTTGTGTGCGAGTGTGTTTGCTACTTTTTCATGCTTTAGTTCAGCTCAGCGAATTTAAGTGAATTCAGTAACAGAATTTAAGTCAATTGAAGATTGTTTATATTCTAGACTAGCGACTCATCCTTGCTTAGCTTGGGTTCATCACTAGGTTGATTCCCCATACACCACGATTTTTACCCCCTTAAGAGATGATTTCCGGGTAGTAGGAAGTATCCTATGTTCTTCCCAGAGTCTCAAACTATCTTCTTACCAAATTTCATCTAAATCGGTTCAGTAGATTCAGAGATTACCCCCTACAATGTCACAAACTCACAATCTTACAAACTCACAAACTTTACTTCTTTATTATATTAGTAAGTATAGATGAGAGGCTAACCAAAGTTTTTTTATATAATTTATAAGTATCCGCCGTCGTTGCCGGGGCAACTGGTGGTACGGTCGTGGTGAAGCCCAGTTAGCTGTTCAGTTATACCGGCGTGCATTAGACGTGCTCGATGAGAGCGAAGGGGGTATCACAGACCCCACGCCGTCTGGCGATATAACCCCTACGTCTGATGCTTTGCACTCCTTGTTAGAAGAACGTCTTAGAGTTCATAATAACATGGCCGCTGCTCAGTTAAAAGCTGGGGCCTTTGAGGCTGCGTTACAGGTGTGTGTGTTATATATTATTAATTATAGTTAAAAATGTTAAGGGTTATATAAATAGTGACATTTAAACTTCCGCTAACACGTAACGGAAACAGATTCTAGTTCAATACAATGCCCTCTATTGTTGAAAAAACTTTCAGTTGACTCCTCTCAAGGGAAGGGCTGAACAAATTTCAATTATTTGTTTACATTACTCTTTAATACCAAATTTTTGAAGGATTGATTATATACACATATTTTTATTATTCTTTAGTGTGTGATTTGTTATAACAGTTCAAAGGATTTGAGTTTAATTCACAACAGCGATATTTTGGAGATAGATTTTATTATGCATTAATGCATTAACACACGAATAGTGAGCTGAGCTGCGGGCAAAAAGTAGTATATAATAAAATAAAAAGTAACCACTGTTTCCTCAGTACATGATTATTTCTCATTTCTCATCACAAACCCACCCTGGGTTTGTAGAAAATCATCAAAAACTTGTATAAATAAACAATGCCAATTCATATAAAAATCCCACAGGCAGTAACAAGAGTACTAACCTGTCAACCGAACAACGCCAAAGCCCTATACCGCAAGTCCCGTATACTGACCGCCATGGGGCGGAACCCAGAGGCGCTGGCCGCAGCCCGAGCAGCCGCGGCTGCAGCCCCCGAAGATATCTCCGTCCGCAAAGAACTTTCTAGATGCGAACAGAAGGCGACAAGAGATAGATCAGTGGAAAGGAAATTGGCTAAACGCATGTTAGGGGGTACCGCTGTACCCAAACCGTCCCCAGATAAAAAGCCTTCCAGAGCTAAAGTGAGTGGATTGTTAATTGTTATTGGGTTGGATATGAAATGATATCCTACAATACCTATTGCTTATAGAAAACTAGAAATTTTGAATAAAGTTAAAAGTAATTCTAATTCTATTCCAGTCTTAGAGATGTTTTTTTTTTTTAATTTATGTATAAAGCTACCTAGAATCCTTAAAATTGGTATGCAGTATGCGATATCGCGCGACATACACAATAAGAAACGAATAGAAAACTATCTCCGTTTTGGAGTTGGTAAAAAATTACCAAAATGAATTATATTTTAGCATTAAACGATATGATCAAAACAAATCATTCATCATCGGTATAGTATTTCATAGTTTTCTATTAGCGATGTCGATTGTATAAAGTACCCTTGTTAAGGGTTAAGTTAGTTTTGGTGAATTAATTTTATTATAATAGTATTTGGGCGATAGTTTTCATAACAAAAATGTTGTTTTATTGTAAACAATTGCGTTTTATCAGAAAATAAACGCATATAGATAAACTTAAAAAACAAAACCTTATCTAAATACAAAGTTGATCGCGATCGTCAGAACCGTTTCCGAGATACCGAAATAAATTTATATACATATACATACATATATACAAGAATTGCTTATTATAAGATAAGATTAGATAAATAATAATTTTGTATTTAAACGGGTAAGTTTCAAGAGATGTGGTTTAAATGTCCAGATGTTTGTGTGGGGCTCGCTGCTTCTGAGCCTGCTGGTGGGTGTGGCCAGCGTACTTGTCTACCGCTACAAGATGCAGTCCCAGTGAAACTATTATAACCGTAACTATCTCTTATATATTAAACTAGCGAAACAAAACAAAAACATCTAACCCACGGGAACCGTACATTTTTCCTGAATAAAAAGTAGCCTATTTGTTATTCTGATGTATGAACTAAATTATTGTAAAGTTTCATTTAAATCCAATCAGTAGCTTTTGTGTACTAAGCTGTATAAGTTACTATAGTTTTTTAAAGTATCCCACGGGAAGTCTTTGATTTTCCTGGATACAAAGTATCTAAAATGTTGACCGGGAATATAAGGTACCACCATTCATTTAAATTGGTCCAACAGTTTTGGAAATTAGCCCATACAAACAGACAAATAGAGAAACAAAAAATTTGAATAAATCTGGATTTGTTCTATTTCTCTTCTTACATCCCCTGACTCGGTTTTTGCATTTTTTTTCTATGTACAGACATTCGACTTCTACAGTTTTATTATATGTATGGGCTAGAAGTATGAAGGCTTGTACCAAACTTTACAGGATTACCTGCTGGGGTAATCTGAAGATTTTATGAAAATGTCATCAAAATCGCTCCAGCCGTTTTGGAGTACATAGGAAACACATACACATCGATTTTTGTATATATAGATGATTATGATTATATTTTTTGTTATGTTGGTTTTACATGAAATCAGAATGGACATTTGTTTTTTTTTTTAAATAATTATCTTTAATTTTAACTAAACTGAAAGGATTTTGGCTGTGCATCTTATATAGATTTAAAAATTTATCTATCTTACATAGATTTATGTATTTCAGTAAACTTTAAACTTATGTATTTTACATAAACCTCAACATTTTCTTTATATTAAATGTTTAGGTTAAAATGATTTTATTTTTTATTTTTAGAATAGTTACTGAATTAATTACTTCATTTGGTTAAATTGTTGAAAATGCAGTCTATAAATACCATGTCAAATTATTATCAACATTAGCCTTGTAATTATTATAATTAATTAATTATGAATATGTAACATTTAAATTTAGCCATTTTTTTGTGTTTAATTGAATTGTGAATTCCTATTTGCAGCAATAACCGAAAACTAGAACAACCGGGAGAGGCGTGGCATGCATTCTACAAACCCATTAAAACTCATAGCTTATGTATATGTATATAATATATCTATCTACATGTGAGAGACGGGTATACGAAAGTTTATCAAAGGGAATCGTATTAAAACTGGTTTAAGCAAAGCTTATATATACACAGATTATCATCGTCTTAGTGGTTATTTGTTCAAAATGTCAATATTTGTTGTATGTTTGAAATTTTTGGTTTTCACATTTTTCAAGTAAAATGTGTATTTTATACCAAAAGAATTGATATTTAAAATTCAATAATTCTGTATTAAAAACTTCTTTCGGTAAATTGGTCGTTTGGACAAATAAGCACTGAGAAGTGAGACTACAATATTAGGAATTTAAATTATATATATCAAATTATATCAAAAATGGAGTTGTATTTCAAATTAATAGGTTTGAAGCAACTCTAAAAATTCATTAAGGAAATATCAAAGTTTTTAGGGTAATTGCTCAATTTCAATTTTTTTTCGCCATATTATAACAACTATATATATGGTTTGTATATAACATAACATCGCCTTAGTGCTTATTTGTTAAAACGACCAATATTGTACTTTACAGTAGATATTTTTTTTCTTCTTATTACTTTTGTTTTTAAGATTTATATACAAACATATATAGACCAAATTTTTTTTTTCGCTTTATTAAAAAAAAGTAAAGTAGTTCTTTTAGTAAAAAAAAACGCGTGTCATATGTACGCATGTAAGTTATACTTCTTTGGCGTAACAGAACAAAAATAGCTAAAGATTTCATCCCGTATGTCACAAATCTATGTTTGTAAAAGGAATAAAAATAATAAAAATAAATGACAGTTATCAGATAACTTCATAATGTAGATTTCAACTAACTTGATCATGTCGCTTTTTGGCTGTCGGTGTGCGCGCGCGTCGTAAAAATTTTACTCATAATTTTTTCCAAACGTGCCAAAAGAATTATAACTTCAAAAAATAAATACTATACCATTGACATTTAAAAGTCAATAATTCTACATATTCTTTGAATAAATTGGTCGTTTGGACAAATAAGCACTGAGATGACGAAAAGATATTGTTAGGCGTTACATATCTGTAAGGGTGAGAGGAAGTTACAATAACATAATCGATTTAAATATTAATCGATTATGAAACGTAGTATTTTTTTTTTCTAAATAAATGATTAGTAATATTAATTATTAATATATAATATACAGTTCTTATATAATTATAGGTTGCTTGAATATATTTTTCTGAATTGTTACTTGTTCTCATAATTCTTGGTTTAATTTTTATCTCTTTTTCTTTCTTTGTTTTTTTTCTTTCTTATGTAAATATCAGTTAAAGAGAGATATATGAGAAAACCCTTTTAATATTTTTAGTAATAAATCGGACAGTATGCTAAGCGTTTCATAATAATACCGTTTTAAAATAAGATTTCTCCAACGTCTACCAATTGAGCGATGCTTCGCGCATTTCAGTTGCTATTTAGGTATAATATATTGATAATTGCGCAGTCATTTGTAACTTATTTCTTAACGACACGGTTATATACCACATAAATATCCAAGGGTTGTCAAAAATATCTATTTTCATGGTGAACGGTGGGGACGGGCAACGGCAGAATTATTTCTAGGGGATGCATCTGTTTCTTTACATTTATATTAACTAATCTTTAAATATTTATTCATAAATGTATTATTTTTTTAAAATATTTGTGAGGAATATTTTGTTTATTTTTTTTCGCAAATATCTAAATGTAAACAGGGACTGTACTCTTATCATATTTATCATTTTATTTCTTTGAATATTTTTCTATATTTTCCTTCATGGCAAGGGGGTGCACCTTCCCCCCCCCCCCCAGCGCCTACGATGGTGGCAAGCTAATCATTATATACGTTAATCATATAGCCTTTTCCCGACTATTATATAAAAGTAAGTATGACAGTCGGGAGTGCCCTCCCCCTCCGCACCCCCGTACGATTGCTTTGTCTAGATGCCTTCGTTAGACAAATGTATGGATCAGTATATTGTCAACTGTGGTTATACTGTCTGTTTTATTGCTTTCATAATGTACTGCTATGAAAAAATTAAATAGAACACTTATCCCGTTTAATCACTCTGTAATAGCCACCAGAAGTTAATTTTAATTGTTATCGCAATTTTTATCACAAATACAGTGCAGTAAAACCATCTATACACGCTATTAATATATATTTTTGCGAAAGTAATGCTTTTTTTTTAATTGGGCACTGTCTTAAGATACAATACAAACATATTTTTAATTATTCACCTTTGGACTTGGTCTATTCTAGGATGGCTTTAGATAAGCGGAATAATATGTTAAATAAAAAAATCATAAGGGATTCTCTCTTTCATTAATTTAATGTTGCCTTCCTTTAAAAATTTAGATATACTTTATTCAAGTTAGCTATAAATTATATTTATTGATTAGTATTACTAATTATTAGCAGCTATATGTTAAATACACATTGATATACAAAAACTCAACATAGAGAATTAGTCAAAAGTGTCCTCAAAAAGAAGTGCATATTTTCAAATTGAATTGCGTTTTTTAAATCTCTTTTTTTCATTGCTTTTCGGTTGACAAAATTAAAACGCACGTTGTTTCGCTTAAAAAGTAGTTTATGTGATGTACCGTGAGTTTGAATTTGTGTTTGGACAATTAGAATTTTTATTCTTTAGTTTATATTTTATTCTTTAGTTTGACTTAACTTCACATGTCGACGACACTTTTTGAACAGATATTTGTTAGGAAATATGTTATCTATGTTTTTATATGTCAATGTAAATACAGCATATTTTCATAATTGATTAATTTAGTTTATATTATTTAATATTTATACTACCTCTATCTTTACATGTTTAAAATTGGTAACAGGTGTGTTAGTACATAATATATATATATAACAAAATTTAATTATTTCAATTTTTTTATCGAGCAAATTGTAATCGTTTTTTTAAGTAATCTTAGGGTCCAGAAAGCTTATGCTTAGAAAGTACCTCAAGTAGGAAAACAAGTGCAGAAGCGAGTTCGAAATCGAGTTATCAAAATATGTTAAACACTAAATATATCGACATTAAATTTGTTTTTTTTTTTTTATTTTGATTGCCAGTTTTTGTTGTATATAAATTTTAAAAAATCTGCCAGAATATTGGAGACTAGAAAAATTGCATTTCTTTTTTAAATTAGACATTTCAGTTCCGTCGATTACAGCACTTACGAGTAAGTAATATAGGTAATTATTTTTTAAACTATAAAGGGGTTGTAGGTTAGGCTAATATAGATAAGGTACCATTGCATTGAAATTTATATTGTTTCATTTATATTTTTATTTTATATTTTTTCCCCATTGTTATACTTTATAGGCAGTGCCAAATTTAATGTATTATAGTTATTTTAATTATCTGTATTTTATGTATAATCTAAAAAGTTTTTAATAATAGTCAGGAAAACTAAATATATGCAGAAAACATTAAAATTATTTTTTGAAACTTTTTACGCTTAAGTAATAAAACATAATATTATGTATTTACATTCCAAATGTAAATGTGTACTTATATTAACTAATCATATATTTTTTTGTCTTTTTAAAGTAGTAGTATTATATTATAATAAAAATACAATTATCCTAAACTCATGAAAAAATATCGATTATGTCATTCATTTTTATATTTTTTAAATTAAATAAAAATATACTAAAAGATAAATCAAAAGAAGAAATCAAATATTCTCTTATAGTTTTTTTTTAATAATCAATATCTATGTGACTTGGTGCTTCTTTCTAATCATTAGAGCTTTATGTCATAGTAATTAATATATAAAAACAAAACATATATGTATATCACATAGCTCCATTTATTTTTAATATTGTATATTTTTAAATTTCTCTTATTTTCGTTTTAAAATTAGTACTAGATCTAGACAAGAATATGTTTTAAAATTATATTATATACTTTGGTTTGGTAGGTCATGGTGGTACCGTTATGTAACGAATTAAAAGCATTAAAAAAAATTAATTGTTTTATTATTTTAATTATATTTTCTAAAAAGAAAGCCAACACTTATAGTGCATCGAATGTTAGTTAAGTGCAAATTCCTGTATATTACATAACGAATAAAATTGAAAATAGCAGTTCTTTTTCACACTACATTCCATTGGTTTCAAAATTAAAAGGAATTAATATACATAATAATAGTTAAGTGCTGTTTTCTCAATGTACTGCTATTTTCAACGTTTTCCTTTATTTAAAAAACAATAAAAAGACAATATTATTTCATATTTTAATGAAACAAAATATAAAAGAGAAATCCACATTTTCTAAAAAATAAACTGCAATATTCTTTTAAGACATTTACATATCTATACATATAATAAAAGTGTAACTAAGCCGAATCTGTACATTAGATATTTTTTGGAAAATCTTATTGAAATAAACATTATTATCGATACAGAGGCCGAATCTATAGTTTTTAGAATTTTTGTCTGTCTGTCTGTTACCGCATCACAGAAAAACCACTGGAGGGATTTTGATGAAATTTGGTGTGGTGATAGCTGGTCATCCGGGTCAACATATTGGATACTTTTTACCGCGGGAAAATATCTCATTTTTGAGGAAAAATACAAAAACTGCAATGTAAGAGTATACTAATATGTAAAAACTAAGATTTTTTCAATTTTTGGTCATCTGAACGCGGGCGGTGCCGCGGGCAACGCTAGTTATATAATAAATAGAGTAGAATAGAGCAGCCTAGTCTATATAATTTACACTATAACATAAATTCGCATAATACTTTGATACTATAAAATAAAAATCTATTTTAAAACATTCTTCTGAGATGCAGACCTTTTATTGTCTACTGACTTGCAATACTGAGGTTATATTTTCAAAAACAAGATGGCTGACTTCAATATTTGTTCTAACATATACATATGTATATGTACATATCTTCGTCTTATACTTAGTTTTTTGTCTAAATTTATATCACAACGTGGATTTAAAGGTAAATATTTTTGCGACCCAACTGGTGGCGTGCGTTAACAATATTATGACTCCAATAGTTGATAATGCTTGTATAGAAAAAACGGTCGCGACAAAGTCGTAAAGCAGTTTTGGTGAGAACACACTCCACACAAACAAGTGATATCTAAACACAGTCGCTATGACACAATAAATGACTACTTGATACACTCTCTGCAACGCGTAAATGTTCGTGACGCGCCACACAGATTGTACGTATCTGAAAAAAAAAGAATATATTGAGTGACAAAGAGCTGGGCAGGTTATTATGTAATTGAACAATCGATCGATATGTTGCATTATTTTGTTTGAGTAACTGACGTTGTTACTACTGGTTGCGTTTTAAAAGTTATAGGTTCGACCAGAGGAAAAGGAGAGAAAGCTTTGTAACTTTATATGTACACATTTGTCGTGGCCTGGCTATATGAGGTTGAGGCGTCACTACGAAATAATACTTGTTATTTCTTCTATGTTATTTCAGTTAGGGCGTACTTTGCATCTCAAATTTAATGTTTTCACCGATTTAGAAAATTAGTGAGTTGTAATAAAAGACCCTTGGAAGGCCATCAATAAAACATTATCTAAGAGATAATAACGCACGTGAAGACTTTTATTATATGCCAGCAAGAACAGAGCTGCGAGTAGCGTGTATTGTGTGTATGTGTATGTGTGTGTGCAAGTGTATATTATATGTGCATTGAGTGTGCATGCACATGTGCGTGAGTATGTATTGTATTCAACCCTTTTTAACGTCCCATTGATGGGCATGGGCCTCTCAATTCGAAGGGGATCAGGCCATAACAAGGTCACTAAAGGACAATAAAGGTCCACAACGCTGGACAAGGCAGGATGGCGACCTTCATTTGTCTTTCGAAAACTTACTAGGTTCTCTCAGACATGTAGGTATCCTCACGATGTTTTCCTACACCGTAAGATAAGTGGTAATCATGTTGTAAATGATTCCCACATGAGAATATTAGTGGTGCGAGAAGCGGGATTTGAACCAGCTTCACTTAATTTCCCAAGCGAGCGCGTTACCACTGGGCTACCACTGTCTATCGCGTACGTAATGTGTGTGCGTGCGTGCATGCACGCGTATGTGTGCGTGTACTTATATAAGCGCGAGCACTCACTGCCGCCAGTCAGTCGCGGCGCGCGCGAGCCCTGCGAAGAGCGCGGCGCCGGCGAGCGCGGGCGCGGCGTACGCGTGCAGGCCCATGCGCAGTGCCACGCGCGCCGCGCCGTACTCGCGCAGCCCCACGTAGCCCGCGCCCAGGTCCACTGACGCCAGCGAGTTGGAGTTGCCCTGACGGGAGATGGGAGATTAGTTTCTTGAGCTTTACTGTTTTAGATTACATTTTTTATTAAATATAATATCTTTATGACCGTTTTCAAATACGGCGGCCAATCTAATCGAGACTAGTAAGCTTTGCAGCGAGATATTATAGACAACATGTACGTGCAGACACACCGTGCACTCTCTATTCGTATTAATCTCAAAGTCCGATGGGACGATACTTCTACACAACTCTCAATTGGTAGCTGTTAAGACATTACTTATATATAACATAGTACTAAGCCATTAATAAGAGCTTCTTAAGAGCTTGCAATCGCAACTAGTAAAACCATGCGGTCACATCAGGAACAAAGAAAAATTAGTTCAAACAAATTTCAACCTATTGATTTGTTATAAAAGTTTGTGTAAAATTAACAAAAAATAACAATTAGCTGACAAAAGGGTATATTATGGATTTAAAATTGTTTCTAAGCGATATAATGAAATAACGCACTCATAAATCAAATTTGCGTAACAGGCTATTGAAGCAAGTAACAATCATGTAATATTTTGTAGTATATTCACACCTTTACTTTTTATCAGTTTAAACGACCCGCAAATATTTCAAAAATTATAAAAATAAAATAATTCAAAAATTTGCAGATCAACGACATCTATTATGTATTCAAGCAAACAAACATAGCTTGAAGAATACCCGAATTAGAGCTGTCCAATTTCTTTTTATGTACAGTATTATGTCTCATACACAAGAGTGAGTCAAAAGCGTGACTTTTTTTATATATTTTAAAATATTTAGAATCGTAATGAAAAACACAATTTAATGTCACGCAACCTTAAAATTAACGTACAAACTTTTTTTACTTAATAAGTTACAAATAAACAAAAAAAGGCATTACTTTAAACAAAAAAATACACACCTGATAAAAGAAGAACAACACACCAATCCACAAATGGACAAGTGATTTACTCAATATATCCGCTACTTCAGTCCTTCTTGCAGTCCTCGCGTCTAACAACTTATGGTCCAAACACTTAGACGTTAAGTGACACGTGAAATAAATACTCGGCACCATAATAACATTATGAGGTCGCATCAACAAAATAACTATCAACATCAGATCATTGTACATGATGTGAGTGATAGACCTGACCAACTTCAGTTTGACATCCTCTAAGTTCCATGGTTGAGAATTTTCGTCATAGAAATAATCTTCCTCTTTCGCTTTAGGCTTGTTGTAAACAAATTTGTTGCCAGTAATTTTAAAACCGCATATTTTAAAGACTCCTATGTAAGTTAATAATTCTAAACAAACTTGAGCGATTAATAGACCCCAAAACACATCGATTATAATCACCGGATCCCATGATTTTATGGTTTCGAAGGGGGTTTGTAGGGAATTTGTAGTGATTCTATAGAATAGTATGCAGGCTGCGGCTATGGTGGTTATGGCTGAGTGCATTTGCATGTAATTGTTCATGTACCGGACGTTCCATAGACATATTGCTAGAGTTAGAACAGTACCTGTGATAAAGTATGATTAAATTACTGTTTAGAATGTTATTATTTAAAATTTAAATTACTTATATAATATTAAAAAAAAATATATATTTAAAAAATATATTATCACCGAAAATTTGTAAGATAATACATAATATGTTATATTAAAAAGTCATTACTGTTATAAAATATTATTAATAGTTTTTCAAAATAAAACTTAATTACTGCACTACTACAACTATAAGCGCGGACGCGTTTAGTACAAAATATAAAAAAAATGCTGTACTAAAGCATTTCAAACCGTATGTGTTACAAAGATTCAAGTGAAGAAACAAGATACAAGTTTTGTTTAATTTTGAAAGATTAAATATCTAGTACCTGGGAGACCGAGCTTCCCTCAGAGTTCTTTTTTATTATATCGTATTTTTTAGAAAAAAATACCAAAGACTTGAATAAACAAAAAAGAAACAAAGATAAAAACTTTGTATCAGACCGGGATTCGAACCCGGAATCCTGTGATTCTCAATCTTGTACCTTGGCCGCTCGACTACGGCGCATACAACAACGCGTGCGAAATTAGCGACCATATTTTGCGCGGAATAATGCGAAAGAAAACCGCATGAAAACTCAAAAAACACACGTTTTCCTAAACATAAGACTAATCTAGATCGATTTTTCGCCCCCGAAAACCACCACATACCAAGTTTCAGCGAAATCGTTAGAGCTGTTTCCGAGATCGCTGGTATAAATAAATAAACAAAAATTGCTCGTTTAAATGAAAGATTAAAAATACCTATTACAATATGAGCTTCCAAATAGATAGAATTTTCTGGTGCGTTGAGCCAGTCCGCCGTATCGGGGAGGAACATCCAACGGTCCCCTGTCTGGTTCATTGTTCTCAGATACCTAAAAAAATATAGTTATGTAGATGGCGCTAGTTGTTCTCTAAATCGAGTTGTCTTAAGTTTGTGGTCATTATAAATAAGGTGATTAGAAGTTCTGTCATTACTATTAGAGTTCAAATTGAGTTAAATATACGAGGTGTTATCAACGAGTAGTATTTAATTTAAACAATAATTATAAACTCACTATATAAAAAAGTCAAAGAACCCTAAGCCATTTTAAAAAATTATAAAGCTGAATACTTGCGCGTAGCTTCTTTTTGACGAAATGAACAACTTTTTCTTCTACGAAAATTATTAATAGAGGGTACACGTGGAAAATATTTCGGTGTTCATCCACGTATAAATATTAATTTAAAAAGATGCGAAAATTTTGATACGTCAAAAATGTTAAGTCTCTCCCGCACCATGATTGATTTAAAGCATTTGAAATATCGGAAACCAAAAATCTAAATAAATCGAGAACCAAATATTCGCGTGAATCAGAGAAAGTATTTTAAGAAACCAAAAGAAAAGAATAAAATTAAACATATACATTATAATATAAATACAAAACAATTATCCAAACTCACCTATGCAAAGCAATCAACAGAACCCACTGCGGCACAACACTCACACCGACCAAACTCATCTTATTCTCTAACTCCGGCTTCTCTTGGAACTCCGTCGCACCACTCAATCTCTTTGTAAAGTACATAACGACCACCACAATCGTTCTTATTAGCACAAAAAACATCAATGTATTCCAGAAATAGTACCATGTCATATGTTCTTCTTCTATGAAACTTGTACCAAAGAAGGACCAAGAGTGGAACAAAGTCCCACATATCAGCAAATAATCTATTGCGTTTAAATCGCGTAATGTTGATAGATCTTTGATCCTCTCTATACCGGTTTTTATGGTAAAATATGCCAAGGTCATGATGAAGGAAACTGTTAGAAATATTATACACCATTCGGGTTTGAAGGAACAGAATTCGCTTTTGGTTTCTGATAAAAAGCACGATGTGGCGACGATGCTAGATATTATGGAGTACATAATGGCGAAGGCGAGTAGAGTGCCGGCCTTGGGCTTGTGTAGTTTTGTGACACTTATCTTCCTTAAAGGCTCTGGTTGCAGGGAAAACAGGGTAGTGCAGGCTAGCGCGCCTACTAGCTGGAAAGGCAATTGGTTTTTGTTTTAATTCAAGATTTTTTTTTCTAAGTTTTATTGAATACATTATCATTAATTTCTGGTTAAAAAATATTTTTCTTTAGAAATTATTTAAAGTGTAAAATTTTAACCAAATTACTGTAAACTAGTAAGTTCTGGATCAATATCCTATCTTTTTTTTTGACATAGATTAACTTTTTTTTAGGTTATCTTTATAAAATCAAGTGGTCATTGAGGCGCATGAAGTAGTTGTAAGAGCCTGAACGAAATATGGATGTACGTACAAAATATATATTTTTGTAAAATCCTAATAATACATATTTGATTAGTAAATTCTATTACGTTTTTAAAACACAAATTGAACTACATATCAAAATACTAAAGTGGTCTGTTCAAATCACCTTACGCAAGATAAATCTCGTTCTAAAATTTATATCAATGCACCAAATTTTCATTAATATTAAATATTAGTTACTGTCCGTCCATCACTCCAATTATGCTGCCCTATGTTTAGGATTTATAGATAGGTTTAGAGAAGCTACAAAAAAACCTGTAGATTAATAAACTTACAAGGTAAAGCAAAACCGTGGCAAGCACTATAGCGTACAGGTCAAAGTCCGTGGTAGTCTCTGTGAGGTACTTGGCCATCTCCGCCAGGGCCTCTTCATAGAACTCCTTGGATATCTTTGCGGCGCTCTCCTGCCCCGTGGCCAGGTAGTGTGCGAACTGGATGCGAGCTCGTTCTATTTGTTTGTATAGTTCTGGGAATGCATATTTGTTTTTGGTTCAAATAATATATTTTTTTAACAATTTCTTCGTAATTGGAACTTGTGTGAGTATGCGATGAGTAGGTCGTTTTTATTAAAATATTAGTAGTGAAAAAAAAATTTATTTCATTTAGAAATTCAGTTTTTTGTTTTTTTTTAATAAACCATATAACCTTCAAATTTGATATTATATCGGGCTATTTGCTACACTTTTACGCTGGACGAATTTGGATTTAGAACACAACCAACAAATGAAAGTAGAAGACTTAATGACCTATATATAGGTCATATTCAGTAACACACATTATTTATCACCTAAGGATTCATAAAACTTAAAAACTAAATAAAGCTGAAGTAAGTGACTAGTGACGGTTGACGGTACCTGCGTGCTCCGGCAAGTACCGCTTGTTCCGCTCGGCGAGCACGTGCAGCAGGTACAGGTGCTGCGTGGGGTCCTGCGGCAGCAGCGCGGGTAGCACGCGGCCGGCGCTGTCGCCAGGCGGCGGCGCGCCCAGCAGCCACGCCAGCGTGGGCGCCACGTCCGTCTGCGCCACGCTCGGGCCCGGCCCCGCCCTGCCCGCGGGGAGTGGGGTTAAGCGGACCCGAGACGATCAATCGCAATTTTCAATTGCGATTGATCGTTTATAAGTACAATTGAAGCGATTGTCAATCGCAGTTACGTGATAGAAAGCGATTGATGGAAAATTTCGATTGATGCTCATTGACAGGAGTAATTGAAGTTGCCAATTGATAGTTTACTTTATATATGTAGCAATATACTCTATGTCGTTTACTGAGACATTGACTATTGTTTCCGTCATTCGCGCGTCTGACAGCAGTGACAACAATAAACAAACTACTCGAAGCCACGAAATAAAACAATAAAATAAAATAATTAATACTTAAAAACTTTGAATTACAAGCATCGCGGATACCCCACGTAATGTTGCGGACCGTGAATTTATTTCACTTTTAATATCTTTATATCAAGATCGCCTAAAAAAAAATTTTTTTTTATGATTTAGCATTAAAAAATACATAAAATCCTAAATTTTCATGTTTTTCAATTTCTTTTCTAGTTATTATATTAGAATGATAGTTATTATTGTTGAGATGATTTCAGGATAAACTAACTATACTAAATACTTACGGATAGGGACATTTGAAGTTATTGCTCTTGACCAGAACAAGGGGTACTAGTACTTCAGCGGGCGTGGCCCCCCCGTGCCCGCCTGCATCCCTCATCCCGTGGTCTCCACAGATGATAAGAACACCATCCCTGTCCTGGAACATTTATAATGTAGTTTAATATTAGAACCTATATTACTTAATAGTTATGGCCTTCCTTTTTAACGGTGTAAATATTTTACTTTCAAGCCGTATCTACATGTAGCAGATTCTGAATTCGAGTCCCAGAGATCCTGTTTCGAATTCGGGCTGGGTTTTTTTAACAAAAATTTCTCAGTAAGAGTCCGGAGTTGGGAAGTTCGCGATGTTGGCACGTAAGGCCAGCGTAGTATATAGGGAAGGAAGGAATAAATAGTGCGTCGAATCGGTCAGAAGGACATTATTATTAGTCTGTCTTGAAAGTTTAAAATATATTTAAATAATTTGAAAAAAACTATTGATCTCACCCATGTTTGCATAGCAGTGTATATATTTTTGATAACTTCATCCATTTCCAAAAGTTTCGGTTTTATTTTGGGGCTTTTAGCGCCCTCTAAATGGCCAATGTGATCAAGTCCCAGGTAGTGCAACACGAGGAAATCAAATATAGGTTTCCTATTTTCATCTGGAGTCAGCGTTTTATTGAGATGACGTGTTACGTTGGTATCTACCTGAAAGCAATTTCGATTAAATAAAGAGGACAATAGAGTCCAACTAAAATCTTGTTAATATTATAATTACAGCCTGAGGTCTCATCACGAACAAATAAAAATTAGTTCAAATAAATGTCAACAGATGACGTTACATGTATCAATTTGTTATGTAAGTTGTGTAAAAGTAATCAAAAATAAAAAATAAATCCTAAAAAGGTATATTTAAAAAAAAAATATTCTAAGTGAAGTGAAACGATATAATGCGCCCGTAAATATAGTCCGAAGAATAGCCCGAATTAGCGCTGTCAAATTTCTTTGTATGAGGTGAGGCATCTCAGTAAGGTGAGGTAATAGTATTATGTGATCTGTAATTACAGTTTATCCTTCTTCTAAAGATCAACTTTATTTTGAGCTAACCTTGCTTTTATTAGCTACCCTTTAACTATGTTATAAAATATTGGAAGTTGATTTTAAACCTACACGGTATTCTATCAATTTAAAATCGATTCCGACCAATAAAACCTTCGCGTAATTTTTTTAATGATGATTTTGTAACACATGTTTATGAAAAGATGCCGTAGGATGATCAATTAAAGAAAGTAATAAGCACTTTTTATATACATATATATGTTTATATTTTCATAGATGTTGATTCAAATTTGTGAGGATAGCTAAAGTCTAGTTTAGTAAGATTAGGACGATAAGATCAAATCATGTTTAGTCAATTTAGCGAATTCTTAGAAATTAGTCATTCTTTGATTAGAAGTCTTTGAAATTTTTATAGTAGTATAATATTCTGTTAATAATGACATTAACACATTAAGGTTCGATCCACACTTATAGTACCGATCATGGTTCGCTCTCAGTCCCATTTTCAGTCTGGTAAATGAATACAAGAAGCAATGAATTATTGAATGCATTCACACTAGAGTCAAATCACACTCCAGCAAAGTTTCTTGTATAATAAACTTAACTGTGTTCGGTACTATAGTGTGGAGGGGCCCCAAAAAGTAAAAATAATCAGGTATTCTCGAAGTCGGCATTAGCTGATAATTTTATGAGACCACCTCGGGACCTACCATAATAAAATACAATTGTAAGTTGCAAAATCGGCCAAGCCGTTTCCGAGAAATTGATGAACATACTTAAAAAAGTACATACAAATGAACATAGTAATACTCCTCTTTGGAATTCCTCTATATAAAAAATATACGTATTACCGAAATATGTAAAATTTTATGGAATTTAATCAAGATATTTCGAGACTAAAAGTTAGGTTCAAAACGTTTGTGTAAAGTTGAGGTTTTTTTTCTGTATTGGTTTATAGTTTTGAGGTATTATATAAATTGAATAAAAGATTATAAATTATAATATAAACCGGATACATTTGGAATAAAATGAGTTTTGAATTATAACGTACCTCAGTATAATCTGTGACGAAAAACGAAGTAGTGCCATCAGCCTCCGCCCACAGTCCAGGGAAGAGTCTGAGCCAAGTGTCATCACCATACAATATTGACTTCTTTCCAATAGACTTGGCGACCCTTAACACACTATCCCCAGTAACGGCGGGCGCCCCAAAGTTTAAAGCGACGTCAGCAAACGTCGATACCGTACCAGTCATCATTGCCTGTTTAAAAAAAAACAATAAATAACTATCCCATAAGAATTTATATTTTCACACGTGCTAAATAAATTACAAATGCCTTAAATAGTTAGTTTTTAATGCTCTATATACATTATAGTGTAGAAGCTATTTGGAACTAATGGTGTATGAACTGATTTAGATGAAATTTGGTAAGAAGATAGTTTGAGACCCGGGAAAGGACAAAGGATACTTTTTATCCCAGAAATCATCCTTTAAGGGGGTGAACATAGGGATGAAAGTTTGTATGGGGAATCAACCTAGGAACGAACCCGAGCGAAGTGAGGGTGAGTCGCTAGTTTGTTATAAAACCAATCAATTTATATTGTATTTGATCATTTTGTTTAACTTTCATGCATAAATTCGATAATTAGAATTTCTTATGCATAAATTTATTTCACTAGTGACACCACTCTATGTTATGTACATACATGCAAAATTGCTCAATTTTATTATTACACTTAGAAATTGAAACTAGGAAGTGCCAATGATAAGTGAAGCATAACTCTGTGATGTTTGAAATCAATCCAAGCTAAGGACAAAACAAGTTTTACATAAGGCCTTTCTACTTCCTAGCTTCAATATTAATATTAAATAAATAATTTTTATATATACACCATATTATTAGTAACAATTAAAATGGTATTAACAAAGCATTTCACACACTGTTAATTACTAACTTCCACAAATATACCCAATAAAGTTAATAATTGCATATAAATTAGTACATTACTAAATACTGACACACTTAACAACACATTAGACTGATTGCACGGTGTAAAACTATTTGAAATGGATAAAGGTGGAACATTATCTATACTAATATTAAAAAAAAAGAAAATATTGATTTTTTGTTTGTTTGTACCGAATAGGCTCCTAAACTACTGAACCGATTTAGATGAAATTTGGTAAGAAGATAGTTTGAGACCCTGGGTAGGACATAGGATACTTTTTATCCCGGAAATCATCCCTAAGGGAGTGAAAATGGGGATGAAAGTTTCTATGGAGAATCAACCTACGGACCAACACGAGCGAAGCGAGGATGAGTCGCTGGTTTAAAATAACAATATGAAAAAAAGATACATGCATAGTAGAACATAATTGAAATTGTATTTCCTCTCTTCTACTATCAATTTTAGATTTTAAGAGGTCAAATAAATATGTGATAAATGTCTTCATTTTACTAATTAATATATTATAGCTACTACCAAATTAAAAATAAAAGCTTGTAATATTTTTTATTTTTATCGATATAAAATACGTATTGAGTATATATAGAAATACCGATATAAATATCTTTAATATAGAACACCTTATTATAAAAATCGCGATAAAAATGTTTACATCGCGAATTATTGTTCATTTATCTATCCAGTAAGTCCCTGAATTTTTTCATTTTTTAAATTTTATATTTAATATGTTAAAATAGTCTTTATTGATATAGGCGTGGCTTGCGCAAGCCAGAGCACGTTTTCGGCTGTATATTCATTCCTCTGGGAAAATTATAAATATTGATCCTACAGTTCCGGGAGTCGACAGTTTTTTTAGGAAATTTCCTCCTCTTTTTAGATTTGTAAAATTTCAATTAGTTTTTGAGATATTTGCAAACAACTAAACTACCTTTTTTTAGTTAATTGTTTATAACTTTTGCAATGTTTGTAACATGGCATTCATGATGCCATTTGGAATCGAATGACATCTTGTTCATATTTTTCCGAGACTGCTGAAAAAAGTTGACCAAAAAGGCACTTGTTGACTAGACTAAAAAGAAGTATAACTTCAAAAAATACTAAGCATGGGTCTATTATAAATTTCTATAGAAAATAAGTCTCATTTTCTCTCTCTTCTAAATTTGTCTAAATAAACGCAATAATTGAAAAAAATTTTTTTAGGATTATATGATATGTAAACGAAAGAAAATCATGCACATGAAATATGCATCTTATTGTTATACAATTACATGTTATTACTAAATATTAGATTATTTATTTAAATCAATTTAAGATTGCATGTAACACTTATATTATGTTGTAAGACTTCTATTATTTCACAAAAAATATATATATATTTATAATCAAATATTTAGTTATACATAAAAACATAAATTACTGTCAGTGTTGCTAAATCACATCACCAAAGAAAAAACTTTTTCTTGAAATGTATAATGTATGTAGAATTAATAAATATAAATATATTAAATGTTTTTTCTTTGGGTCCAGCACCAAGCAGCACAAGCTATATAATTACAAAGTGACACTTGCAAATATATCCCGCCAGAAGTTTATGGTGCGCCTCCACTGTGCCTTTTCCTTCTTTCGTTCTGGTGACTGTGCAACATTTATTTACGAAGTAAATTAGTTTTTTTTTAACTAATATTTACTTTTTACTTAAATAATAAACACTTTAATCATGAAGAAAAAGAGAAAAGATGTAAAAAATTGTTTTTAACCCCCGACGCAAAAAGAGGGGTGTTATAAAGTTTGACGTCGATGTCTGTCTGTCTGTGGCATCGTAGCTCTCAAACGGATGACCGATTTCGATGCGGGTTTTTTCATTTGAAAGCCAGTTTCTTTGCGGTCGTTCTTAGCTATGTTTGGTTAATATTGGTCCAGTAGTGTAAGAGTATCAGCTCTTTTCCAAAATGATGTAAGGCATTTTGGCGCATGATTACTTGATTGAGGGCTACACGCTCGCCAGTGTAATCTTAAATGACAATTAATTTGCATAGGGGGTTTTTTAACTTTTTAATATTTCACACAGCAACATGTTGGTTTTTTAATAATACTTTGAGTAACAGAATAAAATAAGCTACATTTTATCCTAATATACCACCAAATAGTAGGATATTAAATGCAAAAAGTTACTTTGACTAGAATAGGACCTGTAGAGACGTAAATAATGAAGTAATTTAATAATATTGAAAAGTAATTTTCATTAATTAAAGTTTTTCTTTGGTCCTGTGATTGAGAAGGTGTAATTAGGTAAAATACTTAAAAAAGAAACTTGTATATATTTCAATAACTGACCTTAATTTTTGGCATTGTAACTGTAGGTGGTTCAGCAACACACACATAAATACATGCTAATTTATCCTTTAATAGTTGGCCCGTAAATGGCATGTTTTCTTCTGATACAAAATCATATCTCAATCCATCTATTACCATAAGTATAACACTATTTTCACCAGCAGATTTATAAACAACACCACCATCAATACTGTAAATAAAGAAATATTTAATAAAAAAAAAATAGTAACAATCAAGGAGGTTATGATCATTAGTTTGAATTTAAAATTTACAAAATTAATTTTCTTAAACTGTTCTTTTCCTCTTACCTGACACTATTAATAAAATTAGGTAGATCTTCAATTCGGCCAAATTTTCCTGTATGATATTTTAATGGAAAGAATCCATATAAAAACAGGCAAAAGGCTCCTAAGGCACTTATGAGTAGCCAGAGGGCTGTCCAACGATGCTGAAGCCATGGTAACATGGTTATTAATTTATTTTAAATAATTATAAATTGTTTATTTTGTTCTGCTACACTTCGCTACTTGCGTGGTCATTTCCAATGCAATTTACCCCACTAATATAGTTATTAAGCAACTACGTGTATTCTATAGTCTGATTGCTTTATTGGTAACATTATCAGCCTATCGGAATTAGATTGTAAGATAAACCTGATTGTAACAGCCGGTTAAAGTTTGAGTATTAATGTAAAGAAAAATTAGAATCAGAATGTTTGAATTGGATTCTCTTCAGTCTTCACAGAATATTAGGCGCAGCAAGATAGAATACAAATTTCAAGATAAATTAAAACATGATAGGATATTTTAATGCAATTTCAATTGAAGGATAGAAATTAGAAAACAACATTGCAATTTGCAATAGTAAATGACAAGTGACATTTGACATGTGGCCACTGACAGTGACAAGTGGCAACCAGTGCTACCAATAACTACCAATTTATCAATTTCCCGATAATCTAAGTCAAATACCCCAATTTGGGGACAAAAATATACCGGTTCCCCACAAATTCCTCTCAAAATAATTTAAGAAATGAAACAAGTTTTAACTATTTAAATATGTTTTTTTTATCTTTTATATTTTTTTTATTTGGTCACACTTTCTATATTCTTCTAACAAGCAAGCAAGCTCGAAATAAATATCTCAATGGTTTAAACTTGACGAATGACTCTGACATCCAGTTTTTAAAACCCTTTCCTTATTGTTATTAAAGATACTACACCTTATCCATTTGTATTTAGACGATTCATTTTAAAAATAAACGTAAAAGTATCTTAGATTACATAAAAGTCTTTTACCATTGATGACAGATTATCATTCATCATTAAAATGAAGTCGAAAATTAAATGTGGTGCAATAAAGATTATTCAAATATGATGAATCGTTTAATATCCATAAGTAATCTAAAAAATAGTTTAAATAAGTATTTGGAGTACTTGAAATTTTTCGACCCGGCCCGGACTATCGATCTAAATTCTCTGCATAATGCTAATCCCCCAATAAATCCCCAATCGACTTAAGATTCCCCACAGCTTGAGGAATTCCCAATAAGTTGGCAACGCTGCTGACAACTAATAATTTGACAGTTGTCTCTAAAGATTATCGAATTTTACAATAGATGGCGCTTTATAATATATAAGCCTGCAAGATAATATCATAGATTACTATTATCCTTTCGTATTTACTTTCTTTCTTTGTTTAAGGCTTTCTTGATTTTTAAGGTTCATGCATACGTTGTTTTTTTAAAGCGCTTTTAAGTTTATTAACGCCGAATAAGCATTAACGAGACGACGCGAGTCGTCGGCATGATTTAGGTACTAAATAAACATACCTTGCAAATTGCATTTGAATAAAATATTTTTTCCTATATTTCACATTCAAAATATGTTTTTCATAATTAATTTGTAATTTCGTAATTAATAAAACAACCTACATAACATTTTTGTAGCATACCTATTTCCCTAAAGATATTGTAATTAACCAAATTTTTTTAATTGTGTATTTTGTACTTTTTTGTAATTTAAGTACATAATTTCAATTTCATAGTTATATGCATACATAACTATGAAATACTGATCAGGGAACTTTGTATGGTATTAAAATTAATGCGTTTGATCTTCTGACTTTGATCACGAATTTTTCAGTAAGAATGCGAGGATGACAAGCCGACAGTGTGTACACTGTACGCAATACGTACACCCCTAAGCCTAAACTGTCGATATAGGTCATGTGCTTTTTCCCTCATCAGTCATGTTATGTTAGCAGCAGAATATGAGAGTTGAAGAAATACAGTCAAACACACACCCCTGTGTGTGCGCACACTTATTGCGCGCTATTATATATCCCAAGCAGTTGGCTAGTCTTACAATTAGGTTGGCTGCCGTAATCGATCGATTGGGAAAGCACACATACAATTATAATATTATAGATGACTAACGACTTAACCGGGCTCCGCTCGGGTGCGTCCGAACGTGCCACACCGTAGCCTATTTGTAAATCCAAGTCTATCTGAATTTCATCCAATATATCCATAGTCCATACTTGTATAGCACACAAATATTTTTAACACTAAAATATGTTTGTTACTTCTGTGTTCTTCACTTTATAGATGTGTAGTCAACGGATTTTATTATAGTTTAATTAAAGCATGGTTAGAGTAAAAAAATTTTTCATTCGATCTAGCAAATCTTTACGCTTTTCCAAATTATATTGTCATATTATATTTTCTGTTGTTCATGTTATATTATATTTTCTGTAAATAATTTTGAGTAATAGGTAATGACCTGTTACTCAAAATTATTTACAGAAAATATTTAACGTAGATACAACTGTGACCTTCTTCCAATTTTAAACGTATCTAATTGTATTTATTTGTTGATGAGATTTTTTGGTTATAAGTATAAACATTGTTTTGTTTGATTTATAAACTATTTTTATATGATCTAGTCTATTTAAAGACGACTAATAAATTACTGAAGTGTTATTGAAGCGTCACCGTATCGTCACGGGTACGGTGAGTAAGAATCCGGAATTTCGTTTGACAATAAGGAACTAAATTCGGATTCGGCATCATTCCGCCCACCATTCTTGGTGTTTATTCTCGAAAGAAACCTACTGTTTTAATGCATTAAATTTTTTTTCAGTCACCCAGACTGGTCATTGTTGTAGTATCCATATTTTTTGGCAAAATGGAGATAAATGTTTTAATAGTCTTAGTAGGTACTATTTAGGTAGATACGTATGCAGGTATTACTACATAGTTAGTACCTAGTTAAACAATATAGATATTATTACATTCTAATTTTGTTTAAGATTATAAACACATAAAATATACTCATGTACATACAAATACAAATTAAAAAAACTATCCTATATAAAACAAGAAAATTTCAAAAGATAATTATTATTTATAGAATGTATTTTTTCAATTGAAAAAATAATAATTAAGTTCTAACCGATACCTACGGCTGATTTGTAGGTTAGTAGATACAACAAGATTTGCTGGCGAGTACAAATAGAACTGTGGTATTGCACAAATTAACACAATATAAAATCGGTATTGGGACTTATTCTGAGACCACGGAAAGACATTTTCGATGTATGGACAAAATAAATTTTAAGTTGAGTTTAAATTTAAACTTATGCCGTATAGATTCAATTATTTTTTCTTGTCTCCTATTATATCACATCATGGTGTATCTAGCATCTTCAAGTTCAAGGTGTATTGCTGATTCATTCAGTGTGGGCCGCTGAAAAGTTCTATTTAAATCCGCCCTGAAACTCCGCACCGTAGTCTCACGAACACTACGCAGCGCGCGCCTGCAACGAATCAAATCTACAATAAAGGTACTTGTTTATTTTATTATTATTAATAAATATATATTTTTTTTGATTTTCATTTGGTTTATACAGGAAAATTTAATTGTGCTAGAAAAATTGTGATTGTTTATTTCTTTATATGTTATTTTCTGAATATTTTGCTCATTTGAAGTATTAAATATATTTTAAACTAATAGACTTTAAAACTTCTTAAACGAAGTGGCAATTTATTTTAATTAAAACAACAGTTATAAAATAAAATTCCTGGCAAATATCAACGATTACCGTATCCGTACCTATATAGATTTACATATTTAGTAGGTAGGTAATTAACATTGTTCTCTCTTTTCTAGAGTTTATAACATACCTTAAATATATAAATAAATTCAATATTATTTTCAAATGTCAATATAATAAGTTATAATTAATACTATATGTATGTTAGTTTTAAGGTATATATTATGCTATGGACATCTGTTTACATATTTAAGATCTTTATGTAAATATGGTCTTAAATAAATGATTAAAAAAATAGATATATTTTTATCCTTTACAAAAGCGAGATAATGGTCTCTTTCATTGAAATTTAGTTCAGTGTCTTGCATCAGATCTAAAAACGTCTCCAAGTGAATCGTTCGTTGAATTGTTCCAGAAATACTCAGTTTTTACTTCTTAAATAAAACTATCTTTTCGGATTTTTTCGCGAATTTATTTTGATTTTTGGTTCCCGACGTTTCGATTGCTTTACAGCAATCATGGTCACGGTATTTACTCTTATAATACAGTAATTTGTTAAAATTATATTATTTGTTTAAAAAATATAGTCAATTAACCAAACCTTAGCAGATAAAGTAGGCATACAAAGTGTTTGTTATCGTCAGAGTTAATGTACCTACCTATAATAGTAGGATGATACACGTGATTGAACAGTGAAAAAGTGTTAAATTTTCACTAGCAATAATATTACTTTCTCTAAATCTAGTCCTGGTAAAAGGTTATTCAATAACAAACAAACAAAAATATCTTCAAAATATTATGACGTCGCTTCTCGTTGTAACCGATAAAAATACTCTACACGAAAATATACGTTGTTTATCTCATTCTAAATAGAACTGTAGACTAGCCATAACTTTCACAAATTAGATCATAGGTGCATTTTGAGATTTTAACATACCTAATATCTATTTTTAAACGACATATGATATTGAGGTGTCTTTATTAGGCTTTTAAATAATATTTTAAATTCATACATTGTGCATGAGTAGTTTTTTAATTTGTTCTTGCTAATTATTATAGTTGGTTATTTATATTTTTATATTAAACTAGCATTGCCCGCGGCTCCGCCCGCGTTCAGATGACCAAAAACCAAATTCTTAGGTTTTACATATTAGTATACTCTTACATTGCAGTTTTTGTATTTTTTCTCGGAAATGAGGTATTTTCCTGCGGTAAAAAGTATCCTATATGTTGACACGGATAACCAGCTATCATCATACCAAATTTCATCAAAATCTGTCTAGTGGTTTTCTCGTGATGCGGTAACAGACGTTCAGACAAAAATTCTAAAAACTATAGTTTCGGACTATGTATCGATAATAATATCTATTTTAATTAGATTTTCCAAAAAATATTTAATGTACAGATTCGACTTAGTTACAATTTTATTATATTATTAGTACCTATAGATAAACATAGCTTGCGATGTCAGAATAGAAATGTTTTGTTAACTAAGATTTTCTTTTGTTTTGTTTTGTTTTGTATCTCTTAACGAGCTGTAGTGTTATCAATAAAAAATGATTAGGTAAGGTCGAATCTTGACCACTATACGAACGCTAGTAATTCTAATTGTACAAACATATTTCCTTTAAATAGTGTAAAAAAAAACAGTCGAATTGAGAACCTCCTCCTTTTTGAAGTCGGTTGAAAATATTATGAATGAAACCTAATTAAATTAATGATAATCATTTCGTATTTCAGATGTCGATTGTCCCTATGATTTTCCGCGACTGGTGGGATGATTGGGAGCGTCCCTCAAGGTTATTAGACCAGCACTTCGGAATGGGTCTGAAGAAGGACGAGCTTTTATCTTCCCTCTCGAGCTTTCCCTCTACTTCGCTCTTCAGGAACTCCTACTTTAGGCCCTGGAGAACGAATCTCACGAGGCAGGAGTCTGCTTCAACTATTAATCTAACCAAGGACAAATTCGAGGTAATATATGATTAGCCAATTCTGTAATAAAAACTTTTTAAGTATTTATTATTAACTATTTCATAAGACTTATAGGATGACTTATTTGTGATCCAATCAAAGGATAGGGAGTTTTTAAATGTAAGTGCAAAATTTATTCAAATAGAGCTTCTAAAATCGGCAACATTTAATTTATATTTTAGCATCGTTCAAATATTTTGATCGATGTCTTTAAGTTACTCTATTAAGTGCTAATAAAAGAAGGATAATAACAAAGAAGTTATATAATTTATTTTTATTTTTTAAAGGGTTTGTTGATTTCTTTTCAAAGAACAATTGATATTTGCAATTGAGATGTTAATTTTAAAATTACTTATTTATATTTTCAGGTGATCCTAGATGTCCAGCAATTCGCACCTGAAGAAATCACGGTTAAAGCCACCAATAACTCAGTAGTTGTTGAAGGCCAGCATGAAGAAAAGCCAGATGAACACGGCTTTATTTCCCGTCAATTCACACGTAGATATATCCTACCCACTGGGTACGAGATCACTGATCTCGTCAGCACTTTATCTTCTGATGGCGTCCTCACAATCACAGCCCCCAAACGTCCACCTCCTAACGCTGGAGAGAGAATCATCCCTATCACCAAGACTGGCCCTGCGAAGATACCTGAACCCATCAAAACAGATCAACCAAGAGAACAAACCGTTCCAATCGTAACATCCCCATAAGTGCCTTGAGATACGAAGTACGATCGAAATATAAATATGTATAAAGCATTTATTTATCCGCTGTTGGCCAACAACGGGTCGATTCGAAACGAATTAGGTTTTTTTTAAAAAAAAGTAAACATCAGTTTGTAAAATGTATAATATATTATACTTGTTATATTTTTTTGTTTCATTGGAGCTTATTAGTCTTGGAACTTAATAGTGAATCTGCAGGAGATGAGTTATGTATAGTTTGTATTATATTAGATTATAGGTATATATCGTAATTAGAATGAATTATTATATTTGTAACTGACTAGCAGAACCCGCGACTTCGCTCGCGCTAAAACTACAAAAAAATCTCTTAAATGGTAGGTTTCATACAAACTTTCATCCGCTATTTTACCCTCTTATGGGATGAATTTCGAATAATGCTAAAACACGTATATAATTAATTGTATAAAAGAGCATTTATACCAAGTTTCAAGTAATTCTGATAATAAATATTTTTTTGGATTGTATTATAACGTCCCGTCCCACGTTCCCGTGGAAAAGAGAAAATTTCCTGCGGTAAAAAGTAGCCTATGTCACTCTCCAGCCCTCCAACTATCTCCACACAAAAAATCACGCCCATCCGCCAAGCCGTTTCGACGTAAAAGAAAGACAAACAAACAAACACACTTTCACATTTATAATATTAAAGTATGGATTATAAAATATGAGTTCATGTGTTATAATTAGAATTATATTTGCTATATATAAACAAATATAGAATACTTATAACTAAAAGTAGAGTAAAAGCTTAAACCACCACTTTAGTGTGAAATGAAAATTGTATTTCAAACAAAGAAACAATCGCGAACGCAATGCCGAGATTGCATGAGACTATTCACGCCTTTATATAAAGGACCGTCGTGCATTACCGAGAAATACTTAAACATACTTCGACTCGCACTGAGCAAACCGCGACCGTACATTAATGTTTAGCAAATGCGAAATGCCACAGAAAGCAATAAGAAAACACGTCCCACAACCAAACTGCAAATAATGAATAATAATTCTTTTACTAGTTAATGTAAACCACGTGTAGATGTAAAAATGTCAGACTGACAGACTTTCTATAATTCAAAGTAACTTAGTCTAGAAAGCAGTAAAGAGGTGTTTGACTAATTTAATTTTCGCGCTGACTCGCACTGTTCAATAATATTGTTAATTTATCATTGTCTTTTAGGGTTGGGAGAAGCGGAATGTTGATGACCCTTAATACTAGTTAGGTACGGTTTATATTAAAGTTAAAGTTGTCGTATAAGTTGATGCTTAAATATCCAGTTAACTGTTAAATAATTATAAAAAGGATTGAACGTTTTGCTTATATCATAAGTCACATTATTTTCAATACGACTATGCAGGTATTATATGAATTCAATCGACTTTTTAAAAGCATCCGGTGTAAAGTGTGAAAAATAGCAATATTATCGGTAATTAAGAATTTATTTGTTTTGTTCTGGTATTTCATTTTATTATTTTGAATAGAGAAAATGTTATCATTTTAAAAATTTACATTTACAGTGTAGATTAGATATACATATACGTAGGTAAAGTAAGCATAAAGCATGTTTGGAGTTAAGTACAATGCACGTGCTCAAGTTAAAGGTATAAGTTGTGTTGACATCAGAAATTTAAATGTTATACCAAGATGATACATAGCATTAAATTTTATCTACTTACATAATATTGAATTGGAAATCTAAGATGTTAACTTCTCTTATATGTAGAGTAGCATCGAGAACTCTATTTAGAGAGTTCTTCTTTTGCCCAAATATATAAATAATAAAATGCCCATAAAATTATTTACTAAATAAAATAAGCGCTATAAAATAAAATGTTAATTATTTTATTCCTTTATTAATCTATATGCATTTATATTTATTTATCTATACAATATACTTACATAATATAATAAAATTCTAAGTGATAGAGTCTGTGTAGTTTTTTCTTTTTTTAGTTAGTAGGTAACATTAAATATTTTTTGGAAAATCTTATTGAAATAATCATTATTATCGATACTGAGGCCGAACCTATAGTTTCTAGAGTTTTTGTCTGTGTGTCTGTCTGTATATCTGGGAACCCATCACGAGACGGATTTTGATTAAATTTGGTATGGTTATAGCTGGTTGTCCGATCAACATTTAGGATACTTTTTAGTGCGGGGAAAATATCTCATCCCTGAGAAATTTAGGTATAGGTACTAACTGTTAAAACGTACCTAGAGACGAACCCGAGCGTAGAGAGTCTAGTTAGTATATAAGTGTTATGTTGATGAATCGTAACACGCATGACATCTATCGGCACGTAACCACATTACACAACAGCGGTAGCTAATTTGTATATTAGATCTTTTGAGCGACATCTATGATGGATCCCAGGCATCACGTATTTTCTATATTAAATTAACATTAGGTATTAAATATAATGGCTGTACTTTCATTTAACTCTATAAATAATTTTGTTTCTATTTTCCCTCTCATTTTTAAATTTTGTATTAAAAGAATGAGTCATAATAAAACGCTTATGTATTCTAATATTTTCTTCACCCCTCAAGCTATATATATGGAGTGGCACCCCTATTTTTTATATTTCATACATCAATTTCTTACATGAATGTATAGCGGTTCACTAGATACAGCCTTGAACCTTGAAAATTATAGCTATGTACCACTAGTATCCGAATATAATAGCAGTGTCATAAATTTAGACGTAAAGATCGGTCAAACGAACATACTGAGTTATGAGGGTTCCGTTTTTGCTTTTTTATTATGGAACCCTAAAAATATTTGCATATATGATATTTTTAAATATTTTAGGTGTTATTATCTAGTGTACTTTGATATAATTTACTTTACCTATTTGTTTTAGGGATTTAACTATGAATAATTTGAGAAAATTTGCAGATAATAAATTGGTACACGTATAGGTACACCCTACGTAGTCACATATGTCTAGTTAGAGGCTGTAAGTTTCCAGTTATATTTCATTTATTATACAGTCTACCTATATTCTTTCTTATTTAATAACTTAAAATAAATTCTAGACATATGTATCTAAGTACCTAAGTTAAATTAAAATTGATAATAATAACTAAACCTCTAGAGTTTAGTATGACGAGTCAAGGTAGAGCAAAGTTTTCACACCTTTACCCTGCAGGATTCTTTGTTTTAGTCTAAGATCCCGATCTATGTGTTGGACTCCTTGCTCTTTTTCCAGGCTATTTTTAATCTCTGAACCTCTAGTCTGGAGATATTGTGGTGTGATAATTATATCTGGATGTCCCGTAATGTGGATTCGAAAAAGGCCGTAACGTATGATAGCATTTTCTACAAGTCTTTTACTTTGGATGGACTTGGATAACTTGTCGTAGGAAAAGAGATCATGTACTTAAAAAAAAACCAGTTTCTTTTTATTAAATATAGCCTGGAACAACCCTCTTTGGTGACAGCCCCCCTAGATCATGTTTGTTAATATATTTTATTGTTAAAAAAACCCACATAGATCGGGATCTCCTACTATTTCCTATATCACAATTTTCCCAGAACTTTACGAGAAATAAATAACTATATCAAGTTTAATAAGCCCCCATTATATAGGTAGCTATGCTACTAATGGAAATTTTACCCAAGTTTCCGTACGTACATATTTTCCGACTCCGTCGAGTCCTGTGTTTATAAGGTCCTTTGTTTCTTATGCACTTCTCGATATATTACAAATACCGACCTAGTATTAGAAATGAAGAAATGCTTAGTACCTATCTCCAAATTTTGTATGTTGAAATCAACCCTGAACAAAAGCTCTAGGATGAAACGAACAAGAATGTAAAGAAAGAGAAACAATTATTGTTGTATTTTAAATAAAACTATCTATTCGGTTGTTTTTAAAAAAGGAATAAATAAAATTGTAAAAATATTTGAAGGTAAAATATTGTAAGGTACTTTGGTGCCATTTTGCAATTTTTTGAATTTATTTTGTTAATTGTGGGTAGGCTGTCTGTAACAACCTCAGTCTCTCCCGCGACCATGATTGCTGTAAAGCATTCGAAACGTCGGGAGCCAAAAATCAAAATAAATCCGCGAAAAAATCCGATAAGATAGCTTTATTTAAAATGTCAAATATTCGCGTAATTCTGAGAAAGTATTAATTATTGTTGTAATAATATAAACCTATAGGTCCCTATATCTAAAACATTGTATATTTTAAGCCATTACTAGAAGATTGCCTTGTTTTTGTTTTTATTTATTCTGTTTACAAATTTCGCATTAGTTAATGTGCGAAATAAGAGCAGGATGGGCGCGGGTAATAGATCTCTTAGCCATGGATCATTCCGGCGGGGAGGGGGGCCATCAATCAGCCCCGAGCGATTACAGCGGGCTTGCCGCGAGTTGTGAAAGACAAGCATGTGCCTAATGCAATAAACTAAATTATGATTTTTTTTAATTTTTAGTCGACCTTTTTGCATGCACACAAGAGAAAAGCGTTCTGTGAAAAAAATACACATTTGTTGTTTAAATTGTTCAATTTAATTTTGCAATTATTTATTACCTTTTATGCTTGCTAGTTGAGACGTACTTTGAATATAACTTATCAATAAATATCTACCCACGTAACCTACCTAAAATTTGATATTTAAGTATTTAACATGCTTAAGATCTTAAAATCGGATTAAGAACTATCCATGTTCTAGTAGTTTCTTTTGAAGGCAGGCAGTAGAAGCCGAATGATAACGCACTCGCTTGGGAAACCAAGTGAAGCGGTTTCAAATCTCAGTTCTCACACCTTGGATATTTTTATATGCGAATTATTTTCCACATGATTACAACTTGTCTTACGGTGAAGTTTAACATGATGAGGAAACCTGCATGTCCGAGAGAACCTAGCAAGTTTTCGAAAGACATGTGAAGTCCGCCAACTCGCACTTGGCCAGCCTTGGAGATTATTGCCTGATTCCCCTTGTATTGAAAGAAATTCCGTGTCCAGAAATGGGATGTTAAAAAGAGCTGAATACAGTATAGTCGGTAATTGGTATGTACACAAGTTAAGTCTAAAATCCGACTGCGTAATCATTTTGTACCTAGTAAATTAAAATAAATCTAACCGACTGCGTAAAAATTTCATATAGTAAATTGAACTAAATCGAACGTAAATTGACGCCAAAAATCCGAAATTTAAATTTTTTATGATTTTCAACACAGATAATACTAGTGTTGTCGAGGCGAATCTAACGACGAATAATGTGTCGAAAAGGGAATATATGTACATACGTATAGGCCAAACACATGACTCCTTTTAGGGCTTCGCCGCAATCGGTTAAAATGACATATTTTTATTTTATCAAACGCTCTTCTCTAGTAACTCAGTACAGTAAACAAACAAGTCCAGCGCAGTTCGACAAGCGATTGATCTGGCGGCCGTATTAATTGCTCTCGTCTGAGCCTCAGCCTGAAACCTACACCTTTACATTGCTTTTCTCTATGAGTTTGTTATTATTTAAAAATTATTTCTCCAGATGATTGTAGTGATGTATTAGATAGGTACATGCTGGTTTAATTCCCGCACAGGTAATTGAGGTACCTAAATGAAGGTTTCCAGCCACAGTATTAGTCTTGGTTTTATTAAGGGAAATCTAGGGATATATAATTATTATTCGACATATAAGTATTTGTCATTTTAACTATTGTTCGGCATTGATCGTGTTAATAAATTTCAAAAGTAGGTATACGGAGCTAGGTAGGTACCTATAAATAAATTAAAATTCACTTATAAACTAAAAACCACTCTTTTCCATGTACGAGTACCTCGTCTAACATAACTTTAGTTTTTTTTTCTAATAAATAATTTATGTCGTAGATTTATAAGTTATTTCCTTTTTTTATGAATATACTAGCGACTCAACCTCGTTTCACTCAGGTTCGTCCCTAGGTAAGTTTTAAATAGATATAAATACTTAGTTATTACTTATTAGCTAGCATTAGACATGCAAATTAGAAAAATATTGTGAATTTTTACTATGTGTTAATAGTTATTCTGCTACTTTGGGTTGAGACAAAACCAACAAATCAAAGATCATCAAAATCGGTCCAGCGCTTCTTGAGTTATAAATGGTGTAATTTACCCCACTTTCTTTTAATATATTACTAGCGACTCACCCTCACTTCGCTCAGGTTCGTCCTAAGGCACGGCCGCAGATTTAAAAAAAATATCCTATACGTTGACCCGGATAACCAGCTGTCATCATACTAAATTTCTTAAAAATCCCTCCAGTGGTTTTTCTGTGATGATATAAAATACTTTTTGCCGAGGGAAAATGTCTCATTTCTGAGAAAAAATACGAAAACTGCAATGTAAGATTATACTAATATGTAAAACCTAAGAATTTGGTTTTTGGTCATCTGAACGCGGGCGGAGCCGTGGGCAATGCTAGTAGTAATATAAAAATACACTATACCTATTAGTTATTATTTGATGTAGGTAGTAATTTGAAGCCTTTACAATTCATCAGTAAAGATTTGATTCAGTAATACTTAAGTCGATTAATATAAATCGTCTAAAAGCCACAGAAAAAAAATCGAATAAAATGGAAAAACGAATAAAATAAAATCTTGGATATAATATGTAGGTAAGTAAGAAAGTGTAAACGATTCGCGTTTTTATTAAGTAAATACTTATATAAAAATACCTACATAGCTATTTTTTCCAATTTTTATAGGTATGCGCTCTTATTGGATCCAAGTATAAATTTGAAAATTATTTTGAATAAATAAGTGAGTAAGTATACCTACTTACATATACATATCAATTAACTTCCTGGTTATGATATAGATATAACTAGAAATAAAAAAAAAACCCCGACACAATAACACAACTCTACAAAAAAGAAATTGTCAGTGTCCTAAAATTTATTTTATGATTTTTCTATTCAATATGATTTAAAATAAAAGAAAAATACCCTTATTCCTTAAAAAGTTTGCTTTTGTGATAGTTATGATAATAGGTAAATCCTTTTTCTTGAGAATCGTATTTAAAAAAAAACAAAAGTAGATGTTTTTAAAAATACCGCGAATTCATTCAATTCAGAAGAACAAGGAGAACGTTTTCATCAAGACATCATAAACTTCCAACAAGGTTATCGGGACCAATATAATACAACATGAAAGAAAAAATAATAGGGTTCAATTTTAAACATACATATTTCTAATATTTTGTATTTTTGGTAATTTGATATGATATTAAAAGTTGATAAAAATTTATATATAATATGAAGTAAAGAGTAGTAAAGAGTTGAATATCTTGCAGATTCCAGGTGACACTGCAGCATCACGCAAAGTTACCATATCGTTACAATATCATTGAAGTAATAGGATACCAAGTTTCAATTGGATTAGATCTGTGGAAGCTGCTCATAGGTACTCTCCTTTTACCGTTTAGAAAAGAGCTGATGGATTCCAAATGGCTGAACGGATTCTTTTAATTTATAGCTAAGAACACTCTCGATCAAGTAACCTTTCAAATATATTTTTTTGTTAAAATCGTTTCATCCGTTTGAACGCTATAATGTCACAGACAGACACACAGATACCTACACTGTACACACGTTAAACTTTAGCACCCCTCTTTTTTGGTCGGGACTCGCGCGTTAAAAATGTAGTGTAAGAAGGCGGATGCGGGACGCCTAATGTATGTATGTATCTAGTAATGCTACCTAACTAATCATTTAGCGATTACGTTCATTTATTAACAATAAATCTATTTAATTATTTAGATAATATCGTTAAACGTGTTATTTTATAGGCGCCTTTTTTTTTCTTTTTTTTTTTTTTTTTTTTAACGTTGGGAAATGCATTTACGCACGAAGTGTGGGACTCACCGGCGAAGTCAGTACTACCCACTAAAACCCAACAAAACCTTCCCCCGTCTTAATGGGGCGTCGCAGGATCGCTTACGCATTCAACTACGACGCCCCGACGGCAGGTCTGCCGAAGCAGACCACAACAACCATGGGGTTGCTCCACGGTCCACTCTGCTATCAGAGAAGTACCAGGAGCAACCCGCATGGTACACCACCCTCCGAAGAGGGCCGCCTCCCACCGCCCACCGAAGCTTAGTTTTGCTTTGTCTAATTGCTGTGATAAAGGTCTTTTCATGGATAAATCAATAACTAATTAAGTATGTAGAACAAAAGTCTCTTTAAGATACCTATATATAATTGTAATCGCATTTATACCTAATTTTTGCTCCAAAAGCTCTCCATGCAATCACATATTATGTAGGTACATTATGCCCCGAATTTTTATTTGGAAGTCTGAAGCCACAGCTTGTTCATCTATAGGTTGTCTCTACTGTAGCAATTGTCTGCTACAATTATTATAGGTATATACCTACATAGGTAGGTATATGTATATATGGCAGCCATGAACAACCCACACTTGCTTCTGCTTACCTTTGGGAAAATCTATAGGTAAGTATGAATGAAAAAGAATCACCGAAATGTATGTACGCGCATAACTTCCGATCGACTGCACCAAATTGGATAATTTTTTTTGTTTGTTATTGTCAGGACAAGCTTTGTATAGAAGAAAATTAAAAGAAATTTTATTTACTAAAATAATATTTTTTTTAAATCTCATGATATGAAAAGTGAGCGAGTGAAATAGTTTTCATCCCAGAAATCATCCCTTAAGGGGCTGAGAATGAGTATGAATGTTTGTATTGGGAAGCAAGTTAAAAAATAAATAAACCTACCTACATTATAGACGACATTCCATTGTATAAATGGTGTTAAAAATAATTTGTACATATATTGTAGGTATTTATTAGTAGCTCGTGTCATTAAAGCTGTCAGCGAAAAGTAGTAAATAGGGTGATGTTTATACCTACAACTTAGATTATTTATCACAACAAGGTACAATTTTTTAGGTATCTAGGTACACTAAAAAGTTATCGATATCAGTAACATCGTGTTTGTATGCATGTAGAGCTGTTATCACGTTAATATCTTTACTGAAACTTGTGTAGTATCTATTAGGTATATGATTTTTGCTAGAAGTAAACAGGACAAGGCTTCACTTTATACAGTTTTCGGACTATTAAATAATGGTAAGCTGTTAATCTCACAATTTGGACACACGGGCCGGATTAATCTCTATATACCTATATAAATGATTTAGGTAATAATTTAATTTAACGTCCTATTGCTGGGCACGGAGCTCTACTCAATGTGAAGGGGATCACGTCACAGTTCGCTGGTCAATTATCAATTATATTTAGAAGTGTTTTGAAAACCAGTCAGACTCTCAGACATGCAAGTTTACTCAAGATGTTTTCCTTTACCGCCAGGCCTTTGGTGGTGATTATTATGATAATAGTGATTCCCATATGAAAATGTAAGAGATCACGAGGTGGGACAACCAGATTTAAATCTGATTTAGGTACTTCGTTTTTCGAACGATCGTTATCAATGGTCTACTACTAGGTAGGTAGGTAGGTAGGTAGGTATATCTACCAGTGGCGAAGGGTCTTACCTTAAAATTATTTTACTATATTACCTTAAAATTATTATACTATATAGCTACTATATAGTAGTATATTATTACTTACCTTAAAATTATTATACTATATAGCTTTATTTCTTTCTGCATTAATAGGTACGTATATAAAAATTGTATGTTTTTGGAACGGCTTTACTGTGCTAAAATTTCACCCTTCGCCACTATTATCTACTCATTTGCTTACACAATAAAAAACAAGTTATTTGTAATGAATTTTCGAAATTTTTGACAATCTAGCTCGCCAAATCTACTCACCAAAGATAGCTACTAAAACGAAAGACAGCGCGAGTATCTGCTTTTTCAATAACTATTAAAGCATCTCAACATGTATTTATTTCTATTATGCTTTATGATATTTTATTAAAAGTCCATTTAGCAGACGCACAGTAGTAATATGAATACTAACACTCTCGCTACTAAAATCATTTAATAGTTATTAAAGCGTTTTCTTCTATCATAATTAGTGAGTGTTAAATAGTCGGTATACCTATTACTAAATTGAATTGAATATGGGAGGCATCATAATGGGTGGTCATTTTAAAATTTAAGTTGCTTAGGTATGTACTTACATATGCAGAGAATTTTAGCTCTTAGGTAGGTAATCGTAATGCATAGAGTAGCCAAATAGGTACATAGATCATAGGCTATAGAGTAGGCCATATTAATAACATACTAGCAGAACCCGGGGCTTCGCTCGCGCTAAAACTGCAAAAAATCTCTACCAAGGTAGTTTCATACAAACTTTTATCTCCTATTTAACCCCCTTTACGATGAATTTCGAAAAATGCTAAAACACGTATTTAATACCATATAATAGCATTAATACCAAGTTTCAAGTAATTCTGATCATACCTAAATATTTTTTTGGATTCTGTTATAACGCGTTTTCTCGTGGGAATTAGATAAGCTCCCCCGGTAAAAAGTATATACTATGTCACTCTCCAGCCCTCCATCTATCTCCACACAAAGAATCACGCCAATCCGTCACTCCATTTGGACGTAAAAGAAGGACAAACAAACAAACACACTTACACATTTATAGTATTAGTATTAATATGGATGTAGTACCTAATTTGTTAATACTGAATTTTATTATCTAAGTAGGAGATACGAGAGAGATAGTCCTCGCTTCTTTCGGGTGTGTCCATAGGTGTATAAAAAATCGAATGAAACCTACTGAATGTCAAGCAAATTCGTTCAGCCGAGTCAACGTTTAGTAGCAACAATCATACACACACGTCACATGTGTATGTAACGTCTAGAATCTAGATAGGTACCTGTCTATTTCTTTCACAGTATTCATATTGTAAAATTGCAATTAATTAACCAATTTTTTTTCTTCTAATACCTAAACTTTAAAGTTTGATTGAGCATAGGTTTACTTAACTATAGTTAAAAATATTTTTTTATTAAGTAGGTAAGTACCTATCTACAGTACATGTTCGTACCTACTACATTTACTTGCAGGTTTAGAGATTAAGTCTAAAGAGGAGGTAGCTACATTAGTTATCTATAGGTACTTAATTAGGTTTATCTAACATAATAAATTCTTGGAAAAATAATAATATTTACAAACGTTTAGTCTTTGAATATTAATTGTCTTTCCATAAAGGTAGTACTTACTCTTGATAGATGTACACCATACCTATTATATGTACCTATTATTATATCATCTATATATAATCTGTGACATGTTCAGTTTTTCCGCCATCGTTAAGAAGCTAATTAACTTAACATATACACAGACTCGTTCAATATTGCGATTCATATATTAATCGCGATGCCGCATTGTTTTATAGCTCGAATAAAGAATATAAGTACAGCGGGCGGAGCGTATAACAGGAATATCAGTTTGATATCGCGAGGTTTGATTCGCCCTGATGCGAGACGCCTTGGGGCGGGGCTTGCGTGGAGAGGGGAGCCGCGGCATCAACTCGCCATACCTTTCCGTGCCAGCCGCGGGGACGCTCGTATTTACAGTGTAATCGTGAACTTTCCTTAATTGCATGTACCGTGCGAGTGTGATCGTGTAAAAATTGCCGTTGTGTGGCCTCTTGTCGTTCCCGTGCTTCAAAAACCGCCAAGATTCGGGTGAAGAATCGTGAGCCGGTGCCGGCGTACGCCATGGCCGACGCCGACCGTGACTCGGATCTAGGAGACGATAGTCCCGTAGTAAGTTCTTTTTTATACTTACTTTACATATGAACTGTCACGTGATATCCGTATAATTGATATCCGTTATAATTGTTTGTATACTCGTATGTTTCTTAAGTTTTTTTTCGACATTTTTGGAGATAACGCTTTAAGCTTTAGTATTTATTACCTTTCGCCAATAAAAGATGCAGGTACCGGTCACTTGAAGTTTGAACATTCGCAATAATTAATTTGCATGGCAACCGCTGTAAGCCGTCGCTACCAGCACCACAAACAATAAGCTCGCCTAAATAGTAAAATATATACATAGGTATAATATATTATGTTTGTTTATCAAGTTTTTTACTTACATTTTATACATGGATTAAACATATTTTGATGTAGTACCTAAATACTATACTCGGGTAAATTGACGGGTAATTATTCTTTTATCATTTCGGAAACGTATTTACCTAAATATTACTCTTCTTCTTTAAGCAGATTAAGCAAAAATATTATCTAATCATCGTAAAAGCTTCGCGAAGATAAAGCTTTATCTACACGTGCTATTTTATAGGTAAACTTTTACCGAGATTAAGAAAGAATGCTTATGACCAAATGACTACCCCAATTGAATGAATAAAAAGACTCGTTGGTTTCTATTACCAAATTATAATTAATATGTAATGAATTATAGTATTTTTAGTTCGAATAGATCAGATTCAAATAAGAATATCATATGAGTTTTTTTAATGATTTCCTTACCAAATTCAATCGAAATCTGTATAGCAGTTGAAGCATGAAAGCGTAACAAACAGATTGACAGAATTACTTCCACATTTATCTGTATATTGTATTAAATATTATAAATGTTTGTGAGTATGGACGTTAGTTACTCTTTTATGCCAGAACGGCTGAACGGATCTGGATGAAATTTGGCACAGAGATAGATTATAGCCTGGAATAACACATAGGCTTTTTATCCCGGAAAAAATTATGGTTCCCGAGGGATAGATTTGTTTATGTTATTCCATTCATATACCGCCTCTAGTACCTAATAAATTAGTACCTATGTACGATCAAAACGAAAAATCCAAGGTTTGTTGTTTGATTTGTTAACTTACCCAAGCTATTATAAATATTATAAGTTAATTGGTGATGATATTATTATTTTTGTATCATTTTATATACTTATATAATTTGATTAGATACGAAATATTACTTAACGATAACAAGATACAATAACAAGTAATACGAGGCATACGCCTTAGTAAAGAGTATTTAAAAACTTATGTAATTATAACTATAATATTAGGTATAATTAAAAATGTTATTTATATTATATATGCTTGACGTTTTGATTTAATAAAACATAAAGATTTTCGATTTCTTTTTAATTTATCTCAATGCCTAAGTTTCTGTAGTTCAAAGTAATTATGATGGATATCTAAACAACAACTTTTTATTATTGAAAGAAAATGTGCATGTTATGCAAAGCTAGGCACAATGCATTTACTTAGAAGATTGTTTTTTTAATTACATTTTAAATACATGCACATTTTAATTTTATTGATTTAAGGTGAGATATTTTATTCTAATTTTTTATCTGTATCGCACATGTGGTGTTGCAAGTCGGCATTTTTATGCAAAATGGCGTCGATACGATATTATAACAAAATCGTAGCCGGATTTTATAGTGTGTACAGGGTGAGGAACATGTGTGCCGACTTAGGAACTTATAGTTTATTAGGCGGAAACATTTTTATGTTTGAAAGAAAAAAGTTCTCAGAATATACGAAATGACTTTTTTTCGACCCGAATGCCGATACATTATGATTTATAGTTAAAATGAAATAATAATACTACTTTAATTTTTTTAGATATTCGTTTTAATTAGTTAAATAATAAACTTTTAATAATTTGATACTTAGCTATAAATATAAGATATTATCTTTCTAAGTATTAGATGCATAAGAAACGCCTATGAGAAAGGATAATAAAGGCATGAATTTAATTAACTTGTTTAGGTTCTATAATGTATATATTTAATAGTTTAGATGCAACTTCAACCTTACCACTTAATTTAATAAGATTAAGAAGCCAGTTAACTTTATTCTAACAATAAGTCATAAGTAGAAATATGTAGATTCTAGACAATTTTTTCATTCTCTGTTCGGATTATAAAATGAAATCTCATAAATATAGTTTAATAGTACTGACAGGCTTCCTTTCATTTACATTCTTAGCATAACATCTATTTTAAGTAACTAAGTAGATACTTAGAATATAACCACCAACACTTGTTAGTTTCTTTAGCGTCAGACATTTTTTTTAGCAAAAATGCAAGTCATAATATGTAAGCATTTTAATAATTTTCTTTATATCACGATTCTGGGCTGTGTTTCAAATTAAATTAATTTTGACGTGACGTGATCTACTCCATACGTGCTTAAGCAATAAAATAATGTGCTTATTAATAATATTATTTGAATTTTATTACATTTATATAAATTTAACATAACCAAGTCAAATTCATGTTCTATCAATAATTTCGCAAGAAAAAGAAATTTTCTAATAGGCGATATTATTGTAAATTTTTCGCGGTTTCCGAAACATAGTGACGTTGGTACCTATTCTTGAAATAACTTTAAATTTTAATGATCTAACGGAAGTGAATCTGACGACTTCATTATTGCTTACCTGCATAAGACATCGTTAGCATACTATTTCGGTCTAGACAGATATAATGTTTGCGTTTGAGTCAATCATTTATTCAGCAGTGTGTCCGACGCTGGCGACATCTCACGGGAGGCCAAAGCGCACGCACGATTTATTATCCCCTCTACGAATAGGGCCACAAATTAATTAATCAAACTTAGCTGTCAGTCAGTGCACAATCTACTAAACTTAGCTCGGGATTCTGAGGCCAGTTTCCTTTTCCTGTCGACACCGCGACGTTTCATTAATTGAAACGACATTAAGGTAATATTTTTTTACGTGCGAGTTTCTATTTTAAATTTTTACGTGCTGGAACACTTCTTGAAAATGGCGGTGTTTAAATTAAAATTTACAGATTTAAAAAATGAAAAAATAACCGCGTGACAATAAAATGCTCTGTCGAACGGTTTTAGAAAAAAAATCTCAAAGCGATATCATAGTGGTAATAACAATAGGTGTTACGTGTAGTGTTAAAAATTTGGGCAGGTGAATTAGTTGCTACCTGGTCGCGTGCGCATCCTTCACATAGGTTGGCGCCTACCGTTTTTAGATATCACTGCATAAAAACACATTTTTTAATGTAATATGCCTTTATTGACGACTAATACACTACATATTTGAAAAGCTTTTTATATCTTTTTGTAATTTCAATATTTAAAGTGTTAAGTGTATAAGCGAGTGTGTATGTATGTGTTTATTTATTTATTTATTAATTACATTTATTTACAATCACTTACAATAATACACGCAAATATAAAAATAGAACTAAGAACTAGAAACTAAATTTAGTGATTACTTACAAATAAACACAACTTGCACAGTAATAAAGTTTTTTTAATATTATACAAAATATATTTTAGAAGTTTAAACAATGTTTTTTTTTAATTAATTATTATTTCAAAATAAGTTTTACTTCTTAGTTACATTTATCTAACAATCATATCATTATATAAGAGTCCCATTCTTCGCAAAATTGGTTTTACGGAATTTGCCCAAGGAAATCGGCAAATATGCTGACATCTATGTTTATAAGAATTTACAGCTTTAAATATCGTGATACTGGTGAATTGGCACCTAGGATCGTTCGACAAAGTGGTGGACGAAGTGGGATAATAAGTACATCAGACTATTTTTTCTATGAGATGATTTGATATATTATACACTCCCTTTTGTTGAATTATTTATTTGCATACAAATAAAATCGCTGACTCGACAAATAACCTTTGTAACAAATCTGTACACAGAAATCAAACTCGATGGTTTATCACTTATTTATAATTAATATATCTGTCGTAAATAACGGCATTGAGATTCAGTATTTGTAATGACACGGTTGTAAGTGTTCCTCTTATAACCCGAATTTGTACGTCAATTGAATATTGTATATTGAAAATGAAATGATAAGTTTCTATTTAACATATGTTTGTTTCATTTACCTAATACAGTTGCACGAATGACTTTCCACCTAGTGGTAGCTTAGTAGTAACGTGTTCGCTCGATCAAGAAAACGGGTTCAAATCCCGTTTCTCGCGTACTTATTTGATATTTTCGTGGGCGAATCATTTTTGTACATGATTAGCACTCTCTTTACGGAGACGGCAAATAATTTGAGTAATCCCACCAACCCGTACTTTGCCACCTTAGTGGACTATGGCCTGATCCCACTTGAGGAATCCGTGACCAGCAGTGGGACTTTAAAAAATGCTGAATAAAGACACTCTGGATTATAAGTAGGTAAATACTTACTTATAATACCTACAGAGAGTCTTAGTTCTTATCAGTATTTAAATAACTACTTTTTGCAAGTGGTTCAGGTCGTTTGGTTTACCTATTATAAAGACGTAAAATTTGTCTGTTTGTTAAAGATAAGATCTAAAACTAAAAAATAAAGTAACTAACTCAAAAACTATGTACAACATCGAAATAAAACGTGGCGTGCATACCGTGATAAATAATAGAATATGCCAATGTGTAACTTAGTATATGTATGTAAGTGTAGCACCTAGGTATGTGTATAAAACCTAACAAACAAGGTACCTATTAAGTTAGTATCTTAAGAAATAATTATCAGATAGTTAAAATATATCTTTATCGTATAAAATTACACTATAAAACATTTAATGAACATCTCAAATGATAAAAACTTTTTAACAAAAAAATAAAAACCGACTTCAAACAAAAGCACTTAAAAGTAACAAATAACTGATTGGTAGTTTTCATTTACTATACATACCTAATCAAATATTTTCGAAGTCGGTGTGCTTAGCTTTGTATGGGCTGGCACCGATTTCGAAAATATTTGATTAGGTATGTATTTAATAGGTAGGCTTTAATTACTTTGCCAAAGCACACCGACTTCGAAAATATTTGATTAGGTATGTATAGTAAATGAAAACTACCAATCAGTTATTTGTTACTTTTAAGTGCTTTTGTTTGAAGTCGGTTTTTATTTTTTTGTTAAAAAGTTTTTATTTTTCCCTTTTTGGTGTAGACAGTAGTAGCAAAGTAAGGATTCTAACGTGTTAGGCTTGTCAAATCAAACAAAATAAGCCCAAACTCAAAGTATCTACTATTAGCCGTTGAAGAGTTCCACCTATCCACCTTCTGGCCTTGCCATCAGATCAGGTCAACAACACCGAACCACTGTACTATCAACGGAAATAGAAATACTTGCAAAGTTTCAAGTCAATATGACAATTAGAAGTAGGTTAAATTCATCATTAGTTGTTTTTCCACCCTTAGGGGTGGTATTTTTTTTTTGAAATTTAAATGGGACCAATCTGGAAGTACACCCTTTCAAACAAAACAAAAATTGTCCAAATCGGTTAATAAATGACGGAGTTCTGAGGTAACAAACATAAAAAAAAAAAAAAAAAAAAAAAAAACATACAGTCGAATTGAGAACCTCCTCCTTTTTGAAGTCGGTTGAAAAGCTATAATACTCGTACTTACCTATAATATTTTTTGCGAACAGTTTCATAAGGATTAATTTCAAGAATTTCGCGTAAAAACGTGTAGGTACATAGGTAATATATTGTATATTTCCTACCTATAGTTATATTCTAGGCAGATGGACACCTGGTGTCATTGAACAGGATAATAATGAAGTGCCTACTACATACATACGTACCTATGTATATGTTACCAGCCAAACTAGATTTCAGGCCAAACTGGTTTGTCCTGAGCCAAACCGGTTATCCAAAGTGTGTCAAGATATACTAGTTTAGCCTGGACGAAATACTAAATAGTTTAGACTTAACAAGGTAGTTTGGCCGGGGCCAAACTAATTTTGAGGTATTTTTCAGCTGTTTATAATATAAGTATATGGGACGCGGCCTCTAGAGGAATGGGTGGTATTATTATGTGACAGACCCGACTTGGATAACTTATTAGATTGAGAAGGTTAAGGCGGGAGCGAAGCGTAGCGTAGCTCTTTTTTATTTCAAACCCAGTACTCCTAATATCAGAAGTGCTATGTTATTTCAATCAGTTTGGCCTAGGACAAACCAGTTTGGTCTGAAATCTAGTTTGGCAGGTAACATATATATAGTTTAGTTTATATTACAAATTTTAAATAGTAATTTAAGTTGAAGCGTTAATAATCTATATACGAGTATGTAGGTATGTATAAAATATTAACATATTTATAATAATGTTATAAAGCTGAAGGGATTTCTTGTTCCTATTCTGGTCTTACCAGTCAGATTCTTTCTAACTTTATAGCCTATGTATTAAGGAAAAATAGAATATCTAACATCACACTATGACCTGTAAAACGGAGTAAGTATAAATAAATAAACTACACGAGTGAAGCCGCGGGCAAATGCTATTTTTATTATAATAATGCAATTATTAAATACCTACGAAAGGTATTCTATAACTGGAATAATATTATGCATCTACTTCAAAGATTATGATAACCTATAGGTACCTATGATCATACCTATCATTGTATGGAATAGTAACGCGACATTCTATTAGTATGTTTGTTTATCTAACGATAATCTTGAATACTTTAAATTACCATCCAATTCAATTTTATTCTTCGTGAGGATGCTTGGCTTCAATAACAATAAGTATTTTATTTTTCTTATGCAACTACTTCTTTGGGTTTCCATTATTCCTTCGTTGAAGACGCAAATAAATAAATAAATAATAATAAATAAATATGCTGAGACATTAACACACAGCACCATCTAGTTCCATGGTAAGCTACGAGGCTTGTGTTATGGATACCAGATAGTTGATACACTACATATATATAAACTTTAAATACATACATATTATAAATATAAACACCCATGACTGGAGTACAAACATTCGCGCTCATCACACAAATGAATGCCACCAGCGGGACTCGAACCCGCGACCGCTGGTACAGTAGGTAGGGTCACCACACACTGAGCCAAACGTGTCGTCAAATAGAATGTACGTCGTTATATTACTCGATAATGTGTGTTTATGTTATGTTCAATCTACGAAAAAAAACTACCCTACCAGGATAACCAGATATTTTAACTGTCTCAACGTCAGTTTTAAGTTAAACGACTGATTTATTATATCGGCCTTGTATGGAGCCTGTTTCTTGCAAGACCATTTTGGAAGAGTTCAATAAAACTTAAATTTAATAAATAATCATTAACTCTACAATAAAATAAAATACTTTATAAGGTACATAATAGAATAAAGTGTTACTTAATATTTTGTTTGTTTCATTTATGCAATGAATAAAAGAATTATACCTAACTGTTTATTTGTTAAGGTGGCCTTCCATGGTCCACCCACTTTATACAGATAGTAGTTAAATTGTAAATGAGCTATAATCAGACCAGGAAAAATATCTTTCATTGACAATATAGGTCCCGACTTAGGACGATGTTTACCTTGTAACTAATTTACCTTCATCAGTTGTCCTTTATATAAATAAGTACGAATAAAAAGATAGCACCAAAGAATTCTTGAAAGAAAATTACCTTAGCATACGTTTGCAGATGTTAAGAGAGGCGCGATAAAAATTGTTTTTTTTTTTTATGAAAATGATGAGAGAAGGTCGAACTGAGTTGAGATCTTAAACTGACGCGGAATTTGAACCTTCAATCTTTAATGTAGTAGCTATAAAAGTATTTTTTTATTCTTTTTAAATAAAATAAAAGGTAAGTTTTCGGATCTCATGATTGCTGTAGACACATCGGGAACCAAAAATCAAGGCATATCCGTGGGAAAATTCAAAAAGATAGTTTTATTTAAAACTAGCGACTCACCCTCGCTCCACTTGGGTTCGTCCCTACTTACGTTTTAAGGTTTAGTATAGATTTGTCAGAGATGAGATATTTTGCCGCAGCAAAAAGTATCCTATATGTTGACCCGGATAACCAGAACTATTATTACACCAAATTTCATCAAAATCTCTCCATCAGTTTTTCCGTCATGTGGTCACAGTCGGACAAAAATTCTAAAATAATGTCAGTAAGATTTTCTATAAAATATTTAATCTACAGATTCGGCTTATTTACAATTTTATTATACGAGTACCTATGTATTATAGATATCATAAAAACTTTTTAACAAAAAAATAAAAACCGACTTCAAACAAAAGCACTAAAAAGTAAAAAATAACTGATTGGTAGTTTCCATTTACTATACATACCTAATCAAATATTTTCGAAGTCGGTGTGCTTTGCTTTGTATGGGCTGGCACCGATTTAGAAAATATTTGATTAGGTATGTATTTAATAGGTAAGCTTTAATTACTTAACCAAAGCACACCGACTTCGAAAATATTTGATTAGGTATGTATAGTAAATGGAAACTACCAATCAGTTATTTTTTACTTTTTAGTGCTTTTGTTTGAAGTCGGTTTTTATTTTTTTGTTAAAAAGTTTTTATTTTTCCCTTTTTAGTGTAGACAGTAGTAGCAAAGTAAGGATTCTAACGTGTTAGGCTTGTGAAATCAAACAAAGTAAGCCCAAACTCAAAGTATCTACTATTAGTCGTTGAAGAATTCCACATATCCACCTTCTGACCTTGCCATCAGATCAGGTCAATAACACCGAACCACTGTACTATCAACGGAAATAGAAATACTTGCAAAGTTTCAAGTCAATATGACAATTAGAAGTAGGTTAAATTCATCATTAGTTGTTTTTCCACCCTTAGGGGTGGTATTTTTTTTTGAAATTTAAATGGGACCAATCTGGAAGTATACCCTTTCAAACAAAACAAAAATTGTCCAAATCGGTTAATAAATGACGGAGTTCTGAGGTAACAAACATAAAAAAAAAAAAAATAAAAAAAAAAACATACAGTCGAATTGAGAACCTCCTCCTTTTTGAAGTCGGTTGAAAATATTCGCGTACCTCTAGGAAAGTCTAAGATAATATATCAGTCTGATAGGCACATGCCACACTGACGGCTGTTGATACATTGTAATCAAACTCACTAACCCCTAGCTTCTAAGTTTCTTTATAGATTACGACATTCTTCTATCAACTATTAAATACTATAATTTTACTATCAAACAACTAATTTTATTATAGAATGTAAAATGAAAGATTTAAAGAATTAATGTTTTATTCTATTATAATAGAGTTCAAATTTGCACTTTTGTTGTAAATACAATGACGCCTCAGTGTTTCCGATGGCGCGGGTACCCGCATCAATACCTTTCCTATTGCTTAATATCGCATTCCTATTAATCGTGTTAATTAAAAATGTTGGTTAACGGTTTTATTTAATGTTACATTATTACAATGGCTTTTTGCCATATTGGTTGGTTTATACTGCAAGTAATTTGTTAAAGATGAGGGTTTAGGTATAGGAAGTGCTATTTTCCCACCTTATTTATTATCAAACTAGCGACTCAACCTCGCTCAGTTCGGGTTCGTCCCTAGTTACGTTTTAACGTTTAGTATAGATTTCTTAGAGATGAGATATTTTCTCGGAGTAAAAAGTATCCTGTATGTTAACCCGGATAACCAGCTATCATTATAAAATTTGATCAAAATCTGTCCAGTGGTTTTCTTGTGATTCGGTCACAGAAATATAGATAAAAAATTGTTAAAACTATAGATTCGGCCTCTGTATCGATAATAATTTATTTATTTATTTTATTTATATAATTTTCATTCAGACACAGGTCCATAGTTTAATATATATTATCTAACAACATTTAAAATTTAATATTTAACAATAACTTTGAACTTAATACTAATAGGAACCTTTATTTAATGTATTTAAATGACGATCTATGTGTCGTCATCCAATGCCACATTATGCTATTGTCTCGAATGTATTGGCGATAATCTCTTTAAGAAGAGGTCACGGGTTCTAGTATCAGTTCAGGTGAATATTGATATTAACAATACAGATGTCGTCAGTCGATGCCGATATGCCAGTTTTTATAAAATATTTTTCACGGCTTACTGTTTTACGTATCCTTAACACCTACTTTGTTTCTAATAAACAAATGGATATTAATTTTATAGGTAGGTAGAATTTTTTATCAAACTGCTGTATTAGATAAGGGAAATTCCTTTCGTTATAGTTGAATTTAGTCATTTAAAAAACATGAATATTAAAACTTTAGGCTAAAGCAGATCATGCATAATCTATCTTCATTTAACTTATCATTAGCACGCGCGGTATTCAATTTGCATGCTTACAGTCGGCCATTTGTACGTTATAAATGATAGAGCGGTGACTGTTGTTTACAGTTTTATTCAAATCGAGCGAACTCGTAGGCTTTACTTTGGTTTGTAGGTACTTTCTAGAAAGTTCAGTGAGCATTTCCCTTTGTGGTTAAATTTATGGCATATATAACTGTGTCTACATTTACAACAGTATCTCAGATAAAGAGAAAATGAGGCCGGATATTTTTAGATAAACAATAACATTTTTACCAATCACCAATTTTAAACAATCAAATTATCTGAAATATACATAATATAAGTGTTATCATATTATAAAACTTGCTCTTCACCCTCGTTTTGCTCGGGTTCGCCCCTAGAGAAAAAAAAATGTATCCCACGGGAACCGTACATTTTTCGATATAAAGAGTAACCTATGTGCTATTCCAGACTTTAATCTATATCTGTGCCAAATCTCGTCCAGATCCGTTCAGTCGTTCTGGCGTGATTGAGTAACAAATATCCATCAATCCAAACTTTCGCATTTATAAAAGGTTTATAACGTTTTAAACAAATATTTGATACGAAATATTTGTGTTCGTCTAAATTTCCTCTCACGTCGTGATTCAATGTTGCGAGAAAATAGATATTTCATGCCAATTATCATTCATAATTTAATTATTTCAATTGAAATCTTATCATGATTTGTCAATGTACCAAAATAGTAAATTACATATTATTCATACCTTTTATTTGCACAGGTGACTCGTACATCTTTCTTGTAAATCTCAATGAGCAATTACATCGTATTATTCATAATATTAAAATGATTATGGTTTATATCAATAAACAAAATACCTATATACTTAAGAAAAGAATCTATAATAATTAATAACATTTATGAACTGTACGAATTTAATCTATAAGTTGAGCTAAATAGTGTTCGATATATTTTAATAGTTTTCCTTTAAACCAAAAACCTACATAGCTACATACATAATCACTACATAATCACTACATATTATAAAACAAAGTCCGCCCGCCGCGTCTGTCTGTCTGAACACGATAAACTCAAAATAGACCAAACGGGTTTTCGTACGGTTTTTGCACCAATGGACAGAGTGATTCATAAGGATTGTTTAGCTGTATAATTCATTAAGGTTTTGTGTAAATTGGCTGTAATATGATGATAATTGTTGAAGATGTCGGACAAGTACCCAGGGACGCACCCTAGCGAAGCAAGGGTAAGTAACTAGTATATTTATAAATGGCAATCTGCAATCATTTTTTTATGGAACCCAAATGCTTCTCGGATCATTGGTATAAAATATAAAAATGTTGATTTGTTTCATAATATACATGAAGGTTAGAAAGAAACATAATTCTCCCGTGTTACTCCAATTTATCTATGTAAATAAATAAAAACCAAAACCCCAAAGTTTTAGTAAACATCTCCGTTGTATCTCATTGACTCATGTACCTATCTCCTACGTCACAGCTTCATGAATGGATGACAGCTTCACCATATAATTATCTTAGCTAAAAACAAATAGCGCTCGAACAAACAAATTATAAGATTAGATCATACTTTTAGTGCTGTGGACTTAAAATATTTTAAAGGATTTTCATTATTTACGCAATAATGTAGGGCAGGTACACAGTTTATTATTCTTAATCTTAGTTGCATTATAAATAAATTAAAATAAGGTGACTCCTGACATCGTAAATATCAAAATATGACAATAACACCGCTACTTTCTTCCTTTTGTTAAACAAATATGTTCATAGGAACATATTTGTTTCACTAGCGACTCACCCTTGCTTCGCTCGAGTTCTTCCCTAGTGAAAAACAAAAACAAATCTATCCCCCGGGAGCAGCATATTTTTCCGGGATAAAAACCTATGTGCTATTCGAAACTATAATCTATCTCTATGCCAAAGTTCATCCAGATTCGCCCAGCCGTTTTGGCGTGACATTTATAATATTAAATTAATAGGATGACGCGCGAATTGAGTAATTAAGTAGCCGGAAAATAGGATAAATATGTGCTTAGGAAAACGTATATTAATTTCCCATTAAACATATATATATACATATAATATGTCGGTCTGTCAACCAAAAAACACAGTTATGATTGATATTTAATGAGTCACCAAATATTGAAATGTAATAAGCTAGCAAACAATGAGTTATGTAAAGCGATACGGTTATAAGCGGCCGGTATCACGGCTAGCATTGTACGGTCTTCGCGAAGTCATACGAACATATAATCGCGTTCCGATATGATCGGTGCACTGTCCTTAATTAAACGTATGACGCGACTGCAGCTTTGCATTGTACTTTACGATGCAAGTCTACAATAGCTTTTTTAAACTCACTAAAGTTTTGAATACGAGCTAAATTCGGGCTAGTATTATAAATGCGAAAGTTGTATGTACATCTTACTAATATTATAAATGTGAAAGTTTAGATATTTGTGATGGATGTTTGTTACTCAATCATGTCAGAACGGAATTGGATGAAATTTGGCACAGAGATAGATTATTGTCTGGAATAGCACATAGGCATAGGCACTTTTTATAAAGCAAAAATGTACGCTTCCCGTGGGATAGATTTGTTTTTGTTTTCCTAGAGACGAACGAGAGGGTAAGCCGCTACTACGTGTACATACCTATATGTTTGTTATTCTTTAACGCTGTAGTTAGTAGGCTAACGGATTCAAAAGATGCACAGATACACTATGACTTGGAGTAACATTTAGGCATCTAAGGCCTAAGGTGAGGCACCTAATTCGTGTAAATTTTCTGTCTAGCTTTCAGTAAATTGATTTTTATAAATATATACGGTTTTATTCATTGTTACGGTTTCTGTACTTCTAGAGCTATATATAGTATGTATATAAAGGTATTTCGTACTGTCAGGGACACGATCGTTAAGATATTATGAGAATAATTTGAAATTAGTTTACTTGAACGACCCACAAAGTCGAAGCTTAGAGAGATTTTTTTTATTTTAAAATTATAAATAGAATAATTTTCGTTCGGCTAAATTATTTGTATTTATCAATGTTCAAATTGTTCTCTCATTAGTGACTGACAATTGACTTTGTGCCAAATACCAAGGGCAATATTAATATTGTGGAAAGATTGAGATTTATAATCTTAGTATACACTCATTTTATACATCGTTAAATACAACGTTTGTTAGATAATATTATTAAAATGTTTATTTATAAATAAACCTTTTAATACTATTATCTAACAAAATTATCATGTGATAAGAATCAGAAACTAAAATTTTAATATATTAAAATTTTAGTTTCCGATTCTTATCACATGGTAATTTCAGCTTATAAATATAATAATATTTACCCAGAGTTCCTCGCATATTTAATTACTAGCGAAAAACAAAAACAAATCTATCCCACGGGAACCGTATATTGTTCCGGGACAAAAAGTAGCGTATATTTTATTCTGATATATGAGCTTTATTGTTGTAAAGTTTCATTAAAATCCATTCAAGAGTTTTTACGTGAAATAGTGACAAACATCTATACGTCCAGACATCCATACATCCTCACAAACTTTCATATTTATATATTAGTAGGATAGAAGCTGTAGGATGTCTAATAGGGAAAATATTTGTACAAGATAGAATTTCTTTCTATTTCTCTCATAAAAGCTTTTTTATATAAAAGCTTAAAACATTTTTCAAATGTATACAAATATCAATCGTATTGTTTCGCAACGATCAAACAATATGTATACCTATATGGCGTCATTAGCGTGTTACTAATGATGTGATGGAGACTGGAGTGCAATTTGAGAGGCGAAAGCTCTTTTATTATTGTACGTACCACGCCATACCACCCATCGACACGAAGTGAATATTTACTAAATATATTAGAAGTTCGTTAATAGGTATATTAGCTATTAAAATAACATTTTTTTATATTTTGCAAATAGTCATATAGTTACTTAGATACATATATTTACATTTTTTGTTTATTTCGACTTAAATTCCAAACATGGAATCGATTTGTTTTCTTTAAATTCAAACTAATGTCAGTCTTTTATGTCATGTCTAAAAATCTAAATTAAATTAAGTCGCCTGATCGAGGATCTTGTGAAGACAGAACAGACTGACAGATACTAATGCTTTTATTATATTACTAGAATTGCCCGCGGCTCCGCCCGCGTTCAGATGACCAAAAACCAAATTCTTAGGTTTTACATATTACGAGTAGTATACTCTTACATTGCAGTTTTTGTATTTTTTCTCAGAAATGACATATTTTCCCGCGGTAAAAAGTATCCTATATGTTGACCCGGATAACCAGCTACCATCATACCAAATTTCATTAAAATCCCTGCAGTGGTTTTTCCGTGATGCGGTAACAGACAGACAGACAGACAGGCAAAAATTCTAAAAACTATAGATTCGGCCTCTGTATCGATAATAATGTCTATTTCAATGAGATGTTCCAAAGAATATTTAATGTACAGATTCGGCTTAATTACAATTTTATTATATGTATAGATTAGCTCAATATGAATATATTACCTATAAATAAATTATACAATTTGTATCTAATATTAATAAGCATGTCACAGCTACACTGTCACCTGACACCCCGCGATATGAGGATCGATCGCAACCTGATAGTCTTAAGGAGCTTCTGTACTTACACTGATATCAGCGGATTATGTGGTTTATTAGACGTTTTCATGTTTACCGATATTAAATATGTTTCGATTTGGTGGTAATGTGGTGAGATTTTTTTAAATGAAACAATGTAGGTAATTTAATATTGTACAGTCTGTCCATCTGTTAGATTATTTGGCAAGTTTTCAGACATTGAAAAAAGACGACATGTTTGGCTCAGTTGGTAGTGACCTTACTTCCTGTGCCATCGGTCGCAGGTTCGAGTCCCGCTGGGGGCATTCATTATGTGATGAGCACGAATGTTTGTACTCCAGTCATGGGTGTTTATATTTATAATATGTATGTATTTAAAGTTTATATATGTGTAGTGTATCAACTATCTGGTATCCATAACACAAGCCTCGTAGCTTACCAAGGAACTAGATGGTGCTGTGTAACATGTCCCAACATATTTAAATATTTATATTTAATGTAATTTAATATTGTACAGTCTGTCCATTTGTTAGATTATTTGGCAAGTTTTCAGACAATGAAATGTTTTATCAAGTAACTTCGTCTTTTATTCGGTTATTTTCAAAAGTTTTATCTATTTCAGATAGGTATGTGACAGAATGAATAATGTGTTATGACCTTGATAAGAAGCTTTTAAATCAAAATTGCTCGTTCTTTCTAATATTTGTTTGGTCGTCACTTTGGTTATTAATAAGTAAATATTATATGGATTTAAAATATTACATTTTTGTTTTTTTTTAAACTGCGATTTTTCATATTACATCTTTATTATGCGTATATTTCTAATTGTCTTTAACTGTCATTATATTTACAAAAGAAAACAAATCACTAACTCGATTAAGTGAATACTTCACCATTCACGATCTTTGTTTTGATACTAATGAATAATGATTCTAGCACTTACTCGGCTTCACTTGAGACGTAACGCGATAGCTGTGTATTGATATCGAATCGATACACTGCTGTGATTTACTTTTACTATAACGTCAAATTTTAAAGCGTTTTTATCTCTACCTATAATAAAATTGTAACTAAGCCGAATATGTACATTATATATTTTTTGGAAAATCTTATTGAAATAGGCATTATTATCGATACAGAGGCCGAATCTATAGTTTTTAGAATTTTTGTCTGTCTGTCTGTTACCGCATCACGAGAAAACCACTGGACAGATTTTAATGAAATTTGGTATGATGATAGCTGGTTATCCGGGTCAACATAAAGTATACTTTTTACCGCGGAAAAATAACTTATTTCTGAGAAAAAATACAAAAACTGCATTGTAAGACTATACTAATATGTAAAACCTAAGATTTTGGTTTTTGGTAATCTGAACGCGGGCGGAGCCGCGGGCAATGCTAGTATTCTCATATTATACGACTACATATTGACATTACACATTCTATAATCATTAAACTCAATCTTTAGTTTCGTAGCTTGCAGGAGTGCCTTCTCTAATCATACTCTTCATCTAAACTCACTGTCAGAATACTTTCTAAATACCTACATAAAAACTAACCAAAGCTCAAAATTTCCTTTTATCGATACCAAAAAAAGTAGGTAATACCACAGGTATATACCATTAGGCTGTCATGCAATATACAAAACGCATATAAACACTTCAAGAAAGCAGCTTCCTCCATCAAATTATCCGCTTAATTATTTACTACCACTAAAACGTACCACTAAACTTGAACAGTTTATCTTGACCTACCTCTGGCCTCTTGTATTATAATAAAACGAAAAGAGAGTGGGGTAGGATAGATGTAGTGTAGGGATCAAATAAGAATGGTCGTTTTGGAAGTAGTAAAACGCTCGAGGAAATAAAAGTAGCGTATGCTCTGTCAGGGCAGGTGTATTTTCCGAGCAGCTGAATTAAGGACGGGAATAATATTATGTTGTATTTTCTTTTTACTTATTTTACCATTACTTAGTGATAAATTCTATGAACAGACGGAAATTAAATATTTTATTATCTACTAGCGACTCACCCTCGCTCCGCGCGGGTTCGTCCCTAGTTACCTTTTAGCTCAGAGATAAGATATTTTCCCGAAGTTATAAGTATTCTATATGTTGACCCGGATAACTAGCTATCATCATACAAAATTTCATCAAAATCCCTCCAGTGGTTTTTTCGTGATCCGGTTACAGACAGACGACAAACAGACAGACAGAGAAAAATTCTAAAACTATAGCTTCGGCCTCTGTATCGATAATAATGTCTATTTCAATAAGATTTTCCAAAAAATATTTAATGTACAGATTCGACTTTGTTAGAACTTTATTATACGAATAGATGAAGGAAATTGTATTAATTCAATCATAATGTGGGTCTATATTTTTATTTATTTATGTACCATAAAATATATGTTGCACAAAATAAAGTTACAGAATGTCGACAAAGGATAACTTATCTCTTTAAGAGATTTCTTCCAAAAACCCTTCAGAAGTGAGAAAATAAGTTAATTTAGTGCGGTGTAGGTACAGTACAGCATTAAATGGAATTGACTTAATATTAAAATATATCAACTAATTATTATAATTATACACAAAAATAAATATATTTATACACATATACATACATACAAACATGTATACTTACATATACCCCCATGTATCTATTATATACATAAATATAAAATTGGTATAGGTAAGTGTGTTCCTTCTTAAATTTAGTTCTACGAGTATATCGATATAACTATGTATGTACCTACATATATAGATGTTTATGTAATGTTATTGTACATGTAACATTGTATCCATACATAAGTAAATTAAAAAAACTCAAGGAGGCCAACGCCGTAATAAATTACAGGCTTTACATCAAAATATGTCTAAGAAAAGCAAATAGGCATAAAAAATCAAACGGACAGACAATTTTGGCTTACAATATTAGCATGGTTACGAACATTGAGTAATACCACACACAACAACTCGACTAAATTGCAATAATCCGACAAGGTTGCGCAATTGTTAAATAATTTCAGCTCTATCCAAGTATTTACCAACACTAAGTATATTCGTATAGATGTTATGTCGGTAAACCGTGTCCATCGTGTTTACTCGGACATCATAAGCGCCGACCTATTAACGACATTCTATTTGAATTAATGATTCCAATTTACAGTTATAGAATACAAATATGTAATATTTAATATTATAGCGTTGGATGGTGAAAGGTATTAAAATACTATTTTACGTTAAAAAAATATCTATAATTTGCTATATTTTAATATAATTATTAATTACATTCCTATGGTGAAGACATTTTATTCTAAAAACGTTAAACAATTAAAACAAAGCATTTAAATTCAACTTTTTGACTAATAATGTTTTTCGTAGAAGTTGTCAGGGTATTTCCTTTTTGTCACTTTCGATTTACTGCGCAGAAATCGTCTTGATCTTATGTATTATCAAACATTTAATTTTTCCTTAATTTGCCGTACGGTCTCATCTCAGTACCTGTTTCTCGTTAAATATCTAAATTAGCCTAGTTACAGTAGGTACCTATATACATATGCATATTATTTTTGTTTTTTTTTTTACTTAAAACGTCACGACCAATCGAGACTTAAAGATATCAGATTTAAATGTCAAAAAATTGCGTGTAATTAATTTTCAGAATATTTATAAGTGAAAATATCAAAATATATGAATCACCGTATAGCGGTTTATTTGTTTGACAGTGGTCGTCACTGGGCCTGGTACCGTTAGATGGGTTTGTCTTTGTTATGGCTATTACGATTTTTTGCTGATTGTTGAACATTTTCTTATTTTATGTTTACCTTTATGAAGGTTTCAATTGTGTTCAATTGAGTACAGTTGTTAAACTTTACTTATACTGGGGTCAAAAAATTAATATTACCATATATGGTATTTATAATTTCTATATAGGTATTAAGTAGTATATACTATAGAATATATATATACAATTTACATGTATACTATTAATAACTGTGTAAGTTAAGTTACAATAAAATACTTTGCTCAGATTAAATCCTTACTACATTCGATGCGTTTTATTTTTCCGGAAATCACTTGAATGTTATGGGAATAAAAGAGAGCTCTATATATTTGGTAAAATCCTTTGAACTATAACGTAAATATTGTAAAATATTTCACTAATCCTATTACCTACTAATATTATAAACGCGAAAGTTTGTAAGAATGTATGTGTGGATGTATGTTTGTTACTCTTTCACGCAAAAACTACTGAATGGATTTTCATGAAACTTTACAATAATATAGCTCATACATCAGAATAACACATATACTACTTTTTATCCCGGAAAAATGTACGGTTCCCGTGGGACAGATCTGTTTTTATTTCTAGAATCGAACCTGAGCGAAGCGAGGGTGTGCCGCTAGTTGAGTATATAATTATTTATATTATCGGCAAAAATATATCAGTTGGTAGAATATTATAGCGTAATATGTTTTATTATATTTTGATATGAAGTCATAAAGCTGTTAAGTAGTATCGGTTTCATGATGAAAAAAGGCTTGTAAACACATTGGGCGCTACCGGCGCGTGTATTCAATTGATCTTTTTGTATCATGTTACGATTTTGTACTTTGAAATATAATTAATTGAAATATTATATATCTATCACATATACATTTAGATACTCTAATCATAATATGTAATCGTAACAGAATGGCAGATAGCTTCTATAAATATTATAAATATATTTTAAAATTTATCAAAAAACAGCTTAATATCTTTGTCTTAAAAATACCATATTTATTTGTTAGTACTACATATATTATATCTAATATTGGTATCTATTATAATATATAAATATAGTACCTATAGTCAGATTGCGAAACGATGATATTATCATTCATAATTATCATGATAAGTACCTATAGGTTGATAATTTATGTTTGATAAATATAATCTAAAATATTTAATTTATAACTCTTCAAGTTGTCGATCTAACTGGACTCTATCAATCAGCAAACTAAGTTAATGCAGTTGAAGATGAGGATGATATTCCACTCATTAATTTCATTAAATAGTTAGCCAATGTAGTTGGTTAAATTTAGACTGTTTTTGTTTCTAACTTTGTATACGTATCTACCTATGTAAAAATTATGAAAAAAATAATAACAAAAGATTACCTACCTTGAGTAGGCAGTGGTAGCCCAGTGGTAACGCGCTTGCTTGGGAAATCGAGTGAAGCGGGTTCAAATCCCGGGTCTCGCACTTCTGATATTTTCATGTGCGAATCATTTCTAACATGATTACCACTTGCCTTACGGTGAAGGAAAAACATCGTGAGGAAACCTGCATGTCTGAGAGAACCTAACAAGTTTTCGAAAGACATGTGAACTCCGCCAACCCTCACTTGGCCAGCGTGGTGGACTATGGCCTGATCCCCCTCGTATTGAAAGGAGGCCCGTGCCCAGCAGTGGGACGTTAAAAAAGGCTGAATACATACCTACCTACCTTGATTGTTAAAAGTGTATAATTTATTCTAACATAAATTATCATAGGCAAGTAGTCAAATACCAATACCTACACAAGGATCGCTAAGTTTATATCTGTTTGATAATTATCGGATAATTATCTTGATAATTATCAATAGACATATTTATCTTGATAATTTCATTCTCTTATACATCATAGTGACTTTATGCGAGTTAACACAATAAAAATGATTAATCTTTATACTTATAAATTAATAGTTGCTTCGCTCAAAAGCGTCGTCCATAACAAATATAATTAATTAAGAGTATAATAAGAGCTTAGGAATATTCACTAAAGTTTGAATAGAGCTGACTTGTGAGTAGTGAAGTATTGTGCAGTGCGAGTGAAAATGGCGCCGTGGCGACGATGGTACCCTTTGTTCTTCACAGTTAATGATATAAACTTAGAAAGTCTCGAGTTTACTATTAAATATTAATTAAGTTTAATGCTTTGAAAAATTTTATATGTCATTCGCTTGTTAATTATCATTTATTTATACTAATATAAAGACAAGATTTCTTTGTTTGTAAGTTTGTAATCGATGAAATATGTACTATAGGTACCTACTGATTTTGCCTTTATTACCGGTGTGCTTTGACTTGTATCGGCTGGCACCGATTCGAAAATATCTGATTAGGTATCTATAGTAAATGAAAACTATCAATGAGTTATTACTTTTTTTTTTACTATTTTGTTTTTTTTTGAAGTCGGTTTTTATGTTTTTTAAAAAGGTTTAATTTTTCCATTTTTAGTGTAGACATAGTAGTAGCAAAGTAAGAAGAAAGTGTTTCAATAAAAATTCTTAAGCCGGTTAAGTTTAATGCCAATTTTTATATGAAGACTGACACTCTAAAATTCGCTTTTATTAGTAACACTAAAAAATCTGGCTCTAAAATCTAATTCTAATGTATTGAGCTTATCAAATCAAACAAAATAAGCCCAAACTCAGAGTATCTATTATTAGCCGTTGAAGAGTTCGTCCTATCCAATTTCTGGTCAGATCAGATCCACGATACCGAATCACTGCACTTTCAACGGAAATAGAAACACTTGCAAAGTTTCAAATCATCTCATATGACAATTAGAACTAGATTAAATTTTCATTAGCTATATTTCCACCCTTAGGGGTGGTATTTTTTTTCAAATTTAAATGGAACCAAGCTAAAGGATACACTTTCAAACAAAATAGAACTTGTCCAAATCGGTTAATAAATGGCGGAGTTCTGAAGTAACAAACATAAAAAAAATATAGCCGAATTGAGAACTTCCTCCTTTTTATATCGGTTGAAAATACATAATACTTACGCTAAAAACGATTTTTATATAATGTAGGTAATAATTAACCACACGACCTCTAGCCCAGTTCCAGAAGACTGAAGTTACCACTGTGTCAAATGTAGATTCACGTACAACATTTATTAGAAACTAGCAAAACCCGCGGCTTTGCTCGCGCTAAAACTAGAAAAAAAATCACTAAAAAGGTACGTTTTATATAAACTTTCATCCCTTATTTTACCCCATTATGGGATGAATTTCTAAAAATGCTAAAACACATTTTTATTTAATTGTATTGAAGAGCATTACTACTAAGTTTCAGGTAATTCTGATCATAAATATTTTTTTGGGTTATATTTAACGTTTTTTCCCGTGGGAATGACATGATCTCCCGCGGTAAAAATTCCTCCTTCAGCCCTCCAACTATCTTCACACAAAAAATCATGCCAATCTATCACTGTGTTTTGACGTTAAACAAGGACAAACAAACACACTTTCACATTAATAATATTAGTATGGATTTCAAGCGTACAACTAGTGTAGTTATCATACGACAGATATCCCCTCATTACCGACCAATAATATCGCATGTTATACTGGAAATATAAGTACGCGATACAGGCGCTAAAGACGGGAAGTGCCCGCGTAATGTGCGTATAATTTTATGGTATCGGTTAAAAAAGTCCCATTTCATATCACTATATAGATAAAAATTATAATAATTTTTTCAAGTTATTGCTAACAGTTTATTGCTATAGGGGTTATTATTTTTACTATTTTATTACAACGATTTGACTTGAATAAGAGTATAAAAATAAATGAATATATAACATGTAAATAATTATGGATATATTTTTCTTATAAAAAGAATGGATTTCTAAAATTTCAAAGAAGTTTGTGATAACTCATCAATACCCTGACGAATTTAGTTTTTTCCATTTGCTATTAATGTTTGAATTTTTTTACAACATTATATATTTATTTGTAGACTGTTATTGCTGTATAAAAATTCAAAATATTATATAGCATAGAAATCGTTTTATTTTAACGAAATAAAAAACAAACTTATCACACGGGAACCGTACATTTTTCTAGGATAAAAAGAAGCATATGTGTTATTCTGATATGAGCTATATTATTGTAAAGTTTCATTAAAATCCATTCACTAGTTTTTGCGTGAAAGAGTAACAAACATCCATACATCTATACATCCTCACAAACTTTCACGTTTATAATATTAGTAGGATTTATCGCGTGCAACATCACTACGCCTTCTCTCATTCAACTAATCAAAGGAGCTTGTGATTATTGTAATTTATATCAAATCAGGTCTTATTAAACGGTAGCTCTTACGAAGATTATCTAGAAATATTTCAAACTATTTAAACTTTGATTTTCTCACGATATTATATTGGATTCTGTACAATTGATGCATTTATTTTCTACTAGCAGAACCCGCAGCTTCGCTCGCGCTAAAACTACAAAAAAATATTTAAAACAGATAGTTTCATACATATAAAAAACTCTGAAACGGTAGTTTTCATACAAACTTTCATCCCCCTATTTTACGCCCTTATAGGATGAATTTCGAAAAATGCTAAAATATGTGTTTATTTAATTGTATTGAAGAGCATTAATACCGAGTTTCAAGTAATTCTGATCATGAATATTTTTTTGGATTCTTTTGTAACGTGTTTTCCCGTGGGTATTAGATTATTTCCCGCGGCAAAAAGAAGCCTATGTCACTCGCCAGCACTCCAACTATCTACACACAAAAATAACGCCAATCCGTCACTCCGTTTCGACGTGAAAGAAAGACAAACAAACAAACACTTTCACATTTATAATATTAGTATGGATAAATCGACACTTTTGCTATCAAGTTACAGTCTAAAGAGATATTATAACATATTTTCTGTGCGAGTCATTTGTATTTTTTAAATCTAGATTGATAATTATAAAGGGAATTTTAAACGTGTTATTAGGTTTGCGATTCTGATTATAATTAGTCTAGGAATCGATATTGCTTATATGGACCATTGAATGCTATAAAAGATTACACTGAAAGTTTTTACTTCGTTCTCATAATTTTATTGTTACCTAGTAACAGTCTACATACGTGCTACTTTTACTTGTGATTTTAGTCTATCTTGAAATTATGAACAGTTGTTTGGTCCAAATTAGTTCAACACATTACCTAGTAGTGCTGCCTCGGTTAACTGCCTCGGTGGTGTAGTGGCTAGCATGTACCGCTGCACACCCGGAGGTCCTGGTTTCGAGTCCCGGGTCGGGCCAAGTTTAGTTATTGTGTCTTTCTATATAGTAAGTCTCAGTAACAGCCTGGAGTTGGGAAGTTGGCGGTGTTTCACCCCCGTGCCTCGGAGAGCACGTAAAGCCATCGGTCCTGCGCCTTAACTCTCACCGGTCGTGTTGAGCAGTCGTCCCACCGGAGTATGAGAGTGGTAGGAATAGAGAGTGCACTTGTGTCTGCGCGTACACTTGTGCACTATAATATCTCCAGCGCAGTTGGCTAGTCTCAATGAGATTGGCCGCCGTGGACGGAATCGGCTAGGAGAACATCATCATTACCTAGTAGGTATCAAGTGTGAAAACAAAATGAGTTTAAATCGGCGTGTCTTTATGGACCGATGTCATAATAAAGGAGTTTATTAATTCGACACGTATGTACTCGAATGTAATCGTATTGGAATTTTAACTGCAACAAAATATTCCCATATCTATTATCTATTAGGGCTTCCAAACAAACATACAAAATTTTATAGGTGTATGTATGTATGTGTATACGTTTTCATTTACTATAGATACCTAAACAGATATTTTCTAAGTCGGGCCAGCCGACAATGCTTATAGATATGAATATCTAATAGGTAAATATGACAAGGTATGAACTCTAATTATAGTTAAAATTTTATATAACAACACTTTGTTCTGTATTTAATATTTATACGCATCTAAATAGATTTGCTTTGCATTCATTGGTTTTTTGGTACTAATGCTTAGAGATTTGTAACCCTTTGTGAAAAGTTCAATCGTTGAACTGTTAAAAATATCTTTGGCTATTTCCTTACAAATGAAAACTTTAAAAGCAACACTCCTAAAATCAGTGTTTTTTTATTTGATTACATTACTAAAAATTTTTTTTATTAAATTGAAATAAATGCTTTAAACATTAATACATAATACATACATATAAATTCATGTTTAAAATAGATAGCGTGTTAAGACATCAATAATCGTGAGAATTCGTGCGATATTTCGAACCTGTCGTGATTGGCAGTTGATTGTTTTTCTCGCGAGGAATCTTACAGCTGTACGCAATAATTGGTGCAATCAAATCGAAACAGCGCCTTGTTTTTGTGTCTATAATAGTTTTATTACAATTCTCCTTCTGTATTTATTGTTCTAATACTAGTTTAAAAAAGTGATGTTTAAAGAAACTTTCCGAACGATCTCTGAGAGATAATAAATACACTGTGATAAAGTTAATAATATGCTTCAAGGACTATTTAAATCTACTAATAATTACACGTAATTTTTTACTTTTTTCTAGTAGTAATTACATAAGTTTTTAAATCATCGGTCACCACAGAGTTAAAAATAACAGTATTTTAATTTATGTAAAACTATTTTTTCGCAGATTTATTTTGATTTGGTTCCGACGTTTCGAATGCTTTATAGCGATCATGATCAAGAAAGACAGAGACATTCAGTCTATAAATCTACCATTTAAAACTAGCAGGCTCACCCTCGCTTCGCTCTGATTTGTTTCTAGGCACGTTTTAACGGATATTATGAAATAGACTATATATTTATATAACTGCTCCGCTCCCTTAGGTAGTAACATATGATATATAGCCTATAGCCTTCCTCAATAAACGGACTATGTAATGCAAAAACTTTTTTTAAATCGGATTGATATATCCTGAGATTAGCGCGTTCAAACAAACAAACTGTGCCTTTTTATAATATTAGTATAAATGTCAAGTATTCGCGTAAATCTTAGGAAGGGATATTTTATTTCTCAAAGAAAACCTTATTGAATATTAAGCAAAAGATAGTTACATATCTATATAAAAATTTTAGGCTGTTCTTAAACTTTACTGTTAATAACTAAATTGTTTTAACAGCTTACAAATACTTTAGATAATATTTAATATGCAAAATTAAATCGATTTGAGTTGTCAAAACAAAAATTCGCTTGCGGCATTAATCGATCGCAACCAAAGTAATCGATTCTCACGATCCACAAATCTGACTCGATCGCCGAGTTGATTCTAATTGTGGTGAAACTGACAGGCCTCAATTTGCCACCACGGCTTCTGTTTCCCTCCAGCGAATCTAAATACGTGTCTAAACACGAAACGCCACTCTAGTAGAGATTTGTTATCTTATACATAGTTGTTCAAGTTTAAAACAATTGGTCTATTGCGTAAATAAACATTTTCATACAATAAATTTAACACTGGAAACCTTTTTGATTATACTTTACAGCTTAAACGTTTTAATATATATTTTTTATCTTAATTTTTTAAATCTTTTTATTTTTACAAAATATTTATATATATCCATACTAATATTACCTATATTTGTAAAAGTTTGTTAGGATGGATGGATGAATGTTTGTTACTCTTTCATGCCAGAACGGCTGGACGGATCTGGATGAAATTTGGCACAGAGATAGATTATAGTCAGGTATAGCACGTAAGTTACTTTTCAACTCGTAAAAGAGTTCGGTTCCCGTGGGGTAGACTTATTTTTGTCTAGGGACGAACCCGTAGCGAAACGTGGGTAAATCACTAGTCTGTCTATACATATAATAAAGTTCTAACTGAGTTGAATCTGTACATTAAATATTTTTTGGAAAATCTTATTGAAATAGGCATTATTATCGATACTATAATTAGTCGAGTCTATAATTTTTGGAATTTTTGTCTACCGTTCTATGACCGCATCACGGAAAACTCAGTGGAGGTATTTTGATAAAATTTGGTATGTTGATAACTGGTTGTCCGAGTTAACATATAGGATACTTTTTACTGCGGAAAAATATATCATCTCTAAGAAAATTATAAGCACTAAACATTAAAACGTAAGTAGGGACGAACCCGAGCGGAGCGTGGGTAAATCGCTAGTTAATAATAAAACTGTTGTCTTTGTAAAGTAGTAAAGACATAGATTATATTATTAGTGTAAATTAGATTTAAATAATCATAAAAGACTAACGATTTCTTATAATATTCTGCATTGTCCGGGAATCATGCTTTAGGCGATCGTGACCACACGCGAATAAATTCAGTGGTCCAGGGTAAATTCAAATATATCCATTATATATTTATTAAATTATGGGAGAATTCGTTTTTATAGAACCTAAATTGCGTACTCCCTCCCATACATTGTCATAGGATGTTGTAGTAAGTAGATCTTATCTACTATCCCCATGATGAGGCTTTGAACATAATGTACCTTTAAAAAAAATTTTATTGAAAATGTATTTTAGTTGAGCTATATACAGGTATAATTAACACTTATTTTAGTTTAATGTTGTTGTAAATCTATATTGCTCTTTATATTAGTATTTATAAGGTAACTAGCCTATAAATTATAATTAATGATTATATTCTTGATTTATTATAATTACTTGGTTACAATATCCTTATCATTGATAGATACCTTGGAGAGATAGATCAGTTTAAGGCAATATTTCAGAATCGTGGATTTTTTAATGATGTAAACACTACTGTTTCAACTGTTTAGTTAATACTGTCAAGTGTGATGATTTATCTACGAAATATGACCTGAACGTAAATGTGGTGCATTAATTTTAGCACCGAGGTTAAATTAGATATTTTAAAAATATGAACGTTGGTACTTATGTCAATATTTTAGTCTTATCTAAGCAATAGCTAAATATAACGCCATAAGTGGTAGATATCCGTTAAAGAAATATTGTAATTTATGATGTACATTTTAATTGTTTAGTATGAGTTTTTAATATTAATACAAGTAGATAATTAAAATTTCGATTAATTTATTAAATTATTTAATAATTTCTTAGATTTACGCGAATGTTTGACATTTTAAATAAAACTATCTTTTTGGATTATTTCGCGGATTTATCTTTTATATATTAAGGACAATTTTCTCGAAAGGCGAGTGTCGATCATTTGAGTTCTATTTAGTGACATAACAATTCAAGAGCTCTGACAAAGATCCATAAATTATTTTCGATTCTATCGAGACAGGGAGCGTGGCTCGAGCTCCCGCCTAAATAATATTTAAATTTAGAACAGCGAAGGGATGGGACATGTGTGTCGTAACGCGTTTGGCGAAATGTGATTACAGTCAGTAATTAACGAGCTGCTATTTATGTCGCTACCAGACGACTATTCAAATATTTCCATTTCGTATGTACCAACAAAAGGGAGGCGACCGTTTCGGAATCACAATCCTTTCAAGCGATTATTGTATTCGTGAAAGTGTTTTACCGTTGCCCAACCGTGTCGTGTCCATTTTGTCCGGTGTCTTGAAATAAAGCACGCTTTCAATTGCAGCACTAATTATTCCAACACGAGAAACTCATTCGGTGTCGTCCGTTTTTACGTGTAAAGAGAGATTAGTGGACTTAAGCGACTCGCTCAAAGGGGCATTGTGATGCGGTCCGATAATGATGATATGTTAAAGAAAAGTATTACATTCCCGCCATAATAGTACGTTGAAAAGGCGCGTTTTATAAAATTTCATTTGGATTCAGCGCTCGTCGCGTCGGTGTGTCACAGACTCCTGCTTATGAATAAATTACAGTGGTACATTAATTTATTGATTGTTATTCAAATTGGGTTTCTCAATCGGAGGTTGGAGGTGATACGGCTCGTCCCGCTCTTTGTTCCTATATGAAGTTTTGAGGTTGAAATGCGTGAATATCTATGACAAAAATTTGTTTTCAAATAAATGCTCAATATTCTGAATAGCTGTTTGTGCTCGCAATACTGTACTTGCGTCATTTAGATTACCTTAACTCTCGAAACGTATCTAATGACATTGTTACATTCGTGCTAGGTGTTTTTGATTGACAAGTGGGGAATTTAACTAATTGTTATTGATGCTTTATTAGTACCGACCTATTTTTTTTTAATTATCCTTATTTATATATAAAAATATTTAAGTCTAGATATATACATATAAAATACATTGAAACTACCAAGTATGTATAAAAATACAGAATTTAAAGGATTATCGCCTTATTAAAACTTACTCTTACACATATTATTTATAGTGTGTTTGTCAAAGCAATTTGTTACTTTAACATACCAAATATGTATCATTATTTAAATATATATTCTCAGACAAAACGTCGCTAATTTTATTGCTATGTTTACGACTTAACAATAATAAAGTTTAGGTACAAAATTAATATTAATATAATAATATGTAGAGAATAATTACAGCCGCCATATTGATTTGCGGTTCGGCCATCTTCGTTTTGAAACGATTGGTCAAAGTTATTATTGTTAATGATTGCAGCGTCGCATGTTTGTAATGACAAAGAAAACTTTTTATTATTTGATCGTTCGCTCGTTCTGTTAATTGTTACTTGGACGTGATTTTAATATATCATGGATGTTCAATTGAGTCTTTTAACGCGTATGCTAATTAGTTTGATTTCTTTGCTGGGTTGTATGTCCTATGAATTGTTCTGATTCAGATCGACCGTCAAACTTAATGGGAAAAGGTGTAAGCAAGACACTTACATACACCTATGTATAATTGCTTGAATATTTCTATTTAGGTACAAACTTTAAGAAATGTTTGAAATATTTTTGTGATTATTTAAGTTCAGATCGTTTTATAGTATAAATAACTATGTCTAATAACGACAATGATCCATGCATTGTGTAGATCAGTAGCTGTCAGTATTCTAACTTCTAAGCGCCTCACTAAAGCCAACACTCCGCTATATACTGCGTAGATATTCTATACTATTATTATATTATTCTCTAAGTATTTTAGATAAAATATATCTATAAGAAAATTATAGTAATTATAATATTATAATTCAAACATCAAAATGTTTATTGTGAAGTCCAATTACATAGTACAAAGTATTTATGTAAACTCTATAGTTAGCGTTTCATATCTAACTAGAATAACGGAATGTCCATAAAACAGTTATTGTTTCTGATAAAACATTCATATAAAACCGATATTTTATAGACTGAGTTATTTATGTGCAATAGTTTCTATTAAAATTAAACTAGAGGGCCGTTATTTTAACCTGCACCTATTGGTACATTTATGTTTAACACTATTTACCTTTTTCAATTAGCATATTACTTACCGAAAATATACTGGAATTAAATGTTAATTTTTATCCTACAGTAGCTACTAATATTAAAGTGATAAAAGTAAGGTAACTACCCTAAGTAGGCTGTTGTGGGAACGCTATGTAGAGAGTCTATATAAATAATAATAGAAAAGAAAATTCTATCTCAATATAAATACTTAATATAACGTCATCCAAGCTACATTATTAGTATTATACTAGCGACTCACCCTCGCCCTGCTCGGGTTCTTCCTTACTTATGTTTTAACGTTTAGTATAAATTTCTCAGAGATATTTTCCCGCTGTAAAAAGTGTTCTATATGTTGATCCGGATTACAAGCTATCATCATACCAAATTTCATCCCTCCAATGGTTTTTCCGTGATGCGGTCACAGACAGACAGACAGACATACAGACAAAAATGTCTATTTCAATAAGGTTTTCCAAAAAATATTTAATGTACAGATTGGGCTTAGTTACCATTTTATTATAGGTATGTGTAGATTATAAATAATGGAAAATATTGTTTATTAAATATTTCTATTCTTCAAAGTCCAAGTGCTACGATCTCTATATAACTCCTTTGCTTTGTCCACTTCCCTCAAACTAACTCTTCTAAGGCATTATCTTCTATTATGTAATAATTTTCTTTATTTCACTGGAATAAGCCCTATGATGACTGGCAAGTTCAACGTTATTAGACTTGCTGATACTACCAGTGGGGTCTCCGCGACCTCTTCTATTTGTCAATACACGGACACAGAGTATAGTTAGCTTGCATAATACATATTATGAAAATTTATTACACCTAATTATTTTCTTTACTTTTACTTCACCTTAAGTAGTGTTTAGTCATAAAAGTAAGTAAAACACTCTTTATTGTACACCATTATCTACATACAGGGATGAACATATAAAAATATTATTTTTTAATTTAATATCATAATTTTGTTAAATACCTGCAGTTAAGTCTAACAACATTAATTGATATTTAAAATATTAAAAGCTTCTATTTAGGTGTAAATAAATATATGAAGTTGAAATTTAACACTGTAATGTGTGTGTAGTTAATTCCATTATAAAGGTACAAGCAGATTCAAGTATCTTCTATAAAGGTCCTATGTAAGAATGATTTCTCTTATGATACCAAGCCTCCATCTTTCCTCTTCATTTCTTTTATATGTATAATATTCGTTTGGATTATAAAAGACTGGCATGAAAAAAAAACAAATTAGATAGAGGCCCCCCATATTGGAAGGCCTCCGTGTTACGGATCCCGCCCCCTCTATTTACCTACTCCACTCGACATAATGTTGTCACACAATTGCTTTGTCTTGTGTGGTCTCGTAACTACAGTAGCCGTTTGTATATCGAGGACTATTGAGAGATCTTCAAATCATTGCTTCAAGACATAATTTTAATAGATATTTTGTTTCTCTCATCTAGCTTATATATGTAATTCACTGACAAACATATACCATCTTTTGTTTTACATATCGTCCGTGGACTTCTGATACCTCCTTACCAGAATTTTTGCGCAAAAATTTATTTTAATGCTATCATTTGGCAAAAACACAACATTACGATATCATAAACAGACGTAAATACCAACCAAGTACCAACTTATTTGTTTTACCAAAAAAAAATCTACACAATTTTTTTTAAATGAATAAAATTTGTTTGTAGAAGATACCTAGGTATTATTTTGTACTGGTACTGATATAAGTACTTAACACTTACCTAATCTGTACGTAATTAATAAAATTAAAGAAATTTTATATGTATTGTGAAACCAACTTAGCGACGGGATAAAGGCTTCTGTGGAAAGAAAGGAGGATAAAAAAAAAACGAATTTTAAACTGGGTTTACTTTTGTATTGATAATGCTGCTGAGAGTGACAAGTTATTTATTATTTAAGTTTATAAAGAACATAACCTGCTATTGTTGCCATTATTTTAGCAATGATAAGCCCTAAAATTAAGCTATTGTGGCTAAAATCAAATATTTTTTTAAATTATTAATAATCATTTATTTATCACAAGGTGTTTTAAGCATCAAAAAGGGCCAGGCGTTCGTCGAATTTACTAACGTTCGGGTACCACGCCTCTTCCTGTGCGCGAAACTTATAAGTTACAACGATTTACAAAATACTAGTTATGTACCGTAGCTTCGGTGTGCTAGATAATAAAAATATGGAAATAAAATATATTTATTCATTTATACTCTGGAACATTTATACTTTGTACAATAAACACATTTTCTTTTTGATAGTGTATAACATATGTAGTTATTTGAGAAACGTCATGAAGACTACGTCTAACTACGTCTTATGTTGGAAAAAAGCTGTCGTTGTACAAACGTATATATTATAATAATTGAACATTAGGTACCTAAAGATTTACTTAATTCTATGTTTAATATAAAAATGGACATAGTGCTTTTGTCTACATACGTATTATATACGTATAATGTATATAGATACATGTAAATAATAAGTGTTCCACTAGGGTGACAAATCCTAGTGTTTAAAAAGACGTTATTGTGTTTGGTTCGTATGTAAGTATGTTTGTTTGTTCACGCATTTCTCCGAAACTAGTTATTGGATCGTGATCATTAATTTTCTATTTGCTTACATTTATTTCAACTTGGGGAATAGTAAAGATTTCATCAAAATTGTTTCAGTACTTTTAATGATATGGACTAAAACGTGAAACTAAAACTGAAATAGTTTTTGTGATTAGGTACTGCTTATTACAAAAACAATTTCAGTTTTTAGTTGAAACTAAATATTATGAAATAAAAAGTAATTTAAATTTCAAAATTCGTTTTTAGCCGTAACCATTATAAAACAAGACTTGCAAACAAATTAGCATGAAATATATCAAAATACTTAGCAGTCTACCTTCAATGGGGTGGGTAGTGGCAATAAAAATGTAAATAAACCCTGCCTTACGTGTCAGGGGGTGTCCGCGGGTGCAAGTATCGCCCACGTCCACATGTTTATTCAATGACTTAATAATTATTAATTTCATGTACGTTTTAATTTAAAATAGTAAAATCAGATATTTATAGAGACTTACACAAAAATATAAACGTTTTGTTTTTACCATATTGCCCGTACAAAAAAAAAAAAAAACAAGAATAATTTATGAAATATTTTTATTTTATAAATTTAATCCATGATGTAATATGAAATACTAGCGACTCACCCTAGCTTCGCTCGGGTTCGTAACTAGGTACATCTTAACTGTTAGAACCAATGGAATAGATAGTCGATCCCTTGCTCTGTGAAAAACAAAAACAAATTTAATTGAACGTACATTTTTCAGGATAAAAAGTAACCTATGAAGCTATTCCAGATTACAATCTATCTCTGTGCAAATTTCATCCAGATCCGTTCAACCGTTCTGGCGTGATTGAGTAACAAACATCTATCCAAACATTTATAATATATATGGGATTTACAAAATATGAAATATAGTTACACTGCGTTCTATGTTTCTATATTAACAAACGGTTTTTTATCTTTCCACTTTTTCTATCTTTCAATATGAAAAGGCTACCCGAAGTCCCGAAGAAGTTTACTTAGTTCGCTAATGCATACCAGTGGTTTTTAACGAAAAGATTATTTGGAGATTCAAATAAATATTGCGTTGTGGGCTATCTATTAGCACGTGAAAAGGTTAAAAGGGGTAGATTTCCAAGAAATAGTTTTTTGTTAAGGTCAGCTTAAAATATTTTAATAATCTGAATATATTTAATATTACAAATGAGAAAGTCTCTTTGCTACGTTTTCTTCTTCTTGAACCACTGAATAGATTTCGATGAAATTTGGCTTAACCCGCTTACCATGCCTGCGAAGCCGCGAGAAAAACTAATCTATAGATAGGTACATATAATAAAATAGTAACTTGGTGAAATCTGTAGATAAATGTTATATTTTTTAAAACAATGACTGTAACGTATTGTCTACAGAATATAGAACCCAAATCAATAGTAAAAAAATGTCTGTTTATCTGTATGTCTGTTCGTCTGCTTAGGTGTGCGCGTTTCACGCAAAAAGTACTGAACCGATTTTAACTAAATTTTGTGTAGTGATAATTTATTACTTGGGTCAACATACAAGATACCTTTTACTTTTGGAAAAAAAATCATTCCCACTGGAAAACACAATAACTAGTTTCTATTGAGTGTCCTCCTTAGAAAACATGTCTGACGCTGGCTAAACTTTAAGAGATATATCAAAATTATGTACTAGATAATTGTAGTCCTTAAAAAGGCGTACAGATATATATATATATATATATATATATATATATATATATATATATATATATATATATAAAGCGCACCTAGGGACGCACTCGAGTAAAGCGAGGGTAAGTTGCTATTGTGAATATTTTATTAGATGTCAAGTCAACGATATTATATTATGACGTTTATTTACTTGACTTAACTTATTGACTGCGTGACCCTAATTAAAACTAAATAAAAATTTAGATTTGCATATAACGTGCCTTGAATTCATTATAGAAAATAATAGCTAATACACGCAATTAGAGGAATATAAAATTAAATAATACTCTCAGTAAGATCATATTTTAAATTAATGTGTTAAGACAGCATCTATTAAACTGAAGATGTGAGCCAGTTTGCCACCAGATACCTGTAAAGTGTACTAAGTGATGTGTTGTTGTTCTAGGGACGTTGTTGACGGCGAACGTGTGTGGTCCTAAAAAACCTTTTTACAACACACTAAATTAAAAAAATAAATTCAACCATTCTCAGCTTTAACACGCTCAAAGTAAAGCTTACATTTCTATAACAGAATATAACTAATATAATTTTTCGGTAGGATATACGTACATATATGTAGTTCAAATAGTATTTTGTAGGATAAAAGGAAAGTGTTATGGTTTGGACTTTTTAATTCGGTCTCAATTGCATTTGGGTAAGAGATATTTACATTTGTGAATGTAAATGAAGGTGCGAGATGCGATTTGCACCAGACGACGCGTGGGCGGACCATTGTTCCATGAAATACTGTTATGTTGCAAATATAATTAGATTACTCACTTTCATTGAAATTGCGTATGAAATTAAATTTTAAAAGGTTTTGTGATTAAAATCATGTAAGTCGAAGAGACAGTGGTAGCAGTGATCAGTTATATCCTCGCTTGAGAAACCAAGTGAAGCGGCTTCAAATCCCGGATTGCGATTCAACTAATAACTTTCAACATGACTTAGTTATCTTACGGTGAAGAAAATCACTTTGGGGATGATGGGGATATGAATGTTTTAGAGAATAATATATATGTACCTACATACACATAATATGTAGGTTCATACATATAAGTCGATATAGTAAGAAGTAGAAATCGCTTCAGCTAATGTTAATATTAATATGAAATCATACACACAACTTTATTAACTTTCAATAAGTCGAGCGGCCCGCCATTAATAAGCTAATGACATAGGCTTGACAGGTGGTTATCGTGTTATCTAGCGGAAACAGTGTGAGCGGGCGCTATACGTCAAAATATTATACCTTTGATTTAGTGCCCCTTTCGTCGAGAAGTGCATTGATATATCAATTATTTCGAGCATGTGAGCTTGGTATTTTTAAAGCACGATCTTACTTTCATGTCATTCCATCTGAGATTAATCATTAATTATCATGTTCGATCCGTATTTCGTATTATCTGATTTGGATGAGGAATTCTTTAATATCAGAGCAACGTCAGAATAAAATATTAGTGCGTGATTATTATATGAGGTCATATTGTTATAAATATGCGCATAACAACATAATTTTATGGTTTATATTTAAATTCAATTTGAAATATTTTGACAGTTCTACAGGTAGTGTTAGGAATTAATAAAAGCAAATGCGAGTTAAGTCGCGATTGTTTGTAAATAGGATGCGCCCGCGCCGCGGGGTGCGGCTCTTTAATCGGAAACACGAAGAAAGTGTGACCATTCGTAACTCGGCCATTATTTTTACACTTCGTCATTGAGGTTGCATTATCTTATAATATTAAATGAGTAATTTTTGTGTAGGTATATATATATATATATATATATATATATATATATATATATATATATATATATATAAATTTATTTTATGTATCTCGGAAACGGCTCTAACGATTTCAATCAAATTTTGTATTTAGATAAGGTTTTGCTTTTTAAGTTTATCTGTATTGCCTTTTTTGAAAAAACTTAATTTTTATATTTTTTCCGAAAAATAGCGAGCTAGCTCGATCGCTTAGGTACTTTCTTTAAATAAACAATAATATTTAATGGAATTTATTTTGTTGTTACAGATTTGGAATTGCGGGATTAGTTTGAAAAGAGAAGTAAGCATACCATTGACATTAATATATGTATAGATAACTACTCGAATTTCTCAGCGAACATAATTTCACACACAGTATTGAGATTTTTCATTCTTCTATGAACATACTAACATTTTTAAAGGTTCTATTGGCTTTGTAAGTCAGAATTGTCAACTCTAGCAAAGGAATATTTGAATGATAAAACGTGATGAATTTATTCACAAAAAAAAAATCATCTCCGTAATCTTCGACGATCTCATATAAATCATAATAACGATTTAGATTCACGATGAATTGTTATGATTTATTTGGCGTGGGCCGACGTGAATAAACCTATATATTAACATAATACAATGATGTTTGACGGATCAGGCAGGTACGATCAAACTATACAACTTTAATAACACGACTCTACTTGCAATGGCAATTTTATATTTATCATCTTGAATACCAGTTTTCTTAATAATTATAATAATAATACAATAACTGACTCATTTTAAAACTTTATCTACTGTTAACCACTGCAGTTTTATTGAAAAAGTTTACGAACGTCTTTGCTATTACGTGATTAGTTGACGACCTATAAATTCATTTGTAAAATAAGTAATATGTATTTTTACTATAAACGATGATTTGCCTGAGCATAGTATAAAATATTTTATTTGCTTGTATATATTTTAGCAAAAAAAAAAATTAAAAAAAAACTTAAAGCACAGTTGTATAATCTTTAACCACCAACAGATGGACAGAATGTCACGTCCTATAATACAAAAAACAGCTATCGTAAATATTAAACGAGTTTTTTGTTTTATTTAAATCACATTTGAACGCTATCGGGAAGGGTTCATATTGATTTTGTGTGTTTATCTTGATGGGTGACTTTTCGAAGGCTAACGTAAAGTGTATACTTGGCTGATGCATTCATTTTTTTTTGTTGAAAGAAGTAAGACACACTCATTACCAGTTTACTTTTGTGAAGTTAATGATATCGATAAGAGTATTATTTTACACATTCGAAATAGAGTATAAATAATTTAAAAAAATATCGAATACTAAAAACATCGATTTAGCATTTTTATGACGATTGCTATAGTAATAATATTAAATGTAGTACAAAGTATTTTAGTGAATTACTATCGTTAGTGTAAATTTCATACAGTGGTTGGTATATGTATGTATGTCATAGTTACGTAAAGGAATATTATTTACGTTATTTAGGTAACGAATGCTTAGCTCAGATCGCTGTAAAAACTATTGGCCACGAAAGGGCTGTAGTCATATTCTATTATGCAATATGTTATTTAATAGGGTATTCATATTTATAAATGGAAACCTAAAGAGTAAAACTTCTTATCGTGTTATCCTGTGATATCATAAAATAATATTTAATCCAACATAATTTACATGCCCCAAAGCATGTCGTATGTCGAATCGATATCAGTCACGGGTATTCGAATTAAATTAATGATGTCGATTGTCGATACGCGACAATACATGCCTACTGCCCGACATCGACATGTGATTGATAACAACTCCGCTCATTCTTCGGGTGCATGGAGGTTTATAAACATGCTGCCTATTATTTAAATGTTTCAAGTTACTTATTCTTATTGAATTCACTTTCGTGTTACAATTTATAAATATGATTAGACAGAGATTGGTACAATATTTCTAAACTATAAAAATTTGGTAGAAAGGAAAAAAGTTAAAACTTTTTTCTAATTATTCATTACTAGAGATTCACCCTCGCTTCGCTCGGGTTCGCCTCTAGAAAAAATATAATAATAATTAATATTGCAATCATTGAATGAAGGTTAAGTTTTAATATTATATGTACCTAAAATACAGTTACAAAGTCATATAGGTTTCGTTAGGTGACCTATCTGCGGTTTGGACGTTAGTTTCCTGGTCCAACTTTACGAGCACCACAAACCCTTGGTAATTAAACCCGCTGTAACCTTTAACGATACACCACAGACCATTGTCTCTTACGGAATCAACAACAATGTAAATAGATAATTGTAAAGATATTTACGATATGGTAGCTGTTTTAATTGTCTATAAACCTATATCTCTAATGCCTTACCTACTGATACGTGGGATTCGAAGAAATTGAATACACTGCTGTGATTTACTTTTACTATAACGTCAAATTTTAAAGCGTTTTTATCTATACATATAATAAAATTGTAACTAAGCCGAATCTGTACATTAAATATTTTTGGAAAATCTTATTGAAATAAACATTATTATCGATACAGTGGCCGAATCTATAGTTTTTGTATTTTTGTGTGTCTGGCTGTCTGTTACCGATTCACAGAAAAACCACTGGAGGGATTTTGATGAAATTTGGTATGGTGATAGCTGGTCATCCGGGTCAACATACAGGATACTTTTTACCGCGGAAAAGTATCTCATTTCTGAGAAAAAATGCAAAAACTGCAATGTAAGAGTATACTAATCTGTAAAACCTAAGAATTTGGTTTTTGGTCATCTGAATGCAAGTTCAATGCTAGTTGTATATAAGTTTAAGTCGGGAAAATTATAACTCGATGTGAAAGCTGTGTACTCAAAAACATAAAAAAAATGATGAAATATTACGTAGAAAAGAGCATTTTTATTACCTACACGGCTGAGAAGTTTTCGTGGTTTTTTAGTAAGTATAGCAAATATTTATGGTTTCTATAAAAGTTATTTCTTGTAAAGACTCACTAAGATTTTGTTTTCTGTTATAGGTGTAAACTGTATATTAAATTTTTCCAATGGAGTGAGCTTAGTAAGAACGGCTAAGGGATTTTTATCAAATGACAATAATTTATATGGTATAATAAGCATTGTATTTATTAGACACTCGTTTTCGCCTGTGGTTTCACTCGCCTGATGCGTTACATAAAAGTAGATCGTTTCTTCATCCAGAAATAATGTTTCTATTACGAATTTAACTTTAAATCCATAGCACAGTTACTGCGTAGAAGTAACAAACATACTCAATCATTTTTTTACCTTAGATTATCTTTCAACTTTTAAAAATATTTTTATACCAGCAACTTGCTTCGCTTCGCTCCGTTTCGTCGTTTGTTCGTGAAAAACAAAAACAAATCTATCCCACAGAAACCGTACATTTTTTCGGGATCAAAAGTAACCTATGTGCTATTCTAAAGTATAATCTATCTGTTTGCTCAATTTCACCTAAAACTGTTCAGCCATTCTGGCGTGATTGACAAACATCCATCCAAACTTTCGCGTTTATAATATTAATGGGCTTCGCATTGTATATTCATACATATAATATGTAATTATAAATTAAATATTACTTACTCCTTTAGGAGGTAGGTACTTCCTTCATATTAAGCTTTCATTAATCACGGTAGAACTGCTGAGATACATCAATCGTTTACTTTATCTCCATCGGATATGACATCAGATTGTTGTAACCGCATAACTTTAGCTTTCCACAGAATATTCAATATATGACATAGGTTTTTAATATGTTTTGTTTAAATACTGGCATTGTGAGGTTATTTATATTTGCATAAACCTTATTTAACCGTAGAAAAAAACCTTTAAAATTGTTGGTTTAATAACCAATTTCATACAAAGACTTTACATTGAACTAAATTGACCTAAAAAATCCTGTCTCAAAAGTAAACGAAGTCATGCGGACTCAACGGCTACGCAGATTTGCGATTTTACTCTTCTTAATGACTCACATCAAATACCTGAGAATCATAAAGGCTCTTTATATGCAATGATGGCTATTTACAGTTTACGGAATCGAGTAATGTAAACAAAAGTGAACCTTGGCGTTTACATGACAAATTCATGTTTTACACCGTTTCAACGTGATGCGTCATTTGATTGTATGATCTAAAGTAATCGAAGGGTTCAATATATTTATGTAAGCAAGAATATATTTTTAGTTTGACGATCCACTTAGCGCGACGCGACGTGCATCTACTTGGAAGGAAAACGACATGTTATATTTTAAAAGATTCTTCGAACTATCACCCCGGCGTGGCGGCACGGGCGCGCCTTCACAGCACGCAATAAAAACGATCGATTATTACCTATTTGTGTGAAAAGCGGAAGGAATAGGGCCAGTAAAGCGTCGAGGTGTGTTACAGGCACGAGCCTTCGCGTCGTTCGTGAGAAACGTCAATATTTAATCACCTCGCATTGCTACGCTTCGAAATTGTCTCGACGATTTCGATATTTTCCAATGTCAAATATTATGTTAATAGCTGGACGGACCGATGTTCCTGCGACTCTATTAATTGCCCATCGACGTTGTCCGTCTTGCGTCACGTGAATGTCTTCGTAAACAGATTTATCTCAATCGTAATTGGATAGAACTCGTTTTTATTTGCGCTTTCTACGCATAAATAAATATGTATATTAAGGCGGTATCTGGCACGCGTCAATCAAAACGGAATGTACATGAAAACCACCGATTTGTCACTACGCCATTTTGAATCATTTACAATAGCATACGCCATTTTGGTGACAATAATTAACAGATAGTTATCTTTGACGGTCCGCTTTCTAGTTTTTGTTTTTAAAAGTAATTATCATTACAAAAAGCGACACGATCTCTTGCTTACGGTATTCTGAATAAAATTAGGCGGCTCAATTCAATACGGTTTAAAAGAGGATATTACGACCGTCTAGAACAGTAGATTTCGTATATATAGTGTGTAGCAGACACAAAAAATAATCTAAAATTATATTTTTTAACATTTCACTTTATCGTACGCTAAGTTACCTAAATAAAACACAAATCGAACAACATTTTTGCAATTATTAAAAAACGAATTAAATAAGGCATTACATTTTCTACTATTATCTTCTAAAGAATAGACAGGTTTATGACTTGATAAAGTTTATTTATTGTTAACTAATAATTAACATTATATACAAAAACTAGCATTGCCCGCGGCTCCGCCCGCGTTCAGATGACCAAAATCAAATTCTTAGGTTTTACATATTAGTATACTCCTACATTGCAGTTTTTGTATTTTTTCTCAGAAATGAGATATTTTCCCACGGTAAAAAGTATCCTATATGTTGACCCGGATAACCAGCTATCGTCATACCAAATTTCATCAAAATCTGTCCAGTGGTTTTCTCGTGATGCGGTAACAGTCAGATAGACAGACAGACAAAAATTCTAAAAATTGAAGTTTCGGCCTCTGTATCGATAATAATGTCTATTTCAATTAGATTTCCTAAAAAATATTTAATGTACAGATTCGACTTAGTTACAATTTTATTATATGTATAGATATAACCTGGGCATTGGCAGCTTTTACACGAAACTGAATAGTCGGGACATCATTGACGTTGAAAACATTTTAGCGAAATATTTGAAGCGTTAAACAGCTGTTAAGCATGAGTTAGCGGCGCGGCGCGGCCAGTGCTGTGATGTGTGCCGGTGGCGGCGTCACGCCGTCAATGGATCAGGTTATTTACCTCTCCTTATCACCTTTTGTTTTGCTCAAACACTTGGCTCATTTCGAAGTTGTAGCTTCCTACATATATTGCTGATGTTCGTTACACATTGATGAAACGATTTCATCCACGCATTGCTCTAACGTATTCATATAGAATATTATTTTTGTTTTACAAAAAATTACCGGTGGAATGTTCAAATAAGATATCTGATTCGATGAAGGATATCTCAGCTAGTGAAATAGAAGAAGCCGATGGATGGTTAACAATAAAAGTATCGGAGGCCGATCGGCGATACAAGTCCTTGTGTCCACATTAGCATCTCGACGCAGGAGTGTGTGCAAACAGCGAGGGTCATCTGATGAAATGTTCGAAGGCTTTTAGTTCCCGAGAATTATTAAATGCCACAGGATCGTAATGTAAACACAGTGTGTTTGTCGAGCCAAGAACCTGTTGCTTTGTCGACTTTTGATGCGTGCTTCGACTTATTGGCGGTTATTTTATGCCCGCTAATGTTAATGTTACTGCCGCTGTTAATAGCGCAACATTGTGACACACTCAAAGGCTATCTCTTACTAGGATATCTCTTTGTGCTTCCTTTGTTCTGTTTTATTCATTTTTATGATCACGCCTTTGTATTTGCTTTGAAATAAGCCTCATAAAAGTATCTCATAAGATATAAAATTGTTTATAATATCAGATTTTTGTATAACTTAATGTTGAAGGCGATGTGAACATTTCATATGATGCCACAGAATGTGTAGGTTCATAACAAATACATATAAGTGTATTGTACAATAAACAATTCCTTGACGATTACGTAAACTCGAAGGTAGATTTCCCTTCGGCGGCAACAATATGTTGAACAAATGAATGTCGCAATAAGTAAGTGAAACGCCAGATATGTGTGGATATCTAGGCAAATACGGTCCGGTCTAGGTAAATATGCAGGTAGCAGGGATCCTGGTGCTAACTCTGTTAATGTGTGGACAAAGCTCGTCGTGACGGATACTGCTAATAAATGTTCCAGGGAGCGAGGATGAACGGACAATTTACATCAAGTTGCCTGCGGGAGCTACATTACTTTAAATTTATTCTTAGATATCCTACTAAATATAAATACTTTATTAAGTTTTTTCATGCCTAAAAATTCCTAATAAGGAAAAAAATCAACGGCAATCTTTCCACACGTCGACAAAGTAGGTTTTGTCAGTGTCTAACTGTTTACCTACACTGTGAGATAAACGCTAGCTCGATATTAAGAATCACGCTTTCTCGGTGATATTTCTATCGACATTAACAACTTAATGTTCAATATTTTATTACTGGTATATTTGCTTTGCATACCAAACAAGTTGAGCGTACATGACATCTTTCATTACAAGTTTCTATTTGATTACGTCCCATAAAAGCTGCTCGCATACAGACGATTACGATTTCTATCACAAGTATTACTTTGTATGAAGGCGCAGCGATTTCACTGAAAGCTTTATCTTTAACAAATGGATGTAGTTATGCAAAATGGATCGAGTCCACGAAAACCTTTTTTTGAGTAACTGTCATAAATGACACCTAAAGTCTAATTTTTAATTCCACGGAAATATGACAGCTGTCATTCTTTGACAGTTCAGATATCATAAACCTTTTCTGCTTTGAATTTTATTAATATAAAATAACAAAAAATATGAAACAGAATTAGATCAAATAAACTATATTTGTGACATTGTAAATAGTTTTTCTTTTGTGCATTTAATGCACGCTAACTATAATGTAAATTTGTAATGGTTAAATGATTAAAACAGAGTAAAACAAAATATTTTACAAACAAAGGGGTTTTCCTAAAAAAGGCTTGCAACCTATGTATTCACAGGGATTCCTGTAATAGAAAAATAATTTCCTTACTAATTATTTTAACTTCAATAATATGATAATAAAAAAATAATTACCATTTTAGAGTTATCAATATTTTTTTAAGTCTTAGTTTTTCTAATTGAAACCTTGAGTTCAAGAAAGGTTTACTTTTTTATTTTGCTAAAATGCTTTCCGTTTGTAGTGACAATGTTTTAAAGTTGACATTACTTCTGAAATGTCAGAATTCCGTCGAATTAAAAATCAGACTTTATGCAAATCAACTTATATACAGAAAGTGGATAAAATACCCAATATTTAAGAGGAATTTAAAAAAAACTACGTTCTTGTTATTTTAATATACAAATTTTACTAAAACTACTATTTTCTCAAAAGTGATTAGATCTATTTTGCATAATTACGTCCAAATGTCAATAATATTGCCTCGAATTAGGATTCAATGTTAGTCGCCGTAAAATAAATTTATGACTGGTAAAGGTGCGTCTTATATAATCTCTTTATAAAGTAGCACTTCCCTTAAGTATGGATCGTTCTTTGATAATGTTAGAAAATTCCAGTGACGTATATAGTAGCTCTTATTGGTTAAAAAATAAGACTGAAGATTAAAAAATAAAATTGAAAGCGTTAATCAGTCGTGTGTCCTTCTGTTTGCATTCATTTAGTATGGTTTGGGAATATCCAGAAAATGGTATTTAGTTATATATTTGTATTTTAAATATAAGCAAGTTTTTAATATAACCTTCCTCAATAGTTAATTTATATTATGTAAAAATATTTTTTTCAAACCGACTGTTACTTTTAGAGATTAGCGCGTTCAAACATACAGCCTCATCCGCTTTCTAATAATTTAAATGTATTAACACATAGTAATCGTAGCTAAAACATATTTGTAGATCGATAGTATCTATACATATAATAAAATTGTAATTAAACCGAATCTGTACATTTAATATTTTTTGGAAAATATTATTGAAATAAACATTTTATCGATACAGAGGCCGAATCTATAGTTTTTAGAATTTTTGTTTGTCTGTCTGTCTGTTACCGCATCACAGAAAAACCACTGAAGGGATTTTTATGACATTTAGTATTGTAAATATAGTATGTTATTCGGGTCAACATATAGGATACTTTTTACTGCAGGAAAATATCTCATTTCTGAGAAAAAATATAAAAACTGCAATGTAAGAGTATACTAATATGTAAAACCTAAGAATATGCTTTGTGGTCATCTGAACGCGGGCGGAGCCGCGGGCAATGCTAGTCTTCAATATTTCTTATAGTACTAAACTTGTAAAGTAACATAATGCATGGTAAAATTTCACTATTGAAATTATAGAGTACTTGTAGAATACCGGTCACTTTTATTGACATACAATTACGTATGAACCTTTTTATCAAACTACAGTTAAATATTTATTATAAAACCACGCAAGAAATTCTAACAAAGCGATACGAGTTTGTGATTCTGTTTGAGTTGACATTAGCGTATGCTGCGCTAACTTTTATCCTACTTATCGGTACTGGCAACTGTTGGTTTTTACAGTTCGATACTTGATAATAATATAATAATATTTTTGTTTGTTTACTCATGTATCGAAATTTTTGGCAGGTCATGATGTTAAACCAAATACGTATTTTATATGTATTGATAAAGCGTTTAAGTCAAATTGCGGTCATTTCAAAAGTAAAATAACGACGGAATTCAGTAGCAGCCGGGAACCATGAGAAAGTCGAATAATACAATTATGATATAAGGATCCTGGACCGATGCGGACTGGGAGGGTTCTCTACAATATCTACATACAAAAAAATTGATCCATTAAATTTATACATTGCATTGATATTTTTAAATTAATATGTATTTTTCTATATAAATATTTGGTTATTCGTATTGGAATATAAGATTTAATTTTAGTTTTATCTCAAGGGATAGGTATGTATTTATAATTAGTAATTACTAATCGGCATCATATATTATTTAAAAAAACGCTAATCTTATAAACTAAAACACAGTACCTACGTACATACTACGCAATTATATTTCATTTGAATATTACACTATCAAAATCAATAATATATATAAAATATCATCTACCCGAATAGCAGGACCCTAAACAAGGCATTGCGGGAAGCTTGCGTGTTCGTGCGAGCGTTTATCCGAACGAAACATTTCACCGATAATAACTCCACACAATATAATAATGCGAATAATAAATAAAAATGGAAATAAAATAATAATTTTAATGTCGTAATTGGGGCCGCGGGCTGGCGGCGACTGCGCTTATTTCGAATCCGATTACTACAGGCGCTACAGTTTCGTTATATTGATTTCGATGGAACTTTAACTACTTTGGTACCGGACTGGTTCCTAATTCATTATCGCAGTTCGCATAAATTCAGTTAATTTCTTAGCCCTTTTATATCTAGCCTATGGATTGTCGGGCTAACTATGGCCGATTATAAAACGGCTGATATTATTACTTATCTACGTTATTCAGATGTGTTCATTGTTTTTAATAAAAATACAACGTATATAAAATAATGATTATTGTGTGACAAAACGTTCGTTATCTCGTATATTATTTTAGGTAGGTATAGTAATTATGTAGCTACTAGCGGCTCATTTATGGGCCTCTAGGAAAACTAAAACAAACCTATCCCACGGGAACCGTACATTTTTCCGGGATAAACAAACATCCATACTCACAAACTTCGACATTTATAATATTAATAATACGGATTTATATGTAAGTATCTATATAAGTTCCTCATATTTAATGTAATAAAACATTTTCATTAAAAGTTACAATGTAGTGCTTCTATCATAAACTTACATTTCAGCGTACTTTGAAGCAGTGACAATTTGAAACATCGTTATTGAACGCTTCAGGTCCTTTGCCATATGTTATCGATGTCGTTATCGTATATAGGTTTATTTGAGACATAATTTTCCCGAGTTAGTGCCTTGGGCAAAGTGTTTTGTAAAACCACAAACCAAATTATGGTAAATCGAAGACTTTCTGAATCTTATTCATGAAGGACTCGTTCTTACAATAAGGTGTTTGAGATATTTCGTATCACGGAATTACTTTTGATTTTGCAATTTTTCGGCAGATTCTTGTAAATTAAAATATTATATACGATTTACATCAGAACATGTTAGTCACTTCAGAATCGGATTATCATTATATAAATGCAAAAGTTTGTCCGTGTACAATGTGCTTGTTTGTTATGTTTTCACAATAAAAGGGCTAAACGGATTTTCTAGATGTTTAGTAGGTAGGTACACAGACTATGCCCTGGAGTAATACATCGCTTATGTTAGGCAAGTTGTATATAAATTCTTAAAACTTAACAATTTTGTTAGCTTTTCAAGAACAACATTTAATATTAAAGTGATTAATATATTGTAGGTAAAGGTACCTACGAACAGAAATAATTGCGGATGGAAATGGGTAACATTGTACGTTATTGAGGTATCCATCAAAATGTATTTAGAATTACTTGTACGTGATTATTCGCTGGCGATTTATAGCTAGTGCCCTGATTACTGTTCACTTGAATGTATGAAATTTAATATGCACACGTAATTTCGTTATTTGGTATCGGATACTTAAGTAACACTTGGTATTTGTAGCATTCTTCCTATTCTGCTGAAACAAATTTACTTTTCATCTAAAATGTTACATATATAATAATATTATTATTTATTGAAACAATAAAGACACATTAAACGCTAAACAATATAACATACAAAAAACAAACATACATATATTATTATTCAGAATAATTAGTTTTTAGGCCTCAATTTAAGTTAGGCTGTGTAGACACAATAAATATGGTAGCCTCTGTTGCCATACTAGGACCTGTATTACGACATACAGCGCCTCTCCCCCAATTATCTGTATTTATCAATTTATCTGTCATAGTTAGATAAAAAGTGAGTTTTTTTTAACATCCCAAAGGGTATATATAATAATGTAATATTATATTACTACACATAATTAGTAATAAGTATATAAACAGACATAAAATAGTATTTATAATTCAATGATGATCATGTGTTATGAATCTTTCTTCTTTATTTTTGCACTATACCGCTAGGGGTAGACCCATATAAATTTCGGAGACACTTTCATTTATCAATAGCTTTAAAATAAAATAAAAAATTGCAATCGCATTACCTTTTTATTTAAAAATAATTGTAATTTATATCAGATTTATAGGTAGAAAATTTTTGTAGAGTTTCATTGTTATTCAAGGCAAGTATAAATAATAACAAACGTGAGTAGTTTTTGTACCTATATATTTTTTCCTGCCATACATCGGAGGCATATTTTTATTGTAACTCGCTATAATTTTGTAATTTAACGAAGTTGGACTGTGAGTACACGCAACAGGACATTTGCAGAAAGGAGGGACATTTAATGAGACTCCGGCAAATTTTTCCTTTTTATATATAATCGACTGACGCCTTGCGACATTTATGAGTAATTGCTGGTTCGAGGTACACAGCTAGTTTACGCAGCACCTGCTTGCTTATAATTTTAAAATATACTTACAAAACTCTGAACCATGAAGCGTTTTAGAATTAAACGAGTTAAATCCTGGTAGGGACAGAAAAATCAAATGGCCTTGAAATTGTATGCAAGGAATTGTAGTTTGTCTAAAGTAAATATATAGTTATAAATAATGAGAGCATGACCAAAATAAGATATTTATAAATATATACTTATTTAATTTTTAAAGAAACACATATAATTTGATTTAATAAAATGACATTATTCCACAGTCAGCGCGGTCTGAGGGCGACTCCTCAGGTGAACAATCGTGTGAGAGCTCCGACGAAGGCGTGGGCCGAGACGCACCGGCTAATCACCAGGCGCCACTCGCCCCAATGCACCAGCCCCACCAGCCTCATCACACCATGAATCACCATGCAACCATGAACCATCAGATAAACAACCACCAGTTAAACCATACACACCAGAGGAACTCGCCCCGACCGCTTGAACGCGAGTTGAAAGTAAGGGTATTACCAATATTCTAGTTAATAAAAAATATATTTTTGTTTTGTTGAGTTTAAATTATCATGGTTATGGCAAGATTATAAGTTAATAATCTTACTTACTATAGAGTTTTTGAGTTTATAAGTACTAGGTAACATTTGTCATATTAAAATACTTCTCTTCACTTCTTGTTTCAATGAAGGTACAAAATAAAACTAAAATATATCTTTTTTGTCTTATATTACGCGTATATAGACTACAATTATTAAGAAATCATACGAAATTCTCTCCATATAATCATCTGCTGGTTGGTTCTCTTATTCGACTTGATCCATAAAAGAAATATTTCTAGGTGCGTGATGACTTCGAATCGCTGAAGACTTCATTACATCCTCACCTTTCGTCCTTGGCATCGTTGGCCCAAGGAGCACCACTGTCGACCCCCAGCAGCGTATTTGCTCTCGCTGGAGGGGGAGGGAACTTCCCATATGCCCCCCCAGCATTCCTTGCCCCCGCACCGCCACCCCCCGCCCAGCCTGCAGGATCAGCCTCGTCCTCGTCGTCCGAAGGTAGCGCGGCTGGATGGAGTTTCGAAGAACAATATAAGCAGGTCCGTCAGGTATGTAGAAGTTCCGCTATTATATTCTGAAAAAATTGTGATCTTCCATTACAAAATTAATGAGATGATTCTATTTACACTTTAATAACTTTAAGTATAATAGTTAATGTTAAAGTGAAATTTATTCATTTTGAATTTCTTTGTTAGAAAACCAATTGACTATCTAGTAGGCCATACTTTTCATGATTAAGACATTTAAATAATGAATCTTCTATGCAGCTTAATAAGTGTTTTGACGTCGGTGTTTTACTGAGCTATCAATAGAGTTATAAATCGCATTTACGGACAGCTAGCTAGTGGCACCTGTCAATTTACATAAAGCGCAGTAAATATTTACCCCATAACAACATAATCGGCGCATTAAAACTGTTAAACCCTCTTGCAACCCTTTCATACGTTATTCATAACTTCCATCACATTACGCATAGGTATACCCAATAAACGATTTCTTTATTCGCTAGCGGTCGCTCCGACACAACCAGTTTTTCTTTTGTTTCCAACAACACTGGTTTGGTTCAAACGATGGGGTCACTCTTAACTCGTTTGAATTGAGTAATAATAATCTGCCACCCCTTATAATTGAGGGTTACCGGATAAATAGTCAATAGGCTCGATGGATCTATTTGCGCGATCTAATATTTATGCGAAATACATTGCTCGTTTGTGCAATATAATGCATAAATATTAGGGGTTTTTGCTGTTAAACACAATTTTTTGAGGAATTTTAGTTTTTTTATTCTGAATTCATTGTTTTTTTTTTCTATACCACCTTTCACGATGTGGGTATCGTTAACAAGCTGTTAAGTCCTTTGTCGCAGAAGAAAGAAAAAAATTATCGGCATTCATTGATCACGTTTGCATTATCTTGTAACATGCGATTAAAGGTAAGAAGCGTGTGTTAACATACTGCATAAGGCCTACCACTCATTACACATAAGACAGTTTACCAAAGCTCATTTAAAAGCGAAGCAAAACTCGGCAATTTGCATATTATGCAATTATTTCGAAAACAATTACGGAGAATTGGTTGTTTATGGAAAATTAGATGTTATAATGAATTTTGCGTCCTATTCAATACAATGAACATGCATGAATCCATTTAAAAAAAATTAAAAACTTTGTTTCATATTTTCTAACCTAACTTTCCCGTTGTTTTTTCCAACGAACATAAATAAATGAAATTCAGTGAAGCAATATATGGAAACTGACTGGTTAGGAGGATGGATCTTAAGTTATTGACTGTTGCGTCAAATATATATATCCGTGAATAGTGGACTTGTGCATATGGTACTTCGAGTAAAATTAACGTGTTTACTGCTTTTATCTCCGTCTTCGCGCTCTGTGCCTCACTTCAAAGGACATTTAATCGACTCCTTTGTACTGTAAGGATATTTTATAAATATTATGAGTTCACGAGTGAAAGTGATCCATACGAAATGAATTGCACCCTATTCTTTATTGGCATGGCAGTACGAATTTCCCAATATTGTTATGTTTGAGTCTAATTAAGTTTTAACTTTGAAAAGCAGTTGGTTGGAAAGAGGTTAATTGATCTTGATACCTTGCCCTTGTAAAAGCCTATGAACGTAAAGAAAAATATAATTTTACTCTATGGTAAGTCCTTCACATTCGCTATTAACCATAAGGCGTTGGTCACGGACTCATTGTTTCTTTCATTGCGTTTTATTAAGGGCATGCGCTAATTCTTCCTATATGATATAAATTAACCGCATTACAATGAGGAGGTATACAAAAGCCTTTATTATAAAAATTTAAAAACAGCAATGCAATATCATGTTGTTAATTTTAATTGGATAATTTATTTTGTATAAGGTGTTGAAGGAGAATGTATTAAATGCTTTTGTCTAATTATAAAAATATTTTTATTTTCTTTAAACGGTAAAATTTTTACTCTTAATTTGAACTGACCCTTTACTCAGCACGTTCCACCGCTTTACTCAAGTATTGGCACAGACTTTATAGAGTATAGATTATAAAGATTAGTTATAGCTTTTTATTTAACGTTTTCTACAAGTCCTTCATACCCCTGAAATGCATGAAATCTGAAGAGTTACTAAAATTCCTAACATGATTTATATTAATTGAATATTTTTTTTAACTAATAATCTATAAAACTGTTGTTTAAACGTGAAAGTTTTGCTTTTGTTTTTATATTTTAATCTCATTAATAGCGAAAAGCGTGAAAGCGTCGCGCGATAACTCGCATTAAGTACGCAATGTGCGGCGCGTTTGATAGACCAATCGCCGAGCTCGCGATTTGATGTGCTGCCTTTGTATAATGCAAATAAAGTAAGTCCAATGCGTTACAGTAATCACGATTTAGTTAAAATATGTATAATATATAAATACAGACACGGTACTTTCCTCGCGTAGTAATAAAATAAAAATAGTTTTTTTAAAATAAAAATATGAATAGGTTATATTTATGTTATATTATAAAAATATTTTATTATTATTTAATTTTATTAAACTAAAACATGTCTAGTATTAGTTTAGTCATTATTAGGTATCTATAGATTAAATCCTTCCATTTTGAGGTTTATGTAATTACATATTAAGATTTAAGTTATAAAGCTTTGATGATTTTGCCAGATTTTAAAAGTAATAAGTACTTTAAACGGAAGATATTACCTAGGTATGTGTTGCTAGGTAGAGTTTGAAAAAATAATTTTAATACGTATTTATTTGATCATTTATCTAATAATCCAGTAACTGGATTGTCACAATTACCCATTCATCGACAAGGTGCGTATTAAAACTATGTAATTAAACTTCCGTTTTGTAATTTTAAACTACTAAAACAAAATAATGGTTTTCAATACAAACCGTATTATGAATGTAAGTTTAATACCATCACGTAGTTTATGGTGCGCGCACGCCGATCGAGCATTTGTCACAACGCGCGAAACTCCCGCTGGGGGGCGCCTTGTTTATGGACTACACGTTTGATTTATACAATTTATCACTTATAATTTTGCAATATATTTATCATGGTTTTAATAAAACCTCCACCGATCACACTGCCCGGGCCGTTTCAAGGTGAAGTTATGTGGCCTTTGCTTGGACCCAATTTATAAACAGTACAAAAAAGCAACTGTCAAATTATTTTTTTCGCGCCAAATTAAATTTGAGGTTATGGTTTATTTTTTAAAGTTTAGCAAATGATAAAATACTCTTTTATTAGTATCTTTCAATTATTATTTCATTTAATAAATACTAATAATGTAGTAGGAATCGTCGATGATAATGGTTGGTTTTAAAACATCAAGGAGACATTACCACACCCAAAGCGAGCTTATCTCAAAACAAGCTCGTTTAAAATGTTTTAAATGCACGTGCTCTATTAGATTCGCCTTCAACCTTTTAAAGTGGCAGTAGGTTATGGGTGTGTTTGGAGAAAAAAAAAAGTTTTTTTATTTTACTGGCAACTCAAACGATTAGCCAAGTGAGCCATCGAGCTGGTATTCGAGTGTTTGGGATATTTATTCTGTCTAGACGCGTTATCGGCTGAATGTTTTCGATACGTTTATCATAGGAATGTTTTATACACTCGAAATCGTCGAGTTTCAAAACATGTGTCTCAAAAGTTTATGCAGGGTATATTGGCAATTTTTGTACTTTTGAGGTTCATCTTAAATATTTTTAAGCCTGTTATTTGTACGTCATCTGAAGTAGGTAATTATTATTGCAAGCACAATGTATCGGAACAAACAAAAAATACTATTTATATAATAATAAATGCTTATGTAAGCATTTACTTGTTATTTTTATGTATAAAGTTACCTTTTATAAAACTGTACACCTACAAGTTTGCTAAATAGGTACAATAAATGATTTAAATATGTTATTTAGGTGTATATCTACAATAATATAATATTTACGGACACGGAAAAATTTTAGTGCTTTTGTAATCAGCCATGTTTTCAGCCAATTGAGTTAATTTAAATGTGTAACGAATTTTAATAAGCGTCACACGTGGAATGTGTTTAGCAATGGGTAATATTACTTAAAAACCAATATAATATAAGCAATGTTTCTTTGAAAAATAACCAAAATGCCTTGAACTTAGTTATAGATTTTCTAAGTACACATACTTTTACTTACAACATCCATAAACCAATGAAACTAACAAACAAATTAGTTAAACATTAAAAAACATTCGAGACTTCCGATCCTAATTAAGGTGTGTTCAAGTCGTTATATTTCTTTATATTTAGATGCGGCTATTATCGTTAAATAGCCGATTTGTCGTCGCAATTAGCCTTAAAATGGTCAGTTCATAAATCAGTACGATTATGTCTATCAATGACGTGTGATTGTTATGTCTGGAACACACTCGTGCATAATATTAAAAAAATTAAATACGAGTACATTTTGGCATAGAAATTATAATACTTATATGATTTTTTTTTAAAATTCAGTCTACTAACACATCATCATCACATCATTATCATCTTCCTGCCCATTTCCCAATCACTTGGGGTCGGCGGAGTATATCTTTTGTAGGTACTGCTGATAGGCTTTAGCAAAAGTTTTCCTGCCTGACATCAACTCTCCATGGGAATTAATTTTATTAATTAAAATTAGGAATTGATCTTTACTAAAACATGTGATATGCAAAGGCGAAAGTACGTTTGTTGGCTTATCCTTCTTAAGAGCATGAGATAGGCTATTACCTATTAACCGTTTAATCCCGTCCCGTCCGTTAATCAACATCAATCCTGTAGGATTGTAATCTGTTGCAAAAATGATCTAGAGACGCACCTAAGCTAAGTATTTAGGTTTAGGCGCTTCTAATTTTACATTGGTAAATAGTATCTACTATTATATCGTTTATTCGACTTATAAATATTTTTATTGTACAAAGAATCCAATAATATCTTTTCAAAAACAATCGTGCAGCATGTGTATACCCATCTTTTTGATCGTCTAATTCGTGCACTAATTTTGTTAGACTTCAAATCTTTTTAAGCGATAGTGATTGGTCACCGATTGTGAATGTCATTTGCTTTGTATAATAATGTCATTTAGATGAGAATAACTAATTGCTTTTGAAATATGTTATTGTTATGTTATCTGTGGACGTTTGATACAGATAATGCTCTCCAACTTGAATGAGTCAATAGAACTTGATTTGTCGAAGCTTTAAAATTTATTTTTCTCTTTTTATATGATATAAAAATTTGTTTTTTAAATTCGGAAATATTTATATTTCCTTATATGGTTTTTATATTTTAATTTTTTTTCTGGGACATTCTGATAACAACTTATTTAACCCTAAAAAAAGTTATAATTACATTATCTCTATCTGTCTGAGGACACTTTTACCTTTCTTTATTTTTAAACACATTATATACTGAATAAATTATAATTTCTTTCTTAGATTTACGCGAATATTTGACATTTTAAATAAAACTATCTTTTCGGATTTTGTCGCGGATTTATTTGGATTTTTGTTTCCCCGGGAAACAAAAATCTAAATAAATCCGCGACAAAATCCGAAAAGATAGTTTTATTTAAAATTATAATTTATAATAGGTTTAAAGTATTTCTGGTAGTAGGACTTACATCAAATTTTAAGCATTTTTATTTGAAGCTGGCAATACAATGCAAATTGTGGCGTATAATTAATAGGAAATCTTATGTTAATTCAGAAAGAAAAGATTACGATGAAAAATTATAGTAGATGTATATATATAACTTGTTTCTGCATGCGTCTGTCTGCGTATTGCGTTTTATCGCGACGCCGACGCACCCCAGCTGATTGGCTATTTTTGGATGCAATGCACGGGGGGCTGTTGCGTATTGATACTCCACGTGCTATCGCGTTGTCCATAAATTGATATAAAAATTATATTAAAAATACATAATATGTTTGGCGTTATTTGTTAAATTCTACTCGACTATGGTTTCCAGTACAAGAGGAGCATATTATAATCATATTGAGGTTTTAAAAGAGCGTGCTACTGTCCACCGACCAATCGTCACGAATTCCTACGTTCTTTCTGTTAAACTTGTAAAAGAAATATCTAACATAATTATTACAAGTTTACTATTATATGTACACAGTATATGTTTATGTATGTTTTAAGAAGTACTCATAGTTATATGATTTGCAAGTCTGTTCATTTTTGGTATTCCGATGATTTAAATATGTAATAAGGTTTATTACAAAATATGTACACAGATAGTACAATCATGTTATCTCGCAATAACGACATGTCGATATGTTTGTCGATCGCAAATACAGCACAAATAATTTTATTACCTCCACGCGTTCTAAACTTATCCGCCACCTACACGTTCAAACATTGTAATTCCCTTTTATGATTATTTCTATAAAGAACGATAAATATGTTATATTTGTTGCTTCTAGCAAAATAAAGAGTACCAAAGGTATATTGTGTACAATTTATATTAAGCTATACGTGGCGTTTATTATTTAACTAATATTTGCTTGGAATTTCTATGAGAATTCGTTCAATGAATATTAGGTATATTTTTATATAATATCTCGGGTTCGTGCCTAGCTTGCTTCCCAATGCAAACCTTCATCCTCATTTTCACCCCCTTAAGGGATTATTTCCGCGATTAAAGGTGTCCTATGTCCTTTCCAGGGTCTCAAACTATCTTCTTACCAAATTTCATCTAAATCGGTTCAGTACATCCAGAGATTACCCCCTACAACGTCACAAACTCACAAAATTTACTTCTTTATAATATTAGTATAGATTTGATCCTACTATATAATCAGGTATATAAAATTTTTAAAACTGAGTTTACACATACCTATGGTCTATATTCTGAATCATAAATCTCAAATCCAAATTCTGCTCAAGAACAAAACAGGGTAAAGGGAATAACTTCATCGTACAAAACGAAAAGTCACTTTGTATTTATCACACTACAATTATAAATGCGAAAACTTATTCTTATATTTACTCTTGTAAATAAGATACCTACCTTATATTTATAAGTATAAGTTACGCTAAAAGGCTGGACGAATTTGGATGAAATTTTATGCACAGACTATGAGTTAAAGAAACACAGAACAGACCTATGTGGTCTATGTTTTTTCAGGTCATATTAGTACCTAATAAGATTTGCCAAAAGGTCGCATTACTTGTACCTATAATATGTAATATTATAAATACAAAAGGCATTCAAGGACGCACGCGAGCGAAGCAAGTGTCGATCGTCATCATACTATACTTAGTACCTAGCTTTTATTTTACCTTACAGAATTATTTCAAATAGTATTTTATGTTTTTACACAAATTGTTTCAAAATAGACAGAATTTTAAACAAACCGACAGTTTTTTTATTAATACTTTGCTTAATATGTAGTTATAATATAAAAAAAAACAATGTCACATAAAATTATTCCGCAGCAAATATGTAATTATCTTTACATGATTTAACTATTCACAACAAAATCATTAAGATAACCAAGTAAATAAATTACAATATGATGGTATGAAAAAAGTATTTATAATGTAAGTATTCGTTTTCAATGTCGCTATGACATTCAATAGAATTTTAATTTCAATAGAAATACGAATATAATAAAATAAAATTTAATACGTAAGCATTATAATAAAATAATATTAATTTTTTTTTTTAAATCAAGCTTTTATATCATACTAGCATTGCCCGCGGCTCCGCCCGCGTTTAGATGACCAAAAACCAAATTCTTAGATTTTACATATTAGTATACTCTTACAATACAGTTTTTGTATTTTTCTCAGAAATGAAATATTTTCCCGCTGTAAAAAGTATCCTATATGTTGACCCGAATAACCAGCTATCACAATACCAAATTTAGTCAAAATCCCTCCAGTGGTTTTTCTGTGATGAGGTAACAGACAAACAGAGAAAATTCTAAAAACTATAGATTCGGCCTCTGTATCTATAATAATGTTTATTTCAATAAGATTCCCCACAAAATATCTAATGTACAGATTCGGCTTAGTTACAATTTTACTACATGTATAGGTAGATAAATTGCGTAATAAATGAGTTTGTTTTAATTTAAAGTTATTTTTTAAGTATTTATTCGTATTCTTCTCATAAGTATTTATTCGTATTCTTCTCAGCAAATCCTTTCGTTTGATGTCCATAACATGGGAATGCATAAAAAAACATAGTCCGCCATCTTAGATTTAGAAGAAATCACTTATCTAACCATGTATTGTCATCTAAACTAAACGTGTATGCAAAATTTCAGCTCAATCGGTTGAGGATAACTGCTTTAAAATTCAGTTGCAAGATTTGACCCGAACAAATATACATACAAACATTGCAAGTTAAGTAAAAGCTTGTAAAAAATAACTTTGGTGTAATTATTGAAAATATTACATAATAATAATAATAATAAAATATACAAAAACAACTCTGAAAACATACATATTATACAGCTAGGTATAACCTAAAAATGTGTGTTTGTTTGAACGCGTGAATATCTGTAACTCCAATTCAAAATTGAAAACCTCTTATTGCAATTCAAAGCCTATTTTTGAGGAAGGCAGAAATGGATGGTAAAAGCTAGTAAAAGATAATACTGACTTTGAATGGTTTAACATTATTATTTTAAACTGTTACATTTGAAAAATAAATTACCCAATACTAAAAGATAAATATAAAGCTACCCCCATACTTGAGAGTTGTAGAATTTTCAAAATGGCCACTAATTCGATATCTCGCCATATGTATCGACTCAACGCACATTAACGTCTCGGGTGACCCGCCGTCACTCCTGCAACGATGCACTCTATGCAACTCCTATAAATAAATATGTAATTGAATATCGGATTTGCTGATTTATTATTGCAATGAAATTATCATTATGGTTTGAATGATTCGTTAGAATAATAATATCAAGAAAAGTTAAGGGTACAATTTCTACAGTCCATGGGATGTTAGCTAAATACTGTGGATAGACTGTAACATATCGTTTTATCTAACATTTAAGGATTTTTATTCTAAATTTTGTTATATTAACTTGTGCTTAAATTACCTGTAACAATCTTCACCATAGAAAATCGAACCTAAAGCTATTACATGTACAATGTAACTTTAGATTTGCTATATATTAATGCAAAAGAACGCAGATAATAAAAGTGAACTTTGATCAATGATCATATCATATTAAACTAATTTAAATTAATACTTTCTTATAATAAATACCTCAATATTGAGTCACTACTCTTTATTTTTAATAAGTATATTGCATGTGCAACGCAATTTATACACACGTTGTCATAAAAACCGTAGTATATTTTAGTTTCATATTACAAGAGGGCCACGCGTAAGGATTAGATCAGGGATGGTCCAAGGGAGGCTTGAAATAGCCTCGCACGGGCTCGGGGAGCATCTGCTGCGTATAAATAGAACCCTCAGTAGTATCAAGGACATGGGTGTTTATGTCATCATTGGACGACGGTGAATTGTTGTGCAATTTGCTTTTTGTAAGGTGTTTTGTTAGTTATGAGTATTTCTCATATTTTATGTAACTTTGAATATTTGCGAATTAAGAAATGAAAGTAATAAGATTTAATTTGAGTTACACGCTAAAATTTCATTACATTTCGACCAAATTCGTAGTAGATTTTGCGGTGTTAGGAACAAGAAATCATATACATATATGTAAATAATAACTTCCTCTAGCCCTTATTTAATAAAACCAACATGGGTAGCAGTTTTTGTCCCAAACATTCCTATAAAATGTTTATCGCCGAAGCGCCTTGGATGCACATGTGACTCTTCAGTGGAGATTATTCTAAAATTTCCAGATTGCCACCCGGGCAAAAAATAAATAAATCCACTCGCACAAAAAATGACCCAATCCTTGAGATTACGTCCCCTTGAAATACAGCGTTACAGCTATTTATCGTCATAGACAAGGAAAGTATTTAAAAAATATAATGTATTACATGAATTTTGTACTTTTGTAATACATACTAGCGAATCATCCTTGCTCCGCTCAGGTTCGTCTCTAGGTACATTTTACGATTAGTCTAACTAGATTTCTCAGAGATGAGATATTTTCCCGCAGTAAAAAGTATATTATATGTTGACCCGGATAACCAGTTATCATCATACCAAATTTCATCAAAATCTGCCCAGTGGTTTTCTCGTGATGCGGTAACAGACAGACAGACAGACAAAAATTCTAAAAACTATAGATTCGGACTCTGTATCGAAAATAATGTCTATTTCAATTAGATTTTCCAAAAAATATTTAATGTACAGATTCGATTTAGTTACAATTTGATTATATGTATAGATTTTATTACGTATAGATTTAAATAAAAGCTTTAATTATAATACTTTCTTATAATACTTTCTTATTTAATAGCTATAATTATTTTAAAGCGAATATGGTTTGCGCAAGGGCGGGGGTGGCAGACGCCAACCCGCGGGTTATCATTTCCTGTTCTCATTTTAAATTTACAACACATCGTTTTTTGCTTAAGGCGGGGGCTGAAGTTTTATTATTACACGTATCTGAATATTTCATGCCAGGGCGGAACGATGGTTGCGTCGTTAAATGACGCCATTTGATAATTTTAGATACTTGTGATTTTATCAATATTACTTTAAGCTTGGTAATTAAAGAACTTTATTTAAGGAATATTTTATACAATAAATATTTACCTGACTAGCGATACCTTATAACGGTTAGTAAGGAATACAATGATGTAGACTATATAAAACTCCCAGACGGCTTTATTTTTTCCGATACCTCCAACAAATATCGTTATGTTTTAGCTAATGTACACAAAAACTTAACAAATTATATACAAAAACCTTCCTCGAGAATCACTCTATCCATTGGTGAAAACAGATTGAAAATCGGTGCAGTAGTTTTTGAGTTTATCGCGAACAGACAGACAGACGAGGTGGAGGACTTTGTTTCATAATATGTAGTGATATACTTTTGATGGACAAAAAGGTTAAGTATATCGTTAAGTGAAAATCTGTTGGAAGAGCAAGCAACCTATATGTAAGCAAGGGACTGCCTTAAACGATGTAAATAAATCTTAACTTCAAGTTTATTATTTCATTTTTTCATATATTTCTTTAGTAGTTTTTATTAAAAAGTTATAAAAACTAAAATTAACAGTATTTTTCCATCAAGTACCAACCCTCGCAATGAAGTTACATAAAGCTGTGTGTACACACATTGGCACGGCAGCGATTCGCTTGATAGAGTGCTGTTACAATTTTATTTATTCTACTTTTATACACATAATTGTTTATTAGCTGGAGTCAGGCGGCAGTCTTTGTTAGCGCGACATTGTTTTTATTGCTGCCATTCGACATACATCCAACTCAATAGTTTCCAAGACCAATGCTTTGTAATAAAATGATTTAATTTTGTCATTTAAAGGTTTATTATTTCTTTAAGGTAATATGTGTAGAAGATATGTTATTTAACAGACTAGGTAATATATTATAATTACTGATATAATCATTAAATATTGCTAATAGATCAATTATATTATTTATTTATGTTTGATTATATAAATGATTGTGTGGTTCCGTTACGATGTGTCCACATTAAAAAGGTCTAGAAAATTTTAATTTGATTCAATCTTAATAAAAATAAAAAGTTATATGTTTTTATGTCCATACTTTTGTAATTTCAGTACTTTTAAAATGCTTAATATAATACGTGTTTAGGAAAGAACGTGTATGATATGTCTATTTGATAAATTTAAATCGTTTATAAGAAATAAAGCCTTAAAAAAGTTAAAATGCTTTCTGCGAAACTAAACTCAATATGGCTTTTCGTGAAATTGATAATACAAGGAATACTACAATATGGTACTCGTATAGTGACAGTTAAGAGTTTATACACAGAATCCTAACATTTCCACTCAAAACAATCAATTCCTTTGATCGGGGCTTAATTACGAGTTTCTTGGAAATCACTTAATGAGCTTAACGTAAACCACAAACGTACTACCGATCTCTAATTTTGAGAGCAAACAAATAGAATTGTTATTGTAGATATATTATTTGTATACCTAGATATTATAATTATCATGTAATAAATTATGTTAACGAATTATAAACATACCCACGTTTAACTGTCATGTGCTTTAATGAACATAATTCATTTGCAATTATTATTATAATAAGTTAGTATGAATTATGTTTTTTTAATTATTTAAATAAAGAACTATTTTCAGGCGACGCCATATTTGTGTGGAAAAGTCAAAATCGCAACACAAGCCACAAGTATATTATTTTTTTGATGTTACATCTTATTTCATTTATATTCGTTATTTTAAAGACTAGAATCATTTAATATGTCAAAAATTTTCATAAATATAAGTCCTACCTCGCTTCTCTAGGTAGGTTTCATATTTTTTGAGCGAAACCCTAATTGTTTTTTCTAAAACAAAAGTAGCCAAGTTTCTCCTTATAACATCAGCTATCCAGCCTGTGTAAGTCCCTTTAATATAAGTCCAGAGGTTTCGGAGATTAGCTGGAACAAACAGACAGACAAAAATTAAAAAAATGTGTTTTTCTTATAAGTACCTACCGTATATTATTTCATAGGCATATAGTAAAAAGCTGTTATTTTGATTACAGACAGACACTTTAATTTTATTTATCTGTGTAAGTAGATAACTATGTATATTATTTTATATAGGTATTTGTTAAAAATATAATTTATACATATAATATAGAGCAACTTTGCGAAATATGTATGTACATGAATTATTTTTAAAAACCAATGACTGTAACATATTTTGTACATAATATAAACCACTAAACAATAGTTATTAAAAGTGTTGTCTTTATGTCTGTGTGTGTTTCACGCAAAAAATACTGAACCGATTTTAACTACATTTTGTGTAGTGATAATTTAAATAAATAAATACGTTGGGACATTAACACACAGCACCATCTAGTTCCATGATAAGCTACGAGGCTTGTGTTATGGATATCATATAGTTGATACACTACACATATATAACTTTAAATACATACATATAATAAATATAAACACCCATGACTGGAGTCGATTATTACTCGAGTCAACGTTTAGTATATGTAGGTACCTCTTACTACAGGAAAAGCTTTCTTTTCCACGGGAAAACACAATAACTGGTTCGAATCATCCTTAGAAATTTTAGGCTGCCTAACCTGATGCGGGCTAAACATTAGGTTTAACAAGATTTAACTTAAAAAAGCTTACAGAAAAATCCGTTATATCAAGCATGAGTCTATCTACTGAAGTACACTTGCAAAAATTATTTATATTTAAAACATACCTAGGGACGTAATTAATATCTATTAAAATAATTTGTTATCTGTGTAACTAATTTATTAAGAAAAAAATACTGCTGGATTATTAAAATTAGAAAGCGCTGTAAAGCGCCTTAGCACTACGTGCTTCCCCATACGTCACAGCTAGATTTGTTTGGACAGCGGCGGCACAAAGCACGGCCTGCAACGTTTCCTCTTTACGACCTGCCCAACTGTAACACTTTGTATCACTATTGTTTTATCAATTTCAATAATTTATCTCCGCCCGAGAACGGAACGCGTCTGTCCACACATAAAATATCGTCAGATTCTTGATTTTCCGGTGTAAACAGCGCTTATGATTACTTTATTTTTAAATCGTGGTTTAAATATGACATTAATTACCTATTAATTATGGAATCGTTATAAATTATCGTAATCTGTAAGTCTTATTTTGTTTAAAATTGGTATTATTGTTCATTAGATGTCCAGTGTCCACTTTGCTATATGCAAGGTAGAGAGAGGTAGATAAAATATAACTGTATCAATAATAAAAAATCGATTATGATATACGTAGATTCGCTATAGTATATGGGCTGTCTACTTGACATTAACGGAAATTACCCACAAATCCGTAATGAAAAAGCGCTAACTTAAAAAGTTTAAGTTAAAAAAATATTTTTCTGTTTATATTTTTACTGAAAACAGATTCGTAATTTATTTTTTCTTATTCGATATTACAATAGTTTAAATTGGAATCGTGCGAAATTGCTCCTATTAAAGTTAATCATTAAACTTGATATTGCAATCAATCACTCGATCGGAATGAAACGTAATAAAACGCGCGCCACCTAGCGGGAGGGCGTGGCGTGGTAATGAAGCCAGTCCATTAACTCTTTACTAGCAGTTTATAGGTGTTTTACACGCTGCTTTAATTATTATTGTGAAATGTATTCTACTATCGCACCAGGACTATCTCTTATATCTTTTCTATAACGCATCCAATTTATTAACTTTTCTGTTGACGACGTAAGGAACTTTTTTTTCTTTTTCTTTTTTTTTTGACATTAACACACAACACCATCTAGTTCCATGGTAAGCTACGAGGCTTGTGTTATGGATAGCAGATAGTTGATACACTACACATATATAACTTTAAATACATACATATTATAAATATAAACACCCATGACTGGAGTACAAACATTCCTGCTTATCACACAATTGAATGCCCCCAGCGGGATTGGAACCCGCAACCGCTGGCATAGCAAGTAGGGTCTCTACACACTGAGCCAAACGTGTCATGCATAACTAACTTTCAATAAAGATTATTACAATGATAATGGAAAAATAAAAAAATAAAATAATTGTCACTATCAATCTAGTTTAAAGCCTTGTAATAAGGAAATATTGTCGACTCAATTATTTTTATTATTTATTATATACTTACCAGCTGCATTACACACTAATTATGCTGTAGATAATGGTTTGATTCCTATATAGTAGCCTATATTTTTATTTATATTTTCTATTCTTAAAACGAATATATTATAATACGGACATATTTATCCCGCTTCATACATTAGAGTCTGTCATACATGATACAACTAAGGACCCGATCAAAACGCTTTCATTTAATTGGTTAAAGTTTTCACTTTATTAATACAACTAGCGGTACGTTTTAAATAGATATAAATAGTTATTAGCCAGTGTTATTAGCCATATAAATATTTTTTTTCGTTAATTTTTCTGACGTTTTAATACTTAGGTATTAACCTATTCCGGAATGAGAGAAATCCAAAAATTCAAATATCATAAAAATTGGTCCAGCCGTTCTTGAGTCTTGTATACGGGAACGCAGTCGAACGGGCTAAAAAGTATCCTATGTCCGTCTCCTGGTTCTAAGCTACCTCCCCACCAAGTTTCAGCCAAATCGGTTCAGCCGTTCTTGAATTATAAATAGTGTAACTAACACGACTTTCTTTTATATATATAGATTTTATATTAACTTCACCTGTACTATCTAAGTAACGGAATCTTTGAACGCGATATTCACCAACTTCAAAACTTCAGATTGAACTGAAACTTTGGAAATTTAACAAAAAAATAGTATAATTTATTAAAAAAATAGAATTTAAAAACTAAAAAAATATACTTGTTTATAGCAGATCAAACTAAAAAATGGAATAGCGCATTATAGATTAAAAAACTAAAAAACACGCTTTAATGATGAACGGAACTAAGTAAAAAAAAATTATTATAAGAATACAATGATTACCGAGAAAATTAATGTTATTGTGAAAAAGACACAGTGACTAAAGACAAAGTGAACATCCCACGTGTTTGGTATCAGTTCTTATAAATGTTCGATTGATAAGGTTTCTAAAAGTAGCGTTAGTATAAAAATATTGTACAAAGCACCCCATGCTTTTTCACAATAATACTAATTTTCTCCTTAAAGACTTTATTCTTATACTAAAAATTATTTTTTACTTTTTAGTTCGGTTCATTATTAAAGAGTGTTTTTTTTTACTAAAATTTATTTTATTTGCCTTTGTTACCTGAATTTCCGTGTACTTTACAAGAATTGTTGAACTGGTATAAATATCCCACTATAATATAAACAAATATACACAACAATTTGATGTTTACTTATTAGTACATTAATATATGAGTGAATTGGTAAAGAGAAAATCCAATAAATGCTTGCAATCCCACCCATGGTCTTATAAACCGTTTTTACTTAACTATTTATGGATATATGGCATGCGACAGCCTTGATATGATTGAATGAACCATATCGATTTTGAATCGTACATCTATATTTTTTATAAATTAAGATGTTAGAGAGGAGCTTGTATACAAATAATCATTGCCAATTTTACTCTTGAGTTTTAGGGCATAAAATATTTTAGTAATGTAATTGAAATGTCATAATTAATTAAAAAAAACCTCAAATGGTTAGTATAATATGACGTTTGAGGAACATATTTAGGAATTTAAATCGTATTAAGTTTATTTGTGTAAGTGGCCCTTAGTATTAATCAAAATTGGGTAAACGAATTTATTGCAAAATAGAAGCATGCAATTCTATTATAGGCAACTCACTATATTCACACGTTGCAAAATGAAGATGTCCAAATGAGTTGTACTATAATTAAAGGGGGGCTATTCCGGGGGCTATTGACTATTGGGTGTTAATTAAAATAGGACCGATAAATCTTCCATGTGAAAAGCAGAGTGTGTATAATAGACACGTAATTGTGGATGAGTTTTCAATTTAAGGGATCTCGTATGGGGTACAAGGAATTTGTTAGTTTCTAATATCATGATTATTGAATTAGTATGAACTGTTGGATGGCATATATTCAAAAATTGTATTTTATATCAAAAAATTGAGCTGAAATGTTATATACATATACCTATATGTTATATTATAGACCATTCTTACACTAACTTATACCTAGGTTTATTTTTAATCTAGTATTTTAGTGCAATGTGTATTCGAATGAAGATGAGTTTTCCCCTTTCAGTACCTATCTAAACACGCAAAACACAATCTGTTACTCAAGTCGCGAGACCCTAAGTGCCTAAGCGTGGGCATGTCGCTACTGGGTAATAAGATTAAATATTCATATATTAATATCACATCTCTTGGGGGCAGTTTTTTATTTTCTTAAGACATTTTAACTCAAAATTGTAGGTTTAGATTTGCGCTACCAATAATAATATTGTTTAAAAAGCTCATCTATACCTAACTACTTACTAGTTCCCGTGGCAACAAAAGAATTTGTTCGAATTTTAGAAATTTCCATGAAGCCACAGATAGCAAATCGTTAACTTTTATTGTTTTGGTACAAAAAATATTATCTATTATAATTATTTTCCATTTCACAATACAAAGTTAGGTAGATGGTAGAAAGGTTTTATTTTTATTAGGAGATTAAAATTCATTATCTACTAAATATGGTAGTAAAATAGGTGCTTTACATTGATTCATCTTCGTGAATCATACCATATAGGTATGAATTACTTAAGCATTGAAAGACCGGTGATCGGAAGATCGGTGTTGTTTAATGAATAATTACATTTTTATATTAATAAAATTAAAAGTTTTAATATTTGTTTTGGTGTTTAATAAAACATATATACATAGATATACACACACATACATTATAATATTATGTATATATATATATATATATATATATATATATATATATGTGTGTGTATATCTATGTTTCTTACTGATAGTCTCTTTGAGCTGATTTTTGTGATAACATTAATGAGACTGAATAATATTAATGTACATACATCAACAATTATGGCGAGTAAGAATGTTATACATAATCTAAATTGCTAATACTAACTGATATAAAAAAGTAGGTAATAACGGATTTTCGTACAGTTTTACCTATGGAAAAAAGACTTATCTAGGAAGGTATACACTAAGTATATTTTATGAAAAAGTTTCGAAAATATGCTTCTGCTTCGCCCCTTCTGAGAGTTTGCGTAGGTATTATTATAAATGGGATGAGCATCTAGGAATAGAGAGCGGGTCATTAAAATCTAAAAATATAAAACTATATTATAACTTCAATAATTTCTGGTTTTATTTATGCTAGTCTTAAACAAAAGAAAAATACTAATAACGTATGAAACTACGAAACAATGGAGATACCTGGAATATCCTAGAAATGCATTGTGAAAGATTTGTAAAGAGAGCAAAGTTTTATTAAAAAAAATCTTAAATAAAGTGTGGGAAAAGGCTTTAATTAATCCGGACGAAGCCGCGGGAAATTTGTAGTGAATAGTAAATTTATCTTTTTTTCAATTTTAAAGGTCTATATCATGAATAGATGAAATCAAAGAAAATGACTAAAGTTTAAATAAAACAATACAAATACATTCCAGATGTTTCTGAACAATATGGGACTTAACGATAGAAACGTCACGTCTAATTTCGTACAGATATCTATAAGAATGTTAATTACTAAGCTCTTTACTTTATATAGATAATGAGTAATGCTAGTTTAAAGTTATGCATATACGTGTAAAGTAATATTTTTATAGTTAAACTAGCATTGCCCGCGGCTCCGCCCGCGTTCATATGACCAAAAACCAAATTCTTAGGTTTTAAATATTAGTATACTCTAACAATGCAGTTTTTATATTTTTTTCTCGGAAATGATATATTTTCTCGCAGTAAAAATTATCCTGTATGTTGACCCGGATAACCAGCTATCACCATACCAAATTTCATCAAAATCCATTCAGTGGTTTTTCTGTGATGCGGTAACAGACAGACAGACAGACAAAAATTCTAAAAACTATAGATTCGGCCTCTGTATCGATAATAATTTCTATTTCAATAAGATTTTCCAAAAAATATTTAATGTACAGATTCGGCTTAGTAACAATTTTATTATATGTATAGACAAATGATTTATAAAACAGAACTGCATTAACGGCTATAAAAATTATGAAATACTAGCCACTCGCCTTCGCTTCGTTCGGGTTCGTTCCTAGGTCCGTTTTAACGGTAAGTTTGGATATCTCATGGGAACTGTACATTTTTCCGGTATAAAAAGTAACCTATGTGCTATTCCAGACTTTAATTTATCTCTGTACCTTCCTTCCAGATCTGTTTAGTCGTTCGGACGTAATTGAATAACAAACATCCATCCATTCAAATTTTCACATTTATAATATATATTAAATAATGGGATTTATGATTAAAATAGGTATTTATTGTATTCTAAAAATGTAAAATTTTATCTATTAAGCTATTCTGTACTTAATATGGATTTTAAACTCCGTACTCCTGCAAACGTAAATAAATACCATCAATAAACAAATTAGTCTTTCAAATAAATTACTATAAAACTGACCTATACATCTATATTAATGTTAAAATAAAAATAGCAAATATTGAACACTATTATTTGCAACTACAATTAATTTTTTGACAAAAAATTCCCAAGTCCATGAGTGAAACGCAATAAAAATTTCAATTCAATTATTCTGAAGATATTTAAATGTGGCGGCAATAAATATTCTTCTTATTTATTTAGTTATTTATACACATGTTAAGTAACTGTTGTAGTTGACCGTCCCATCCATTGTTTCAGCCAGGCAAATTCTCCGAAGCCTGCCTGCCTGCCTAATAATACGCTGTATCTATTCACTTCCTTTCCGATAATAAAAATATTCTTCGGCCCCATTGTTTGTATATTTCAAAAATAATATTTTAATCGCTATTTGAACGATCCCTTTTTGCTAAAATAGCTGTTTGAAACGATTCTATTGTAATTTTTATTACACTTAGATATTTTGGATACGTTTGTCGGATAGATGTCGTATTTTAGTTATTAGGGCATAAAAAAATTACCATAGAAAAAAATTAAGAATGTGTATTATTACCAAAGAGAAAAAATGCAATTAGGTACGAGTGAAAAATAATGACTGTTACTTATTCAGTTAAATATTTTAAAATAGCATACCTAAAGTTGATTTATATATCTTTTGAGTTTAACATTTTATTTTTATTAATTATACATGTAAAAAATTATTATTAAATTAAAAAAATCTATTACATGTATAAAGTTAAAACTTATTAATTTAACCGCGCCAATATCTACTTCGATTATTATATAATAACAACTACTATGTCAAACAAAATACACAATATACGGTAAAAAATTTTACAGCACGTTCTAGTTAACTTTCCAGAAATTCCGCCAATTTTGGGGATAGGATGACGACATCTATTTGTTCTTTTGAAATCTCTCGTCGGTAATTCCCGGGTACAAAACCTTTTTTTATCTTAGAATTAATAATTGTAATAATTTTTTGATGTGTTTTAGTTTTATATGATTTATTTGAACGCTTAACTTTTCGACATGTGCCAATAAAAGATTTTCTGGATAATATAATTGAATGGGATTGAATGAACCCTTTGATAATTTGGCAATGTCACAACTTGGACAAATCTACCCGTATTAATTCTACCGCCCGTATGGCCAGATTTGCCCACTTTACCCCATTATAAACATATCAATAACGAGATGATCGCCCCACGCTATTGCTCAATAGGCGGTTTTTAATTGAATATTCGGGAACAAATATTTTCTGCCAAAACTTAAATTTACTGCCACCCCTCTTAATGAGATAATATTATAGGTTCGTGAGATTTATCTGCCGAACCACTGGAAGACTGACAGGTTGTTATACCCTAGGTAAAAAGTACCTATTTTCTTAAATAATATATATTATTTTATCTATATTGCTAATAGTGTATAGAAAAAAATATCTGCAAGGATATCTATTACCAAATAATGCCCGCTTTTCAATCAGCAGACGTGACGCCTATGTATTACAATAAAAAAGGAAGAATACTCGGAATAACCTTGCATATTGTATCCACTCGATTGCTATTTATAATTACAACTTATAAGTAAAAAGCGTTTGTACGAACATCTTATCTACATAGGTTATTGAAATAAAAATATGAGTTTTATATCATAGCAATAAAGTTGAAAGTTGCGTAATTATTATGTAGATATATCGCTATCTTAGCAGGTAGGAATTTAAAATTTCGAGCGATCTCGTCTGGCGACAACCCCTGCGCTACCGATGTATGGGGTGGAGCGGGGCCGTCTAGCGCATAGTGTCGTCTCGCTCGCACTCGCCTCGTTCCCTTATCGCCGTCTCGCCTATTATTGTCATATCAAGATTCGAGCATTGTATTTTGTTTTCAATTTTCAATTTAGTTTATATCGGATGTTGGAACGGGCAGCACGTCTGGCGGATCGCCATCGCTTGTTACCCACGTGCTAGTGACGTGCTCGCGATAATTTTAATTATTCCGCGATTTTTTTTCTATCGAATCAGGAAAATCGGTGAAGTGTTATTAAATATTAGTAAACATTAGATGGAATTAATGGATTTCTTCAATAGTATTATGGGGGAGCAGCTCTCAAACTCCATGCATAACGAGCCTCCGAAGATGCCTAACTTTTTCGAAGTCGATAAAAAGAAGGTAGGTGTTGTTCTAAATAATCGATATTTTTTTTTGTTTACGTTTGTTCGATAAGTTATTTATAAATTCGATATAAGTTCGTCTCACTATAAATAATTTAAAAAATATATACCTATATTTTTTATCTATTGTTTATTTGTTTTCATAATTACTTTGATCTACTAATTGCAGATTAATAAATAATTATAATATTTATAACAAATGTGAACAATACGCTATTATATTTAATTACTAATTAGGTATATACATATGATTAATGATTTATTGCAATGTTATTCATACACCATTCTCTATTTATATAAGTTTATTTCTTAATTTGTAGCAAATACGGCTTTTAGGAACTGAAAGTTTTAGAAACTTGATAAATACTTCATTAACCTATATATTCGATAGATAAACTATATTTGCACTTTCATGTCACTTGTTATGACTTGAAGCCGTTCACAAGATATTGATTTGATAATTTAATTAATTTAAATGAAAGTCATTGTCAAATAGCCATTCTAAGCGCACAAAGCTGTAGACTTCTTCAAAATTTTGAGACGGATTCAAGATATTTAATAAATTATTAATTCATGGATTTATTCATAATTCATAAGATAAGTTATAACTTACAAAACTTAAAATAATATACTAATTTTCGAATGAAATAATAAAATAACCAGTAGATCGCTGATTATTTATTCATCTGCATAAATTAAAATTACTTAAGTTACATTTTTAATGAAAAACTATATTGTTTTCAATACTTAAATTAATAATTAACTAGAAGAAGCGAGCAAAAGATATAAGAATATTGAAAACCTCAATAAAATCTTGTCGATATGCTTAGGTATGGGACTTTTTATGTGAAATTTAATTATAGTCTTAATACGAAAAGATACTAAGTTAATATCGGAATAAAAGAATGGATTCCATATAAATTTGTATAATTTATGGGTGTTTTAATGGGCATTTAATCTTTTGTCATTATCGTGGAACAGGTTCTGATGATCCGATTAATATTAGAGCGAAATTAGTGAGTCGCATTTTCGTCGGTAGAAATAAATCGTTTTGATTTTATAGGCAGGTCATTTTTTTGGGTTACGTAGGCAATAATAAATAATAATTAGTTATCGAATAGTTTTAATCGATTACATTTTGATTGTTTCAAGCTATCGATTTACACCGATAGATAAATATAAAACTATGTATTTTATTTAAGATCATAGTATATTAAAAGTTAATAATTATTTATTAATATGACCAAGAAGCCATTTTCAAATTAAAAAAAGCTTTGAAATTGATTCCTTTTGATACGTCTGTACAATTATTCCATACTAGCTTTGCCCGCGGCTCCGCCCGCGTTCAAATGACCGAAAACCAAATTCTTAGGTTTTACATATTAGTATACTCTTACGTTGCAGTTTTTTCTCAAAAATGAGATATTTTCCCGCGGTAAAAAGTATCCTATATGTTGACCCGGATAACCAGCTATCACCATACTAAATTTCATCACAATCCCTCCAGTGGTATTTCTGTGATGCGGTCACAGACAGACAGACAAAAATTCTAAAAACTATAGATTATTCGGCTTCTGTATCGATAATAAAGTCCATTTCAATAAGATTTTTCAAAAAATATTTAATGTGCAGATTCGGCTTAGTTACAATTTTATTATATGTATAGATGATGTCTAGCGTCTACGACACAATACGTCCGATGATGCCAGGGGTGGTCAATACGAAGCCAGTTTAATTTTACGAGCCTCATTTTATTACGGGATAATGCGTGAAACGGATGATTTTATAACGAACCTATGTCGTAATGATCGGATTAAACCCCTTTTTATCCGTGTTGATTTATCTGTCGTCCACGCTTTGAATTTTTTATTGCAAACGGCATTATTAAGGAGATTAATAATTTACGATTGTCCAATAAAATGGAATATGAATTTTTTAACATCAATTCGGCCATCTCCATCGAAATAAGCAATTATAATGTGTTCCAAGTTATCTTTACGAACGATAAATATTTACTTTTACGACTTATAAGCAAGCCACCCTGATGTCTGAGCCTTTTGAGTATAAAAATTAGGTCTTATATATGAATTTGAATACCATAAGTTCACTTTATAAGAAGCTTAGGAAAACTTTAAGTACAAGCTCAGATTTGTTTTTCTTCAAATGCAAGATACATTTTCAGCGGCTTTTTATATTTAATAAGCTTTATTGTTTTGAACCTACTTATAATTTAATAACATCGGCCGAATTAATGATGATGCCAGAAAATGCATGGAACTCTTTAATGGTTATACTAGTAAAACCTGCGTGTGTATAAACCCATACAGTTTTTAGTTTTATAAAAACAACTAGCATTCTGCATTGCCCGCGGCTCCGTCCGCGTTCAAATGATCAAAAACCAAATTCTTAGGTTTTACTTACATGTTAGTATACTCTTTCTTACACTGCAGTTTTTGTATTTTTTCTCAGAAATGAGATATTTTCCCAGGGTAAAAAGTATCCTATATGTCGACCCGGAAAACCAGCTATCACCATACCAAATTTTATCAAAATCCCTCCAGTGGTTATTCTGTGATGCGGTAACAGAAAGACAGATAGAGAAACAGAAAGACAAAAAATTCTAAAAACTATAAATTCGGCCTCTGTATCGATAAATGTCTATTTCAATAAGATTTTCCAAAAAATATCTAATGTACAGATTCGGCTTAGTTATAATTTTATTATATGTATAGATAACATTGAAGGAAATTAAAAGGTACCGATTTCATAGAAACTGAGATAAATAAACATTATATTATGTCGTAACTTAGTTCGGCAAAATAACTTTTACTTGCACTCTTCGATCAACACTTCTGTTAATAGAAGCTTGCACAGCCTTAGGTGCCGACACCTGTTTGGACAAGATTTCGATTCCCAAGTAATTAAATTGATCACCTTCTTTTTAAATTAACCTACAATAAAACGCTAATCCATTATTACCTATTTTTTTTAACGTTGGGAAATGCATTTACGCACGAGGTGTGGGACTCACCGGCAAAGCCAGTACTACCCACTTAAACCCAACAGAACCTTCCCCCGTCTTAATGGGGCGTCGCAGGATCGCTTACGCATTCAACTTCGACGCCCCGACGGCAGGTCTGCCGAAGCAGACCACAACAACCACGGGGTTGCTCCACAGTCCACTCTGCTATCAGAGAAGTACCAGGAGCAACCCGCATGGTACACTGCCCTCCGAAGAGGGCCACCTCCTACCGCCCACCGAAGTGGGCCACCTCCCTGTGCGTTTCTTGGCTTCGCGCCCGGTTGGGTTGCCGGGCACTACTGAGCCCCCCCACCACGACAAGGTGAACGCACGTTGGGGGGGAATCCATTATTACCTTGCTTTTTAACATAAACCTATATTGTACTAGCTTTGCCCGCGACTTCGCTCGCGTTCAGTTGACCAAAAACCAATTTCTTAGGTTTTACATATTAGTATACTCTTACATTGCAGTTTTTGTATTTTTTCTTAGAAATGAGATATTTTCCCGCGGTAAAAAGTATACTATACCCGGATAACCAGCTATCATCATATCAAATTTCATCAAAATCTCGCCAGTAGTTTTTCTGTGATGTGGTAACAGACAGACAGACAGACAAAAATTCTAATAACTAAAGATTCGGCCTCTGTATCGATAATAATGTTTATTTCAATTAGATTTGCCAACAAATATTTAATGTACAGATTCGGCTTAGTTACAATTTTGTTATAATGTGTATAGATAACGATTTTCGGAAATAGTTTTAATGATAGGTAGGTACTCTTCATTTGGATTGGTAATCAATTTGTATTGCAAATATTGCTACGGCATCTTTGTGTACGTAGGATTATAGGCTGGCTAAGAAATTAGCATGTTGCCTCGGTGTGGTCATCTCGCGAACGTGAATTGCATAGAGTAGAAACTGCATTATAGCAGACTAATTGTGTTTTGGCCTGTGAAATAAATTTAACTTAGTATTACGATAAAATCACTTTTGTATAAAGTTTATGTTATTATAATATGTTGTTTGTAAATTAATTTAATTTGATTTTGAGCTACAGAGATTTAGAGACATCGAAATATTGAGAGGCATGTGTTTGTTTGCCTTAACGTGTGAATATTTTTTTTTGATTATTTTACATTTACTATAGATATGTTTGTCTGGGCATAGTCAAAATAAGTAAATGTAAAGGAGAAATTATACTTGTTATATTAAGAATATATATTTTGTATGTTTTGCAATTTTGACCGATATTATGATTGATATAAATACATAGATTATAGAATGACATTTCCTAACAAATATCTGTTCAAAAAGTGGCGTCGATATGTGACGTTAAGTAAAACTAAAGAATAAAATTAAAAAATCGAAAGTTTTAACTATCTAAGCCTAAATTCGAACTTACGCACACCACATAAAGATCTTTTTTAAACGAACGTTTTAATTTTGTCATCCGAAAAGCAATGAACAAAAGAGATTTGAAAAAAGCGCATAATTACGAACTGTGCGCTTCTTCTTAAGGACACTTTTGAGACACTAATTGCGTATCTTGAGTTTTTATATATCAATGGATATTTTGACATATAGGTAAATTTTGCTATATATATATATATATATATATAATTATGTTACATTATATAAATTTATACCAACTTTCTTTACTCTCCTCGTTGCTCTATGGCACACACATCTGCATTGCTTATGCACGACGGGTGATTGACCGCGCATTTGTTACACCTGCAAATAACGCAAACCACTCGTATAAATGCAAGTTTGCGAGTGTGCGTTCATTAGACCTCTTAGAATCTTAGACATGCCATCTTATTTATACATAGAGTTGACTATGTACATCTTTTCACGTATTGTAATTTATACGTATATAATAGTTTTGGAAATATGTATACCTAAATGTTAATAAATTTCATCATAATATACTATATAGGTAATATATATCTTGTGTATATACACCTTCTAGTTATTAGTAGTTTCTTACATATTTATTTTATCTTCTAAGAAATTGTTATCTTTTTAATTATTTATCATCGTTATGATAGACAGAATTATGGAATTGACAAAAACTAATAATATTTGCGTAAAATATGTTAGACAAATTTCTTTGGTTAAATACGTGTAAATCGTAAAGATGAAACGGTTACTCAATAATGATAAAAATAACCTGAGTGATGTCCGTCTTCTTGTCAAAATAAACCAGCGTGCCAACTTTTATTAACACAGATAAAAAAGAAAGTTTAATAAATTATTCAATTATTATTATTATCTGTGAATGTAAAATATTAAATTTTCAATATATTACGGCAGTTTATTTACCTAGTTGTTAATATTGGTTTCTCTACGTCTTTCTCTGACGACGTCATCGTTGATTAGTATTTATCTACTAATAACAAGTAACTCTGTCTGTCTGTCTGTCTATCTATTACTTTTTGACGCCTAATTCGCTAAATCGATTTAAATGAAATTTGCTATGGACATTGTTTGAGACCCTGAGAAGGACATAAAATAGTTTTTGTCCCGAAAATCATCCCTTAAGGGAATGAAAAGGGGGACGGGGAGAGGGGGTGGAAGATTGTACGGGGTGTATCAATCATTTTTAAGTAAGGAATATATGTAAAACCCATCACACCCATGTACAAATATATATAATATATAGTCGATTTCATACTAACCGTTCTTTAATACTCATACATACCCAAATGACTTCATTCTATGAATGAAAGTTCGTACAGGCACTAGTGTGCACATCGCAGGCACTCGCTAATAGTCTCAACATGCGTTGACCAGCGCAGTGTCATCGTTTTATTTTCAACACGTTTTATTTAAGCTATGAGAAAAAGTCACTTATACTTTTATAATTTCGCTCTCTTCGACTCGACTCAACTTCGCTGCGCTCGGGTTCGTCCCTAGGTCCGTTTTAAATTAAAATGGATATAGTACGTTATCCTTAAGACACAGACATATGCCATCGCGGACTTTTCTGGACCTATATAAGATACACAATTCCACCATACATTATTTTGTTATATCTCAAAGGGTTTAGGCAGCGTTTTCGTTGAAAGCTCCCAGACGGCTTATTTTTTCCCAACACCTCTAACAAATATCGTTATATTTTAGCCAATGTATAAAAAAACTTAACAAATTATATACTAAAACCTTACTCGAGAACCTCTCGATCCATTGGTGAAAACAGCATGAAAATCGGTACTGTAGTTTTTGAGTTTATCGCGAACATACAGACAGACGCAGCGGAGGACTTTGTTTTATAATATTTAGCGATTAGTTACTATTGCACTATTACCATTTTTTTCGTACAAAAAGTAGGGCGTCTCATCAAAACAAGGCTTATTTAAAAAAAAATACTTAGGTAGGTATCTCTGAATTTTGAGTGTAATCCCATAAATATTATAAATGCGTAAGTTTGAATGGCTGAATGTTTGTTCCTTAATCACACCATAACGGCTGAAAGGATCTAAATGAAATTTGGCACAGAGATAGATTATAGTCAGGAATATATATAGGTTACTCTTTATCCGGGAAAAATGAACTGTTCCCGTGGGATATCCATACTTATCGTTAAAATATATCTCGGGACGAAACCGAACGAAGCGAAGTTGAGTTGCCAGTACTATTTTAAAGCTTCTAATATTATATACCTATGTTATTTCTATAAAGAAAACTAATTCATAACAATCAAAGGAATCTTTGGAAAAAGGAAGATAATTTAGGATAAGATAAGGATAATCTCACTATTTTGCGGAAACACTTTAAGTTTGTAGTTCGCAATTTATCGCTCAAACTGATTCGAATGAGCTCTCGCAAGCTCAATGAAAGCTCTTCATTATAGATATCTACACACATACCTATAACATTTTTTAATTGCATGTTTTGAACTGAACTGGTATTTTTTTTAATGTGACATAAGCTTGTAAAAACAACAAAAAAAATTAGCTATCAGGTATACTAACCTACCTACTGGGGAATGTAATCTTGCGAGATCTTGAGTGTTTTTTTACTGAAAACTTATGAAAATGCTATTATATCCATTTACTGATTATCTACATGTAACCATGTTCAATCAGTATTCCGCAGCAATAATTAGTTTTAAGAATTAGTATTATTAGTTAGTATAATAAAAAAATTAATCTCGCAATCTCGCGAGATATCGTACAAAAGTTTTACGAGACTACGGTCTCGTTAAATATTGGAATATGGACGAGATGTCGACATTGTAATCCCTAGTCCCTATTGAAATTAATATGTGCGAAAATATAATAATACCTACATATTAATGAATAATATATTCTTATAATTAATACTTACAATTACAATATAAAACTAGATTTTATTTATCACGAAATAGTTCGTAGCTCTAAGCGGTACTCTCTAAGAGGTTTAGTCGAAACAGATAATTGCTGCTGTAATACAGGCCTTATCCGGCTTATAGCTTTACGCCCGCCTGAAGTGGGATATCTTATCAAACAACTTTGTCACAAGAGATATATTAATGTAAAAAAATATAAAAACATTGAATATAAAAATAGTGTTAATTAATTGAAAATATATTATAACTTTCTCTTATTTAGGTGATAAGGATAGATGAATCGATGTTAGCAAGATTTTCATTAAACTGTAAAAAAAATATTGGTTATTAAAAAAACCACATACATGCCCTAGTTATTCTATTTTAATATGACGACTAGTTTGGCTCAATTTGTAGTGACTTTTCTGGCTGTGCCAGCAGTCGCGGGTTCGAGTTCCGCTGGGGGCATTCATTTTTGTGATGAGCACGAATATTTGTTTTCCATTCATGGGTGTTTATATTTATAATATTTATGTATTTAATGTTATACATGTATGTGTAGTGTATCAACTATCTGGTATCCATAACACAAGCCTCGTAGCTTACCATGGAACTAGATGGTGCTGTGTGTTAATGTCCCAACATTTATTTTAAAAGACATATTGATATTATAACCCTAACCCTTTGCTTTAGGACATATGTACTTGAGTCATTAAATTATAATATAAACTATATAGCACATCGCTCCCCTATCAAGGGACAGTGCGGGGCAGATAATGCGGAACCCCAAAATGCTCATCTAATTGGAGATCAAAGGAGGGCGTGTAATCGCGTACACGGCTTGCGTACGGCGTGCGTACTAGATAGTGATATTTAGATATTATAAAGATGCTAGATATGCCTTAAATAAAGATTTGTTTTATTAAAAAAATGTATCTTATGTCTTGACTATAAAAGCCTCAAAAACACGTATAAAGCGATTGTTGCCAAAAGACATATCATAAATACATTTTGTACATAATAATATATAAGTTAAAACTATTAAATTTACTTTAGGTATAATCTTAACTATAATCATCAAGTAGGAAGATCTTTTTCAGTAAAAGGTATTATATATATAAAATGATATATATATATGAATATATATATATATATATATATATATATACATACATAGGTATACAATATACTGTTCTAAACTTTTCGATTTTCCATCTGCTTTTTTGGGTTTTCCCTATTTTTTTTTATATTTTTTTACTTAAATCATCCTTGACACACCCCCAACAAAACAAAACAAGAATTTTTCATACAGGTCCGGCCGTTTTTGAGTTTTAGCGAGACAAACGAACGGCAATTGATTTTATATATAGAATATTTCAGTTGTCACTTCCAGTAAGGCGATAGCATACATAGTTGTAGGCATGCGTTAATGACCAGCGTGTATTGTTTTTGCCGATTACATGATTACTAGCCCGGAATAATACTAGGGCGTTATTCGGCAACCTTTTACACTGGACAGTGGGCAGGAAAGTGTACCTAAAGGTACCTATATAATGCGGTACTCTCATAGTTTCAACATTGTACTTAATCAAAAAAACTTATAATTGATAAGCTTTTTTCGTTATTGTATAGTATATAATTATGTCTACTTTTATTGAACTTTTTTTATAATTACCATTGTTGAATTTAGTTATTTTATTAATAATAGAGTTTGTGACTTCTGGCATTGTAATAGTAATTTTACTATTAAATATCGATTGTTTTCATATACCTACGAGTAGGTAGGTACATACATTTATCATTTCATAACTTTTATTGATTATAAGACTTATTAGCATCCTATTATATGTACATATATCCATTTATTATTTACAAGCAGAACCCGCGGCTTCGCTCGCGCTAAACTACAAAAAACTCCCAAAAAGGCAGGTTTCATACAAACTTTAATCCCCTATTTTACCCTCCTATGAGACGAAAGTCGAAAAAAGCTAAAACACGTATTTACTTAATTGTATTGAAGAGCATTAATACCAAGTTTCAAGTAATGCTGATCATAAATATTTTTTTGGGTTCAATTATAACGTGTTTTTCCGTGGGAATGAGATAATATCCCGCGGTAAAAAGTAGCATATGTCACTCTCCGGCCCTTGAATTATCTCCACACAAAAAATCATGCCAATCCGTCACTCCGTTTCGACGTGAAAGACGGACAAACAAACAAACATACAAACAAACACACTGTCATATTTATAATATTAGTATGGATTATATTTAACTATACATTAACTACCTAATCCTTAAATTTACAGTCAAAACCACTTATCGTATCAAATTGTACACCGATTGAAACTATTGAAATTCACAATACATATATGAAGCAACAGTTTATTTTATAGAGGTCGCGTGATAAACTGCAAATTTATGTCAAATCATAGAAAATTGTTTTCCTTACAATGTTGACGTTGAAACGTGAACAACGGCTTATGGCTTTTATATTAGTGACTTTCTAATACCAAATGGCTTTTATATTGTGATTTTATAACCTAATTGACATTAAATATTTATTTTCTTAGTAATAAATAGGTAATAACTATTATTTTTGAAAATAAATGCAATAAATTATAAATAGTTATTTAAAATATAAATGAGCTGTCCATTAAAATTATATAGGATAACTAGCATTGCCCACGGCTCCGCCTGCGTTCAGATGACCAAAAACCAAATTCTTAGGTTTTACATATTAGTATACTCTTACATTGCAGTTTTTGTATTTTTTCTCAGAAATTAGATATTTTCCCGCAATAAAAAGTATCCTATGTGTTGACCCGGATAACCAGCTATCATACCGAATTTCATCAAAATCCCTCCAGTGGTTTTTCCGTGATGCGGTAACAGACAGACAGACAGAAATTCTAAAAACTATAGATTCGGCCCATGTATCAATAATATTTTAATAAGATTTACCAAAAAATATTTAATGTACAAATTCAGCTTAATTACAATTTTATTATATGTATGTAATAACAAAAGAAGGTTAATAAAGACACTATTCAAGAGGTGAGTTTGAAACCTATCAATCTGGGAAAGCAGTGAGCGTAGTAACGAAGTATAATTTTTGTGTAAACACTCTCGTGGAAATCAGTTAGCGAGATGACTGGCTGCCGCTATATCAGATATAGCTCTCAGGGTGGACGGTCTAATTCATAAAGTAACCAACAAACCGATTTTTTATAACTTTTAATATTTTAAAAATAAATACTAAAATGTTAAAGTGTATTAATGCACACTTTAACATATTAGTATTTATTTTTGATGTAACGACTAACGAAATAATGCATTTAACAGTAGGTAATCTATACTAATATAATAAATAAAGAGGTAAATTTTGTGAGATTGTGAGTTTGTGACGTTGGGGGTAATCTTTGGATCTACTAAACCGATTTAGATGAAATTTGGTAAAAAGAAAGTTTGGGACCCTGGGAAAGACATAGAATACTTTTTATCCCGGAAATCATTTCTTAAGGGGATGAAAGTTGGTATTGGGAAGCAAGGTAATGTATAAAATAAAAGTTTAATTTTAAAAATATATGATGTATTCAAAATTATAACAATTTTCTAATGTAGTCAAATAATTCCAAAAGTACCATTAGAACGTTCCATGTTCCCTAATTATAAGACAGAACACATCTAACAGTCGCTTATCTAATTAACACATTCTAACATAGTAAGTGCATAATTTATACCTATCTTTAGAGATCAGCGCTGCCTAGTTGAAACCCATTGACTATTTCAACACTAATATCAATCGAGGCTTTGTTTCTTCGGCCAACGCCCTGTAAGGCTTGCCGTGTAACAATTAACTTGTTTGTAGTATAAGTTACGGGTTGGAGCGAATGTATGGAGATGAAAGTATGTTTAAGTCTTTTTAAGTAGGAAATTACTTTAATGTTGTGAAAAAATTGTTTAGTTTTTGGAAAAATATTCAATTCATTTTAATTCTTTTATTTCATGGCTTCTCAGAAGGAAAACTGTTAATTAAATGACAAAATAAAATAGAATGTGTTGAAACATATCTGTCAAAATTGACGTTGACGTTACTATTCAATATTATATCCATACTACTTTCATTTGGATACTAATATTATGAATGTGAAAGTGTGTTTGTTTATTTGTTTATTTGTTTGTTTGTTTGTTTGTCCATCTTTCACGTCGAAACAGAGTGAAGGATTGGCGTGATTTTTTGTGTGGAGATAGTTGGAGAGATGGAGAGTGACATAAGCTACTTTTTATCACGGGAAAGCATCTAATTCCCACGAGAAACACGTTAAAATACAATCCAATAAATGTTTATGATCAAAATTACTTGAAACTTGGTATTAATGCTCTTCAATACAATTAAATAATATACGTGTTTTTGCACTTTTGTAAATTAATCACCTAAGGGGGTAAAATAGTATAATACTTTGTATGAAAATTACCTTTTGAGTATTTTTATGAAGTTTTAGCGCGAGCGAAGCTGCGGGTTTTGCTAGTATATTTATTATGTATTTAAAATAGTTAATAATATATTGTGAGAAATAAGACATTTTTTGTTAACCTCGTGTAGATTATAACTTTTAAGTTTTTAGTTTATAACTTGTGAGCTTTGAACTAATGGGTGCGCTTTGTATTGTTCATTAAATCAAGTTAAGAACTTACACAGTATAAAGATCCACCTGCTATCTAACTAACCCATTGACACTCCCAGCACTTGTCTTACATTTTCGAAATTTTTTCTTTCGTAATTCTACTTTTTTATTGCTGTTTTAGGAAAGTTAACGATTTGACAGTGTCCATAAGCTTTAATTTTTAAGTAGGTAAATGACACTTAAAATAATTAAGTATTAATTATAGTCTACTGTCGATATACTGATAGGTATAAGAAATATGTATATAGTAGGAATTTATATAATTGGTTCATTATAGGTACATAAGTAAAATCTAATACGAATATAGTATTATTGCACAGCAATATTTATAGCTTTATCAAGAGGCCAATTAAAATGATCTAAGTATAATATATACAATTTATTTGAATATTATATATAAACAATGTATGTGTGTTTGTGTTGCATAATTTGTAAACAAGACCTAAAATATAATAACTTAACATATTACTCATATATTAAACAATTAACTTTATGGCTCACTTTGTTCTCTCGAATACAAGACAATTCATGAGATAGATTAAAATGTAAAAATGATTTACATATATATTAGTCGATATAAACCTTGTATTATTTGACGTTTTACAATAAAATACAGTATAATAAAATTTAAAATATATTAATTGGCTAATATAAAATCTTTAGTTTTATCATGGGACTTATCGTAAAACATATTTTTATGAATAGAAGGTGTTTATATTTTGCGTATGAAATAACTGTTCACGTTTACTGGTACAGTTAATACGATCGTGACAAAACATTTTGTGGCTACATTGACTTCGGTATATAAATAAACACGAAGGGCTCACGCTAAATGCGACTTCAAATGATCCATTTATCGAAGTTATACTAAATTTACTATATCTGAAACTTATTTATGATCTATACATATATATGCGTTAATTCAATAATATATAAAAAAATATTTAATAGAAAGCTCGCCGACTAAAATATTTTGAAAAAATAAAAATTATTCGCTGTTTTCATTGATTTGTTATCATGACGGATAATATATTATATTTATGAATAAAGCATTATGTCATATTAATATCAATTTATTTTTATCAATATTTATTTAATAGATAACAGTGATAAGATAATTAGTCTTTTTGTTGATATTTTATTGGTGATGACAGTTTGTATTATCATTGGTAACGAAAAACTACTGTGCGATATAACTTTAAAAGTACTTGCGATAGTCGAGCGATTGGCTAGAAAATAGGTTAACTTATCATACTCGCGAATGCACGACGAGGCATTAAGGTGTGTCGTTTTACGGCCTTCGCTGATGGCGGCTACATTGTAATTGTATGGGGAATGACAGGAAATTGCAATCTATGAAACAATAGATTCATATTATTTATTTATTCCAATAAAATATCTTATACATATATTAATAATAAATAACATATAAAATGTATGTATGATGTAGGTATATAGAATTAAATTATTTGCATTTCTAAAATTTAGAAAGCAAGGGTTGAATTTAACACTTCAAGGTTGTACACGAATTTATTTATTCCACGAGAACCGTACATTTTTCTGGGATATATAATAGCCTATGTGCTATTCCATCCATTTCATCCAGATCTGTTCAGCCGTTCTGGCGTGACTGAGTAAGAAACATCCAAACATTCATCTAAACTTTTACATTTATAATATTAGTAAGAAAAAAATAGTGCTTTTGGCTTACATAAAAACAATTGGAATAAATAAAAAATTCTAAATAAGCAATATGTATTTAAAATGCCATAATATTATTAATAACTAGCGGGTCACCTCGCTTCGGGTACGTCCCTGGCTTGCTTTCCAATATAAACTTTTATCCCCATTTTCACCCTTTTAAGGGATGATTTCCGGGATAAAAAGTATCCTATGTCCTTCCCAGGGTCTCAAATTATCTTCTTACCAAATTTTATCTAAATCGTTTCAGTAGATCCAGAGATTACCCCTTACAACCTCACAAACTCACAAACTTTACCTCTTTATAATATTACGTATAAGTATAGATGACGCGTTATTTTATTCATCATATAGGTATAATAAAAACAGTTGAAGGTTTTTCAATATATGCCACAGAAGTTAGATATTTGATAGACCATTGTGTTGCTTAATCTAAACGTATTTACGTTTGATTATTTTATTGATGCAGAAACCTTCATTTTAGAATATATCATTATCGTAACCTACTTCCTTTTGAATACGAACATATTGTTTATCTCATAAATCATTTTATTAAATAACACTATTACTACTCATAAACTCATGAAACTTATATTTATATACTTTTTTCTATTGGCATCCCTTTCTACTTGGAACAAAATATATGTCACTTCTTTGATAGTAGATTAAGCCATTTATCTTTTCTATTACCTTTTATTTTACAGGATAAAAGATTAGCCTATGTCCTTCTCGCATCTATCTGCCAGTGAAAGCTTCGTTAAAACCGCCCAATCTATTTGGGAGTTTTATGAGCACAAATAGACGGACAGATTATTTTAGCGGTTAATTTTGGTTATAGTGTGTAAATAATGATGTATGGATATTTCTAAAATGATTCATATCTTCGTAATTTATATATTGTTACACTATCTTCGTTTAATTTAAACAAAATCTCAACATAAATATCGAAAGAAGAACGGGCTCGAATGCGAGGACTAAAGTACGGCCGCACGCCGCCGCAAGACAATTTCAAATTGCTAGCAATAATTCAAAGTGTAATATAAGGGATGGGTTTATAAATAAACCTCTACTCACTAGTAAGTAAGACAGCGTTTATGGAAATGCCATGGATTTACACTTATTGAGTTTGGTTAAATATTGAACTCGATCGGTATACATTTATTGGCCTTAGGCGTAGTGGTGTGGATTTCAATACAATATAAGACTTCTGAATACAAAAACCAAATTAAGTTTGTAGAAATAGCTGCGACATTGCTTTATTTTACGTAAGCAGGGGCATGAAGGTGCTTTCTTTCAGTCACTATGTACCATACCTTAGAATTGTCATTTAAATATCTTTTATATCGCGAAAATTTTTTCCTTATATCACTTTCGACTGAATCCTCTACCCAACTGTAAAAGTCCTGTTTAAATCGATTAGAGCTTAGACCCTTGTAGATATTAACTGCAATCCATAAGAAATAAAATACTAAATAAATACGTATGTTGGGACGTTAACACACAGCACCATCTAGTTCCATGGTAAGCTACGAGGCTTGTGATATGGATACCAGATAGTTGATACACTACACATATATAACTTTAAATATATACATATTATAAATATATACATTCATGACTGGAGTACAAGCATTCGTGCTCATCACACAAATGAATGCCCCCAGCGGGACTCAAACCCGCAACCGCAGGCACACACGTAGGGTCACTACAAACTGAAACAAAGTGTCGTGAAATTATTTTCATCATTGTTAAGGCTTACATTAAGGGCCTTAGTTCAGTAAAATTTATCTATTAAATACGTTTAGTAAACGTCAAACAATAAATGACGATTTCTAAACATATTTTTACCAGACATTTACCTATATCAGACTAGCTAGACTCATCCTCGATTCGTTCGTGTTCGTCCCTAGGTACGTTTTTACGGTTAGTACCTATTGATTTTTCAGAAATTAAATATTCTACCGCGGTAAAAAGTATCCTATATATTAATCCGGATAAGCAGCTATCATCATACCAAATTTCATCTAAATCTGTTCAGTGGTTTCTCGTCATGCGTCCACAAAAGGAGAGACAGACACAAAAATTCTAAAAACTATAGATTCCGCCTCTGTATAGATAATAATGACTATTTTAATAAGATTTTATAAAAAATATTTAACGTACAGATTTGATTCAGTTATAATTTTATTATATGTGTAGATTTTAGTGCTAGTGGACCTAAGTGAAAATTAATTATAAAGTCGCACGTGAACTCTTCGTAATACATCAGATCAATGATTAACTCTTTACTTAGAAGTGACAATATTCTATAAAATATCCAACGATGACTATTTATGTATATTTTATTATAAATAAAATTTACATTTGATTGTATAAAGTTAAACACAGTACGCCATTTAGTCAAATGAAAATCGTGATATATGCAACAAAGTCGTAAAATGACATATAAACTTGATGCTGCTAATATTGTTTGCAATCAGGCAACTATAAAATAGTGCTATAAAACATACTGATGGAATATACAATTGAATAGGTATAATCTTAAATACTAAGATATTGCCTTTCTTTATTAAATGGTCTGATGCATTCTACGATAACCTTTCTTAAATTCTTACTGTAATTATTATAGAATAAAAGTTAAAACTATTTTTAATAAGTTTGTAATAGAAATCTATACAATGTATAATAAAATTCTTAATGAGTCGATTCTGTACATTTAATATTAATGAAGAAATAGTCATTATTATCGATACAGGGGCCAAATCTCTAGTTTTTACAATTTTTGTCTGTCTGTCTGTCTTTTCATGAAATGTCAATGTCATTTTGATGAAATTTGGTATGATGATAGCTGGTTATCCGGGTCAACATATAGGATACTTTTTACTGCGGGAAAATATATACTAAATAATAAAACATAAGGAGGGACGAATCCAAGCGAAGCGTGTGTGTCTGAATCTATCTATAAAAAGTCTGAATTTATCTATAAAAAGTTATTATAGAGACCGCCGTATAACTTAAAAAAAAGAGGAGATTGGAAATACTCTCTGGAAGCTACTCTGAAATACTATCAAATGGTGACTGATATGTCAATAACCATAGCTTACTTGATTTTTTTTTATTTTATACTTATAATAGAAGTTTTACGAAAAATGAAAAATTATAAAATAACCGTCAAAGCGTCATTATATTACTATTAATCGCTATTGCTGTGGTGTTACAATATTTATTTATTTATTCAAGCGGAAGGGGAGAGTCAGTAATTGGCACATGACAATGGGGATTAAGCGGCTTACAGACGAGTTTTGTGATTCAAATATTGACGGCTCGGTGGGCGACAATGCAGGCCTGTTATGATAATATTCTTGACATTTCATACAATAATTTGTCCGCAAACTGTTCACATCGAGTGGCCGTTGAAATCTTTATGGCGCTCTCGACGTCTGTTTTGTAATAATTGGAATATATAATGTAGTGTACTCTTGGGAACTAAACTCAGATTTACCATCATATTGCTCCTTCCTTTTAAATTACCATAAATCCTAGGCTTTTATTATTAAAATTGAAAACTCTCATTGAGTTACATTATGCGGCTATCTTGTAAATTGTAAGAAAATAGTACTATGGCCTAAGCAACTATCCAGATACCAGCGTCGATGATTTTATTATACGACAGATAGATGCGATTGTTTTTGTGAATGATATTAAAAAAATAATTTCAGTCGTCTGTAACAAACCCTTAAATATATGTAATATAGCAATATAGCATTTTTAAATTCAGAAATATAATTTCTTAAATGTCTTTTTCTACAAACTAAAAACAACATAACAAGCAATTTTCAACATATTTTACACATTTAAAATTTTAATATAAAATCAATATAGTATTATAGGTACGAGAATCTCGCATCAATCTTTCTCATCACGTCGACTCGCCCTCGCGATTAATCACGCGCAGAACGTTTTCGATTAGCGTCAACTAAAAAACCATCTAATTATTAACAACCGGCTTGCTTCATTTGTTCTTCTAATTTTACAACTCCAAAGGGTTAACTTTAGGTGGAAATTGGTTCTATGTAACTTTTGCTTTGTTTTTGTTATGTATAAGTCCCGTCCCATTCATGTTATAAAAAATTATATTTTTGTAATATCTGAAATATGAAATAGGTTTTTGTGTAACTTGTAAATTTCATTTTTTATGTTATTTCTAGGTCTGAAAGTTTCGTTTGTAATATGTATGTAAATGATGAGTGATATTTTTTTTTTAAATTGGCAATGTACCCAAAGGAAACAAGTCAGGAAATAACAGCTCGGGTTAAAAAATTGGATCGCGAAAATATGAGCTTTGAATAAAAAGTATAGCATAGTTACGTACAACAGTGGTAGCCGAGTCGTAACGCTGAGAGCGTTGGGAAGCCGAATGAAGCGGGTTCAAATCCCTGGTCTCGCACCTCTGATGTTTTTATGTGTGAATCATTTCCAACATAATTACCACTTGTCTTACAGTGAAGGAAAACATCGTAAGGAAACCTGCAGTCTGAGAGAACCCGTACTTGGCCAGCGTGGTGGACTATGGCCTGATCCCCCTTATATTGAAGGCAGGCCCGTGCCCAGCAGTGGGATGTTAAAAAGGGCTTAATACAACAACTTACATACAGCAAAATAACTCACATCAATACTACTATATTTTGTAAAAAAAATGCTTATAAAATCTATAATCTCATTACTTGTCGTTAGAACAAGGGTAAAAGTAAATAATAATATTTTGTCTTAGAAACAGTTACAGTGGCCACCCTGAAAGATCCTCTTGCAAGAATGCAAATTCGTTTTTCGCACGCCCTGACCCCAATGCGTCCATTACTTCTTTAATGACGAGTTCAAATATATAGAGGAAACAGGAAGTGTCAAATAGCGTTTTCTTGTCCATACACGGCCCAGTTCGACTTAGCGCTAAGTGCCCTGATGTAATTGTTCGTCAAATGCAAATAGCTCGTGTTTGATTATCCGGCGCCGCGTGTCCATGGGTTAAACTTTTGCCCATTTCGAAGTAAACCGGACGGACGGTCACATTTGTCTAACGGTTTTTCCTATACAGATGACACGTGCTTTCTGAGTCAATTCGCCGACTATGGGTATTAATGAAAAATTTATTTGCTTATTAATTGTATTTGTTCATCATTTACGTATTATTTTATTTTTTTATTACTGGCAAATAATGGTTTAAAGTAAATTTTTTAAATAATACATTTTCCATTTAGTTTTAAATAAACGATGTGAAAGAAATATATAGAGTGTATTTATAAAAACAATGTTCAAGGCGTTAGAATTTCCAATCAAGCGTATACTTTTTATCGTCATACATTTAGTGATACAAGTATTTTATCTGTATTTTAAATTGCCAGTACATTTAAGTGCCGGATATTGGCGCAATTATTGCGAATGACATGTTCAGTAGCAACGGGGTGTATCATTTGAGTCTTTACGTAGTGTTGCTAGCTTAAATGTAAATACCTATTTGTCACCACGATTGCCTTATTATTTGATCAGGTTTTAAATCGGTAGGTACCAACTATAATAACTTCGAAAGCTTGTACGTCTGTTATTCTTTTACGCTAAAATGGCTCGACACATTTGGATGAAATTTAATGCATAGACAGACTGCAATATATAACCTAAAGTAGCACGTAGGACACTGGTAGGCACCCGAGCAAAGCGAGGGTAAATTACTAGTTCCTAATAATTGTTAAGATCTTTATATACTCTACTCTAGCCACCGATATAAGCTTTTAAGCATGTACAAATGAAAAAGCTCGAATGACAAAATTCTCACCCGATCTTGTCTACTTAGTATTGATATTCAAATCCTTGTTCACGTTTTATCGCTCGTAGTTTATTCATGAATGTATGAGAAATGTAATGCAATTGTGATGTTTTTTTCCGGACATGCGGGCTCACTACACGTGGCCATTGCGCACCGTTAACTTCCTAGTGTGAATATTAATGTCCCCATTATTTCTAAGTGATAACGATTCTTCATATCAACACTTATATTGCAATTCTTTGTTAATTTTTATATCTATTTATCGTTGACTAGCATTGCCCGCGGCTCCGCCAGCGACCAAAAACCAAATTCTTAGGTTTTACATATTAGTATTCTCTTACATTGCAGTTTTTGTATATTTTTTTCAGAAATGAGACATTTCCCGCGGTAAAAAGTATCCTATATGTTCATCCGGATAACCAGCTATCAATCACTATACCAAATTTCATTAAAATCTGTTCAGTAGTTTTCTCATGATGCGGTAACAGACAGACAGACAGACAAAAATTCTAAAAACTATAGATTCGGCATCTGTATCGATAATAATGACTATTTCAATAAGATTTTCCAAAAAATTTTTAATGTACAGATTCGACTTAGTTAGAATTTTATTATATGTATAGATTCAACATGAATTTCCGCGTTGTCTATATAAATGAAAAGGAAAAACGGTTTATGAGTAAGTGCATCACTTGAGAGAAAGGACTGACCGATTAGCCTTACCTTTTTTTAAATGTAATATGAATAGTGTTTTCAGATTTATAAAAATATAAAAGTATGTAAGATAATTGGAAAACTCAAAGTTTCCAAAAAATATTAAAATTTAGACAATCAACATGTGTGTCAGTTAGTAAATTAAAGTAACAATACATTTTTTTTGCATATTGAAGATTTTGTTCAGAAGTGACTATTATTCGCTTATTAGCAAAACTCGCGGCTTTGCCCACGTTCAATCTACAAATAAAACTCTTTAGCTTTGTTATATAGTGCTCACCCTTGCTTTGCTCGCGTTCGTTCCTATGTATTTATATAATATATTTTTTCAATAATATATGAAAGTCTACCCGATTTATTGACATTTATGATTACTGCTCCGCTCCGTTGGGTAGTAGCATGATGATATATAGCCTATAGCCTTCTTCAATAAACGGGCTATCTAATACAAAAATAATTTTTCAAATCGGATCAGTAGTTCCTGAGATTAGCGCGTTTAAACAAACAATCTGCCTCATTATAATATTTGTTTAGATTACTACAATTTGTGTGTTTCTTGTATGTTTTAAAATAAGTAGGTATAGTTTTAACTTTTATTTCTTTTATTTCAGTTGTATGAAATCAGCGATGATCCCCAGAGGAAAGAGTTTCTAGACGACTTGTTCTCCTTTATGCAAAAGCGAGGTAAGTTCCCACATAATATTCCAGCCAACACACTATTGACTGTAAAGATTTGATTAATTCTCTCTACCGATTGATATTACTTGCAATTTATCATAAATTTAAATGTTCTATTCACGACGGTCCTTTATTAAAGAACCAAATTAGGATGAGCTTTAGTGAAGAATAAACAAGTATGCTTTAGAGGTCTTTATGATTTGGTTTCTAGATACGAATCGAATATAGGTTATCTTCTGGTATAAACGGTTTTATATTGTGGAGATCGACGTGCGGATGATAAGATCGCGTATGATTGACGATGTCTGTTCATCTATGAATATGTACCTATGTATTACTACTTGTAATTAGCAAGTCTATTACAGAGATAGATAAGGTTTTTTAGAAATAATGAAATTTAATTTGATGTTATGTTTGTAGTAGAAATTAAAAATGCATGCTATTACACTTTTCTTGAATCAGAAACTCAGTCCCACTCTACCTTATTGTGTTTATGTCATACAGATGATATAGGTAGATTGAACATATCTGTTTTGTTGGTTATGGGAATTCGCCATGTTGCCATATTAATCAAGGTAATCATTATATTTTAAAATCATAATAGAAATAATCAAGCGGGAGATTTGTTAATCGCCTCGAGCGCTCAGATCGTGGGTCTGCATTTGATTGATAACTGTTGCTATCACGCTTTAACTTTATTCACTTTTTATTTTTTTTCTCTTTCCATCTTTAATTGATCTGAGTTGTCAATGGCGCCATCTCTGGTGGATTGATCATTTTGTTCAACTACGTACAATATTTAATTCTGTATGAAATGTAATTGGTAATAAACGTAACTAGGTACTTTCATATAATTTTGTTTGACGACATGCTTGGCTTAGTTTGTAGTGACCCTACTTGCTGTGCCAGCGGTCGCGGGTTCGAGTCCTGCTGGGGGCATACATTTGTGTGATGAGCACGAATGTTTATAATCTATTTAATGTATGTATGTTATGTATGTATTTAAAGTTATATATGTAGGTATATGTAGTGGATCAACTATCTTGTTTCCATTTTTTTTTGTTTTCGCTGGGGAAACCCATCATGGCGACCCTGCCGGCCGTTAACGGGCAGGGTACTGTGAGACTCCTACTGACTAAAACCCACAGCGGAAGACTATCTGGTATCCATAGCATAAGCCTCGTAAGTCGTAGCTTACCATGGAACTAGATGGTGCTGTCAGCTGTGTGTTAAAGTCTCAATATATTTATATAAATCTATAGGGCTTATTTTGGACCTTTTTATGCGCTAGTGTCTTTGACGAGGTGTACCTACCTTGTAGAGGTGTTTTTAACGTAAAACATAATTTTATTATGTGTTAATTTTTGTAATTATAATTTACAATTCAAAATATTTCATTCAGCATTAAATTATTACAATTTTTTACTGAACGTCATGAGTCTAGTACCAGTTCGGAAAGAAGAAGCCTCAGACCTGAGAAGAACTGGCGAAAGAAACATTAGGTATAAGTATTAAGTAGGTACCTTCTTTTAACATAACTGCCTTTATAGCGTAATTTAAAGATGAAATTTTAACTTAAGAAATTACATAATTAAAATAAAATACATATAAATTGTTCTTCTATAGAAGCCTAAAAATATAACACACCCATATTATTATTAGATATTTTCGCGTGTTATCTTACTTAGGGTTTCGCCAGACCTGACAAAATATAACCCATAAATCGGGATTAATAAGACCTTTCAAAAACAATTTTACGACTTCGCTCGTTAATCGTACATCCTTGTCCGACTTGTCATAATTGAAATAAATGTTATAAATTATATTTACACGACACGACTGTGCAATAGTTGCTGAGAATATCAGAATCGGAACCGGGTCTTATCTGTTCTGTAATAAATTATTATTCAATTTATCACTTCACCACGACCAATAAACTTCTGGCTGTTATTACGCTGAGGCGATAACAGCGAAACTAATCATATTTTTACTTAACGAATTATATCGAGAACAAATTAAAATCGAAATGCGAATCGATGTTTGAATAAATTGTATCTGAATGTTATGATATTAGTCTAGTTATGCTTGTTTCAGTTACATATGATGCATACAACTAGATAGTTGATATACTTATTAATCTATAGCCTTTTTGTTAACGTCGTTTATAGATTTTTTAATTACTAGAATTAATTTATTCGACTGAGGCTTATCTTCTTGCCAGCCTCCATCTCTGATCTCGTATTAATAATGTTTTATCATTTATTATTGCTCGTGAGTAATGAAAGTTAACCCGACACGCCCCGCGCCTGCGCCGCACTCTGTCTTCATCACCGTTAAAAAAATTAACATCACTTCACATCACTAAATCTTTTTTTTTTGTTTTTAATCAATCTCGGACGTTTAGTTTAAGGCCAACGACGAATAATTATTTGAATGGTAATCAGGATATCGATGTGGGTGTTCTGTAATCGATTTATAAAATGCAATTATTACTGTAGTGTCATTTCCTATTTATGGCAGATATTTAAAAAATATACGTATTTTAAAAGAAGAAATATGAAAATCATATATACCGTCTCATCATTGCATGTGATCAACGTTACTTATCGCAATGCTTGTCAGAATCTTAGCTGAAGATTTTAATAAATAATCTTTATAATGATTATCATATCCAAATCCTTATATGCCTAATAATATTATACCTACTGTTAACACCAACTATTATATCTATACAGATAAATAAAATTGAAGCGTCTGTTTGTAATGTCAAAATAACAGCTTTTTACTAAATACATATGAAATTATATAGGTATGTTTATGTACTTATAAGAAAAAAGAGAACATATCTTTTAAATTTTTTGTCTATCTGTCTGTTTGTTCCGGCTAATATCCGAAACGGCTGGACCAATGTTAACGGGACTTTCACTGGCAGATAGCTGATGTTATAAGGAGTAACTTAGGCTACTTTTGTTTTAGAAGTTAGAACAGAATTAAGGCTCCGCTCAAAAAATTTAAAACCTACCAAGGGCTGCACCCGAACGAAGCAAGGACAAGTCGCTAGTTAATGATATAAATCGTCAAGGAATATATATTTTTTGATATGGTAACTTAAATTAGTATTATACCTAATAGAAAAAAAGAAAAATATGTCGTATTATGGTGGGTTCATGGGTTTTAAAATGATAGATCTAATGATCATCAATAATTATAATTTATAATACCTACTTATTTGAAAAAAAATGACCAGTAGGTATGTGACGAAAACATACTTTATTTTTTAATTTAGGGGTGGGGATAGGATAGTTACCACGTGACTAACTCGTTAGCAGCTGATTGATCGGCCATCAACCCGCTTCTGTCTGTTCCACTGTACAGAATGTTCAAAAAGCGCAATAATATAATATAATAATTTTATTATATAGTTATTAATAATAAGAAGAAATAAAATTGTGTCATAGCTTAACTGAGCTAATCGCTTTTGCAAATATATAAATACACATATATGTTATATAATATTGAAAAATATTTCAATCTTTAATTTTTTATACGTTTTCATCAGTATATTTAAGAAACAAAATGTTATTTTTTTAATAATTTAATATTTTTTTATTTATAAATAATGTTTTATCCATTATAAAACAGCCCTTATATTAAAAAGCATTGTTTCACTTATTAATAGCGAGTATAGTATAACTAATAACATCTCATTCGGATTCATTTCCCGTGATTAATTATCTGTTTAATCGATATAAGATGTTGTACCAACAGCCTTCACAAGTATTTTAATATACTATTTTGAATCTTATCGGTTTTTGATAAGATCAATTTTTGTATGATTTAGAAAGATTTAAGATTAGATTAAAGAGTGGATATATCAAACTTTTTTTCCTTCGTTGACGATCGCCTTTGTTAAAAGTTTAATTGGCCTCTAAACTAGCTCGTAGGTAATTCGATTTCAGATTGTGTTATGCTTTACGAATGTTAATCTGAAATTGATTGATTATACGGCGCTTGATATATGGGCGTGGATGTATTTAATGCGTTTCATAAGTGTATTGTTTTAATTTTACATTAAAAGTCATTAATGTTAAATATTACAGCGAAATAGGGCTTATCTAAAAAAAACTGATTGAAATAGCCAAATTAAAAGCTCAAACAGAAGCAATTCTAACAATTTTTATATACTACTTATATTAAAAACGCGAAGATTTGTGAGGATACGTATATATATACCTAAATATCTTTACTCACACATTCTTTCACGCAAAAATTACTAAACTGATTTTGACGAAACTTTACAGTAAAAAAGGGTAGGTACATGAAAATAATAGATAAGTTATATTATATAATTTTTAAAGATATACTAGTACATAATTAAACTACGCGAGTGGAGCTGGAGGGAAACGCTAGTTATCCATAAATGTTAAAATTTTAATGAAATTTTTGATTCGTTCTGCGTATCATTGGAGAACATTGTCACTTTGGAAACTGAAATAACTAAATTAATGATCGCTACGTGCGATACAGGGGCGAAGATTAATGATTACGATTGTCACTGCACCGCTACACTTATTGAAGCGTTTGTTTTATATCATGCCAACAAGCTTGTATTATGTTACATTAATTCTAAATGTACTCAAATATCAATTCGTTCTAATAATACTAAAACTGCTTGCACTTGTTAAACAAACATAAAGAAAGTGTTATACAAGTGTTAAGTGTTAACAATAATCTGACAATATCAAAAATCGTCGGTTATTATTAAAAGAAAATAATATTTCTTTATCATTTTCTATTTTATATTATCTACTCGTGTAGCTATACAATTGGATCTTATAGTTTAGATACCTACAAAATGAAAATCCTCGTCTAAGACTTTATTTGCAGATTCCAAGGATATTGGAGATATTGGATGGGTAGTTTAATAAATCGGCAAATGTCAGTACAAAACAACATTGTGACTATCATCTCGCAGCAATAACGAGCAATACCGCCAGTCATGCGCACTTGTTCGTATTTGGTACAATTTATAGCCGTAGTGCTATTCAAATAATTTTACGCCTAATATAGTTTTTTAATTTCATATATTAGGCAAGCGCCTATTATTCCCTCAACGACCGCGGACAAGCCGGCGTTACAGTTAACAATAGATTTCTTAGAAATTTACCTGGAGGTGTTAAGGTTATTATGAATTTATTAATTAATAGATATGTAGATAATTTTCTTATTTATTATAATAGCTATGTAATTATATGATAAATTTTAAATTATATGATATTATTGTAATACTTGTATAAAAAATATTACAATAATATCACAAAATTTAAATTAATTTAAATATAATACTTGTATAAACGTGTGCAGTTCACACGCAGTAGAAGTGAAGCTTTTAAACAACGGTTACCATGGCAACGAGTAGTCATAATAAGCTTTTATTTAATTTATGCACATTCATTCCACAGTAATAAAGTTAAATAAATTTGATTTTTTTTAATCAAGTTTAAAAGTTATTTTACATGCTATTTAATATATATAACATAACATATTATTCAGTATTATTTTGCACTTCCTGTGTAATGTATTCACAACGATACTAAAGAAGTTTCACTTTAACAAGTGATAAATTAAAAAATTTAAAAATCCCCTACAGTATTTTTAACCCCGAAAAATATTTATTTTTTATAATAATTCCGCCTAGGAAAGTAAAGGAAGGGGTCAACTACTACAGTGTGTGTCTACTTTCTAACTTAAAAACAAAATATCCTGAAATCGTTCATATTTTACGCTTCAAGCTTTTAATTTGTGTCAATAGCCACGATAAAGAAATTTTATATAATATAAATAGGTTTATTATCCCATTTTTCATTTTTTACATAATATGATCATTGTCATTTGAAATTCAATATTATTTTGGCAATAGAAAACTAAAGTTCCTACATATCAAAAAGTTGAATAAATTAAGGTATAAACTTAAAATTAAAAACCATTTCAAATTATAACAAAATAATAAATTACGTATTCATAACCACTTTTCGTTATTAAAAAAACAAATGCACATTCCAAGAATGTCACGCGGAAGACGAAGCAATCGCCACCCGAATTAATGAAAATGTTCTATTTCCGTTTAGCGTTTATAAGAATAATAGTCACTCTAAGAATTCTCGAGATTATGATCGATTATTTTCGTCGTGTTTTCACTGCGGTGAAAAATGTGGGGACATTTTGTACTGTTGCGTATCGCGATCAAAGAACAGCTGTTGATTTTCAAACAAATAAAAGTACCTAGTATCAAACAATTAAGTAGTGATGAGAATTTATTTATACACTAGCGATTCACCTTCGCTTCGCTAAGTTTTAATTCTTTTTAGCGGAAACCTAATTCTTTTTCTAAAATACTAGCGACTCATCCTCGCTTCGCTCATGTTCGTCCCTAGGTTCATTCCCCATACAAACTTTCATCCCCTTAAGGGATGATTTCCAGGATAAAAAGTATCCTATGCCCTTCCCGGGGTCTCAAACTATCTTCTTACTAAATTTCATCTAAATCAGTTCATTGGATCCAGAGATTACCCCCTACAACGTCTCAAATTCACAAACTCGCAAAATTTACCTCTTTATAATATTATTAATATAGAAAAAGCACCAAGTTACTCTTTATAACATCAGGTATCGAAGTTCCGTCAAAACCGGTCTAGCTGTTTCGGAGATTAGCAAACAAACAAACAGACAAAAATTTTGAAATTGTGTTTTTCTTATAAGTACCGTATATAATTTCATATGCATTTACTCGTAGTAGACAGCTGTTATTTTGATATTACAAACAGACACTTCTATTTTATTTATCTGTACTTATAGATTATAATAAATAGGTATAGGTATATTATAAAGACTTTACAAGAATGTATTTTAATTTTATAAAATTCACTTGCAATATTAATTTAAGTAAAGGTATTAAGTTATTCATCACACATCCACCATAAGATTTTATGACTAGCCTATGTTTAACATGATAAAATTCTATGAAATTAAGTTTTTGCAATTATTTGCATTTTATGCCATTATCCCTTTTAGTAAGTACAAATATCTACTATAATATATTAATCTTTAAAATATTTTCTTTCAAACTTAATGATTTCCATCACTACCCACTAGACGCGCTCGAGTTCCCGAGCCGCATTTGATGATAATCTCTACGATTATTAATAAATCACAGCGGCCGTGTTCGTTTTTTCTGATGAAATTGTCTCGCCTACGTTTAACTATTAATATATTTTATCGCGACTTAAACGCTTCTTTTGTTTCTGGCTCAATAAAATCAGTTTTATTAGCGAGTGACGTTCTTTGATCCTACAGTAATATAATACGATATTGTTTACAATTAACATTTCATTCATGCTTACATTCATACTTAATTTATAATGTGTTTAACAACAGTGTTTTACAAGGATATTTGATTGTTAAAAGTATCTATGTATGATTAATCAAATATGGTTTATTATATTACATCTATCGTTGTTATTAAACAAAAATCCGTACATATTATACCTTCTTATCTATATAAATCGATGTGTACATATTACCTGCCTATGCCTTTATTATACAAATATTATGAGTTAACATTTATCGCTCCACATGTAACATAAATGATTATCACACAGTTTTCGTTTTGCATATTTTTAATGTTCATTAATAAAAGTCCATACTGCCCGTTACCGCGATATAAGTTGATTAATCGTAATATGAGCAGAGGCGAATTAGCGAGATAACCTCGAAAAGCTTGATGATTATTTTTTTTATGGATGATATGGCCATCATTTCTTCAGGGCTTATAATTTATTTTTCTTTTCTTTTTAATATATTATTAAAAAATATTTTTACAAGCTAAGTTGGTTGTTAGTTTTTTTATATCAATTCTAAGGAATTTAAGGCTGTAAAATCATAAGCGTTGGTCGATGACCTGTAATCTGAATTGTGAACGAAACTTAATTCGCGCCAAAAAGCATTGTTCGATATGCGCGTGTTTAATCGATTACGTTTAGGCATCGAATTCGACCCCAACTTAATTGATGTTTAAAAATCGAACCCTTCATACAACTTACTTTTTTTGAGCGGCGATGGCATAAATGTTGACAACATAACTTGTACTGAGGAAACAAAAGGTTGATTATAAAAAATTAAAGAGAAGATTAAGATATTTCTTCCTTTACTGAATTTCATGAGAATTTTTATAGGTTTGTTTAATGTCCTTAGCTCAATGATGTCAACGAGTAACGTAAGAAATATATGAACACTTAATATTTCAGTTAAAGTAAATTAGGTTACAATAGTTCTCAATTAATATTTTTTTTCTGAGAAGTCCATGTAATAAAATCTTATTTTTAAATATAAAAGGGGGAGTGTGACCGCATTATAATACTAAAACTTGAACGATTCTTTCCTCACCAATTTGTATGAGGCTATTGTTGTCCGTCTGTCCATCCGCATCAAATACCCTCATAAATCATATTCGTCGTAAATTCGATGTGAGCTACAATGAAAGATCTGTTCTTATTTAAATTTCGAATTCGTGTGTGACATTTCTTTTTTTAATATGGCATTCATCAATGACGTAGTATGAAAGAGACTAACATTTTTAAGTCAATTTTAGAAATATTATTTAAAAAAAAGACAAAATTTGCATGCCGTACTTTGTAACATTAAATTATTAGTAAAAACAAAGTAGTACCTAATAGCTTTTGTGATCGCAAGAATAAGCTATTTTAACATGGACCACCTTTCTCTGTTACCGAATTAGCACAAATAAAGGGTGATTTTCACTTTGGCAATTACAGCGTATTATATAGACGAATCACAAATTGCACTCTAGCTATTGTTGAGCCGGCCCCACACATCACGCCTTGTTTACGCGACGAGCACGTACGTCTTACTTTGTCGCAGCGACATCTGCTCCGTACAATCTTAGTTGTATGCCCTGTTCCAGAGGAATAAGAACCAAAATAATTAATATATTAAATATTTTCTGCAGATTAGAAACTATTTTAAGCGTGAAAGTGTGGAAGCGACTTTACACAAGTCATCGGTTTAAAAGAAGTTATAAAAATGCATGAGTACTATTGCAATATTTAGGTACTATTTTTTTATGTTTTAACGTAAGCTTAAAAAAACGTCGTGTTGGTCCTTAAATGTGATCAATTTGGTATCAAACATGGAAACAAATATGTGGCCACCAACACATCGATTAATATGGTACATTTTCCAAATTGAATCTTAATACTTTAAGCTTAAAGTTAAATATGTTACAAAATAATATCGGACAAAAAAGTGATAAGTCCATTGTAATCTCTCTGACGCCATGAAGGTTGACTCCCAGTTAATTGCTTTGAAACGTTTTTTTCTAGTCGTCGGGTAAATGTTTTATTGTATGTACCTTGTCTACCTGAATTTGAGATAGTACAGTAATATCTCAAATCCCTAGAACAATCCAGAATTAGTCATTCGAGGATTCATTTGGCTAGGAATGTTATCTCTATTTTGATTTTCATGATAACGACGGACGATTGTAGTCATTCATAGTTTTGCGATAATTTGTTTTTATCTATTGTTTTTATTATAGTAGGTAGGTATTGTTTATTTAAGTATGATCATAGTTGTTTGGAATGTATCTTTTATAATATCAAAAAATTAAATAGAAAATGTATGAATTCTTAAAACTAGTGTTCGATGGTCGAAATTCGACAATAAACAATTTTTTTTAATGATAACACTAAAACTTTCAATCACTAAATAAAAAAAAAAGAAAATCGGTTGACAAACAACTGAGAAAAAGGCATAGAAATGCTTTGTCTTTGCCTATTCATACAGATAAATATATTAATAAAGCTATTCGTAAAAGTGTAAATATAAATTTAAGGAGAAATAATAATCGCACTCGTGGTAATAAACAGTTGTATTACTTGTTATGAAGAAAGTCCAGCCCAACAAAGGACTATTCTGGAAATGTCAACACGTTAAACGTATGAGGAAACTGAATAAAGTTTTTAGTTGCAACATTGTTACTACATTCGTAGTATCTAAATTGAAACGTTCGCATACTTTATTATATTTACAATAATTAAAAAAAAATGATGGCAATAAAATAAAATAAATCGATACAAAATAACCTGATTTTAATTTCTTTTTGTTGTGTCTAAAATCTAAATACATATTTAAATTTATGTATTATTCCTTACATCGAGTTATCTTCTCTTTAGCTACGATAAATACTTAACATATAAAAAGGCTGTACACAAACACTTACCTTTCTCAGGGCTGAGATCCTCCAGTTCTTTTACATTAACACGAGTATACTTTAGTAGATATTATTCACATAAATATTAACGAATAAGACGGTGTTCCATGTGTATCTCGCAATTTGCTCTCGCTAGATGGCGTTTCTTGGAAGCTGAGTGCAGCATCATGCCCAACGCCACTTACATGTTAAATGTAACTTACATACTAGCTTTACCCCGTGGCTTTTCAAAAAATATAAATCTCTGTATTGTTCTTAAAAATATTATGTACTAACATTCGTACATTGTGTCTTTTTTTGTAACTTGTATATTTTCAGAAAAAAATATTGTAATGTGTTGAATTTATTATATATTATTTAATTTATATGTATATAATATAATTTTAAGCTAACTTAGAAGGCGGCAAACATTGATACGTCGATTATCGATATCGCAAATTACACTCGCTAGATGGCGTTTCGCGGAAACGGCGAACAGCGTCACGCGGCGCGCACCATTGCTATGTAATTTATTGCTTATTTCGAGGTAATTGCACCTTACTTTGCCTTGCCTCTAAATGTTTCGAACAACTCCTTATTCGCTTACATATTTATCTGTAATATTAGGGTGTTTTATTTAATAGAAATGTAGTGCTTACAGAAAAGCCAGCGGCTATGCTCTTTTTTAATAACATTTTAAGAGAATAATTTTAAGTTGAACTAAATTTCTTATTTAATTTCATGTTAGATGCGTATGCGCATTCAATTTTTGTTATTTATTATTTGCGTCTGGAGTTGCTACTTGCTGTTTTGATTTCCGTTATAGTTTATCTAAACAAGCTGAATGTTTTTAAATGGATACGTGTATATTATTTAAACTTTACATTTGATTTATAAACGAAAAAGTCGATCGAAATAGGAATGCTGTAAGCGTCTAAATTCAGAGAAATGGACCACGGAGGTCATGCTTGCCGCTCATATGTTTTATATCTTGTTTGTGAAATGTGATATACACATTACAGAACATGGTTCAATTATAATTAATAATAACATCACAATCGTCTGGTTCAAATATAAAAATAAAAATATTATTGTATAAACTTCGAACATTCGGCAAGACTTTTTCTTTATTATATAGAAAAATAAATAAATATGTTGGACATTCCTCTATTAATTTCTCGATATCTATTAAGATTAATATAAAATTAAATTAGAAATTTTATATAACGTTAGTGCAATAGATATTAGTCGAAGAAACGCATTATAGCATATCCTTGGAGCAAGCGTAGAAATGATAGAGATTCAGTTTAGTTTTCCGAAAATACTTTATACATATTATAAATTGCCAGTATTTAACATCTACAAATTAATACGATGTTTGATCCATGATCAAATTGTTAACATGTTTCCTGCTTAGTTGAAAGTGCTTGTTAAACACATACCACACACTCTAAAAACGTGGAGAAACTTAATCAGATATCTAAACTAACCTTAATAACTAGGATAATTAGGTTTTAAAACTAATCTTTAAGATTGCCAAGTATTCCGAGTAATCAAAGCGAGTCGCAGTCGGTGCGACAATTAAGTAATTATTTAATATTAACTATAATTATGGCCGCGATGTAGAAATATCAAATAATAAAATTGCAAACGATAATGAAACACGTTTAAAAAACTGTCATATAATAAATACCACCATTGGTACAAATATCACTGTGTATTTACTATTTAATAATAAAACATTTTTTTTTCATCTACGATTTTGCTCATCTTTATATAAGATTAGCATTGCCCGCGACTCCGCCCGCGTTCAAATGACCAAAAAGCAAATTCTTTGGTTTTACATATTAGTATACTCTTAAATTGCAGTTTTTGTATTTTTTTCTCAGAAATAAGATATTTTCCCGCGGTAAAAAGTATCCTATATGTTGACCCGGATAACCAGCTAGCTATCACCATACCAAACATCAAAATCCCTCCAGCGGTTTTTCTGTGATGCGGTAACAGACAGACAGACAAAAATTCTGAAAACTATACATTCGGCATCTGTATCGACAATAATGTATATTTCAATAAGATTTTCCAAAAAATATTTAATGTACAGATTCGGCTTAATTACAATTTTATTATATGTATAGAAATGTTCAATCTTGTATTAGCAACTTTATTTCAACTTGCTTTCAGGTTATAGACAAGGTATTTTTTAATTATTATTAACATTTACAACACTGCGTTAAAAACTTTAAAGGTTTTAACTTTTATAGTTAGTAAAGTGGGAATCATAAGTAATCTGTATTACGAGTACTTACTTAGCACCCTATTATAATTGTCCATTCTACAAATAACTTTAATAGTCTACCATTGAATTTAAGTATTTACAATGGTATTTTTGAAATAATTGGTATAATTTGTAACTTAGATATCATATATCCAATTAAACCATGCTTTCTAACAAACCGCAGACCTAGTGGCCTATATAAAAATCAACAAGTGATCCTGCACCAGTTATTTATGTGTGCGCCGCGATTAGTATTCTCTCATTAATCATAGCCAGCCCTGTCACAACACGTCCACACACTCTCTGATCTTCGCACCATTCACTTCCCTACTCTTTGATAATACTAACTTAATTGCTCTTAAAGTATTTTTCTCATAATAACTGCAATTCTAAAATAATGTACATATTTGAAATAATAATAGACTAGCGACTCACCCTCGCTTCGCTCGGGTTCGTCCCTAGATGCATTTTAACGGTTAATAAGATATACAAATCTTTGAATTTCTCGGCGTTTCTGTACTATAATATGCATGTATTTTACATATAAACCTTCCTCTTGAATCACTCTATCTATTAAAAAACCGCATCAAAATCCGTTGCGTAGTTTAAAAGATTTAAGCATACATAGGAATATAGGGACAGAGAAAGCGACTTTGTTTTATACTATGTAGTGATAAAGGATGGTACTAATTAAAATATATTTTTTAGATAAATAGGTACTTATTGAAACAATATTTGGGATTTTTTTCTTTGGATTTGGAATTCTGCAATAAGCCAATATATTCTTAACTATCGATAGCGATAGGTGATTTTTTTAAATTGACATAGCTTTTTCATTTATGAACCGATTGAAATAAAACAATGTTAAGTGAAGCTTACCACAATACATTAGTGTAAACCGCACCCAAATCGGTTAAGCCATTTCTGAGATCAGCGCGCACAAACCCACAGACAAACCGACAAACAGACAATCATTCTTAAAATTATTATATTAGGTTTTATTGTGTTAATAAAGACACCAATAATAGTTTTTCTAAAATATCTTCCATGTACAGACAACGATCAGATATAACTTTTATTAAACGTAAATACGTTATATAAAAGACTAGAATTGCCCGCGGCTCCGCCCGCGTTTAGATAACCAAAAACCAAATTCTTAGGTTTTACATATTAGTGTACTCTTACATTGCAGACAGACAGACAGACAAAAATTCTAAAAACTATAGATTCGGCATCTGTAGCGATAATAATGTGTATTGCAATAAGATTTACCAAACAATATCTAATGTACAGTTTCGGCTTAGTTACAATTTTATTATATGTATAGATAATATTAATATAACAAGTTCTTACATGAAAGCTACATACATAGTTTAGTGTTTTATAATTTAAATTAAAGTACAATGACGAATTTAAGTAAAGAACTGGACTTACTAGTGTAATTTGTAACTAATATAAATGGTCCAAATCAAACAATAAGGAGTAATTTTGAATTATGAGGACCAAAAGAAGATTGAGTAGATGGCTAATCTGTATAATCAACAAAGAGAATCAGGTTCGGTCTACTTATAATATTGGAAGAATAATAGCCGCGTCTAAAACTATTTCGCGAAACATGTAATTAATTTTCATTTATTGTAATAATGGCAAACGAAGGCTGTTTATTATTGGATGGTGAATTTGGCGGGTTTCCAACCCGTGCTCATTGTTAAGATCATACTAACATATTATGTATCGCGAATATATAAATCAATTGAATGGTTCGATGATTTTTTTACATTATTTTTAATTAAAAATATATGTTTTAAAGAAAAAAGTTATAAATATGGAGTGAATGTGTTTGTCCTAAAGCAATATTAACATTGGCATCGATAGTTCTAATAGTTATGTGGCTCACCACTACGTTTAGCAGACGTGTTAGATGAATCCTGTCCACTTCGGTCATTCAAGACGCTACCGATTTCATTGAAGTCTAGATTTATAGATATCACTTTATTTTGATGTTGAAGGACCTAATAGAATTTATAATGTTTATATTTTAATTCACATCACCTTTGTTCCGAGCACCGTTCCGGCCTGATTTACACAGCTCTTTGATCATAGCGCACAGCCGTTACATTTGTTTCGCCAGAATGATATTAATCAAACACATTTATTGCGGTCGTATTCAAAATTAACTACCGTATATTAAATATTCAGTTCTCAGAAGTGGCTATCAAATATTTCCTACATTAAACCCGTTTCTGTTATACTTCCCTGATTGTAGAACACTTTATTATAACGACGGTTTGTCATATTTTTGGATTTCAGCCAATGAATGATAGTTATGTTGTCTTCGTATTATTTTGCCATATGAAATATTTTTTGTTCAATCCGAATTATTAATGTAAATTTTGTAAATTTTAATTATAAAGGTTGACTGACATAAGAGATAAGTTACGCTTGTGCGTCGTGTTCTACGGGCATAATTAAAATATATAACAAAGAACTAATCAAAGAATCCAGCCGACAACGAGATACAGAATCTTCCGCGACGACTGTCAAATTAGCATCACAAACGAAAATAGCGTCATTCTAATTATTTTGATGACTCAACTGAAATACAATTAATCTTGCCGCTTCTGTGAACTGTCTAAATGATGGACGGACTAAAATATCGTCGCATTTCGCGATAAATAAACTCGCGAGTCAAATATCGGATTTCGATTCCATCGGTGCTGCGTATCAAAGATTTTGTACGCTACGGTGGCGGAGCGCAGTGCCGGCGCTCTTGGGCACTGCTTATATGTCTAGTCTATGAATAGCAATTGTTCCTATGATTTTAGGTATATTTTAATGGTTTAATTTTAATAATTAGTAGCCTTATAATTTATTTTATTGTATTGTATGTATTCTAACCCTTTCTTAACATTCCAGTGGGCACAGGCCTCTCTCCAATATGAGGTGGAACAGGCCGTGGTCCACCACACTGGTTAATTGCGGGTTGGCGTATTACACGTGTCTTTTGAAAACTTGCTAGGTTCTCTTTTACTTAATATTTTACATAAGCTTAAGTAAGTTTTTTTGTCTGAGAGTTCGCATATGCGATGGAAACACACATTTAGAAATATTTCTAATTTAAAAAAAATAAATACTTACTAGGAACAATGTTGTTAGAATTGTTAATGCAACAAGACAATTTTAGTTAGCGGAAACTATTTCTAATTAGCGGAAATAATCTGTCTAAAGTCTCTGTCTGGTAGACTAGTACATGTGATGGTTTCACATTCGATCGAATTCCACTGATTGGTAAACTGAGATGGCTAATGCTGGCGGAAGTTCGCTTCGATTAATTATAATTATGAACTTTACGGTCAATTCTGATTGGTTTTAAATAGATATCCAGGCTACAGCTATACTAAATTAAATACGAAATTCGCAAATTATTTATACTAATCAAATAACCAAAAAGACAAATTATATTAAATTAGCTGCTAAAGCAAACATGGTTAGCAATTATTATATACATATATTATAAGTTAAAGTTAATTGTAAGTATTGAAATACAAATTTACTCTAAAACAATATTTCATTGTGTAAATCCAATAACATCTCCAGTCATCGTCTACATAGCGTCTACCGCGTCATCCAAACCGTAAATCAACTAGTAAGAAATTAGAAGCATCGCCAAACTCACTATAATAAAAATCTGAATAACCTCGGATTTAAATCCCATAAAAATAAGATTTCAACATTTAATCCAGACTGGCTTTACGATGATATAAAACTTGATTAATAACTTGCGGTGCAGTTGTAACAGACAAAGGTCGTACAATGTTGCATTGACCCATTTACGGATCATGTTCTCCATATTTTGGCGAACACTCCAGACGAAACAAAAGCATTCAATCAATTAATTATTCCTTTTAAAAAATCTTAATTTTAGCCATGTAACCAAAATTATTCTTACTAATGTTATATAATAGGAACATGTTGGTTTGTCAATGCTTAATTTAGTACCAATCAAGTTTTTATTTACATAAAAGATAAAATAAATTTTTTTATTAAGAAACACCGGAGCAAACCGAGGGCGACTCACTATTATAAATAATCATTTTTTAATGAAAATGCATTTTAATTTTGTAACGGCTTTGTTCTCTACGTTAAATAGCAGGCATCACTATACGTCAAACGCTTGTGATGTTATAGCATTACAATTTTATCTCGAAGCATTTCACTATCGTTGGCTAGACGGGCGTCTGCATGTGTCACGTTATTTTTTCGATCTGTCACATGATTTGAACAATATTAAATTTGGCATTGTCACGGAAAATGGACTTTTGTTATAACCCACATAGCACTGTCAGTTAAAGTAATATTTGTACAAATATTAAAAATAAATTATCTATTATATTAACTTACCTAAGTATAAATATATTTCGCTTCCATCAAAATTGTTATGAATATAAGCAGAATAAAAAAAACAAACATACAAAGTAACAAAGCATTCAGGTTATAAATGCTATAAACTTAATCGATGTTTCATATATCGATCCTTAGTTACAAGATGGTACGATTAATTCGAGCGTGGATATCAAGAACGGAATGCCACACGTAATAATTCTCGTTATGAATCGAATTTATTCATCGGGCACATATTTTATTGTTATGCCGGCTTGCCGTCCTCGCCGCGGGGCCCTATAAAATTATACGAATAAATATGCTTGCGATCGATTTATAATTAAAAACATAACTTATTAATAACAGATTAAAGTTGTCGAGTTTCGCGCCTTGAATCGATTCCTGACACTGCAACACCAACTAAAAAAAATTAAGAAACGATTTTTATTATAACAGCATTTTATTAATACGATTTTCTTGATTTCGTTTTGATTTTAATACACTTTTTTTAGTGTATATTATATATATATATATATATATATATATATATAATATTCTACGATAACATTATTTATATAACTGAATATTCCTACGATAACCAAACATAAAAGTAATGTTAACGGCTTAAATTATTTTTATATAGGCACTATATGCTGGCAAATGTATTTAGAACTAATTGGTTGTAACACTGTATCATTTTTCATATATCTTCGATAATAAGCTTCGTCTTGTCTGAAGGCGTCGATATTTATGGCATAGTCCAATAATGGTTAAAATACAGTCCAGATCTGGCCTTAGGCTAGTTTGTATCGTGCATCCTTACTGAGTGTTGTATAAAGTTGTAACTCATGAAGTACCTATGCCTTGCGAGGAGATACGATTGTTTTATGCATTAAGCATCAAAAGTCAATTTGTATGCACTAGTGACCCTATTTTTTTTAATAATTAATTTTAATAACACGTGATGCACCTACCTACTACGATAAAAAGTACCCTCTATACCTATAGGTATATGATAGAAAGTGCCCTATATACATCACTGTCTAGCTCTTAGATCTTGTCCGAAAAAATACACCCGTTGCTCGTTTGCTGCGTGAGAGATAGACAAAAGAATTAATTTTTTATCTATACATATGTAATTCTAATTCAGTCGAATCTGTAGGATATTTTTTGGTAAATCTTATTGAAATAGTCATTTTTATCGATACAGAAGCGGAATCTATAGTTTTTAGAATTTTTGTCTGTCTGTCTGTCTGAGAGAGGATCACGAGAAAATCACTGCACAGATTTTGATGAAATTTGGCATGATGATAGCTGGTTATCCGGGTCAACATATCATATACATTTATCATTCGAGAAATCTATAGTAACGAGCGAGTGTGAATCGCTAGTTTATTAATATTTGTGAACTGATGATGATGATAATGATGTTCTCCTAGCCGATTCCGGCCACGGCGGCCAATCGCAATGAGATTAGCCAACTGCGCAGGAGATATTATAGTGCTCAAGTGTACGCGCAGACACAAGTGCACTCTCTATTCCTATCACTCTCATACTCCGGTGGGACGACCACTCGACACGACCGGTGAGAGTTAAGGAGCAGGACCGACGGCTTTTACGTGCTCTCCGAGGCACGGGGGTGAAACACCGCCAACTTCCCAACTCCGGGCTGTTACTGAGACTTACTATACAGGAAGACTCAATAACTAAACTTGGCCCGACCCAGGACTCGAACCCAGGACCTCCGGGTGTGCAGCCGTACATGCTAGCCACTACACCACCGAGGCAGTTAAACTAATAAACGATTGATAGCACATGAGCTTAGAGTACCTACGTGACAAATCATCAGATTAAAGAGAAAGGCCTGAAATATCCGAAAAATATTAAAGAAAAATGTCGTAGCCATTACTGTAAATATATTTGGTAATTAATACACAACTGGTTTTAGAATATAGACGTCATATAACAATTGACGCCAAATTATTCAAACATCTCGCTCATTGGTCACGAATCACGATCCATGTGAATGTTCATTTGTTTCTTGATGGCGACTGTAATTGCTTAAAAGCTGGTTATTTTATACTCTTAATAATAATGTAATATAATATTGCTATTGAATTTTCAAGATGGATAAATAAGTTTTAGAGATGGATTTTTACAGCATTTTACTTAATTTTCGAAGTTGTTAGATACTCATTAAAGTATGTATAAGTTAGGCTTCTCAATATTTCACCATAATTTTATTACAATTTACTAACTATATAATTATAAATAAAAAAAAAAAAACCCCCTACACAAATTAATTGTCATTTAACGATTACACTGGCACGCATGAAACACTTAATCGAGTAATCATACGCCAAAATGCCTTACATCATTTTGGAAAAGAGCTGATACCCTTACACTGCTGGACCGATATTAACAAAAAACCACCACAAGGAAACTTGCTTTCAAATGAAATAAACCGCATCGAAATCGGTCCATCCGTTTGAGAGCTACGATGCCACAGACAGACACAAAACACACAGATAGACAGACATCGACGTCAAACTTATAACACCCCTCTTTTTGCGTCGGGGGTTAAAAATGTTAATTAGTTACACTAAAAACGGTACAGTAAAAGGGAACTGAACACAATAAGTAATTCGATAAATAGGTAATATTTCCACTAAATAAAATATTTAATATATATTTTTCTCCACATTTGATTTATTTGTTGACATGTGATTCGAAAAAACTACGTTAAACTTTACGATGTGAATTCAAGAACACACCGAGTACCAACAAAAGTAAATGCTTCCAAAACAACAAAATATGAGGCGAGAAGAGAACAATAAACCGGTTGATTTATTTTAATAAAGTAATTTATGAGCACCGGCAAATTGGCCTCGTGACGGGCAGACTTATCGACTAACGAAATACGATAAAATCGTTGTCGATATCCCGATAAACGCATATTATTAATGGTTAACTTATTGTATATTGTAATGAGTATCGACTTTCGCAACATATGTTATGAATCCATTTAAAAATTATTTTAGTTTCGCGCTTACAAAATAATATTTACTCTTTCATTAGTTAAGAAAATATGTTAAATAAATAAATAGAATGGATTTATGTAACAAATACGATACCAATTCTAGACTCGATGTTTCAGCGAATAATCGTAATCGAGGATAGCTGATAAGTCATCTCGCTCATAAATCTGGTGGCTCATAACTCGCGCGGCTTAATTACGAATAAATAAATAAATAATTGAATGTGAGCGGCCGCGGGCCTAATCGATCGTATCCGAAGTGTTCGAGGTGCTAACAAGGGCCCGCCAGCGATCCCCCACTTTCGATTCCGTGTCGAAATGATACCAAACATTCGCTACTGATCAAATATAATGCTGTATCTATACTATTAAACAAACATATTAAATTTCACGAATTCATGTAAATTTAATTATTCTTGCAATATGTTAAAAAATTGGTTAATAAGTATTTCGTATAACATTTTCACAGAACCATGTCTTAACAAGTCCACCTCTGAAATTAGAGAGCGACAGCAGTATTCAGTTTCTCTATTGCTCGTAAGTCTTCGCTTATGACAGATTTTCCTAGAATGAAACCGATACTATAGATTCCAAAGATAGTCTCCGCGGAAGACTATTGTTCACTTTTATCTCAGACGATTGACGCGTATCCATTTCCTAAGCTCAGAATAGTTCCACCTCTAGTTCGCTATGAAATAAAGGGCTTCACTCATCGACTGGCGGCCATCGAAATATACTGAAGAGATGTCACAGATAGCCGCTCGTTAGAGGGTAATTAGCCCACGGATCAGTCAACACGCTCTATTTAAATAGCAGTGAAAAATTTATATCCGATGGATTTTGCCACTTCTTAGGTGTAATTAGCTAAATTTTCGATTGAATTCTCAGGTGGATGTTATGCGTTTGATATTTGTTGACTTATGAAATATTTGCACAAATACATACGAGTATATAACACAAAATAATAAAACTATGTATAATTTATACTATATTATAACTATGTACCACTTAAGCATACCTACTCGTAAGTGATTATTTTATTGGTGGGTTTGAGAAAGCATTTTAAAGTAACTTATAAATACAAGATTTTATTTTGTAATCATTTGTAGGCCTTTAACTGATAAATAAAAATAAAAAATTAATATACATAATCGTAACTTACGTTTTAGCTGTATGTATGTACATTATACAGATATGCAAGTAACACTCAAATTGTTATATAGTGAGTGAAAATTCGTAATAGATAAATATAAAAAGACGTTTAAAGAGAAATAGTAATTAGATTATATTTGAAATGTTCGCTTGATTGAAAGCTGTATCCAGGTCAGCCGAGGTGATGGATGAGGCTAAATTACCTTGCCACCCCCTCTTCCCCCGCGCTAACGAGCCATAGCCAAAAGATTATTTATAATAGTGTTGACAGCACTTCCGACTTATACCTCAGATTTGGATATCTGTATTTATTGAAATCAATTATAGTTTTAAATCACTTAAATTGTTTTTTTTGTTTTTAACAAAAAAAATCGATGATTTTCTTTTCTTCTTTCCTTGTTTGAGTATGAGTTATTTACTAGTATCATATATATCCGTGGTCAGTATCTAAGTGGGCGCCGGATATTCGTTATCGTATACGGAGGTTATCTCATATCCGCAACACGCAATTATGTACGTTTCCCACGCGAGTCACCTGGGCCCAATTGTTTTATATAACACTTTGCATTACAAAATGTCTCCATATTGTTTTTATTTTATGTAAACAAATAAATCCTACTAATATTATAAACGATGTTTGCTACTCTTTCACGAAAAAACTGCTGAATGGATTTTAATGAAACTTTACAATAATATAGCTCATACAAAAGAATAACACATAGGATTTTTTTACACATTTTATGCCGGAAAATGTACGGTTCCCGTGGGATAAATTCGTTTTTGTTTTTCTAGAGAGAAGCGAGGGTGAATTGTTTGTAATAAAATAAACTAAGTAGCTAAACCTTATTTTATCTTATTTATAAAGGATTTTTGAATATAATCTAGTGGTAAATTTATATTTTTCATAGATTACTTAGAAGTCATACATTAGTAGAAATAAAAGGCGGCGTCAATCCGCCCTTAAATCCCCGCCCGATATTTTTCTAGGGCGGGACTTTCTATAAGACATTTATATGTACCTATGTGTTTATGAAGAAGATACTTACCTACATAACTTTTTTAAATACTTGAAAGTCATCTAAAAATACATATGACTATAATAAATATAAGGATTGAGTGTTAGTGAATAATGTTTTAAATAATATTGACTTAAATATAATGTTATTGTGAAATAAAATCCATATAACTAACGTTCAAACTAAACAAGCAATATACCATAAACAGATATGTATTACAATGAGCATATCGGCCAAGGTGGGCGCGACGGGCGGAAGCGATGATATTAAATAAAAGATACCAATACGACACCTATCTCTACATCGGAACAACAGAGATGCCCCTGATGATTAATTCAAAACCGAATTGGACTCTAATTTGATTATCCTAAATGTTAAAGTTCAGATCGTGTAACACAATCGCGATTTCTCGATTGGAAATTGTATCGATATGTTCGAACTAAATTGGATAAGCTTGGAGTTAGATGGGCTAATGATTAGGCTGCTTCATTGTACCTATAGGGTTACATAATATAGTACTTTATGTTACAAATAGTATAAGATGGACTATTGCTTTAGACTCAGTTTTATTGAAGATTTTGTACATATGTCTATTTAGTTCAACGGTAGTGGTAGAAATAATCTAAAGGAGACATACAGAATACAAATGAATGCAGCTTGAGTTGTGCTAAGTTAGACGCATTCCAACCTCTTTACGATCGCCTAGCATAAATCAAAAGCGTAGCATTTCGTAGTCAGCCATTGTTAAGGTAGAAAGTAAATAAGTACATAAACATTATTTATGTGGAAATCTCAAATTGACCCTTTACTTTTACCTTTCTTACGCCGAGTGTGTCACTGTCTTCAGCTCGTTTATGCTAATGTTGCATTGTGACAGCCTCTTCATTTGTTCTATCTGAGAGGCATAAGCTATTGTCATTTTGCCCTTTGACTCCATTGTGTGTTTTTTGTAACTACTGCGCCGGATTATTTTATTTCCGTTATGTTATAACGCTTTGTTGTCTCATGTACCTTATTAAATTGAATCTATTTTTTTATTTGGCTCATTTAAATTTTTCGATTCTTTCTCTACTACGGGTTTCTTGCAAGTTAAATTTAAATTTATAAATAACAAGTTCTAATATTCATTTAACTCTTGCTTTTTAATTAATTATTAGTAACAGAACTTTGTTACATTCAGTAAATATTTGTTGCAACGACGGAAAGCAAAAACACTTACTAGCATTGGCACTTACACTTTGTTTCTTAATATTGCCTCACAAGGTAAATCTGCATTCGTATGAACATATAAAATTTAGAGCACGGTGTGTGTGTGTGTCATTTAAATTTGAAGTCCGCCAACCCGTACTTGGCCAGCGTGGTGGACTATGGCCTGATTCCCCTCGTACTGAAGGGAGGCCCGTGCCCAGCAGTGGGACGTTAAAAAGGGCGAAATACATACATGCACACTACTTAGTAGCACATAGTGTTGTAAGTCTTATATTATTGACATACAGGATTCTATTTTCAATTAAAACAACAAGTTTACATTGCTTTTTTTTTCTTTAATCAAATGATACCAAGCAATTTATTTGTAAATAATTGTTATACAACTATCGATTGAAATCAAAACGATCATCTCAAAACGTGTTAGTAACAGTTTCTCGTTTAATACGACGGCTCAAATAGTGATTCGTCACGACCGGGACGCCATACTGTATTGTAATTTAGATTGTCATTCAAATGTCTTTGAGGCGAGGCCCTAAACACGGTGGCAGTCGTTGTCTCGACACCTTCATCCTTCGTACAACCAAGGAACACCTACTCTAAGTTTCTACAATTTCATTTTCTACTAGCTTTTGTCTATGACTTCGTTTTTGTATGTTTATCATTAAGTCCACAGCTACTAAACTAATCATGACTGCCGATTTAAGTGTGCACGTTTTTTACTGACAAAAAAAGTATCAAATTAGTGGTTATGTTTATTTGTGTGTTACGCAATAATTATATAATTGGTCAATTGTGTACCGGCTTTTATTTATTTTTTAATACTTAAAAAATATCATCTCGTCTAACTTCAAAAATTACAAACTCCAATAACAACTTCTGTCCTCTATGTAAACCCCTTTAGATGATGAATTTCAATAAATTCTAGAATCGGCCGTTTGAGATGTACACTATTGACCAACCAGTCAGTGTTGAGAGAAGTAGATTGAATCTAAATAATATCTAACTGTTAAGATTCTTAAATGAAAAAAATAAATAAAACACTATACAGTCAAAGTAATCATCGGATGGTTAGATAGGTATTACCTAGGCAATATAAAGGAAGAATGGAAAAACATAACCTTAAATAGTACTAATGTAATATATGTATATTACGAAATCATAATAAATATAAACACATCAAGTGCAAAGCGAAATAATATAGTTCTTCTATACAAAGAGCATAAAGTTTTTGTATCAACATTGTATTGAGCGATTAACAACATTGTGCTTGCAACAAAATAAATGATAAAGAAAATTAAAGGTTTCCGATCATATTTTACGATTCCTGTAAGCGACAAACGATAGTCATAAAAATAAGTGTACTCAGAGTGTAGTCAAAGTATAATAACGATACATAGATACAATGGAAACAAGTTTTAAGTCCTCATAATTAAATGTTTAGGCGATCGAATTTTAAAAAATTACGGACACGCTTTAATTAATAACGAGAGCATGTGTTTTAAAATTTTTACGAATACATAATTACAAATAAGTGGGGAGGCTACTTTGTAATACAGTCTCCTTTTGACGGTCAATTTTCTCCGCACCCATAAAAAGTGTAGAAATAATTATATTTATATTATACTAGCGACTCACCCTAGCTTCGCTCGAGTTCATATCTAGTGATAAGTAAAAAAAATTATCCCACGGTAACAGTACATTTTTCCGAGTTAAAAAGTAGTCTATGTGCTATCCCAGACTATAAACTATCTCCATGCCAAATTTCATCCAGATTTGTTCAGCCGTTCTGGCGTGATTGAGTAACAAACATCCATCCATACGTCTATCTATCCTCACAAACTTTCACATTTATAATATTAGTGTGGATTTATGGGATTACGGCTAAATCGCAGGAATCGCTTTCGTAAGAAGAAATTAACTATAAACAGTAGAGTTTATGTATATATTTCTAATTTTAAACAGTTATAATCATTTTAAATAAAACTTATCTCTCCGGATTTTTTTGCGGATTTATTTTGATCGGTTTCTCCCGTGACCATGATTGTTGTAAAGCATTTGAAACGTCTGGAACCAAAAATCAAAATAAATCTCCGAGAAAAACCCTCCGACAAGATAGTTTATTTAAAAATGTCAAATATTCGCAAAAATCTAAGAAATTATTATGTGAACCGGTTATAATCATTTACTTTATTCTAAAATAACTTAGGTTTTACGGCATGGTGGAAAAATTAAAAGAAATAAGTCAAGAGTTACGTTATATTTGCCATTTGTTCGCACGGCAACTAGTTTCTGCTGAGATCGTACTGGTTTATGTTTACCGATAGCTGCCACCATGTTCAAGGGTTCCATTGTTGCATTCATCGCAATGATCCGGCGTAGATGCGTCGCCTTTAGCCGCATCCGACATTTCCATTGTTGTAATTTTATTGCCGGTGTTACCGTCCCTGCGGAGGTCGTAAAGCACGCAAGCGCGTTCGATACTATCTACCAGGATTCACTGGGGTGTAGATGGGACTCGCGACCACAAAACGCGTATTATATGAACCGAAGCCACCGCAACGACGATTTTCATTCATTTCTAATAAATTGATACGAGGCGCGGTGCTATAGCGCTCCAGCCTCGGGATTGGTTGAGGCGTATCCCGAGGTTCGATACTCAGACCCCAGTTGTAAATCAACTTTACAACCTTTAATTACAGATATTTACCGTCTCATGTGAGCGTACGGGATATCGAGGGGGCTGTGCTCGCGAAAATATCGTATAATAATGGGTATTGACCTGTAATGACTCGCCTGTAGGTACTATCGGCTGCCTTTGTCTTGCTCGTTTGAGCGAGAGAATATTCTTTTCTGAATGATTGCCAATTACATCGAATGGCCTCCTGAATTCCACTAAGCGATACAATACTTAAATATACTGGCTGTTTTGATCTGCGTCCGTATAAATGATTTATGCGTTATTAAGTTTTAAAGGTTTTGAACGATGTGACGCTTTAAATTATTTTTTATACTTCTCTGCAATAATTTCACGAATTACTATCAATTTTTGACGTCTATCGCTCATCATTTAATCATGTCTTCAGAATTACAGGCGTGATAAAACTGTCAGGTTCTCGAGTGATTCTAATAAGAAAGTATTATTGTGCGCTCGCGCAGTTCTCCACAATGTTGCACCGGATAGGGCGGCAGCCATTTTAATGTCTCTCAGACGGAATTACGCTGGATTGTTCTCAGCTTTACTGCTCCCCTCATGATTGATCGTTGTATCGTCAGCCTTATGTCATTCTCGCGCTGTATCTCTTGGAATTTGTACTACAAGTAATAAATACATATTGAGTTACATTCATGGCATGCCAAGTTTACCCCATCAATAGATATTAAAATTGTTCATTATATTGACCTAAAAAAAATTGTTAAAAACTTAACATGCACATCCCTAATTATATTTTTTGGACAGCAATTTACTTGCCTAATTATTATGAAATCATAATAAATATAAACACATCAAGTGCAAAGCGAAGTACAAGCGATCAATAAGAAACACTCGTTCAGCGTATCATTAAGTGTGGAAATTAACACTAGTGTGATCGTATTTCTAAATTAAAACTTCACTTCGGGCCGCAATAAATTCTTCCGCTCATAAAGTCTTAACGACTGTCTAAACAGGGGCTAGCTGTCGTTTACTACCTTAATATACGAATGTGAAATAAAATGATCGACGAATAATAATTATCATTTAAGTATATTTTAACAGATTATATTATTTTATTCACTTCCATAGTGTTTCTAGGAAATTTTGCGAAACTCCCTTAAAAAAACACTTGGCACTAATGTAAGCTTCAATTTTTTATTCGTGTTCCGTCAATATCGTATAGGATACGATACTTAAACGGATTGATGCGGTTATGTTTGTCGCATTAAATTTAATTTATATCTTAAATCGTAAACATTTTACTACCACATCGGTGTAAGCTTCCTAGCGATTCGTATTTTCAACATATGTGCGTTTCTATTTATAATCTTATATAGTTATTTACTTTAACAAATAATTAATATTTATTCTACGTTTACATACATGAGATCATCTGCATATTACTTTACACTCATTGGCTTTACTGCATTTATAATAAATTTATGGTTCTCTACTGATTTCGTTTACAATTTGGGGATATAAACTTTTAGTTTTGCAAATTTGATATAAAAGCGCACGAGCTGGAGCGTTACCAATATAGGCGAGTAATTGTGATTGATCGAGTCGTGAATCGAGTGGGGCGGCGCAATCAAAAGCGTATCAGACCAATGAGGGGCCGTCGTGGTTTCTCCGTGCATTCTCATTGGCCGTTGGCAGGGTTGAGGCATAAAGGGCCTTGATACAGCTTTCGATAAGAGGTAGGCGTCGAATGTCGATTCGATCGATTATCGCACGCTTCGTCAAGACCGGACGGTGTCTGATAGGCCGATTGTCTTTCATAGATAAAGTGACTGCATTTTAATGTCCTAAACCTTTTTATTATTTCAGCTATTAAAGAAGTTTTGAGCACAACATAACACCATAACTTTTAATCTGGCAATAAAATCTGAGTACTTAAATGCTGTTACACTTAAAGGAGATTAGGGAGCAAATCATTTGTTATTTACAATCCTTTATCAACACTGGGGGCGTTAGAGTTAGCGATTTACGACAGTTGCAGTTTTGCTCACAAAAGAGTTAGCCTTTCTAAGCGACATCGAGTGCCAATAAATATCAGGTGAGGTGCGAATAATCGATACAAATGCAACAGTGTAGCTATTGAAGTATAGGGAAAAGAATTCATCCTATTCGAAGCATCATAAAACTTGGGTTCATAAAGTGAAATTCGTAATATATTTAGCGTAAGGTTTCGTAGGAAAAGCAATAATTTGTCACAATTGGGCACGATTAGATTGGCTCTGTCGACGATTGGACATACGTCGTAAATTATGGGTTAAGCGGCAAAGTTGTGTAAGTCTTTCTGAGCTTGGCGTGTTTAGTTGATGTGAGAGTATGCTCGGTGGTAGGGTATAATGCAAATAGCGAGTGCACGGTGCTCGGCGCACGCGCATCGAATCGCGCGTTTTCCGTCGGGGAAGGCGGTTAGTGGAAATCGTTATTGGGGTGATTGCTTTCATAAACAATAGCTTTTGTCCACGGTTTCTTGTAACCAACTTGTTATTTAGCGGGATAACGGAGCCCTTTGCGCTAGTTTCCTTGCAACATGTTGCAAACTTTCTAGCTAATAATACGTGCCTTATCTAAACTTTTAGTGGAATGCAGTTTATTTGTTGAATATTGATACCGATATTATAATACAAAATATTTCATATATAACATATGCTCGATTTCCTTTTTTTTATACTTGGCATTTTGAAACATCTAACTAATAAAAATTTGTTATAAAATAAAACATAAAAAGCAATTTGCATATTGGTGAATACATTATTATATAGCGCTACCATCAATTTGGAAACCCTCCGTTAGTAATAGGCTTCGTTTCATTTGCTCCAATTTTAGCACATCACGTTGTACTTAAACATAAGCTCGGCAATTAATCTCTAAACGGGTGACGTTTGAAACCCAACAGCCCCCTGCCTACCCCCAGCCAGGATAACCGGGATGATTAACTGTAGACAGGAAGACGGATTGACAAATAGTCCGTCGGTATTTGCTAATGCTTCGTGTTCATCAATAAACGGTCTCAGCTCGCGTTTTATTATGAGCGTGAATTGTTTTTTGAGTTCTTACGTATTAAACTTTTAAAATCGAGCTTGAGAAGTAAACGGCGTTATATATTTTGTTAACTCTCATTTAATTATATCATCATTCAAATAAAAATTGCAAAGTTTAAAAAAAAATATTCATAGTATGATTATGCCATAACTTAGATTAAAAAAAATAACAAATACAAAAATATTAGAAAAACTCATAAAATACATTGATTATTTAAACATTTTAAGTCATTCCCACAGATATATTAGTATGTTTGTTTATCCATAACATTACATCTCACATCAGTTGGAATGTGACTTGCGTAACGCAACGAGATATGTGAGCTATTCTTCGTCACATCGTTACGTTTTACTGAATTACAGTAAATCACTAGAGATCGGTTTCCGCGGCAATAGGCCACACCGCCTGAACTAAATCCGTCTAACGCGTCGTAAACGCGATCGGCCGGTCGCATAAATCATCGATCGCACGATGCGTTGCGATTTAACATGCTAGTGACTTTATTGCCTTACGTTTCGCTCTTAGTTCTTATGTACATTTTCACTTTTGACACAACTTTTGTGTTTATATTTAAAACAAGGAATGCTATATTAACTATAATAATAAAATTTTCATAGAACACTGAACTAAGTATGTAACGTAACGTACTAACTTTTTCTAAGGGTAATCATTTGTTCTACCGTAGCATTTACAAATGAATAATAATTTACAATGAATAAAAAATGTATGTAGGTACCTATCTATTCATTCTTATTTAATGTTCTACTTCGGAGCACGGGTCCCCTCATATTAGGAGAAAGATCGGGCCATAGACCTACAGACTGGCCATGTGCGGGTTGGCGAATTTAATACCTGCTAGGTTCTCTAGATATGCAGATTTTCTCACGATGTTTTCCTTTACCGCTAAGCAAAGGGGTATTCATGTCGAAATATGAGAAGTGCGAGACCTGGGATTTGAACTGGCTTCACTATGTTTTTCAAGCGAGCACGTTACCATCAAGCTACCACTACCGTTTATTAAATACTAGCATAGCACGAGGCTACGCCCACGTTCAGATGACCAAAAACCAAATTCTTAGATTTTACGTATTTTTTTATTTTTTCTCAGAAATGAGATATTTTCCCGCGATAAAAAGTATCCTATATGTTGACCCGGATAACCAGCTACCGTCATACCGAATTTCATCAAAATCCCTCCAGTGGTTTTCCCGTGATGCGGTAACAGACAGACAGACAAAAATTCTAAAAACAATAAATTCGGCCTTTGTATCGATAATAATGTCTATTTCGATAAGATATTCCAAAAAATATTTAATGTACAGATTCGGCTTGGTTACAATTTTATTATATGTATTGATTTCGATTAATATACAGTGACTAAAAAATTTTTTTTTAATTTATAGGTACACCAATCAATCGACTGCCCATCATGGCGAAGTCGGTGTTGGATCTATACGAACTGTACAATCTGGTGATCGCTCGCGGTGGTCTTGTAGAAGTCATCAACAAGAAACTCTGGCAAGAGATCATCAAAGGCCTACGACTCCCTTCCTCCATCACTTCAGCCGCATTCACTTTACGCACGCAGTAAGTAGTGTACCTATTGCTTAGTAGTAGCCCTGAAAAAATATACGGCAATACAAAAACTAAAATATCAAAATATGAAGCGTATAAATAATAATACCTATATGAAGTTTCTTGTAGTCAATGCTTAAAATGGAACTTTTGGAATTCTATTTAAGATGGTGAAAAGTAGCTGCAAAACCAAAAACTAGCTAGTAAAATATATGAAGCAGAAGCAAAAAAATCTTAGTTTTTACCAACAACTCAATAATTATTTTTTAATTTTTACGCATCTACTAATGTTTTTAAAAATATACAGTATTTAGATTTCAGTATAACAATAATACAGTATAAAAATAATATGATAATCGATTTCTCGATTTCTATAACTGTATTGAATATTAACAAAAAAACTGAAACAAATAGAACGTAAATATTGGCAGATCATACTCGTACTTATGTTTAAATTAGTCATCTCTAGATGTTACAGATTTCGTTGTTTAAAATAGAAATATGGGACGTATTAATGAAGTAAAGGAATAAAGAACAGCTAATATAAAAAACAATTATTTATATATGTATTACGAATTTTCCAAAAAATATATAAAATAAGTAAGATAATCTAGACATTAGTTGTATTTGACTACGTTTGGCTGTTTTTAGTGACCCTACTTTCTGTGTCAGCGGTCGCGGGTTCGAGCCCCGTTGGGGGCATTCATTTGTGTGATGAGCACGAATGTTTGTACTCCAATCGTGCTTCATGGGTGTTTATATTTATAATAAATGTCCTTATAAAGTTATATATGTGTAATGTATCAACTATCTGGTATCCATACACAAGCCTCGTAGCTTACCACGGAACTAGATGGTGTTATGTGTTAATATCTCAACATATTCATATATTATTTATATTATAATCAGGCTTCAAATTAGACATAAAAGTTTCAACTATCCACGTGTGGTCTGTCAGGAGTCCTTCCATATTCGACACTGCGTTGCGTCATTATCTCAAGTTTCAACGCACACGACTTGTAGACAAAACTGTCTTACAATAGCGTACGTGAGCGGCCAGCGCGACAATATGACAACTTCACACCTTCATAATTAATAACCTCTAGCTCATCTCGACCGATATAATTTCTCATTTATCTCCGTTCCTTCACCTCGTCTTTTGTCGGTCCACATAAAGGTGTTATTCTAATTCAAACTGTGCACCGTTACGCACGACATGAATTTTGAACGCAACCTCCTTATTATGATTACTAATTACTGTTTTTGACTCGCTAAGTAGAATTCTAATAGGATTTTCTATAAAATATCTAAAATTACTAAACATATTGTTTTACATCATATTTTTTCAAGTTTTTATACCTAGTTTAATACTTATAAATAAATAAATATGTTGCCCAACATTAACACACAGCACCATCTAGTTCCATGGTAAGCTACGAGGCTTGTGTTATGGATACATATATGTATAACTACAACATATGTTTGTTGTTATACATATACATATATGTATAACAACAAACATTCGTGCTCATCACACAAATGAATGCCCCCAGCGGGATTCGAACCCGCGACCGCTGGCACAGCAAGTAAGGTAACTACAAACTGAGCCAAACGTGCCGTCGAACTTATTCTTCATATCTGTTATATGTAGTTTATGAGTAGTATTATCTAATAAATGTTTTATCTCAGTATAAATTAAATTAATGGCTTGTTCTTAACTTTCTTCATTTCGACATGTTCACGTAAATCAGTTTTAAATATATTACCTACTGAACTCTAATACGATCACTAAACTATTGTATGAGATATATGAAATTTGGAGACATTCACTGTACATAAAATTAGACGATGGTAATGACGAATGTCGTATATTTAGCTTTCATATTTGACAATCTTGAAAAGGTAGCCGACTTTTTTTATGAATAGTCGGCTCGAGTATTGTGGACGTTTAATATGGTCTATATGAGTTATGGTACAGAACGGTGACAATGTGTTCAAATAAAATTGACTTGTTGTAGAATAGGATTAAGAATGTTATTTTCTTTGAGATTTTTGATGATTGAGCGTGAGATATGATTTAACATTCGTCGGATGATAGGTACTTTGAATTACAGCTTGTGACTCTTCGATTATAATAGAACGGCTATTAGTAATATCTCAACATTATTATAATATATGATCAAAGATTTTTAATGTTCTGGTGACATCATTTTTGAATGACATAGAGAGGTTTTAATCATTTTCATCACTACTTTTTTAATAGAACACGGTCGTCTATACCTAGTACATATAATAAAATTCTGATAACAACATTAGAAAATCTTTTTGAAATAGTCATTGTTATCGATACAGAGGCCGAATCTATCGTTTTTAGAATTTTTATCTGTCTGTCTGTCTGTCTGTGACCGCATCACGAGAAAACCACTGAACAGATTTTGATTAAATTTGGTATGATGATAGCTAGATATCCAGGTACAACATATAGGATACATTTTACTGCGGGAAAATATCTCATTTCTGAGAAAAAATACAAAAACTGCAATGTAAGAGTATACTGATATGTAAAACCTAAGAATTCTGTTTTTGGACATCTGAACGCGGGCGGAGCCGCGGGCAATACTAGTAATTTAATAATACTTACCCTTACGCGAAGTTGACATGGCGAATACTTCGAATTTGCGAAAAATATTAACTGTCCTACCCACTTAAACCTTAATAACTTTGAATGACGAAAGTTGTGGGTGGGTATATATTGCAAAAACCTACTATATGGTTTAAATAAAAAAGATTTAGGATATCATAACAGATGGCACTGTCACGAAGTTTCTATTACAAGTATCAAATATGATACCCTGGTTCCGTAGAGGATATAATGAATAAATATCTTGGAACATTAATACTAAGCACCATCTAGTTATGTGTTATGGCCTATGGCCACCAGATAGTTGATACACTACACATATATAACTTTAAATACATAGGTACATATTATAAATAAAATAGCTAGTGTAAAATACAAAGTCAAATCAAATTACACATGTTTATTTCAGATACATGAAATACTTATATGATTATGAGTGCGAGAAGAAGAACTTGTCGACTAGGAGCGAGTTGGACGCGGCTATCGAGGGCAACAAGCGTGAGGGACGCCGCGCCTCAGGACAGTACGATGCGCAGGCCGCGTTGGCCATGGTGAGTATTGTATGTATTGTCTACATAGTGGCTTTTACTAGATATTAGATATTATTTATTTAAATATGGGAATTTTTTTTATCAATTGCAAAAAATATTTTTTTTTAGATTTTTTTGAGGTTTAGGATACAAATCTGTCTGTCAGTAATTAGTACATATGTATAAAAATAAACACGATATAATATGATAGGATAAATCCCCAATATCAACAACAAAATTAAGGCTATACTGGATTTATTTAAAACAACCTTCGTCAGCGATTGCGATCTGGTATCACAACGAAAAAAGCCTGTCCCTTTCGCTTGAATTGATTATATGACAGTTTAAGTTATGTCAAAATCGGTACAGCCATTCCTGAGATTCACTAATCTCTATTACCCACTGGTAAATACTAAAAAGAGACAGACGGAAAAATATTGGTTTTTGGTATTATATAAATAAACATAATGAGTTTTATATGTGGTAACTATCTATATTATGTACAATAAGAAGAATCAAATTAAGTTTTTTATAAGTATGTTAATTAGGTATATAGTTCTATTTTTTTCACTTTACAATTACCAACTATATATTTTTTTGACAGCCACCCCTAAACAGAGTGCCAGCGTCTCTCGCCCAGTTGTCCCAGCACATGCAGCCTCTGTCCCTCTCGTTAGGGGGTGCAGTGGCGGGGGTGCCCCGTCTGCCACCCCTGCCGCCGCACGCGCCGCACATCTCACAACACGATATAGAGTACCGTGTTAGAGAATACATGAAAATGATACAGCAACAGCGTGAAATGATTAGGAATGGTAAGAGTTTTGATAATGTTTGTTTCTACTTCTGTTCGAAATCTATTTATTTGTTAGAAGTTCTTAAATATATCGCCCTAAATAATAAATATATAGTGCTTGATTCTTCATTTAATGAGTAAACATCTAAAGGTACATGATATATTCGTTCATTTCCTTAGATTTAACTAAGTATAATGTGTAGTGGAAGGTCGACAGCAGTACATAAATGGTATTAAATAGTAACAGAAACCTTTGAGTGATTGATATTTACTAATATTTCGTCCTAAATGGGAAACGAAGTAATGTCCATATTTCTTTATGAGATTTAGGTCACACTTATAGTATACGTGCAAATTTATTAAATGATGGACCTAATGTCTCAACGGTTTTCAATGAAATTCCAAATATTGATAACTTATATTTTGGAAGTAAACATACGCTTTCTTTAATTCACAGACGAAATCTAGTAACAAAATAAATGTTGTTTAATCATTTCTATTCTTTCCCAGGCTCAGAGTCTCCCCCGGGTGCTCCCATGGTGTCACCTCGAGACGCGGCGCTTTCCGCCATCGACGTGTCTCGACTGACACTTTGGTCACTATACAATAACAACAACAATAGCCCACAACCAGATCTTGAACCACAGCGGTGAGTACATACTTTACTTCAATAATACAGTATCGACTAATATTTTGCAATAAGTATTAGTTTATTTAATGATACATAAACTTTGAAAATTCATTTAGATTTGTATTGTATCATCATAAATAATTATATTTAATAAATCTAATCTATACTATAATATTATAAAGAGATAAGAGTTTGTTTGTTTGTACGCACTTATCTCAGGAAGTAAGTACTGATCCGTTTTGAAAAATTGTTTTTGCATTAGATAGCTCTTTTATTGAGTAAGATAATATATAGACTATATGTTATAATGCTACCCAAGGGAGCGGAGCAGTAATTATAAATGTCAACAAATCGGGCAGACTTCCATATATTATTGTAAGACTGATTTTTATATCGGAAATTTAAAGGAGGGCGAAGTCGCGGGTACTGCTAGTCGTATATAAATTGTATGTTAACATTGTGTTACAATATTTAGACCATGCTTTTTATGACTTGTTAAAGAGTGATCAATCTAAATATAAGAAAAAAACAAATTTTAATGCAAACTTAAAATATTTACAATATTGTATTGACCTAAAACAATTATTTCAAAATAATCATAGCCTTTCTTACAGTGAGGCACTAAATCTAAGCGAGAGTCCGAACTCCAGCGTCAGCGGCAAGCGGGAGGCCTGCCGCTCCCCGCCGCCGCCCGCCAAGCGGCGCACGCCGCGCCCGCCCTCACCCGCCGCGCCCGCACCGGCCTCCCCGCACTCCCCGCGCTCCCCGCGCGCGCACGCGCACATGAACGGCAATGCCAATAGCAACGGCGTGCATGGTGCTGCGTTCAAGATTACTACGCGAGGTAAGTTGTTAAGTTTATATTTACTGTATCTAATAAAGAAAATTACAAATATACTTAATTATATGTACAAAACATATGTACACTTAGTTATTACTGTAAAAGTCATTGGAATAGTGGCAAGAATGCTAGCCGCATTCCCCCGCCGAATGGCAATGCCGATTCTTTGGGCGAAAAATGCGCCAGCTCTCCTGTCACCAGTAGAGGTGACTTATCACCTCGTCTTAACGAGGTGTTATGTCTTTTAAGAAGTGCTTAAAGTGCTAAGACTCCATGCGCTAAGGTTTTCTACAGCAAATGGAATTAAAACATAATAGTTAAGTTACTAAGTTAAAATTAGCTGTTAGCGGGATAAGTAAATAAAGTTTTGAGACCAATTTCGGTATAGTGGTCGTTCTTAATGAGTTTCACTGTGTGAAAGATTTTATAGGGAAATAGTTGCTTGATTTCTTTATTTATTTTATTCGAAAATCCGGTGGGAGTATTCGGAACTTGCGAAGAGTTAAGGCACAGTAACAGGGGCGTGAAACCGTCAATTTTCAATGCTTATCATCTACTGAGAATTTCTTGGCAGAAAAACTTATTGGCTCCCGTGTCTGTCTGTCCATGTACACAACCCTTTTTGACGACACAGGCCTAGCTGAAGCGGATCAGACCATAACCCATTAACTATACTTAGCCCAATTCGGAATCCAGAACTTCAGGTCTACAGCCTCATCCAAGAATCGAACACCTACTTCTTGTGCAGACTAGATAGATGCCATTATTACATTATTCTCGCATAATTTAAATTAAGTATCCTAATATCCACATTTATTTACCAGGTGATGCAAACACCGGCGATCAACAACTCGTGGTGTCTATCGAACTAAACGGAGTAACATACGAAGGCGTCCTGTTCCCCTCACAGAACGGCAACGGTCAAAATGGACATCGGCAAATGGTCTCGTAATTTTGTTTTAAGACCCTCGAAATAACTTCCAAGTCCCAAACCAGTGTAATAAACATATAGTATGGATATTATTATTTTTTGTTAATATACATTGCCGCCATATTGAATTTTGATTAGTTAGATTTCGTTTAGAAATTATGAAATGGGCAATTTTTATTTGTGTGTAATGTATTGGGACTTGATGTTAAGTGTTTGAATTTGAGTAAATTGTCCAGTAATTCAATGAGGTACTGCTATGTGCCATTATCACTGCCTGACAGCAATAGGGTACCATCTTAAATTGATGTTTAAACGGTCAATGACAATTCTTTGTACATATAGTTTCGTTATGTTATTTATAATTTTGGTAGTATGGTTTTTTATATGATTTTTTCGATGTAAATTTTTGTACATAGCTCTCGTGTAGGTAACATTTATACGCGTGTTTGTGATCACGTATGTTGGAGGTGTATAAATTAATTTGAGACAGTATTGTAATTTAGTTATTTATAGATGGAATGTTTAGCGAAAGAATTACTGATATGTTCGATTCGAATCATCTGTACATTTTATAGTGATTCAATATTTTAAAACTCCGATTTTAATCTCGAATGCATATATGTCATTTTTAAATTGTGTGGGAAGCTTGAGAAATAATAAGTAGTTCCATATGTTAGTGTAGCTTTCTGCATAGTTTAAACTTAGTGATCGACACCATTTCTGATATTTTATATTCTAAGGAGTTTGTAAGATTAGAAGGCACACTACTTAAATAAAACGTGGTGTGGTATAATTTAATGAAGTTTCAATTTTATGCCATTTCCCTAGATTATTGAAATTAGAGTTAGTTTAGGTGGCCGTCTCTACGAGTGTGTACGGAACGGTAGTCGATGGTCGATAGCCGGAAGTCGATGCGACATCACAAACTTTTTTATTTTTTTATAACGTAAGAAAATATTTATCTCTTCAGAATAAATAAGAGTTACAATGGTCATTCAGTATATGGCATATGTATTTATAAGTGCAATAATTGATATCCAAAACAACAAAAAAATCTCACATTTTTATCTAATCGGTATAAGCGTATATTAATTAGATGTAGCGTTATGTAAAGTTATGAGATGCTTTGTAAATGACTGATTTTAATAATTTACTATTAATTTAATTGTTTTAATAACGGTTTATGTAAAATTCGTTTAAACTAGCCTACTAGGACCTAGGTTCGATTGTTCGCTATGTAGCGGTAGTGTAGTACATTCCTGAAGATGTACAATAATTTTTAAGAAAATTACAACATGGCCTACTTACTATTACAGATAGTGATGGCCAGTGCATTAACGATTTTCGTCTTACACCAAAAATTTTTTGATGTATTCAAATAATATACATGAATAAATATTATTATAATGACATATCAAACAAGTTTTTTATTTACTTACTCTTTAAATTATCCCTGTTAATGGATATTATTTTAGACAAGCGATTTACATTCGCTTCGCTCGAGTGCTTTCGTGGATGCCAAATAGTGACATATTATAAGTTATTATAGATCATACTATACCTCCCCCCCAACGTGCGTTCACCTTGTCGTGGTGGGGGGGCTCAGTAGTGCCCGGCAACCCAACCGGGCGCGAAGCCAAGAAACGCACAGGGAGGTGGCCCACTTCGGTGGGAGGTGGGAGGTGGCCCTCTTCAGAGGGCAGTGTACCACGCGGGTTGCTCCTGGTACTTCTCTGATAGCAGAGTGGACTGTGGAGCAACCCCGTGGTTGTTGTGGTCTGCTTCGGCAGACCTGCCGTCGGGGCGTCGTAGTTGAATGCGTAAGCGATCCTGCGACGCCCCATTAAGACGGGGGAAGGTTTTGTTGGGTTTTAGTGGGTAGTACTGGCTTTGCCGGTGAGTCCCACACCTCGTGCGTAAATGCATTTCCCAACGTTAAAAAAAAAAAAAGATCATACTATACCTGAGTTACCTATATAGTAACTAAACCTTATCTATCATTTATCAATCAACGATCAAAAATTAAGTTTCATCAAAATCGGTCCAGATGTTTCAACGTAAAGGAGTAACATACATACATAAACACACAAAATCTTTCGAATTTATGATAATAGTAATACGTTAGTAGTCCGATTACGATCTTATAATATGAATGCGAAGTTTTTATTGGTTTTTCCTATTTTAATGTAAATGGTTAATGTGATTTTTCCCATAATTCAAAGAGATTTATTTGTGTGAGAGTTTTTTTTTTAATTTAAAAATGGACGTAAGAACGCCTGATGTGTTCGAAGTCTGAGTGAAGTGAGAACGATATCTTGGTATTAATATAATCTGTAAAATTTATTTAATAAACAACAAACTGCATGATTTTTTCACTTAATTTTCATAAAGTAATAAATTTCATAAGTTTCAATAATATTAATGTATGTATGATTCAGCCCTTATTAACGTCCCGCTGCTGGGCACGGGCCTCCCTTCAATACGAGGGGGATCATGCCATAGTCCACCACGCTGGCCAAGTGCGGGCTGGCAATAATATTAATAACATTAGTAAATTATTTTGATATATGAAAATGACGCCATCTATAGTTTATGTACATAACTACATACTATAAGTGTGTAACAACATGTGCTGCCATCTGTTGGTTGATCTGAAAGAAACTTGTTAGATTCGTACCTGTCACATTATTAGTTATAAAGTAGTTTACCTATGAGAGCACAGATGTCACTTATTTATTTTCCTATAAATTATTTTACGTTAAAATTTTTTTGTATTATTACTACACACCACAAATGCAATGTTCAAATGCATTTGTAAATTGTCTTTATTATATATTATTTATTTAAAAAATTATGACTATGCATACTTTGGCTATGTTTATAAAATATTTTTTCTTTAGACCAGCCCCTTCGTTTGTCACCATAAAGAATTTTGAAATTAGGTCACTAGGATAATTTCCATATTCTCCCTCATTTATGTTACTTGGAATAATAATTTCAATATTTACCAGTACGTAAATATTTGCTTAATTTTTTATAAAATAAATATAGAAAATAAAGATAGCTTATTTGTACTTTTATTCTTTAGAGAGTAAAGTTATAAAAAAGTTAAAGGCAAAAAAATATGTACTAGTAGGTACTGTCTTTGATAGACAACATAGAGTATATTGCTACATATATAAATGATAGACAACTTGAGATCCAGTAACCAGACGTAGTTCTGCTACAGATCTCGCTAATAAAAATATATTTAAAAAAAGACGGATGTTGAAATGGTGATATTTTTTTTTTATTGTGAGACACATATTTCTTTAATTGTGAGATTTCTTAAAAAGAAATACTTAAAAATAAAAATGTACGAATAGAAAATTAAAAAATACTTCTGGATCTCGATACCAGCGCTATCTGACAGACCCAACTATAGCTAATAATCATCTTGGAGACCCCGGAAGTAAATTAAAAAACATCAAAATTAATGAATCATGATAGTCCATCGCTCTTTTGCTGCGTTTAAGAAAAATATACCAACAAATATACTATTGCATTTTTAAAATTAATATTCAGGATTGTATAGACTAGAAAAGTTTGATCTGACATTCTAGTTTAAGTTTTCAAGTTTAGATTTCAACTGGTTTGCTTTAGGAAATTAAAAGCTAACTGACTACTCTATTCGTATCTACAATTGATTTTCGGTCGCAGTAGCACTGAAATATCGCAATATTACATTGAAACAGCTCTCTGTGAAAATGAACAAGCAAAACAATGTTCGCAACCAGTGTTCACTAATCGAATAGTAAACTTTTGGCTGGATTTGGATTGTTTTTGAGATTTGATTTGAAAATAAAAATTTAATAAATATTTTTTAATATAAAAAGGTAAAAGGTATATCCCTCAATGTCGAGTTAAATTGTCTAATTATTAAAGTTTTATGTATTTATTAAAAAACAATATTATAAAAATCGATTTACCTTTACATCGACAGAGATGTCGATTAAAATACACAAAAAGATTCGGTCGAATTGAGTTTTCCCTCCTTTTTAAAATCGGTCAAAAATGTTACTAATAATAACATGTCGGTATATACTGAATTCCACATAATAATAATTCGAGTTTACGATTATTTTATGTGTATATTACGAAATTGTAAATCGATTTTCATGATTGTTTTATGAATTCTTATAATGATAAAATCATACATTTTTATTATGATAGACTAATTATACTTATATTAAACATTTTTGCAAGTAGTTAATTATTTTTATATTGGACTAGTGATATGTAGCCTAAGGAACTTTGCAACGCTAATTTCCCACTGGAACCACTTGAGAGTGTCGGAATGAGATTTACCCTATAACATTTTCCGCCATATAAGATATCTTGTATCTACTTAAATGCCATAATTAAAAATTACTTTTTAATAAAGGAACTTCAAAATCCATTATTCCACTTTTTATGGTGCATTTTTTGTATTGTATGTAATCAGAAACCGTATTGCTAGATTCTTAAAAATGTATCGCTAGATTTTTGATAAACAGCTTTTTTGTAGTTCATATCTAATATATTTAAACGAGCAATTCTTGTATATATATTTATATACAAATCGATATATCATCTGAATCTCGGAAACTCCAAGTCTCCAAAGATTTTCATGAAATTTAGTATACAAGGGGTTTCGGGGGCCATAAATAGATCTGGGAAAACGCCTGTTTTCGAATTTTCATGCAGTTTTCTTTTGCGTTATTTCATAGTCAAGCAACAAATTGAGGCGCAAGATTGAATAAGTGTCCAGGTTCGAATCCCAGTCGGATACAAAGATATAATTTTTTTTTATGTTTATTCAAGTTTTTAGTTTTTTTTTAAAGAAAATATTACTTTTCACCAAAAAACTCCGAGCGAAGCTCGGTGGCCCAGGTACTTTTACTTTAAACGAATTACTCTAGTCCAAATGTAACAGCACGACGTGCGTGTGATAAGATTGTATCAGCGAAACGCAAAATAGGGGAATGGCGTGAAGTCACGTTATGGTGAAGCCGTATAATACCTATTTACTTTCCTTCAATAATAATTTTGTAAGTTATCGAAAATTATATATCTATAAGATGTAATGTTGTTTGTAAGTTTCTTTGCGTAAGGTCATCTATGTGATTACTTATTTAGTTTCGAAAAATGGCAAAGTTTTTTCGAAAAATAAAACAAAGACTACGAGAATTAGAAAATGAATATTTTATGACAATTCTGTGAAAATGTGTCGTTCAAGTAGTGTTACAAACTCGTTTAGTATTATATGAAAAAGAATGAAAGTAAAATAATTAAAATTAGTGATGTAACTAATAGGACCGATCTTACCATTTAAAAAGAAAAAGAATGACATCACTTAAAACTTATTTTACAATTGAACTAAGATATTAGTCTAAAGTACAGTACAGGTTTTTCTATCTGCCAGTGAAAGTCCTGTCATAATCAGTCCAGCCGTTTCGGAGATTAACCGGAACAGACAGACAGACAGACAAAAATTAAAAAATGTGTTATTCTCTTATAGTACCGTATATAATTTAATATGCATTTAGTATAAAGGTGTTATTTTGACATTACAAACAGACACTTCAAATTTTATTTATCTATATAGATAGATTTTACTAATAGTTAGATAAATTGAAATACACAATATGCAAATAGAACACCTGATGTTGAGAATTATAAAAATATTCGAAAACGAAAATAAAGAAAACACAAATAACAAGCCAAATAGTAATCAATGATCTCTCTGATGTCTCTCGATGCAATTCACTGAATGTAACCAATAGCCTTTTATAACGTTAGTGGAAATGGATGAATTACGTAATGGATGCAGCGTGAATAATGAAGATATGTGAAGTGAATATAAATTGAAAATACGAGTATGTTATCGATATACCAAGCACATATCGTACTAATTGATATGACGAGCAGTACACATCACTATTACTGTCGCATGCAGATATAAAACCACTTTAAATAAAGTATTATTGTTAATTATCTATCCCACGGGAACCGTTCATTTTTTCGGGATAAAAAGTAGCATATGCGCTATTCCATATTATAATCTATCTCTATCAAATTTCATCCAGATCCGTTTAGCCATCTGGCGTGATTAACAGACATCCAAACATCCATCTAAACCAGTTATGGGCAAAGTACGGCCCGCGAAAGTATTTTATTCCGGCCCGCCGAGGGTCCATCGACATGGATAGCACGGTAATGTAATGCATACAATATTGCAACTCGTCCCTGTCCTTGAAATAATTACCTACAGCCGAGCGGCACATACCCACGCGACAGGGCTGCCCAGGTGCACGCCGGCCAGTATTTTAATTTCATCTACCTACTTGAGTTCCTTTCTAATTTTGTGATTTCAAATATTAAATTTTTATTTAAAAATTATTATTGGCCCGCTATAATTACGTTTTGACGGTCGAGAAGTATAAAGTAGATTCTACTTAGGACCGATTGTTCAATCATCGAATAACTGAACAAATATCTCACTAGCGAATTAACTTAACTGACTGATAAAAGGACAAATAAAATTGTTGCATTTTTCAATAGCCAGATAGCTCAAACCAATAAAAAAGTATAGACAGAGCATGCGCACAAAAAGTGAGGCAAGTAATATGAAGACGATTCAGCCATAAGAAGACGGCCGCTCGGTAGTCGGCCGCGAGTGAGTGAGAGTGCGTGACGTGCATTTGGTAAAATAATAATTGCGAAAATAAGCCGTCCAGTGTCATAAACTGCTGCAAAAACAATTCATGTTTTTAAAAAAAGTCTTCTAGGATAACTTTTCACAAATAAGTAACTGATTTTCTGTATAATTTTAACAAAATCGCAAAAATATTTAACATAATTCTCCGAACACGACTTCTAGACGCCATTGTGTCAATGTTGCAAGTTAATAACATTATGTTTTCCCAAAAGTAAGGGAAGTTGTGATTTTTGTACACGTTACAACTAATATTTTTTTAATCTTATTATTGTATTTTAGTTTTCGAGTATATAAGGTATATTATTAAACGTAAGTATTTATAAAATACGTGATTCCGTACTAGAATCAATATTTGACACTCCCAAAAGAAATAAACTCAGACAACAAGTTAGAAAGTGTAAATTACGTTATCAAATTCATGCACGCAAAATCAAAACACTTAATCAGAAGGTTATAGGCCTTAAAAAGAAAAACGCGTCAAATTAGTTATAATTATTCTAATATAATAATGTAAGTTTTGTGTGGTCTTATTGTTAAATTATTAATTATTTTTATATAAGAATAAATGACTCATTAAACTAATTTACCTTTCATTTCATATAACCAAGGCAAATAAAAAACAATACTACCTATAATAAAACTTTTCACCAAAGTATACCTCTCGCACTTGGTAACTTTAAATAAACATATAATTGTAGATCATACATGAATAATGCAGTTAGTGAGGATTCGGGGAGTTACTTCGCATACTTTGTCACTATATGTTACCGGCTTTCCTTTTAAGCATTGTAGGTTAAGTTTTTATATGAATGAGTTTCATTTTTTTTATATGGAGTGGAGGTAACAAAGCAGTATATTGAATTCTAATGCGTTATACAAGCAATCGAATAATTTAAATTGGTTTCAATTGCGAGGATTTATTCTAAGTGACACTATATCAGTATGCGACAGTGATATTAATGTACATTGCTCGTTATCCATACTAATATTATAAATGTGAAAGTGTGTTTATTTGTTTGTTCGTTCGTTTGTCCTTCTTTTACGTCGAAACGGAGTGATAGATTGGCGTGATTTTTTGTGTGGAGATAGTTCGAGGTCTGGAGAGTGACATAAGCTACTTTTTAACGCGGGATATTATCTAATTCCTACGAGAAAACACATTATAATACAATCAAAAAAAAATATAATCAGAATTACTTGAAACTCGGTATTAGTGCTCTTGAATAGAATTAAATAAATACGTGTTTTAGCATTTTTCGAAATTCATCCTATAAGGGAGTTAAATAGGGGATAAAAGTTTGTATGAAACTACCTATTTAGAGATTTATTGAATTTTTATCGCGAGCGAAGCCGCGGCTTCGGCTAGTATAAAAATAAATGAATATACGAAAACTCACGACATTTAACTTATCATGAATGTTTTTTACATCCCTTTTTTAATGACTTAGTTTATTTCATACTAGCAACTTACACACGGAGAAATACAAGTTTTAGAATAGCTGCGAGTCTTTTTACGTGTGTGTATGTCTTCGACTGCATAATACTATGTTTCTTTGTCAACTTGTTCTTATCTTTTTGTTTCTTTTCACAGTTGGTTTTTTTTTATTTTTGTACTTTTCGTTTTTTTTTTAAATTGTGTGATACAAGTTTTATAGGAATTTGGCGAAGATTTGAAAAGAAAAGAAATAAAAGCTATTATTATTGTTATTTAGTCCATGCTCAGAGCAGTCGGTATAAATTACATACATACTAGAATAGTAGTGGTACTCGTAGTTGTAATAAAATGAATTGTTTGCCTGTATTTCAAATATTTCATTCAGCTCACGATTGAAGTATAACGTGTGCTTGTTAAACTTTTCATTTTAGTATTGTAATATTCGTGATATTCGTATATCGAGTACGTATTTTTATCTATAATAAAAGCAACCGTATAAAGCCTTTTATTATTTTTTCTAGAAAGTTCTGTGTACAGAACCGGATTCAAGTGTGGCATTTGAGGAATAGGCTACTAATTAATAATATTAGATCGATATTGAAAAAGCTTTTTCGGCTTTCCTTTTTTTTTGATTTTCTAAATTCACGGAACCACAAAACTGGTTTCTTAAATACATTTAAAAACAAATTCAAACACACATCCAAATATCATCATATTCTAATGGCCCTGCGCATGTGACGGCCCTGGGGTTGTAGTCTCGGTAGCCCACTCCAAAATCCGGCCCTGACTGTATAAGAAATGAAGGTAGAATATTCGCGAATTTGCACCATATTCAACGGTAAATTGAACGCAAATTGAACGAATATGGAAATTTACCGACTGTGTTAAATTTTTATTCTATTCAATAAAATGGTAACGGGGTCATATATTGTTCACGTTTTATTTAAAAAAATATATTTGAGAATTAAAACAAAACTTGTGAATATTTGAGATGGTATAGTTCGAAATAATATTTTGTGAAATTTCTGCTCCTAGCTTATTAGCTTAGATAGGCTTTTGGATTTTACAACAATTTTTAGTAAATGTGTATTTTTATTTATGAACGCAAATACATAAAAAACACTCTTTAATGGATTTTTATTACGTTGTAACCCAAAATTATGAATGAATTTTAAATTTTCAGACTAAATATCTACAGATCCCAAGATATCGCTTAAACTCATCGTAATATGCATTTATAAATCATGAGATTTTGCAGTTTCGCAAGTTCACAACTAGTTTCAAGCATTTCAGTTTGATTTAGTCACAAAATATCAGGAATTTTTTTTATTAAACCCTTAAACTATTACGTTACATAATTAAAAAAACCCATAATATTTATCAATTCCTGTGTTGTAGCGTGAAAGGTAAACTAATAGATAAATCCACTTTCATAGTAATATTAGTCAGATAACTGCCTAATTAGGTAGCATATTCGGCTGCAGATTGTGAGATCTTGGGTTTGAATCCAGGGTCGGGTCAAAATTATATAGGGTATTTTTCTGTCACAAAATACTCAGTAGCAGTCCGTATCCCAACTGTGATGTGGGCAATGTTTGCACCTCCATGCCTCAGAGAGTACGTTAAGCTTCCGGACCTGTGCCTTATCTCTCACTGTTCTCTCGTCTCTATCAAATTGTCATTCCATCGGAATATTAAAGAGTTAAAAGAAGATAGTGGTCTTGAATCAGCTCTCACACTTGTGCTCCATATTATAATGCCTCGTTTAGTTTTCTTAGTCACGCCATACCTGAAATCGGTTTGAAAAAAATGATTAGTCGATTTTAACGAAAATCTATACATATAATAAAATTGTAACTAAGCCGAATCTGTACATTAGATATTTTTTGGAAAATCTTCTTGAAATAAACATTATTATTGATACAGAGACCGAATCTATAGTTTTTAGAATTTTTGTCTGTCTGTCTGCTACCGCATCACAAAAAAACCACTCGAGAGATTTTGATGAATTTTGGTATGGTGATAGCTGGTTATCCGGGTCAACAAATGGAATTTACTTTTAACTTTATACTTTTTACCGCGGGAAAATGTCTCATTTCTAAAAAAAATACAAAAACTGCATTGTAAGAGTATACTAATATGTAAAACCTAAAAATTTGGTTTTTGGTCATCTGAACGCGAGCGGAGCCGCGGGTAATGCTAGTATTTATATAAAGTTAAATAAAATAAACGAAAATATAAATGTTTGTATTTCTAAAGTTTCCTCTATTAAGCTTTGGTATTTATTTAATATTTTATTGAAAGAGTTTCCTTAACGTCAGTGGAAAATTTCTTGACAATTCACGATATTTTCTCTATATAAGTTTTCTTTGCTAACTGTTAACAGGAAAAACGAAATGGTGTACAAGTTGCCTAACTTATTAAATTGAACAAATTCTAATAAAAATATGTTTTAAATATTATTTCATATATTTTTAAATAATAGCAGTTTGATTTATTTGCATATCTACATTATATATATATATATATATATATATATATATATATATATATATATATATATATATATATATACATACACATATATATATATATATATATATATATATATATATATGTGTGTATGTATGTTACGTACGGACTCCAACACTGTTGAGCCGATTTTGATGAAATTTTCAGGAAATCTTAAGATTAGCTCAGTGGGTGATGCGGTGTAGTTTGGTAGTGATCGGATTGAACAGAAAGGTTTGTAGTAATTTGAACGCGGGCGGAGCCTTAAGATAGTTATCTATAATACTTAAAATAAAATGGTAATAAAGCGAAATCTATTATTGTTATTGTGTTTTCCCGTGGGAATGAACAATTTTCCTGTAGTAAAAGGTGTAATAAATGTTGACCCGAGCAATACGTTACCATTACACAAAATTTCATTAATAGCGATTTAGTGTGTACTTTTTTGTGAAATGTACACAGATTACAGATAAGTAGATAGATAAACAGACAAACAGAAAATTTTTTCAAACAACAATTACGTGTATACAATACTTTACAGTCATTGCTTTTAAAATTAAAAATATTAGTACATGAAGACATAGTTACATCGTATTTAGTTCGTATCGAAAAGTATGGTGACAATTATTCGAGTTTATATAGACACATATAGGTTTAAAAAAATGTATAAATAATAAAAATGTGCGTGTGTGCGTGCATGCGTGTATTGGGAATCAAGCTAGGGACGTATCCGTGCGAAGCGAGGGTGAGTCGCTAGTAATATTATAAAGAGGTAAAGTTTGTGAGTTTGCGAGATTGTGAGTTTATTTGTAACCGATTTAGATGAAATTTCTTAAGAAGATAGTTTAAGACCTTGGGAAGGACATAGGATACTTTTTATCCCGGAAATCATCCCTTAAGGGGGTGAAAATGAGGATGAAAGTGTGTATGGGGAACCAACCTAGGAACGAACCCGAGCGAAGCGAGAGTGAGTCGCTAGTTTTATATATATAGATTTAGGATTATTAGTATAACGGTCGAATGTTTAACGTTGCCGTCTTTTAGAGTAACTGATAAATTTTACCACCGAGCCGCGGGAAATCTGTTTTCCTCAATAAATACACTTACTTATATTTCCATGGTCCTAAGTAAATAAATCGGTACTGCTATTATAAATGTGAAAGTAACTCTGTCTATTTGTTATACCTTATCTTTTCACGCTAAACCGCTGAACAGGTTTCGATAAAGTTATTAAATTTGGAAAGAACATATTATATTGCATTGTGATGCAATGATACAAAGTAGCATCAATACCTATGGGTATAGACATGTTACTGTCTATCTCCGCTGCGCTTACATAATTATAATTTGTAATCTATACATATTATAATAAAATTCTAACTAAGTCGAATCTGTAAATTAAATATTTTTTGGGAAATCTTATTGAAATAGTCATTATTATCGATACTGAGGCCGAATCTATAGTTTATAAAAATTTTGTCTGTCTGTCTGTGACCGCATCACGAAAAAATCCCTGGTGGACTTTTGATGAAATTTTGTATGATAATAACTGGTTATCTGGGTCAACAAATAGGATACATTTTACTGCGGGAAAATATCTCATCGCTGAGAAATGTATACTAAACGTTAAAACGTAAGTAGGGACGAACCAGAGTGTAGCGACGGTGAGTCGATAGCATACTACATACCTACTATACATCAAACATATAAAAAAAAGTTGTTTTTTATTTATAAACGATATTTAATTTAACAAGACATTGAAAATAGTATATATGTTAAAGAGCTAAACTTTTTTATATGCCGAAGATAATTCTGAAACTAAAAAACATATAGAATAATAATCTACTAATCGGGGGTACTGCTTAGTTTTGATTTTTAACATTTTAATTCAAGTTTCATTTGCAATAAGAAAATATTATATTTATTGATATCAGTCGTAAAGAGAAAGTGGTGCATGCAATGTGAAGATATGAGATAATCAAACTTGTGACCAACACAGCGACACCACTGAGCCTAATCATCTTCGTTTAAAGACTGGTGCGTAAATTAATAATTTTAATATATTTAAGTGGTTTCAGCGAAACATAATGTAGGATATTAACAACGAAGTAATAACATACTTTATTGACATTTGTAGACAATGTATGTATATTAAATATGAGATATTAATTATTAAAATGATTAAATAAATTTGTTAATTAGCGTGCATGTTCCATCTCTGTGACGAAAGTCGTAATAAATTAATTATATATATACAATATAAGTGTGTATTTAATTGTAAATATATACACAATTAAAGACACACTTGCAGGGACCCACTCGAACATACACAAAAAATATCATTAAAATCATCCCCGCTGTTTAGGAGCGCCACCTACCGGGTTCAATTGTGTTTTCAAACCATCCAGGAGCCCATTGAAATATACACACAAAATTTCATCCAAATCGGTCCAGCCGGTTTAGGAGGGGTAGGTTAACAAACAAACGTATAGAAGAATTTTACATATATTAAGATATATTCGTAACAAACTATACTTTTAAATAAAGTGTTGTATGGTGAACACAATTACTCTATGTTTACACCATGCGAAAATCGAACATGTGGTTTCGATGTAAATAGCAATGCCTAACTAACCACTGAGTTGCATCACGATAGTCTTCTTACATTTTAATATTTACGATATACAAAATGTTATATAAAGTATAGATATAATATTATTTATTTATTTTACTAACAAAAAATACTATTGGTTTCTTTAAAAATTGATACGAGTACGTTAAATTATGATCCGTGTCCTAATGAATTATGGACTCATTTAATTAAAGACCTAAAAATACATCGAGAATCCTTTTACAAGGTTGCTCAAAAATCTCAAATCCAATTGAAATACCTGTGAATCGTAATTTATAAGTAATATTAAAATGTTTGGGCGGTGGAAAGCCTAGGGCGGGCGGCGGGGCTTGTCAGTAGCTATGCGTCCGCTAGACGAGTCGCATGTCTCGCGCTCCCACGTCCCCATACTCGTGTATGAACCTTTCCTCACAAAGCCTGGTTTTCGTAGTCTGTGTTAGTTAAAAAATCCAAGTTTAAGTGATTGTGACTGTGTTCTGTGTCAAGGTCAAAGAAAGGTAATTATTTTCTTTGCTGTTGCTATACTTGTTCAGATGAAGACTAATTTATTGTGCGTATACGCAATTTTGTGTATTTTTCTTATGTTAATTGATTCGTAAATATTATTATTGGTTCTTTCATTATTGTAAACATTGTATTGTTATCAAAAATGTAGGTTTTATATTCGTTGGTCGCTGACGTCATTTAATGTGGTTATCAAATAAACATGCTAATGTTAAAACGTACGATAAGTACAAGTAGTTATTTTTTATTATTGAGTGAGTCTTGTGTGCTTATATAGTTTCGTGTAAAATTTATATAGATATTTCTTTATTTTTAATATACCGTATTTATATCAGTGAAAATTATTTCTCATATCTATATATAAATCGTTTAATATAATTTTGTAAAACGTTTTATTCTACTTGTTTCAAAAATTTATAAAGAGTTTTCAATTACATACATTGCCTTTCTTAGACATTTTTTTAAATTTCTTATAAAAAATATGTTAGGACATTAACACACAGCACTATCTAGTTCCATGGTAAGCTACAGGGCTTGTGTTATGGATACTAGATAGTTGATACACTACACATATATAAATTTAAATACATACATTTCTCAGTATATGCCTCATTACTCTGGAACAAACTCCCTAAATACATCCAAAAAAAAATTCTTTTAAAAAAAAATTAAAACAGTACCTTCTGTCACAAATTGGTCCTTAATTTTATCATCTGATTTACTATTTTTATGTATTCCAAATGCACACGATTATATTTATACTTTAATATGTATATATATGTATGTATATGTGTATATAGTATGCATAATATGTAAGTTATTGTATATTTATCATTATATGTGTTTTTTTTTATCTTATTTAATTGTATAATTATTTATAATTTTTGCAACCATTAAATTGAATTTTGCAAAACACCCATGACTAGAGTACACACATTCGTGCTTAACACACAAATGAATGCACCCAGCAGGATTCGAACCCGCGACCGCTGGCACAGCTAGTAGAGGTACAAACTGAGCCAAATGTGTCGTCGATTATATTTTTTGAAAAATAGCACAGTTTTTAACTTCAAATTTTAGAATCTGTAACAAGGATTTGTACTAAAATAAAGTTGAGCGTTTCATATATGTAAATGTTCATATGAAAACCATATTAAATTCAGTTATAACGCGCCGTGAGATCCGTGACTTATTAGTAAATACCGCATCACATGTTATGTTAGCTTCATTTCAATATTAGCATTCAACTTGTAAGATTTATTAATTCCAGTCTCTACTTGGTAAAGATCGACTCTTATTGACTTTTACATGAAAATTAAAAAAGAATACTGTGAATTGTTGTTTTCATGCGATATTTTCGTATTTGTTAACCAATTTTAATATTTATTTATTTAATGAAGGAATAAGATAATTAACAAGATAGAAAGACAAGAAGATTTATTTTATCAATATTATAAATGTGAAAGTTTAGATGTTTGGATGGATGTTTGTTACTCAAACAGGCCAGAACGGCTGAACGGATCTGGATGAGATTCGGCACAGATATAGATTATAGTCTGGAATAGCACATAGACTACTTTTTATCCCGGAAATATATACAGTCTCCGTGGGATAGATTTGTTTTTTCTTTCTAGAGGCGAACCCGAGCGAACATTTTTAGAATTTTTAGAATTCTTTTTAGAATTTAAGAAAAAACATGCGCATAATTAATTTTAAATTCGGCGTTCGTTCTTAGTAAAAAGGAAACATTTCTCATATAATACTATTTATATAAAATAGGTATCTAGCTTTATTAAAGTCGTAACTAAAAATTTTAAAAAGTTTATTTGAAATAATATGTTAGAATATTCTAATATAAATAAAGAATAAACATTTAGGATAAAAAGATTTAAATTTATTAGGTACCTACTATTTTGAAAAATTCTTCAAGCAGTAGAGCATATTTTAATAGTTAAAGCTTAAAGTTCATGCTAAATTATTTATAGACGCACCACACTTAAATTTAAGTAATCATTGTTATTCTTACATTAAAATAATACCAATAATTGCGTGACATGATATAAAGATATATTGAACGAAATATATCGTATATCAACATTACATCTATTTCCAAAGTCAATGAAGGGAGATAAATTTCAATTTGTTACTTAAGTCTAGTAAAAATACAATAAAATGAAGATAAATTTCAAACGATGTTACTCCAGATTCCCAATTGAGCAGCAAACAAACACTTTCAGAGCTAAATTTAACCTTAGTGAGTGTATGACGATTGGTAGACCTACTTCGGTCTGATAGGCGTTATATTTATCGTTTTGTTGAAAATTTCTAATTATACCATTAATATTATAAATGCGAAAGCTTAGATGGATAGATGTTTGTTTCTCAATCACGCCAGAACGGCTGAACGGATCTGGATATTTCGTACAGAGATAGATTATGACGACACGTATGGCTCAGTTTGTAGTGACCCTACATGCTGTGCCAGCGGTCGCGGGTACGAGTCCCGCTGGGGGCATTCATTTGTGTGATAAGCACGAATGTTTGTACTCCAGTCATGGGTGTTTATATTTATAATATGTATGTATTTAAAGTTACATATGTGTAATGTATCAACTATCTAGTATCCATAACACAAGCCTCGTAGCTTACCATGGATGGTGTAACTAGATGGTGCATGTTGATGATGTACCAACATATTTATATTTATATTATATTTATTATAGTCTGGAGTAGCACATAAGTTACTTTTTTGTTTTTCACAGCAAGGGATCGATTATTCCAAACTAATCGTTAAAACGTACCTAGGGACGAACCCGAGCAAAGCGAGGGCGAGTCGCTAGTTAATAATAAAACCATAATCGTGAGTTCTATTTCCGGATGGTGTATAGATTTTCACTAAGTATAAGTACTTAGAAATAAATTTCATCCAAATCCGTCTAGCCATTTTAATGTGAAGAAGTAACAAACACAAACAAACACATTCAAATTTTCCCATTTATTATAGTAATCCGATGGTGATTTTCCGCATGTTTACTACGAGCAAAGCGTGGCATTACCAAATATGTACTGTGTTTATTAAGGCGGTTGTTACATTACAACGGTTAGCAATAGAAAAAAAAATTAAACATATATATTTATTTAATATAACATTATAGCATTTAAAATTTTATATTACGTATTTGGGTTTCTACTAATATATCTAAGATTGCTTACGCTATTTAATTAAAAATATTTTACAATATGGCATAGAAATCTCAATCAAAATCTTGACAAGTAGTTTTTTAAAACGGTATACAAACAAAAATAGCGTCAATCTTTCAAGATGTTCATATCGAGCGTTCCTCGCGTCCACTTCGTGCGGTAGATTAAGCATTGGCTGCTAATTGCCAGGTCGTGCTAGTATGTTGACAGTCGTATGACGAACACTTCCTATATACTTATTACGATGTTCCTCAACGTGCTTTTACGTCATGTTCTTAGGAATCTCTATTACATTATACGTTACATTATAGATAGCTCTACTTTTTGGTTATGAGCGCTATGTTGTTTACTACATTTTTTGATAAGTTTGTTATTAGCTTACTACGCTGGTTTTGTCTGTTTATTCTTTTACAGCTATAAACAAAAGTGTTGAAATTTACTATTTAACCGACTTCCAAAAAGGAGGAGGTTCTCAATTCGTCGGAATCTTTTTCTTTATGTACAAAATTAGGAATTGAATTTGAAAAAGGATCTTGTTATTATAGAAATACACTGTTAAAATTTCAGTAGGTACGATTGGTTTAGCAGTTTGGTCTGGGTGATGTTGAATTAGTTAAGATGGGCAAGTTTAATACATGAAATATAGATAGGTAACCTTGTTACAAAATTGATAAGATATTCGAATTCCTTTACATTATTTTTTCAAAATGCTTATTTGTTTAAGAAACGACGACTTGTTGTAGGTACTTTATAGTAAGGAGTTTTTTTCCTCAATTTTTAAAACAAAGCTTTAATTGTAAGATTTATATACATACATAGTTAAAAAAATCTATATGACTGAAAGCTGATAAAGAAATGAAACTTGGAGAAGACGTTTGTCGGGTTAGTTGTGTTTTAAATAAACATAAATCAGCACCAAGTGTACTCAACTGAGTTATTACATAAAATATATTAGACTCTACATAATTAGACGTTTTCTTTATATCATTAGCATAAACAAGAATAATTATTTGAAGTTAAAATGAATTTTTCTCTAATTTCACTTAAAAAACACAACAAGTACATGACTAAAACTAAAAACATTATAATTTTGAATACTTTTAATATACCAAAACAAACTTTAAATGATGTGGTATAAAGTTGGATGTCAAAATTTAGTTAAAAAGGTTTGAAATCACAAAATCATTTATAAAGTAATTATTGGCTGGATTTTTTCTAAAATTTTATATTGTAGCTTAGTCATTAAAAAATAATTATAATATCATTTGGCAAATAAATATTTAAGAAATAATATGAGAATCATATGGGTACTTGAGTACTTCTTTTTTTTTGTCGGTGAAAATTTATTTTTTTCCAAGTATGATATTCAGACAAATTAGTGTATAACAAATATGCTTAGATCTACACTACACTCACTCACATCACTACTACACGGTCGATGTACGTTACTGTTGGTATCATCATTCATTAAAATTATTCATCCACGTGTATTCTGTAAGCACATTAGAGGTATATAGTAGGTTAAATTGTGGTTTACATTGGTGTTTCAATTGATTTACAGAAGTTTGGTTTAATATAACCGCATATATATTTATTATAAATTGAGCAAATAAATCAAGGTGAATCTAATATAGGTGGCTCAAATTTGGCCAATATTTTTGTGTAGTTTATGAAAACACCATTAATTATTTTTAAGGCTTTAATTCTTTACACTGTTACTTATTATATATTATTTAATCACCAGTGCCACGCCCAAGTCTAACCTACTATCTTTATTCTGATTGGTCCCCGACCATCGCATGACAAATGTCTTGGCGCCACCGAGCACAGATTAAATATAACTTTAATATAGCACATCTTCCTTTTACAAACAAATAAATCTTATGATACTTATCGTTTATAAATCAAATATAGCACATCTTCCTTTTACAAACAAAACAAATCTTATGATACTTATCCTTTATAAATCAAATATAGCACATCTTCCTTTTACAAACAAAACAAATCTTATGATACTTATCCTTTATAAATCAAATATAGCACATCCTCCTTTTACAAACAAATAAAATCTTATGATACTTATCCTTTATAAATAAAATATAGTACATCCTACTTTTACAAACAAATAAAATCTTATGATTGATTAATTAATTAATCCTAATAAATTAATACAAAACATAATCATTTAGATATGATGGTAATCGAACTGTCCTCTTAGAAGCACTGGGTACATTATTAACTCGATCATTACACACCTGAACAGCATCATGAGTGATTCGACGCGCCCAATGCCTCTGAGGGGAGATCTGAGGGGAGGGAGACACACCAGAACATACATTCAGGTTGTTTGGATGCCTGCTTCCTTTAGATTTAATGAACCAACTGTTCCTTACTTTACTAGAGCCATCATTATCATCCTTAATTGTTACAGACCTTGGGTTAATATTTAATTTTACAATTGTAGCAGGTTTCCAAAATATGCTCCTTTCATTGTCTTTATAATAAACTTTTTGACCAGGTGTAAAGTTCTCTGTTCTAGGCTTAGAATCTAAATCATAATATTTTTTGTGTTTTAATGCGTTTTGTATTAGTTGAGGCTTGAAATTTGGAGTTAATTTAGGTTTTAACAATGTTTTATTTATAGGAAGTTTAGTCTTACAAATTCTATTGAATAACAGTTGTGATGGACTGTAAGGTGATTGACAAATAGGTGTGTTTCTGTATTCTAATAAGTAACTCTCAATGTCTGATTTTGTTTCATTACACTTTTTTAGCATATTTTTACATATTCCTACTGCATTCTCAGCAGCTCCATTACTTTGATGATAATGAGGACTGGAGTAAATTGGTTTGAATTGCCATTCGCGACTAAATGCAAGAAATGAGAATGAATTAAATGGCATGTTATCACAATAAACAATTTCTGGAATGCCATGTAAAGAAAATATATGTTTAAGAACTTTTATGGTACTTTCAGCTGTTTTACTTAATAGTTTGTGGAGTTCTATCCACTTAGAGTAGTGATCAACCAATGTTAAATAATTATCATTACCATATTGTAGAATATCTATTGACACATGCTGGAATGGTAATTCAGGTTGAAGTCTGATTAACATAGGTTCTTTAATATTGTTACGAGAAAATTTTTTGCATAATGTACATGCAGTTACAAAGCTTTCAATGTCATTATTCATGCCTTGCCAAGAGAACAACATTTTAGCTCTGGCTTTAGTTTTATTAATTCCAAAGTGACAATCATGAACTTTACATATTAGTAAATTCCGTAAACTTTTGGGAATATATAATTTTTTATCTATATATAACAGGTTATTCTCAAGACTAATGTTATTTCTAGACATAAAATAAAATTTAATAAAATCTTCAACTTTTGTTTTTGATTTAGGCCAACCATTTTTTAAATAATAAAATAACTTAATAGCAACAGTGTCATTTGGTAAGGCATCCTTGATTTTAGTTAACAAGTCATCAGATACATTTATTGAGTGAATCACATCATTTAAATCCTTGTCACAGTCACTGCTGGCTTTTGAACATGCTCTGCTAAGTGCATCAGCTATATACATTTGAGTACCTTTTATATGCCTTACATCAATATTATATATACATAGTTTTAGTTTTATTCTTTGTAATCTTGTAGAAGGAATACTTGCAATCTCTTTTTTCATTATTGATATTAGTGGTAAATGATCTGTTTGAACTAAGACTTTTCTGCCATATATATATGTATGAAATTTTTTACATGCAAATAAAATTGCAAGGAATTCCTTCTCAATTTGTCCATAGTTAATCTCTGTGGGTGTAAGCGATTTTGATGCAAAAGACACTGGTTTATTATTTTGTAATAATACACAGCTAATTCCTGTTTTACTAGCATCTGTTTGTATGATTATTTTTTCATTAGGATCAAATGTTTGCAACACAGGATAACTTGTAATACAGGACTTAATTTTTTCAAAACAATCAGTATGTATTTTTTGCCAGTCAAAAACAGCGTTTTTTTTTAACAATTCTCGTAGGGGTGTATTTAAACTAGCTAGATTGGGAATGAATGAATGCAAGTAATTAACAAGACCTAAAAATCTTTGTAAATCATGCTTATTAGTAGGTTTATCATAATCAATAACAGCTTTTATAGAATCAGGATCAGGACTTACTGTTCCATTCTCAAAGATGTGACCCAAGTATTTGACTTGAGTGACCATGTATTGGAATTTATCTTTGTTGAATTTTATGTTAAATTTCCTAGCTTTATCAAAAACATTTTTCAATATATTATTCATACCTTCTCTTGTATCTGAAAATAATAATATGTCATCAATATAATTAATTACACCCTCTACATCAGAAAATATATCTGACAGCATTTTTTGAAAGATTTCAGATGCAATATTAATACCAAAGGGTAACCTATTAAATTTAAATGTTCCAAAGATGGTTGCGAATGTACAGTATTTGGAACTGTTTTCTGTTAATGTAATGTGCCAAAACGAATCTTTTAAGTCTAACAATGAAAAGAACTTAGCATTTTTTAGTTTCACTGATAGTTCAGATAAAGTTGGAATGGAACAGTAGTCTTTCACTATTGAATCATTTAAATCTTTTGGGTCTAAACATATTCGGATTGAACCATTGGGTTTCTCAACAATAACTATTCTATTCACCCACTCCGATGGTTCAGTTACTTTTGATATAATATCCAACTCAATTAACTTATCTAACTCAATTTTTAATTTTGATTTTATTTTTAATGGAACTCTATATGGTGGCTTCGATGTGGGGATTGTGTTTTGTTTTAATTTTATCTCATAAGGTTTTTGAATTTTGCCGACCCCGCAGAAAAGATCTAGGTTTTCATTAATAATAATGTCTCTACTTACTTTGCTAACTTCTGATATTTCCATGCGCTGAATCAAGTTAAGTTTGACACAAGTATCTCGCGACAAGATTGGAATTGATTGTTTACCACCTGCTACACAAAATGTTTCTTCAGTGTCTATGTTATTTGTTTTAATTTTAAGTTTTATTATACCTTCTATTGGGGTTTTGTACCCATTCCAGCTTTCAAGGTTAGCAGATGTTTTGTTAAGAGTTAAGGGCTTGGATGAATTCTTTGTGATTTCTTGAAATAAATTCATGGGTATAATGTTGACATCCGCACCAGAATCAAGTTTAAAGTTAACTTCTGATCCTTCCACATTAATTTTCTCATACCATGCCAGTGAATCAATGAAGAATGTTGATGTTAGTGCACCACAAAAGTAGTTATCTTCAGTTTCAGAATCCAAATGAACTTCAGAGACATTTTTGTTGGTGTTCTTATTGCTGGACCGACATACTTTTGCAAAGTGGTTGGTTTTTTGACACTTTGCACACGTTTTACCAAAGGCTGGACATTGAGCATAATTATGACTATAGCCACATTTGTTACACGTTTTTACTGTATTATTATACATTTCTTTACTATATTTAATTTGTTTATCTTTAGTATATTTATTTGTATGAGATGATGACACTGAATAAATTTTATCATGAGCCTGACAAGAGTTTTGAATTTCCTTTATATGGCTGTTTGTAATTTCCGCTGTTCGTAATGAAGCAATAACATTTTCTAATGGGGGGTCTCCATTTTTAATTAATTTTTCTTGACTATCCTTATCGATAGTTCCAAATACCAATCTGTCCCTTATCATTTCTTCATAGCATTCTTTTTTGAAACCACATTGAGAGGCCTTCGCTTTAACATCTGTTAAGAAGTTGTCAAAGGATTCACCAATTTGCTGTGTCCTATTGTAGAACAAGTGTCTTGTATGTAGAATATTTGTTTTGGGATTACAGTACAAGTGAAATTGCTTCAATACATCATCCAGTTTACGATCTTTTGGCAGTTTCGGAAAAGTATTGTAGACTGCCAACGCATTTTCGCCAACAGTATTTAGAAGGATGGCAATTAATCTAGTATCTGATGCTTCATTTAAGCCTGCTGCTTCTAAATATATTTTAAAACTTTGACTGAAACGCCGCCAATTCTCTGATAAATTACCTTCAAGACAGAGAGGAGCTGGTAGGTTATACGTATATGCCATTGTGACTTTTACCTTTTACGACTGCGCCATGTGTAGTTTATGAAAACACCATTAATTATTTTTAAGGCTTTAATTCTTTACACTGTTACTTATTATATATTATTTAATCACCAGTGCCACGCCCAAGTCTAACCTACTATCTTTATTCTGATTGGTCCCCGACCATCGCATGACAAATGTCTTGGCGCCACCGAGCACAGATTAAATATAACTTTAATATAGCACAATTTTGGTGAGAAAATAAGCTAACCCAAAGGTAATGCTAACTTTTCGGATGCTTTCCTATTTCACAACTTTTTCAAATATTTTTACTGTTCATTGGTAAGCACATCAATCAGTTGGAAGCGGCTGGAGCGATCAGAATATTTCTTATAATAAGGTTTATAGGTTAAAAATGCAAAAAGCTCCGCGGGAAATTGAAATCGGGGGAAAATTAAGCCTGTTTTTTTCCCATAAAATTTATTAATTAAGAATCCTTTAGCTAATCATTGTTTATAATTAACAACACAGTTAAATATTCGATATTATTGTCACGTAGTGAAAATATAACTGATAATTGATAAAACAAACATTAGATGAATGACCTTCACAAAATTCTATTATACTCCAAAACCACTACAAAACCATGTGTAAGGCCGTGACGTCACATGAACATAGTTTTATTTGTTACTAGCGACTTATCGTTTCCTCGCTCAGGTGCACCTAAATAAATATATTTTTTATTACACATGAAAAACAATACAGAAATTGCATAATAAATGACATCAAAAAATTATCTAATATATAAATATCTCGTGTCACGGTGTTTGTGGTCGCACTCCTCCGAAACGGCTCGACCGATTTGAATCAATTTTTTTTGTATGTGTCTTTAGAACTTTGCTAAAATAATACTGGTAGAGACAATTAACTACATAAAATAATGCCGTATATCTTATAATGATTTAGATTTCTCCACGGACTTTTTCGGTCAAAAATTTTATTTAAAATTTCTTTACTATGAAGTACCACACATCATGAAAAGTCGTTGAACAATAACGGATATAAAAGTGCTTGTAAAGCCGCAAGAAGAATGAGGGTATTAATCTGCTTATGTTATATTCAATAAAATAAAACTTAAAGTAAAAGTTGTTTGAAGGCATCTATACCGAGCCATATTAATAGGCTTAGTTGTTAGAATTCAAAAGACGAAGTTTTCAATTGAAAAAAGTCGACATTTATTATTATTTTTTAGGGAATCTAGAAATATAAATTACAGAGAAACATTGATCAAAAAAGTACTAAATACACAATCAGCGACAAAAAATGTCCTCGCCGAATGAGCGCTTATTTGAATATTTGAGAGCGCTTTTAATTTTTTTTGTGAAAACAACTTTAACCATTGCATGTAAGGTTCAGTTTACATTGTTGTATATTTATTTCAAATATAATAATTACCTAAACACAATTCTAAGAGAACTTTTAAATGGGATTGTGTATCTAGTACTTTTTTGATCGATGTAGACAAATAAAATTTTAATATATAGATAATAGATTAAGCTATCAAACTACTAAATTATAAATGCGAAAGTTTGTATGTGTATGTGTGCATGTTTGTTACTACTTTACGCTAAAATGGCGGGACAGATTTGGATGAAATTTAGAACACAGATGGTCCGTAACTCTGGAACCGTTCAGTTTAGTAAGATTATTCACGTAACCATTTTTGTTCACAATTTATTGTACATTATTTTTGTATAAGACACTTTTTGCGCTAAACCGATTAGTTTATGAAATTTTTAAGAAAAACTGATGAAAACTACTAATTTACCTACTTATAACCCCCTTGCCACCTTAAACCCGACGCTCGAAATGGTGAAACTTTTTACCAAACAATATGTGGACTGTAAAGAAAAATTTGCAGCTGGAGGGAAACTTTTATTTTGGACAGCGCTGGATTTACACTAGGCGCACTCGGGGCTAGTGCCTACGACGGCAAAATTCAGAGGGCGGAAAAAAAAACCTTCGCGGTATCGAAAATGCTTTTTTTATTTTCCAAAAAATGAAAAATAAAAAAAGGTTAACTAGTAGGTACATTTTTCGAAATACTGATATCATTCAGATTTTTTTTTGCATTTTCGATAAAAATAATATTTTTTTTTAAGTTTCAACATTTTATTCAAAATTTCGATAATAGGGCGGCATTTTTTACAGTGCCCGGGGGCCGGGCGGCGCTAAGGTTAAATCCGGCACTGACTTTGGATGTTGAGGTTAGGCTGTTTTAGACTAATTGCACTGTACGACTAGGAACGCACACGTGTGAAGTGAGATATGTATTAGCATTTATTTGTAAATGTCATAAAAATCTGCTACATGCCTCTTAATGATATAACAGTTTGTGTTCTTTTTATTCCCGCGCCCTGGTTTTACAACAGCAATTATTGTGATAACACGAAAAAGTGAGTACGGAAAAACTATTGTTTATTCGCATATTCCGTAGTATTTGTTTTGGAATTAATTTGTGCGATAAAAACGGAAAACAGATAAAAACGGGCATTGTTCCAAACCCATATGTTATCGCACTCATTTCGCTAACTCACTAAAAAGTGTTTTGTATTAAAGTTACTCGTTTATATATTGTAAAATTTACTAAATTACTATAATAATGTTTACAACGATGTTAGATTGCCTTGTGGCGATGTTTAAAATAATGTTTGAATGTTTTTTTTCTCTTTCACGCTGAAACGTCGAGGTGGATTAAGATTTTTAGTATACAGACACTTTAGTATACACTCGCTCCGCTCGGGTTCGCACCTAGGTACGTTTTAACGTTTAGTATTGATTTCTCAGAGTTGAGACATTTTCCCGCAGTAAAAAGCATCCTATATGTTGACCCGAATAACCAGCTATCATCATACTAAATTTCATCAAAATCTGTCCAGCGGTTTTCTCGTGACACGTTCCCAGACAGACAGCCAGATAAAAATTCTAAAAACTATAGATTCGGCCTCTGTATCGATAATAATGACTATTTCAATAAGGTTTTCCAAAAAAATCTTTAATAATGTCTCAAGACCGATTTGATTAAAACTCGTACAAGTATTTTGACGTGACTTATTATAACTAAAGTGGTACTCTCCATTTATGATATAAAAAAAACAAAAGATAAAAAAAAGATTCATTTTAAATCTTATCAACAAATATTTACTGTCAATAACATATTATAGAAGCTAAACCTAAAATGCATATTTTAAAAATTTTCCACCAATTCATAGACAGACCGAATTATTGCTTTTACTAAAAACGAATATTATAATAAATAACCTCTTAAACCTTCCTTCGTTGGCCTTTATATATTATACAATAAAAATGTAAAATAAACAGCGCACACGCTTACACATTTAAGTAGGCACACGTATTAGTTCTAATACTACGGATAACCGACTCATCACATCAGTGTGATAACAGTGATAAAAGTCCACTTTAGTTATCTCGGGTCACACTCCGACGTCTTAAAATAGTTGCTTGTTGGGTAATCTATGTCTATTAAAGTTTTTAGAGATATTAGTGATCCCAGTGGTGGTAAATAACATCTAGTTTATATTATTATCTTAAAGAAACTAACTAGTATTGCCGCACGTGTTCAGATGACCAAAAACCAAATTCTTAGGTTTTACATATTAGTATACTCTTACATTGCAGTTTTTTAATTTTTTCTCAGAAATACGACATTTTCCCGCGGTAAAAAGTATCCTATATGTTACCCGGCTAACCAGCTATCACCATACCAAATTTCAGCAAAATCCCTCCAGTGATTTTTCTGTGATGCAGTAACAGACAGACAGACAAAAATTCTAAAAACTATAGATTCGGCCTCTGTATCGATAATAATGTCTATTTCAATAAAATTTACCAAAAAATATTTAATGTACAGATTCGACTGAGTTAGAATTTTATTATATGTATAGATTACCGGTATAAAAAATATCCTGTATATTAATCTAGGATGTGGTCTTTATCCTTGTTCCTAGATTCATCCCAATTAATTCTACGGTTTATGCGTGATTAAGTAACAAATATTCAGACATATTCACAAAGTTCCACAGTTATAAATAGTAATTGCGATAGATCTATACATATAATAAATTTTTAACTCAGTCGAATCTGTACATTAAATATTTTTTGGAAAATCTTATTGAAATAGACATTATTATCGATACAGAGGCCGAATCTACAGTTTTTAGAATTTTTGTCTGTGTGTCTGTCTGTTACCGCATCACAGAAAAACCACTGGAGGGATTTTGATGAAATTTGGTATGGTGATAGCTAGTTATCCGGGTCAACATATAGGATACTTTTTACGGCGGGAAAATGTATTATTTCTGAGAAAAAATACAAAACTGCAATGTAAGAGTATACTAATATGTAAAACATAAGAATTTGGTTTTTGTTTATCTGAACGCGGGCGGAGCCGCGGGCAATGCTAGTTAAGAAATAAGATCAATAACAAATATACAAACAAAAGTGAGTAAATATTTTATTTTTCCCTACATGTTGATTTTAGTGAATACACTGTGTGTTATTCAAGTAACAATATCATATGTAATTGCAATATTTGATTTTTGAATTTTAAATATATTTAGAAAACACCAATCTAAGCCTCAAAGTTTTTAAATTTTTTATCCAGAGAAAATAATGGCTTAATCGTTTTTAACGTAACTTTTACTGGACGGTAGAAGATTTAGATGTAAGAGAGAGAGAGAGAGAGAGAGAGGGAGAGGTTTTTTAGTAGCACGCGAAAAGCGGGTCAAAGTTAACCTTTAAATAAAAGACAAATTGCTGGTTAGATTTTAACTTTATAGTTATTATTAACTATAATGATTTAGGTTCAGTCTTGATTTATGTTTTAGTTTATTGGCTTAGAACGTGTTGTTTGTATGACGCATTACCACAGAGGATGTGTTTCCATCGTCAAACGGATGTCTAAAATAAATTGTTTGTCAGGCGGTTGTGATGATGCGTATAAAAATATTTGAGAGAAAATGTTCGTACTAAATCTACGATTATATTATGTCGATGTTGACTGAAAGATGTTACGTGTGTGTCAACAATTCGAGCTCATTATATTCAATTTTTCGATTTGTTTTATTTATTGTATTTAATTTTCGAATGAAAAATAAAGTAATAATAAACTATACTTCCATACTAATATTATACGAGTAAATGTGAAAGTGTGTGTGTGTGTGTGTGTGTTTGTTTGTTTGTTTGTTTGTTTGTTTGTTTGTTTGTTTGTTTGTTTGTCCTTCTTTCACGTCGAAACAGAGTGATGGATTTATATTATAGGATATTTTTTGTGTGGAGATAGTTGGAGGGTTGAAGAGTAGTAACATAGCCTACTTTTTACCGCGGGAGATTATCTCATTCCCACGAGAAAACACGTTATAAATTATAATACATCTTAAAAAATATTAATGATCAGAAATACTTGAAACATGCTCTTAAGTACAGTTAAATAAATGCGTGTTTTGCCTCTTTTGGAAATTCATCCCATTATTTGTATGAAAACTACCTTTTTAGAGTTTTTTTTTTAGGTTTTAACGCGAGTGAAGCCGCGGGTTCCGCTAGTAAATTTATCAACAAATAAATCTAAAGTGTCTATAAGTAATTTCGAAATTCAAAATTCTATTCTAGATATTCTATTATCTATGCATATTAATATTATAGAGGCAGAGTTCGTTCGTTTGTTTGTTTGTGGGATTAAAAAGTATCCTATTTTTTATTCTAAGGTATGAACTATATTATTGTAAACATTAAAATCCAATCAGTAGTTTTTTGTGTACTAAGCTATAGTTTTTTAACTATCGTACGAGGATTCTTTAATTTTCCGCGATGTATCTAAAATGTTGACGGCAATATAAGGTACCACTATGCAAAATTTCATTTAAATCGTTTTTATAGTTTCGGAGATTAGGCCGTACAAACAGTGAAACAGACAGAGAAACAAAAAAAAATCTGGATTTGTTCCATGTCTCTTCTTACATCACCCTAACTCCGTTTTTAGCTTTTTCTTCTATGTACAGACATTCGACCTCAGTTTTATTATATGTACCTATAGATTGTTTATATTGTTTTTGCAAAACAAATCGAGATGAGATGTGAAGTTTTATTTATTTATATTATTTTTTTATAAATAAAAAAATACAACTCGCATGTACCATTGTAGTAGCCTGAAGGTGACATTATTCTTAAGGTATATTATTTTTAAAACTCATTAATTTTTTGTTTTACCACAAACATGTTCTTGTACTTCATCTTTTTAAAAAAAAATCTAACAACAAAACATTTTTCGTCGTTTTCTGGGTTTCTGATGTAACAACGTAAATTGAAAAAATGCTACGTGACAGGAAACAGGAAAATGTACCAAAATTATAAACGGGTAAAGTTTGTACTTTAGGGGATAATCTCTACTACTGACGTGATTCTGAAAATTACTTCACTAATTGGAAGCTACATTACCGCCGAGTGCTATGTGTTATTTTAGATTCCGATTGTTTGACCTGGAGATACATATAGGCTATTGTTGCGCAACTATGGACGGACATTTTTTTTCTATATTTGGGAAATAAATGTCAGGACATTCATACACAACACCATCTAGTTCCATGGTAAGCTACGAGGCTTGTGTTATTGATACTAGATAGTTGATACATTATACATATATAACTTTAAATAAATATAATAAATATAAACACCCATGACTGGAGTACTAACATTCGTGTTCATCACACAAATGAATGCCCCAGCGGGACTCGAACCCGCGACCGCTGGCACAGCAAGTAGGATCACTAAAAACTGAGCCAAACGTGTCGTCATCAAATGCATTTCCAAATAAGAATAATAATAAAGCTTTAATTAATTCCATTCATATTAGGTAACTACAATGATAAGTTCATATAAACAATATTAATTTTTTTTTACATTTAACACTTCTATTTTTATAAGTTAAGTTCATGTATTTAATTCTAATTAAATTTATTATTTATTTTTGTTGTTTATTGTTTGTATGGAAATATATTTAAATAAACTTTTTAAAGTTCTTACTTTATAAGAGCTATACTAAAATCGCAATAGCTTAAATGCTAGTCTTGGCGCACTCACTAGTTGCCTTGTTTCCGCACAATTTTAGTAGACGCTTCATGAATACAAACTTCTAATTTCATGCCAAACTTCCTGAGAGCTGTGGCTTTTTGTATAATGGAATTATGAATCGTTATCTTCTTAACTTCAACTGCGAACTGGTAAAGTCTAAACTATTTTGAAATTTGGTAACTTTCGAATTTCGATATATAACCTACTCCGTACTCATTTATGCCCCCGAGCGAAGCGCTCGCGTAATAAGCGGGTCTGAGTTTAACGGTAGCCTATCCAATTCCAGGTCGGATTCCAGTATACAATCTATGTCATTGCCAAATCTTATCGAAATCTATTTAGCAGCTTAAGTGAGAAAATGTAACAGATGTGCGTGATATATTCCGTGGGTCGAATTGTCACCCTGGACTGCATTTATTGAAGGAATAGACAGTGCACCTGTATTTGCGTAAACTTCTTTTCCCGTATATATAGCTAGTCTGGTATAAAGCATTGAACGAAGGATGAAGTTAAATTTTCTGGAGTTAAATTGATCTTGATTGAAGTAGTCAGAAAGTAAACAAAAAACAATTTTATTAAGTAGTTTTATAAAAGAAAGATATAAATCTGTGAGAGTGTAAAAGATTCTAGTACAACGGTAGCTCTGCTGAACCGTGCGACAGGTTACATTAATCATTAGATAAGAAGCTAAAAAGGCAGTGGTAGTCCAGTGGTAACGCACTTGCTTGGGAAACCGAGTGAAGCGGGTTCAAATCCCGGGTCTCGCACCTCTGATATTTTCATGTGCGAATCATTATAACATGATTACCACTTGCCTTACGGTGAAGGACAAACATCGTGAGGAAACCTGCATGTCTGAGAGAACCTAGCAAGTTTTCGAAAGACATGTGAAGTCCGCCAACCCGCACTTGGCCAGCGTGGTGGACTATGGCCTGATCCCCTCGTATTGGGAGGCCCGTGCCCAGCAGTGGGATGTTAAAAAGGGCTGAATACAAGATAAGAAGCTTAATCAAACCATAGCTGATTAAAATGATGGCTTAACAAAACTGTGCGATATTATTTGTGTTAATCATTAAATAATATTACATGAGGAAAAGCTTATTTCAGAGATACTTTAATACCTACCTGTATAAAGAAATTAGACGATTGTAATTCAGACTATTTTATTGTAGGCGAATAGACGATAGATGGCGCTTATCTGTAAGCTGCTAAACTACATATTTATGATATAGAAATAGGTGCACAGATATATATGTATGTAATTTAGAGAAATAACTTAAAAAATAAACAATCAGTAAACTCCATTTAAGAATAAATTTATATTTTATATTTTATTTTAGATTAAAATTTGATTTTCTTCGCTTCGCTTAGGTATTTTTTTTATCAGAATATACATTTTCAAGATGTTTAACTTTTTTAATAATTTCAGAAAAGTCCTAAACAAATCTATTTATATTATTATACCATTTAATAAACAAATTTTTCATTGACGAGACTCCATACTTACATTAACCAATACTACTTTGCATTCGTTATCTACTCAAACTAAAGAATTTAGATGGAGTCCATAAAAAATGTCAAGTCAAAAATAACAGTTATTCAGTAATAACTATAATACTTATATATGTACTTAGTATATATTATTTTATTTCCACGTTCTCATTTTTTTTATAAATTTTACTAGCTGAACCCGCGGCTTCGTTCGTCCTATAACTACAAAAAAATCTTTTTTTTTTTTAACGTTGGGAAATGCATTTACGCACGAAGTGTGGGACTCACCGGCAAAGCCAGTACTACCCACCCCCCCACCACGACAAGGTGAACGCACGTTGGGGGGGAAACTTTCACCCCCTATTTTAGCCTCTTATAGGAAGAATTTTGAAAAGTGCTAAAACATGCATTTATTTAATTTTATTCAAGAGCATTAATATCAAGTTTCAAGTAATTCTTACCATAAATATTTTTTTGGATTGTATTATAGCGTATTTTCCCGTGGGAATTAGATATACTCTAGCGGTAAAAGTAGCCTATCACTCTCCAGCCCTCCAACTATCTCCATACAAAAAATTACGCCAATTCGTCACTCCATTTCCACGTAAAAAAAGGACAAACAAACAAACAAACAAACAAACAAACAAACAAACAAACACTTTCACATTTATAATATTAGTATGGATATACATATATTTCTTTCAGATTAATTACCATTGACGAAAGCGATCACTGCGCTTAACTAAATAATAAATATAAGTATATTAATACTATTTTTACTCATTGCAACTGTTTGGTGGTTAAACATTTTATACTAACTGGCAACTTCATCTTTCATATATTTAAGTCACGAGTTTTTTAATGTCAAATATCTTATATTATAGTAAAGAACTGCTTATTAAATATTCATGTCTCTTGAACCAATAAAAACGAATATGCAAATGATATTATCATCAATACAAAGTATAGCTTTTATGAATATTTAATTTTTTTGAGAAGACACCAAATTAGTTTTTATATTTAACACAGAACTTAATTATAATACAAAAACTGTTATAACCAAGAAGAATTTCAGAGCAAAGTAATCTTTCGAGCTTTGTTTTCATTTCTAAATTTGAATTCTAATTTTCTTCAAAGTTTTGTGCCTTTACCTGTCTGATTTATGTTTGAAATGACAAACGAATTATGAACAACAAACAACAGAAACTTGTTTCGGTTAAAGATCGATAAATTTACGACTGATTTTAATGTAATTATTATACAGTAGGACATATTCTTAATCTATACGTATAATAAAATTCTAACTAAGTCGAATCTATACATTAAATATTTTTTGGAAAATCTTATTGAAATAGACATTATTATCGATACAAAGGCCGAATTTATAGTTTTTAGAATTTTTGTCTGTCTGTCTGTCTGTCTGTTACTGCATCACAGAAAAACCACTGGAGGGATTTTTATGAAATTTGGTATGGTGATTGCTGCTTATCCGGGTCAACATATATATTTTTATGGCGGGAAAATATCTCATTTTTGAGAAAAAATATGAAAACAGCAATGTAAGAGCATACTAATAAGTAAAACCTAAGAATTTGGTTTTTGGTCTTCTGAACGCGGGCGGAGCCGCGGGCATCGCTAGTTGAATTATAAAAGTAATAAAACCCGACTTCGGAAAAAAGCAAATTAAAAAGACGAAAGTATAATGACGTTGTAACATATTACTATGGAGTCGGAAACAAATTATACATTACAAACATTTTTAAAGATGCTAAAATTGACGTTATCAAGAGGTATTTTAAGACATCTTAGTATTCAGCATCAGCTCTTTTTATTGTCCCACTGCTGGGCACGGGCCTCTCTTCGATAAGAGCGGGATCAGGCCACAGTCCACCGTGTTGGCCGATTTCACATGTTTTTCGAAAACTTGATAGGTTCTCTAAGACATGCAAGTTTCCTTATGATATTTCCTTTCACCGTAAGACAAGTGGTAATTATGTTGGAAATGATTCGCACATGAAAATATCAGGTGTGCGAGACCCGGGATTTGAACCCGCTTCACTCGGTTACTAAAGCGATGTTGTATCGCTTACTTTTTCTTTTCTACGATTTACGAATTTCAACAATAGGAAAAGTGATAATATAAACGTGGAAGGTTTGTGTATATAATATGTAAATATTTTGTTCAAAGTGACTGAACTATGACGGCGTTTTGTCAAAAAATCTGTTTTCGTACGATTACAGGTTAAAGCTGACTAAATCCTAATCCTTTAAAGATAGTAATAAAGAAAATTGCTAAAAACGCTTAGAATATCTTATAAAATACGAACGAAATTAGAGAGTGCAAAATGTTAATTTATTCTACTAATTACCTATTGAGTATATGAATTACTCTTGCTCTCATTTTAACAATTATCATTTTCTTTCACTCTTTAATTTGTTTTTTAAAGTATCTTATATAGGACAGAGACTTTCGAAAATGGCTGTAACGTTTTAATAGAACGTTTTTATCTTGCCAGATTGAGGTCATTGCTTCAATTAATAATAATATAGGCAAGTTACTTCAAAATGGCTTCGAAAGGTTCTCTAGTCCGCCTCAGAGCAATGTATTTTTCCTTAAAATAGATGTAGGTCAATCCTTAAGATTTTTTATTTCTTAAAATTTACATGTATATTAATTAAAATAAATAAGGAATAATGAGATCGTCGTAACTGATAAATATATTTCTTTACATATATTAAAATATAGTTATAGTTTTAAACAACTAAAATAACACGCTTTTGACCTATGGGCCAACATATGGGCCTCGTAAAACGAATTAAATGAGGCCAAATTCCAAAGAGTTCCAATATTTTCAATTTACACAAATTATTTATTTGCCTTCAGTATTATAAATATTTGCAAAGTTTTAAATCGATTTTCTTTTCGATTCGAAGTTGGTTAATAATATCAACACCTCCAGGTAAATTTCTAAGAAATTAATTGAATTTCTAAGAAATCTATTGTTAACTGTAACGCCGGCGTGGCGGCGGTCATTTAGGGATCATGCTAATTAGCGTGTTTATTTATTCGAATTGAGCTTAGAGACAGTCAAAAACAGCGGAGTTTCAACTCAGTCACTCAGTCGAGTCGTTGACCTTTTCAAAATAAGCTTCAAGCCCCAGTTCTATAGGCTCCCATAAACAGCATGATTAGTTACTTAGATCTAAAAAGAATCTGTGACAGCGTATAGCATATTTCCACAATAGGCATCACAGTAGTTTCCGTATAAGCAAGCCTGTGTTGTGTAGTGACGCGGCAACTATGTGATAACAATAGAATACTTGAATGGGAAAACCGTATATGACAAGATATTTAGTTAAACGGAATTTACTCACGATATTTCTTACTACCTTTGTAGTGTGATCTTAATGTTACATTACAGTTATAGTATTTTACTTCAAAATGGCTGCATAAAACAGGTATCACATGAATTAGATATTGGTATATGTATATAAAATGGCTATTTACTACAGTAAAAATAGAGTTTTTTTTGGTCAACTTTGCACTAAATTACCAATGCAATTTTTTTATTTTATAAGGTTTAGAATCACTTACTGAGTATAAAATCACAAAATGCTGACAGATTCCGGTGGAGCTTCAGGCGCCATCTTGAAACAATGTTTTTGGACGATATCTCGGAAACTATGCACTTCAGGGCAAAAGTTGTAAGCTTTTGTTTGAAACTTTTTTTCTAATGTTCATACTTTTTGAGCTTTCTAGTCTATATATATATTGATAGTTCAAGAGATTATACTTTAATTATAAACAAGAAAAGCAAGCTACAATTTTATATTATAGTAAATTGTATGGTGGCAGACATACGAAGAGTCCAATGCTGTAACCGCTATGCAGTATCTACTAAACTTTCTCTTGTTGATTGATAGTGGATACGATATATTTTAGCAGCAGCTAATGTTATTATAATATTTTATATATTACAGACTAATATTGTATTGGGTAACTACCTACTATAAAATTATGGAAGATCATAGGTCATTGGGAAATGCCATTCGTTAAAACCGTTGTCATTGAAAAGTCATTCGTTAAAAGCAAATTAAACAGTAAAGTCTATATTATGATTCTTATCTCTTTCAATAACATTCATTTTTATGGATATTTTTATGACACTACGACAAAGTCAGACAAACCTACAAATTAATAATAGCACATTCGTATAATAATAGATTCTTCTTTTACTTTATAACTAACGACTTACCCTCGCTTCGCTTGCGTGCGTTCCTGAGTAGGTTTTTATTTCTTTAAGCGGAACCCTAATTCTGTTTCAAAAATTAAAGTAGCCTAAGTTACTCCTTATAATATCAGCTATCTGCTAGTGAAAGTCCCATCAAAAACAGTCCAGCCGTTTCGGAGATTAGCCGGAACCAACAGACAGACAAAATTAAAAAAAAATCGGGTTTCCTTAAAATACCGTACCTATATACGTATATAATTTCATATGCATTTAGTAAAAAGCAGTTATTTTGACATTACAAAGTGACACTTCAATTTTATTTATCTGTATAGATTATTTTATAACTGATGACGTATCCTAGTTTCGAGTCCTAACTGCATCCTACGGGGTCTTTCAGTTACTGGTCGTATAGTAAAATATTCCACTTTGAAGTAAGTACTTTACATAAGTACTAGGAATAAACCTATAATAAGCCAGTAGGAGAGTCCGTTATATTTAAAACAACTAAACCTTTCATTCTTGTTTTAAAAATATTCTCAGATTTTATGTTAATATTTAAAGATGTTATATACATACATATGTTATGCATTATTATATGCAGAGTACGCGCTAAATAATTCAGCACAAACGTTAACAGCTGTGGAAATTCAACAATAAATTAATGAATACTGTCATATTAGTTAAAAGGTTTTATTTTATTTTTGACAATTTCGATATTTCACTCTCGATAACTCTGTATTTATTCATTAAATCAGAAAAAATCAAGCCAGAAATAACATGTTTTAAAAACTATATATAAAACAGGGCAAGGCAAATCAGTTTTATGGAAATCTGCTCTAAAACTCTGCACATTCGTTGTTCTTTTATTTGACCTGCTTGTCCACGTGTGAAAATGAATAAACTATTGAACTATTATTTGTTATCTGTAAAAATTGCAATGGTTATACTTAGATATATCTAGTGATGTAACATGAAAAAAAACAACTGTGTTTTTTTTTCATTATGTTGAAAAAAAACATGCGAAACAACTTAGTACCTTTGTTTTTTTCTAATTATGGTTTTTTTTCAAGAAAAAAAAAACAGTAGGAAGTTAAATGTTTTATTGAAGTACTAGCATTGCCCGCGGCTCCACCCGCGTTCAGATGACCAAGAACCAAATTCTTAGGTGTTACATATTAGTATAGTCTTACATTATAGTTTTTGCTTTATTCTCAGAAATGAGATGTTTTCCCGCGGACATAGACAGACAGACAGACAAAAATTCTAAAAACTATAGATTCGGCCTCTGTATCGATAATAATGTCTATTTCGATAAGATTTTCCAAAAAATATTTAATGTACAGATTCGGCTTAGTTACAATTTTCTTATACGAGTATGTATAGATGTTTTCTAATTTCTTACATTTACTAAAATTACAAATCGAATAAAGTACTGAATGCATAATGAATCAATTAACTAAAAATTGTTTCTTCCTCTGTGTCAATGTCAGTACCACTTTCAGTATCAGTGCCACCTACACTAGTCTTGGACTTGCCAGTGTCGGAATTTTCACATGTAAGCTTGTAGGTTTAAAAATAAACAAAAAAAAACTCAAATATGAACTCTTAAGTATTAATATTTTACGGAAACTAACTGAATGATTTTGAATTCTGTACTCTTGAAAAAAACATGCTCCAGAAAAACTACGCGTTATTTTTCGTGTTTTTTTTAAAGTTTCTTTCACGGTAGAAAAAAAAAACTGTTTTAGCAACACTACTTATATCTCGTATATGTATTAAATAAAAAAATAAGTATTAAATTTGAAAATATAATCTGCTAGCAGAACTAAAACTACAAAAAAAACTTTAATTATAAAAAATAAAAACCGACTTCCGGGCACTGAAAAGTAAAAAATAACTTAACGGGGGTCTTCATTTAGAATAGATACCTAATCAGATATTTTCTAAGTCGGTGTGCTTTGATTTGTATTGGCTGGCATATATAATTATACTAGTGACTCACCCTCGCTTCGCTCGCGTTCGTCCCTAAGTTGATTCCTCATACAAACTTTCATCCCCATTTTCACCCTCTTAAGGAATGATTTCCGGGATAAAAAGTATCCTATGTCCTTTCCAGGGTCTCAAACTATCTTCTTACCAAATTTCATCTAAATCGGTTCAGTACATCTAGAGATTACCCTCTACAACGTCACAAACTCACAAATTCACAAACTCACAAACTTTACCTGTTTATAACATTATGTAGTATATATTAATACTTAACCGCAAGTAGTATATATAAATACAAACCGCGAGACACAGCTAGTGAGAACGTCAGGTAAAATTGGTTGAAACAGTTCTTTTATGAGCGTCAAGCCACACTGTATAGTCCTTATGTCCTATTATGCATTAAGATAACATAAGAAGCAGTGGTGTGACAGATTTTATATATTTTTTTACAATAAATTGTTGCTTCGTACCATTTTAATGGACTAATGGATGTCTCATCTATAATGATAAGTGATGTAAAAAGATTTTTCTCCGTAAAGTCTTTAACTCTATTGTCAAGTTAAATGCGAATTTTTATATTAGATTTATAAGGAAACCTCTGTACCATAATTGTTCGCGGCTATATTGAATTACACTTTATCTACATTATGTTTTAAACAAAGATTTTTGTCTTTGCAATTGTTTTTACAAGTTTTGGGTATATTCTACAATTTTTTTGGTCATAGGAAGCTAACTCTAATAGTATATTATGCATTTCTATCGACTTATGATGGATCCCAATAACCTATATTAGCAATTTGACATAATTTGTATGGGAGATTATTTCAAGTAATGAAAACTTGTGTTTAAACAACACACATTCACATTCATGACAAACGTCCTTCTTTCACGTCGAAATTATTATTATTCGTTATAATATTAGTATGGATATAAATTGGTAATGATCATATATATACTATACATATATAGAATTGGACTTTCATTATTACACAATGTTTTATACAATGATTTAAATAACTTAATAAGGCCGCAATAATTTCTAATTAGCTTATAAATTTAGTTTTGCTAGTGGTGCTTAATTTAATCCTACTCATTAGACCATAACATCATATTATTGAAAATCTAATACTAATTTGTTAATAAGTTATATATGATTGAACGCATATTGGATCAAAATGATGGTAGAAACGATAATTGACCTATAGTTAACAAAGTGATCACCAGTTCCTATAGGTAAGTCACATCGGCATAAATACCAAGATGGATGGGTGACCATTTGGCAGCATATGAAGCCGTATAGTGCAAGAGGCAGTTTGTTTAATCATCGTTGTCAATTATTAATAAACTAGCAGAACCTGCGGCTTTGCTCGCGCTAAAACTACAAAAATAAATCTCTAAAATGGTCGGTTTCATACAAACTTTCATTCCCTAATTTGCGGTAACAGACAAGACAGACGGACAGACAGACAATTCTAAAAACTATAGATTCGGCCTCTGTATCGATAATAATGTCTATTTCAATAACATTTTCCAAAAAATATTTAATGTACAGATTCGGCTTAGTTAAAATTTTATTATATGTATAGATAGAAGTATGGATATCATACAATGTGTTGACAATATCTTTCTTATGTCTCTATCTATCTAAAATGTGAGTTACTAGAGATAAGAAACTTGATTTAAGGTCCATACAAATTATGTTAAATTTCTATCACTAGTAAGTAAAATTACAGATAGACAGATTATTAAAAACCGTTGTTAGTAAAATTACATACATGGCTACTCTTTATTTTACGTACTATGTATTTTAATCAATAGGTTATACTTACCTTGTGAATGATTAATTATACTTACTTAATAATACCATAAACAAAATTTACTTTTTTAAATAAGTATAGGATAATATAATATCTAAGCATAGCGTTCTTTACGTAATCAGATTAATATTCTATTTGTCAGCGAATTACGTAGGACACCAGAAATGGTATATTGACGTCATTGGACAAAAATGGATAACAAAAGTACCTATAGTGTGATGACGTTTTTTTTATTTGATGAATTATAGATTTGGACATGTTAAATATCATATTTACCTGGTATATATATATATATATATATATATAAGACGGAGGAGGATTTAGTTACCTTTTTCTGTTATGAAACCTTATTATTGTTTAAAGTCACTATGTTTACTTTTTAGTGCTTTTGAATTTAGAGCAGAGATTTAGTCTCGAGCGGGGTCGAGACGCCATCACGACATTCTTTGGAGATATGTGGCTTAGTAACGTTGGTTATCATATCATGGTGAATCAGTTATGTTTGATATTGTAGTTGGAAGTCGATGATCGGTGACTGTGAACCCGCTAGCTCTAAATCATTAGAATTACCGTTTCAAGTTTATAACATTGTGACTTCCCTGATTAAATTGTGTATTGAGCACTGAATACTTTATTATTTGAGCCCTGATAACGCCCACAAGATGAGTAACCACCAAAGATGATGTTCGTAGTATATGGATAACACGACATCAGAAGTGGGATGATACCCGAAGAACAGGGCAAAGATAGATGACAGCGGCCATTTGAAAATTTTGTTGCAAAAATTTTCTCAAACTGAAACGAAATGCGATGTCAAATGTTAAAAAGGACGCACAAAATGGCGATACATATGCGGTTCTGTTACAGAAGATTTACTTTTTGATAATTATGAATCATGATGATATGATATACTCGTATGCAAGATGCTCAAAATATTAAAATAATCATAGATGTCTCAATTGATTTTTTATGAAATGACATGACGTCGCAAAGATTTGTTGCTAGCTGGATTTGATTTTCTTGATATTATCGCAGAAATATTTTTGAAAACAATATGTATGGAAAAATTAAATGGAAAATTTGTTTATTTCAGGATGATATATGAAGTTAATTTATTTATTCGATAAATTACGAGAATTATTTTTGAAATGTTTGTGTTCGATGAAATTTATATGGACCTCCTTTTTAATTACGAATGATGAAAAGAATTTTAGAATGTCAAAAATGTTTTGTATTATAATTGTTTGCTTTATATTTGCTTTATTTCAGGATTTCTAAAGTGAAAATAAGAGTTGATATTTTTGTTTAAAGATTTGACTAACAGATTTAACTATTTATCGACGGAAAATAAACGGACGATATTTGCGCATTATATTGGGAAAATTACATAGTTCCTTTAACTTGCGTATTCATTTCTGTTATAAAAATTTTATTTAGCAGTTGATACTAATTTAAAAAATTTCTAGCAGTCCATCAGGTAAAATATGTTCCAAAAGAAATATGAGAAATAGTCAACTGTATTAATGGTAATACAGCGAAGAACTACTCATACGCAGGCTGAGATAGAAATCTTTGATTATAATACCGATTTCATACATGTCCTTATTTGGTCTAAAGATTAAACATAATTAGATCGGGTCGATGGTAGTAACAACTATGTGACACAATTATTAATAGTATGAATTTTCAGGTGCTTCATTTCAAGTGTTCAAAATATGTATTTAGCGTAGAGAGGACGATTTCTTCAGCCAGATAAATAAATCACGCTAAGCCAGACCACATGAGACGTATACGATGCCCTAGAAGAAGACGGTATCCAGAGATGCTTGGGCTGTGCAAAAAATGGATATCTGTGGACTATTTCATTTAATCTAATATTCAGAATATTATATGGTGAGACGTTTCCATTTTGTTTAGGTGTGTGAGGCAAGTGATTTCCGAATGTACCATTAAAGACGGTTGTGATCGTAGTTATTTCCAATAATATCTAGCAGCTTAACATTAATGAACCTACGTAGCACAAGCTAGGGTGACTGAATTGACGAAGTTATGTAACATTGACAAGCCGAAGTAGCACGATGAGGCTGTATGATTCTGATATTGCTGTGCGATGATGGTGGAAGGTGGTATTTAGACAATGGGATGCCTATTTGGCGTTGACGAGTCTTTGTAGCAAATGTAGCCTGACTGGCGAGAGTTGCCTGTGTGGCAAAAGTAACCTATGTGGCACATGTAGCCTGAATGGCGAGAGTTGTCTTTGTGGCATCGGTTGGGTTCTGTCGCATCAATTGATTTGTGTGGCACTGACTTAACTTGATTAACATATGAGACACTTACTTCTGTAACTTGTACTCAATGATACGTAAGTTGTGTGTATAGTCTTTAGGGTTTTAGTCAGTTTAAAAATTAAGTTTTGAGAAATTTGTCTTAAGGAAAACTAGTTAGGAAGAATGAATGAAGTATGATGTGAATCGCTCTTTATTGTTAACATATAAAGCTAAACATTTACCCAATACTCATTGTGTTAGGTACATTAGAATTTGAGGGTGTCTGTTTTTACTAAGTACACTTTTGCAATATAATATCTACTGCACTGATTATTAGACTCAGTGAGATTGGCCACTGTGGTCATATTTGGTCAGGATTGGCCGAACAATGTTTTCTAAAAATTTGCTTTTTTTCTGTCTACAGATGACGTTTATGCTAGACTTTCAAGATCACACGAGGGCGTGTGAACAGCAGGATGGCCGAGACGGAGGAGGATTTAGTTACCTTTTTCTGTTATGAAACCTTATTATTGTTTAAAGTCACTATGTTTACTTTTTAGTGCTTTTGAATTTAGAGCAGAGATTTAGTCTCGAGCGGGGTCGAGACGCCATCACGACATTCTTTGGAGATATGTGGCTTAGTAACGTTGGTTATCATATCATGGTGAATCAGTTATGTTTGATATTGTAGTTGGAAGTCGATGATCGGTGACTGTGAACCCGCTAGCTCTAAATCATTAGAATTACCGTTTCAAGTTTATAACATTGTGACTTCCCTGATTAAATTGTGTATTGAGCACTGAATACTTTATTATTTAAGCCCTGATAACGCCCACAAGATGAGTAACCACCAAAGATGATGTTCGTAGTATATGGATAACACGACATATATATATATATATATATATATATATATATATATATATATTAAGTAAAAAAACCGACTTTACCGAAACTACACGTTTCATCCTTGCCGCGAGATGTACAAAACTATGTATGTATGTATGTCTGCTTGATACCTACTATATTTCTGCGTCAACTTGTTTTCATCTTTTTAGTAAGCTTTATGCAATCGAGTTTTTCCAAAAGGAACAAACATACATACATACATAGACTCGATAAACACATTACCCTCCTTTGCGTCGCGAGGTCGGGAAAAAAATAAACAAGTTAATGATTTTAAGAGTACCCACATAATTAGGTATAATTTGAAAATATTTCACCTTTCAGCAGCACTGTGTCATGTCTAAAAAATACAAGCTCTTATAAAAAATCTAATATTTAATTACTTGTAAGTTTTAATAAAAAGAAGCAATTACAATGTTTAAACGTTTAAAGCTTGTTAACTACGGGTTTGTTCTACCTTTGTTCTACCTTGCCTCAGGCGCCTTATTGATTTTGAATATAAGTTATTTTATTATGAAAGATAAAAAATATTCATGTTTAAGTTTATTATTTAGAAAAAAGTATTTACAGATATAAGAAATGTATGACCTACTAGACTGTTATGTATTTTTGTACATATATATCATACGAGCCCAAGCTCGAAGGTCTACTAGCCATTAAAGAGATCCATCACACATCTGGCTTCATCATCATATCAGCTCGATGATATCACATTGTATTACCATCAGGATATTATATTTACAAAGTTTTAAGCCGATAAGATATTTAATAAGATAAAGGTTAAATCGATTTCAAAGATTGATTACATGGTTATTACTGATGGTTATGACCTGGTTATGAAAATGGTTGACACGTTTGGCTCAGTTTGTAGTGATCCTACTTGCTGTGCCAGCGGTCGCGGGTTCGAGCCCCGCGACCGCTGGCATCTAGTGTATTTGTACTTAAATAATGGCAAATTTACAAGGGGCCTGCTTCGCTCAGGCAGGAGACTAATGAATCCCATGGGAAGAACCCATGTTGATGAATGAAATACGTTCGAATAGGGAGAATAGGGGGTATTAAGAAAGTTAGTGTAGCAAAATAGACTCTAAGGTAATATTTACACATTGAAGTCATGTAAAATTTGACGACGCGTGTGGCTTAGATTTTAGTGACCCTACTTGCTGTGCCAGCGGTCACGGGTTCGAGTCCCGCTGGGGGCATTCATTTGTGTGATGAGCACGAATGTTTGTACTCCAGCCATGGGTGTTTATATTTATAATATGTATGTATTTAAAGTTATATATGTGTAATGTGTCAACTATCTGGTATCCATAAGACAGGCCTCGTAGCTTACTATAATAATAATAATAATAAAAGTTTATTAGCAATAAGTTTTGACATTAAATTTACACTAAGCGCAAAATAACCATGGAACTACATGTAGATGATGCTGTGTGGTAATGTCCCAACATATATTTATTTATATTTATTTAAAATGTTTTTTCACGAAGCGTAATAGAATAACACGTAGGCGAAGTCGCCAGCAGATGTTAGTTTAAAAATATAGTTTACATTCTTACATCTATAGCAAGCGTTGACTAGCAACGTTATCGATCGATGAAGAATTCGCAATGTGTCTCCGGTCTTAAAGCGCCAAACCATTAAGAGTTGGGTTTTCCTAATATGTCAGGAATCCGTAATAATAGCGGCAAATATTCCTATGCGTGGGATATTTTGCCTTAGACCTCTTTCATGAAGAGGAATGAAGGATGCGCGATATCGTATCGATCGTACGACTTTGCAATATGACCAATATTGACTGTAAGGGTTTCTGATACTTAGTAATTAGAACATTAATTTATTAGATGCAAAATCATAAAATTAAAAACCATTTTCGTACACGGCGGCCGATTTCTGCGCAGGAGATGGTATAGTTTACAAGTATGCGCGCAAACACAAGCGCAGTCTCTAATCCGGACCCTCTCACGTTCTGGTGGGATGACAATTCCACACAATCAGTGAGAAGTCAGGCTTTATATGCTCTGAGAGGCACGACGGTAAAACACCACCAACTTCCCAATTCTGGGCTGGACTGTGACTTTCTAAACAAAAAGACTATAATATAATATATGTATCTAAATTTAACCCGACCTGAGAATCGAACCCAAGATATCCGGATCTGCAGGCGTACATATAAGACTACTGAGGCAGACAAAATACAGATATAACAGAACAGTATATTTTTCCCAAAATAAAACGCGGCCATATTTCCTAATTCCATGATGATCAGATGTCGTTATATTGTTATTCGGATAATCCTTATCCTTACAAAGTTTCGAATCGATACAACAATTAGAAGTAGGTTAAAATACACTTTCAAGATTTGATTACAAAGTTACTTAATTAGTTATAAGTGAAGCTAACAAAAATGTGTTAAAATTCAGACTGCGAGCGTCTAACTTTTCATGTTCCACTGGAATCACTTGAAAAACCGAAATTATAAGTAGACTTAATAAGCTTAAAAAGTTATTATTTCTAGTCATAATACGAGTAAATTAGTATTATTAGTACTAATAAATTATTCATTTCTATTGAAATAAATATGTTTTAACTAAAAAATAAATTTACAGAAATAAAAAAAACCCGACTGGGTTAAAAGCGAACTAAAAAGACAAGAACAAGTTGACAAACGAACATAATATTATGCAATCGGAAACATACCTATATAAAATATACGTAGGCTTATAACACTCGTTTTATGAAGACGAATCTAACGACGCATGAATCATTAAAATCGGTTCAGCCGTCTAGTGTTTGCGAGAGAACATAGCATCGGAACTATATACATATGTATATTAAATATAAATAAATAAATATGTTGGGACATTAACACACAGCACCATCTAGCTCCATGGTAAGCTACGAGGCTTTTGTTATGTATACCAGATAGTTGATACACTACACATATATAACTGTAAATACGTACATATTATAAATATAGACACCCATGACTGGAGTACAAACTTTGTGCTCATCACACAAATGAATGTCCCCAGCCGGACTCGAACCCGCGTCCGCTTGCACAGCTTAGGTTTAATACAACTGAGCCAAACGTGCCGTCTTTTTTTAGATAAGGTTTTTCCAATGGAATTCGACTTCAACATACATTTTCTTTATTTTGCTTCTTTTTAAACACGTTACGGGCACAGCGGTAGGACTATTATTATTAACAGTTTATTAAAATTCATTCAGACAATAAGACACAAATGCAAATATGTGTGTGTATTTGTTTTTACTTATTCAGCTGGACCTAGAGACTGCTAGAGACGCCTGAGTGAAGTGAGGTTCAATCGCTAGTTCATAAATTAATAGAATTGTCACTTAAGAATCGACGTGACCCAAAGCACGTTCAAGGAAAGGATAAAATCAGGTCACTAGTTTACAGAAACCATAATGCAACAAATGTTACGTAGTCAATTTACATTAAAGGGCTCGCTCGCGTTGTGAGTCTCCGCATACTGATTAAGAATCCAAGGAGGAACATAAATAAGTCAACTTGAAGGCAAACATTTACCTCAATAACCCTATTGTGCTATAGAAAACAGATTTCCTTGCTATTTTCGTGTACTTCAAATTGTGCTAATTTGTGTATAACAAGTCTACTGCTTAACCAATTATCCATTTGTATGTACTTATGGCGTATTTTAAATTTACCGACGACTTACCCTCGCTTCACTTCGGTACCTACATATATATATATATATATATATATATATATATATATATATAAACTAGCGTGTCTTACCCTCGCTTGTGCGTCCCTAGGTAAGCGGATTTTGTTCGCAATTTCATGTTTTTTTTATTATAATAACTTTCAACTGATTTTTTTTGGTTTAATGGCTACTGACCAGCTTCAGTGCTATGAACAAAAAATATGGAAACTGTTACTTTTTATATATTTATAAATGTAGTCAATTTTCGACAGTTAATTTGTCGAATACTAGTTATATTAAAAGTATAATGACTTGATATGATTTTATTCTGCGCAATGTACCTATATATGTATTTCTAGTAGGTATATACCTACATATAAAATTATAGAATACACTGTTCTAATTGCAACTAGTTTAATTAACTAATAGGGGTTGGTCGTGCCACAGTATAGTATATCGTACTTGGCATATCTATTTCAAGTTTACCTATTTTGTTGATTTATTTTATTATTTAGTTTTAAGTATTTATAATTTAAAGAGCCAATATCGATTATAACATCTTTTTATTGCATAAAAACAAGATAATCGACTACGCTTCTATTAAAACGTCCTTCTTCTTCTCCCTGCCCATTTCCCAATCAGTTGGGGTCGGCGCAGTACATCTTCTGTACTGCTGATAGGATTTGGCAAAAGTTTTACGACCGGCCGCCTGCCTGACGTCAACCCTCCTTGGTAATGCTATTGTCTCTCTTTGTCTGAATGGTGTTGCGGAAGTCTTGTAAATTATGCACTTTCGATTTTGTTGTCTTTTAAAACATTTTATACTATTATTACTTAAATTTTTAATGTTATTTTCGGATATATTTTAAAATAAATTTGATTAATAATTTGATCAATTTGATTTCTATTGAAACGCCCATGTACTTAAAATAAAACGTCAAAAAAAAAAAAAGAAAATACGTCAGTCGTTTATAGGGTTCCGTAGCCAAAAGACAAGCATAAAACCTTTACAATTTTGTTATGTCCGTTGTCGTTTAATTTTAATTAGATACTATTGATGCTATATAACTGAAATTTGGTAAGATGTCTCTTGGTAAGATGAAATTGGATAACTCATCATCACTGTTAAGCAATAATAAAATACAGGTAGCACTTTATATATCATACTTTAGGAGAGAAAAAAGATCTGAGTGTCTGTTAATGTTTTTAAACAACATTTTCTAACTTAAAATCAATATTATAACTTTTAAACACATTAATCTATAATGATTACATTTTCATCATAAATCACAGTTTTTTTTACTACTACATATAAAATTCCTTAAGTTAAAACATAACAATTAAATATTTCGTGGGATAGAATCGGTGATCATGGCAAACAAACAAAACAAAAATATCCAATTTTTATTTTCATTTTCTACGTACCTAGACGCATGGCGAAGCTGAAATTCTATTATTCCTGGAGATAACAAAGCGTGTAAAATGAATTAGTGTCTGCAACGACAAATTCTAATAAGTAATAATTAGTTTAACGAGCATGTCATTTTCAGAGTAAAAACGCTTCATAGAATTACGAAATCTTAAGACGTTGGCAACCTACATATATGGCAGTATAATAAATCTTTATCTTATCTCACTTATTTAGATAAAAACAACAAGTGTGTTAGTTATTAAAAATTGATAGTTTACACGACACTACGACTACGACGATAGATGACATGTTTGGCTCAGTTTGTAGTGACCCTACTTGCTGTGCCAGCGGTCGCGGGTTCGAGTCCCACTGGGGGCATTCATTTGTGTGATGAGCACGAATGTTTGTACTCCAGTCATGGGTGTTTATATTTATAATATGTGTGTATTTAAAGTTATATATATGTAGTGTATCAACCATCTGGTATCTATAACACAGGCTCCTAGCTTACCATGGAACTAGATGGTGCTGTGTGTTAACGTCCCAACATATTTATTTATTTAAATTTAAAAAAAAGATGCGCAAATGTCTTTTCATTTGTTAGTGGAATGAGAATTTATCATTTCAGTGTTATTACTTGTTACAGAACAGTTATTATTTTCTTTTACAGAAATTTACTCTATTGTTTTCATTTTTCGTTATTAAATTACTTTAAGGGTATTATTAAGAAACAATAGACTTATAATTCCATCATGTCATTCTATCTGTATGTCACAGCCATTTTTTTCGGAGAATCTGGGTAATATGTATATAGTTGAAAAAAACGAAAAAACACGTTTTTGACGAATTGAAGTCATTATATGAGCCCAACCTCGAGGAGTTTACTAGTAGGCGATAGCCGCTGAAGAGTTCCACTATCCACTACCTGGTTTCATCATCAGATCAGCTAAAAGATATCAAATCATAGTATTCTCATCCGAACTACATATACATAATAATATATACATACATACAATACAAAGTTTCATTTCGATACAACAATTACAAGTGAGTTAAAATTGACTTCCAAGATTTGATTACATTGATAATTACAAGAAACTAATAAAGACGTGTTTGTGTAACTGAAATTTGGAAGGTAGAAGTCTTATGTGTACTGCTAGATAATGTTGTACTCAAATTAACACATTATAATTTCAATTACTAACGGAGAATCACACTAATCACTCTCTCCTTTTCGTTAGAAACTGTGAATCCATACTAATATTATAAATGTGAAAGTGTGTTTGTTTGCTTGTTTGTTTATTTATTTGTTTGTTTGTTTGAAACGGAAAACGTCGAAACGGAGAGACGGTTTGACGTGATTTTTTGTGTGGAGATAGTTGGAGTGCTGGAGAGTGACATAGGCTACCTACTACTTTTTACCGCGGGAGATTATCTAATCCCCAGGGAAAACACGTTATAATACAACCAAAAAAAATATTTTTGATCAGAATTACTTGAAACTTTATGCTAAACACGTATTTATTTAATTTTATTAATGGTCTTCAATAAAATTAAATAAATACGTGTTTTAGCATTTTTCGATATTCATTCTATAATGGGGTAAAATAGGGGATGAAAGTTTGTATGAAACTACCTTTTTAGATATTTCTTTGTATTTTTAGAGCGAGCGAAGCCGCGGGTTTGGCTAGTAGGGCAATAATTCGAAGTGATATTCATTAAAATAAATATTCCTTCAGTATGAAAATCGAATCTGCAATGTCCGTCATAGCAGGTGTAGAGAATTACTCGCTTTCTATTTTGCTTTACGTAAAAGTTATAAATAAACTACCAACATAGATATATTTATTTTTATTTCTTCTCTTTTTCCTTGTTTTAGTCTTATGCCAATGTATGTATGCATTGACATAAATTATAATATCTTTTCTATTTATTTCTTTTCTTTTTCTCTGTTTTAGTTTTATGGCAGTGTATGTATACATCGGCATAAAACTAACTACCAAGCATTACACGGAAAATTAAGAAATCTTTATTTTGAGATTATTTTAAAACAAGGACATGGAAACTGTCTTTTGTCACTGTAGCTTGACAAATTGACTCGAGTCGAGTTTCGTTACAAGGTGACAATAAGATTTGATAAATTGGCTTCAAGTTTTTTCCTGTCAGCTCCGCTGAAAAGATTTGTGTTGTGATGTACTTTTGTGAAAAATAATATTTTGAATACATGGAAATTGTATAGAAATAGAATTTGTATAGAAACGAAATTCTGAATAAAATTTTACTGGAGCTATATAGTTTCATAGAGCTCTTGTAAATATACAAGTCTTATATATAAGCAATAATATTAAATATCATACGTTAATTTAGTATGAACAAAATATATCAAATTAACCTAATAATATTTGACACTATTGAAATATGTTATTAGCCTTTGATCAATTGACCATAAGTTCGATTTTAAGAAATCGAAGACATTTTTATTGAGACTGTTTTCTCATTGCTCTTTAGAATGACTCCTTACAATATTTAACTTCTAGTGACCTCTTATAGGACAGTCTTTTGCCTGATTTCACCAACGTCAGCTAAGTTTAAGGGATCTCCAAAGCATGGTTAGGGGGCTGTTAGGGGACAGTTTCTGTTTCACCGACAGTTAGGGGTCACCTAAATATTAAAAGGCCCCCTCAATTTAGGTGCTCGAAATATAGGTTTTAAGACCATCGTAAAAATAAATTTAAGTTAGGGGCTAGTTTAGGGGACTTTTAAGCTAGGGATCCCTTACGTAGGTGGTAGCTTATGGGTTGTTGGTGAAATCGGGCATTTGTCTCGTGTTCCCTATTCGATCCGATAGACATTTATCTCGCGTAGCTGAGATGCCCGGCTTTATTACTGATTGCTAATGAGTTCACTCACCCACCTCAAAGTGAATTTACATTTAGGAGATAAGTCATAGCTATACTAACATATTGAAAGCTAGCATATTGTAAATGAAATCTGTTAATGCTGCAAGAGTAAGCCTGCGTACTCTTATATACTATTAAAACTATTGTTTGTAGTTGATACTGTTTATAAAACTGCGTTTTGTTTATTTATATGTATAGAATGAACATAATAGACGATCTTGTAAACAAATAGAAATAATAAATACTTTTATAAGAAACAATACTTCTAAAATACTTTCTCTCTCTCTCTTTCTATATATGTATATAGAAAGGACTAAACTGCTTGTTTTAAAATGAGTTAAATGTTTGCCCACACTTTAAATTATATTGCAGGTATCAGAAAATTGCAAATTTCTTCTACGTTAAAAATAAAACAACAAACTAAAAACAAATTTTAAATTTTCTTTGAGAAAACACATTTTTTTATATATTTTGCTAAACAGACTAAATTCTTTATTACATAGTGATTGACTGTTGCATTTATTTAGTCTATTTCTTAATAACGTTTCCATTACCGTCGATAAACAAACATAAAAGTTTTTTAATCACTCGTGCCGAGGCGCCTTGTAATTGCCAGATTCTCTCTGCCAAATATTTTCACTGACAGACGGTATTTGTTGATAAAAGCATTGCCACGTTCAAGGATGACTCAGAATTTTTTTATATCAAGTTAAAAATACAATGCCGGTTGATGTCTGTGTTTGGGTGTTACATAAAAAAAATAGTGAAGGAGAGTCAATTTTTCTTTAACTAATTTTCGGGTTAAAATAGAAAATTCTTCAGTAATAATGCTTACGTTAGAATATTAGAATCCATAGAGTCGTATTTGATGATGAACCCAAAATAGAAATGAACAATGTTTAAAAATCCTTTTTTTCATAAGAGCAATGAGCGTAAAATAACATTTTTGGCGATTGCATCAGTCTGACTAAAAAAATATTGATATATCGAACATCGACGACGTTACTGGCATGTAGTACTGATATTGCTATTCTAAACCAACAGTTCGATGGTGTAAATCCTTGTATTAATCATATAGATTGTCTCAATAAATTCTTAATCTCAAAAAAGCTTCTGAAACGCTTTACTAGTTTTGTTTGAATAATCTATAAAATTTCTTTCAATAGGTAAATTACAAAGGAATTGAAATACATTTTATTTTTTTTTGCATAATAGTTTTAGGATTTGCACCTTTCAAATATGTATATTCTAAACTCTACTCTGTACACACACACACACACACACACACACACACACACACATATATATATATATGCCTACTCTGTGAGCTTTGTTAGACAGAATGCACGTTTAATTTTATTATCATGTAATGAATTATTTATGTATATTTAAAACCAAAATAAATATCTCACCTAGATTTCATATATAAAATGTAGGAACAAAAGTTTCTATGTAGCTCTTAACTCATCTTACAATATTTTCCTCTTGTTCTCAGTAGAAAACCTGGTTCTATAGAGTCGTAATACTAAAAGCTTACTAAAAGGCATAACACTTCGTCTTATCGCCTTTACGGACGAGAGGACTGTCGCACTTTTCGTTTAAAGAATATTTTTACAAAAAATCCTTAAAAACTGTTAATAAAGTTCCACGTGCGTCATATTAATATAGTACCTACCTATATTTTATCTAATATTTTTTCATATATTTTACCCATAACTATAAGTACATAAGTATTTATTATAATTAGCATTGCTCGCGGCTCCGCCCGCGTTCAGATGACCAAAAACCATATTCTTAGGTTTTATAGATTAGCATACTCTTACATTGCAGGTTTTGTATTTTTTCTCAGAAATGAGATGTTTTCCCGTAGTAAAAAGTATCCTATATAGGATATTAGTTATATAACTAATAATACCCGGATAACCAGCTATCACCATACCAAATTTCACCAAAATCCCTGTAGTGGTTTTTTTATGATGCGGTAACAGACAGACAGACAGACATACAGACAGACAGCCAAAAATTCTAAAAACTATAGATTCGGCCTCTGTATCGATAATAATGTTTATTTCAATTAGATTTCCCAAAAAATATTTAATGTACAGATTTGACTTAGAATTTTATTATATGTATAGATAATATCGTAGTCATAATATATTGTTTATACCTATATGTGTAATGGTATATAGTATGTAAGCTCTGTATTTATAAACATGTGTTTTTATTTTATTTAAATGTATATTATTTACAATTTTAATTTGTATTATCTGTACTTTTTTGGACTATAACATTCTATTTCTCACTTCCATAAGTTGGCTGGCAGTGATCTCTTCTAGAGATAAGTCCTCTTTTGCCCACATATGTAAATAGCTTCGTTAAAGGCATGTTAAAATATTTATTTTACTTTGCGTCTAAGTCATTTTCCAACTTTGGCTCATTTAGTTACTTCCAGGAAGCTACGATAAACTTAGCATACAAACAGACTTGCTGCTTTACAATTTAGTCTAATTTAGAACACTGCAAAGATGGTCTGAACATGTAATGTAAATCCAAATGTAATTTTTGTTGTTAAGTGTATTCATTATTCATCCTACTAATATTATAAATGCGAAAGTTTATAAGGATGTATGTATGTCTCGATGGATAGATGTATGGATGTTTGTTACACTTTCACGCAAAAACTACTAAATGGATTTTAATGAAACTTTACAATAATATAGCTCGTACATCAGAATAATACATGAACTACTTTTTATCCCGAAAAAATGTACGGTTTCCGTGGGACAGATTTGTTTTTGTGTTTCCAAAGGCGAAGCTGAGCGAAGCGAGGGTGAGCCACTAGTTATTATATAATATTATAAAGCTTTAATCCAAACATATTTAAATATATATAATTATATTTAGTAAAAAATTCAATACTTTTTACATTGTTCATTATATTTTGCATAACTTTATTTATTTAGGAAGGTTTAGCTAACATCACGCTCCGAGTCCGACCTACAGGAACGATGAAATTATTCATAAATAAACTACGCGAGCAGTGTTGCAAGCAAAAGTTAGTTAAAACGACATTAAAAAAATGAAAGCATTAAACTTCAAAGACTTTTACGTAAACAAATATGACGGAGAAAAACGATCTAAAATATATTATCATTTACAAAAACTTTATTACGCGCCTTTTATATCCACAAACGTATAAAAGTTAAATAAACAGCTTCGAGTACCACTTTTTAGGTTTCTTTTGATAATTTAAAGCTGGTAAAACTTTTTGATGCTTAGCCGCAAATTACTCTATACATATAATAAAATTCTAACGAAGTCGAATCTATACATTAAATATTTTTTGAAAAATCTTATTGACATAGACTCTATTATTGATACAGAGGCCGAATCTATAGTTTTTAGAATTTTTGTCTGTCTGTCTGTCTGTCTGTCTGTCTGTCTGTCTGTCTGTTACCGCATCACAGGAAAACCACTGGATAGATTTTGATGAAATTTGGTATGATGATAGCTGGTTATCCGGGTCAACATATATGATACTTTTTACTGCGGGAAAATATCTAATTCTGAGAAAAATACAAAAACTGCAATGTAAGAGTATACTAATATGTAAAACCTAAGAATGTGGTTTTTGGTCATCTGAACGCGGGCGGAGCCGCGGGCAATGCTAGTCTTGAATATAATTTCTTTTAAGAAAATAACATCAAAAGACGTGTAGATATATTTCCAATTCAGGTATAATTTTTGTCATATATTACGCGATTTCTTCGGCTATCTTTTGATGAATTTAATACACGCCATAGGTATGGAACTTTTCATTTCATGCTACGGTTCGAAGTTCCGCCGTCCAATAAATGATTTACGCGTTGACAAATTTTATTTTGATTTACATATTATAAATATTTTATAGAACTATTGTAATTGCATTCTTTTCATATTGCGTTTTGATACGATTCGTTGACAAGATTTGGTGGTTGCTTTTTTTACAATTTTTAGCTATTTACGTTTCGCAAGTTTAAGTGAAAAATACGGGATATGTCAACGTATGTACTCGTACGTCGAGAGGTTATCGATCGGATTGATTGAGTTTCCCTCAAAGATGGTATTTTATTGCTTAGAAAATATTATACGAATTGGTATTTTTTATGTTTGTAATGTGTTATAAATTATACTATGGCTAATTTATTAAATAATATTTTATGAAAATAAAAGAAAATTATAAAAAACATGTGTTTGTACTTATGTACGCACGTAAGAAGTTATACTTCTTTAGCGTAACAAAACAAAAATAGCTAAATATTTCATCCTGTATGTCACAACTCTCTGTTTGTAAAAGGAATGCAGCTAACTTCATCATGTCGCTTTTTGGCTGTCGGTATGTGCGTGCATCGTAAAAATTTTACTCTCATATTTTTTTCCAAACGTACCTACCAAAAGAAGTATAACTTCAAAAACTAAATATAAAACTCAATAAAAAGGAAAATAAATCTCCTTTGAAATCTCTCGAATTACGTCTTCGTTCGTGTTTTGAAGTTATGATCCTATTGGTAAAGGGCTTGAGAATATCGTATTCGTATATAATTCGTGTTCGAGGAAGTTTAGTTCAAAAAATTATTTTTTTTAAACCGACGCGATGGCGCGCTATTTCCAAAAACGAGGAGGTTCTCAATTCGTCGGAATCTTTTTTTTAATGTATGTTCACCGATTACTCGAAGACGCCTGAACCGATTTGGAAAATTTTTGTTTGAAAGGGTATACTTCCCAGGTGGTCCCATATAAATTTTATCGAAATCGGTCGAGCGGTTTTTAAAAAAATCAACAATAAATATATTTTTTAAGCAAATTGTTTAATCGAATATGTTATTAAAAACTTTCTTCCTACAAATTACCTGCTTATTACGTCTACACTAAAAGTATAAAAATAAAACTTAAAAAAAAAACCGACCTCCAGGCACTAAAATGTAACAAATAACTAAACGGGGGTTTTCATTTAGAATAGATACCTAATCAGATATTTTCGAAGTCGGTATTTTTTTTAAGTTTTTATCGCTAGCTATTAACAATACTTCGCCAACGAAAATGAACGAACGATTGTGCCCACTGGCCGCCTAAAAGCTACAAACCAATGAATTGAATTTAATTGCTTACACACGAATAACTTACAGACGTACTATAATCCTAAAAACGAATTTGGAGCTATCTTATACACCTAATACCTTTAAAAACACAAACCGACACGCACAGAGATACACACGCCACAAATAAATCACACAAATATGTAGCCTTTTATAATTACTAAAATATCAGAATATATATTTTTCTTTATATGTTTGTAACATACTTTTTCTCAATTAGTTAACTGTATCGTTAAATTATTTCATGTCAACTAATTAAGCTAAAACTTACTATTTACGGAAGAGCGAAATCCTCTGTCACAGGTATTGTTACTTAAAAGAGGGTTTCAACCTTGTATACTATCATGTACTTGTTGTTAAATGAAATAAAATTATTATTATTATTATTAAAATACATCAAATACCTTTAAAATACGTATACATTTACTACTTACTAGTTTTACTTACTTAGTTTTATTAAGTTTAAAGTTGAATTTAGGTTGGGAAAATTATGCGCTTTTAGGTATCATATTTTTATCTCTGTTGACAGGAAATTTGAGAATGAGTTTAAATGTGTGATCTGATTCCAATATAAATAGTTTATGTCATCGTAATTTTTTTTTACATGTGTAACGTGATTTAAAAACAAAAACTAACAAGCGATCTAGGTGTGAAATAATAACAAAGATTAGATCCATATATATACTCAGTGGATCATAAAATTGATTCTTCCGGTGAAAAAGAAGCTATTATTTTCATACATAAAACATGCTTTAATAATTTCGTTTGTCATGTCGACATAGGTAGATGTTAGATACATGGTTCAATCTATTATAGTGAAGATAGTGGGTTTATATCCCCGGTGAGATAAATGTTCTTATTAGTTTCCGTCATTACGGTAAAGTGTTAGGTAGATAAGTAATAATGTTTTCGATTTTTATGTTACAAGGGAACTGCGAAATGACAATAAAGAAAAAGCCAAGGTCAAAAATTTATACTAAAACATTATTATTAGAACAAAAATTAAAATATATTTTAGACTAGCATTTCCCGCCGCTCCGCCCGCGTTCAGATAACCAAAAACCAAATTCTAAGGTTTTACATATTAGTAAACTCTTATAATGCAGTTTTTCTATTTTTACTCAGAAATGAGACATTTTCTCGCGGTAAAAGGTATCCTATATGTTGACCCGGATAACCAACTATCACCATAACAAATTTCATCAAAATCCCTCTAGTGGTTTTTTTGTGATATGGTAACAGACAGACAGACAAAAATTCTAAAAACTATAGATTCGGCCTCTGTATCGATAATAATGTTTATTTCAATAAGATTTTCCAAAAAATATTTAATGTACAGATTCGGCTTAGTTACAATTTTATTATATGTATAGAAAAACATATTTTATGTGTACAATATAATTATTTTAAACTCATCTCTAAATTACCATTGAGTGACTAGACGTTATTTTTAATAATTTTACTTCAAAATAAAATGTAGTCGATTCAGTTTAGAGTAGTTTGTACTGACAATAATTGCATCTGCAATCCATTTTCAGACCTAAACAAAATATAACATGCGATTTTTATTCGCGAATTTTATAAAAGTGACTTGGTTGGTTACTATAGTTTCATGATACATCGATAAAATGTTATAGGTACAAGTATAGATTCAAAGATATACTATGCTTTACAATAGTACAAGGTTATTTAACAGAACCTTGTTAGCTCCAATGCTTATGCATAATTATTTAAGACTAGCATTACTCGCGGCTCCGCCCGCGTTCATATGACCAAAAACCAAATTTTTAGGTTTTATATATTAGTATACTCTAATAAAGCAGTTTTTGTATTTTTTCTCAGGAATGAGATATTTTCCCGCGATAAAAAGTATCCTATATGTTGACCCGGATAACCAGCTACCCGGGGGAGAAGCCAACTCCTACCGGGCGCGTCCCCAGGTGGCGGATAGGGGCATGCCACCCGCTTAGAGGGGCGGGTGGTACCGGAGAAATCCGGCGCGGACCAAATGACTTGGATGGGGCCGCTCGTCTAGGCCTCGAGCCGAAGACGTTGCGGCCACCGGTGGTGGGACCGCTTGGTCCCACAACCGGATGATGGGTGCCGGTTGCGGGACTGTGGTCGCAGGCCCGCATTCGGCGGAGGGGTAGGCCGCGGCGGGAGAGGAGTGCCGGTATTTCGGTGCGCCGTTCTCCCTACCTTCCGCGGCCTAGACGGGGCCGCCACCGTTTGATGGCGGACGCGGTGGGGCTGCAGGGGAAGAGGAGTGTCGGTGTTTCGTTGCCGCTCTCCCTGTCCTCTGCAGCCGATTGGAGGTGGCCCACTTCGGTGGGCGGTGTTTTGGTTTTATGGGGCTGCTCCGGGTACCTCTCTGACGTAGCAGAGTTGACTGTGGAGCAGCCCCATTGGTTTGGTGGTCTGCCTAGTATTTAGGCAGACCTGCCGCCGGGGCGCCGTAGTAGTTATGCGCAAGCGATCCTGCGGCGTCCCACTAAGGCGGGGGGAAGGGATGTCGGGTTTTAGTGGGTAGTACCGGCTCTTCTAGCCGGTGAGCCCCACATCACCACCTGGGGGATCAGGTGGTATGCGTAAATGCATTTCCCGACAATAAAAAAAAAAAAAAAAACAAGCTACCATCATACCAAATTTCATCAAAATCATTCAGACAGAAAGGTAGACAGACAGATAGACAGATAGACAGACAGACAGACAGACAGACAGACAAAAATTCTAAAAACTATAGATTCGGCCTCTGTATCGATAATAATGTCTATTTCAATAAGATTTTCCAAAAAATATTTAATGTACAGATTTGACTTAGTTACAATTTTATTATCTGTATAGATGGATACATACAAAATGCTAAAAATGAACTTATTCTGTTTGGTGAGATTGAGATTAATGAGATAAAATTTCATATTTTAAACGTATTTTGTAATAGTGACTCACCCTTGCATATCTCGGGTTCGTCCCTAGGTACGTTTTAATTTTTTTGATCGGAACCCTAATTTTTTTTCTAAAATAAAAGTAGCCTATGTTACTCCCTATAACATCAGCTATCTTCCAGTGAACGTCCCGTCAAAATCAGTCCAACCGTTTCAGAGGTTATCCGGAACAAACAGACAGACAAAAATAAAAAAATGAGTTGTTCTTATAAGTACCGTATATAATCTCATATGTATTTAGTAAAACGCTGTTATTTTGACATTACAAAAAGACACTTCAATTTTATTTATCTGTATAGATGGAATATTAGTATCTACCTATAATTTTTCCAATAAAGTAAATGTTATAGCTATTTATTTTAGTTATTTTTTCATGTCACAAATAATAATATTTTTAATTGAAAAAATTAAATCATGAACTATCTCTTCGCTCTTCGCATTTGCTTTATTCTTCACTTCATGTCAAATCATGAAAATTCCATAGGAGAATAGTATTTTATGTCACGTCCGACGAAATCCTTTACTCGCCAGAGTAAATTTGGTTAAAGTATATTTGATTAGGCCCTGTTTCATCTCCTCATCCCTCTCACCTATTTCATCTGTTTGATAATAATGAAGGTTTCCTCAAATTCAGTCAATTATACCTACTAAATTATGTTGTAGATAGAATCAGACAGACAAACAAACATTTTAAGCAGTTTTTCGGGTATTGTGAAAATAACTATAACATCTTCAATTTTAGATAGTCAGGATAATAGTTTAATTAGTAGTTCGACAACATGTTTGCCTCAGTGTGTAGTAACCCTACTTGCTATGCGAGCGGTTGCAGGTTCGAATCCTGCTAGGGGCATTCATTTGTGTGATGAGCACGAATGTTTGTACTCCAGTCATGGGTGTTTATATTTATAATACGTATGTATTTAAAGTTATATATATGTAGTGTATCAATTATCTGGTATCCATAACACAAGCCTCGTAGCTTACCATGGAACTAGATGGTGCTGTGTGTTAATGTCCCAACATATTTATTTATTTATTTATTATTAATAGTTTTATTTTCACAATATAAATAGAATAAAATATAAACGTACATTGTATGTAGCTAATAAGCAGAGCCGCTGTAAATGCATTCTTATCCAATGTGGTCATCTAAAAATAACACTTTTGCTATTTGTTATAATGATATGCACCGATGAAGTGCAGTTTATTTATGGAAATTCGATCACGACTTCAGTAAATGCGCAACCTACACAAATTCTTGCATAAATTGACAAATATATTATAAATAAATAGAGCCTTTAACACTCCGTGTTATCTATACATATGATAAAATTCTGAGTTGAACATCAAATATTTTTTTTGAAAATCTTATTGAAATATAGGTTAGTTTAGGTATTATTATCGATCAGGCAGGGGTGTTGTAGTGAATGCGCAAGCGATCCTGCAACGCCCCATTGCACTGCGGCGACGGGTTTCGCTGTGAGTTTTAGTGAGTAGGAGTCTCACAGTACCTAGTCCGTTATGATCTCGTGATGGGTTTCCCCAGCGTCAACAAAAAAAAGGTATTATTATCGATACAGAGGCCGAATCTACAGGTAGTTTTTAGAATTTTTGTCTGTCTGTCTGTGGCCGCAATGCGAAAAAGCCACTGGAGGGATTTTGATAGGTATGATGGCAGCAGGTTATACGAGAGAGAGAGGGATTTTGATGAAATTTGGTATGATGATAGCTGGTTATCCGGGTCAACATATAGGATACTGTTTACTGCGGGAAAATATCTCATTTCTGAGAAATCTATACTAAACGTTAAAACGTAACTAAGGATGAATCCGAGCGAAGCGAGGGTGAGTCATTAGTATATTATAAATGTGAAATATGTTATTGTTGGTTTGTGGTTGTCGCGCAGCAATGAAAATTATAATGCATCGACGTGAATTTCGTTAATGAGCATGAATGTGACTTATGGTACTTTTTATTCCGATACGAAAGGCCTTCCCATAGAATATAATAATATGAATTGTTGCTTTAACCTTTTTTGTACATTTCATGAAAAACTAAATAAAGTAGGTACATATTGTAAATATTATTGAGGTTTGTCTAATATTATCTTTCATAATCCTTGAATACATTTTGTGTGCGTGACTTAGTCTATAAAAAAAATCGTCACTGGACCAAAATCTCTACTTACCAGAAAACGTTTAGTTGCAATCGATTTAGTTAAACTCTTCTTAATCCCTCTCACTCTTTGTGGCATACTGATGAAATTTTTCATATTATAATAGCTGTTATTCATTTTATTTACGAGTATATGCACAAAATATATTTAGGGCTATTATATATACTAATATTAGTTGAATATTTAGATTTGGATGCTGATCACTCTTCAACAGTGATAACGTAGTATTATTGTTGAACAAAGCCGAAGATTGTAATAGGTTCCTGCAAGGGGCAAATAAAACATAAGACAACAAAACAATACGTTAACAATAAAAGCAATAACGAAGGTAAGAAAAAAGGAAGATTATAGTATTTACCTTAACGACAAATTAAAACTAATTTTACCCATTTTTAATCTTCTTTTATGATGTTCTCCTGACCTATTCCGGCCACGGCAGCCAATCTCATTGAGACTAGCCAACTGCGCAGGAGATATTATAGTGCACAAGTGTACGCGCAGACACAACGTGCACTCGCTATTCCTGTCACTCTCACACTCTGGTGGGACGACCACTCGACACGACCGGTGAGAGTTGAGGCGCAGGACCGACGACTTTACGTGCTCTCCGAGGCACGGGGATGAACCACCGCTAACTTCCCAACTCCGGGCTGTTACTGAGGCTTACTATACAGAAAGAATCAATAACTAAACTTGTCCCGACCCGAGACTCGAACTCAGGACCTCCAGGTGTGCAGCCGTACATGCTCGCCACTACACCACCGAGGCAGTTAACTGCCTTCTTTTATATTACTTTTTCGAGATACTTATTTTATCACTTGTAGAGGTCATTAAAGTACTTTTGACGACGTTCTATATTGCTAGCCATTAGCCATTAAACGTAAATGCCAGATGTTCTCATAACAAGATTAGGACGAACCTCGCAGACCTGGAGTACACGAGGTGACTCATCCTGAGAATCCCGCCGTAGTGACGTCAATATGCCACCTGCCAAAAATGATTACAGCTTTGAAAAGCTTATTCGCTTCATTTGCAAATAAATACTGGTAGGCGGCTTCAAACTCGTTATTCCTGAAAATTTAAATGAAAGTAATTGTATAATGGGTATGTAAAATATGTAAATAATTTGTTGATAGAAATTCAAACAACCACGAGAGGTGTGACGTCAGCATGACACCTGTTGAGCGTAAACCGCGTTAATAGTTTTGGATATTTCAAACAAATCGGTGAGCTTTTAAAAATATTACTTGGTTCTAACATTGCACAACATTGTATTTAATGCTTTAGTAGAGCTTTGTTAAATCAGGTGTTATTTTTTGTGTGATTGTAAACAACACACTGCAATATTATTGAATACTAGTGACTACTTACGTTTTAACATTTACTATCGATTTCTCAGAGATGAGATATTTTCTCGCTGTAAAAAGTGTCCTATATGTTGACCCGGATAACCAGCTATCATCATACCAAATTTCATCAAAATCCCTCCTATGGTTTTTCCGTGATGCGGTAACAGACAGGCAGACAAAAATTCTAAAACTATAGATTCGGCCTCTGTATCGATAATAATGTCTATTTCAATAAGATTTTTCAAAAAATATTTAATGTACAGATACGGCTTAGTTACAATTTTATTATATATATAGATTTATGTGGACAGTTTTATTTTCTAAAATCATCGTATTTTCACTTGTATAAATTTATGAGACAGTAAATTTCTAAACATTCATCGCAAGAATTGTTATTGTTAGATGATGATATCTTACGTAATAGGTACTTTATAATACCTTAATCTAATATATTCCACTGTCTCGTTAATGATGACTTCTAAAAGCTGCGCTTATTTAATGCTTTCTTAGATTTACGCGAATATTTAACATTTTAAATAAAACTATGTACATATATTTTCAGATTTTTTCGCGGATTCATTTTGATTTTTGGTTCCCGACGTTTCTAATTAATTATTAAAGAATTAAGATTTATTAAGATGCTCTTAGTGTGTATGGCCTTGGAAATCTCCTTATGCTTTAAATAAATTCAGCCATCGTGCATACACCGGATCTCTTTCTAGTCATATCGAAATAGTGTCCCATACAATTTTGGGGGAGAATAAATTGCACCCTTTTGTGGATGTACTGGTGTAATGTAATAGGATATCTCCTGCGCATATGGATCAATGAAATTAGTCGCCTGACAATTGTCGATGAAACGGAAATGAAACGGAAATGCGACACTAAAAAGAGTCAAACACATAAAAATATAGGATTAAGCCGGCGAGAGAATGAGATAGAATACATTGCCATGTTGCCATGGTAACCGTTGTTATTGTCTGACAACTATATAATACTAGCAGAACCCGCGGCTTCGATCGCGCTAAAACTACAAAAAATACTCTAAAAAGGTAGGTTTCATACAAACTTTCATCCACTTTCATCCACTATTTTACCCCCTTATAGGATAAATTTTGAAAAATGCTGAAACACTAATTATATAAGTGTATTGAAGAGCATTAATACAAAGTTTCAAGTAATTTTGATCATATATCTTTTTGGTAATTTTGATCATATATCGTTTCAAGTAATCTTTTTGGATTGTATTATAACGTGTTTCCCCGTGGGAATGAGATTATTTCTCGCGATAAAAAGTAGCCTATGTTACTCTCCAGCCCTCCAACTATCTTCGCACAAAAAATCACACCAATCCGTCACTCCGTTTTGACGTGAAAGAAGGACAAACAAACAAACACACTTTCACATTTATAATATTAGTATGGATTAAGTTTCACTTCTACCATGTGTGAATGGCACATACACGCACTTTTTTGTTTGGAGATCATTTTTTCTAACTGGAATATATATTGAAAGAATTTGTACATTATTGACCGTATCAATAATCTTTCAAGACAGAAGCCACGAAATGCAAATATGTAATCGATTGGTCGTAGTTAGAACAAAGTTGCTCGTGAAAATAAACAGTAGTTAATTATACGAATTCACTGAAATATTTATAAACATCGTGTAATTTGTGTGTTTGTAAACGCAAACGTAATATAAATTCCATATAAATGCTTTATTACTCACAAATCAATCATTTTACGAAACTTCGTTATTCTAGTTAGTGAACCTTCGACGAATTACGGGAAAGCTTGTTTATCACGGGCTATGCAAGATTGTATCAATATATCAATATGTAGATTCTAGATACTATAATAAAATCTATTCTATATATATATATATATATATATATATATATATATATATATATATATATATATATATATTAATTAAGAACCGATTTAGATGAAATTTGGTAAGAAGGTAGTTTGAGACCCTGGGAAGTACACTTTTTATTCTGGAAATCATCCCTTAAGGGGTTGAAAATGGGGATGAAAGTTTATATTGGAAAGCTAGTTTAATAAAAATATTTTTATTTACCTGTGTATTTAAAACGCGTATTTCTCGAGGACGCAAATTGCAATGATTTTTGTTAACTCGGTAATAGCTAATTAAAATCCGCCATTATCATGATATCGTTAAAATGTTACGAGTTTGTAGTCATTAAGATATTATGTGTTCGATTTCACATACGTTGTAGGTATATAAAAATCGAAAAAGTGCGAGTTTACATCGCGCACGTAGGTTCCGTAGTATCAAACATATTTGTTAATTGTTAATGGTTTTCACTTAACTATATTTAACTTAAAAGTAAATCTATATATTTCCATAGATTTTGTATGAAAAATATACATAGGTATCTTGATCAAAATAATTATATTTCAAGTAGGTAGGTATTTTGGACATTGTTCCGGTAATATGATTAGATGAATTATTTTGTATCAAAAAGATAACTATAATATAACAATAATAAATCATATTTGTTACTACTTATTGTAAGGTTGAATCTAAATGTATAATATTTTATTATCGTTGCCTAGTCCAGCTAGCCAACCGCGTAGGAGATAATAGGTATAGTGCACAAGAAGTAGCGTACGCTCAGTCCGCCGATACAATTGCACTCTTTATTCCTGCCACTCTAATACTCCGATGGGGGACGACTATTCGACACGACCAGTGAGAGATCAGAGAGCGAGATCAGGCTCACGATCGACGGCTTTATGTGCTCTCCGAGGCACACTTCCGAACTCCGGGCTATGACTGAGACTTTCACTTTAGTGAAGGACTCAATAACTAAACTTAGCACGACCCGGAACTCGAACCGAGGACCTTCAGATCCGCAACTATATATATAAACATATGAGACACTTTAATAAAAGTTAGTAATTTAATAAGTATGTCATAAAAAATTACAGATTTTTGTAATAATAAGTCATACTATAATATATTCATTTATTTATTTTACGTACGTCTCGTGTGAAAGTTGAGCATAATTTATTTCGTTATTTACACGTAAATTGAAGGAGATATAAAAAACATTAAACTTCTAGATTTAAGATAAGAAATTGAAAAAGTTCTTAATATACAATTTAATACATCGTTATAAAAATAATTTGGTAATAAAATGTGATTTTTTAAGTACTAAATAAACTTTCAATTTGTATACAAATGAAGCAAAAGCTTATTACATCAGAACTTCGATATGATCTTTCTATCTGCCAGTTTTTCGTGCACTCAGTCTGATCACGTTTATATTGTTTATCCTCTTGCTGGTTTAACGAGGCCTCGTAGAGTTTTTAGTACATTTCTTTTATCATCGTTCATTTTATTTACAGTGATACAAACAGATTTTCTTGTTAATATAGGTACTTAATTAACTAACAATGAAATCTTATTTTCTAAACTATAAAAAGAATTAGTTCTTTCCCAATATTCCCAATACAAAATAATCAGATACAAATACAAAAATAAATATGTATTTTGTACTTTATCTAGTAAATCCACCGGAATAACGCTTCTGAATATTTGACGACAAAACAGAACAATCTATACTTATTGTCCAACGAGTTTATGGAGTCTATTGCTAATGACTTCGATAAAAAAAATTTAATGGATGTTTGTTACTCTTCTACGCCAGAACTAATGAACGGATCTGGATGAAATTTGGCACAGAGATAGATTATAGTCTGGAATAAGAGCATAAGCATAGGCTACAAGTTATCCCGGAAAATATACGTTTCGCGAGGGATAGATTTGTTTGTTTTCCGTATATAATAAAATTCTGAGTCGAATCTGCACATTAAATAATTTTTGCAAAATCTTATTTAAATAGTCATTATTATCAATACAGAGACCGAATCTATACTTTTTAGACTTTTTGTCTGTCTGTCTGTCTGTCTGTCTGTCTGGGAAGGTATCACGAAAAAATCACTGAACAGATTTTGATGAAATTTGGTATCATGATAGCTGGTTATCCGGGTCAACATATAGGATACTTTTTACTGCGGGAAAATATCTCATCTCTGAGAAATCTATACTAACCGTTAAACCGTAGTTAGCCTCTCTAGCTCGCCAGTCCTATATAAATTAAGGGCGCCGATACAAGCAGGTACTTGTTTTTTTTTAGATTAAAACACAGATTGCACGCGACTATTGAGATGTGAGTACTACTTATGAAAATATACTACGACCTATTGTTGTATGAACATTCTTGTGATCAAATTTTTGGTTCGTGATATTCAAACAATAAGCGAGATAAGTTTAAAAAATATTATGAGACTTTGTCTTTGTTTGTGTTTGTGAGCGTAACGAATATTTATAGTTACTGTTTTTATAATTACAGTGCGACATGTGAAAATCACTCTTTTGTTTGTTTTGCATTCATACATGCAGTCACAGCCTCACAGGTTATTTTTGCATACAGATAATTTATGGGCTAGCGAGTAACCGTTTTTTTAATCTGGTATCTCAAGTCGTAACGGTAGAATATGAAAAAGACAAAATTTAGCACTAGTTAAAGAAAATTAACTAAAAAGTAGTAAAATTTGTGATGAAGCAACTTTAGGTAATTTCACTATTGAAAAATTACTCGAAGATTTTACATTGTTTTCTGATCTACAGTGACCGTAATTTATTTATTTGTTTGTTTGTTTGTTTGTTTGTTTGTTTGTTTGTTTGTTTGTTTGTTTGTTTGTTTTTTGTTTGTTTGTTTATTTATTTATTTATTAAAGGGCAACCAACAAAAGATACATTAAAAACGTTACGATATTCATGTGCTAACCATTTCATAAATGTTCTTTTAGTTATAGATTATCACAACATACTCGTTTTTTAAAATCACGTCAATAACATTTAATTACAAGATGCAAGTTTAAAATTAAAAAATAATAATACGGTTGAAATTAAATTAAAAAATATGACAATTGATATATAAAAAATTACATTATAAGACGTATAAGTAGAATAAATTAGATAATATATTAATTTAAATAGTCAATCCAATAAAACAAAAAAATACAATTTAGTAATTTGATTTTTCAGCTCACAGCTGGCCTAAAATGTGGTAAATAAAGCTATTTTGCTTGGCATTGCTCCCTACCATATGTTTTGAATATAAAATTCTTCTACAGCAATAAAAGTCACACATACTCGTAAGTAGATATTTGTCAGCAATAAAACCTGTACATAAGCTTTGGAAAGTTACCATGAAACTATCGCAATATTATTTTTCTTTAACAATAGACTGATGCTTACGTTCATACGGTTTCAATAGAAAATGTATGTATTTATTGTTTGATTTCCCGTACAAATTTTCATCCTTATTTTCGCCTCCTTGAGAGATGATTTCCGGGATAAAAAGTATCCTATGTCCTTCCCAGGGTCTCAAACAATCTTCTTACCCATTTAAACCGGTCCACTAAGATCCAGAGATTACCCCTACAACGTCACAAGCTCACAAACTTTACCTCTATACAATATTAGTATAGATATATAACATTTGTAATATATGTACATATATGTAATTTAGCCTACACAAATCTCCTAGAATTAATTTTATGTATAAGCTTGGCTTGAGCTTCCACGTATTTCTGACGTGATGGCTCCCATATAGTACAGTAATACTGTATATATAATATTATGTCACAGAGCTTTACTTACAAGACTAATGAAACTTGTATTGTATTCAGCTTTTTTGAAGTGAAAACATCTATAGGCAGGTTTGGATGGGGGGTAAATTCATGTAAGTCGTCATCGACATGGTCACGTGACGTGTTAAAGTATATTTATGCGTTACCTTTTTAATGTATAGCATTTACGCATCACATATAGCTTGTCTCGCTCACTCATACATAAAATAATACACTATCTTTCTCTGTTATGAAAACGATATTTTTTTGCAATAGATATTAGAAAATACTTAATAAAAAAATTCTAACTATTTTTTATACATAAATTATTCAACCATTATATATTTTATTGAATTATTGAAGTGAAACTTCTATATTTAAGTGGTCATCGACATGGTCACGTGACGTGTTAACGCTAACACTCAAGAGTGACGATAGATGTCAAAACCAGATAAATAAATGTAAACCGTTTTAATTAAAAAATCTTTATTTATTTAATATCAAACAATTAATTTGAATATCCAAAAATAACAACTGTTTGTTTATAGATTTTTGTTTAGACTTCTGTCGGCAATCCTCAAGACTGCTTTTTATAAAAAAAAGATTGACGTCCCACTGCTGGGCACGGGTCTCCTTCAATACGAGAGGATCAGCATCAAACTTCACATGTCTTTCGAAAACTTGTTAGGTTTTTTCAGGCATGCAGGTTTCTTCACGATATTTTCCTTTACCGTAAGGCAATCATGTTGGAAATGATTCGCACATGAATATATCAGAGGTGCGAGACCAAGGATTTGAACCCGCTTCACTCGGTTTCCCCAGCGAGCGCGTTACCACTGGGCTACCACTGCCAATCTTTAATAAACTGAATTAATAAGAATGTCCATATAAAGCTAAGTTACATAAATACCTCTAGCCATAGACTACAAATAACCCTTTAGTAGAAACCCTTGACCATGGAGTCGAAGTGCTTTAAAAACTTAAAAGACCTCGAACACGTCGCCTTATCGCCCGCCCCTACCAGTGAGAATAGAACAGGCTTGTTTTTGCCCCAAGAATTGGCATTGTCATTCAGTTGAGGAATGAATGAATGAAATCTATACCATTCTTGCCACAATTCCCGCGCGGATATGACTTGCACAGTAATTATTAAATGTGTGTTTTGTATATATGTATATAATTTATTTTTAGTTTCACTATATTTTTTTAATATATAATAAATTTTGTATATGAAGTTTATGATTTTATTTTCTTAAATAAAAAAGATAATCTTAATTTCGCTCTTTACGCTTCAATATTTCGCGTTTTTCAAAGAATACCTAAATATATATATTTTGCTTGTTATTCTCGTTTTTACAGACGATTAATTTATCTTACACCCCATTTACTCTCAGCTCTTCAAACTTTTACGAACAAACTCTTTAATGATACATTTTATAAGGAATCAATATTTTTGTAGGTCTAAAGGATAACTTGTGTTGAACTTTTAACATGATTATAAGAAAATATAGAAATATAATATTTCGTACCTGTATTTTTTATTTCGGATGCGATATCTACACATATAATAAAATTATAACTGAGTCGAATCTGCGTCATTCATTATTATCGATACAGTGGACGCATCTAGAGTTTTTAGAATTTTTGTCTGTCTATCTGTCTGAATGCATCACGAGAAAACCACTGGACAGATTTTGATGAAATTTGGTATGATGATAGTTGGTTATTTTTTTTTTATTCACATATAAGAAAGTCTTTACTGCGAGAAATTCTCTGAGAAATTTATACTAATCGCTAAATAAAAAAAGCGAGGGTGAGTCGCTAGAAGCTCATTTTGCTTGAACTGGCCTCCCTAAATTTTTAACGTGATATATCAATGTAAGTGATTTTAGAAAGCTAGCGAGGGGCAAGCCTAGGTGTAACTAAAGCTAGGTGCTATCAATATAATAACTAACCTACCCACCTTTCCTATGTCTCCATCATTACTACTACATACATACGCTAAAATACACTTACACGTGTGTACAAACTATAATTTTACAAAGTTTTACGAAAATCGACTTGGAAATGCATACATTACAAACAAACACACATTCATTCTTTGTACATATAAGAAGATTTGTCTTATTTATACATATGTCTATTCAATATATATGGTTAATAATATACACTATGTGTATGTTTATTCAACCCTGCTTTTATCCAAATCCGTGTAATCGTTTCAATATGAAGGAGTAACTTACTGTTTGTACATAACATTTATAATAATAGTCAGATTAAAAAGTTCATAGCTTATTACCAGTAAACAAACCACTAACAAAAATAAAAGTGCAAAGTTGTCTGTCTATAGCTAGGCAGTACATAGATTTATAATTATATCTAATATATTTAAACATATATATAACTAGAAAAATACTAACAGAAATCTATTAGTTCCCACGGGAACCGTTCGTTTTACCGGGATGAAAAGTAACCTGTTGTTTGACCGGCAATACAAGGTATCAGAATGTTAAATTTTACTAAATTAGGTACATAAGTAGTTGTATACTAAGCTGTATAAGATACTATAGTTTTTTAACTATCCCACGGGAACTCTTTAACTTTCTGGGATAAAAAGTATCTAAGATGTTGCCCGGGAATATAAGGTACCACCATGCAAGATTTCATTTAAATCGGTCGAATAGATTCGGAGATTAGTCCATACAAACAGACAAACAGACAGAGAAACAAAAAATTGGAAAAAAATCTGGATTTGTTCTATTTGTCTTCTTACATCCCCCTGACTCGGTTTTTAGCATTTTTTTGCTATGTACAGACATTCGACCTCTACTCTTTTATAGTATAGACCTCTACTCTGTTATAGTAAAGTATAGATCTGAATTTCAAGGATTTTCATGAAATTTAGTATGCAAGGGGTTTCGGGGGCGATAAATCGATCTAGATTTGTCTTATGTCGCGTGTTGTCGAATTTTCATGCGATTTTCTTTTGCATTATTCCACGCAAAATATTATGTTCGATAATTTCACGTTCGGATATGAGCATCATGGTCAAACGGCCAAGGCGCAAGATTTAATAAGTGTCCGGATTCGAATCCCGGTCGTATACAAAGGTATAATTTTTTTTTGTATTTATTCAAGGTTTTAATTTTTTTTTAAAGAAAATTGTACTGTTTAACCAAAAACTACGAGCGAAGCTCGGTGACCCAAATACTAGCTTTAAACAGAAGGAATAAAATTTGCCTTGTGGAAGGTATAATTGCAAATTATACGGTATACAAATATACATATGTAACTAAAACTAGGTTAATAAAGCAAACTATAAAGTCACCTAGCCCTAAATTTTCCTTAGCAAACACATTACGCCCCGACGCTACCTATAATTGAGATCCTAAGGATGATTGCAGACTGAGCGTCTTAATTCTAGCGAACAGACAAGTGTAAAATCTCTTTTTAGGAAGTATTAATATAACATTGAGAGAGAAAGGTATAGACATTGCTCAATATGTTAGCGCGTATATTTGTAGTGTACATAAACTTGTGCAGGGCCGAATTATCCATAAGGCAGTTTAGGCAACCGCCTATGGGCCCCGCATCGGCTAGGGGCCCCACGCACGGCGAAAAAAATTGAAAATGTATCATCGAGTGAAAATTTAATTTAAAAAATTATAAATAATAGATTAAAATTCCTCCATGAGGATAAGTGCAATAGTTAAATTTCTATGAAATCTACTTAATAGCGTAATTACGAAAAATGTAGTTTAATAAGTTAGAAAAATGTGAAAGGGCCCCGACAACTGCATTTCCTAGTGGCCCCCGGCATGGTTAATTCGGCCCTGTGTGCAAGAGAATATCTCTTGCGTACGTACATGGCTAGTCTCAATGAGATTGGCCACCGTGACCGAAAACGGCCAAATCAAAAATAATGCTATGTTTACAATGTAACATACTAAATAATATTAATGTAAGGTAAAAGTAGTTTAGGACGGCCTTCAACTATATGGAGCAACGATATACGCAGTGGTTAACAGAGGTCGGATGCGCAGAGCTGAAAGTCAAGTTCGGTGCCGTGCTATTGGAGAGGAATATTACCTACAGTGGATAAACAACAGCGGTAAAACAGATTAACTATGATGATAATGATGATGATGATAAATCTATCATTAATATTTTATATGTAATTTCGATAAAAGCTTCATTAGTAATGCCCTTATCTTGTTTAACGTAGCCATAACCCACCTGCGCTCTACTTTTAACGTCGAGCTGCCCAATAAATTCGGTTAAGGAGCTCGGCTGGATATGTGTTCGCCAAACACTCATCGCACAATAATTGAATTCGAGCCAAGCAACAAGTAATCTAAATCATATCGATCTTAGAAGGTGGTTTACATAAATAACATGGTATGGTAAAAGACACAAAACAATTATTAAGCATGTAATTCGCCTTTTTATATGCTTATGTTATTTGTATTACATTGACGAGAAAAAGGTTATTGAATGAAACATGCAATTATTTTGAAAAAACTAGTGTTATTTGAAAATATTTGCTTGCTCTAAAATCCGACATTAACTTACTAATACCTAGTAACACAGAAGTCATAAAATGTTACTTAATGTTTTCTCGATACAATTGGATGAATATTTATAATCGAATTACATAGACAGTTAAGAGTTCCAGAAATCATATTAAACTGAAATTTCGTGGTTAAGCTAATCTAATCGTTTTAGGTGGACACCGAGCTTTTTATCTTAGTAAGATGACAGCGGGCAGGGGGGGGGGGTGTTGTGTTAGGATGGTCTGAACTCTTGCCAATTTAGGTATTTCCTTCGTATTATTAAAACAAATACACATTTTGAAAATGTTAAATGTATACGTTATAGAAAACGTATAGTTTGTTATTATTAAAAAACTGATGGACTTCCTTGAATTATTTACGCCACACTAAGGGTTTATTTTGTTTTTTAGAGATCATTTTGGATTTTTTTCTATCGAGGAAACTATAAGTACTCATGTTTCTGAAGATTATACAATAAATCCTTAAATATTCTACATATTAATTGCATAATTAAAGTTTTAGTATTGTAACAATACAGCAAGGGATCAAACGAACGCAATCATTTCGTAATTGCCTCGGTGCGCCCACGACGTCCGCCGTCCAGCCGTTTACTCTACAAAATGGAAAACATGACATGAGAGACCTAAATTCTCATTTATTTAAATATATTAGTAAAAAATCAAAATAAAACTAAAAAATCGAATAATTAATTCCATTTAAAATACTAAATATTTGTACCAATTCGTGTAAGAAGATATCATTATCAAGATATTTATATATACATATAATTTCTTTACACATTTTCCGCCAATGTAGAGTCGGTTCTTGTTTAGTGGAGGTACATTGCGCCGAGTTTTGTCATCAATGCCGAACAAATTTTGCTCAAACCTATGTCTATAAATGTACTATAATTGCTGTTAACAGGAATTGATCCTGGAACTTCTGGACTAGACAGTATCAGTCGGTCATTGAAAGCTGAGTCACAAGTGATCTCTCCAATATGTTAGTTATTTAAAAGCTTCAAATGATGCTTCATTAAGTTTGTCATGTTAATGTATCCGCGCGTAATTACGTACTGCCTTATATTTATTTTACTCGATGTGGTAGAAGTAATTTACTCTTACTCAAACTCAATAAATATACAATTTTACTGGAGCTACTTAATTGAAAAAAATATTTATTTAACTTTATTTATTTTGCTAATCATAAACTATTCCAGTACAATGTTATTACTTTTAGGCTCTTATACGAAAATTGACATATTTTGGGAATTAAACTCATGGTGTTTAAGTATTTTGGTAAAAATATTAAAATATCCCTTGTCAGATTGCAAAACTTTTTGTATTTTGTAGGCTATTTATTTAGAAAAATAATAGGCTATCAACATCAGGCTATGACCTTAAAATCCGATAAATATACTGCACAAACGGAGCCACAGCCAAAAGCTAGTGTAAATAAAGTATGTTAAATCCCATTTGCATATAAAACGATAAAGTATAAACACAAATGAACGATGATAATCCCAGAGCAAAACGTTTAAAGAATTCATATGGTAACTAGCATTGCCCGCGGCTCCACCGGCGTTCAGATAACCAAAAACCAAATTCTTAGGTTTTTACATATACTCTTACATTGCAGTTTTTGTATTTCTTCTCAGAAATGAGACATTTTCCCGCGGTAAAAGGTATCCTATATGTTGACCCGGATAACCAGCTATGACCATACCAAATTTCATCAAAATCCTTCCAGTGGTTTTTCTATGATGCGGTAACAGACAGACAGACAGACAGACAAAAATTCAAAAAACTATAGATTCGGCCTCTGTATCGATAATGTCTATTTCAATAAGATTATCCAAAAAATATTTAATGTACAGATTCGACTTATTTACAATTTTCTTATATGTATAGACGCCGATGTTATGATAACCTCAAATACACACATATCATGTTTTGTGTCAAAATATTTTCCTACCTATGAGTTGGAGTTTAGAGTCTAGAGATTAAGAATTAGTGTTTTACGAATAAAAACGAATTATATCTATATAGAATATTATCTATAAAATAAAATTATACAACTGTTTTTTAGCTATTTGTTTGAACCCTTTTAGCGATTCAAAAATTAATTTTACATTTTATACCTTACCAGCAACTTACCTTTTTTTCGTCCTGTTTAGTGAAAAACAAAAACAAACCTATCCCACGGGAACCGTACATTTTTCCAGGATAAAAATAACCCATTTGCTATTTCAGACTATAATCTATCTCTGTGCCAAATTTCATCCAGATCCATTCAGCCGTTCTGGCATGATCGAGAAACAAACATCCATCCAAACTTTCGCATTTATAATATTAATTAATGAGATGTATTTTGCAAGGTTATAGAAATTTTACTTTATGTTAAAGATCACCTCCTTGTTATGTACCATACAGAGGTACTTTGTGCAAAACTGTTATAAGGAGTATAAAAAGCAAGCAGCCGAGCTGGGAAGTACAGTATAATATATATTAACTTCCTGTAATAGAAAAATATATACCTATTACCTAGTACAATTTTTTACGATATCTTCCTATTAAATTCATTAAAACTTCATCCTCTTTGCCGGGCCGTTAACGTCGACTAGCTTAGAACAAAGCCTTGTTATGTTCTGAAACAAATAACTATATTTTCTCATTTCAAACACAATACGCCGTCGACTAGAAGCCACATATTAATAATTGGTTAATTACTGACTCGGCAATGCCTTTGATATCTTAACAATAACTCATAATTGAAGAGCCTACAAGAGTTAATAGTTATCTGTCATATGCAGATATGGTTCACCTTCTACCATAGATGTCTTCTTCAATAACTGATAATTTTATCTCGTGCCGTTTCACATAACATACGTAGGTAGGAAAGAGAAAGGATAATAATATATTATTTTTATGTTGAGGCTCTATTATTTTTAAAGCTAATTTCAGCAAAGGTAGAAAAATATTTTTCATATTAAAGCGTTGTGTTCACCTATCTTTCATTTATTGTCTATAAATTAAACGATATTTCAATTATATTTAGACTAGAGGGCTTACTTATATTATTTTGTATATTTTTGGCCATTTATTTATAAAATAAGCCCACTAATAACATATAAGGTACTATGTTTGTAATTTCTACAACAAAAAGTATGTAGCATACAAAGTATCAGATATATTATTGAAGGCTGCATAATCTATATATAAAACAAAGTCTAACTATAAGCAGAATAACTATTAAAAAATCGGAAAAAATCCAGAAAAAAATATCTCGAATAGTTATTTTTTGTCAAAACGTACCTAGAGACGGATCTGAGCGAGGCGAGGGCGAGTCGCTAGTTAAACCATAATAGCAAAGTTCTGTACAGCTAAATTTTGTAAGTTGTAATATTTTAAAAGACACAATTTCTTATGCGAAAGAGACAGGTTTTCCAATATATTCTAAATGAATGTGATTCTCGGAAAGTCCCAAATGAACATTTTCTTTGATCCCATGACGCGTAAACTGAAATACATTTCGCAATCAACTATTTAATTGCGCCATGTTTTATTACTTGCTGAAGCAAAAAGAAAACAAAGAAAGTATTTTAATCGTTTCCTTATAAACGAAAAGCTTCTCCTGCTATTATAAAGTAAGCTTTTTTAAAAGCATTATACTTTTTTATATATGAGTCTAACAATATTTGGATAAGTCCATGTACTAATTGGGTTTTACAGGTTTAAAAACGGGACAGGGGGTGAGTGGCGAGGGGGGGGGGGTTGGAGGTATATTTTAATGTATACACATACATTTATGCATACAAAAAATTACACTCAGGCAAAGTGATTTTAAGGCGTTGTAGATTTCTATTTAAAAAGTAATACTTATTATTAATTATTAAATAATACTTAATTTAAATACTTTATTAATAAATAATGAAATATTTTATACTTATAATGTAAAAGATTATGCTTTTCGGTGATATTTGAATAATTTTTATGGCAACATTAATGTAGAGTGTATATCGAAATAATATCGACTACCATTAATATATAGCTTTTTGATAAAATTTATTTTAATAATATGTGTAATATGTATCATACATAATTCATTTATATATATACTATTCTTTATTGCACTTATATGTAAAATACAGAGAGTAACAAACAATATAATTAGCAAAGTTGGACTTATCTCTAGAAGAGATCTCTTCCAGTAAACCTAAGTGAGTTAGAGATATAGTATTAAAATGCAGGCTAAAGTGCAGTAACTCAAATGTAAATACTTAAATAAATAAATATTATATATACATATAACAAAACATTATACATATTATATACCATAACATATGTACATACTACTATATACACAAATACATATCTATATAATATAATGCATAATAATAGTAGTTAATATAATTATTGTGGAAAAACTTGGGTGAGAAAGTGCTGTTTTATTTTCTTTTTAAAGGCAGTTATAGAGGGGCTTAATTGGATGCCTTTCGGAAGTTTATTCCAGGACAATGCGGCATACACCGAAAAAGATTGTATAAAGAACTTTACAGCATGATGAAAAAAATTCGAAACAAAGTACACACGCTAAATTGTTGTAAAAGTTTTAAATACATCTTGCAAAGTGTGATCAGTGAAGTAATACAAGTAAAGCCGATACCGACAAGTCACTTTACTGTACTTTAGTTCCTTACTCTACTATTATAATCACTCTTATACATAAACTATTATATATAAACTCAAAGTTTTTATAAGTAAGGGATGTTTCTTTTTCATTCACGCTGGCTGGACGGATTTGGATGAAATTTTGTACACAGATAGGCGACACAATATGACGATGACGAGTTAGTTTTAGAATTTGCAACTTATTATTAATAGATAAGGCTCCTAGGCTCATTTTAAATGTAAAAGTGTTTACTGGTGGATGGATGATCTTTCTTTCAGGCGCTAAAGCAAGATATTTGACGACACGTTTGGTTCAGTTTGTATTGGCTCTACTTGGTGTGCCAGGGTTGCGGATTTTAGTCCCGCTGGGAGGATTTATTTGTTTGACGAGCACGAATGTTTGTACTCCAGTCATGGGTGTTTATATTTATTTATAATATGTATGTATGTATTTAAAGTTATATATGTGTAGTGTATCAACTCTCTGGTATCCATAACACAAGCCTTGTAGCTTACCATGGAACTAGATGGTGCAGTCTGTTATTGTCCCAACATATTTATTTATTTATTATTCTACAAGCTTTTACTTAACTTGCAATGTTTGTATGAATGTTTGTTCGGGTCAGATCTTGCGATTGAATTTTAAAGCAGTTATCTTCAACTAATTGAGCTGAAATATATAAAAATGTTATTTAGAAATATCGTATGTTTTTCTTCAAAAACTATCCAAAGATCTTTTGTACACTCTGATCCACACTGTACACCGGAGTACATCGTTGACTTAAATGTATTGCTATCCCTATTTTTAATTTTTCGTCATTTGAAATCATCACTGTCTACCAGCTCACATGAATCATATAATGGCAGCTTCAAAGTACCAATGATGTCCGTGTGAAATGGCTGTGATATACGGACTGATGAACATGGGCTGAATATTGATGATGATGTTCTCCCGACCGATTCCGGCCACGGCGGCCAATCTCATTGAGACTAGCCAACTGCGCAGGAGATATTATAGTGCACAAGTGTACGCGCAGACACAAGTGCACTCTCTATTCCTGTCACTCTCATATTCCGGTGGGACGACTGCTCGACACGACCAGTGAGAGTTAAGGCGCAGAACCGACGGCTTTACGTGCTCTCCGAGGCACGTGGGTGAAACACCGCCAACTTCCCAACTCCGGGCTGTTACTGAGGCTTACTTATACAGATAGACTCAATAACTAAACTTGGCCCGACCCGGGACTCGAACCCAGGACCTCCGGGTTGCAGCCGTACATGCGAGCCACTACACCAGGGCTGAATATTAAATGAGTTAATATTGCATTTTAAGGGTATTTGCCATATGGCTGCGGAACAAGTCCTAAAGAATATTATAAGATTTATTCGATCTAAGCCGAAGCTGAAAATTATTAACTTTAAACTTTGAAAGAAACTTAAGTGAGATTAAACAAAATAGACTAAGATTTTTAACTCCTTCGTCCATTCAAACTTAATAGTTGCTAACTTAAAAGAGAGACTTACGAAGTAATTTCATCCTTTGCTTTATTAAGAAAAACTAGTTTATTAGTTACTTTTTACCTGCACTTTTATACTAGATCATCTCTCGGCTAAGGTTTAAGATGTCTCATAAATATTATGTATGTATATATATATATATATATATATGTGTGTGTGTGTGTAGTTGTTACAGACAGCTTACCCACAAAATAACAAAATGAATTCAAAAAATTTAAAAAATGGCACAAAGTACCTTACAATATTTGTTATTTTTATGATTTTGATAAGTTTTAAAATTGAATAGAAATATTATTTATTTAATTTTAGCTTTTATTGTAATAAATATTATAATTTTTGGGAAAACTTTATTAATTAGTAATTTAAATTTGGTGCAGCTATTATTATATATTTGTCAAAAAATAAAGTTAAGATGGCGCTACTATAGTCAACATATTTTTAACTGCGGGAAAATATCTCATCTCTGGGTAATATAAACTTTAAACGTTAAAACGTAAGCAAGTACGAACCCGAGCGGGGCAAAGCGGGGGTGAGCCGTTAATATTTACATACATAATTAAAAGTGCATACGTCGTTTGTACCCATTTGATATATTTTATACTTTTTTATTACAACGCCGACTTCAAAAACATTCTAATTATTACACTCTAGAGTTTTAACCACATAATTAAAAGAGAGTAATTACAATCGGTTCTCAATTAAGGAAAATATCGTGTAACATATACACAAAAAAATGAATTATTAAATTAATACTTGTACTCTCTTTTGCAGATGTTCTTTTGTTATTTTTCAACGTTTTTTTTTATATAAGTTTTTAATTTTAAACTTGTTTCAGGTCTTAATGATGACATCTCAGTGCGATAGTGTGAGTGCCAAAGTGTAGTGCCAACATCAGTATGGGGTGTACGCCGAGTATGCTTCTTGATCATAAAAATCGCAGACGCGATAGTACTGGATCTCAAGAGGCGGCTTTAGCTAAAGTAGCCCCTACACCTTTGTGCCAGAACAAGGCGGTTCAAGCTGCCAGAGCCCCGAGGGCGTCTTTGGAATCTGATGGGTTCAGCATACAGCTATCCAGTAAGAAAGATAGCTATGTTTCCCAAATGGGCAACAATTTCGCGACCCAACTGCACATTAAAAGGATTTCTGGTAAGTTGATTGTACCTATCTATACATATCATAAATACATTTATTTTATTAACATAACATTATATATGTAGATAGCCCGCATATGAGTCAATATCACTCAATTCCACACATTTTCATCAACAAGAAACTCTTGAACAGTGAAATACACTTTGTTCAATAAAATATTTTTAATTTTATCTTTAAATTTTTGAAAAGGTAAATCTAGGACATTTTGTGGAATCTTATTATATATGCGTATACTTAAGCCCATGAAGGATTTCTTCACCTTTTGGAGTCGAAATCTAGGCATAACAAGCTTATTTCTATTCCTAGTTTAGTTTTATTGTGTGTCTATCACTGTTTTTTTTTCACAATTATTTAAATTCTTACGAACAAGTAATATATTACACAGTATATATTGTGACGCAACCGTAAGATAACCAATTTTTTTGAAAACATCTCGCAAGAATCACTAGCTCTTAGATCATAAATAGCCCGTACTGCTCTTTTTTGAAGAATATATATCGAATTAATTTCCGCGGCACTACCCCAAAGAAGTATTATCTGTTCAATACAGAATATACTCATTTAAATCTTGCCAGGTGCATGCCACTAGTGACATTTTCCATTATTTACGTTATTAGTAAATAGTAACATACATTTTTTTTTCTAATATAATTATAAGTAACTATGAAATTAATAATTAATTTTTTGCACAAAATTGACTTTTGATTCGATAAGCTTTTATATTACAAATAACAATTATTAAGCGACATAATTGAACATGCTCGTTTTAATGAAGAAGTTGAAATATAAGTAAAGACTTTATTTCCTAAATCAATTCTAGTAAAATTTAACTTTGAAACACGCCAACATTTGATCATGAAAGGTTTTGTACTGGTGAGTCAATTTTACTACTATATTTACTACTACATTTTTACTATTATATGTTTTTCATACAACTATTTCAGTAATTTTGTTTTCGCCTTATTTGAGATAAAACATACTCGTTTACTTTGTCTCAGTAAGACCGAGAAATTATAATAGCCCGAGAGCTCGTGACGAATTTTGGGAAGGTCTTTTTGGCAAGTTGAAATTGTGAAATAATATAATTTCGTGAATAATTGGAGAGTCCAGTCCCGCGAGTCTGGTATAGCGTTAGCGGTTATTTCGTTACTGCGCAGTATATAACATTTGCAAAAAAAAATATCCAAAAAAAAACATATTTTTGGCAACTTGATTTTCTTTAATCTTTTAATTTAGTTTTCATATAATTCAAAAAAAATCCCAGACTTTTTTGTCGGTTATAAATTGTTTTCCGTTAAGAAAAAAAATTATATGGCCAACGCGGGCTAACAACTATTTATGAGTATATCAATTTAAAACTTACCTAGCGACGACTACTAGCCGCTAGTATTTAATAATATCGAAAGTTAATTTTATGAAAATAACGATAACTATAACTAACAAATGTTAATGTGATATTTTTAGCTGATTCTCGTGAGCTACATGACGAATACAATGTGGAATGTCAACGGACAAAAAAAATCCAAAGAAGTTCGAGAGTTTTACGTAAACCATTGGGATAGATTTATATTACCCATTCCTCTCAATTTGGGCGTAATGCAAGAAATATCAAAGAGGATTGCTTTATTTAAAGATTCTAAATATTGTCCATTTAAAAATGAACATGAATGTCATACGCAGGACATGAGGACTGTTATCGAAAGGATCGTAATAATGACAATTAAAGAAAATGGAAAATATAACAAAAAGCTAGGTCATGTTTGCTTTTTAGTCGCAAATTGCAACAGCGGGTAGACACGAAAGAGTATAGACGTGAATTTAACTGCTCTACTATATATTTTTTTAAATATATTAAATATATATTTTAAAGTTTTTATTACCAGTGCATAAGTTGACTATTTATCACTCTCACACAAATTTCCTTCACTAATTAATCATGGACACCCCTGTTCAACTTCTTAAGAGCATGGATGAGCTCTCCTCAATGTTCGCCAGGAGTTTGAGAAGAACTTGCAGCAACCCGGTTCCTCTGCATCCAACCCAACAGTAAAAGCCTTGTCTGCCGAATTCTATACATTTAAAAGACCTTTGTATGGAAATAACTCGGCATATTCAAATCCCAAGTTGAGCTTGAAGCCCAAGGCCTGGATCGTTTGGAGACACAATCACGGAGAAAAACTCTTCTTTTCCATGGTATTTATGAGGATAAGGACGCAGACGTAATGAAAAAAGTCGTGTCATTATTAGCCAGCCATTTGAAATTTCCAGCCGTAAAACCTGATGTTATCGAATATTGTCACAGATTAGGTGCCAAAAGGCATTCATATAGGCCTATTCTTGTACTTTTCGTTAATATGAAGACAGGAACAACTGCATGGAGGGCTAAAACTTCGTTGAAGGGTACAAAAATAACTTTGACAGAATTTTATAATCGTTCTTCTCCCAAGAGTCGACCTCAACTAAACTTAAAAAACTGTACAACATAGCAAAAGTGACTGATTCAAGGGTATTCCTTTGTTTAAATCCTATTAATTTGGCCGATTTATAGTCTTTATAATCGCAAAAGTTAAACCTTCGCCTGTGGCAGCGATCTTGCGCGAATCGGCGCATCTGTAGAGATACTTTTGGGTAACCTCGTGAAATATCAGCGCGCTCGTTTAAAATGACGACATATCTGAAGTTTTGTACATGAGCTATAGAAGTAACTTATATCGTTGGATTCTTTATGAAATAAGCTAACACATGAACAATTGTTTATTCCAGTTTTGTCTTGAAATGTATTAATAATTTTAAATAAAACTATCCTTTCGGATTTTTTCGCGGATTTATTTGGATTTTTGGTTCCCGACGTTTCGAATGCTTTACAGCATCCATGGTCACGGGAGAGACTGAGGTGTTAGATGTCTCGAAGGTATAGTTGTTACAGACAGCCTACCCACAAATGAAAAAGAAAAAAAAAAGAAAGTATTATGTATTAATAAATCTAACTTGAAATCAGGGTGAGCCAATTTATCCTCGTTTATTGTACAAAAGTATAGTTATAATTAAAAATAAAAACATTATTTCAAAAAGTATTTGTTTTGTCCTGGTCACGCTATAATTTGAGAACGGCTTTACCGATTTCATTAATCTTTTTTTAAACGTTTTCCAATACCTCGTAGAAGGTTCTTACATTAAAAAAAAATTAAGAAAATTGAGCAAAAACTTAGAAAATGTAAGAAAACTTAATACTGGAAATCGTCTCTAGCTTGATTCCCAATACAAACTTTCGTCCCCATTTTCACCTCCTTAAGTGATGATTTTCGGTATCCTATGTCCTTCTCAGGGTCTAAAACTATCTTCTCACCAAATTTTATCTAAATCGGTACAGTAGATCCAGAGATTACCTCCTACAACGTCACAAACTCACTAACTTTACGTCTTTATAATATATATATATTATATATATATATATATATATATATATATATATAGTCTGGCCATAAATACTGTTACAATTGAAAATAAACAAAATATTACATTTGAATTTGGAATCTGTCATTTTTATATGATTGTTTATTGTATTTTATCATTTTCGAGCCAATACATTGCAAAATATTTTGTGATATTAAAATGGAGTGGGGTGATAATGAGAACGGAATCGCTGTCATTGCATTACACAAAGTAGGTATGGTTTCAAAATCAATTTTTAAAACTCTCCGTACACTTGGTATTAGTGAAATGTTTGTGTACCAGGCTATTGATAGGTATAATGAAACCTGCTCTATTTGTGACAGAAAAAGATCTGGCCGTCCATGTATTATTCGTACGAAAAAGGCGATCAAAGCAGTAAGGGAAAGAATTCGAAAGATCGTGTCCGAAAGCAAAAGATTTTATCTCGGGAGGTGAAGATAGCACCTAGAACCATGTCGCGTATTTTAAAAGATGACTTAGGACTTGCAGCCTATAAGAGACGTACTGGTCATTTCTTAATTGATAATTTAAAAAAGAATATGGTGGTAAAATCAAATCAACTACTTAAGCGGTACGCAAAGGGAGGTAACAGAAAAAAAATGTTTACGGATGAGAATTTTTTTACAATTGAGCAATATTTTAACAAACAAAATGACCGTATTTATGCTCAAACTCTCCCAATTAGTCAACAGAGTACAACGTGGGCATTATCCAACTTCAGTGATGGTTTGGTAGGGTGTTAGCTATGAAGGAATGGCTGAGCCATATTTTTGTGAAAAAGTATCAAAACATCGGCACAAATGTATCAAGATACCATTCTTGAGAAGGTAGTTAAGCCCCTTAACAACATGTTTAATAACCAAGAATGGTCCTTTCAGCAAGACTCGGCGCCGAGTATAATATATAAAACTCGGTCCACGCAATCTTGGTTAGAAACCCACGTTCCGGACTTCATCAGAGGTGAAGACTGGTCGTCATCTAGTCTCGATATTATTCCGCTGGATTATGATTTATGGTCTGTTATAGCGTGTATGGCTTGCTCTAAATGCCATAATAATTTGGAGTCCCTAAAACAATCCATACGATTGATTGGCAGTGAAAAATTTTCCCATGGAAAGAGTGCGTGCTTCTATTGATAACTGGCCTAAACGTTTATAGGACTGTATTGCAGCCAATGGAGACCACTTCAAATAAGCTTTATACGTTTATAATGGGTTTATATTAATGTATTAAACTAACACACTGTAATAGTAATAAATGTTGCGTGCAATAGAAAAAAATGTTTTTTTCTTTGTAATAATATTTATGGTAAGACTATGTAATGTGTTTTATATCTCTTGCTTGACAAATGATTGATTCCTCGTACAAACTTTCATCCCCCATGTCACCCCCTTAGGAATGATTTCCGGGATTAAAACTATCCTATGTCCTTCCCAAGGTCTCAAACTACCTTCCTACCAAATTTTATCTAAATTGTTTCAGCGCATGTTTAGTTTATTCATTACAAACAAACTCATAATCTTACAAACTTTACTCTTTATAATGTTCCTAGCAGAACCCGCGGATTCGCTCGCGCTAAAGGTGACGTGGTTTTTTCAGGTAACGTGGTATACACAAATCTAATAGAAGAAACTACTATTATATATTTTTTATACAACTATTTCTGTAATTTTGTTTTCGCTTTATTTGAGATAAAACATACTCGTTTACTTTGTCTCAGTAAGACCGAGAAATTATAATAGCCCGAGAGCTCGTAACGAATTTTGGGAAGGTCTTTTTGGCAAATTGAAATTGTGAAATAATATAATTTCGTGAATTGGAGAGTCCAGTCCCGCGAGTCTGGTATAGCGTTAGCGGTTATTTCGTTATTGCGCAGTATATAAAATTTGCAAAAAAACCCCAAAAAAAAACATATTTTTGGCAACTTGATTTTTGTTTAATCTTTTAATTTATTTTACATATAATTTAAAAAAAACCCCAGACGTTTTTGTCGGTAATAAAGTATTGCCAGACCTCTCCAAAGATACTTTATTGAAACGCCCAAAAATATACTTTTGGCAATCTGAAATTTTAATTACGTATTTATTGAGTAATTTTCAATAATACTTGCCAATCGCCAGACGAATTTAGCGGTTTTAAACCATTCCCAGACGTAAATAAAGTTTACAACTACTCGGTACTCAGTTGTATATACTCGTACTTTTTATCCCGTTCGACCGCGTTCCCGTGTGACGTGACATAAAACGTCAAAGATACATATAAATAAAAGAAAGTCGTTTTAGTTACACCATTTATAACTCAAGAACGGCCTTACAAATTTTTATGATATTTGATTTTTTTGTTTTCTCTTAGTCCGAAATAGGATAATAAGTATTAAAACATCAGAATAATTAACGGAAAAACATTTATATGGCTAACGCGGGCTAATAACTATTTACGAGTATATCTATGTAAAACTTACCTAGCGACGAACCTGAGCAAAGCGAGGGTGAGCCGCTAGTATTTAATAATACCGATAGTTAATTTTATGAAAATAACAATAACTATAACTAACAAATGTTAATATGATATTTTTAGCTGATTCTCGTGAGCTACATGACGAATACAATGTGGAATGTCAACGGACAAAAAAAATCCAAAGAAGTTCGAGAGCTTTACGTAAACCATTGGGATAGATTTATATTACCCGTTCCTCTCAATTTGAGCGTAATGCAAGAAATATCAAAGAGGATTGCTTTATTTAAAGATTCTAAATATTGTCCATTTAAAAATGAACATGAATGTCATACGCAGGACATGAGGAAAGTTATCGAAAGGATAGTAATAATAACAATTAAAGAAAATGGAAAATATAACAAAAAGCTAGGTCTTACTTGTTTTTTAATAGGAAAATGCAATCGCTGGTAGACACGAAAGAGTATAGTCGCGAATTTAACTGCTCTATTATAAATATATTTTTTAAATATATTAAATATATATTTTAAAGTTTTTATTACCAGTGCATAAGTTGACTATTTTTCACTCTCACACAAATTTCCTTCACTAATTAATCATGGACACCCCTGTTCAACTTCTTAAGAGCATGGATGAGCTCTCCTCAATGTTCGCCACCAGGATGGAGGAGTTTGAGAAGAACTTGCAGCAACCCGGTTCCTCTGCATCCAACCCAACAGTAAAAGCCTTGTCTGCCGAATTCTATACATTTAAAAGACCTTTGTATGGAAATCACTCGGCATATTCAAATCCCAAGTTGAGCTTGAAGCCCAAGGCCTGGATCGTTTGGAGACCCAATCACGGAGAAAAACTCTTCTTTTCCATGGTATTTATGAGGATAAGGACGCAGACGTTATGAAAAAAGTCATGTCATTATTAGCCAGCCATTTGAAATTTCCAGACGTAAAACCTGATGTTGTTGAATATTGTCACAGATTAGGTGCCAAAATGGATTCATATAGGCCTATTCTTGTACTTTTCGTTAATATGAAGACAGGAACAACTGCATGGAGGGCTAAAACTTCGTTGAAAGGTACAAAAATAACTTTGACAGAATTTTATAATCGTTCTTCTCCCAAGAGTCGACCTCAACTAAATTTAAAAAACTTATTGCACAACATAGCAAAAGTGACTGATATATAGGATATATAGGATATTTCTATGTTTACATCCTTTTAATTTGGTGGGTTTACAGTCTTTATAATCGCAAAAGTTAAGCTTTCACCGGTGGCGGCCATCTTGCGCGAATCGAATTTTGGGTAACCTCGCGAAATATCGGCGCATTCGTTTAAAATGACGACATCTCTAAAGTTTTGTACATGAGCTATAGAAGTTACTAATATCGTTGGAATCTTTATGAAATAAGCTAACACATTAACAATCGTTTATTCCAGTTTTACCTTGAAATGTATTAATAAATCCAACTTGAAATCAGGGTGAGCCAATTTATCCCCGTTTATTGTACAAAAGTATAGTTATAATTAAAATTAAAAACATTATTTCAAAAAGTACTTGTTTTGTTCTGGTCACGCTATAATTTAAGAACGGCTTTACCGATTTCATTCATTTTTTTTAAACGTTTTCTAATACCTCGTAGAAGGTTCTTATATTAAAAAAAATTAAGAAAAATGAGCAAAAACTTAGAAAATTTAAGAAAACTTAATACTGGAAATCGTCCCTAGCTTGATTCCCAATACAAACTTTCATCCCCCTTGTCATCTCCTTAGGAATGACTTCCGGGATTAAAACTATCCTTTGTCTTTCCCAAGGTCTTAAACTACCTTCCTACCAAATTTGACCTAAATCGTTTCAGCGAATTTTTAGTTTATCCATTACAAACAAACTTACAAACTTTACTCTTTATAATATTCGCTAAAGTTGACGTGGTTTCTTCAGATAACGTGGTATACACAAATCTAACAGAAAAAACTAGGTAAAAAAATGCAGCATATCTCTGCGAACGCATCTAGGACACTGGTGCTTTTCTTTATCTATTACACTTCGAGTAATTTAACTTGAAAATATTATAAAAGAAACAACATTTTCGCAAGTCAACGAACTCCAGGACACTTTGTCATAGATAAAAAACTCAAGTGCAAAGTGGGGTTACAAGATGTCGTCTGCATTATGCGGGGTTGTTGGGAGTCACGTTCGACATTACGTATATCACAGATCACATAATACTATACTACTTAGTACTTATATACAGATAAATACCTACTTCGACTTTAGTTAAATATCCAATTTAATCAAGAAAAAAAATAAACTATCATATAAACGAATGATTACTTCAGATAAAAAAATTATTTGAGTTTAAAGTTACGTTAATATAAAATTTATTTTAGTTTTAGTGTTGACTTGAAAGAAAGACAAACAAACAAACAAACAAACAAACATACTTTAACATTTATAATATTAGTACGGAAGTATGGATTTATACGTACTTAGCGTTGAGCAAAATTATATATTTCAACAAGAATTATTAGACGGAAATGAGAATCACTTGATGTTGCTGGACTTGCCAGTAAGTAGTGATGCTCATTTTAGAATTGAATTAAAGCCCTTTAAAAATATTTTACTAACATTTTAAATATAATATGTTGTGAAAATAATATTTTCTTACATCTACATACATATACTCGTACATACATGTACTCGTACATCTATACATATAATAAAATTGTAACTAAGTCGAATCTGTACATTAAATATTTTTTGGGAAATCTAATTGAAATAGACATTATTATCGATACAGAGTCCGAATCTATAGTTTTTAGAATTTTTGTCTGTCTGTCTGTTACCGCATCACGAGAAAACCACTGGACAGATTTTGATGAAATTTGGTACGATGATAGCTGGTTATCCAGGTCAACATATAGGATAATTTGTACCGCGGGAAAATATCACATTTCTGAGAAAAATACAAAAACTGCATTGTAAGAGTATACTAATATGTAAAACCAAAAAATTTGGTTTTTGGTTATCTGAACGCGGGTAGAGCCACGGGCAATGCTAGTCTTAAACAAAACTAATTTTTAGTATTTTGTAGCAGTTTTATTTTTATTAAATTTTTTATTCCTATCGTCTGAACATTAAACCTGAACACGAGAGAGACAAGTGTCGTCTCACTACTAAGTTATGTAAATTTTTTTTACAGATTCTTCCATATTATTGTATATTTTTGTGAGTAATCAGTAATTACACTTACTCATCGGAGTACTATTTATTTATATAATACTAGCAGAACCCGCGTCTTCGCTCGCGTTAAAACTACAAAAAAATCTCTAAAATGGTAGGTTTCATACAAACTTTTATCCGCTATGTTACCCCCTTATGAGATGAATTTCAAAAAATGTTAAAACGAAAAATGAAAGAAAAACAAACAAACAAACGAACGAACACACTTTCAAACTTATAATATTAGTATGGAACTTATAATATTAGTATAGCAGTGGGACGTTAAAAAGGGCTGAACATATATCTAACAAAACAATACTCCTTCACGCTGGAATGGCTGGTCAAGTTTGAATGAAGTTTTGTAGACAGATAGACTATGGACCTAGAGTCAGACATGGACTACTGTGAGGCACCTAAGAATGCACCCGAGCAAAGTGAGGGTTTGTCGCTAGTTTATGACGCACTTAAACGGGTTTTATATATTAGAAGACTAGCAGATCCCGTGACTTCGCTCGCGCTTAAACTACAAAATAAAAACCGACTTCAAACAAAAGCACTAAAAAGTAAAAAATAACTGATTAGTTTTTTTCATTTACTATACATACCTAATCAAATATATTCGAAGTCGGTGTGCTTTGCTTTATATGGCCTGGCACCGATTTCGAAAATATTTGATTAGGTAATTATTTAATAGGTAGGCTTTAATAACTTAGCCAAAGGTATTAGTAAAGGTAAAAAACATAAAAAAACACTCGATTTGAGAACCTTCTCCTTTTTGAAGTCGGTTGAAAAAAGAAACTAAAAAGGTAGGTTTCATACAAACTTTAATTATCTATTTTACCCTCTTAGGGGTTGAATTTTTGAAAACGCTGAAATACGTAACTCATTATTTTTGCAGTACTCAATTCATACGAAATTTCATGCAAATATGTCCAAGGAATGTTTCATACAAACTTTTATCCTCTATTACACCCCCTTGGGGGTTGAATTTTGAAAAATCCTTCCTTAGTGGATGCCTTCGTCATATGAGGAATACGTGAGCCAAATTTCAATTTTCTACCCTTAAGAGTTTGGCCTGAGCGTTGATACATCAGTCAATCACTTTTATATATAGAGAGAGATTAATAAATACTTATCTTTATCCTATCCTAAGGATATTTCTGTGTTCACTGGAAAGTTTAGCAATTAATATTTAATATAAACTTAAAACAAAACGTTTCATTTCAACATAACTGACAGGCACCTGAGCCTTTTGTTTTGCCAGTTTGCTGTTATAAATGAATCTTTATTAAATAATTATTTATTATTTGGAATTTAGAAATTAGTAAAGTGACAGCACTTCAACATTTTCAAATAATATTAAATATTTTAGTAGTTAAATTTCATAAAGATTCCATAAAAGGGTAACAACAGAAAATTTCTTATTTCAAATAATTTTTTGGGTAAAGATTTTTTTTAAATGTTTAAAGATGTTACACATATATGTTGTCACGTGTACACTTTTGTCTTACGCTTACCTACGCACTGAAGGGTGGCCTATGCCCAGCAGTGGGGTGTTAAAAAGGGTTGATTTTATTACCTAACATAAACTAACAGTACTCACACCGCTCTCTTCATCATCTCATACATACATATGATTGCATATTTGTAGCCTATCAAATTAAAAAAAAAATCAAATACTGAAACCCGATAGCAAAATCACGGTCTAAAATATATGAACCAAGAAAATATTCTCATCTGAAATTGTAATATATAAAGTATTCAGTATTTATCGTCTATTAAATACACAACTTACATGTAATATATTTTAGTGTATTTAATAAATATTCATAGTGATGTTCAGAGGATAACCGTGGTCGTGGTCCTACTCTACCAAAACAATACATTCTAACAATAGCAAGTGATTATAAGTTTTAGGGCAAAGAGGCATTTCCTATTGTAGCCGATCATAACGCCCTTACAGTGCATTTATTATCATCCCATCCCGACCAATAATCCCTGGAGTCTGGAATAGCCGTGGCTAGGTTTTGGCAGAGTTTTGGCAGAGGCTGTAGTTCAGCTGAGCATATTCTTAAAAAAGCTCCTGGCGCCCTTCTAGGTAGATTTTAAGTAGTGTTAGCTAGAATAGTTTTGTATTAGTACCTAGTATTAGTGTTATAGTAACTCATGTATATATTTTGTAAATCCATATATTCTTTCATCTATATCAATTTATATATATTTATATATATATATATATATATATATATATATAGTATATATATAGTTTAAAGTCGGGTTTCTTAGAACACTTATAACTCGAGAACTGCTGGATCGATTTTGAAGATCTCTCATTTGTTGGATTTGTCTCCGCCCCGAATAGCAGAATAACTATTAAAACACCAAATAAATCACGATTTTTTTAACATGGCTCGATCAAGTTATATAAGGAAAAAAAATAGTTACTGTTGCTGTCGCCCGGAAGATTAGCGGATTCTGAAAAATCTGAAACTGATTTTTATATTATTATTAATATGATTCTTGTAAAAAGTCAAATATATCAAAAAATAATAGGCAGCACATCGTTTATCGGATGAATTAAAACATAACAACAACTATTCACCCCGCAAGGGCGAGAGAACTGACTGTGTAATTAAAGTTATATTATGATAGTCCTGCTGCGCTATGTAGAGCTAAATTGATTTACTGAGTCGACGTCAACCTCTAATTATACTCTATTAAAAACAATTCTATAGTTACAAACCAATTTTAAGCCAAGTTTTCTATATAGTTCGGTTCTCTATATAGTACTAGCATTGTCCGCGGCTCCGCCCGCGTTCAGGTGACCAAAAACCAAATTCTTAGGTTTTACATACTAGTAAACTCTTATAATGCAGTTTTTGTATTTTTTCTCAGAAATGAGATATTTTCCCACGGTAAAAAGTGTCCTATATTTCCAAATTCCTATTTGTCCAAATTTCATCAAAATCTGTCCAGTGGTTTTCTCGTGATGCGTTAACAGACTCTACGACACATAGACATAACAGACGGCCTCTGTATCGATAATAATGCCTATTTCAATAAGATTTTCCAAAAAATATTTAATGTACAGATTCGGCTTAGTTACAAATTTATTATATGTATAGACTTGAATATTTTCATATCCCGTGAGAACCCTAAAATATAGAACCCTATAAATATAGTCCTAAAATTACGTAATTCATAGGAACAAGAAAAGGGTCTTCATTCAGCTGGATCGTAAATCTTCGAGATTACCAACAAGAAGTTTTACGATATGCCTCTGGTTAGAAATAAGCTGTTAACATGGTGACAATATTATCCTGCGACGTTATCTACTCCATTATCGTTATCTAGGAATGACGCACGCGACTCAGACACCAATACGAGTAATTTAAATATACCTATTTGTCCTTGTCTTTTCGAAGTGGGTCACACGTAGTTTTGATAAATTCTTGTACCATGACAAAAAGATGTTAACAAAACTTGATTTTTCAATTGGAACCGGTTGACACTTTTGGGGCAGTTGGTGGTGACTCATATAAAAAAGTAGAAGGAGAATATTAATCTATACTAATATTATAAAGAGGTGAGTTTGTGACGTTGTAGGGGGTAATCTCTGGATCTACTGAACCGATTTAAATGATATTTGGTAAGAAGATAGTTTGAGACTTTGGGAAGGACAAAGGATACTTTATATCCCGAAAATCATCCCTTAGGGGGTTGAAAATGGGGATGAAAGTTTGTATGGGAAATCAACTCAGGGACGTACCTGAGCGAAGGTGAGTTGCTAGTTATTTATATATTGTTAATACACTTATTGTCTCTCAGATCGTTATCTATACAAATATTATTAAGCGATAAAGTTTGTATGCAGGGCTATTTTTTATTGCGATAAAAATATGTTGACTGTTAGTAATTACTTCATAATTACTTTAGTTGAACTCCAAAAAAGTGGCACCTTTGGATGCGAGCAAAGCGAAGGTAGGGCGCTAGTGTCATATAAATTAAACTTTCTCACTCATTTACTGGCATAAAATTCTATTTGAAGTATTTTTTTTGCTTATAAGAAAAACGCAATTTCAAAGATTTTTGTTTGTCTGTCTGTCTATTTGTATTTTACAATTAATAATATATACCTATACCTAACTAGAAAATTACATAATCTTACAAGCCAATCTTAGTATAGCAATGTATTGAATGATTTTTTTAATACTATTTTGTGATACACAAATATGAAATTAGATAACCAAAATAATAAGTGGATCTTAAAAACTGCTTGTGAAACTGAAAATTTTGCAGTTTTTAAAGTATTTTCTTAGAGATTAGTTTATAGGCGTAAGTATCGCGCAAGGCAAAATTACACTACCTAGCAAGACTATTTACAAAAAAAATTATGAAATATGAAAATTTTCAGCAACACAAAATACGAACTGAGTGACGTCATCACGATTACTACTGAATGAGACGGGAAGCGAACGATTTATGACTTTCAATTTATCCAACGATTATGGTAAATCGCTCCGTGATGTCACACACTATCTTATCGGATTAGACGTAAATTCAAAACAACGTATTGAGCTTGGCTTGACGAGTTATTTAAAGGCTTGTCTTTAAGAAATATTTCATGAAGTTACCACGTACGCTTGCTTTACACTGACTAACCACAGTCAGACACACAGACATGCAATCTTTCGAAAATACAATAGCAGCCTGCAGTCCGGTGCTTGAATATACATAATCGTTGGCTTACTATTACAAGGTTCTATGTTAATTTTAATGAAGTTTAGTAATTTTTACATAGAACTTCGTTATTTTGTTATCGTAAAAAACAACATAGAAGTATGTGTAATTGAATATTTTGTAGTTAAAGTGCCGTTATGTAGTGGTTTGTTTTTGCAAAACTGTAGTTCAACGGTTGTTTTATTAAAACCGCATTCCAAAGTCAGCGGTAGCTTTTCCAAAAATTAAGGAAAATTCCTTGGTTTTTATCTTTAAAAGTATATTTTTAATTTGTGTTTAAATAAATAGAATCAAAAATTAATTTAGTATCAGCCTTTTGTAAAAACAGACCACGGCTTAAAACCTTTGCAAGTTTTAGGCCGTGGTCTGTCACAAACGTCATAATTATCCATCATGATCCAATCATCATTAAACTTATCTCTCATAGATACCTGACGGGGCGCATTAATTGCTTTGCTGCACTATGCACCGCCTCCAGATACTGTATACTGCGTCATCCACCACTTTGATAAGTACATTTATATTTCGAGTACTTGTCGTATATTATGTTGTCGTAAGGAAATATTACAAAAGAACTTTTGACACATAAAATAATATCATAAAAAGTAATAGGTATATTAAATATTTTTTGAAAAATCTTATTGAAATTATTATCGATACAGAGGCCGAATCTATAGTTTTTAGAACTTTTGGCTGTCTGGCTATCTGTGACTGCATCACGAAGAAATCACTGGACAGATTTTGATGAGATTTGGTATGGTGGTAGCATGTTATGCGGGTCAACATCAACATCCGAGTCAAAAAAATATCTCACCTCTGAGCTAAACGTTAAAACTTAACTAGAGAAAAACCCAAGCGCAGCGAAGGTGAGTCGCTAGTACTATTAATATATTTAATAATTTTAATCTCTGATCTGATTGTAATCTGCCTATTTCCTTAGCAGCATAAATACGTCACAATGAAAAAAATATTGAATTTTTAATCATTGCATAATAATAGTTAATAAGGCACCGACTTCGAAAATATCTGATTAGGTATCTATTCTAAATGAAAACCTCCGTTTAGTTATTTTTTACATTTTAATGCCTGAAAGTCGGTTTTTATTTTTTTTTTTAAAGTTTTTACTATCAGTAAGATATATCTAGTGTGGACCACTCTCATGAAATTGAGTGTAATGGCTCAAACGAATAGCTACCACATGAAGTAAATTAAAGGCTTAGTAACATTCCATTTCAACGGTGGTCCCTTTTGTGTTGAATGTTCTAATTTTAGAATTACTCCAACTCCTAGGTTTTTGTTCAAATATGTAGGTAATAAAGCTTTCACTTGCAGGAATTTTGGCTAAAACTAACAAATGGATTCCGATAAAATTTTAAAATTATTACTTTTAAAATACATGGGAACTATTTTTATTGATAGAAAAATAAAGCTATTGTGTCTATTTTATGTTTTTTATATAATTAAGGTAGATAATAATAGATATAAAGCAATAATTTAATCACAAGATCTTAATGATTGATGAAAAACGCTTCAAATTAATATTATCATAAATCTATACAGATAAATAAAATTTAAGTGTCTTTTTGTAATGCAAAATGATAGCGTTTTACTAAATGCGTATGATATTATATACCGTACTTCTAAAAAAATACAATTTCAAAATTTTCAAAAATTTTGTTTGTCTGTCTGTGTGTTCCGACTATCTTCGAAAGGGCTGGACTTATATTGACGGGAATTTCACTGGCAGATAGCTGATGTTATGAGGAGTAACTTAAGCTACTTTTATTTAAGGAGAAGAATTAAGTTCCGCTCAAAAAAATATAACGTAACTAGGGCGAGCGAAGCGAGTGTGTCTATTTACATATTATATAAATTATCAACAAATACAGTTGAAAAAACATAAAATATAATAACGGATTTTAAAAAATATCTTGTTATAGAGAATTCTATACATATAATAAAATTGTAGAGGTTGAATGTCTGTACATAGAAAAAATTTGCTAAAAACCGAGTCAGGGGGACGTAAGAAGAGAAATAGAACAAATTCAGATAATATATATAGAAAATTTTTATTTCTCCGATTGTTTGTCTGCTTGTCTAATTGAACGGGCTAATCTCTGAAACTTTTGGACCGATTTAAATGAAATTTTGCATGGTGGTACCTTATATCACCGGTTAACATTTGAAATACTTTTCATCCCGGAAAAGTAAAGAGTTCTTGTAGGATAGTTAAAAAAACTACAGTAATTTATACAGCTTAGTACACAACAACTTATGCACCTAATTTAGTAAAATTTGGCATGCTACCTTATATTGCCGGTTAAACAAAATATTACTTTTTATGCCGGAAAAATGAACGGTTCCCGTGGGATAGATCTGTTTGTGCTTTTCCAGAGGCGAACCCGAGCGAAGCGAGGGTGAGCCGCTATTGTTTTATAAGAGAATGCGTAGTGCATATTTGCTTTATAGTATGACCAGACAAATATGTGTAACAATAACAGACACTTATGTATGTATATGTGTAAAGCTCTACAATATATATTAGTTTCTTAACTTTGACTTAAAGCCGAGTATGGGGGTGTTTACGAGTTATACTCGACTCCTTTAGTACTACTCAAGTAGTGACTGTGATAGACGTATCATAGAGTAGGAATATTCTGATAAAGATCAAAAACTATGTGTCACCGTTTCACGCCTACACCGCCGAACAGTTTTACATTAGATTTGGCAAGGACATGGGTTGCATCATAAGGACAGATATGGCTATCTTTCCCCCGTCTCGCTTATCAAAAATTCTAGTATAAAATATTTTTACTCTGTATTACTATATTACTGCGTAGTTTTAGTGACATCACTATAAAAATCAAGCTAATAAAACGTCTATTCTAACGTAGAGATTTCTAGTGTAAATGCGGACGACGAGAACTTCTCTACTCTCTTAGTTTGAATAGAATATTTATAATCCTACTTAAAAAAGAAAGAAGAAGTTTATAATGGCCACATAACTCAAGTAGGTATAATCATAGTAAATTAATATTATTATGACTGAAAATTAGTCACGAAAATTGTATCATGTTTACTATTTACCATAAAAATAATATTTGGCTGCGAATGTGCGTATATTATAATATTACATCAGAAATTGTACTATCTATAATTATAAATTAAAAATTAAAAAGAAACTTCTTCGCAAATTAATTGCGATTTAACGATTACACTGACACGTGTGAAGCACTTAATAGAGTAATCATACGCCAAAATGCCTCATATCATTTTGGAAAAGAGCTGATAATACTTGACCAAATGGCTAATGACCTGGCTTTCAAATGAAAAAACCGCATCGAAATTGGTCCATCCGTTTGAGAGCTACGATGCCACAGACAGACAGACAGACCGGCACACACACACACACACTTATAACACCCCTCTTTTTGCGTCGAGGGCTGAAAATATAGTAAACTATAACGGAGATGCATTTACGATACCAACGTACGTATTTGTATGTGTAGATGTATATGTATATACTATATAGTAATAAAATTTGTCATTTATTAGCCTCATACGCGTGGCCGCAGCATGCGCGTGCGCTTATCAGTCGGCTTCCAGTCTTCGTACTCGACACGCTAACCGGCTGATTTGAATATCGATACACAAATCACAAACAATGAAACGCTAACCGTAAATATGTTAGGATAAGTGATTTATGTAACTCAGTAGTGTGAAAAGATGTTATATATTTGTGATGTGAAATTAAGAATTTTGTAGTTGAAAAGACAGGGAGCCTTTTCATTTAGATGATGTGTTAGCTTATATGTATATAAAAATGTGTATTCACGAATAAATATATTTAATAAATGCTTTCGAAGTGCAATATATTTAATATATACTCAGACACAAATGACCGACATAAATATGAAATATGATAGGCTAAACATTCATTATTTAACAATTTTAAGCAAACCGCTGTCGTTTTGTTTACACACGTATCATATGACAGATATCTAGCTGGAGTCGAGTTGACGATATTATATATGTACATATTGCAACACTGCTTACTTGTTTCCCACACATCGAATTTAATATTACCTAAAGTATCGACACGGTTGTGTCACGTCACTATGTTTTGTCAGTGATTTAGTTTATCGTTCTAACTAGCATTATTGTTATTTTGTGCCGACTTTTATCAAAGAATCACTACAAGTTCGTGTTTTATATCATTAATAATAGAATTCATTCTAATCACAGACTGCAGTGAGTTTTATCAATTCGTACTAATTAGAAACAGTTTAATTAAAATTTATTTATGTGGTTTGTGGAGGAAAATGAATAGCAGTGAGCAATAATGGATGAAGAGCTACGTACAGGTATTAGAAAAATATATTTTTTTTATTTTTTTTGACAATGATTTTTTTCAATGGTTAGATAGGTGTATATAGTTAGAAATTAAATTAATTGATGTAATTTAATTGCAATAGAATGACAGCTCATAAAATCATCAATTTATCTTTGTTAGAAGTTAATATTCATTATTTTTTTTCACTAAATACGGTTTTACCGGTTTGATTTTTTTTATAATTTATTTTTTCTTCAGAATCAAAACTGTCCTGCAAGAGCTATAGAAAAACTTTCATTATATGTTAATACGAAAATAATTATTTTTATATTAAAAAAATATTTTATAAAATATATAAGGATAATATATTATAAAACTTGTGGCGTCCTTATAATTTATAAATTATAAATATTGTGAATTGTTACTTATTCACATAATACTGTAACGTTCTTCCTAGCAACGACACCATTTAATGTTATTGCTTTCAATTTTTTTGGTAAAATACGTCAAATTAATAAAATAATGTTAGATATTATATTTTCATATCATATTATTATTTTCAAAAACTTATAAAACTAAAATATTAACATGACATACCAAAGACTTTCACTTTTCACCACCAATTTTATCGAGTATTTTGGTCGTTTTTTTTTAATTACAAACAAAATAATTACAGCGTAGTAATATAACTCTATTTGAGTTATATTATGAATATATATAATATACATATATACGAGTGTATCATAATTGTTAAAGTGTTGGAGACTTTATAACATTGTAATATCCCAAAAAACTGAACCGATTTTTTTCACAATAATGAAATTGGTATTACATAGATGGATCCCGTGATGAGCGCAAGTTTTTTAGGTAGATTTTTTAAAGAAACAAAAATATGTTCGTTTTTTTTTATTTTAATATTGTGTTACTGTTTCTTATGAAGGTTTGAAGGTCAGGACTGCGTCAGAGATAGCTATCAGAATGCATTATGCAAAGTCGATAGTTCACTTATATTGTCTATCTCGTCGTGATAAGTTTTATTTACCTTTATTACCAACCATACCCTATACTTTCATCTTATAGAGCTAATAAAGAAATTCTTATAATATTCCATTTGAGACCAAATTGAACCTCTTTTTTTAAAGCTGGTTAATATAAGTAATGAGTATGGACTATACAATTATATTCCTATAGTAATCTTTGTAATCTCTAACTAAGATAAAAGAGTTCATTGAAACTATAATAATCTGAAAAGTATTTCTAAGCAAAGTATATAATTTTTTTTTTCTAGCGATTCACCCTCGCTCCGCTCGGGTTCGTCTGTAGTCACGTTTTAACATTTAGTATAGATTTCTCGGAGATGAGATATTTTCCCGCAGTAAAAAGTATCCTATATTATGTTGATCCGGATAACTATCTATCATCATATCAAATTTCATCTAAACCTATATAGTGGTTTGCTCGTGATGCGTTCCCTGTCAGACAGATAGAAATTCTAAAAACTATAGTTTCGTCCTCTGTATCGATAATAATGAGTATTTCAATAAGATTTTCCAAAAAAAAATCCAAACAGATTAGACTCAGAATTATTATATGTATATGTAAAACCATTTATCACACGTCTGTCTTATCCACTATGCGGTGCTATAAAATTTAAAACGTATTGGGGAAGTTACCTTTAAAGTCATCATTTATTATAGCGGTTATTATAAAGATATAGAACGGTAGCGCGCGTAGGCCGCGCTATCACAAGGGCGTTATCAAGGCAAATATCACATTATTGATTTTAGTCCATACTCTACTCATGTCGGATATGGTACTGATAACCGATGTACGTAATTATAAGGAGACTTCCAATCGTTTCATCATAAGCTCTGAGATAATCTTTATATATATAAAACAAAGTCGGATTTGTTACAACGTTTATAACTCGAAAACTGCTGGATCGAATTTTATGGTCTTGTTTTAGTTTTGTTGATTTTCTCTTCGCCTTGAAAAGCAGAATAACTAAAAAATTATTAATAAAAAATTGAAAAAAAAATCCATACAAAGCGTCAATTAATCAAGATATATTGTCGGAATTCGGAATTAGCTGACATTGTGACGTTCACAAAATATACTTAACCCTAGTTTTCGCCTTAAGTTTCGCTTGATAGGTATATTTCATAATAATTTAAATTAAAGTCACTTTAAATTTCATTTTAATACTCTTAGGGTCTTAGGGCTGAAAATATTTATTGAAATAATATTGAAACCACCCTTGAGGTTTAACTTACTTGGAAATCGGTTTATAATAACGAGGTATCGCGAGCCGTACAGTAAAATATACACCCGAGTTAAGTAGAACTTTTTGAAATCGAAAAAAAAGATGTGTTTTAAATGTATGAGAATTAATAAACAGTTTGACTTTTTTAGTAATATTACAAAATAGTTGTACAAAGAACAAAGCTTCTTCAAAACGCAATCGAATCGGTGATTGACTCTCTTTCTAATTTCTATGTTCACAGGAATGATTCTCTATATTATATCACTAGCGACTCACCCTCACTTCGCTCGGGATCGTCCCTGGCTTTATTCCCGATACAAACTTTCATCCCTATTTTCAACCCCTTAAGGGATGATTTCCGAGATAAAAGGTATCTTATGTCCTTCCCAGTGTCTAAAACTATCTTCTTACCAAATTTCATCTAAATCGGTTTAATAGATCCAGAGATTACCCACAACAACGTCACAAACTCACAAACTTTACGTCTTTACAATATTAGTATATATAGATAAATGGGCCAGCTCGGATAATCTATATAGACTAAGCAGTGTATTTTATGAATCGTTATGTAGTTAGTTATAGTAATCATCATCTTTTATCAATTAAGACAAAAGTTAATGAGTAAAAGATGATATACGAACGAGTATATACAAGAGTTGTAAGCTAAAACTGAACTTCAAGCAGATGAAGTAGCAGTAAAATATTATTTTTCTCTAAAATATAATATCAGTGAACGAATTGCATCTTGTTTAATTTGTTGAAATGTCGAGATGCTCTCTTTGTAAATTCTAGTGGATACTCGCTTTTGCTTTCTCATTTCGTAGTTATGCGGGAAAATTAAATAAATTTATTTACCTTGCCAATGAGTTTCTTTGTGAAGAAGATGTCTATTTGAAGTAATATTTTTAGATTAGTTTTTCATTTCTAGCTTGATTTGATTGCAACTTTTGTGGGGGCGTCACATAAAAATGTCTGACGAATAGGCATTTATTCTATACGGGATATTATACATAATTGTAACTGATGGTTTAAAAGTTTGCCTGTAGGATAAAGGTTCAGATCCCAGATCAGGTCAAAATGCAAATTTATAGTTATAGCATATACGTGCCTATTATCTAGAAGAGCATGTAGAACCATCAATCTATACATAGAATAAAAGTGTAACTGATCACTATATACATACATACCATATACATGAAAGATATTTGAGAAAAACTATTATTGGAGGTCTTTATTAACGCAATAGAACCCAAAACAATGATTTTTAGAATTTTTGTCCGTTTGTCTGTGCGTTTGTGTGCGCTAAACTCAAAAACGGCTCAACTGATTTGGGTGTAGTTTTCATTAATTTGGTAAGCTTCACTTAACATTTTGTATTTGTTTTATTTCAATCGGTTCATAATAAAGAAGTTACGTCAATTCAAAGAATCATCCAGGAACAAACCCGAGCGAAGCGTGGGCGAGTCGGTAGTATTTAATAGTTTTGTCAATTATGTCCATTATTGTGAATTCATGATAATAAATTAATTTATAACTCGTGTTGGTTGCTCTCTTACGATCTATGATATTAATTAATACCACATTAAATTCTAAATCAATTATGTACATCTAATCTAATGTAAAATTAGTTTATACATTGTATTAATATGCTAATGGATTAAAATTAAATATAGAGTAATACATACATATATTAGTTCGTTGATGTTTACCAAATATTATTAACTAGCGGCACACTCTCGCTTCGCTTTGGTTCGTCCCTAGGTACGTTATACCGATTAGTATGGAATAGAAAAACTATGTGAAAAACAAAAATAAACCTATCCCTCGGGAACCGTACATTTTTCGGAGATAGGATGTGCTATTCTAGACTAAAATCTATCTCTATGCCAAATTTCATCCAGATCCGTTCAGCCGTTCTAGCGCAATTGAGTAACAAACATCGATCCATCCAAATTTTCGCATTTATACGGATAAATCAAATTGAAGTGTCTGTTAGTAATGTCAAAATAACAGCGTTTTAAATGCATATGAAATTATTTACGGTACTTATAAGAAAAATACATTTTTTTAATTTTTATGTCTGTTTGTTTGTTTCGGATAATCTCTAAAACAGCTGGTCTGATTTTGACAGGACTTTCATTGGAAGATAGCCGATTTTATAGGGAGTAACATAGGCTACTTTTATTTTAGAAAAAGAATTAGGGTTCCGCTCATAAAGTTAAAACCTTTAACGTATCTAAATTATAATATTTATGGCATTATTAAAATGCGCACGTGGTTTTTGCCTATCCATTAGATAACCCTAATTAAATATCTTCATTATTGAAATACAGAGATCGAAAACTAGTAATAAATTCTTTTATTAATAATGTTTTTATTGTTATTTTCCTATTTCGTGACTACGATCGAGACTGATATTTTAGAATAAGGAAAAATATTAAAAACACAAAGCTTATGATATGAATTTATGCTATACTACACACAAATAAATTTTCAAATTCCGTACTAAAGTGTTCGTGAGTTCAATTACCGCTCGGACGAATATTTACATTTATCATATATCATTTACATATATCACTGTGCTTAAGAGAAGTTAATTTAGGACTTGCAAATAAGCATTATTGAACTAAAATATAAAATTTATTGGACGATTGGTGGATGGAAGTTTTAATATTATATTTGAAGATAATAATAAATGGTGTGTGGGTTTGAGATTACAATAAAGATCTTGTGTAATATAGAAAGCTGTTGTAAAGAGATTTTTACGTTGAATAGTTTATAAGAAAAGTTCTATAAAGTACAGTCTGTGTAAGCTGTCACATGCTTGTCCCATAAAATCTGATTAAGGAGGGATCTGACTACGTGCATTACTGGGCAGTATTGCATTAACTCATGTCTCTGTAATTGACCAATGTATTTGAAGCTAGCGGCAGTCCCTAAGTGACAACACATCGTTATAACTTTATGAAGTGAAAGATACTCAACTCAAACCTAAAATTCTAAATTCAAAATATTTTATTCAGCATTAAATTATTACAATTTTTTACTGAACGTCATGAGTCTACTACCAGTTCGGAAAGAAGAAGCCTCAGACCTGAGAAGAACTGATGAAAGAAACTCAGCGGCAAGAAACTCTACTCAAAACACCTTTTAATGCTTATGAAACTAATTTCAATAACACTTTCTTAGGTTTACGAGAATATTTGACATTTTAAATAAAACTAGTTTTTTGGATTTTTTTGGCTGATTTATTTTGATTTTTGGTTCCTGACGTTTCGAATACTTTACCGCAATCATGGGAGAGACTTAATTTTAATTTTCGTTATTCTATTCACTTTAATTCTAATAATTAAATAAATACTTTTTAAATGCTTATACATATGTTTTCATTCTTTTTATTATAAATACAATTAGTATATTTGATATTTGTAATTCTGATTTATTTCAAATCTCAATTCTCAAATCTCAATTACTTTTACCACTTATTGAAATAGTTTTAGAAAAAGATCAACGCCATCATAAAATAAATATAGACCCCCGGTCGGAACGAAGTTCCGTTCGCTTTTTAGTAGACGTTTGCTGTGCATTTATTATAATTTATATTATAAAATAACAAGTTGATAGAGTTCAATTGAAAAATTTAAGATAAAATATATTTATTATGTAGAAAATAAATAATGATAAATTAAACACTGAATGATCTGAGATATTTAATTAATAACAAATAAAAATTAAAGAACTGTATAAATCTTATTATATTAATTTTTTTTTATTTTAGAAATATACTTTAATTATTTACTATAAAAATATAAATAAAAGTTAAAGAAAGCCGAAGAGAAGAGCCTTTCGGCGCGCGGGAGAGCCGGCGATGTATATGGTTCATACACAGGTGTAATTATAGCAAGAAGTGTCGGAAAATAGTCTAATTACACTTTTTTCGGTCTCGTTCCCATACGCTCAGAGCGTCGCACGCGCGATAAGGAACTTTGTTGCAAAATTTCAACCAAACCACGCCAATCTTCACGCTATATCACGTCCGAGGTATTTATTGTATTCAGCCCTTTTTACTTCTCACTGCTGGGCACAGACCTTCATGCGAGGTTATAAAACTTTGGAATTTGGATCAGACCATAATCGATCACGCTGGCTAATTGCAGGTTGGTACATGTCTTCCGAAAACTTGCTGGGTTCTCTCAGACATGCAGGTTTCCTCAGAATGTTTTTATTTACCATAAGATAATTATGTTGAAAATGCTTCGTGAATGAAAATATCAGAGGTGCAAGATCCGGGATTTGAACCCGCTTCACTTAGTTTCCCAAGCCAGCAAACCTCTGAACTACTACTGCCTTGCGAGGTAGTTAGAGAGAATAATCTAATATTACATATACCTGCTACATGTATATGATTAAATTATATTAATTCTGAAACGAAAAAATAAAAACTGAAGGAGCTTTTCTTCTTCGTTAATTGGACATAAAATACATTTACTTTGTAAAACATAAACATTTTTCCTAAATGTAACCTTATTGTATAATTACTTACATACTTTGTTTATTTTCTGCATTATGTATTTTATTATGCTGTGTATATGCCGTCGTCAGCGGTCGCGGGTTCGAATCCCGCTGGAGGTATTCATTTGTGTAATGAGCACAAATATGTGTACTCTAGTACTGGCTGCTTATTTTTGCAATATGTACGTATGTAAACTTTAAAGTTATATATATGTAGTGTATCAACTATCTCGTATTCATAACAAAAGCCTCGTATCTTACCATGGAACTAGATGGTGCTGTGTGTTCTTTATCCTAATATATATTTTTTATATATATATTATTTTTAATATCCTAACATATATTTTTTTTAATTACAAATGGGCTTACTCTTGACCTTCATCTTAGCTCCAAGGCACAGATAAGGTCTACGATCTAGCGAGTTTGCCCAGGAGAAGCCTGTTAACACGCACCATAAATAGATTCAGGTTATACGCACTCGGAAAAACAGACGCAAGCAGGGCATTCCACTTCTTGGCTGTGCGCATTATAAAAGATGATGAATAGCGCTTAGTGCGAGTGGTCGGAATGTCAACCAAGAAAGGATGGTATCCTGCAGTACGTCTGGTGTTCCGATAGTAGAATGGCGATGGCGGTATGAGACTGTGGAGCTCGTGGGCACACTCCCCGAAGTACAGTCTGTAGAAAACCGACAGACAAGTAACTTGGCGACGGTGTGCTAAGCTGTGAAGCTTAGTTTTCACAACCTTTTCGTCGCCGATTAGCTTTTTAGCTCTGCGTTCCACCGAGTCAAGAGCGGCAAGTTGGTATTTTGCAGAGCCATCCCAAAGGTGACTGCAATACTCCATGCCTAATCGGACTTGAGCTTTATATAATGTGAGAAGCTGTCCAGGCGTGAAGTATCGCTTAACCTTGTTAAGGATGCCCGGTTTCTTTTCGGTTTTTTCTAATTTATTTGTTATATATTGAGATTTAATCCTCTTTTTTTATTTAAGCAAACCTAGTGTTATTTTCTTCTTATCAATTAGTTTGCATCATGTTTTACGATGAAGGTAAAGAGAGAGTTCAGACTATATATATGTATGTTTATTCGTCGATCACGGTATATCTTCTTAATAAGTAAAATATCATTATCAGCCTAGGTACTCAGGGTATAATAAGCATATATATATACCAATAACAGCTTTCAGTAGAAATAAAACAAGCAATTGAAAAAAATTAAATATACTAGTATAGTGTTTTGTAAGTTTAGTAAGGCAGAGTTAAGTAAGGCAGTGGTAATGCGCTCCCTTGGGAAACCGAGTTAAGCGGGTTCAAATCCCGGGTCTTTCATTCAACTTGATTACCGCTTGACTTGAAGGAGAACATGGTGAGGAAACCTGCATGTCTGAGAAAACCTAGCAAGTTTTCGAAAGACATGTGAAGTCCGCCAGCCTACAATTGGCTAGCGTGGTGGACTATAGCCTGATACCCTTCGTATTGAAGGGAGGCCCGTGTCCAATAGTGGGACGTTAAAAAGGGCTGAAGTGATACATACACACATACTGTGTTTTGTGCTCTTCATGAGTCAATTTTAAAAATAAATGACTTACCAATATGTACATATAAATTATACACATATAAACCCAAAAAAAACAAGATTGAAATCGGTTACCAAATCGTATTTGATATTTATAAAGCCTTAATTAGTAGATACAATTCGAATAAAAAATAAAGTTAAATATAAAATCCGACTAAAACAAAATCGCCCACTAAAAGTCCATAAGCAAACAAGTTTCTAACTTTCTTTTCTTTCGCCGTTCTAGAAGCTGTAAAGGAAGAAAATAAATTATATTTTGTGAAATAACTACATAAAGACCTCGTAGAGTTTGTTTAAAAATCAAAGTAACAAACTTATATCATACATCATGCTGTCTAACTTACATAAATTTGATAAATGAGAACGGATTTCCATCTGTGCGTATTAGCAGTGTGTTGTGTGAACAATTCAATTCGTTTCATATGCCAATCCAAACTCCAATGTTGTCTTCGAGCTGGAATGGAAATGCTACATCCATACATATAATAAAATTGTATAAAATACTTAATAATTAATTATGTATAATATATTATTATATAAGATATTAGTATATAATTAGAAATCATATCAAATGTACATTGGCAAATACTCACTGAAACATTATTTTTCGATCTCAAGATAAATTCTTTAGCTGACGTCAAGATAACAAGTGTCCTTATGAGCTGATAAGGTCTAAGTCAAAGTAATTACAGACATTTATGTTTGGGATAGGATTATAAACCAACAACGTTCCCACTCAATACGATGGGTCTGCTTTCAAAACGTATTTTATTAGTTTGGGTTCACCAATTTCGTTAAAGGCGCATCCCATATCGCCGTCATACACCGTTTACCTAAAACAAACGTGTGGAGGAGAGTTTTGCCATTTTCAATCTCGTGTGATCTCTTCTCATTTTGCTCAACCCCGGTTTTTGTAACTAGTCAATGGGTGCCTTGACTTTAACAAGGTGAAAAAACCTCATCACAATGAGCCCCGCATGTGTAGAGCGGCTTTATGAAAGATTACTGCTTATTCACACCCTTTAACGTGTTTATATTAAATACTAGCGACTAACCCTCACTTCACTCGAGTACGCGGATTGTGTTCACAATATCATGGGTTTTTTTTAGCGAAACTCTATTTTTTTTCTAATTAAAAATTGCCTAAGTTACTCCTCATAACTTCAGCTATCTGCCAAGGAAACTCTCGGCGAACTTGGTACAGTCGTTTCAGAGATTAGCTGGAACAAATAGACAGACAGACAAAAAAATTAAAAATCGATATTTGTTATAAGTACGTAAGGTATTAGTAAAAAGCTGTTATTTTGACATTACAGACACTTCAATTTTATTTATTTATATAGATACATATATAGATTTACACGTATGATGTAGATTTATTGCTTGATAACTATTAACTAAAAATAAAAATATTATTTTATATTATATTAAAATTTTGCTGAACAACCTATAGTTAGTTAAAGCCTATAGTTAGTACCTAAACCTTTCAGTTAGAAAATAACTAATAAACTATGAACAACAATACAAATAGTAATTGAGATATTAAACCGATTCACATATAGAAACGTCAGATCATTTAAAAATATACTTCATAAACTAATAGCGATGATATTAAAGCAAGTAACAAAAGTAAATATAATAAGTCATATGAACTTTATCCTGTGGAAAATTTGATATTCAATATTCAATGTTAAACATATCGAGTTTAACAATGTTCTAGCAAATTTATTACTCGTAAACTTTGGGCCTTGGACGGTAGTTTTCTGATTCAATACTTACATAGAGTGATCATACTGACCACATATCATTGGTTTGGCTTAATTAAGACAAAAGTCGGCAATTAAAAATTTTGAAGTCTACCTTTAACTAGCTAACAGTTTATTTGGAAAAGGTTAATCTATAAAACTGTAGAGGTCGAATGTCTGTACATAGAAAAAAAGTTAGGGGGATGTAAGAAAAGAAATAGAACAAATCCAGATTTTTCCAAAATTTTTATTTTCAACTACCAAAACTGTTGACCGATTTAAATGAAATTTTGATGGTTATACCTTATATCCCCAATCAAAATTTTAGATACTTTTCACGCAGAAAAATTATAGAGTTCCCGTGGGATAGTTAAAAAACTATAGTAACTTATACAGCTTAGTACACAACAACTTATGCACCTAATTTAGTAAAATTTGGCATGCTGATACCTTATATTGCCGGTCAAACAACAGGTTACTTTTTATACCGGAAAAATGAACGATTCCCGTGGGATAGGTTTGTTTTTGTTTGTTTAGAGGCGAAACCGAGCGAAGCGAGGGTGAGCCGCTAGTTACACATATATTATCAACCAAATGACGATTAAAGTTCAGTCGAGTACGATTTAGTGAAGTTAATTTGAAATATATAATATTTCATTTCTTTGTGAGAAATAGTAAATCAACTTAGGTTTCTTCGAATTTGCTTCGTACCGAAATCCGATCTGTGTAGGCATTTTCATTATACTACATCTTCATTTCTATTCACAGTCGAAGGCATTGCGTAATATAAGGAACATACATCCTAAACGAGTACTTTTCTTTTTAGAAGTCGGTACATAACGAATAGCTCGTTTTTTCTAACTTCTCAACATTGCATGGTTATTTTTTTGCTTTATACCTACAAGCTGGCACAAAATTACCAACACATTAATCATTAATGTTCCGACACTGGTTCGATAAAACATATTTATTTTGTTACATGCGTTAATATGAATGACGCACTGAAAAGAGTTTTATGTGTACATTTAATGTTTTTTTTATAATTATGGTTTAGGTAGTCTGAGGTAAAAGCTAACAATATACAAAAAGTATTAATATTATTTTTATTGGACCTATGTTATTTAGTCGACTTTTTTTGGTTATGCTGGGGAAACCCATCATGCCGAACGTCAATAGTCAGCGTACTGTGAGACTCCTACTCACTAAAACCCACAGCGGAACACGTCGTCGCAGTGCAATGGGGTGTCGCAGGATCGCTTGCGCACATACTACAACACCCCTTTTTATTTACTCACCTAACCTAGGAGATGGTTCAAGTTTTAGAAGTGAAACTTCTTTAAAATCGTTGCGATTTGAAACTCGATGAAATGTAAATGCAACGCTAAAAAGAGACAAACTCATAAATACCTATATAGGATTAAGTCGGCGAGAGAATGAGATAGAATATATTACACAGAAAGTGAAAAGTAATAAAATTATTTACTAAATAATATGTAATGTATAGGTATTTATGTGAAATAAAACGTAAAATAACTTTTAAACTTGATATAAATTAATTAAATATTATTTATGAAATAATAACTAAAATTAAGAAAAATAAACCTTATAATTATCCCACTCCTGATACTCTATATTCATCTCATTCTCTCGTAGGTAACTTTTTGAAATTTCACTTCTATCATGTGTGAATTGCACACACACGCACTTTTTTGAGTGTAAATATGTGTGTAGATATTTATTTTTCTCTTTAGTGTGTGTGATCTGAGGCCTAAATGGCTTGAGATAAATGGGTATCTAAACAAGCTAATTTAGTAATATTCAATTCTAAAACAATACCAACGTACGAATATATTTTTTATGATAAAAACTTCTATGTTTCTATTACAAGCAGGAAGCCCTATTATAGTATATAGTAGGTATTCCCGAGCGAAGTGAAAGTGTATATATATATATATATATATATATATATATATATATATATATATATATATATATATATATATATATATATATATATATAAAACGACTAACGACTAACTAAATTGAAGAATTAACAAATGGTCGAGTAAACTCAGCTTCAAGACTTTGACTCACGCGATAGCAGAAAGAGCGGATGTTAAGCTTAACACAAAAGATTCTCTAAAATTGCATTTAAACGTAAATTGCAAATAAAGCTATAGTAACTAATACAGCTTAGTACACAAAAACTACTGATTGGATTTAATGAAACCTTACAATAATATAGTTCATACATTAGAATAGCAAATAGGCTACTTTTATCCCGGAAAAATGTACGGTTCCCGTGGGATAGATTTTTGTTTGTTTAAAGGCAAACCCGAGCGAAGCGTGGGTGAGCGGCTAGTTCATAATATATGCTTCAATGTTACATACATTTATGATATTGTTTAGGTAAAAATGTATTTCTGTCCCTAAACATATTCTTCACTACTCGTATGTATAATAAATATTGCTTACTATTTGCCCGCGGCTCCGCCCGCGTTTTGATGACCAAAAACCAAATGCTTAGGTTTTACATATTAGTTAGTATACTCTTACAGTGCAGTTTTTTCTGAGAAATGAGATATTTTCCTGCGATATAAAGTATCCTATATGTTGACCCGGATAACCAGCTACCATCATACCCAATTTCATCAAAATCCCTCCAGTGGTTTTCCCATGATGCGGTATCAGACAGACAGACAAAAATTCTAACAACTATAGATTCGGCCTCTATATCGATAATAATGTCTATTTCAATAAGATTTTCCAAGAAATATTTAATGTACAGATTCGGCTTAGTTACAATTTTATTAATATGTATAGATGTATAGATTTCGTGGATTTGACAAGATGTCATAAGTTAATTAAGATCTGTTTTGTATCAACGGATCTATAAACATGCAAGCAGTTTATCATCAAACAGTGACATCAATGAGTTGGGCAATAAAAGAATGTGTGGTCGCCAGAAATAGATTGTCGTTGGCAACTTGGCACGATCCTACAGTATACAGATCGTGATAAGATTGTTTTGACTTTATTGACATATTTTCTAAAACAAATTATGATGTATGGGTAAAGTTTGCTATTATAGAACAAAGTCTAATTTTAAACTCCATAGAGGTTTTTTTATGAGTTCGTAATAGAATTCTGTATCGATCCTATAGGTACCTATCTATCTACTCGCCCATTCCTTATACCTATCTATCTCCTAATATATTAAAATGGATAACTCTCTAAAGCCTAAACTATTAAAAATAGTTTTTTTTACTACTGTCCTGACTAAATTATATGAAACATACTCGTATTGAAATTCAAAAACAGTTGGCATCAAATTAAAAAATTAGTAAATATTTCTAATTTGCTTGATACATTTTTGATTTTATGCATCCGAATTATTAATTAACTAACGACTCACCGTCGATTCGCTTCGGATTCGTGGGTTCATCCCTAGGTAAAAACAAATCTATCCCACGGGATCCGTACATTTTTCCTTGATAAAAAGTAACCTATTTGCTATTCCAGACTATAATCTATATCTGTGCCTATCATCCAGATATCTTCAGCCGTTCTGGCGTGAAAGATTATCAAACATCCATCCATTCATCCATCCTCACAAACTTTGACATTTATAATATTGTTTTGTTTTTTTTTTATTATTAAAAATGCATGTGACGCAACTGTCATATTGACTGGGTGTGAGAGTGCGAGTAACGGTCCGGTGTATAATTTCATTATTGTAAATTAAAATTATTTAAATACATTAATAAACGAATGTAATAATTGGGTTTTTCTTTTAAAGTGCTACTCTTATATTTAGATATTTAAATTAATATAATTTTGAAGTCAATTCAATTCCTTAGAATCATTAACATCATTTAGAAAAAAATGTTAATAAGCTTGTTACTTATTGTTTTTATTTAAAACAGTAACTTTAAACTAGTAGTAAATAATAATTACACACATAATATAGTCACTACTTACGTAGCAGTGCACTGTACAGTGAACAAGTCATAAAAAACCACTATACCGTGGCTTTTATGGCAATAAAATATGAGGTCGCTTCAAATGTAACTACACGATATATCCGTAAATAATGTTCCAGCAAATCCACTCAGAGTGCATCGGGACCATTTTAAAACTCCCGCTTTCAAATCACATTTCCAGCATAGTTGCATCTAGAATATCTACGCTTTATTTGATCTCGTATAAAAGTACTCGGAAGATATATTGCGCCAATTTGCCAGTAGCTAGTTTACTGGCTAAAAAGCAAACAAATACCTATTTTTTTTTATTTACGATTTACAAAATTTCGTCTAGTTGATAAGTTTTACCTAACAAAATCGTTTTATTTTGAATAATAAAAATATTTTATACGTAGGTATTCTTTTAAAATGAAATTGCTTATTTCGTGCGGCATGCAAGTTTTAATTTAAAGACATTAATCATATTCCTGTAATGTATGAGTAAGATTCTATATTTGCCTTATTTTATGAAAATTTATTACCAAATTTTCAGTATGTCACTCAATATTTTTGGAAATTTTCGGGTACAAACCCTATGTTATTTTTTTCTGCTCTCTTAAATTACCAAAAAATATCAATTAAATTAAACTTTATTCAAATAGACTTATTATTATAATCATCAAAAATTATAATCGCCCTTTTATTTATTATGTCACAGGTTGCGCCTAGTTTTTTTTAAACATCGTAGGCTGGCCCTCTAACCGGCGTGAGGCCTTAGTCTATAATTGTATCGTACTCTATATCCGTTTAATACATTATGAGAAAATAAACTGTAACAGGCGGATAGACGGAAATTGTATAGCATTGTAACGACAAAAAATTAGTGTGTAATTCATAATAGCTCAGATGTAAAACCGAGAATCATGAATAAAGACTAGTATCATGAAAAGTTTTGCCTGAGTGACAAAAAATATAATACATATAAATCACCGAATACTCGTATATTTTCCAGTTTACGTTATAAATAGGTAGTTTATTAAAAAAATCTTTCCTTGAAACGATAAAATGAAATTGAGCTAAGATAAGTATATTACAATTATCTATTGTCTGTCGATCGTCATTTTTTTCAAAATTATACTACTTAGATATCTAAAACCATACCATAGGTGTTCCGGAAATAGTCAAATACGCGTTGAGGTGAATTAAGTGAATTGAGGATTGATATATAGGGACGCTTGAACAGACTAATTATCTGATTAGTTGATATAGCAGAGTAACTTCATATTGTGTTTGTTTACTAATGTATACCTAAAGCTATTGCCACACAGAGATGTGCGAATTATTTTGTTAAAATAATAAAACAAAATAACTCTTTACGTTTTAAGATACCAAATATAGACTAAAAAGGAACGTTTCGTCCGTCTATGTACGAATATCTGTCTGTATTTTATAAAAACTCGAATTACAAAAAAAAAGAAAGAAAACACCCGACTGCGTAAAAAGCGAACGAAAAAGAAGAGAACAGGTGTACGAAGGAACATAGACGCGACTATTACTAAACATATACATATATTTATATTTTTAATTTTACAATTTCTAATCCTAAATTACTTTTAAACATATAAGTTGTATATTTTAGTTTAGTAATTACGAAGGAACATAGAATCGGACATACATACATACACTATACATACCTACAGGTCAAACACACAACCCTCCTTTGGGCTTCGTCGCAGTAGGAAAAAAATAAAAGAGGTAAAAAATATGTGTACGCACACCGCATGTACCATAATATGTGGGTTTATATCGATAGGTATTTAAAAATTAAATAGATGTTTTAAACGACCAGTTACAACGACAGTTACAAAAGCCAATAAATTTTAATTTGCCGAGCTAAATATTTTTAAAGTTTTCAATTATATACCCAAGTGAGCTTTCTGAGAGAACTTCGAACTTTTAAAGTATGGGGTAAACATTTTTTTAACTAAATAGGTACATCCGAAATATTATTTTCAGTGAAAATTATACTAAAGACAATGCTTACATAATATTATAATATTTATACTTTGTATATATAATTAAGTATATTTGTAATTTTCTTTATTGTAAATAAATTATACTTATTTTATGTAAATAAATAAAATAAAAAAAAACTTAAAGTAATTTCTGAGATATAGAACATTTTCATTTTAGCAAAATTAACTTTTTATTTCATAGTAACAGAAAAATAAAATGATATACTTTCTGTGATAAAATACGAGTATATATTATGGTATAAAAATCAATGTGTAAATATTTAATTTTACTTATCTCCTAATAAAACATGAGAAAAAATGTTTCGGGGCATGGAACTCTGTGTAAGCACGTTCGCACTTGTCTGATTTTTATCTTCTCATCTTAAAATAGAGACCACCCCCGCTTCTCTTAGGCACGTCCTTCAGTAACTTATTGAAATATATTAATATCCCAAGGGAATCTCTTAATGTGCAGGAATGAAAGACCTATATCAATCTTCGAGCCAAAATCTTTCTGCAAAAAAACGTCAATCAATTGTTCTATTAAGTACTGCGTGAAAGAAGGGTAATACAGCAAATACCTTTTTACAGTTTTTTACGCATATTCTATAATTATATACTAAACTAGCATTGCCATATTGTTCAGATGACCAAAAACCAAATCCTTAGGTTTTACATATTAGTATACTCTTACATTGCAGTTTTTGTATTTTTTCTCAGAAATGAGAAATTTTCCCGCGGTAAAAAGTATCCTAAAAGTTGATCTGGATAACCAGCTATCATCGTACCTAATTTCATCAAAATCTGTCCAGTGATTTTCTCGTGATGCGGTAACAGACAGACAGATAGACAGACAAAAATTCTAAAAACTATAGATTCGGACTCTGTATCGATAATAATGTCTATTTCAATTAGATTTTCCAAAAAATATTTAATGTACAGGTTCGACTTAGTTACAAATTTATTATATGTCTAGATATTCGTATATGTTATAATTTAAACTACATACTTAGTTTTGGACCGCCGCGCGGGTCCGCTGACTTGGTAAGCGGGGCGGGAATAAAAGTAACATACATAGGTACATATATGCGTCCTCATGATGAAATGTATATGTTCAGCAGTTAAAACGTTAAAATATAATTAACAAACAGACAGAGTTTATTTTACATTATATTTCTAATAGTAAGAGTATGGATTACCCACTTACTGGTAAGAATAATAATTAAAGAATAAAAATAACTAATAATATACATGTCTGGCACTTTCTTTGCTAGAAATCACGAATTCGATTCACGATTGTCATGACCGCATAAATGTTGTCTCAGAGGAGTTACCCTTCGGCAACTGAGAAAGTTACACAAAAGCTGAGAGTTTGTTTTGCATTTATTTGTTTATTATTTACTAAATTCAGAAAATAAGGAAATTTAAAAGAAAAATAAAGATTTGTATCGATATAGAATTTAAATTTTGCTTTGAACGTCTTATGAAAAGATGTGAGTCGCGGTTTTTGTTTTTGTTGATGTTTGCAACATTATACTTAAAGTTATTTAGAACAGATTTCAAGGTATAATATGTGCCAGAATCACAGCGTATTGGCAAAAAGCCATTTAGACGTCGTGTCTAAAATAATGTATAAACACAATAACAACAAATCAGCCTACACGCTATTCACATTCGATTGTTAGAATCGGCTTTGAAGATAAACAAGTTAATGATTATCGGGAATTATCATATAATATGTAGGTACTTATCTCCTTATTGACTAAAAAAATATTTTTTTTAATTTTTATACAACAGTTTACATCGTTTAACAAAATATCCAGTTCCAAAAAACTAAAATCTATACATTGGTACATATAATAAAATAGTAACATAGCGAAATTTTAACTAAATTTTGTGTAGTGGTAACTTATTACTCGGGTCAACATTTACGATACCTTTTACTACAGGAAAGTCTTTTATTCCCACGGAAAATTCGTTTACAATTACTGGTTCTATCAAGTTGTTCTTAAAAATGTACGTGTCTAACACTGGCTAAACCTTAATAAATGTAGGTCTTAATAAGGTCTATAAACAAATCTGCAATATCATAAGTCTTTCTCTCTCAGTCTAAGGTAAACTCGCTATAACTATTCATATCTATTTAAAACGGACGCACCCGGGCGAAACTAAGCTACTAGTTTAGTATTAAAAAAAATATCCCACCGTTACGGATTCTTTAAACACTCGCCATTTCGCGCGCTTAGCGTGTCACAGTGCGAATTAGCGACCATATTTTGCGTGGAATAATGCGAAATAAAACCGCATGAAAACTCGAAAACACGCGTTTTCCCAGGCATAAGACTAATCTAGATTGATTTATCGCCCCCGAAACCCCTTTTTTACTAAATTTCATAAAAATCGTTGGAGCCGTTTCCGAGATTCAGATTACATGTAGGTATACAAGAATTGCTCGTTTAAATATATTAGATACATAATGTTTTTTATTATTGTATACATACATAATATACAATTACTTATATAAAGTAAATAAATAGTTTACTGTAGGAGATCATTGCCTTATTTAATTAAATGCAAATGAAGTTGAATTTTGATTAATCGCTTAAATAAAGATAACAGAACAACACTGGCGTATCCCTCAACGCATCTGCTTCGTGTCTGCATTTTGACAGGTGTTGCTTTATTTGTATACTTTAAGCGGTTTACAGCTCATTTTTTAATGACCTAAATCTATAAATATACACGGTTTAGAAACAAAATGAGACCGTAAATTTTATTAATATTATGATAACGGCTATATTTTTTGTAGGAAATATACCAGACTAACTTTTATAAATTTGTAACTAAATATTTAAATATTACATTCGGATCAATCACAATTTATTAATAAACTATCAGCAAAATGTTACTTTATGAGACAGTGACTAGGTACGTCCAGCGGTTTTCCCCACCTTTTATAATCATATGATGATGTTCTCCTAGCTGATTCCGGCCACGGCGGTCAATCTCATTGAGACTAGCCAACTGCGCAGGAGATATTATAGTGCACAAGTGTACGCGCAGACACAACGTGCACTCTCTATTCCTGTCACTCTCATACTCTGGTGGGACGACTGCTCGACACGACCAGTGAGAGTTAAGGCGCAGGACCGACGGCTTTACGTGCTCTCCGAGGCACGGGGGTAAAACACCGCCAACTTCCCAACTCCGGGCTGTTACTGAGACTTACTATACAGAAAGACTCAATAACTAAACTTGGCCCGACCCGGGACTCGAACCCAGGACCTCCGAGTTTGCAGCCGTACATGCTAGCCACTACACCACCGAGGCAGTTATAACCATATACCTACACATCAAAACCAGTAAACATTGTCCCATGGTATATGTATAAGGGCGCATAGAAGTTGGAACTCAACTTGTTTCTTTTTACTAATTTCGGTACCATTTGTACAATAAAATAGTCCCATTTGCATGTGCCATCGTATAAAGAACCTAATACATAATGAATTTTACAAATTGCATCTAGTATTATTATGCAGTAAGATTGTATGATTGTGATTCCTTCACTTTGAAACGGTTGGATGGATTTACGTCGTACGTCCCACTGCTGGGCACGGGCCCTCCTTCGATACGAGGGAGATCAGGTCATAGTCCACCACGCTGGCCAAGAGCAGGTTGGCAAACTTCACATGTCTTTCGAAAACTAGCTATATTTTCTAAGACATGCTTTGCTCAGATTTGCTTACGGTGTTTTTCTTCACCGTAAGGCAAGAGGTAATCATGTTAGAAATGGTTCGCACATGAAAATATGAAAGGTGCGAGACCCGGGATTTGAACCCGCTTCACTCGGCTTACCAAGCAAGCGCGTTGCCACTGGGCTACCACTGCCTTGTCATATTATTAATATTAATTGATTAATTAATAATGAGAGTATTTAAGGACCCATCCGAACGAGGGTAAGTCGCTAGTATAAATAGGATCCCCCGCAGGCCAATTCGAAATCGGAAGTAATAATAATCCTAATCTTAATAATCAAGGTTTATTAAATTTATATTTATTCAAGTGGTTCTTAAAAATAATAAAATAAATATTGATAAAAACACTTATAATAATTTGGTACTTATCGCGAGTACGCTCGCGCATATCTGCTTGGCCATGATCTAAAACCGCTATAGCGTGCCGTAAACACAGCATTATTTATAGGTAAGTACTCGTTTGTATTGAGATAAAGAAATTTACCGCATGTGCTCGCTTTGAAGACCAGGTGTTTTTCATATGCGTTGAGAAATGAATGTGTTAGCACTGCCATTAAATAGTGCTTTTATTCAGACTGTAAGTACTCAATGCTATATTTTTATTCTATTATTTCCTAAAATATTTGTTTTAGAAAGTATATATTACCATTACAAGAAGATGTTACGCATTTTTAGAAATACCTTTACAGTAACAACTCAAATTGATCGATCGATTTTCATTCATATGTTAAAATGACGATAGTAATTCAACAGAAGATAATTGTTATCCATACTTATATTATAAATGTGAAAGTGTGTTTGTTTGTTTGTTTGTTTGTTTGTTTGTTTGTTTGTCCTTCTTTCACGTCGAAATGACGGATTGGCGTGATTTTTTGTATGGATGTAGTTGGAGGGCTGAAGAGAGACTAGGCTACTTTTTACCGCGGGAGATCATCTAATTCCCACGGGAAACACGTTATTTATGATCACAATTACTTAAAACTGGGTATTAATGCTCTTCAATAAAATTAAATAAATATATGTTTTAGCATTTTTCGAAATTCATCCTATAAGGGGGTAAAATAGGGGATAAAAGTTTGTATGAAACTATCTTTTTATTGTAGTTTTAGCGCGAGCGAATCCGCGGATTCTACCAGTTTAAATAATAATGACATTAATAAAATGACTTGAAATAAAAAAAAATCATTAGCAACTCCATATAATTTATGTCCCCTGAGCAGCCCCCGGCAAGGCTAGAGTTTGTTAATGGGTCGCGTTTGCTTTGCAGTAGAGCTATGTGTCCACATAGTTCATACTTTATACTATACGAAAGATACCATTTGTATTTTATTACTGTGATATTTAATAATTTCAATTACATTTTGTTTCATTTTATGTAAGGAATATATGCGTTCTGTAATAGTTGTGGAGTTATATATAATAAGAGTTTATTTTTATCTATTTTCAGTAGGTATAGTTGTTTTTAATAGACCAAGATAAAAAAATATTCTTTACACTATATTCTATAAAACATGATTTATACGTATCATATCTAATGTGAGACCTACTGCCTTGGTCTAGTGGATAGCATGTACGGCTGCAGGCCGGAGCTCCAGAGTTTAAAAATACCGAGTCGACTTAAAATGCCAAGACCTAGATAGAGTTATTAAGTTTCTCTGACATGAAGCTCTCAGTACCTAACAAGATGAGAATTTGGGTGGTGCACCTCCACAGTCGGCCCTGTGCCTGTTTTCTCACTGGTCGTGTTTCTTTGTTCGTAGTTATCTTCGTTCGTAATACAGAAATTTAACTGCGGTCCCTGCAAATCTTAATGTAATTTAAACTTAGTTTACTCATTAGTAATAAATAATAATCAAATAAACTATGCGTATTTTATTAAGTATCTTACATATACATATAATTAATATAGATTTTCTTATAAAACTATAGGCAACTTTCTCTGACTCATTATATTGATAGCTTTAGAAAAAACTTTGGCCATGAAAATTTTAAAATTATCTAAATAAATAAAAATTATTTGAAAATCTGTAACACAAGGGCACAATTGATACATTGTTATTATTTATTAAACTTAAAGAAACTTATACTATAAATCATTAAAGTATCTTAAATTAAGCGATGCTATGCTATGAGATGCGATATCCAACATGCCAGTGAGCGATAAGGCTTAAGGCCACAAAACAGACCAAGTCCATTAAGACTCTTCTCACAAACACTACGCAATCAACGAAATGGCTAATGCACTAATCCCACTATCACGTTATCACGTTTACGTCACATCTTCACTGATATCGAATCAAGCATCTTTAGTATTTTTTAGTATTCCTCTCTGAAGCAGCGTTCCGCGAGTGAAATGAATCAGTGAAGTATATACGTTTAATATGTACCGGCCCAGCGAAATGTGGAAGGGTGAGTGACATAAGGAGTATTAATACGTTTATCTATACATATAATAAAAATCTAACTGAGTCGAATCTGTACATTAAATATTTTTTGGAAAATCTTATTTAAATAGTCATTATTATCGGTGCAGAGGCCGAATCTATAGTTTTTAGAATTTTTGTCTGTCTGTTACCGTATCACGAGAAAACCACTGGACGGATTTTGATCAAATTTGGTATGATAATATCTGGCTATCCGGGTCAACATATACCTAGGATACTTTTTACCCTGGGAAAATATCTCATTTCTGAGAAAAAATATAAAAACTGCAATGTAAGAGTTTTTGTTTCGAAATTTGTAGTTGTAGTGCTGACGCACACATTTTGCCTATGTAGCAATTATATCGCGCCACGAATTTCAGTTCACAGTTGTCCCGTACCGCCTACGGATTCACTTGTCACTTATTATAAAAGTATATATTGTGCTAGGAATATTTGTGACTAACTTAAAGAAAATGTAATAAATATCTATATGTAACTTTGAAAGTTTGATTATACCTCTACAACTGTGAACGCTCAATATTATCCACACCCACACACTAAAGATATGAGCTAAGTACTGTACTTCGAATGATATTTGTGATCACGATAGTGTCTGCCGATCTATTCGTACTGTTAGATGAAGTTACATTTGATTCTAGCAAAAATGTTTTTCATTGTAGAGAGAGGTTCATCTTTTCGTAGTCCGGATACCTAAATTCTGACTTACTAATAAGATGTTAAATAAAGGGCAGTATCCAATAAACGTGGCTTCTAGGACAATCTATACATATAATAAAATTATAACTAAACCGAATCTGTACATTAAATATTTTTTGGAAAATGTTATTGAAATAAACATTATTATCGACACAGAGGCCGAATCTATAGTTTTTAGAATTTTTGTCTGTCTGTATGTCAGTGACCGCATCACGGAAAAACCACTGGAGATTTTGATGAAATTTGGTATGATGATAGCTGGTTATCCGGGTCAACACATAGGATACTTTTTACCGCGGGAAAATATCTCATCTCTGAGAAATCTATACTAAGCGTTAAAATATAATTGTACTAACGAACCAGAGCGGAGCGAGGGTGAGTCGCTAGTTATATTACTATATGCGTAATACTAAATGACACTGTTAAATAATATTATGACACTATCATATACTTACAGCCTTCGATCAACAAGTATTGTTGATCTGTACGTAATATATATGTACATATGTATTTCGATATATATATATATATATATATATATATATTATATATATATATATTATATATATATATATATTATTACCGTATACCGTATTTACTGAAGCTTTACTAATGATAAATTCCATTTTTGTCACTTCTAAAATTTCTACGAGATATCAGCATAATAGTAAAATTATATAGATTTTAAATTAAATGTTATTAGTACAATCACAACATGTACTACAAGAGATGAACCGGCAAATTTAGTAGATTTATGTTGCTTTCTCACGTTATTATCACGTCTGTTCCGCTAAATGACAATCTTTCTCACCTCCTAGATTGACTGGAAGAGATTTTTTTTAAAGAAAAGTCCACCTTTGCTTTCAATTTTCTCTTAATATTTGTAATTTTTGTTTCATATGTGCAATAAAGAATATACATTATATATTTTAAACATACATTTAATTTATTTACTTTGATTTTGATACAAAGAGATATTATTAATGGAAAATAACGAATAAATAATTAATTATTAGCGACTTATCCCGCTTTGCTCGGATGCATCTTTAGTTTCCTAACAGTAGCTTATGTGTTACCCAGATCTATCTATACAGATAAATAAAATTGAAGTGTCTGTTTGTAATGTCAAAATAACAGCTTTTTACTAAATGCATATGGAATTATATATGGTATTTATAAGAATAACACAATTTAAAAAAAAAATCTCTGTCTGTCTGTTTGTTCCGGCTAATCTCCAAAACGGCTTGGCCGATTTTGACAGTACTCTCATTGGCAGATAGTTGATGTTATAAGGAGTAACTTAGGCTACATTTATTTTAGTAAAAGAATTAGGGTTCCACTCAAAAAAATTAAATTGCTCCAATGGACGATCCCAAGCAAAGTGAGGGTGAGTCGCTAGTCTATGTATAAAATTACTTATTCAATAGAAGGAGTAACAAACATACAAACACAAATATAAACTTTCGCATTTATAATACTAGTCGATAAAGAATTTAGCCAATGTCATTTTCCTTCCTTTACATTCATAAGTAACGCCTTAGAGTGATTGATAGTTTCAAGCTTAAATAAAAAAAGCTAAAATTAAGTACATTAATGGTGTAAGGTCAGAACTAGGTCCATATACATACATATATGGCAATTTTCATACAAATTTAACAGTTTAATTTGTAAATACTAGAATAACAAACATATGTAACCAAAATATTTACGTTTATCCAAAGGAAAAATACGCTAAATTGATTGCCTAAAATGTTTGTTTACATAAAAAATAGTGCATAAATAATTTATCTATATTTTATCTATACAGATAAAAAAAATTGAAGTGCTGTTTGTAATATCAAAATAACATAAGAAAGTATATACGGTACTTATAAGAAAACAACAATTTTTTAAATTTTTGTCTGTCTGTTTGTTCCGGCTAATCTCCGAAACGACTGGACTGATTTTGACGGAACTTTCACTGGCAGATATCAGCTATTATAAGGAGTAACTTAGGCCACTTTTATTTTAGAAAAGAATTAGGTTTCCGCTCAAAATAAAATAAAAACGAGTTTAAAATTAATGTTCTATAAACAAGTATCACCACATAGTGCAATATTCATAAGAGTACCTATAGATAATAATAATTGTATCTTTAATATCTTGTTAGTTCTTATCTTGGGACAAAATAATATACTGCTTATATTTTGACTTTAATAGGCGCATGGAAACTTTTAATTAAAAACAAAAACAACCTACTTTAGGTAAGTCTACAACGTAAAATAATTTGGTCTTTAACGCGGGATATTAGACATTTTCTTTCCGAATTTTATTACAGCAACAAAGTGATGACAACCATAGAAATAATTATTTATTTATTTACTAACATTGCCCGCGGCTCCGCACACGTTCAGATGACCAAAAACCAAATTCTTAGGTTTTACATATTAGTATAGGTACTCTTACAATGCAGTTTTTGTATTTTTTCCTCAGAAATGAGACCTTTTCCCGCGGTTAAAAGTATCCTATATGCTGACCCGCACAACCAGCTATCATCATACCAAATTTCATCAAATTTTGTCCAGTGGTTTACTCGTGATGCGGTGACAGACAGACAGACAAAAATCCTAAAAACTATAGATTCGGCCTCTGTATCGATAATGATGTTTACTTCAATAAAATTTTCCAAAAAATATTTAATGTATAGATTCGGCTTAGTTACAATTTTATTATATGTATCTTTCTAAGCACGGAGATATCTATTGCACTAGCCAATGCATGAAAAAATTCATGAAACCTGTTTATTATAAACCTTATTCGGATTTTAAAACATTGTTGAAAGTCATTCTTATAATTTTCTTTAAGTTTCTATAGATACAGTTTGAGATAGTACTGCGTGGTGTCATAAAAAATGACGGCCATCTTTTATAGTGCGTAATTGATCCTGCGACGCCCCAGTAAGACGGGGAAGGTTTTTTTGGGTTTTAGTGGATACTACTGGCTTTTCTAGCTGGTGAGTCCCACATAACCACTTGCATGTATACAAATGGTATACGTAATTGCATTTCCCAACATTAAAAGAAAAAGATGAGTTACCGTAATCAAAGCATTTTGTACGTTCTGGTTTAGTTACCTTTTTTTTTTAACGTTGGGAAATGCATTCACGCACGTGGTGTGTTAGACTCGCCGGCAAAGCCAGTACTACCCACTAAAACCCAACAAAGCCTTCCCCCGTCTTAATGGGGCGTCGTAGGATCGCTTACGCATTCAACTACGACGCCCCGACGGCAGGTCTGCCAAAGCAGACCACAACAACCACGGGGTTGCTCCAAGGTCCACTCTGCTATCAGAGAAGTACCAGGAGCAACCCGCATGGTACACCGCCCTCCGAAGAGGGCAACCTCCCACCGCCCACCGAAGTGGGCCACTTCCCTGTGCGTTTCTTGACTTCGCGCCCGGTAGGGTTGCCGGGCACTACTGAGCCCCCCCACCACGATAAGGTGAACGCACGTTGGAGGGCTGGTATAGTTACCTTTTTTTTTTTTTTTTTTTAACGTTGGGAAATGCATTTATGCACGACGTGTGGGACTCACCGGCGTAATACAGCCAGTACTACCCACTAAAACCCAACAAGACCTTCCCCCGTCTTAATGGGGCGTTGTAGGATCGCTTGCGCATTCAACTACGACGCCCCGACGGCAGGTCTGCCGAAGCAGACCACCACAACCATGGGGTTGCTCCACAGTCCACTCTGCTATCAGAGAAGTACCAGGAGCAACCCGCATGGTACACCGCCCCCCCAAAGAGGGCCACCTCCCACCGCCCACCAAAGTGGGCAACCTCCCTGTGCGTTTCTTAGCTTCGCGCCCGGTTGGATTGCCGGGCACTACTGAGCCCCCCCACCACGACAAGGTGAACGCACGTTGGGGGGGATATAGTTACCTACCCTATCTATACATATAATAAAATTGTAACTAAGCCGAATCTGGTCATTAAATATTTTTTGGAAAATCTTATTGAAATAGACATTATTATCGATACAGAGTCCGAATCTATAGTTTTTAGAATTTTTGTCTGTCTGTCTGTCTTTCTGTCTGTCTGTCTGTTACCGCACCACAGCAAAACTACTGGAGAGATTTTGATGAAATTTAGTATGGCCATAGTTGGTTATCCGGGTCAACATATAGGATACTTTTTACCGCAGAAAAATATCTCATTTCTAAGAAAAAATACAAAAACTGGTTAGAATAAAATCACGATGATACTATATATATTTTATTTTATTTTATTTTTTTTATTTTTTTTATTTTCCATTCAGACACAGGTCCATAGTTTAATATGTATTACCTAACAACATTTAAAATTTAATATTTAACAATAACTTTGAACTTAATACTAATAGGAACCTTTATTTAATGTATTTAAATGTATTTTAGCAAGTAACATACGAAATAAGGCAAAAACTATTAAAAATAGCTTATCTTGAAAAAAATAACAATAGCGCTATTTTATTTAGTTTGGTCATCTGAACGCGGGCGGAGCCGCGAGTAATGCTAGTTTAAATATAAGAATTGAACAATGCAAAAAAAGTAACTATTATAATAAAAAAAGTATAGAATTCGGTAATTACGCGAAGTTATTTTCAAACCATTGTTTTGTTAATAAAAAAGCTTTTGTATTTTACTCTATTCACATACTTTAAAAAGCGACCAAATGTTGTTGAACTTGCATACCGAGAGTTTTGTGATATCCACCATATTCTTGTAATATTTATCTATACTAATATTATAAAGAGACAGAGTTTGTTTATTTGTTTGAACGCGTTAATCTCAGGAACTACTAATCCGATGTGAAAAATTCTTTTGCATTAGATAGCCGGTTTATTGCGCGTGTGTTGAGCGGAGCAGTAATCATAAATGTCAACAAATCGGGCAGACTTTCATATATTATTGTAAAACTGTTCATATCGGAAGTTTGAACGCGGGCGAAGACACGGCTATTGCTAGTATTTTATAAACAAAATAAATGACATAAAATTAAAATTTACTGTTTTTAATTAAAGAAGTAATTTTGCAAGCACTTTTGAATCGTCAAGTGTGAGTGTTGTCAGTCTGTAAGGAAGCTTCTACCGGCTCAGAATGCAGTTCTCTTGAGAAGAACCGACGAGAAACTCTATAGTTGTTTTTTTAAACGAGTTACAGTATTTTTATGACAACATAATAACTGTCTCGCATACGTGTCATTTTAATTTTACGCATTTACAATTTTTAATTTTAGCTTTAAAATGTTGAAAAGCTAGATATATAAAATATACAATTCGTGGAGACAAAATTTATATTTCATAAGTTTATTTTTATTTCTTGTACGTACAGTGGAGGTTTTGTAGGGTTTTAGTGAATAGTACTGGCATTTCTAGCCGGTGATTCCCACATAACCACCTGCATGTCTACAGATGGATTAGAACAGTGACCACCATAAGCGAATAGAACTTTTCGAAAAAAATGCTTAAAAGCTGCCCATATCACTAAGCGTAGTTCAGCTTTGATTTTAACATCCATTGCGTTTATCGCATTTATCTGATAAAATATTGACTCTACACGAAAAACATATCGAACAAAAAATGTCAATTTTATCATGGCCTACAATTTTTGTATTACGTATACGTATTACGTATTCTGCCCTTTTTAACGTCCCACTTCTGGGCACGGGCCTGGGAACCTAGCAAGTTTTCAAAAGGCATGTGAAGTCCGCCAATCCGCACTTAGCCAGCGTGGTGGACTATGGCCTGATTCCCCTCGTACTGAAGGGAGGCCCACGCCCAGTAGTGGGACGTTAAAAAGGGCTGAATACACTTTATATATAAGACAACTTCAACAGAACTAAAATTTTACTAGACAGTAAAATGGATAGCATCGACACAACAATGCACAATTCATTACATCTTATTCGATTTAAGGAGTTACAGTATTGATACTGTAGACGTAGTATTAATTAGTTAAATGGTCTCAACCTTAATGGTCATATAACAATGTTGATATAAATTTTAAATTTAATTGGATCAGAATAAATATTACACACGTGTTAAAGGCTTCAAGGTGTCTTTGATTTAGAATCCCGTTACGACCTTGTCTACTCCAAACTAATCACACCTAACCTATGTTAGTGGTAGTGTTGAATTATTGCACTATTAACTTGGCACGTTACGATGTTCATGTTAAATATTTTTATAATTTAATAAATATACTTCGGATATACCTATAGGCTACTTAGCGTCAGATTTACATTATTTAAAGCAGGTTTTATTGTATTATAAATAAAGTATTTTTATGTGCATATTAAAATGCGAAATTTTGCTTAATGTGTGTCATTGAGAAAATTAACGTTTACTGTACTGTTAAATACAGTTAACCCAGAAATTACATTTAAAAACTGCAAATTACCGACATAATCTAAGAATAAAAAAATTATTTGCCCTTTGATGGACTTGGCCGGATGATCTGCACGTTGTTAACGTGATGTACCAAATTTCCAAAAAATAATGGAAATGATAATAGAACATTTGTCATAATATAGGCTAGTGCTACACTTTATGACACTTCTATCTATATATTCTTTTTATATATTTTGTGATAAATATCGAAAATTATCAAATCTTAGAGATACTTGTTCTCGTTAAGAAGGAAGAAGAAGGAAGCTAATATTCGCGTAAATCTAAGAAAGTATAAAGGGAGAAAGAAGTAGAAAATCGAAGAGATGAGAGATGAGAGAACACGTTCGTGATATTTAGTACTACTATTATACGGTTTATTAATTTATTTACGCAACCATTTAAATTTTAAATGCATAGTAAAATATGTTACGATGACGTGAGATTTTGATTTCAAGCGACAATCAAATAAAAAAAGTACTTACGCTGTTCTTAGTCTTAACTTATACTGCAAAATTACAAAGAGAAAATACTAAATTTGTTAGTAATCATTTAACTGAGTAAGTGTATTTTTGGGTTTATTTTATCTTTTTTATCATTAAAAGTATTATTATTATTAAATATTATATAATATTATAATTAGAGGGAATATAAATGGACATTTTTATAAGCCATTTTAATCCACTAAACGAATAGATTTAATATTTTATTCATCATATCCCAAAAAGTTACTAAAGCAGTACCTGGTGACTAGTATAAAATAATACTGAAATTTACTCGTAAGTTATTAAATTATTTTCAATATACAAACTTCTTTACAAATCATTTATAATATTACATTTGAAAACTTAGCAATACATTATCTAGATATGGACACGACATGTTCATTAAATTGATACACGATCAAGCGTTGCCCTACATACTAATAACGTTGATTCATTGACTTCGAACATTTGATATATGTAATATTGTTCAATTTCGTATGAGTTTGCTTGATAATTTGTTGGTATAATTAATTACATTTGTGTGCATGAATACATTTTGCTACAATGAAATATATACTTATTTGAAATTCGATGATACTTACATTTTAATATAATTCTTCTATAGGTATGTATTTGATATTCTAAAAACTAAATTTGTCGAAAAAATGGAGGAAAAAGTCTTAAATTACTATTTTAACTCTAATATACTCAAGGTCTAAAGCTATGAAATACTTGTGATATGAATATTTCTAAAAAGCTTGCAGAATTACTTTAAAAGAATGTAAAGAAATATCCAGAGGTGAGCTAAATATACATACATACATACATATATTTTGGTAGACAATGGATGCCCAGTAGTAATATGCTCACTTGAAAAATTAAGTGAAGCGGGTTCAAATCCCAGGTCGCACAGCTCGATAGTCTCATATGCTAATCATTTTTAATATAATTACTGTTTATCTTAGGGTAAATATTAACATTGTGTGGAAATCTGCATGTCAGAGAGAACCTAGAAAGTTTTCAAAAGACATGTGAAATCCGCAAATTTAGATTAGATTTAACCAGCGAGTGGACTATGGCCTGATTCACAACGAAAAAGAAACGTGTACACGTAGGGGTACATCAAAAAGGGCAGAATATGTATACACATCGAATATACTTTAGGTCCTCATTATCTGTTAAACTGCTTTATTTTGTGACTTTAAATGACAAAATGCAATATTGAAAAGTAATCTATTTGGTAACACTCTACTAGGCTAGTAAAGACCTAAAGCTGATATTATCGGAATTGAACGCAAAAAGTCATCACTCACACATCTTTTAAGTTTTCTGTGTTCTCAACAAGGACGTTATCTTATATGATCTTATATTATGTATATTTTACCACCCCATTATGTTTTTTTTTATAAAACTCCTTCACTGACTGACTGACTGACGGACAGCGCAAAGTAAATCAATGAGTCTAGACTTAGAAACAAGATAGTTTCGACAGAAATTCTATCTATATTCTATAGCATACGTGTTCACTAAGGAAGGATTAATGCTCATCTCCTAATAAATAAATAAAGTTTGTAAGAAGCTTCGCTATTTTTCGAAATTTTTCATGCTTAGATTTTTTTTTATATATATCATCGGAACATACACACATATCTATTTCTATGGAAATAGATATGTTTGTACATGTATAATAGTATAAATAAGCAAGTAAGATACATTGTTATATAGTTATATAGTAAAATACATAATTATATAGTTTAATAAGTATTTACTTCAATTAATTTAGTCGAGCGTAATTTGTTCGAAATAGTCAAGAGGAATAAAATTATAAGTTTAATAGCAACACAGACATCAAAGAAAGAAATTAGTATTCGTAATCATAATTTTAAACATAAATGGTCACGTTATTTTTCAATAATTATTATACATATAGTACAATATACGCTTATTAATCCCGTTCACTTAAAAAAATGATAGTATCGTAATGATATAGATAGCTCATATACATATAATATGTTCTCAATATAAATAGTTTATTTATAAACAAATATATTATCCCTTATAATAGTACATAGGTCAAACCGGCTTAAGAAGCTGGTCAAGTTAAAACTATCTTAACAAATCTGTACTGATTTAAAGTAGAGATACGAACTCTTTAAATTGTAGCAATTATGTATAAATAGATTACTTTTGTAATTTATTGAAGCCTCTTTTTAATATTAGGAAATGCACTAACATATACAATCTGCATATATACAAGTGATGATTATCCGCCGAATCAAACCACAACATGGTTGGGGTTGCTCCCACGGACCACCCTGCTTTAAGAGAAATACCAGGACCAACTCGTATTGCACACCGCCCACCGAGGTAGGCTGCCTCCCAGGACAATTATAATCACAGCAATTAAAATTAAATAAATAATAATTCATATTGAACTATAAAACTTATTAAAATTATAAAATTTGATTAAAATTAATAAATATTGTAAGGTAATTTGATGCTATTTTTGTATTTATGAAAAATCATTGTATAATTTTGTGGGTAGGTCATTGATTCAACATGTAATGTTAATCAAACCAAAGAGTAAAATTCAAAAATCGAAAGTCAATTAGACCAGGGTCGATAATTTTGAATGAATCCCAAGGAAGAGAATATAACAGAAAAGATTCTCGATGATGATGATGATTCAATTCTCTTCCTTTTCCAATGGGCTTCATCCTACTATTATTTTTTTCATTTTTTACTATTTTCAAAGGCTTCAGCCTTGGTCTAAATAGTCTAAACACAAAGTCGAACCTACACACACTATATTATAAAATACGTACTTTTTTAAAAGAAACAACGTGCTATTAATTTTGTCACAAAAAACAATGAACAAAAGAGATTTGAAAAAAGCGCAATTTAATTTCGAATTGTGCACTTATTTTTGAGAACATTTTTGAGACGCTAATAGTGTACCTTGAGTTTTTGTATATCAATGGAGTAGACTGCTGTCTGTAACAATGACATAATGATCTCTAAGACCATAGTCTCTCCGTGGCCAATGATTGCTGTAAGAAATTCGACGTCGGGAACCATGAACGAAAATAAATCCGCGAAAAAATCCTACAGTAACTTATCAAATGTAACTATATTACTACGAGTATATAAATATTACTACGAGTATATATTAATATACTAGTCTATATATTTATATATTATTTCTTTACGTATTACTTATAAATTTTTACCGTATAGAGTAGAAACCTAAAATTTTTACAATTTACTTAACATTAGAAGACTTTCAAACCCTACATCTATACTAATTTATAGTATATCTATACTAATATTATAAAGAGGTAAAGTTTGTGAGTTTGTTACGTTGTAGAGGGTAATCTCTGGATCTACTGAACCGATTTAGATGAAATTTGGTAAGAAGAGAGTTTGACACCCTGGGAAGGAAGGAAGGAAAAAAAATTATATTTCAGAAATCATCACGTAAGGGGGTGAAAATGGGGATGAAAGTTTGAATGGTAAATCAACCTAGGAACGAACCCGAGAAAAATGAGGGTGAGTCGCTAGTATTATATTATAATCCTTTGAATTATCAATGTTGATTAATGAAAAATAGTGAGAAGTCAAATTGCGAGCAGCGACATTGTAGGAGATAAATGGTAAAGATATAAAGGAGGTCGACGTCATTCACAGGACCATCAATATCACTTTGTCGGGACAGCTAATACCGTAGTACTATTGGCGGAGCTTAATGTACACTGTTCTATACTTATCTCAATATGATTTTTTCTTTGCATATATTATGATATTGGTATGGTGGTATGGTATGGTGTGTATATTAAGGTTGCTATGATGTAGACTCACTTCACCGGTCAATGTCCCTCTTAGTACAAATATTGATATAAGCGGACCCCCAAAACAGCAGTTAGTGTAGATAGACTTTTGCGTTTTTTTATATTTTACTCACGCTACTTTTAAAAATATATTTTTGTTTAATTATTTTTATGTATTAAACCGTATTAAATATCATATGATAATTTTACTATATTAGAAAACTTCGCGATCAGGTTTTGGCAGACAACGCACAGTGGGACCTAGTGCTCGAAATTTGACCACAATCATTATTATGATTTGAGGGAAAATATATATGAACAAAATTTACCTATCTATATTAAAAAAAAACTGTTTCCATTTTTTTTAATTGATAACAACAAAAGAACATCGGTTGAAACACCCTGTGACCCTACTTGCTGCGCCAGCGGTCGCGGGTTTGAGTCTTGCTGGGGGCATTCATTTGTGTGATGAGCACGAATATTTGTACTCCAGTCATGGATCTTTATATTTTTATAATATGTATGTATTTAAAGTTACATATGTGTAGTATCAACTATCTGCTATCCATAACACAAGCCTCGTAGCTTACCATGGAAATAGATGGTGCTGTGTGTTAATATCCCAAAAAATATATATTACGAACAATTTATATGAATATCTTACATATCGTACATATAAATTAATACTAAATATTTTTTTATTACACCTTTATAATAACTTACACATAATCTAAATTAACTTTACATCTGCAAATGGAATTTATCAATACTTCTGAAATTCCATTTACAGATTCTCGTATGTCTCTTGAGATGAATCTCAAGTTTATTCCCGAGGTCACGTTCATTGACCTCGCGAGGGCAATAACCACGACCTGAAATGAAATAAGTCTCAATAATGATAGATTTAACTACAGAATTTACTTATTTTAATATCCTCGTGAAACTTAAAAGGATAAATCGTGGCTTCGAAACTTAATGAATATTTTTTAAATAAATATATTTTCCCAACATCAAATGTTATCAGAAACGAAAGGTTTATATTGGACTGATTAAATATTTAAACACTTTTAATTTTATTTTTATTCTTTGTTACTATCGGTACTTATTAATAAATTAATTATTTAACTCTTTAATATCGCACTGATAGATAAGCACGGGCTTCCACTAAATCGGAGGGGAACAAACCATAGTCCACCACTCTGTTCAGATGTGACATGTTAGATTTCACATATCTATTGAACACTATTTAGGTTTTCTCAGATATCTGCATGTCTGTCTGTCATATCTCATAATGTTTTCCTTCGGCATAAGGTAAGCGTTACCGACACGTTGAAAAATCTTTTGAATCCCTTTGACATGGTCTTTCAAGCGAGCGCGTTACCACTGGGTTACCACTGCTCTAGAATAGAATTCAATAGGTAACTTACATAATAATGACGTAAATATCCATTATTACTGAGCTGATTCAGAAAATTCTTACAGTAATGGGGTGTTGGATTACCCTCTAGCAATAGTTCTTACTGTTCTTCCTGATCAACTGTGAAATATTATATTGACAAATAGATACATGGAAACTATAAATATCAATCGGTTAAAAAAAATTTAAGGAACCATGAAAGCCACCTCTTGTTTATAAAATCATCTCAAAAGCATATTTTTAGATTGTAAATGTAATTAATAATAATATAATTTTAATTTTTTTTTATTTGATTGATTTGATTTCAAGAAATAATTTTAGTATGATTATGAACTAACGTCTTTTACAAGTAGAAAATAATTTACTTATCAAATGCAGGGCAATAACCACTAAATATTAAGGGATTTTAGAAGAATATTTGTAAAATACATCTACATATAAACCACACGAATGTTATTATGAATTTTTAGTACTATAAGAGTTCTTATAGTTTTAATTGAAACTATCTTTTCGGATTTTATCGACTTAAAGTTAAAGTTACGAATACTTTACATACGAAACTTAGGTTTGAAAGCCATGATATAGTTGTTACTGACAACACCCATCCACCTATACAAATTGTACCTATATAAATGTACTTTTAATAAATTAAAAGTAGCTACCAGAAAGAAAGCACATCAAGTTGAAGGGTTATAAGCATTATTCGTTATGTGTACACGATACACGTGTTTGTTAGTGAGTAACAGGCAATTAACTAATAGTGCTTACGGACACAGTAATTATCGTATTATACGTTAAATACATGATGGTAATTCCTATGAACACGCTAGACAGTTCAATATACTTCATACGTCTTGTAGGTAAAAAAAATCCGGAAATATAGTTTTATTTTAACTAACTAGAGACATTTCATTTTGGAAGTGGTATCAGAATCAATAATATTCCGCGAATAAATTACATAGTAAATATTTTTGTTGATTGTGAGTCTCTACCTACAACACACTTTTTTATTATAAGGTAAATTATATAAACAGAAGAGAGATTTGTGACGAGCTTTCCTTTATCTACCCTAGTTATTTCTAAAGGACGTACGTGCCTATTGACCAATGAAAGCGATTTAAAAGCATGACGCAAAGAACAAAATACATAAATGATAATATATTAAATATTTTTAAATGTATTTTGAAAGCATTTGTAAAAGACATAAATGTCCAGGATTTTTAAGCAATGCTAAGTCTGAAAGCTAAAGGTTTAAAGCATCTAGACGACACACAGTTAAATCGATCTTATCTGACACAAATCCAATTACTTTTCTACTCAAGTCGGGAAAAGATCTAGAAAAAGTTGCTATTAAAACATCTGTCAGCTAAAGCCAAGGTGGACGCTGAAATAAAGTTAGTGAACGACGACTTAATGTCATTATTTAAGTCGCTTCAGGGAAGAGTTAATTTAATACCTTAAGATTTCACAATCTAAATATTTTTAAAATGCTATTTTTCTTTGTAAATACGACTGTATAATGAAATATATTAAAATGTTTAATGGTAAATTCAAATTTTATTCAAGAGTTAATATTTACTTAACAATACCTTAATATTTTAATTATTATTTTTTATAATTTTTTCTCGTCTCTTGTAAATAATAAACATATAAAATCTAGGAGAAAAATTTAAACAAAAATATAAAATGCTACCTAAGTTATTTGAATATACTCAATGTCCTCAACAATATAAAGTGACTAATCACATTTTATAAAGATATTGTACTACTAATTATAAAGCTTTAAAATAAACTTTATAATTATAATCGAAATCGGTGCCAGACAATACAAAGCAAAGCACACCGACTTCGAAAATATTTGATTAGGTATGTATAGTAAATGAAAACTACCAATCAGTTATTTTTTACTTTTTAGTGCTTTTGTTTGAAGTCGGTTTTTATTTTTTTGTTAAAAAGTTTTTATTTTTCCCTTTTTAGTGTAGACAGTAGTAGCAAAGTAAGGATTCTAACGCGTTAGGCTTGTCAAATCAAACAAAATAAGCTCAAACTCATAGTATTTACTATTAGCCGTTGCAGAGTTCCACCTATCCACCTTTTGGCCTTGCCATCAGATCAGATCAACAACACCGAACCACTGTACTATCAACGGAAATAGAAATACTTGCAAAGTTTCAAGTCAATATGACAATTAGAAGTAGGTTAAATTCATCATTAGTTGTTTTTCCACCCTTAGGGGTGGTATTTTTTTTTTAAATTTAAATGGGACCAATCTGGAAGTATACCCTTTCAAACAAAACAAAAATTGTCCAAATCGGTTAATAAATGACGGAGTTCTGAGGTAACAAACATAAAAAAAAAACATACAGTCGAATTGAGAACCTCCTCCTTTTTGAAGTCGGTTGATAAAAGGACACAAAGCATCACGAATAAAATACCTGTATTTTGAAGTCGGTTAAAATGGTAATTGTGACACGAAATATATTTCAGAAGAATATTTCTTCCAATTTTTACATTATTATTTATATGTAAATAATAATGTAAATATTAGAAGAAAATTCCTGCTATGTATATTGACGATCAGTTTCGACACTTGACTGAGCATACTTGAATATGTGTGCATACGAAATATTACTCATCGACATGTTTTTAATATTTATTACATTCTAGTACCATGTAATGACAGCGTCTAAGATTCAATTCCTTCAAGAAGTGAATGTTAAAATTGACCATATAATTATCCTTGAGGTCTAGTAGAGACAACTTTCGACTTAAGATTACATCAAATCTAAATTAACGATTGCAATTTTTTTCAATGAATCTATCAAGAAAAAATCGAATTAATGTAAACGTAATATATGAGTGAGCTTTATCGTCTTGGCAGGTCCACCGATATGTCAGGAAACATGTAACAATACAAACTTCCACTCAGCACGTGGGTCTTATTTAAAAACGAGAAAGTAGTAAATAGAAATCTACAACGATTAGTGTGGGTTATGACACAATTTTCTTAAATTTTTTACTATTATAATATACTGTATAGTTCATACAATTGTCTGAACTATACAGTATATTACACAATTTATATAACACTAGCATTGCCCGCGGCTCCGCCCGCGTTCAGATGACCAAAATCCAAATTCTTAGGTTTTACATATTAGTATACTCTACAATACAGGTTTTGTATTTATTCTTAGAAATGAGATATTTTACCGCGGCAAAAAGTATAATAATGTTGACCCGGATAACCAGCTATCATCATACCAAATTTCATCAAAATCTGTCTAGTGATTTTCTCGTGATGCGGTAACAGACAGACAGACAGACAGAAAGACAGACAGACAAAAATTCTAAAAACTATAGATTCGGCCTCTGTCTTCTTCTTCTTCTGCCTGGCATTATTAATCCCGGCTATTGCCAGGGTCTGCCTTCGGATTTCGGCCTCTGCATCGATAATAATGTTTATTTTGTTTATTTCAATAAGATTTTCTAAAAAATATTTAATGTACGGATTCGGTTTAGTTACAATTTTATTATATGTATAGATTAAAGCTTGTCGCGAGATTTACCTGTGCAGATAAACAAGAAACAAAATGTTAAAAAATAATGTTTTTATAAAATAAGTAAATCTCGCGACAAGCTTTAATCTATACATATAATAAAATTATAGGTAACTAAGCCGAATCTGTACATTAAGTGTTTTTTGGAAAATCTCATTGAAATAGACATTATTATCGATACAGAGGCCTTTCATGTTATATAAATTGTGTAATGAGTTTGATTTTATTTAAACTTTATTTTCTTCTTCTTTAATCTCCGACGCAAAAACGACGGGGTGTTACAAGTTTGACGTGTTGTGTGTGGGTCTGTCTGTGGCATCGTAGCTCCCGAACGGATAAACCGATTTTAATTTTGTTTTTTTTTGTCGGGAGTGTTCTTAGCTATATTTGATGAAAATCGATCCAAGATGTTCGGTTTTTTTTTAATTTAATTCATATACTAGTAGAGTATTTAAATAAAATGTTTTTTAATATATATTGAGTCATTCGGTATATGCGTATGTATGCACCATATAAAATCGTGGTGACTACTTGAAATAATATTGTCATGATTAATAGTATATATTTATTGATAATCTTATAATTCAACGTTTTTTGTATGACGTTAACAAAGATATTATCGGGTCGAATTTTTTAAAGATTGTGACGTCACTTTACGTAGCTTATCGCATACTGGTTTATATGTACATATGTACTCGTATGTATATATATATATATATATATATATATATATATATATCACGTAAAATATAAGAAGTTGAATTATTTTGTTTGTGATTGCAAAAATATATTAATTTTATAGAATCTGAAAGTAAATTAGTTGATTGTACGATGTTTTCAATTTTATAATTAAAATTATACCTACCATTTATTTGACTACGCCTTAAATTGTATTACTTAGACAATTTATAGCTAAATGTTTCTACGTAGATAGATGAATAAAAAAGACAAAAGCAATTGTTAGATTATCGCTAAATCAGTAAATCAATGATGAGGTAATATTTTTCATATTTTGATCAAAATCAGTAAAGATTACAATTTAAACATAGCATTCTTATGATGTTCCAGTTGTTTTTTTGATTGTTAGATTTGATTTAAATAAAAGATTGAACCTTATCAAAAAACTAATATGATTATTATTATTTTGGTCCGTAAAGTTTATAATGTTTGACGTCATCAAGTAGGTGCTTTACTGTAATTCTTAGCAGGGTCGGATTAGGACATAGGGCCCCCGGGGTTATTACAAAGAAATTGGAGAATATCGTTATGCATTTTTAGTTTATAAACTTTAAGGGTTCACTAAAATTACATAAAAAATACAAGGATATTAAAAGAAATTTCTATTGACGAAGCCTTCTCATTTGGGGGCCCGGGAGTTGTAGGCTGTAGCCCCGGTGCTCTCCTCGAAATCTGGCTTTGAAATGTTATTCTGTAAGAATTTTTATTTAATACGACAACTGAATCCGCGATTATACTTCATACAATTCTATGAACTATTTTCTATAAAGAATATTAGCAGTCAAACTACGATTTTTTTTACTGTATAGCAGATATTGTACAATTCATTTTTTAAAACCCATAAAGGTTATTGTCAAATAATAAGAACACACCTATGCTTAATTGTCACTATTCCACGGATATGGTTCTACAAAATAATAAAGTGTACCTACCTATAAAGTGAACGATTTCGATACTGAAGTGAAAATCGTAGTGATTTTTTTTTTGTTAAAAATCGATTACTTTAAACGAATTGTATTCATATTCAGTTTTCAGTATATTTTCTTTCATGGGATATGATTTCGTGTTCAACGAATTAAGTTCGGCTTAGATCACTCTGCGATACGCGCGACCTTGTGCTTATTTAACATCTTGTTACTTGTTATGTACTAATATTACATAATTTACAGTGAAAGAATCAATTTTATTTTTTCAATACCCTTGTCAGTAAATATCGTTTTAAAAAATATTGAAGCAAAGAATTCACTTAATCATGCCATTGTACTGATTTTTAAATCGATTAATTGCATAAATTCTGATTAAGCTTAATTAATCGTATTAATAATATACCTATCATGACTATAAGTGCATGAGTCAGTGAGGAGAGATCGAGTGTGTTCGTTTGTTACTTCTTCACTCTATAATCGCTCTATAAAATTAAGTCAAATATGGAATAGAGATAACTTAAGCATGTCCTGGATTGACATTATTGATGCAATTAGAAACCATGCGAGCGAAACTGCGGGAAAAATTATGTATTGAAATAATAACATTTTGAAGGGGTTGATCAAGTTGATATTTAGAAAATACGTTATCTCAAAAAAGTCAACTTTTAGAGCTTTTAAAATGTTTATCTTTTTGTTTCATTATATGTACATCTATTTTAATTAGATTTTTTATCATACGGTTAGTTATAGTAATGAATTTAAAAGTAGCAAAGTGTTTATAATTCTATGCGCTCAATACAGCGCAGCTCATGCTTAGTGCTGATGGACATAATAAAAATAAGCATACAAGGAAACTCCAAATAGTAACTAGTATGAAAAATAATCAATGAGTACATCTAAGTACTTATTCGTTTGTTTCGGTTTCATTAAGCCATTTCTAGTGATTGAAATTTGAAAATCATAAAATTCTCTTGCACTCATCATAGGAATACATTGTCAAAAATTTAGCCCTACAAATTCGCAGGTTAGATGATGATTCAGCTTCTATCTATCAACAAAAGTTAAGCAAATATAAATAATAATATATTCCCACAACAATGTCACCAACAATTTAAAGCGATGAATAAAAGATTCGCCTTCATATATGTATTCAGGAACTTACTGAACTAGTAAACCAGTACGGGCATATTATCCCATAGCATGGAAATAGAGCTATTTGCATATATTAACTTTTATTTTTATTCACTTAACCAGTGCAGTTGAAACTGAAATATGAAAACGGCAACTTTTTATTTAACACAGCTTGGTAATTGCATGCTATGCTATACTCGTATGTAGCCAATTTATATGACACCACTCGTCACGCGTAACTGTAATTTATATTATATAATTATGGTCTAGATTAATTTAATATTATAATTTTATAATTACTAATAAGGGTGAGTGGCTGATGATCTGTAATACTGGTTCTTTCTTATCTAGTACAGACACCAGTCACTCACAAAGGCTTCTATTGCTGTAATAAATTTAATTATGATATATTATATTACTATGTTATTATGTTAATAAATTTAAATTTCTTGATATGAATACTACTTAGGAAATGATGTTACGTAGACTTTTGATCTGATATTCGCTTTAATTCTTGAACAAATATAACTTTAAATTCACCCCTGTATTATATTTTGAATAGTTCTAATTAAACGCAATTCAAAATATAGGAGTATTTTACTAAACTTCATAAAATAAAAGCCCTTAACCTAAATACCTTCGGCGAACGTATCCAACTTCCTCCACAAACAATTTACTATGAAGCTTAATATAAGCTCCACTTATAAAATAATAATAAAGTTACATTTTAGGGGCAACAATGTAAAAGCTAGCCACGAGAACTTACAATATTTCAAATAAATTATTCACGAATGTAATATAATAAATGAGTTAAAATTCATTTATTTTAATATAGAGCCCATTATTAAATACGTATAGTTAAAAAGTATCAATATCGCAGATATTTATGTATTATATACTATTCTTAAAGTAAAATATTAAAATAGAACCATAAACAATGCTGGAAAAATATTTTATCGAAAAAGTCTTAATACAAATAAAAATGAATGTTTTTTATATGTTTGTACTCTATCTCCGCTCCTATACTATACACCCGTGTATGATGAGTCTTTGGTAAGTTAGTACGCCTGCGAAAGTTTCTAACCCAAAAAAAAAGATTTTTCCTTGTATGTTTGTCCTCTATGCCTTCCTAAGCCAATCATCCCTAGGGACGCACCCACGCGAATTGAGGCAAGCCACTAATCCCTATATAAATATAAAAGAAATATAAAACGAAGACCCAATTTCCACAAGAAAATAATGATTTATTTGTTTACGAATACTAATAATAAAAAAAATCTGATAGGGCTTTTACCCTATTTTTAAATTACATTTCAGCCCGTATATGGAAAAAGACTTTTTATTACTTCTCCATATTATCCTATTCTCCACAAATCACAATACATCCAATTATATATTTATCGGTCACTTATAGTGTACTCAATACGTTGGCTTGGGCGAATGGAATTTAACATATACATGTGTTTAGCATAAGCATTAAGCAGTAATAAAAGATTCTATAAATTGAATATTCATTAATAATTTTTTTGCGACATATTTCTATATATGTGTGCAATATATTTTGGAATTTGTTTGTGCATTCAAAAGAAATTGAACATTGAATTAAAAAAAGTGTTCATTTTTTAACGTCGACAGATAAATTATAATATGAACTTTTATGGTGTCCTTTTTTAGTTTTTTATGCTCCTTGAACAAACAGACAACAAAATAATCAAATAGTCATTTGTATATGTTATCGGCGGCTTGACCAACATTTTTTCTTATTACTAGATAGGATGAGGTCTAGGTTGGAGCGCGCTTGCCTAGAAGATGCTTATACCTACATGTCTATAAATTAATTAAAGTTAGTATAGTGTATTAAGGTAGGTCCTTATCTGGTTCAAAGGTGGTCTTAAATTTTGGTGGTCTAAAATTACCTTGTCAAAGTAAGTTTACTTTGATAAGGTGCACAATATCGGCGCATAATATCATATCCCTGTTTTCGAGAAGATAAAAAAAAACACAAATTTAAGCATTTAAATTTTAAACTAATCTAATAAGTCATCCTTTACCTACTTATAATGAAATAATTACTTGAAACTTTGCAAATATTTGTATTTTCGATGACAGTACCTACAATAATTTATTCGAGATTATCTGACGATGGGACCACATGGCACGACACAAGGCAAAGAAAAATAAACACTCCATTTAGATTAATAAAAGTTATTAAAGTTAATTATAGTAAAAAATCAATCGGTGATCCTAATATACAAGATTATACAACTCTGCGTCAGCTGGCAAAAACTCCAAACTGACTGAGTATATAATGTTAGTGAAAAAAATATATTATTTCTTAATTTTTAGTGTCTTGAAGTCGCTTTTGTGACCAATTACAAAAAAATAAGTATTAAATTTGGCTGTAATTTTTTACGCAATATCTACGACAACAGTGAACCGACTTTAATAATTATTTTTTTAAGAATCCTATTTAATTATCAATAAACAATATTATTTTGAACTGAGTTTGAAGTTAGTGTACCTTTCTGTAGTTAAAAGTAGTAAGAAAAATATCTCATTAATGACTCACTAAATTGTAGTATTTATTCGATACGCGGCATATAAAATGTGACACAAAAGAAAATAACAACAAAGTACAAACAGCTCTTGGTTCCGACGCTAACAAGATTCCCTTATCTTAACGCCGCGCCACGCTGCCGCGAACGACGTCAACTGCTCCACTTACATCGCGTCGATTTGTTACTTGAACTTGCGAAAAATATTCTTTTACCATATATTATTATACGGTGATTTATAGTTTACTAGCATTGCCCGCGGCTCCACCCGCGTTCAGATGACCAAAAACCAAATTCTTAGGTTTTACATGTTAGTATACTTTTACAATGCAGTTTTTGTATTTTTTCTCAGAAATGAGATATTTTCCCGTGGTAAAAAGTATCCTATATATTGACCCGGATAACCAGCCATCATCATACCAAATTTCATCAAAATCTGTCCAGTGGCTTTCTCGTGGTGCGGTAACAGAATGACAGACAGACAGACAAAAATTCTTAAGATTATAGATTCGGACTCTATATCGATAATTATGTCTATTTCGATTAGAATTTCCAAAAAAATATTTAATGTACAGATTCGTTTTAGTTATAATTTTATTATATATATATATATAGGTATAGATGTTATCATAAGTTTATAACTACAAGAAAATTTTAAGTAGCTGTAATTACGTTTTGTCAGTTCTTTTGATTTTTTTTGTCTGGTGGCAAGAATGTATAGTTACAGATAGGAAGGTCCTGCGTTTTGTCTCGGGTAGTGCCAAGTATATTGGGTTTTAGAAAATCACATAAGTCGTCAATCCTGCGCCGGACTTTGGAAGTGACGAAATCTCAGCAAAATGACGAATACTATTTCATCAAAAATATTTTATGATTATTATTGCTTATGCTAAATTCTTGAACGGCTCAATATCTTGCTTTTGCGATCAAATCAAAAAAATATACCTACTATACTGGAACTACTACTTTTTTAAAATAATAAAATATCTTTGTTTTGTTATTGCTGCCCACTATATTATCTACAGTTAAATTATTTACTTTAACTTTTATTTCCATTTTAACATCTATGAAGAAATAACGTCTTGATAAATTTAATAAAATACTTTACAGTATTTATTATAATAAAAACGAAATCCAATATTATGTAAACCTAAAGTAAAATCTATACATATCTATAGATCTTAATATTTATAATTTTTCTGTACCTACGTGTGTTTGTCACCTTACTCCTCCTAAAGGGCAGGACCGAGTTGAATGAAATTTTGTGTGTACATTTCAATGGGCGGGCTCCTGGATAATTTAAAAACACAATTTGACCCGGTAGGTGACGCTAATGTCGGTGCGTCAAAGAGGTTTTTTTTAGTAGTTTGAACGCAGACGAATCCACGGGTACTGTTAGTAATTAGTATTTATAATAAAATTTTAACTGAGTCGAATCTGTACATTGAATATTTTTTGGAAAATCTTATTGAAATAGTCATTATTATCATAGTTTTTAGAATTTTTGTCTGTCTGTCTGTGACCGCATCACGAAAACCACTGGAAGGGTTTTGATGAATTTTGCTATGATGCTAGCTGGTTATCTGGGTCAACATATAAGATACTTTTTAGTGCCGGAAAATATATCATCTCTGAGAAATATAATAGGGAAGAACTGAGCCTTGAGTCGCAAATTAATAATAAATATCAATAGACACAACTAAATGTTTTGGGTACTATATTACAAAAGTTTCTTCTGCCTAACATAATAATGCTGGCCAGTGGGTAGGTTACGTGTCCTCCCTTAAATGTCTCCACGTGGGCCTTTAATTAAGAGCTCGCTGCAAATTGCTCCAAATTGGTTCTATATGTTTGCTTTCTATATTGCTCTTAGATATTTTGTATAAAACATAGGGTTTTTTTTGTAAATTACCCTAATAATTTAATTTTTCTTTTATATTTAGAAAATATCATATTATAATATTGTTTGGTGTAAGTAGGCCTAAGAATTTACGTGATAAGTGTCATTAAAATAATTATATTTAAGTACTAAAGACTATCTGTTTTCATAATTTTTAATGGGTAGGAATTATATTATTACTAGCAGAACCCGCGGCTTCACTCGCGCTAAACTACAAAAAAATTCCCAAAAAGACAGGTTTCATACAAACTTTCATCCCCTATTTTAGCCCCCTATGAGATGAATTTCGAAAAATGCTAAAATACGTATTTATTTAATTGTATTGAAGAGCATTAATACCAAGTTTCAAGTAATTCTGATCGTAAATATTTTTTTGGGTTATATTATAACGTGTTTTCCCGTGGGAATGAGATAATCTCCTGCGGTAAAAAGTAGCCTATGTCACTCTCCCGCCATTGAATTATGTCCACACAAAAAATCACGCCAATCAGTCTCTTCGTTTCGACGTGAAAGACGGACAAACAAACAAAGAAACAAACAAACAAACACACTTACGCATTTATAATATTAGTATGGATATTGACTGGGATCTTCGGAATAGATTTTCTTACTAATTTAGAAAAAAAACAGTGCCTACTAATTTTCTATTAATTAACAAAAAAAATATTATAAAACCAGTTGCGTTTTTTGTTATAGTAATCTCACGTATTTTAAGTTTTGTCAGAAATATTACCGTAAAATTTCATGGACGAAACGTGTGTTGTGCAGCAGCACTTCAAGCCAAAAGCATGTCATCAACTACTATTATACATTCTCATTGAAATAATTGATGTCATTATATAAGAAATATTATATAATATATATGTATCTAAGCAAAGAAGGTAATTTGAAAGTCTTTAGAATTATAAAATTTATATGTGAGTTTAAATGATCATAAAATAGAAACTTATATTTCAAAACTCTCAAATTAGTGTACAAAATCACCAATTAATCAATTTCAAACAGGTCTAAGCAATGATATGATAAAAAAACATAATTGGGTCCAAGCGCAAAAGATGACTAGCGATATTAGTTACAGTTGCGACTTGCGAAACACCTTTATGCGTTTAGCTCCAGATTGTTAACATACAAGAAGTGTTAGCAAAATATGTAACAGATTCCAACTTCGATAACTATGTTGCTAAGTTTTGACATAGATATAATAAAATCTAGATCAATATTAGCATTACAGAATTTTAAAAAATCTAATAAATAAAATTAGTATATTAGTATAACATGTATAATAAAATATATTTTATATCGTATATAAGTTTTAATTATAAGTCAAGCAAATGCAAGGTCTTGATTTGTAATTATTAATTAGTATTATTCACAACGAAAAAAATTATCTCATTAAATAATATCTACCTATTTCAATTTAAACGCTAAAACTAAATGTGGTAGAACTGGTTCTTATCCATGAGTACACTTTGCCTGACTTGATTCGTACCAATACAATTAAATGTTATTGCTGTGTGTATGTTTCGCAACCGTTGCAACACGTGAATAAGTTGTGTCGTGCATAAAAATGACTTAAAAGGGTCTCACATTTTGTAGCTTAACATGCGCATCAAATGCTATCAAGTACAAAGTATCGTCTCTTCCAGTTAATATATTATGCTTACATAGCACTACGCTCGTCCTACATTCACCCCCCTTCTTCGATCAACTGTCTGACTTGACGGCCATTACCTAACCGGCTGCCTTACAAACTCCCCGCAACAGCGTCAAAAATCATTATCAGTGAAAGTTAAATTACGTCCTAATACGTGGTAGTAAGGTTAAAAATTACGTGAACGGGATATACTAAGCCGTACAAATAAATTGGTACCTCTTCGCTGTTTACGGTCGCCTGTCGACTATCATCATTTAATTAATTCGATATTTGAACGTACTTCGTGTTTGTCATTTTAATATTAGTTTGTGGATTATATTTGTTTTTTGCCGCTGTGTTTTAAAACGTGAATATTTAGCGCGTATTTTTAATCTGTGTGAATCTTAATTATATATAAACGTCAAATTTGGGCGCGTAAATTAAGTCAAATAAAGGCGAATTAAAATAATTGTGTTGTGTTAAAATGTGAACTAAGAATGAGTTTTTCAAAATGTTTTGTTTGACGTGAAAATAAAACGGAAGCAGTGATTTTAAATATGAATGACAAAAATGTTGGCTGGCGAAGAAGCTAGTATCGAGATAGTGCAGCGGTGGCTACAACAGAGACGCGGGAGTGATGAAATTGAGACAGGTACCTACGATGAAAAATTTAGACAAATATTACGTAAAGAATATTTAAAATAATAATAATTACATATGTTCTTACTTCTTACGAATGAAATATTCTTAAATATCTACAACTGAAATAAAAAATAGTATTAGGTTTTGTTGAATGTAGTAAAATCTAACTAAGAATAGATATATAGTAAAAACTAACGGAATGGATCAAACATGATTTATTTTCATTTAGCAGCGTTACTTTCACGAGATTCTTAGCTTACTCCCAGTATGAGAAATATTTATATTGCCTTTATTTCTTTTTGGAAAAAATGTTGATCATTTTTAAAAAGTCCAAACAAAAGGAAATGAATTTGATCCTGTTAAGTTTATGTCCAGCCAGCATTCTTATTTATAAGTCCTTAAAGTACGTGAGGTTTTGATACCACCATAAAAATAGTTTGTTGCGGAGAGCGCTCGGAATGTTTTAATTAACTTTTTACAATCTTTTAACTTCAGGCTATCTTTTCGTTTTAGTTAAAACATATTTTAAGAACTAAGATGCTTTTTTAGTCACAAACAGTTAATACGTTATGTACCCATATTGTTCTACACCTATACATATCTAATTATTATAAATGCACACACGATGTTACATACTCGTATATTATTTTTAAACAAAATAAAGCAGAAAGTTATTAAAAATTCTACTTGAATATATCTCAATATTAAGATTTGCGCAGTGTTTAGCGTAATTGGATTTCACGATGTTCTATTTACCTAAACTAATTTATCGCAAAGAAGAAAATTTACATTTATAATAATTATTTAACTGTAAAAACGTGTTTATTATTTGCTTTTGTTTTAATAGCAATGAAATAAACGAAACAAGTAATGACTATTTAATCTTTTAAATATTTAATAAGTATTTATTTGAATAACTGCTGAAGTGGATTATTATTTCTTGGAAATAACTTAGGCGATTGGAGTATTCCACAGCAATGTTATATACATTTTATGTGTAGGCGGTGAATAGTAAAGATAATGGTTTAGGTTTTCGCTTTTCATAGCGTCAGCGGTTATCCACTAATTACGTGTCATGCTCTAAAGTTTTTATAATATCTTTTTTAATATTCTTTACACAGCGAAAAGATTTAATGAAATAAATGTAGCAAAGTACCTGATTCAAATTCAAAATATTTTATTCAGCATTAAATTATTACAATTTTTTACTGAACGTCATGAGTGTACCTACTACCAGTTCGGAAAGATTATGATGATAATCAATCAATTCTAATGCTGATTTATATTACTTATGTCATATTTTAAATGTATCAAGCCTATATGGTACCCAAGCATATATGGTATAGTTTTAACGGTTTGTATGGAATAATAGACTCTATATTAGTATATATAGGTATGAGTTTTATATACTGCATACTTGAAAAATTATTACTTCCCCATACGAACTTTCATCCCGCTTTTCACCCCCTTAAGAGATGATTTCCGGGATAAAAACTATTCTACGTCCTTCTCAGGATCTCAAACTATCTTCGTACCAAATTTCGTCTAAATCGGTTCAGAATTTTTCGTTTATCGATTACAAACAAACATACATTTTTTTTTCTTTGTAATATTAGTGTACGTAGATAAATATAGGTACTCGAAAAATAAGTAAAAAAAAGTTAGATTTTATAATTATTTATAAAAAAATTTACATAAATCATAATAATAGAGACTAGACTACGAGTACATTTAAATATTACAATATTAACATTAATTATTTTAAATGATATATTTATCATTTAGCAAAAGACGTATGGTGTAAAAAGATGTTAGTTTTATAAAATAAAAATGATAGTAAGCATGTGTAAATTACATTCATTAGTGTTTTGCAAGTGCTGAGCTCTCAATACGATACTTAAGCACTGGGTGGCCTCGCGACTTATACATATATCTAATATTACTACATACAAGACTTAAAACAAGTATCGGCACAAATACAAGCAGCAAAACGAATTTCAATGTGATTCCTTTAACTAATTTAGTAATAAAATCAAAGCTTTAAGCTCTAACACCTAAAAATACCTTTCATTTTTGATTACTGCTCAATAATATTACTTGCGTAATCCTTTTTGCATAAACAAGATCTTGATTTATATTTTAGTATCGAGAAGTAATAATATTATGAAAAAAGTCATATATTAAAATTGAATTTAGTGATACTTAATTTTGTGTAGGTGAAGAAATACGTTCGACCTAAAAGTAAAGTCGAACAACGCATTATTAGCTCAATCATTCATATCAGTCGTGTTAAACAACTATTTACATGTAACAGTAAAATATTTTAAGTTTAAATGATGAGAATAAATACTAAAGTATACTAAGTGAATGTATTTTATGTTATGCTACACTGTGTAATATATTTATATTATATTATTTCACAATAAAAATGTTCGTTGGTATATATATAAGCACTTTACTTGAGAAAGACTGGAAGGATTTGGCTATTTTAAATGTTCGTAGTAGCCTGAATAAAGTTTTTAGCGAAAACATTTATGGAAAAATGGCCAGAAAAGTTGGAAATCCAGGAGAAACTGAAAGTGTTTTTTTTTATACAATTTTATATGATCTCAAAGGTCATAAATCGTACTAATATTATAAAAGTTATGAGAGGATGTATGTATGTATGTTAGAGCAATCGCGTAAAATCTATTGAACAGATTTTGATGAAACTTTACATTATATAGCTATTCATCAGATTATTACAAAGGCTATAATTGATAAAAACCACGAGGAAAAATGGTAGCTTGTATATAATTTTATTAAAATTAAGACATCGTGAATGTCTGTCTGACGTTTCTAATAAATTTTAAAATATAGTTCGTAATATTTTATAATTTATTTATTATATATTTTGTTTTCACAGGCAGTTCCAGCGGGTCACCAGGCGCACGCGCTGGCAGGCGCTCCTCGCTTGCTCTCACGCCAGAAGACGAGCCATTAGTTGACGTCGCCGTAAGTACAAGTGTACCAACTTAAATATAATTCTTCTACTATTCATAGTATTTTTTGATATACTTAGTTATATCATTATTTATTCTAAACTTAACCAGAAATAAGTATATGTAGGTATATAATATACTAGTATTGTCCGCGGCTCCGCCCGCGTTCAGATGACCAAAAACCAAATTCTTAAGTTTTACATATTAGTATACTCTTACAATGCAGTTTTTGTATTTTTTCTCAGAAATAAAATATTTTCCCGCGGTAAAAAAGTATCCTATATATTGACCCGGATAACCAGCTATCACCATACCAAATTTCATCAAAATCCCTCCAGTGATGCGGTAACAGACAGACAGACAAAAAATAATAATAATAAAAACTATAGATTCGGCCTCTGTATCGATAATAATGTTTATTTATCGATAACTAGCATTGCCCGCGGCTCCGCCCGCGTTCAGATGACCAAAAACTAAATTCTTAGGTGTTACATATTAGTATACTCTTACATTGCAGTTTTTGTATTTTTCCTCAGAAATAAGATATTTTCCCGCGGTAAAAAGTATCCTAGGATCGCGCGCTACATCGCCCGGTTTATATAGCTTGAGCAGGCGGTCGAGCGATGCGGGGCAGAGGGGATGGACTCGCCGTAGGCATCTCAATGCTCGCCAAGCATTAAAAATGTTTCGCTACTAATTACTTCTAACAACGATATCTCAAAAACTATTCATCTGATTGATTTAGTGTAAAGAGCAATTTTCTGCAATTCGCGATTTCTGCAATGCGAGTTTATCGCGTACAGACAGACAGGAGGACAGAAAGACGCGGCCGGGGGACTTATTTTTATAATAAGTATAGATAATGTTTATTTCAATAAGGTTTTCCAAAAAATATCTAATGTACAGATTCGACTTAGTTACAGTTTTATTATATGTATAGATTGATAAGCCCTCATCGAACTTATAGCGCAAAAATAAATGGACTAAAACGAATCCATATTAAGATGAAAATAATATGTTTTTTCAAAAACCGAGTACCTACCGCTGATTTATTTTACTCGTTATTTCATACAAGTTTAAATATAATGAGAAATGTTACTTATTAAAAATGCATATAATAGGTACCTACATATATTCTAAATACATCAAATTATCTCATAACATAAATACACTTACGTGTATGGTTTATATTGTTTATTATACGTGTTATGTTTAATTATATTACGATTATCTAAGTATATACTTAGAGTTAGATATAAATTATTATCATTTATTAATATTATAATTTTATAACATCTACCTACTAAAGTTATACCCATGTGTGAGATGAGATACGATGAAAGAGAATGTAACTAGCATTCACATACACACACTCTCCTACAAACATACCACATACATTTCATACATACTATGTCTTTATACATGCTAGAAATAACGTAATTTGGAACTCTTTGTATTGCTAGAAATAGACGTTATTGGTTAGAGCTCAGTTTTAATTAGTATACATTTATTTGTAAATAATCTTGCAGTGGAACAACATATTATGTATAATAAGACATAGTCCTCTTCCAATAAAGATAATATTAATTATTATTATTATTTGTATATTTATGTAAAACTAGCGACTCACCCTCGCTTCGCTCGGGTTCGTCCCTAGGTTGATTCCCCATACAAACTTTTATCCTCATTTTGACCCCATATATGGATGATGATGATGTCCTTCCCAGGGTCTCAAATTATCTTCTTACCAAATTTTATCTAAATAGGTTCAGTATATCCATAGATTACTCCCTACAACGTCACAAACTCACAAACTTTACCTCTTTATAATATTAGTATAGACAATACCGCTTGTAATATATAGGTACTTATAATTCTTGGCCTCTCAATATTTGTAAGTAACTAATGACTTAGTGATAGAGTGATGTATGTACTTAATGGATATCCTGACAAAGTCACTAAAGCTAAATACTCTTACGTAGGTGAAGAGATAGTACTCGTATCTGCTTTATAATGCAGACTACTTAACTCCGTGACAAACAAGGTGCAAAATAATTCAATCAACTTGACATTTATTACAATAATCAGCACTACACTGATTGATAAAACCTTAAAATTACGATTACTTATCATCACTATCGCTGTAATCAGACTATTTACGGAATTGTTTTAGTTTATTGAGAATGCTTGACCAATAGTGGTGTATCTATAAAACCGTAATAGCACACTGAAATTTCGTTGTGTGACTAAAATCTTTATTACCTGACCGTTACAGAAGGAGGGTAATTCTGTTTTAAGTGAATTCTCAAAGAAAGGAATGTGAAGTGCAGGAATAAGTGATTAAATAAAAAAGTTTATTCAATATGTATTATTATTATATATAAATAAGGTTTTACCAGTTTTACGTACCACTGTTTGCTCTGTTGCTCTCATCTACGAAAACTAATGTTGTTATACTATCAAATAATCGGAATTAGGCTCCGTAATTATTTTAATTGGCTTAATTTATCATACTTAATGACGCCATTTAAAAACCAGAAAGATACTGAAATATGAATTTCCCATTCATTAGGATTTAATTAGATTAGGCAATTGTGAAATATGGATTTGAATATAGCAAAGGTGACAATAGAAGTCGAAAAAGAAGAGGAAAAGGTAAAAAAATATGGTTGTTGGGCCAGATTCAAAAGACTGTTCGAGGATAGAGGCTTTGATTTAGAATTTGAATACAACAGTGCCCCAATAAATGTTATAAGAGAAAATCGCGACGAAACAGAAGGATATAGGAAGCTAGAGGAAAAAAACTCAATAGGCAAAAAGCCAGAAGAAATTGTAAATATTGATGGGGAATTATCTGGAGTTATCAATTTTTATGAGCAATTTTCAACTTTAAGCGATGATCTTACGGGTACGATCATTGACACAAAAAGACGATCAACAATCCGGCACAGAGTGTCTATGCGTCCGAGTATGCTGCTAACGAATATAGTGGAAGAAACCGGTGACATAGAAGATTTGCAAGAGGTAAGCGCTTCATTGCTTTAACCAATATAATCAAATTACAAAGAAGTTTTATTATTATGAACGTATTTTTGATCATATTCATAATAAAATTTTCTATATTATTATAAAGTATAATTTAGTGTAATATCTTCACATATCATATGAGCACGAATGCCAATATTCTACGTGAACAAAACTCCATCAGTAATTTTGCCTTCACTGTAGCACTTTAGATAACCGGCTGTAACGAACAATACGACCTGAACAATGCCTTTATCGAAGCGTTTTTGAATACACGAACGGTCCTCTATTTATGATCTCGTGTACGTGAATGACTTTAAAATATCTTCCACTAAGAATTTTAATATACTGCGAATTCTTATAAAGATATAATATGGTTATTACATTATATAAGTTAAATAAATGTAGTGGTTCCTTGCACTGAGTGTACATGATGACAGAATATCCGGGAAAGAGTAAAAGAAAAGAATATCAGGCATGCTACCAGTACCTACCTATATTTTCAAATAATCATTTTAAATTCGGTGAAATAGTGATGGCGATAAATATGAGTTTATAAATATAGATATATCGTAATTCTTTAAAAGGTAAACCTTTCTACGTGAAATATAAAATTTCGAAGAAACACTTTTGATAATGATTAATATCAATGAAATATCGCATATATGTTTTACCTTAAATTAAATTTTTGATGTGGTTATGTGACGTACTGAATCTATCACTGATTTTTATTCAGGACCGAATGAGCCATTACCTTAAACATCGAATGTTACAATCAAGATGAAACATGTATTTTAAAAAAAAGATAAAAAAATTAAAACGTCAAGTATAAAGCATATAGGTAGTTAAATTACTTTTTTTAATTATCACGGAGAACTACTCAAAGTATTCCAAACGACACAGAATTTGCAACACATTCGCAGTGCGCTACATGACGACAGGTTTAAAATTGTTTAGCAAGTGTTAAATACTCTACCCATATAAAATGCCTCTTCAAAGGTGAAAAACTAAATAATCACTTTAGTAAAGTCACTACACATTCTTCTAGTCATAAATTCTTGCCACAAGATTACAGCTCGTAGGTTTTGTACAAATTAATTAATCTCAAATTATCCGCCATAACTTGTGCTACCGATTGGACGTTCATGGTGTGTCAGAAACTATCACATGAGCGATGCATGGCATATGTTAAAATAAATAATATTTTATTTAAAACTAGCGACTAGCGCTTCTCTCGGATTCGTCCCTAGTTACGTTTTAACGGTTAGTATGGTATAGATAGGCTATAAAGTATATAATATTAAATTTAAATATACATATAGGTATGATGAGTTTAATGCTGTATTACAGTGTGATTTCTATTAAATCTAAAAATGCATTCAAGTAGTTTATATTTAAGGTGGCGTTCATAATTATAAAGTAGAAATAAGGAAAAAGACAAATGTGGATTTTTACGTCTTTCCGTGTTTTTCCAATTGTTCTCTTTATAAGAATCTTCCTTGGATTTCAACGAATATTTGAAAAAAAAAATGGACCAATTAAAACCGTTCTCGAGTTTGACGCTTAGCAACACATTTAGCTATTCGTTTTTATTTATAAGATAAAAATATATATGTAACTAGCGGCTCACCCTCGCTTCGCTCGGGTTCGTCGCTAGGTACGTTTTAAATATATATAAATAATTATTACCCAGCGTTAGCCATATGAATTTTAATATGGTTGTTAAGTATTCTTAAATAAGTATTCTTAAAATTTATAACTTACCGCGCAATTTTATAAATTTTTCGTTCATAAGAACCTTCTCCTGACAATGACAAACACAACAAAAAAAAATTGTTAAACCGGTCCAGCCGTTTACGTGTGATGGCGTGACCAAGGGAAATAGGGATTTATATATATATATATATATATATATATATATATATATATATATATAGGTAGATAGATAGATTAAATATAATATTTTGTATGTAAGTAAGTAAATGCTATTTAATAAAACCACGCTTTGTCTATTACATTAGTAGTATAATACCAAAAGTGCCTTTAATGTTAAAGATAAGAATCTATTTCAATTTAAGATTTATGCAAGATTGCTAAACTAAAAGCTTAGTAGAAAGCTTTAAGAATTTCACAAGGGATAAGATAAACCCTTCCATCTTTCATAATTTAAAGTCCCTAATTTATTAGATGTTATTACCTTCATTTCCACTTTGCATTTGATGAGGCGCGTTTTCAGATTTAAAAAAAATGAAACAGGTAACGTAAACTCTTTAAACTCTTATGTTTTGTGATCTCATCATTTTAACGAGTACTTGACATAATTTATTGAGTTTGTAAAAAATTGAAGGAGGATTATGAGTGTTTCTTAAGCACGAAAAATGTACTAAGCTTTCATTAGAATCACGAAAACTAAGAGCGAATTTTGTATTTCATTGCTTTGTATTATATTGTAGAACAGTTACTAATAGTCTGTCTGTTTGAGTTCTATACTCTCACAATACAAAGCGTAGTTTGCTTGTTGCTTGTTGGTTTATTTGATATTGATACGACTTAATACATAATCGATACACATTCAACAGCAGCAACTTGAATAGGCTGTGACAGAAATCCTTCAAATACATGACACATGGAAATATTCATAATACGGTAGGTACCGTAGATATCTCAACCCTTGATGCAATTTTACCTCTTAAAGCTTATACCTTTGTTTTTCGCCTCCTGATTGTTTTTTACCTTAAAATTACAAAAAATAAATGACTTGACTAATAAGTAAAGAAATGTAGAAAGGAGAATATTAAGTTTCGAGACAATCTCAAGACTTAAGACTCCAATATCACTGTTTGAACTACGAGTATGTAATGAAATCTCTATGACATCATTAATTAATTACGGAAATTCCATATTATATTGAATGTTTTCAGCGAAATTAAAATGTATCATTCGTTCTAAGGGCATTTAATATAGGTACCTAATTAGTACGATCATTTATTTATTTATTTTACATCCAATTATAACGGCAGCGCCACTTACACTAACTAGATTATACATTATAAATTATTACAAACATAATATACAGTAAACAAAACAAAAGTAAATACTACTTGGGTTCTGAGAGTATGCTGAGAATATCGAAAAACCCCGTTTAATAACAGGGTTATTCAATATTCTCAGCATAGGTACCTCAGCAACTCAAAAACTAAAGTTGACCACTTGTCAATGAATGGGACCCAATGAGTCTTGTTGTCCAAGAGCGTGTTGAACGATGCCAATGAACGCGGTATAGGTGCCATGGTTCTTATTTTTATTATTTTTAAAACTTATTTTTTCGAGGGCGGAGATTATTAATAATTCAAAATCAAATTAAATCAACTGTTAGCCATGAACCTATTAGTAAATTCCGAAGCTAACCCAAATTGAAATAACATTTTAAAGTCGATAGAGATCTTATCAGATACCACGCATTGTAATATCGAGTATGTACAAGCACTCGACATATTATGCGGTCACGATATGCGATAAAGAGGCTTATATTCTACAATGGAGAGATTAAAATTGTATACAACAATCCAATAATAACAGCAGCTCATAACAATAGGGGTAATATTATTTGATATTTTAGTCTATACGAATGCAAAAAGAGGCAAATTCTATCTTTTAATCTCATTCAAGTCAAGCTTCTTCACGATAACTATAGTTTTCTAAATAAACGTACACAGACTTTACCATAAAAATGGTTTAATTGAAATAATCTAAACAAAACCAAAGACAAAATGTATATATAACGGCTGAACGGAGCTGATCTTTGGCACAGAGATAGATTATAGTCTGCAATAATACATAGGCTACTTTTTATCCCGGAAAAATATACGGTTCCCGAGGGATAGATTTGTTTTTGTGATTCTATGTATTGGCCATATCTGTAATTTAAAAATGAATCGCTGAATGTGTTGCTAAGCTCAAATCTCGAGAGCAGCTGAACCGATTTTGCTAATTCTTTTTTTAGAATATTCCTTGAAGTACGAGGATGGTTCTTACGGAGAAAAATTTAAAAAATTGCCTGAAAAAGTCTAAAAACAACACTTTTCTATGCACCCATACAAAAGATTCATAATAATACTTAAAAGTCAATGTGAACTTTAATACCATACCATAAAGTTTAAGTGTTAGTGGAGAGGTTCCGGGAAGGCAAAACAATTGAGTGTCGTTAGTATCGTATAAATATTAATGTCAATATTTGTCATGATGATGACGATGATATTTGTTAGGAGAAAAAAAAATTGAAAACTTGAAGTTTTATGATTTTAAAATGTTAGCAGGTATGTAAGGAATAGAAATTCGTAAAATGCCCCACATGCCCAGCTACCCCCGAGAAATGGGGGGACGCAAAGCGTAGAAAAAAAACTTTTTTTTTTCAATTTCCGACTTACTGTGACTTTCTAGCGAAAATTGTTTTCTGCAAAAGTTGTAGGTTTTTGTTATTTACACAATGTCGCCGTAAACATTCCAACTTTGCAATTTGAAGAGTCGTGAATATAAAAATTGGAATTCGCGTCAGTATACCACTTTTTTGTATTTTTCAGAATCTATTCATGATAATATTTTTTTGAATTTATCCACATTTTAGTAATTTTTGATCCATTTTTTATTTAAATTTATTGTTTTTTTTTCTGAAAAAATTAATTTTAAGGAAATTACAGAAAGAAATTAAATTCATTCATAGTCTAATCTTGTTTATTCATTAGTTAAAAATATGATTTAAAAAAATTCAGTTCATGTTTACAAAATTTAGTCATAGTTTTGTTAAAAAAATCATAAAAAAATGAAAACTATAAAAGTGTGACTTCATTTTAAAAAAAACAACAACAATACAACTTATTTAAAGTAAGTATATTTTACGAATGTTTCAGATTTAATAATTTCTTTTTAGTTCATAAATTACAATGATATATAGCACAAAACACAAATTCATTCACTTTGTTAAACAAAAAGAATTGTAATATAAACTACTCCACCTATAAGGTAGGAAACAAGTGCAAAAGTGGCTATCTCACGATAAAAACCCTACATGTGCTAGTTTTAAACTGGCTTGCAATAAAAAGCTGCAACTACTGTATATCGCTGCTGATTAATATCTACTCATGATATTACTTTACGCATAAATCTGTAGTAGCCATTTTAAATTAGCCTTATATTTTTAGCAAATTGTAAATTAAATAAGAAACAAACATATGTTATTGTGATATTTGTAAATAGATTGCAATAAATTATAATCGGCATATACACAGGTACATATACACATAGGTATAAAGTTTTAAATGTATGTGTGTATTCAGCCCTTTTTTAACGTCCCACTGCTGGGCACGGGCCTCCCTTCAATACGAGGGGGATCAGGTCATAGTCCACCACGCTGGCCAAGTGCGGGTTGGCGGACTTCACATGTCTTTCGAAAATGTACTAAGTTTTCTCAGTCATGCAGGTTTCCTCACTTTATTTTCCTTCACCGTAAGACAAAAGTAAAGTTTTACATATATACATATACCTATAATTAGTTACATATTACCATTATAACCATTGATAATGTAACAATTCAGGAATAAATGGGTTAGATATGACCCCACAAAAATTTTGTCACATAGGTATAAGGTCATTTTTAGGGTTCGTAACCAAACCCAAAAATGAATCCTTATTGTTTGTGATTGGATGGGTCTTTATAATTGAGATTAATGTTTCTAGGTGACTTTTTTGTTTTCGCCAATAGTTGCCAATATGTTTATGCTTCTAAAGTCGTAACCATATTAGCAAACTCCGGTTTCCGCTTTAACCGACGACGAGTTAGCAAAATAGTTTGGGTTGGGTGGCGATAGCTAACATTTTTAATGAACTTGACCAAATATAATAACACTTAATCACACTTACGTTACAAGTGACCAAAAATAACACACAGGAACAAGTTTCGGTAGGCAGTATCAGTCATACAATGTATTCAAAGTTATATATATGTAGTGTATGAACTATCTGGTATCCATAACACAAGCCTCGTAGCTTATCATGGAACTAGATGGTCCTGAGTGTTAATGTCCCAACATATTTATTTATTTATGTATGTACATTGTACACCATAAAATCACGATGCTCGTCGACATTTAAAATTATATCGTTTACCTGTTATATATTTTAAACAGCTTGTTTGTACTATCTCGTTGCATAAATTGGCCGTAGAATGTTCATTTATATGCAACTAGTTTGCAATCTACAAGCATAGTACCCCCTACAGGTTTATTAAATAATACATGAACAGGTCTAACGTACCTAAAACAATTATGAATAAACACTAGGAATATAATGTATATATACATATTTGCAAATATATTAACATATTTATGAGTTATTTCTCTAAGACTTTTTCATCTTAAATAAAAAAAAATATAATTAAAACGTACTTTATTTACTAGGCGAATCATATATTTTTAGCTTGATTTCTATATTAAACTAGCAGCTTACCCTCGCTTCGCTCGGGTTCTTCGCTAGGTACTTACGTTTTAAATAGATATAAATAGTTATTAGCCAGCGTTAGCCATATATTTTTTTTGTTAATAATATTGACAAATATTGAAATTAATATACGTTACTAACGTCACTCAATTGTTTTGCCTTCCGGGAACCTCTCCAGTAACACTTAAACTTTATGGTATAGTATTAAAGTTCAAATTGACTTTTAAGTATTATTACGAATCTTTTGTATGGGAGTATAGAAAAGTGTTGTTTTTAGACTTTTTCAGGCAATTTTTAAAATTTTTCTCTCCGTAAGAACCATCCTCGTACTTTAAGGAATATTGTAAAAACAGAATTAGCGAAATTGGTTTAGCTGCTCTCGAGATTTGCGACCAACACATTCAGCTATTCATTTTTATATTATAGATGTTTATTACACAGAGGAGCCACTACATTTAAAACATAAATTCATTTAATTATATCATAAAACGTCTAGATTTCGCAACAAATAAAGAAGAATATATTTATTATTTTTCGGTGCTAGTGTTAATTATATTATATAAGATAATGAATAAAAAGCGCTACTATTATATTGTATTCTTATTATTCTTGAACGCGACGATGTTCAATTGAAATCTTTCAAGAATTTTATTAAATTTGCCTTTTAAACCTTCGCAGCTGTAACTCAGTCTTCTTTCACAACAATGTAGCCGTAATTAGATTACTTTAAGTTTCCATAGCATAAAAATAAATTTAAAAACTTAATTAACTTGTTTATTCACTTAATAAAAATTTTATTCTCATTATATTTTAATAGTTAATTATTTATATCAACACAATATAAAATTGTTACCTATATATTACTATTACATCTATTATTATACTAGAATCTGGGTGAGCGAGTAACAACAGCGAGAAAACATAAAAATTGTTTTTTTTTAGAAATCTATATAGATAAACTTAAAAAGCAAAACCTTATCTAAATTTACAAAATTTGATCCAAATCGTTAGAACCGTTTTCAAAATACACGAAATAAATGTATATATAAGTAAGTATAATAATATACAAGAATTGCTGAGTTAATATTATAAGATAATACAGATCTCGATAGATTTTTCAACATTTTCTATCGTTACAGCTACATAATGCTTTAATTATTAACATCGAATGAACAGTGGTAAATATAATTATCGAATAATTAAAGTATCTTCTACATATATCGCACCCGTGTATTATTACACGTGCAATTATCCAGACTCCGGCTTGTAGGTACAAGACGCTTATTAGAAACCGACAGATGCCGCAACGCGATACCAAGGATATATTATATACCATTAAAGCTTTTAAAATGTTCCTTAGGAACATTTTTATGTTTCTAACGAAAGATTGTTTTTGAGGTACGTAAATGTTATTGGTTCCGTAACCAAAAGTTTAAAAACGGAAACTATTGGTATGTATATAGCTGTCTTTTCTATTTCCGTAAACTGCTAGACAATACTTTAGTCAAATTACGTATTACGAATGGAATCGACTACGGTGGATGCACTCCATACATGGTAACTGAGGGTTGATTAAAAATCATGTTCCAATTTAATTGGTATTTTTTAACCCCCGACTCAAAAAGAGAGGTGTTACAAGTTTGACGTTGATGTCTATATATGTATATGTCTGTCTGTGTGTGTGTCTGTCTGTGTCATCGTTGCTCTCAAATGGATGGACCGATTTCGATGCGGTTTTTTTTCATTTGAAAGCCAGTTTCCTTGCGGTGGTTCTTAGCTATATTTTGTTAATATCGGTCCAGCAGTGTAAGAGTATCAGCTCTTTTCCAAAATGATATAAGGCATTTTGGAAAAGAGCTGATAGCGTATGATTACTCGATTAAGAGCTTCACGCGTGCCAGTGTTATCGTTAAATGACATTTAATTTGCGTAGGAGATTTTTAAATTGTTTAATTTATAATTATGTTTAAATATTGCCGTAATAATATATTTGTCGATTAATATTCAGTATTTCATTATAGGCAGAAAGAGTAGAACAAAGTAAAAGGTTCTTTTTGTCTACCCAGAAAAAAAAATTATATTACACAAAATTAAGCCGAATTATTATACAACCTCCTCTTTTGAATTTGGTTAAAATAATATAATGAAACAACATCCAACATACTATACGACTGGAAATACCGTATTTTTTACGTTAAAAATGTAATTAATTTAATCGTACTTGCTGCATAAAGTTAGTCGTTATTTCCTACTACATTAGCCGTCACTGTGACATGGATTTTGTCGAAGTTTTCTATTTACTAAGACCTGTTAATGAGCTGTCCTATGTGTCTTTATAGTTGTTAAAAAGGGTTACATCACGTTTCATATTATATATGAACAAATAATATAATAGAGGCAGAGTTTGTTTTTTTGTTTGAACGCGTTAATCTCAGGAACTACTAATCTGATTTGAGAAAATCTTTTTGCATTAGATAGCCCATTTATTAGTTTATGTAAACCATCCCGAAAAATTTACATTTTCTTCCCGTGGGATAGATTGGTTCTTGTCTAGGGACAAATCTGAAGCCAAGCGAGGGTGAGTCGCTAGTGTATAATTAAAGACAAAATACACAAAAAACATTATACGGAAATATATAATCTAACTGCCTGCTTAAAAAGATATTTAATGTCGAAATTCTTTAAGATTGAGAATTTTCTATCGGCTTCTTACGGTCTATCTATAAAATTTTAAAATTATAGTAAAAGGCAAGAGTGGCATTTTCAGCGATATTGCATGTAAACGGGTTAAATATTCTCAGCACCTTTTTTAAGTCGCTTAAAATAGCTTTCTTTAGCTTTGTCAGCTGTCTATTTTTCTTAAACAACAAACTATTTAACCTTAACTGTTATGAAATTGTTATGTTATCATTTTACTTTTTGCTGGCTTTTCCTTTTATAATTCGTAGAGAAATAAAGAAAGTCGCGAAACAAGATTATTTTTCATTTAATGTGCAACATAATATCATAACATGTATAGTAGTATCAATACATGTATTATTAGTAACAATATATTAACAGTTAATTTAATGGTTTTAAACATCGTTTTTAAATTAAAAATATGTAATCTATACTAATAAATTGAGAGCCAATTTTTTGTATTATACTGCGATAAATACTGAACCGATCGGGATAATACTCATACCATAAGATGCAGCGTGTTTCGGAGAAGGTTTTAGTATACGATGTGTTGGTGATTGATGTACTATGCGCGAAGCCGCAGGAAAATGCTAGTAATAGGTATGAGATAATTGAATATTTGATAATAATAAAATATATTTTATTTCCCTTTGTTACCTATATGTAAGAAACATAAAATTAGAGAGAGAAATTATATTTTCTAAAACACAAAACCAAGTACAAAGGATTTCACATTCAAGGCCACAAGGAAATTTAGGGCGACAATAAAGTCGGTCATCCCGGAATCTCGAGAGAAATGATCACGCTGTGCGCAAATGTTCATATTCGAAATAGAGTATTACATAACTCAGAAAATTGGTGCTGCGGGACAAATATCGCGGTTATATTTTATTATCCACATATTCGTCATATCCAGTTATTCTGTGAATTCCTAGAAATAAAGCAATATGAATTATTTTTCCGGACGTTATCGTTGTATTTTTAACAAAGGGATTAAGGTTTTTTTTTATTAGAAATGGGCTCACTCTTGACCTTTATCTTAGCTCGAAGGCACAGATAAGGTCTACGATCTAGCGAGTTTGCCCAGGAGAAGCCTGTTAACACGCACCTTAAATAGGTTCAGGTTATACGCTCTCGGAAAAACAGACGCAGGCAGCGCATTCCACATCTTGGCTGTGCGCATTATAAAAGATGTCGAATAGCGCTTAGTGCGAGTGGTCGGAATGTCAACCAAGAAAGGATGGTATCCTGCAGTACGTCTGGTGTTCCGATAGAAGAATGGCGATGGCGGTATGAGACTGTGGAGCTCGTGGGCACACTCCCCGAAGTACAGTCTGTAGAAAACTGACAGACAAGCAACTTGGCGACGGTGTGCTAAGCTGTGAAGCTTAGTTTTCACAAGCTTTTCGTCGCCGATTAGCTTTTTAGCTCTGCGTTCCACCGAGTCAAGAGCGGCTAGTTGGTATTTTGCAGAGCCATCCCAAAGGTGACTGCAATACTCCATGCATGATCGGACTTGAGCTTTATATAATGTGAGAAGCTGTCCAGGCGTGAAGTATCGCTTAACCTTGTTTAGGATGCCCAGTTTCTTGGCCGCAGTCTGTGCCTTCGACTCGATGTTGTCGCCAAAGTTAAGATTTGCACATAACCTCATGCCGAGAAGCTCTAGACTGTTGGAAATCTCTACAGGTGTACCACGAAAAGTCAAGCTGAACGTACTCCTTTTTGCGGAAAATAGACAGGCTTGCGTTTTGGCGGCGTTGAAATCGACCAGATTGTCATCACCCCATTGTGAGACAAGACTTCATAAGCTTTGAATTTAAGTAAACGTTTGAATTAAAGTAAAATAAGTTTTAAACGTATGGATGACTAGCGACTCATCCTTGCTTCGCTTCGGGTTCGTCTCTAGATATAAACAAATCTATGCCACGGGAACCGTACATTTTTCCGGGATAAAAAGTAACCTATGCGCTACTCCAGACTATAATTTATAACTGTGCCAAATTTCATCCAGATCTGTTCAGTCGAAATGTTCTGCAAGAGTTTTTTTCACTTTCGCATTTATAATATTAAGTATGAAAGTAAAAAATGGGTCAAGTGCGAGTCGAATTCGCACACGAATCCAACCAGATGCAATCCGTACCATCGTATATTTACTTTTTATAAAAATTACTTTTACTCATTTATGTAGTATATTATATCGATTACGAACGCTAAAAGAAAATCTTGTATGTTATAGCGGCAATAGAAACACATACTCTGTGAAAATTTCAACTCTACCTATTACGGTTCATGAGATACAACTCTCTGACAGACGGGCGGACGGAGTGCGGAGACTTAGTAATAGGGTTCCGTTGGCACCCTTCGGGTACGAAACACTAAAAAACGGTCACATGCGAGTTAGACTCACGTAACTGGGGTTCTGTACCTTCATACAATATACATATTACATACATATTTATATCTTGTATATCCTTATTAAATAAAACCTTATGTTGATTAATGATTAGTTCTTAAGTTGATTAATGATTAGTACTTGATTGTACGCATAAGTATTGTTTTAAAAAAACCTACACATATCTAATAATAAGTGATTGCATAAATATTTGTTGATAGATAAAACTATAATTAAATTAAAAATTAAAAAAAAACCCGACCTTCGCCATTTTGTGGTGATGGAATTTATCATAGTGTTTAGTATTCTACTAGTCAAGCCCTTTCTTTTGATACCCATATTGAGGGAGTTGTGAAAAAATATGTAATCCGCCATTTTGTGGCCGCCGCCATCTCGGACCGATTTTCATCAAACATAGCTAAGAACACTCCCGACTAATTCACCTTTCAAACAAAAACAAACAAAATCAAAATCGTTTTATCCGTTCGGGAGCTACGATGCCACAGACAGACACACACAGACACGTTAAATTTATCACCCCGTCGTTTTTGCGTCAGGGGTTAAAAACAAACATCGATGCATATTACACAGAGAATTCTCTTTGCAGAACAGGTCGCCGCCGCCTTCACACATCCCATCTGCCCTATTCTACGCGCCTCCGGAACCACTAGAGGTAATTTAGATACTTATATTATACTTTTAAGTTTTATTAAACAAAAAAATTTTACAAATGCAAATATATCTAACTATGATTTTGCAGGGACATAAGTGTATGAAAATGAAACAATGTTGAAAACGGTAACTAAAATGATCCACGAGATAATTAATCTACCATACAAATTCAAGATTATAATAACTTATATATTATTACATTAGATGTTGTACTCACGTTAACTGAATATAATACTTTATTAGATTTACGCGAATATTTGACATTTTAATTAAAACTATCTTGTCGGATTATTTCGCGGATTTATTTTGAATTTTGGTTCCCGTCGTTTCGAATGCTTTACAGCAATCATAGTCACGGGAGAGTCAGTCCCTCCCGATAAATCCGCGAAATAATCCGAAAACATAGTTTTATTTAACTGAATATAATTATTTGTTGTCCCAGTTACTAAATTTAAGTGTATTTCTGGCATCAACACCGGTTTTTCGGCTTTTATTAAATTATAATAGACCAATCTCGTATATCAGAGTACTATTATAAATGCACAAGTTTGTATGTTTGTTACTCTTTCATGCTGAAACGGCTGGACAGATTAAGATGAATTTTAGTACACAGATAGACTGCAGTAACATAAACACTATGTGTAGTAATTTGTTTATGTTTGGAAATGCATTTACACATACCACCTGTAATACAAACATACATTCAAATAGTTATGTGAGACTCAGCGGCTAGAATAACGCCAGTATTACACACTAAGCCCCAACAGACCTCCCCCGTCTTAATGTGACACCCCAACGCAGACCTGCCGAAGGAGACCATACAACCAAGTGGCTGCTCCCTCGATCCACTCTGCTGTGAGTGTTTCTTGTCTTCACGCCTGGCTGGATTGCTGGACGCAAATGGGCCCATCCAATCAATCATATCCATTCATGCAATTTAATTATATTCAGCGCTTTTTTAACCTCCCACTACTGGGCACAGCCCTCCCTTCAACACGAGGGCCATAGTCCACCACACTGGCCAAGTGCGGGTTGGCGGATTTCACATGTCTTTCGAAAACTTCCCAGCTTTTCTCAGACATACAGGTTTCCTCACGATGTTTTTCTTCACCGTAAGGCAAGTGGTAATCGAGTTAGAAATGATTCGCACAATTATCAGAGGTGCAAGACCCAGGATTTGAACCCGCTACACTCGGTTTCCCAAGCGAGCGCGTTCATTACCACTGGGCTACCACTGCCTCTATTATTCAAAATTTTTACGATCACTTTTTGTCGCAGTTACTATGTGTATTTCCGGAACGGGCATCCCGCGTGTGCGCTGCGGCGTGCAACGCGGCCGCGCGGGCGGGCGGGGAGTCGCGCGCCGTCCGCGGTGCAAGGGAGGCTCTAGACGCGTTTAGACGCGACCCCGACGCCAGAATACCACATGTGGTCGTGATAGACGCGCGGCAACCGCAGATAATGGACTCTACTTTACTGGCAAGGTGAGGATAATCTAAATATTATTTTATTATTTAGGGACATTAACACACAGCACCATTTGATACCATGGTAAGCTACGAAACTTTGTTACGGATACCAGATAGTTGATACGCTACACCTATATAAATTTGAAATTCATACATATTACAAATATAAACACCCATAATTGGAGTACAAACATTGGTGCTTGTCACACGAATAAATGCCTCCAGCGGGACTCGAACCCGCTATCGTTGGCATAGCAAGTACACTACAAACTGAGCCAAACGTATCGTCATATCTAGGTATATGCTTAAAAGAATACGTATACAAGTATATCTCTTCGCTAATTGATAACGAAATCCCAGAAAATATAAATGAAAGGTTTGTCAAATATGAATAGGCATCAGCAAAGTTTTTTTTTATTCAACTCCAGAGGTACAAAAGGAAATATTTGTATGAAAATTGAATGTTAATCAAGTTACTCGTAGGATACGTTAAAAACAATGCTTCTGATTAAAAATGACGACTACATATATATATATATATATATATATATATATATATATATATATATATATATATGTATATACTAGCGGACCCGACAGACGTTGTCCTGTCTACACGTCTTTAATTTGAAAATTTCAAACTTTTTTTAATAATTTTTTTGATGAAAATTATTATTCAAATTGTGAATCTAAACCATTCCCAGATCCCCTTGAACACACACAAAAAATTTCATCAAAATCGGTCCAGTCGTTTGAGAGAAGTTCAGTGACATACACACTCACAGAAGAATTATATATATAAAGATATATATATATATATATATATATAGATATATATATATATAAATAATATATGCTAGGGGAGCCGCAGGGAAACTTTAGTTGATAAAGTAAAATATTCCCTTTGTGTCAAAATATTATATTTAACAATTTCCGCTTATAAATATATTTAGCTAATGAAGATTCAAATTCTAATGGTATTTGTTCCAGAACTTTGTTAATTAATACTTAAAAACCAAACACAGCTAGCACTCGTACCACAATCAAATAATAATTCTTAACGCTAGCTTGAAGGCGAACTTATGAATTGAACAGCAGCTGTGCTTAATTTAGAATTATTGTTCAGATATATTAATGAACTCGCACCAAGTACCTATTGAAGAACTTTTTTTTAATAATAATATTTGTACACAAGAAAATCATGTTTATTTTCCACCAAAATTATTACATAATAACCGACTTACATTTTAGAATACCCAAATCGTTTATTTTTGTTCAATTTCTACTTACGAGTAAGTCGCTTTCAATTCATATTATCATCATCTCTTTGAAATAACTAGTGTTTTATTTTATAAGAATATAAGAGTAAAAGTATAAAAGGTCAGAGTCGTTTTACTTATTAAATGTCGAATAAGGAGCTCAATGAATAACGATTTACATGAAGATAATATAAAAACGACGAGGGTTTCGTTTCATTTAAAAAGAGATATTTTTTTAATATTTTCGTGACCAAAAGCACAAAATGACAGCCATAATCTCTATATCTATTATATAAAAATGAATCGCTGAATGTGTTGGTAAGAGCAAATCTCGAGAGCAGCTGAACCGATTTCGCTAATTCTTTTTTTTAAATATTCCATGAAGTACGAGGATGGAAAAATTAACAAAAATGCCTGAAAAACTCTAAAAACAACACTTTTCTATACTCCTATACAAAAGATTCGTAATAATACTTAAAAGTCAATTTGAACTTTAATACCATACCATAAAGTTTAAGTGTTAGTGGAGAGGTTCCGGGAAGGCAAAGGAATTGAGTGACGTAGTATCGTATAAATATTAATGTCAATATTTGTTAATTGTGTGGCTAACGCTGGCTAATAACTATTTATATTATAATACTTTCTTAGATTTACGCGAATATTTGACATTTTAAATAAAACTATATTTTCGGATTTTGTCGCGGATTTATTTGCATTTTTGTTTCCCGACGTTTCGAATGCTTTACAGCAATCATGGTCACGGGAGAGACTGAGGTGTTAGATGTCTCTAAGGTATTATATAGTTGTTACAGACAGCCTACCCACAATTAACAAAATGAATTCAAAAAATTCAAAAAAAATGAAAAATGGCACTAAAGTACCTTACAATATTTTAACTTTTAACTTTAAACATTTTTATATAATTTTAATTAGCTTTATAATTGAATATAGAATATTATTTATTTAATTTGAGCTGTTATTATAATAATTATTACAATTTTAAAAATATTAATTATTAATCTACATTTTTTAGTGTTGCCATTATTATATTTATAACCATAAAGAAAAATATAAAATATACTATTAATTATTTAAGCCACAATTGATCTATGTGTAATTTGAAAAAGTTAAGATTAATTAAAAATAATAATTTTAATTGAAATTTGCTATTATTTAAAAAACAAATTATTAAGCAACACATTACTACATACATTTACAAATGAAAAAGTGAAAAAATATTATTAATCAGAAATGCTATCATTTTTATCTACACAGTAAGAACTTACTACATCTACCTGTCTGTTATGTTTAGATTTATTATTAGATTTTATTATATTAATAACAGGATCCCATGACGATGGTAGTACCCAGCCATCTTCCCTATTGAAATTAGGATGTTTTTTAATTTCTATGGCTTCTCGAATCATTCTAGGGCGATATCGGTTTAAAACCGATATATAATTAAAAAAGGCCAACACAATAACCTATTCCTTAAGGCTATTTCCATGAGCCTAAATACGATAATTCTGCAGTATTTTAGTGAGGAGTTGAGTATCTTGCAGATTCCAGGTAACACTGCAGCATCAGACCAAGGTTACCAATCTGTTGCAAAGTCGTTGAAGTAACGGGATGCTGAGTTTCGAATGGATTAGATCTGTAGAAGTTGTTCATATCCTTTACTGTATAGATACTACCTATACCTAAACATATTATTACAAAATTATTACAAAATAACCGACTTACATTTTAGTATACTCAAGTTGTTTATTTTTGTTCAATTTCTACTTAAGTCGCTTTCAATTCATATTGTCACCATCTCATAATTTCATGTCCATAATTTTGTATTGCATGTATAGGCGTATTTTTTTGTGATCTTTGATGTTACCCATTATAATATATTATATAGCATTGCCCGCGGCTCCGCCCGCGTTCAGATAACCAAAAACCAAATTCTTAGGTTTTTCATATAAGAATACTCTTACATTGCAGTTTTTGTGTTTTTTCTCAGAAATGAGATATTTTCCCGCGGTAAAAAGTATCCTATATGTTGACCCGGATAACCAGCTCCCTCCAGTGGTTTTTTCGAGATGCGGTAACAGACGGACAGACAAAAATTCAAAAAACTATAGATTCGGCCTCTGTATCGATAATGATGTCTATTTCAATAAGACTTTCCAAAAAATATTTAATGTACAGATTCGGCTTAGTTTGAATTTTATTATATGTATACGTAACGTTTAATGTCACCATTCCTTTGAGGGATAGATAGTCCGCGATATAAAAGTATGTTAATGAGGTATTATATAAGGTACCTTTATAGGGAATTCACTCAAAAGAAATATTGAAAAACAAAAACAAAAAATATTTTAAAACCAAAGTAATCGCTAGATATATTGAGTTTTATTTTAACTGCTTGACATCAAACATTGATATGAATATATCACGAAAAAAGCATTTATGTAAATTTACTCCTTTTTTACGAAAAAAAGTCTGAAAAAAGACGAATAATTAAGATTGTAGGTTCTTGTTGAATTGAAAGGAATTCCCAATATAGTTTGTAGGATAATAAAAACTTAAAAAAAACCGCACCAAAATGTAAGAAATAACTAAACGGTTTTCATTTAGAATAGATAATATGTACCTAATCAGATATTTTCGAAGTCGGTGTCCATTATCTACACTAAAAATGGAAAAATAAAAACTTAAAAAAAACGACTTCCGAATTTCCACAGAATTTTACACATGTTTCCATCCATTACAACTTGTTCTTTGTTGTGTCGGGATATAAAAATACTATAATATTTTCCTATATAGCTATATTTAAAATAAAAAAAATAAATAAAAATACTTTTATTGACTTAAAAGATTACATTTCAAGATAGTCGCAAGGGCCTCTGTACTAGGTGGAGACCCGTATTACTGGGTGCCCCGCTCATCCACCAAGACTAGAAAGTCAACAGAGTGAAAACAAAATAAAAATTTACAATTAATTACATATATAAGTTTGCGTTTGTGTGTGGGTGTGGGTGTGCATGTGTGTGTGTGAATGTGCGTGTGTATATGTGTATGTGTGTGTGTGTGTGTGTGTGTGTGTGTGTGTGTGTGTGTGTGTGCACGTGTTACCTATGTGTACATAAAAGTGCGTAAATATGGGATGTTCGAACATGTTTTATACGACGTTTTGATTGATCATCAATTTTTCAGTCTCATCATAGTTCAATGTCATATATGATATATGAGATTATCTTAGCTTAGCTTGACAACACTAAAGCTTGTCAATAGTCACTAAACAAAAAAAAAAGAAATTCCGTCGACAAACAGACGAGATAAAAGTACCTACTTAACTTTTTTGTCTTTATCTATCTATATAAAAACATAAATAAAATATGTGCATATACTCGTAGATATTAATTAACTATAAGCTTTGGTCATATATAACTATAAACCATTACATTCTACAACCCATTAAAATATGACAAACGTAACGATTCTAACGTTTGATTCAAAACAATATTATTACATTAGCCTGTAATTAATTGTTTTTCGATAGTTATTTGACCCAAATTATCAAACAAATAAAACTTTCAAAGAAATCATTAACCTATTCCTTAAAGATAATAAATTAGGTAAAGTATTCAATAATATACTAGCCGAACCCGCGGCTTTGCTCGCAGTAAAACTAAAATAAAATCTCTAAAAAGGTATTTTCATACAAACTTTCATCCCCTATTTTACCCCCTTATAGGATAAATTTTCAAAAATCGTAAAACACGTGTTTATTTAATTTTATTGAAGAGCATTAATACAGAGTTTCAAGTAATTCTGATCATAAATATTTTTTTGGATTGTATTCCAACTATCTACACACAAAAACTCACGCCAATCCTTCTCCCCGTTTCGACGTGAAAGAAAGACAAACAAACAAACAAACAAACAAAAAAACAAACAAACAAACAAACAAACAAACAAACAAACACAAACAAACAAATACACTTTCACATTTATAATATTAGTATGGATTATATACCTACATACATATATCAGTAATAATATAAACAAACATGTCAGCATAACTTTGGGGTGGCCAGACCGTCTCGGGACTCTCATCACTTCAAAGGGCTGCTTAGAATCCCTTAAGTTTTTAGAGTTTCTTTAGCTAATGGATTTTTCATTTATTCTTCCCGGTACTCTTCGTTAAACGCGAAGTATGTATTATATGTATTGTTTAAGTATGTATTGTTGCCACAATACCAAAAAAATCTTTTGTATTTTAATACTTAAAAATTTACTGATGATATGAATTGCGGGGTATAAGAGAGGAACAAAATATTTTCCAGAAATGAAATCAAATGAAAATATTCGAATTTTGAACTACTATAGTGTTCTTTGTTAATGCATATAAAAACGGTGGTAGTGGGTCGAAAGTTCAGTTGAATTTCGGAGCTAAGAGAAAATTTAGAAGAGATACGAAAAAGTAAAGTCATAGAAAAAGTGTAACTATTGGTGGAAAATAATACTCAAGAGACTGAGTTGTGAGAGTGCATGTACTGCGTCACAGAAATCTTAATAATAAGGTAAGCTTTTAGTTAGCTTATTATTAAGATTTCTGTGTACTGCGTGTATTCGTGAACCGTCAAAAATGGACTTGTGAACAAAAGGGTCACATCAGGAGGACATTACTAGTGAATAAACATTTTTTTTCAATTTCAACTAGATACATAAGCATATATGTATGTATATATACGCTCTTTTTTAAATAATATTTTACTGAATGAAAAAGTAATCTATACCTAATAATAAAATTCTGATTTGAATCTGTAAGTACATTAAATATTTTTTGGAAAATCTTATTGAAATAGTCATTATTATCGATACAGAGGCCGAATCTATAGTTTTTAAACTTTTTTGTTTGGGAACGCATCACGAGAAAACTACTGGACGGATTTTGATGAAATTTGTTATGATGTATATATCGTTAGATAGCCATAATAATTACATATTTATTATCTTAGAATATTTTTACCTGACCGCGGCGACCTGTATATATGTATGAACGTATATATATCCGATCCTATATTCCCTCGTAATTACTAAACGACTTATGCTAGTTTGATGATTCATACGGCGTTTAATACGTCTTGATAACACGAGTGTTATAGGTAGTATTATATGAATATTTTAAAACTCAAAATGGCGGATCTTAGGCGCTAATTTGTGTTTTGAAAATAAAAATTCTTTAAAATCTATCCTTGCTGGGTATCAAAATAAAATCTTTTTAAGAGGCGATAACAAAAACCTATACAACTTATATGTTTAAAAATAATTTAGGTTAACAAATTAATTTAAAAAACTTAATTTATAAAAATAAAAAACCAACATTATTTTATTTGGCTTTTTACGTAGTCGAGTTTTTTTGTAATTGTTATATGTTTTAGAAGTGCCAAGTTATGCCTATAAGATTTTTATACTATTTGCTAAGTAACTGATAAATAAGGCAAATTCATAAAACTATCAAATAAAAATTCTGATTTTATTGTTATAATGTATGTGTATTCAGCCCTTAGCGTCCCACTGCTGAGCACGGGCCTCCCTTCAATATGAGGGGGATCAGGCCATAGTCCACCACGCTGGCCAAGTGCGGGTTGGCAGACTTCACATGTCTTTCGAAAACTTGCTAGGTTCTCTCAGACATGCAGGTTTCCTCACGGTGTTTTTCTTCACCGTAAGGCAAGTGGTAATCATGTTGAAAATGATTTACACATGAAAATATCAGAGGTGCGAGACCCGGGATTTGAACCCGCTTCACTCGGTTACCCATGCGAGCGCGTCACCACTGGGCTACCACTGCATAATTGTTATAATGCTATAACATAATATACAAGATTAGAAAAGGTTCATGTTACTCTGTTTGCCAAAATAAAGCTGCTGTGACAACAAGGAAAATGTTCCCTTAATTTTAGCAACAACAAAATAAAGTCAGAAATCCGTCACGATATTCATGAGAAAGAGTAAAAGACAGTTGCTAGATTTATTACTTTTTATCAATAAATTCCAAATAAATCTTTGGTCTGACTACTTTTGTTACAAAATTCTAAAAGGAACTAAAAATAATGACTTTATTAAGAAAGAAAATTTTAAGAGCTTTACTTCACAAAGCTAATAAATAGTAAAAAAATGGCTTTGTTGAGTTATTATTCTTAAGAGTTTTCGAAATAGAATTTTCAACTATAGCAACATCGTACTGTGGACTTGAAAGCTTTTCTTCTATTAGGAGAAATCTTCTTAGAGTTTAGGAGAGGCTGAAAATCAAGCTACTCAAAAGTATAAGTTTACTGTGTATACTAATAAAATTAATAAGCAGATTCTGTTCCACTTAAAAATAAAGGTTTTTAAAAATTATCCTTAAAAATCTATACTAATAACGTTATAAATAGGTAAAATTTTTGAGTTTGTGTGAGTTTGTGACGTTGTAGGGGGTAATCTCTGGATCAACCGAACCGATTTAGATGAAATTTGGTAAGATGATAGTTTGAGACCCTGGGAAGGACATATGATATATGACTTTTTATCTCGTAAATCATCCCTTAAGGAGGTGAAAATGGGGATGAAAGTTTGTATGGGTAATTAACCTAGGGACGAACTCGAGCGAAGCGAGGGTGAGTCGCCAGTAATGTATATGACTAGGTTCTCCATTTCGTTTTCATAAGTTACTATAATTATATAACACGCAATGTTTATAACATATTCTAATTGACTATCAACTATCGGCGGTCTGATAAGTCATTGCTCGTCAAAGGGCGTGTCAAACACATCAGAAAAGTTGATGTAAGGCTACAAACGTCCCTTGTATTTGGGTCAGCCCTCTATCAACGTCAACTGGTCCCAGAGTCTCTCTTGTCTTCGTGAGCGTTCCCTGTATACTCGTAGTGTATACCAATATTGATTTGAAAGGGGTTGACAGATGAAATAAATGTTTTATATTAATATTATCTATCATTTTCTCATTATATTTTTCCCTTGTATTTCAAAGCATGTTATAAGCGATTGATTGAGGTGATTTGAATTAAAATAATTTTAAAACAGCTTTAAATATACAATGTACACTGTATGTAACAAATTTCGAGTTTTTTTGTGTTAGCAATTATAAATCATATATATATATATAATATATATATATATATATATATATATATATGATTATGAAATATATATAAATGTTCTTCGGTAGTTCCTATATTTGTAATGTAAGTTTTACTTGAATGATCTACTTCATAATAAATGGTGAAGGGCTATTTACTGCAACATAATTCAATCTTCTTGAAAATTTTAAGTATTTACCTCAGCACTTTCGAAAACATGTAGTGGAAATACTTTTATAAGAAGGGCTCTCCCAAAAAAAGAAAAACAAAAGGCTTTGTCCCTGCAGTCTTCCTTTATATCTTCGGCCACGTACTCGTGTGTATGTTAGTGCTATTTATTTATCCATAAAAGCTTCGATCGATTCAATTCGAGTGTTTATTCATATGATGCTTATATATGTTTTGGCGACACGTTCGGCTCAGTTTGTAGTGTGTTGTGCCTACTTACCGTATATATTTGATTCTCCATACAAACTTTCATCACCATTTTCACCCCCTTAAGGGATGATTTCCGGGATAAAAACTATCCTATGTTTTTTCTAGAGTCTTAAACTATCTTCTTACCAAATTTCGTCTAATTCGTTTAGTAGATCTAGAGATTACCCCCTATAACATCACAAACTCACAAATTCACAAACTTTACCTCTTTATAATATTAGTATAGATTTTCTTTAAAAGTAAGTTAGAAAATATAATAACAAACTACTTTTACTACGTTTTTTACGTATTTTTATTATTATTATGTGTTGCATAATATATTTCTTTCGTGATTTGATAATCTCACGTCACATCCAATGACGGGAGTGCAGTAAGCCACGGCATTGTCTATTAGCGACCGTATTAATTCTAACTCCATTTGGCAGTGTTTTTATTGGACCGAGATTAAATCGGCGTGCATGTACAGTAAAAACAACCGGAACTTCGTAGTTGTATTTTCAATTGTCATTGGATTTTTAAAAACAAAGTTTTAACTTTTAAAACTATTTTAAAAATATGTTTTGCAGTACCTTCCAGTTGTGACCATCCTTCTAGTAATGATGTTTGCTAGTTATAACATAGGTAATATTATATAGAGCTCTCTGTTGTCGTCTTTTCGTGAAAAAAAAACTAAAGTAGCATCATATAGTAACTCATAACTCATAAGTGGGATTTATGCTCATGCTCTAGGAAAATCTCTTGTGAACATTCGTCTGATGAATTTTGATTCCAACTGCTAAAGTTAAGAACTTATACACTCAAAGTCATTTCTTAATGTAACAATGCATTAGACATATTAAAAATGTTTACTTTTAAAATACAAATTTTGTTATTTCCATCATTGAGATGTAATAGAAACAACGCGTCACCATATTTAAAACAATGTAAAACTTGTCAACACCTAATGAAAACTCCAAAAAGGTTGCGAGCGCTACGTGAATACATTAAATAAATCACTGCGAAAGGATCCGTGCGCCATCACGCACATAAATTAACTACAAATTGCTCATGTGCGCTTTATTTTGTTACTTTTTGCTTCATTTTGCTTGGAACGAATTTTTTTACGTCTTTTCGACAACGTTTTAATGTGCATTTAACATATAGGGGAAAATATATTGATTTTAAGCATTTCTTTTTCAAAATAGACGCGAAAGTTTACGAGGATGTATGTACGTCTGGATGTGCCTATAGATGTGTGGATGTTTGTTACTCTTTAACGCAAAAACTACATTTTGCGTGATTTTAATGAACCTTTATAATAATATATCTTGTACACCAGAATAACACACAGGGTACTTTTTATTCCCGAAAAATGTACGGTTACCGTGGGATATTCTTTTTTTTTGTTTTTCGAGAGGCAAACCCGCGCACAGCGAGGGTGAGCCGCTAGTAAATATGTATATAAAATTAACCTTCTGACAGCTAATTCACTAACACCAGAATGTAAACATAAGACATAAAAGAATAATTTTATAATGGAAAACCACTAAGAAATAATGAAATTCCATCTCTAAGGTAGTGTTAAAGGCAGTGTAAAAGGGTAAAAAAAGTGTAAAAATTTCTATGAAAAACAACTATAATCTTGTTTTTACTTGTGATACAAATTCTCTACAACACAATAAATGAAAAAACGTATACGTATTCCGTGTTTCTGAAATAAATAATTCGTAGGTCCAAAATTTATAAAATGTGCATTTATATATATATATATATATATATATATATATATATATGTGTGTGTGTGTGTGTGTGTATTGGAAAATATATTTTTTGTGAATTCCGTGTTTCTGAAATAAATAATTCGTAGGTCCAAAATTTATAAAATGTGCATTTATATATATATATATATATATATATATGTGTGTGTGTGTATTGGAAAATATATTTTTTGTGAAGTGTCAAATTGAAATACTACAAGATGAAGGAAGGGAGGTCTATTTTAAGTTATATATTTGTAGAAATATCGTTATTTTATAGTACTATGGTCGATGCAGCAATATAGATTTATTATTCTATTCTATTTTAAATAAAAATAAAATTGTTTCTGTGTGTCTCTCTTTTTTGTTGTGATTCTGTAAGAGAATATCTTCTTAGAAAATAAATCTTTAAGTTCTCATTCCTCTTTTGTTGAAGTACCAATGGCTGTATCTGACGCAGAAATTAGGGTGGGCTAAGAGTGGGGCACTCGCTAAGCTTTCCTTGCATTCTTAGAAATCTGTAAGCGTGTCTAAGGAAATAGATTGTGATCCTTGAGTATTATAACAGAAGATCATGACCAAATTAGCTTTGTCAACCGACTTCAAAAAGGAGGAGGTTCTCAATTCGACTGTATGTTTTTTTTTTACTTAATTCACTAGGTCTTTTTAACAAAAGATACAAAACATCCCACAAATAACAATACATTATTATTGTTACACAGATTTTTTTTCAGTGGAATCACTGATTATTCAAGAAAAAAAATCTCATTCATCGACTCGTAAACTATACATACGAGTATATGCGAAAAATCATACAACCTACGGTTCCGTTGTTGCGTTTAAAAACAAAAATACTTTTGCTTTTATAATAATAGCAAGGATTCCTATAAAGCTATAAAAAACCCTCCAATTTAGTAATTTTTATACAAGAAACCGCAGAATGATTTTTATATCTGTACGGCCCTTTCTTTTCCTCCGACATACCAAATTATATGAAATCTATACAAGTTTTTAAAAATGTTTATATTAACGGATCCCTCTTAACAAGCGTAGCTTTTTCCCCCAAATTAAAAACTTTAGTACGTTTGTAACAACAGGATTGTCATAAAAAATTTATACCCTCTTCCGTGGGGACGCTTGTGTTCTTTTTACGGAATTAAAAGTACTTACTCAAAATGTCCGACCGGATATAAAACCACAACCTCATCAAATTACAATTAGATTAGATAAAAGATGCTCGGAAATTTTAATATTTTAATATCATTAATAGTAAGAAAAACTGCTAATAAAGTATAAAATAGATTATAGAAGTTCTAGCATCTAGAATTAAACAAATTCCTATTTTTCTTTCAAGTCTCGAATAATCTTAATGTTTTTTGAAAAAGAAAAATATAATTAATTCCATATATACTCACAGCACGTCCTTTCAGACGTGCTAAAATTTATTTTAAATATAAATGTTCAACTGTAGAGTGCCGTGCTAAATCAATTTCTCAGGCGAAGGTATGGAAACAAAAGTACTCTAATTGGATGTCGTTTTCTTTGGGATATTCTTATCTACCAACTTTTAAAGAAAAATAAGCAGTTATAACTAGTGTAAGAAGGATTTTAATGAGTAATAAAATATAGCAGTAGTAAGCATAGAGAAGTTTACAGTAAGGAAGCTTCGTGCCCAGCAGTGGGATGTGAAAAATTTCTGAATACACATAATACAACGAGAAAAAGTTTTAATTAATGTTGACTAAAAACTGTATTTACTATTTATACCCAAATCCAATACATTTTCATTTTCAAAACATTATCCACATATTCATACATTCATATTACATACTAGCTTTACCCGCGGCTCCGCCCGCGTTCAGATGACCAAAAACCAAATTCTTAGGTTTTACATATTAGTATACTCTTACATTGCAGTTTTTGTATTTTTTCACAGAAATGAAATATTTTCCCTTGGTAAAAAGTATCCTATATATTGACCCGGATAACCAGCTATCCCCATACCAAATTTCATCCAAATCCTTCCAGTGGTTTTTCCGTGATGCGGTAACAGACAGACAGACAAAAACTCTAAAAACTATAGATTCGGCCTCTTCATCGATAATAATGTCTATTTCAATAAGATTTTCCATAAAATATTTAATGTACAGATTCGGATTAGTTACAATTTAATATATGTATAGATATCAAGTTGTATGAAGACAACACGACTTACACTTAACAGAGTTACGGATATAATTTGTTGCGGCTTTGTATATTAGCCGGGGACATGAATGCTCGTATTATTATAAGCACCTGTGGGTTTATATTTCATACTTGATACCCTCCCTTATAATTAATTATGTGGACTAAACGTAAAACGCTTAAGCTTTGTTGAAACTAAACACAACGTGAATTAAGTAATTTTCGGATTATGTAGGTTTATAAAGAGTGAAGAATACTTACTTTTACTGTACTGATTTCAATCTATACATATAATAAAATTGTAACTAAGCCAAATCTGTACATTAAATATTTTTTGGAAAATCTTATTGAAATAAGCATTATTATCGATACAGAGGCCGAATCTATAAGTTTTTAAAAATTTTGTTTGTCTGTCTGTATGTTACCGCCTCACATAAAAACCACTGGAGGGATTTTAATGAAATTTGGTCAACATACAAGATACTTTTTACCGCGGGAAAATATCTTATTTCTGAGAAAAAATGCAAAAACTGCAATGTAAGAATATACTAATCTGTAACCTAAGAATTTGGTTTTTGGTCATCTGAACGCGGGCGGAGCCGTGGGCAATGTTAGACATGAAATAAAAACATACTATATATTATATATAGTAAATATTATTTATAAATGGTAATGTTATACCTACTACATTTGCGCTCATCCTGGGAAGTCTTTCATTTGGAAGGAATGAAACTTGATTTTAATTACTGAATAACCTACTTACTCATTTTGTACAAATGTTTCATATTTTGTTAGTTGTCAAAAAGGATGTGGCAAGATATTGAAGGTTTTTATTCTACTTGCGTAATTCGTATGTCTCTTTTTCCTGTTTAAAATTTATGGGGTCCAATTGAGCTAAACTTAAAGTTTATATTGTTAATGATCCAAAGGAAATTTTTCATTCTAATATTATATCAAAAAGAGCTCCTTGAAGCATACAGAAAAATATTTTGAATATATTTAAGGTCTGATCTAAGAGGAAAAAAGCACTAAAATGATAAAATGTAGAGCAAAAAGAAAAGTTATTGATACAAAGAAATAGAAACTGATCAAATGTTATATATCTACAAACCTATGTTTGAAGCAAACATGAAAATGGAGCAACCATATGTCCATTGCGTCATAGCACTTTAGACAGGGATCCTATCGATATCCCTTTACTAGTCTAGCCCAAATGAATCAATCTCCCTAAATGCGATTCGCTGTCCCAAAGTTATATGAAATGTCTATCTCTGTTACGAAGCCTTAGTATACGAGTAGGTCTGAAACCATTGAAATTCATACATTTAAGAATATTCTAAAACTTATTTATAAAAAATTTTAATTTCATATAACGACATTCAAATGCCAAATAATTTCATTAGTAAAGTTACCGTAATACTCTGAAATATCTAAACCGCTAGGCTCACTTAAATCTTCACCATTTCGTTAATGTATAGTTAGCTTCCCTTTATTGCACATTATTTCTCAGATTTCACACATAAGTTACATGATATATTCCCCAACGTGATTTCGTACGCTGAGGTCATTTGTATCAACAAATAAACCCCATTCTCTCCCTAAAAATCTTTCGTCCTTTTGTGTTGTTCTTTTATACAAAGTATAAATATAGCTATTTGGATTCAGCCGTTGTCATAATATATATATTTTATTACTAAGATAAAATTGTGGTAGTAGTAAGTATTTTTTAAAACAAATAACATTTAGTAATTACTAGCGACTCACCCTCGCTCCGTTCAGGTTCGTCCCTAGTTACGTTTTATCGTTTAGTATAGATTTATCAGAGATGCGATATTTTCCCGTAGCAAATGGTATCCTATATGTTGACCCGGATAACCAGCTACACTCCTACACTTACGTTTCAACGTTTAGTATAGATTTCTTAGAGATGAGATATTTTCCAGTAATAAAAAGTATCCTATATTTTGACCCGTATAATTAGCTATCATCATAACAAATTTCATCGAAATCCCTTCAGTGATTTTTCCGTGATGCGGTGACAGACAGATAGACAGACAAAAATTCTAAATAATATAGATTCGGCCTCTGTATCGATAATAATGACTATTCAATAAGATTTTCCAAAAAATATTTAATGTACAGATTCGACTCAGATATAATTTTATTAAATATATCTATCTATACAGATAAACAAATATATTTTAATAATTACTTCATTTCAATTGTTACAGAGCTATTCGTGGAATGAAAAACACCCAGCACATTATTCTTATAGCAGTCGTCAAAAAGAGGTAAGGTTATATAATTTAAAAATCATTAAGGTTGTGATAAAATAATGATGTTAGTAGATATTAATATACTCGTACATTTACATCGTCGCGTTAGCTCATTTGCATTTGAACGATTAACCTCATAAGATAGAGCTCGAACTTGAAAACTTATTTTAATTGGAAACCAATACCTAATACCTACTTGCGGTACTAAGAAGCTAACAAAAACTTTAATCACTTTTGACTTTAAAAATAATTTTATTTCAAGCTAAACTTACTAAATTCAGCATTTTCTTTCGTTTTTTAGTTCAATTTAAAATGTCTGCCATTAATAAGTTACTCTGGACAATATTAGTTATCAAGATAAATATATTTTGCTTTTTTCTCCCTACCTCATTTATGTTTTATTTATTATTTATTACACGTACTAGCGACCCTAAATAACTTTGCGCGCATGTCACGATTTATTTTCATTTCTTATTATTTGCTAAACTACATACATTATAACCTAATGACGCACGAGTATTGTTAAGAGAAGATTTTTTTCTATTCTATAAAGATTAATATTTTGTATTTCACTATTTGAAATAAAAAATAAATTTTTCAATAACAGTAAAAAATCGCGTCTAAATTCTTCTAGTAGTTTTGGAGATTAGCGAGTATATAGAACGTACGTACAGACAGAAGGAAGACGCCGGATTTTCTTTTACATGTGTAGGCAAAATAAAAAGATAAATTAAAACAAATCAAGGTGAATCCTTTCACGTAGATACATCTTACTTAATGTTTAATTCATTAAGATGATGGAATATAAAGGAATTCGTCCGACTTCGGGATTAACCCAACCCTTTCAATCAAAATAACAATATTACACAAAAGAAATCTTATCAAAAAGCTTGTGTTATCATATTTTACAATGGAAGAAGAAAATTTTGTATCGGTTTTTTCATTATCTACGAGTATATACTAGAATATTGTTTATAGATGATTTCATTCGTAACCCTCTAAAGAATAAAAGTTTGAGAAGTTTTCTTATATAAGAGCTTTGTCTAAGATACTCCTGAAGTAAATACTAAACTAATATCACAGTGTGAAGTTGTAGGTTCAGTACGTGTAGCTGGATATCATAACAGAAATCTATACTAATATTAATAAGAGGCAGTAGTTTGTTTGTTTGATTGGACGCGCTAATCGCAGGAACTACTAAGACGATGTGACAAATCCATTTCGCATTAGATATCCCGTTTATTGAGAAAGGCTATAGGCTATAGATCCTACTACCCAAGAGAGCGGAGCAATAATCATAAATGTCAACAAGTCGGGTAAACTTCCATACATTATTGTAAAACTGTATACATATGTATATATTATATAAATGCGACCCCGAACGAAACGAGAATGAGTCGCTATATATGATAAAGCCAAAGGAGTTTTTTTTGTAAATTGAACGCAGGCGAAGCCGCGGTCCTGCTAGTTAGTTACTTTCGAAATTTCTGCTAATATTCAATAAAAAGCCCAAAACAAAACATTTTTCTCATCTAAAATTTAACTTCTTGAAGTCCTTGTAGTTTCTAAAAGACCATTGACACTTAAAATATAGAATATCCGAACGACATTTTTCGATAACAATTACTAATGTAATAATTAATGTACAATATTTTCAATGTAATTTAAGTTAATGCCTTATATTCTAAATAGATTGCTTATTACTTGCTTAGAACTTTTGTTTTGTTTAACTGTCTATCAATTTACGCGCAGATAAAGTAAAAACTTGTGAAATTTAAAAATGATTATGTTGAACTTTATTATCTGTCTGAAAAATATTGCTTAGTTTCATTTAAAAGCGCGAGTTCATTAAATAATTATTTCTTACTAGCATTGCCCGCGGCTCCGCCCGCGTTCAGATGACCTAAAACCAAATTCTTAGGTTTTACATATTACTACACTCTTACATTGCAGTTTTTGTATTTTTTCTCTTAAACAAGATATTTTCCCGCGGTAAAAAGTATCCTATATGTTGACCCGGATAACCTTAAAATTTCATTAAAATCCCTCCAGTGGTTTTTCCGTGATGCGATAACAGACAGACAGACAGACAAAAGTTCTAAAAACTATAGATTCGGCCTCTGTATCGATAATAATGTCTATTACAATAAGATTATCCAAAAAATATTTAATTTACAGATTCAGCTTAGTTAAAATTTTATTATATGTATAGATATATATAAAAATTAATATCGATAGCTAAAAATAGCTCAATTTTGTCAAACTTGAATTGTTCGTTTCATTAACACCTTATTTGATGACCAAAAGCCTACACAATTAACTTGATAGATGGGGCCGCAAATTACTTACGTAGTAGAACTGCCTGTCAAACAAAGTCTTCTCGGTTCACTTTATTACTTACAAATGTTAGAAACACTCGGTATATACATATATATTGGAATAGATTGGTACTATCAGATTGGTAAATTGCTTTATTGAAGATTAATTATTTCATATATTCAACAAATACAATTAGGATAATTAATTAAACTTAATTAATATCTAGATGATAGATATGTATATGTAATATTATATAACATAATAACTTTTGATCGACTTTAAAATCGCTTGAAATTAATTATTCTTGATAGGTTTTATACATTTTAATGGGTCGCCAATAAATATAAAAGGCTTGCGAATCGTATCGGACAATTGGTCTGAACTCTAAATACAACAGACAGATTTGTTCATCTGTTTACTATATATAGGAAATATCACTTTACACAAAAATGAAACGTTCTAGATAAAAAATAAAAAATGATACTTATCAATGTTATTGATATTTATATAAATAAAAATATTGATGGTTTCAAAACGAATTTAAAACAAGTGCTTACATTTTTTTTTTAAATTATGAAAATGGATAACACGCATTATTAAATTGTTATAAGCTTTTTTTGATAATGTACATATTCTATCTCATGAAATTTTAAGTCAATTCTATATTTATGTTTTATTATTTAAATATTGTGTTATAATATGTGTAATAATGTGTTATTATCTAAATTTAAAAAAAAACACGCAGTTTGTGCAATGTTTATATAAACCACTATCCACTACCCCGCGATAACTCATTATGTGTGATTAATTTTATTCCAAACTAGCAGAATCCGCGGCTTCGCTCGCGCTAAAACTACAAAAAAAACTCTAAAAAAAGGTAGGTTTTGTACAAACTTTCATCCCCTATTTTACCCCCTTATGGGTAGAATTTCGAAAAATGTTTAAATACGTATTTATTTAATTGTATTGAAGAGCATTAATACCATTTTCGAGCAATTATTGTGATCATAAATATTTTTTTGCGTTGTATTATAACGTGTTTTCCCGTGGGAATTAGATAATCTTCTGTGGTAAAAAATAGCCTATGTAACTATCCCACCCTCCAACTATCTCCACACAAAAAATCACGCCAATCCGTCACTCCATTTCGACGTGAAAGAAGGACAAACAAACAAACTAACTAACAAACACACTTTCACATTTGTAATATTAGTATGGATATGGATATTGACCAGCGATATAAATTGAATCATCTCTTTTTATATAAATTTTAATTAAAAACAGTTTTTTTTAGTAACAGAACTTGTAAATGATTTATTGATCGATTTTTTACCTACAGCGTCTAGCTAGGGTACAAAAATGAACAGTTTTGATTATTATATTTATAAAAATATGATATACACTAATTTAAAGTTTAAATATATTGCTTTAACTTGAATATTGTAGATTTTGAAAAGGCCTACAGAAAAGTCTGCGATAGCATATATCTGTCTCCTAAGGTACACTCGCAATAACTATTTATACATACATAGTATCTATTTAAAACGTACCTAGGGACGCATTCGAGCCAAGCGAGGGTAAGTTGCTAGTAATAATAATAATAAGGCAGTGGTATCCCAGTGGTAACGCGCTCGCTTGGAAAACCGAGTGAAGCGGGTTCAAATCCCGGGTCTCGCACCTCTGATATTTTCATGTGCGAATCATTCCCAACATGATTACCACTTGTCTTAACTATGAAGAAAAACATCGTGGAGAAACCTGCAAGTCTGAGAGAACCTAGCAAGTTTTCGAAAGACATGTGAAGTCCGCCAACCTGCACTTGGCCAGTGTGGTGGACTATGGCCTGATTCCCTTCGTACTGAAGGGAGACCCGTGCCCAGCAGTAGGACGTTAAAAAGGGCTAAATAGAATAATAATAAAAATGTTTATAACTACCTACGATTAATTAAATATTTAATTGTATTTAAACATATTTCATTTTGTTAATTTAGCCATCCACTGCAATTTACAAATAAGTAAAAAGTGAACTTATTTTTAAATATACTCGTATAGTAATCCAGTTTTACTAAATGATAGACATATTTCATGAACATTTCCATATACGAAAAGGAAAAAGAGAAAAGACGAATATGGTCATATTTTTAAGAGCTTCCAAAAACGACACTACAAAGAGATTAATATAAAAATGGATACTTTAAAATCGACGATTGGAAGTATGTAAATATATTTTTTGTAATATCTACCCTAATAAACCTCAATGTTTATTTCTTAATTCAAAAAGATGGGATTTATTCTGTTTTAAAAAAAATGTGTGTATCATACATAATTTTATAATAAAGGATATAAATCCTACCTTTTTGAAATTGGAAATAAACATTATTTTCGTGATCAGCTTACTATGATATCCTGAAATTGACTCCTGCATTTCTGTCTAGACGCCTTCGTTAGACGACTGTATGAATCCATGGCTATGCCTGTAGCTTTATCACTTTAATAATAATGAATAAATATGTTGGGGCATTAACACACAACACCGTCTAGTTCCATGGTAAGCTACGAGGTTTGTGTTATGGATACCAGATAGTTGATACACTACACATACACATACATACACATATATAAACTTTAAATACATACATATTATAAATATAAACACCCATGACTGGAGTACAAACATTCCTGTTCATCACACGATGAATGCCCCCAGCGGGACTCGAACCCGCGACCGCTGGCACAGCAAGTAGGGTCACTACACACTGAGCCAAACGTGTCGTCAAAACACTCTAGTCACTGCTCTAAACTTTCGAAGCTCAAGCAATTATTTTAGCAATATACGGAAAATAGAAATCATATTAGTCTTATTATTTTGGTTTAATTAAACGATAACACAAATGCTCGTAATTATAAGATTAGAGTATAGGTCATTATAAGACCTCTACATCGAGACCGGAGATGTCTTCATTGTCGTACTGGTATCCTAGGTACTGGTTTAAGCCATGTGGATCTAGTGACAAGATAATATGGCCGCACATAATAAGGTTCGGAATTCAAAAGCTAAGACAAGCCAAATGGGTATTTGGCTTCAACTATTCTCAGTAAAAGCATACCTGGGACGGTACGAAAACCCGTTAGTCCTGCAAAAGAATTGGATTGCATTGAAATCAGATTGAGAGTGAATTTACTTGCATGGCGCAAAAGCGTTTTTCATAAAATCTCCTGCTTAGATTACTAATCTCAATGAGATTGGCCACTGTACCCAGAAAGTCGGTAATATAGACACATTTTTAATATAGCAAGCATGAAGGCTTGAGTTTTTAAAATATATCGTATTTTTATACATGCTTTATTACTTTATTCAATTTTCCACACTCCAAAAGTATAAACTCCCTTTTGAAAGGTTTTAACTGTAGGATGGTGAACGCACGTTGGGGGGGAAACTGTAGGATAATTAAGGTCGAGGGAAGCTGGGCGAGGGTGGTCCCAACAGTAGAACAAAAAATAGAAGTAGCATGAATATTCGTTTAATAGATACTATAAATATGTAATTGTTAAGGTTTTAGCTATTTTTTTTATAAATCTATTGATACCTCTACGTTTGTTATTGTCCATTATAGATATTTAATGAGACTATTTTTTACACAGCGGCAATAAAGTATATACTTGTTGGGTCCTTTATTTTTTTCATTTTTGGTATGAACGTAAACACTGTACCTGTCACATTTACTGTTTTCTCTTGGTGTATATGAAATATATATTTGAACGTTATTGAAAGCGACATGGATATATTTTATTAAGTCTTCTTCTTCTTCTTCCTGCCCATTTCCCAATCACTCGGGGTCGGCGCAGTACATCTTCTGTACTGCTGATAGGATTTGGCAAAAGTTTTACGACCGGCCGCCTGCTTGATGTCAATCCTCCTTGGGAATGCTATTGTCTCTCTTTGTCTGAATGATGTCGCGGAAGTCTTGTAATATATATGCACTTTCGATTTTTTTGTCTTTTAGAACGTTTTTTATACTATTACTTAATTTTTTTATGTTATTTTCGGATATATTTTAAATTAAATTTTGATTACACAATAAATTTTGTTTTGACATTGTCAAATCTTCTTCTCTAATAATATTTTATTAAGGCTTATGGTTACTTATTTCATTGTCGGAGACATTTTCCATTTACTATAGAAAAAAGGTCCTTTAAAACCTCTTGCCAATTTATTTTGACAAATTACAGAGTAATGTTGTCGTAGAAAAACGCTTACACAACTGGCTAAAAGGTATAGTGCAACTACCGATACCTAAAATGACCATCAGTTAAATCGAAAGCATAATTTCTAAAATGTAATCCTTGTATGCTTAAACGCCTTAATCTCCTAAACTACCAGTTTTATTTGAAAAATTCTTTTTACATTTTAAGGCATATTTATCAAGAGAGTTTAACATCACGCTTAAGCTTAAGACTGGAGCATTTATACATAACCTATACTTGCAGAGCCGGGGGCAAAAGCTGGTGTATTATATAAGAACTGTTATAAAAAATCATTAAACACAGTTTGGATAAGTAGTGGATTCGAATCAAAATAAGTTGTAATAATCACTAACTTTATAGCCTTTTCAGAGGAATTACAAATGAAATGCTTCAACTACATTACATTTTTTACATAAACCATTTCTCGTAAAATATCTTAAACCATGTAAATGTAATCATTAAATATATTAAGAGCAATCATCCTACATAGGACTCACGTATTCATAAATACTTAAACCAATATAGCATGATAAGGGACGTATAAATAGCTCTATAAAAGTATACTTATAATAAAGGTACTCGGTATTATTACGGCGATATGCACCTACGTATCTCGTTTATGATATTATGCCATTAGGAGCTTATGAAACATTAACTTTGTATATATTTTTACTTTATTATATAACGGAAATCGAACTTGTTCTTAATTACAAACACTCAGAAGCTAATTATAAAACATTTTAAGTCACTAACCCCATTTTTATTAATGCAAAAATTAAATTAAGTTTGCTATTAAATTAGCTTTAAAGCGTTAAAAACTTAATTACTCGTTATGTCAACGGCTTAACCAAATTTTGTATATTTTATTTTAAATTAAAATGAATAAATTATTTCAAAAGTTTATTATTACCCACACAAACTTTGCACATCCTGTTTCATAATTTTAAAGGGTTGATTTTCGAAATTCTAAGTGAACGGATATGGATAGGAATATGCTGTCATTTGGTTTGGATATTAATAAGTATAATTAGTGTTCATTACCGCCGTATCTTATACTTGGTGTACACTTAGTCTGAATTTTTGTTTATTTTAAATAAATAAATAAGAGCTGTTACGCCATCAGTTACAGTTACGTGAATATTAATTTAAGCCCATGGTTCCTTAGATACGTATACATATATGTATGTACTTTATAATCAATGATTAGAGACCGATAAGTCCTTCGAGGCATAAAGATATAATAGTAGAATATTAGAATAAAAAGTCATCAAAACTATTTTGTACTTCACATATATACCTTTCACCAAAGATTGTCTGTAAGAGATTGCTCATAGCATAAGACCGCCTTTGCATGCCTTTTTGTTATTTTTCTTTTCATCTTCTGTATTTTTTTTTGTATGTGCAATAAATTATTTGTCTGTCTATCTCTTTACTTAAACAAATACATAGCGATTTGCCTAATAAAAGAGAACACGATCAAAGCTAGCTTTAATAATATTAATTTCGTCCACTTTTTTGCTTTTCATAATAATTTGATAGATATTAATTGAAAGTTCAAAGTAATTGTGCAAAAGTTAGATCAATTGCAAAAAATGGTCATGAATTTAGATTGTCAGACTAAAATAAAAGAAAAATTGAAGCAACGCAAAATAGGCGGCAGAGTAGATGACTCGGCATATCATAGGTCAAACCAAATTTGTTATGTGAGAGGGTGAAGTCCCCCTTCACAAGCGAGCTACGCGTTTGCGAATTTTATTTTGATTTTCCTATTAATAAACGTTCTTTCAGGGTTTTGGATCCATTTTCCTTTGCTATTTCAATTTTCATGTACATAGCAAGACCTGATATTTTCCATCATGAATACAGCAGAGAAAACGAAAAATCCGGCATACATCCTAAACTGATCAAACTAATTTATCCGAAAGTTGGTATAATAACTTATTTTGACCTCCTAATCAAGAATATCATAACGAAAATTGGTGAAAAAGCTCTTTTGAATATGAAAGACGAAGGAGATCCTCTTTTGGTTCGGTGTGCATAATCGCGCATTGAGAAATGTGTGAACGGGTAAGTGTGTGTGTATCCTAGGAAAAGCACATAAAACACACACAGACACACACACACAGCGGACAATAAAAGCGTCAGGTGTTGGGTTATAATAAAATGAATATAATTGTATTTGATTTAACATAATATGTTGGGACATTAACACAGCACCATCTAGTTCCATGGTAAGCTACGAGGCTTGTGTTATGTGTGGATAACAGATAGTTGATACACTGCACATATTATAAATACATACATATTATAAATATAAACATCCATAACTGGAGTACAAACATTCGCGCTCATCACACAAACGAATGCCACCAGCGGGACTCGAACCCGCGACCGCTGGCACAGCAAGTAGAGTCACTACAAACTGAGCTAAACGTGTCGTCAAAGTTTTGGAATTAAATTAAGTAATAAACTACGAATACAAAGAATAATATCCGAAGTTATTAAATCAACCTGAATGATTGATTCAGTGAACAGCCATTTGATTAATTGGTTTCCATATTAACTGGCAACGTAGATATTCAATTTGTCATAATTTTCAATCTGCGTAACAAATAACGCATTAGGTCAGTATTATTCGTTAATCTTCATGTAATATTGAAATATAATTGTATTTCCGTATTTATTTCAAGGCTTGATAGAACCGAGTTTTATAAAATTCATAGTATTTATTATACCTGCGAAAGAATACCAATAAGAGTAGAATAAATCGATTTTTATGCGACTATCATTTTATTTCTCTTTTGCTTCAATGATCGACGAGTTTAAGAAATATAGGGACTTTATTCGCTTCGTTTTGGATTTTTCAACAGTACTTAGATTATGTACTGCCAACACGCAACACGATAACAATCTAACATCGCATTTCATTTTGACCAGACCAGTAAACGAATGTATAGTCAACATAAACATTCACTCGATTCAGTAAACAAAGCAGAGAGTCCAAGAACAGACAGTGCTTGTCAACACGTACGCAAAAACACTGCTAATACTTTCCTTATGTTATGTACTAGCGACTCATCCTGGCTCCGCTCGGGATCGTCACTACATACGTTTTAACGGTTTGTATAGATGTCAAGAGATGAGATATTTTCCCGCGGTAAAAAGTATCCTACATGTTGACCCGGATAACCAACTATGACCATACCAAATTTCATCAAAATCCAGTGATTTTCTCGTGATGTGCTTCCAGACAGACAGACATACAAAAATTCTAAAAACAATAAATTCGGCCCTGACTATTTCAATAAGATTTTCCAAAAAATAAGTATTTAATGTATACATTCGGCTCAGAATTTTATTACATGTATATAGATAACTTTTTCATTCAGTAAAATATTATTTAAAAAAAAGACTTATATATATATATATATATATATATATATAGTTGAAATTAAAAAAAAATATGTTTATCCACTAGTAATGTCCTCCTGATAGATTTCGGCCCAGATAGCTGTCAATGTTTCAGTGATGGTGGGGGATATTATACACCTTGTGTACAAGTGTACGCGCGAACTCATACGTACGCATTCACTATTTTCTTAACTTTCAAAATTCGGTGGACCGATAAATTCGACGCGATTAGACAGAGATCAGGCGGAAGACCGACGGCTTTACGTGCTCTCCGTGACACGTGGGTGTAAAATCACTAACTTCCGAACCCCAGGATTATACGGACATTTTCTGTCAAAAACAACCTGAGCTTATCAAGTACTAGTCCTCATTTTGTTTCCTTAACGTCCTCATATTGTTTCCTTAACGTCGTTAGCTTCCTTGCGACAGTAGACTGACTAACTACACACTACAGTAAAATGAACCGGAATAAGATATAAAAAACGGAACATCACTCACTCTCACTAACTCACTGATTAATCACAAAATCTCGAAAAGCATTATGAAGCTCAATGTTGGCAGCTAGGTAGTTTATACTCGTAGTTACGAGAAATCAGCTGTGAACGGATCTTGTGACAGGAATATAATTAAGGGGGTCTAAGGTCCTAAAGAAATGCATTTAGGCACGAGGTGTGGGACTCGCATGCACAGCCAGTAGGTACTATATACCCACTAAAACCCAACGGAACCACTCCCATCTTAATAGGGCGTTGCAGGATCACTTACGCTCTCAACCACAACGCGCCGACGGCAGGTCTGCCGATACAGTACTACAAAAGCCATAGGGTTGCTCCGCAGTCCACTCTGCTATCAGAGAAGTACCAGGAGCAGCCCGCATAGCACGCCGCCCATTGAGCTGGGCCACCTCACAGTGGGTTTTTTTGGTTCGCGCCTGGCTGGATTGCTGGGCATTACTAAGCCCCCTTCTCCCATCCCCTCGCCCCCTCCTCCCATTCCCTCGCCCCCCATCCCCCATCTCGACAAGGTGAACGCACGTTGGGGGTGGTCTAAAGGCTACCGTAAGTTTATGAAAGTCAGATTTCAACTACTACAGACAAAAACATGAGTAATTCTGGTTTCAAATGTAAAATAAATGTATGGTGTAAAAACATTTTTTTCGCGTGGACCAATTATATATAAATTATCTAGTCGATCCGTCGCTATGTCACTGTGTGAAACAAGACCAAAAAAACAAACACACTGTCATATTTACAGCAGTAGTAAAGACTACACGATAAATGAATAATAATAATAAACAATGATAGGGATTTTATTGGCTCGACAATAACTAGTGTTGCCAAAGTTTTCCAATACACAACTCGAGAACTAAACACAAAGTTATACGAAGTTTATTTCTTCACTTCATCAGAGAGCATAAAAAGCAATTTACGTTTATCTTCTAACTAATAAAATAAATATTATAGTGTTTATCTTCTAATAATAAAATATATTATCTATACATATAATAAAAGTATAACTGATCGCAGTGTGTATATATGACATGGCTGAGAAAAACTATTATTGGGGGTCTTTATTAACGCAATAGAACCCAAACAATGATTTTTAGAATTTTCGTCGGTTTGTCTGTGCGTTTGTGTAATGTATGTATTTTAATAATGTTATAAATAAACAAAAAATATTTGATTTATTAGATCACATTTCCTATCATTTTTTTAAAACTTAACGCTTAATTTATTTCTACGGTAAAAAAACACAACTTAATTATAAATAGAGTAAAAAATATATTTAATTTTACAGGTAAAGAGAATCTATTTACATAAAAAGTTCATTAAAAATTGCTCGAATACCACATCAAGAGAATGATCAATTCATTCCATAGAGAAATGTCGGTCACATTTTCCGGAGAATGTTATTATTTTCTCTTCATTTAGCGTTATCGAATTTCCTGGTCCGATACTGAATTACTCGAAAATCCAATCTTGAAAACTGAAGCGTAGTGCAGAAATATTCAGAGTAGTAGTGATTTAATACTAAAAACTAGCATTGTCCGCGGCTCCGCTCGCGTTGAGATGATCAAAAACCAAATTCTTAGGTTTTACATATTAGTATACTCTTACATTCCAGTTTTTGTATTTTTTCTCAGAAAAGAGATATTTTCCCGAGGTAAAAATATCCTAGATAACCAGCTATCGCCATACAAAATTTCATCAAAATCCCTCCAGTGGTTTTTCTGTAATGCGGTAACAGACAGGCAAAAATTCTAAAAACTAGATTCGGCCTGTTTCGATAATAATGTTTATTTCAATAAGATTTTCCAACAAATATTTAATGTACAGATTCGGCTTAGTTTCAATTTTATTATATGTGTAAATAGATGTGTATGACAATGACGGCTCTCGCTTCATAACAGGCTCTTTATAAGCGTGTCATCAACACCATTTGATTGGACCAATACTTATTAATTACTTAAAAGTTTAGTTAAATGAAATATAAAAACCAGACCGTACGCAATTCGGACTCGCGCAAGAATTTACTATCATCTTGTGTTTTCCTATAAACTATCAGTGAGTCCATATTTTTTGTAGTCTAAAAAGGTAGATGCGATTGATGGAGTTAAAAGATTATATCGAATTTAAGAAAAAAAAATCCACACCTTTTTTATTTTATCTATACTAATATTATAAAGAGGTAAAGTTTGTGAGGTTTTGAGTTTGTAGGGGGTAATGTCTGGATCTACTGAACCGATTTAAATAAAATTTGGTAAGATCATAATTTTAGATCCTGGAAAGGACATAGGATACTTTTTATCCCGGAAATCATCCCTTTAGGGGTTGAAAATGGGGATGAAAGTTTATATTAGGAGGCGAGCTAGGGACGAACCTAAGTGAAGCGAGGGTGAGTCGCTAGTTTTCTAATATTTCGGATGTTTGTTATGTTTTTAATAGTAGACTGTGTCGCATATCGTAAACTCTAATTGATATTCGTATTTATTTATATACCATTTAAAAAAATCATCATATACACCATATACGTATATAATGTACTCGTATATATCAACAAAAATGAATTGAAAGGCCTAAAATTTATATTTTATAAAATTAATGATACCTAAATTTAAAGAAACCTTTGAACTACATTATTACTCTACGCATTACTCCGTTAGCTATTTATTGAGTTATGTCGAGTGGCGCCACCTCCAGCAAATTCGATACGTCTGCATGCATTCAGGCAGATGTAAATTCTTTAAATATTCGGAATTCTATTGAGCTCATTCAATGATAGGTTAGTACTCATATATCTGGGATAAAATAATAAAGATAATATAGAAACACTTGAGTGTCAAAGGCTTGTATCAATAAATTTTAATGATATTTAGTGTCACTTTACAGTATTTTTGCTTACGTCCGTAGTCGACATTTTTATACACACTGCTTAAACTTAAAGTAGTCATAGACATCTGATTAACATACATAATATATGGAACTCTATCTAGTGAAGTTTTCTAAGAAAATGTAACTCTAAAATCTATATTTTATTGAGTTATATCGCATATCTAAAGTTTTGCAAATATTTTATAAAAGACAAACAATTTTAGAAAATGCTTTATATAAATGCAAACATATCTCCTTGAAATTCCTTGGCTTTTACTTATATTTTTAACACATTCTACATTTAAGAAAGCTAATTCTAAAATGTTGTTAAATCTGAACTATTGACTTAATAGAATCTTTACTCTTGCACCATTTTCCTTCATTACCAAGATCAAACAAGTAATCTTAACAAGGAAGAACTTTTTAGACATAGCTAATGGAGCGGAAACTGGAAATGGCTTGAATACTTACTACCTTTGTATACTACGGTGACTGCATCTCGATTTCCAATCATTAACTTATACATAATTATACTTTAAGCTATGGTAGTTTCGCTAGTCCAAACGATATGATATCGACATTAATTACCATTTATTATTCCACAAAAAGAAAAGCAATTCTTATAATAATTATTATAATATTAGTGTATTTTTCAAAATATCAAATAAAGAAAAAGCTAACAATAATGCTATTTTCTATACCTAAAATCTACGTATATTTTTTAAGAGTGTGTATTTAGGGGTGATATTTTTTTTCAAATTTAAATGGGGCCAAACGTAAAGTATATATGTACTTTCAAACAAAAAAAGAATTTTCTGAATCAGTTAATAAATGACAGAGTTCTAAGGTAACAAACATAAAAATATACCACCGAATTGAGAACCTCCTCATTTTTTGGAAGTCTGTTGAAAAGTCTACATAGTAAATCTATTTATCTCAAATAAATTCAGTGTTACAAAACTAGTTTAATCAAAATGTAACCGTTCTTCAGAACAAATAAGCTAGTTAGTTGATGCTTGTTCGAATTTATTGGTGTAGTTGTATTCTCGTCTTGTTTATTATTTACAAAGACTACGTTGATTTAACAATGCTGACTTTAACTCCTGACTTTTATTGCAGGTACTTCTGCACGATATTTTAAATGCATTATTAATTTACGTAAGTTCAATTGTATGATTTTTAATGTAAAGGATATTTATATCAATGTTTTGTAATTTGTATTATCATATTTTTTTTAAATTTTAATAAATAGACTCTATGTCAAATTCTATTAATATTATTTTTGTAATACAAAGAAGAAAAGAGATATAAAAATTTGCAATATTGCAGTTCACTTTATCTTTATGAATTGTGGAATTAAGTAGGTCAAATTATTTTATAAGCTCATTGAATGTAAGTGTACCAGTTTTATGAAAAACCATATAAATTGTACCTATGTATGTAAGTATATGAACACTGAACACTATATAAAATTCAGGTTTCAAAATATACTAGTCCAAAGATTGTTGCATCATTGGACTAGTATGTAGTAATGGGTCTAATAATAATGAAATATATTAAATAATACTTCAAAAATGTATAATTTATATATTTATTTAATTCTATTTTTATTTCCGTCTAAGCAAGCGCTTGTTTGGGCTGGGTTTACCTTTGGGTTTTTGTTAGATACCGTTTGAATATTAGCAGTATTTTATCGAAGGACTCAAGCTTCTATTAAATTTCATTCCAATTTGCTTATAAGTGTATAGGGAAATATTAAGAGACATATTCGGAATATCAAGTAATCAAAAATATGATCTTCTTACGTGATAAAATCATCAGATGTCAATAATATTTTTTTATCAAATATCAATACACATTTTTTTTTTATTTGCATGTCATGTGCCTTGACAAATGACTCACCGAATGAAGCTTTTTGCAAATTTTAATATGCATTTCGTTATTAGCTTTCTGTGTCGTCGCCAATTTGGATTTATGGATAAAAATCGATAAGCTAATAGTTACAACAAAACACTTTGTACAAAGTGTTTTTATTTATGACAACGAACTACTAGCACGTGTGCAATAAAAGTAAAGCTGGTTCAAACCCATGTCTTGCACCTCTTAGATTTTCATGTGCGAATCATTCCACTTGCTAAAAAGATAAAGGAAAATATCGTGAAGAAATGTGCATGTCTGAGAGAACCTCACAAGTTCTAGAAAGACCATCAAGCGTGTGGACCATCAGCCCGAATTTGGCTACTTCTTGATATATATACCTCATTTGTAATACTGAAACTTTATATTTATAAATTCTTCTAAAGACTCCTCAAAAATACCAGATGCTAAATAGTAAAGAGACGATAAAAGTGATATTTACAACTAACAGAACAAAGGTATATTTGTTCAAATGAATTTGACGTAAAGCACATTTTCCATTTAAAGTTTCTTAGTAGTCAAATACTTACAACGAATGGTTTAATCGTTGCGATGTCTGAAGAGTGTGTGACCTAGTTAAAAGAAGTAATGGCGGCTTTCAAGGAAAGTGTTTGAAACAGGATACAACCTAAGTTATTGCCACTTTGAACATTTGGAAAATTACTTACTGCTTTACTGCACATAAAGATAAACTAAACTTTAATGTCTTTTCAAATTAGTAACAGTATTTTTTAGAATCTCTCTTATGTGTTTTTTATCTTTATCTATTTTTAGGTGACCTTAAAAAACAGAAGAAAGAATATTTATTATAAATTTATCGGCTCTCACACATAGATTAATTATTGAGTACCAATATATTAGTAAAAAAAATACAAAAAACTTGACCAAGTACCTACTCACGTTGTGCTGCGCATTACTTGCGAATTTGTTATTTTATGTACATGGTGATTAGAATTTAATGCCGTTCCAGACATAAAACGAATCTACCCTGAAGGCTCACATCAAAAAGTTATTATTTATCGCATAAAACTTCTGACGCAAAACAAGTAACACATTTCGGTATTTGAAAGCGCAGTAAAAACGCTTTATACTTATGCGATAAACGGACACGAATTCTGATTCTGGTTGGTCATAGCGTTTCATGTTATCCAATAAAATTGATACGTTTTGGAAAGTTACCTGATCAGCAAAAATTTTAAAATATGTTTAAGAAATAAAATTAGGACGGTCATTACATTTTTCATAATTTTATCACTAATTTATTTATGGTAAATAATAAATGAATTAAAATTCAGCTTGTCTAAAATGTCTCATTATTTTGTAATTGTTCTAATTACCCTCGCTCCCCTTGGGTATATATCGGAACCCGAAAGTAGTCGTATGTATTCCTGCAGGCCATAGTTTATTTGTGTACTCATCCAAATTGGTCTAGCCGTTTCTGCGTGAAAGAATAAAATACATACAAAGTAGACCGATTACCAAGTGAATAAAAAATAAAAAATACACTTCTCCATTTTTCATTTGTCTTCTATGTTCTATTTCGTAGGTAATTTTTAAGTTAATTTAATCCTAGTAATTACTAGCGACTCACCCTCACTTCACTCGGGTTCGTCCCTAGGTTGATTCTCCATACAAACTTTCATCCCATTTTTAATATTTTTTTTTTCTTTTTCCTTTTTTGTTTACATTAACTTACCTTATTATAACGTAATTTCATGCAATGAATATGTACGCCTGACATGGGAAGGTACTAGCTCCTGAAACACAGTTTTCTAGTTCAGGAGTTAGGGCTGTGTGTATTTGTTACCATTGTGTTGTTTAAATAAAGACTGTTTTTTTTACCCTCTTAAGAGCTGATATCCGGGATAAAAAGTATCCTGTGTCCTTTCCACGGTCTCAAACTATCTTCTTATCAAATTTCATCGAAATCGTTTCAGTAGATCCAGAGATTACCCCCTCGAACATCACAAACTCACAATTCATAAACTCACAAACTTTACCTCTGTATCATATTAGTATAGATTAGCTTTAGTAACGTTGAAGTTAAAATTCTCAAGTGAAAGTGTACAACAGTTATTTTGTTATTAGATTATTGTGCTCAATTTGTTGGCCATCTTATCGTAAGGCTTCCGATAAAATTAGTTAAAAATTGGCACTAATAAACGGAACACTTAAGTTATTTTGTATCATAATGAAGAAATATACTTGGATGAAAAGTTCATTATCTTATATCTTTGCCTTTTAAGTGTTGAGAGTGATGTTAAAGTTTTAATAAGATTTGATCTCAGAGGACTTAGCTTACGGCAATGTCATGATTTAACGTAATTTATTTTAAACTAACAACTTACCCTCGCTTCGTTCGGGTGCGTCCCTAGGTGTCTTGTATTTATCTATACATACTCGCATGATAAAATTCTGACTCAAATCTGTACATAAAATATTTTATGGAAAATCTTATTGAAATAGTCATTATTATACAGAGGTCGAATCTATAGTTTTTAGAATTTTTGTCTATCTGTCTGTCTGTGACCGCATCATGTGAAAACCACTGGATAGATTTTGATCAAATTTGGTATGATGATAGCTGATTATTCGGGTCAACATATAGGATACTTTTTACTGTGGGAAAATACCTCATCTCTGAGAAATCTATACTAAACGTTAAAACGTAACTAGGTAACGGTAACGTAAAATACAAGAACTGCAATCTAAGAGTATACTAATACCTATGTAAAACTTAATAATTTAGTTTTTGGTCATCTGAACGCGGGCGGAGCCGCGGGCAATGCTAGTCTATAATCGTAGTCTTATTTTATTTCTCTACCGTTAATTACCTCCCCTCAGAGTTAGGAAGTTTTTATAACTTAAAAGTCATTATAAAGTTAATGGAAACAACATTTCTCATATTTTACAAGAATCCCATAATCTTCATATTCTGAGATTCTCCTCTCAAAGGGAACTGTTGCTATTCTAATACAAATATATGGAAATTATGGCTTTGAAATTGTATGAAAATAAAACGATCCCATGGTTAAAACGAATTATACTACAATATGGTTCGGCATACCATTGATGGAGCAATCCCTTTTATTATCCATAAAGGTTTACAGACCGACTCCGGTCACTAAAAGCTAAAATGTCGTTTACACCTGACCGTTAATAAATGAACATTTTAGTAGAAAATGCTTTTATTCCTTTCTCTTTGTCTCACGTTAACAACTTTTTTTTTTTTTTTAACGTTGGGAAATGCATTTACGCACGACGTGTGGGACTCACCGGCGTAATACAGCCAGTACTACCCACTAAAACCCAACAAAACCTTCCCCCGTCTTAATGGGGCGTCGCAGGATCGCTTACGCATTCAACTACGACGCCCCGACGGCAGGTCTGCCAAAGCAGACCACCACAACCTTGGGGTTGCTCCAAGGTCCACTCTGCTATCAGAGAAGTACCAGGAGCAACCCGCAAGGTACACCGCCCCCCGAAGAGGGCAACCTCTCACCGCCCACCGAAATGGGCAACCACGTTAACAACTACATCAACCTACAGTCTTGCATTATTAAAAAGTCACGAACAGTACTAAATGAATATAAGATACCTACCTATTTATTGTAACATAATTTATTTACATAAGAATACTAGCGACTCAAGTCCTACTTACGTTTTAACGTTTAGTATGAATTTCTCAAAGATGAGATATTTACCCGCAGTAAAAAGTATCCTTTATCTTGACCCGGATAACCGGCTATCGTCATACCAAATTTCATCAAAATCTGTCCAGTAGATTTCTCTTGATGCGGTAACAGACTGACAAAAAATCTAAAAATTACAGATCCGGCCTCTGCATCGATAATATTGTTTATTTCAATAAAATTTTCCTAAAAACATTTAATGTACAGATTCGACTTAGTTATACGAGTAATTTAATTATATGTATAGGTTTATTGAACATCACAGAATTGTAAAGAAACAATAAGAATATATAAAAAAAGAGTCAAATTTGAACGATGAAATCAGTGATTTCTTCCACGGAATTCTGACCATCCAACCCTTGTACTGACCGGAACTTGACCTGGACCGGAACTAGCCCCAATTTCCTGGATCCTATAACCAGGGTATTAGGTTCGTTTCATTATTAGTGATGCATCTACCATGCAAAAGATAAAGTACACACACAACGTAATAGTAGCTTACTTCGTACACTTACACACATATTATAAGGTATTAATTAAGCAGTAACTGTAAGCAACTATATCAAAAGCTGTTAAAGTATTCAGACCACAACACGAACACGACTGCCGATCAAACCCACAGAAGCCCGTCGACCACAAGCTTTGTTGACGTGACATGACAAGCTTTACAAACTTTTAAACTGTTTGCCTTTGATAGTTGTGATTACTTAAAAAATAAAGCAGGAACAGTATACTCCATGAGTCCATATACATATTTATATCATGTACTAGCATTTCCCGCGGCCCCGCTCGCGTTCAGATGACCAAAAACCAAATTCTTAGGTTTTACATATTAGTATACTCTTACATTTGTATTTTGTATTTTTTTTTCACAAAAATGAGATATTTTCCGCGGTAAAAAGTATCCTATTATTATCCCGGATAACCAGCTATCACTATACCATCAAAATCCCTTCAATGGTTTTTCTGTTATGCGGTAACAGACAGACAGACAAAAATTCTAAGAACTATAGATTCGGCCTCTGTATCGATAATAATGTTTATTTCAATAAGATTTTCCAAAAAATATCTAATGTACAGATTCGGCTTAGTTACAATTTTATTATATGTATAGATTTCTACTACATTTTAAAGTTAAAAACATTTTTAAACTATCTACAACACGTGGCGCACGCCTTAACAATAATGAATACTTTTCCCTATCGTGTTTCCGTGAACGTTTTCTTTCTTTTTTTTTCAGTTCTATGAATTCTTTACGATGGCGTGAAAGAAATATAGCCTTAATCAATTAACTTAAAATTAAAGAATACCTACGTTACATTATCTAATTTTAGTTCTACCCACTTATTACAATGGATCAAATAAAAATATGTAGAATTCGCATTAAACGAGCTTAAGAGGTTAAAACAAATACAATATTGTATTTTTTACCAATTTTGAAACTATAGCGTACTTATTACTAAAACTTAATTTCTTATTCCCTCAACGACCGCGGACACGCCGGCGTTACAGTTAACAATAGATTTCTTAAAAATTTAATTAATTTCTTAGAAATTTACCTGGAGGTGTTAAAAGGTTTTTATTACCACTGCTTAGTATTTTTCACATATAATTTTAAGTATATCGAGGAGAGTGATGACATTTCTACATATTGTCAGATATTCACGTACGTGTACACACACACGTGACTAACTTTTGAAATATAAATTGCTTCCAGGTTTGCAAAAAGCAATAGACTTTTGTGACTTTAACTTTCAAGTTACCCTGAAAAATAAAAAGATTTTACCGCGTCTGTATACCCTTAAATACACTTCAAACAACGAACATTTTTAAACGAAATTCCGCCTTTGATGCACAGAAGTTCAAGAATATAAGGACTAATAATAAACAAGACGGTGCTTAGAAAAACGATACAAAGATTTATACTGTTTAAATTATAGAGAAAATTTTCTTTTTATGTGAAGTAAGTCTAAAATAGGATTACCTTCTTAGAATTTTTCCATTACCGTCAAGTGAAACATTGATTTTCAGTTGAATTACTTTATAATTTATATTATTATATATAGATTTTGCTGTAACGATATCTTTTATTAGTAACACGTTTTCTATTCATTAACAAATAGTCTTTAATTCACATAAAATTATGTTTAAAATATTATTTTTCTAAAAGCAGGAAACGGTATTGCATTATATAATATATTAAGATCTACACTCTATTGAAACTCTACACTTACCGAAGAAAATCTTAGCTATGGAAGCACGTCGAGACCTATTGCAAATCCTTTAACATATTAAATTATAAAGAAAATATTAAAAGCGGTCAAAAGCATCTGGTGAAGCGAATTTTATTGTACATTTTTGACGTGATCTCTGCTTCTCTCACACCATTGGTCTGGAAAAATCCCGACGACACCACTTATTTTGTGTTTACGGTACTTAACTAATTTTTGCGACATTATAGTATTAAATTGTTTTAAATCAACAAAAAAGAAACAATAATACAATATGAAATATATTAGTATAATAAATGAAATAAATTTATATAATATAAAATGTAAACCTATAAAATCGGGACCCTATTAGCTAACATTTCCTACCGTTAAAATCTATATATTTTAAATCATAGTAAGTATTTGGACAAAATATTTATATATGAACTATATGTAATTATTATGCTATATATTTACAGACAACAATAAATAATGGGAGCTGACCAAATGCGAGGTTATCTATCCTAGGTTTCACTTTAAGTAAATAGATATATTGTGTGATGGTACAGAATCCTTTTTTTGGCCAATAATAATAAATACATCATAGTTTTATTGATTGACTAGCATTGCCCGCGGCTCCGCTCGCGTTCAGATTACCAAAAACCAAATTCTTAGGTTTTACATATTAGTATACTATTACATTGCAGTTTTTGTATTTTTTCTCCCTCTCTTTTTTTCTTCCCGCGGTAAAAATTATCCTATATGTTGATCGGGATAACCAGCTATCACCATGCCAAATTTCATCAAAATCCCTCCAGTATTTTTTCTGTGATGCAGTAACAGACAGACAGACAGACAGACAAACAGACAGACAGACGGACGGACGGACAGACAGACAGGCAGACAGACAGACAAATAGATAGACAAAAATTCTAAAAACTATACATTCGGCCTCTGTATAGATATTAATGTTTATTTCAATAAGATTTTCCAAAAAAATATTTAATGTACAGATTCGGCTTATTTACAATTTTATTATATGTATAGATATCAATAACATTATAAACAAAGTTTCAACAAGACGAATATAAATATAAAAAGATAATGAACGTATACAGTATATATAAATCATCCTATTATCAACAAATAATTCACCCTGAAAAAAGTTTAATAACCTCGTATGAAGAAAGAAAAAGCTCCCAAGGGAAACGTGATAGAGAGTAAAATATACTTGGTGACGCCACTGCCGTCTAGTTGTCTACCGTCTAGACGCTTGATAAGCAGTCTATTGTATAAATTAAATGAGTTCTATTCTAAATGTTTCCTAGTCTGTGGACATTTTACAACGTCTCTACACGACAACGACATGGCAACGTCACTAATGCTATAAACGCAGGAAACAAGGAAAATAAAGATATTGAGTTGCATTTAAACGCATCGCCGCCGTCGCCATTTTTATGGACTTGTATACAATATGTAATGTCATACAATACATTTGTATACTACAAAGAATGTTCGATTTCTTTAGATATGATATTATAGGTTACCTATTCCTATAACTGCCTCGGTGGTGTAGTGGCTAGCAATTACGGCTGTACACCCGGAGGTCCTGGGTTCGAGTCCCGGGTCGGGCCAAGTTTAGTTATTGAGTCTTTGTGTATAGTAAGTCTCAGTAACAGCCCGGAGTTGGAAAGTTGGCGGTGTTTCACCAACGTGCCTCGGAGAGCACGTAAAGCCGTCGGTCCTGCGCCTTAACTCTCACTGGTCGTGTCGAGCAGCCGTCCCACCGGTGTATGAGAGTGACAGGAATAGAGAGTGCACCTATGTGTGCGCGTACACTTGTGCACTATAATATCTCCTGCGCAGTTGGCTAGTCTCTATGAGATTGGCCGCCGTAGCCGGAATCGGTCAGGAAAACATCATTCCTGTATCTATTTTGAAGGAAAATTAAGCTTTTTTTAGTTTCCTTTATTATTTTAAATAAAACTACGTTTTCGGCTTTTTGATTCCTAACTACACAGGTAAGACTTAAAAAAATATTTTAATAAATAGGCTATTTTAATCATATACTTGTACTCCCAAGCGGATCCGAAGACAACCTACTAAATTATACTAAATTTGCCTAATATATGCAATGATTCAAATATCAACAATCTCTTGCTAAGCAACATTAGCTGTTTGAATTACTGATTGACTGAAAAGCTGAACGTTGACTTCATATTGTGTCAAGTATCAAAGGATACAACTGCGATAGATAGTAATTTGCTTTTAGTAATTGTAAGGACATATGATCCAACCAATTTCAACTAAATAGATCAGATTGCTTTTGCTGTAAGATTTTTTTAGCGTTCGCAGTAGATGGCCAGATATCTTCTGTTGTGTATCATTTTGCCATCATCTATACAGATAACTAAAATCGAAGTGTCTGTTTATAATGTCAAAATAAAAACTTTTTACTAGCAGGACACATTTTTTATAAATTTTTGTCTGTTTGTCCAGGCTAAACTCCGGAAAGGCTGGACTAATTTTGACGGGACTTTCAATGGCAGGTAGTTTATGTTATGTAAAAAGAATTAGGCTTCCGCTCAAAAAGATAAAATAAAACGTACATACTTAGGGGCACTCAAGCGAAGCAAGGGGTAACTCGCTAGTATTTATTTATTAAACTAAATTATTTTATCTTTGTTTCAGTGTATACCTGAAGGATGACTTCGCAGTTCTACCATATTTGGAAGCAGGTTTTAACAGGGTAAGAATATGCGTATTAAATAAACTCTGTAAAAATTAATTCTATTATTTGATGATATTATTATACAAGGTTTATTTAACCAATAGTCATATTAAAACAGAAAACTATAAAATTTATCTATATCGATTTATACATATAATAAAATTCGAACTAAGTTGAATCTGTACATTAAATATTTTATGGAAAATCTTATTGAAATAGTGATACAGATACAGGCCGAATCTATAGATTTTTAGAAGTTTTGTTTGTCAGTCTGTCTGGAAACGCATCACGAGAAAACCACTGGACCGATTTTGATGAAATTTGGTATGATGATAGCTAGTCAAAATATAGGACACTTTTTACTGCGGGAAAATATTTTATCTCTTAGAAATCTTAATAACCGTTAAAAAACGTATCCAGGGACGAACCCGAGCGAAGAGAGAGTGAGTAGCTAGTATTTTTATAAATCCAAGACAAGATTAAATACAAAAATTGTTACAGAATGATTGAATCGTTCATAAGCCTGATTGGCTAGTTATTTTATTAAGTTGATATTTGATTTGATCCTGTTAATATTCTTCGGCATTCGTATCTTAGTAGTCAGTTGTCTAAGAAATACTTTTATTTATTATATTTATCAGAACAGGTACCGTAAATATTCCAACTTTTATATTCATAGAAACATCCTTTTGTAATACGTATCATATAAAAAGCTTACGTACACATTTTATTAAACGTCCACTGACTACATATTATTTTAGCTTAATAGCTTAACAAGAAAGGTTCAAAACTAAAATATTTTATCAAAACCAAATAAAATCAATAATGAGCGAAACTTTGCAAACTTTTACATATTAAGCTTTTATCAACTTCGAAATTATTTATTATAAAATAAATTGAGATCTCTACATTCATAGTTTTTTGCCAGGATTATATTACACGAGGTCTAATTGTACGTATAGACGGGTAGAAACCGGTACATGTAACATATGTCCTCCTCGTCTCTATAAACCATCTCTAAAATACAAAAAAACGTGTGTATATATTTACTTATGTATGCACGTAAGAAATTATACTTCTTTGATGTAACAGAACAAAAATGGCTAAAGATTTCATCCCGTATGTAGTGACATAGTAGTGTCAGAGTAGTGACTCTGTTTGTAAAAGGAATGCAGCTAATTTCATCATGTCGCTTCCAGCTAACTTAATCATGTCGCTTTTTGACTGTCGGTATTCGCGCGCATCGTAAAAATTTAACTCTCCTAGGACAAAATAACAAACGTACCGTCGCATTTATAATATTATTAAGTAAAGATTATAATTTAATATTAAACTTTTCAGTTCGAATGCAGGTACGATACCTCCATTTTATATATCGCTTAGAACTTATAAACTAACTTCCTGTTTTACGGCGTCCTAATTTATAGCGAACATTTAAACTTTGAAGATCCTTTATACGCCACAAGTTTGTTAAGTAAAAGGGTAGTGACTACACGGCAAAGGCAATAAGACATTAGCATAAAACTAATTCGACTGATAGCGAAGGTGGTCTCGGAGGCTTAAATGTTATAAGAGCTAATGGATTTTCTAAAACATAAATTATAATATATGAGTATCTGAATTAAATAATTTATGTTAGTAAGTAATAAGTATACTAATTTTCGGTTAAAAACACGGTTTCAATGTGTAATATTTGATTGAGCTTCATAAAACTTCTGTGAGTTTCATGTTATTCGAAAAGTTAATTAAAAAGGAAGTAATATTATTCTTCCTTTTACCTTATTTTAGTCATTAAGAAAATTGAGAAATTATTATAAACATACGATGAAATAACATAATCATCATTATAGTTTAAAAAAAACTAAAAAAATACACTTTTAACTAAAAAAATATACTTTGTCTATCTTCTAGCTCCGTCATCAGATCAGCTCCAAGATACCATAGTACATCATTCGAATTACATATATAAAATTCTAAAACCTATAGATTCAGCCTCTGTATCGATAATAATGTCTATTTCAATAAGATTTCACAAAAAATATTTAATTTACAGATTCGGCTTAGTTAGAATTTTATTATTTGTATAGAAGAAGGTCTTTGCATGCCTAATGTGTTTATCTCAGACAACATATATAATAATATTATTGTAATTTTACTGCGTGTGCAATTAAGAATAAACAAACAAATAAATAAAAGTTAACAATTGACAGGTAATGGTAGAAACTCTTGGTGCGACAGCGTGGTGCGGGGAGATGTTGCAAGCGCGTGCGGCGGCCGCGTCTGCGCGCGCGCAGGTCGGCGCGGTGGCGGCGCTCGCGGCAGCTATGGACAGGTGCCGGGATCTAGTCGCCGTCACTGATGACCAGCAGAGGATACTCGTTAGTTTTTGTTTCTTTTAATTTTTAAATACTTATATATATATATATATATATATATATATATATATATATATATGATATATATTTATAAACTAAACATAATTATATGCATACGTGATAATGAATTATTAAAATATAATTTTATAAGCGCCATGGTCACAGGTATATACATATACTATACTATAACTGAAAAGGTTGTCGATAAAAATCGAATTTAAATGTCTATAAAATGCACATTTATTATAAAATATACATATTCTTTGTAATTTATCCTATACGTAAATATCTCTTGAATGAATTAATACATAGTTATTTATATAGCGATAAAATAATAAATAAATAACGATATTATATAGCCTTTTTAAAATATTTTTTCTTAGCTCACAAACAAGTCATGGTGTCGAGTGGTAGGTTGGAGACCAGAAGATGGTCCCCGACCACTAACAGAAGCCGTAAGTGGAGAGGCTCTGCGTCTAGCAGCCTCCGGTGTGAGAGACTGGGAAGCTCCAGTGATGCTGCGGAGACGAGCTGCGCCTGACTCGATATTGTTACCGTGTAGAGGATCTAGTGTAACTTTGAACAGGTAAATTAGAAAGTTTAATTGTAATAAGTCTCATGAATCTGAAATGAATTTTAGCGACACGTTTTTGTTTTCGTTCTTTTTTAATTAGACATTATACCATGATAACACTAATACGTGTTTTAAAAGAATAAAAATGTTTTACTTGCTTTTCATTTCATTTTTAAATAAAGTCTATTCACCATATTTTGTATACAAATATTATCTTTTATGAGGCAGTAAAAATATTTTCTGTTATATATCCAAAAAGATAGTTGTATTTAAAATGTCAAATATTCGCGTAAATCTAAGAAAGTATTATTTTCTGTTATAGTCGATAAATAATTAAAGGCCTGCCAACCCTTCGCTATACACGGTGCGTGCGTAGGTGCCTAAATGTTACTCCAGATCATAATCTACATGTGTTGTGATGTATTCTATATACTTAGTTAATTTTCATCGAAATCCGTCCAGCATTTTAGCGTGAAATAGTAAACACACACAACTTTTAAACATACCAGTACTATATCAAACATTCTAATAGTAAATATGTTGGGATATTAACACACAGTGCCATCTAGTTCCATGGTAAGCTACAAAGCATTAGTTATGGATACCAGATAGTTGATACACTACACATATATAACTTTAAATACGTACATATTATAAATACACCCATGACTGGAGAACAAACATTCGTGCTCATGGCACAAATGAATCCCCCAGCGGGTCTCGAACCCGCGACCGCTGGCACAGCAAGTAGGGTCACTACAAACTGAGCCAAACGAGTCGTCAATAACAATAATTTAATTTAAACACACAAACACAATATTTTCTCTAGGAGCACATCACACATAGTGTTCGTATGCGAGCCGAGCAACAGTATGGAGAGCGAGCGCGCTCGCGGCTCCCTGCACTCCATCCGGCGAGGCTCGCTGGACGTGCGCTCCGTCGCGTCCGACGGACTGCGGCGCACTTCCCTCGCCAAGCTACAGGGATTGCCGCTCGAAGCTCCTATCACTAAAGTAAGATTTTATAATGCTACTAACACAAATATACCCTAAATAACTACAAAAAACCGGCCAAGTGCGAGTCGAACTCGCGCACGAAGAGTTCCGTACTTTTTTTAGTTATCCATAAAAACGGCAAAAAATCGCGTTTGTGGTATGGGAGCCCCACTTAAATATTTGTTTTATTTTAATTTAATTATTAGGATAAGTGAATATATAACTAAATATTCACATAAAAAAATCACGTTTGTTGTTATAGCGGCAACAGAAATCCATAATCTGTGAAAATTTCAACTGTCTATCACGGTTCATGAGATACAGCTTGGTGACAGACGGAGAGACAGCGAAGTCTTAGTAATAGGGTCCCGTTTTACCCTTTGGGTACGGAACCTTAATTAGTGTTCGCCTAATGGTTAAACTCAAATTCGACCATAAATTGAAAATTTGAAAATATATAAGCAGAATTTGTCTAAGTATAAAAAACTAACAGTTAGCAAAATTATTGATAACGCTAAAGCTCGTCAGCTACTAAACAAAAACAATATACTCATGATTTCTCAAATGTTTTTAAAATTTAAACAACTTTTGCATGGCTTCAAATGTTAATGAATAGTGCTAAATTGAAATTTAGCGATTGATAATAAGTTACGAAATTAATTTAATTTAGAATAACTTACCGTAATTTTTTTTTTTTACCTTAACCCGAGGGTCGTCAATGACAGAACTTTAAGTTATAGTAAAAATCGAATACAAATATTTTAATGTTCTTTCGAATTGCATCAATATCTTCATTTCATCAACTATAATAACAGCTTCCACTCAATTTATTCAGTTTTTAATGTAATTTAACATGAAAGTAAAATTTTGAAACCTTTACATACGTTTTAATTCCAATAAATTTTAAGTACTTTAAAAACTAAGCTATGACTATCGGCCAATAAATTTAGTTCCATTAAAAAAGAAAATTAAATTAATTTTTACATTTACCTATAAATAAGTTCTCAATACACATTCTCATATCTGTATTAAGCCCTTTTTTAACGTCCCACTGCTGGGCACGGGCGTCCCTTCAATACGAGGGGGATCAGGCTATAGTCCACCGCGCTGGCCAAGTGCGTGTTGGCAAACTTTACATGTCTTTTGAAAACTTGCTAGGTTGACATGCAGGTTTCCTCACGATGTCTTCCTTCACCGTTAAGACAAGTGGTAATCATGTTGTTAATGATTCGCACATGAAAATATCAGAGGTGCGAGACCCGGGATTTGAACTCGCTTTCTTATATCTATACTTCTATACTAATATTATAAAGAGGTAAAATTTGTGAGTTTGTAAATTGTGAGTTTGTGAGTTTGTGACGTCGTTGTAGGTGGTAATCTCTGGATCTACTGAACCGAAGATACGTTTGAGACCCTAAGAAGGACATAGGATACTTTTTTCCCGGAAATCTTCCCTTAACTGGTTGAAAATGGGGATGGAAGTTCATATGGGGAATTAACCTAACTAACGCTAGTATACAATGTATATATATTTTCCCATTCCAGGTAATATCCCTCCTGTCAACAGCCACAGAGGGCGCGCCGCCGTCGACCGTGGCCTGCATAGAGCGCGCGGTGGACATGCTCAGGACGTCCGAGTTGTACTCCCCGCAAATGCGAGAGGACCCCAAGATGAGGGCGGAAGACCCCATCGCCACTGACCTCATTGGGGCTTTGTTATCGGTGAGTTATATAAGGTTTTTATATATAGAAAATTATTTATGTTATTTGGGTTAGTAATTAATTATTGTTTTTCATAATAATATTGTAATTACGTGATTGGAGGTGAATTCGCGAATTTGATATTACCGAACTGAAAATATTAAATTACATACCGTAGGTATATGAAATTTGAATAAGTTTTGTGATTTCGTTATTCATTAGATAGTTTTATACCAATTAATTTCAAAATGCTTTTCTCTAGCTACAAGGGAAATTAATTAAAATAGAACAATATGTATAAGATCTTTTTTATCTTTTTTTTCTTGATTTTTAGTTTATTTTTTTTATGGTAAATGCTTATAATGTCTATACGTGTTTTTTTCTCTATGTTCGTTTACAATGAAAAAAATATTCTCTACTGCTTAAAAAAACTTGCTCAATAAATTATTATTACTATTTTATTTGTGTATTCATAAATAATTTATGTTTGTTTTAAATATTTTATATAATTAATTATTATTTATTTCAATATAATACAATATATGTAATTAATTTATTTAGATTAATATAGCTATAACCATAAAAACGACTCATCATAACTTATGTACCCAGTAATATAATATGAAATATTATACAATACATATATTTGAGCTTAATAAATAAAAATAATAAATAAAATGCTAACAATTATTATTATATAACGTATAAATACGTTATAATAAGACCTATGTACAATAATAAAATACACTAACAATTATTTATCTGTTCCCAATCCTGTTCGGGCTGAAAGCGGGAGCAAGTGAATACAGGCCTTATTTATATGGTAGGAGGTTTTAAAATAAAATAAAATCTTCCTCTAATGTGATCGTTTTAGATGTTCTGTAACGCTTAAATTATGTAGTTTCAGGAAAATGCGCCATGAGCCATCTTGTGTTTGCTAACAAAAGTTTTTACTGTCTTTCCAATTATATTTTTATGTTTATACTAATATATTTATGTTAATACATATCCTATTATCGTTGCGATTGGTTCAAATCTTAAAATTATGTTCTACACCAGTAAAACTTGTTTTTGGCATTTTGCAACACCTTAGTAATTGATAATATTTTGTTTATAATATTAAAAGTTTCTAAAGTTTAATAAATAATATATACAATACAATTAAAGTAGCGCTTCATTCAAAAGTAAAATTTGATCGATATGTATGTAATAAGCAAAATATATGCTTTTATATAAGCAAAGTTAGACACATTTTTCATTTAATACTTAGATACTTACTTTGAAATAAAGTTAGAATACTTCAAAGATCGTCGTGTAAGTTGCTTTTAACTTAACGTATTTCAGTCGTAAAGTTTACGATTTTTCTTCATAAAACCTTTTATATCTTCGAGTATAGAATATCAATATTTACAAATAACCGTCGCAAATTGATAAATAATAGAATGAAGGAAAAATTTCCTGGAAAAATAAATATCGATGGAACTTATTTTGTAAAAGATGTAATGTGACCCCTCGGGCTAATTTCATTTATCTTTCCTTTATCTTTATGATTATACTAAAATCGAAATAGAAACCTTACACCTTTAGCCTTAGGCAATATCATATTTTTTTGTTTTGTAACTTATATCGTATCTAATCGAGAATCTTAAGTCTCTAAAGAGTAATTTGTTTTCTCAGATTTACGCGAATATTATAATATTTACCATTTGACATTTAAATAAAACTTACATTTTCTCGCATTTTTAGTTTGATTTTTGGTACCCAGCGTTTCTGATGCTTTACAAGAATTATAGTCACGGGAGACCGGGAGAGATTACGAAAGTGTTTCTTTACAGATTTTAAGAACGTTAACCAAACGATTAAAAAAACTATCTTAAATATAATATTAATCAAATAAATTTTAAGATTTGTTCCGAATTGCTGCTAACTTATAACCAAAATGATTTTCTATCGCCCTCACTTCTATTCGCATTATATTTTCTATGTTTTATTTTTGGCTCTGTAACACGCTCTTATGGACAACTTGAATATTGCTTCAATATGAAAATTTTTGTATTCATTTATTTATAACTATAACTTTAAGCTGTAGTATCAATTATATAGCACATAATGTACATAACTTCTTCATATCTCATTATACATATATGTATAATATGTGTATATATAATATTATTTATGTAATTTACATGTACATACTTATATAGATTATTTATAAAACTATAAATGTTTATATGTACGTATGGATATTAAAATATATATTTACTACAGTATATAATTCAATAGATTATTTATGTCAGTTATATACGAGTATGTATGTATGTATGTAAGATTTTAATTTTATTTTTAGCAAGGTACAACCAACGTGCTATCGTCACGGAGGAGCAGTAATGATTCCACAGTAGTCAGATCTCAAGCCAATAGAACAAATATGAAACATAAGGTAAGATTGAAACAAATAATTTGATTAGTTATGTAACTTAGAAACATATACCATTTGCCGACTACAGTCTACATTATAATGTATATATAATATCATGTGCCGGTATATAAACTTTTAAGTTGTAATGAATGAAATTTTCTAGTCTTTGTTTGCGACTTTTTTTGTTTGATTAAGGTTAGATGAGATAAAGCTAAGATAAGGACCTGGGCGACATAGCTTCGCTCGGCGTTTTTCGAAAAGATATAGGCAAAACATAACTAAATACATAATTTGATCTAAATTGAGCAAAAATTTGAGCCGTTTCCGAGATGCCTACGCGAATTTTTTTTATAAATATACAAGTATTGCTCATTTAATAATATTAGTGCCTGGGCTACCGAGCTTTGCTCGGAATTTTTGGCCAAAAAAACATTAAAAAAAAAACAAACTAAAAATTTGAATAAATACAAAAGTAAAACCTTTGTATCCGACCGGGATACGAACCCAGACAACAGTGGTTGTCAAACTTGCGCCTTGGCCGCTTGACCACGATGCTTATGTCCTGGCGTGCGAATTAGCGACCATATTTTGCGTGGTAATAATGCGAAACAATACCGTATGAAAACTCGAAAACACGCGTTTTCCCAGACATAAAACTAATCTACATCGATTTATCGCCCCCGAAACCGCCTGCATGCTTAAGATTCATGAAAATCGTTGGAACCGTTTCCGAGATTCAGATTATATATATACAAGAATTACTCGTTTAAATATATTAGATTATAGAAGATTTTTAGTTAGAAAGGAAGTTTTAACTTATATGATAGTGATATGACATTCATTTCTTGTTCTAATCTCAAGTACACTTAACATTTTACATATAAGTACATTGTTTAACGATCGTTTAGTGCCTACTTTATATTATGCGTTATTTATCACTCAACCATGAAACTGTTGTTTTTCGTTTTCAAGCAACTTCCAAAAAAGAGGAGATTCTCAATTCGTGGGAATCTTTTTTTATGTATGTTCACCGATTATTCGAAGACGCCTGAATCGATGTGGAAAAATTCTTTTTTTTGTTTCAAAGGGTATACTTACTTCCCAGGTGGTCCGAATTAAATAAATGGGTCGCCAACAAAAATTTCTTCTTACAAATTACCTGCTAATTACGTCTACACTAAAATGAAAAAATAAAAACAAAAAAAAAGACGATTTTCAGGCACTAAAAAGTATTAAATAACTAAACGGGAGTCGTCGTCGCCAGCCGATACAAATCTAAGCACACCGACTTCGAAAATGTCTGAATAGGTATCTATTCTAAATGAAAACCCCCGTTTAGTCATTTAATACTTTTTAGTGCCTGGAAGTCGGTTTATATTTATTTTCTATCAAAATATACATACACATAATACATATGCCTATTAATTAATTATCTAAACATCTTATATCTTTAAATATCAGTGAAAGATAACAATGCAGTAACAAGTAATAAAATCAGACATGTTAAGGGTATAAACTATGATAGTACCTAGTACTTACTATAGGTATTTATAGTTTTCGGAAATTCAATAATAAACCTTACCAACTACCGATTGAGCTCGTTAGTTTGATATCCGGTAACGTAATCAATTCAGTAACATGTGTGTATCATGTTTTATAGCCATAGTTACGTCATGGTTTGTGTCTAACTAGTATTGCCTTCTGTGGTTCAGGTTGCGAGTTCGATTATCGTATGAGGAAATATTTTTGTTATCTATACCAATAACGGTAAGTCTGGTTTTAAAGATTGTATATGTATAATATGGGTATCGTCATATCTTGCGTTGTTTTGCATAATGGAGAAAGTAAGTTAAAATGGGCTATATATTATACTAATAAAATAAAATTTAGGATACGGATTTTGTTTTATTAATTGTTAATAAAACTAAACATAGTATATTATAGTATATTAAGTTATATATGAACTATACTATACTTTATGAACTGCAATACCTTTCTCATTTTCATATAGTTGAGTCGAGTTTTTATCCATACTAGTACTAAGTAATGAAGAAATCTAATATATAAAATTCTCGTGTCACACCACAGTGTTTGTAACAAAACTCCTCCGAAACGGCTTGACCGATTCTAATGAAATTTTGTGTGTAAGTTCAGTAGATCAGAGTATAGGGCGTAAACCTAAACCTAAATTCATACCCCTGAGTGATAAAGGTGGTCCAACCCAAAAAAAATTTTTTAGTCAAAATTTTTTTTAATTTTTTATTCGGCATTAAAAATACATACAAACCTAAATTTTTACTAGAAACGAACCCAAGCGGAGCGAGGGTGAATCGCTAGTAATATATGTAATATCATCATCATACATATAAGATGAATCTTCATAAATACAAGTACAATACACTTGATTGAGCACAATAGAATACCTTCTCGGATTTTACTCGTATGAATAGACCGGACCTAATCAATTCTGATAGGATATTGTAATCTGAGAGCCGGATCACGACTCGGACAATACGAGTAGTGGTCAAGTAGTTCCACTAATTTGCGAATTTCACGTAACAAGCTCAAGACCATGATAATTCTGTCTACTTTATTCATTAGTCTGAGACTCAATCATGAGTCTACAAAAACATCCATAACCTTACAGTATAGGTATTAAAATTTTTTTTACTCAACAGACAACAGGCCAACTCCGCGAAATATTAGATACGGCCATAAACTGGGACTTCGAAATATTTCGCCTAGAAGACATAACTCGAGGGCGGCCATTAACGCACCTAGGGTTGACCCTCATGGGCGGGCGGTTCGATGTTTGCTCAGCGCTCGAGTGCGATGAACGTACATTACTACACTGGCTCACGATCATCGAGACAAACTACCATGCGGTTAATACATACCATAACTCTACTCATGCCGCTGATGTTTTACAGGTGAGGTCTTTGCTGTATTATTACTTGAACAAATGTTTTTTTTTAATTTAAACACATCACTCTCTACTTCAATGGTAAGCTAGGAGACTTGTGTTATAGATACCAGATAGTTGATACACTACATATATATAACTTTAAATACATAAATATTATAAATATAAACACCGATGACTGGAGTACAAACATTCGTGCTCGTCAGACAAATGATTGACTCCAGCGGGACTTGAACCCGCGACCGCTGGCATAGCCAGCAAGTAGAGTCACTACAAACTAAGCCAAACGTGTCGTTATTCTTTAGTATAGGAATATTTAGTAGCCAGCCCCACAGAGATAAAGCTTCATACAAACCGCGCAACGAAAGCTGCACTACTACATAAAACAGTTTGTGGGCTTTCCTACCTAAAATTGTCAACAGCTCGAGCTAAATAAAACCGGTTTTTTCAACGGACAGTACGTACATAAACACTACGGTGAGCTGTCAAGCACACGCCGCTTCTTGTCCAAGCATTCCGTGGTTGTTTGAAGCCTTTTCTCTCTAAGGATTCTTACTATGTTTGTGTATGTAATTCCATATTTAGTTTAACTATATTCTTAAATATTGATAATTTTCTAGCAGTTTAAAAAAATCGTAACCCATAAGAACATATATCATCTATTTGTACATTATAAAATGAAGTATAAAAAATCTAAAGTTAGAACTGTTAATGATTTACATACATACTATGTACGTATATATGCTAAGCTTGCTTCCCAATACAAACTTTCATCCCCATTTTCACCTCCTTAAAGGACGATTTCCGGGATAAAAACAATCCTATGTTCTTCCCAGGGTCTCAAACTATCTTCTTACCAAACATCTAAAACAGTTCAGTAGATCCAAAGATTACCCCCCACAACGTCACACACTAACAAACTTTAACTCTTCATAATATTAGTATAGATAACGTATTATGTTTATGGCAATAAAACGCTTTATTGATTTTAATAACATCACCTTTCAATCCCTAGGCCGTAGCATTCTTTCTAGAGAAGGACCGTCTAAAAACAATAATAGAGCCACTAGAAGCGGCGGCGGCCCTGATAGCGGCGGCCGCGCACGACATCGACCACCCCGGCACCTCCTCCGCCTTCCTGTGCAACTCGCGCCACTCGCTGGCCATATTGTACAATGACGTCAGTGTGCTGGAGTCCCATCATGCTGCTTTGACCTTCAAATTGACTCTTAGTAAGTTTGCTTTTGTATATTTTTTATAGTGTATGGATTTTTATATACATAGTTCATAATTAATATACATATCGTCGTATCGGTGCGACCATATTAACGAAAGAGTTTTAATACGGAATTATTGAATTTTAAATATCAATTTTATTGGTATTAAATACATATTTTACTATTAAAAAAACCTGAAGAATGTACTTAATCCCTATATGTATATAAATCTTTGAAATTGAACTTTGCTTTTAAAATAGAAGGAAAATAATCTCTACTAGAAGTATAATAAGTATTGGTCATTTGAATAAACAAGCATTAAGGCGACTATATAGTGGTAAGGTCAAGCTGTAACTTAATACCTGCGACCAAACTGATTGAAATTAATCTAACGAAATGGTTATTCGCCCGATCTACGAATCTACGGGACTTTCCCGTAGGTGACCCGTGGATCGATTAAGTTTAGTTCAAGCATTCAGATCCACGGGAATTTTTACGTTGGCCTATAAATAAGTTTTCAAAAACAAGATGTAAATATGTTACCGACCAAACTAGATTTCAAGTCAAACTAGTTGTCCTAGGCCAAACCGGTTCATCCAATGTGTGTCAGGATATAATACTAGAGTTATACATATTTAAGTACAGATATAGATCCCATTTATAATATTTTTTACAAAATATATATTAAGGTATTAAAACTTTCATGGCTTTTAAAAGCTCTCAAAAGTAGGTGAAAAACATGGTAAATGTCCTGTTTTACATCATAATAAAAACAAATATAAGTTATTTAAAAGATACTGATTATATAAATTAACGCACAGACGACGACCGCGTCAACATCTTCAAGAACCTCGACCGCGACACGTACAAGTCGGTGCGCCACAACGTCATCGACATGATCCTGGCCACGGAGATGACCAAGCACTTCGAGCATCTCGCCAAGTTCGTCAACGTGTTCTACGCCAAGCATACTGGCAGCAAGGAGGACGTCATGCACACTGATGTACGTATTTTATTTGTATGTATGTATGTATGTATGTCTCTTTGTATTGAGCACAACCTCCTTTCAATGCTAAGGAGTAGACCAAAGTCTTGGCCAAATGCGGGCTAGTGGATTTAGCAAGTTTTCGAAAGACGTGTAAACTCTGGCAATCCGCATTTGGCTAGCGTGGTGGATAAAGGTATAATTGTCCTCACATTGAGGAAAGCACGTGCCCAGCTGTAGGTCTGTGTCATCGACTTCATAATCACTTAAGAAGTGACCATTTCAACCTTAGATGTGGAATATTTTCTTGAAATATATGGGACCTTTGACGAACCTGCATCAAAGATGGATATCTCACAAAACATACAGTCAGTCAAAAATTTATTATATCAACGCTTTTTTATATACTAACTAGCGACTCTAGGTTGATTCCCCATACAAAACTTTATCTCTATTTCACCCCATTGAGAGATGATTTCCCTGATAAAAAGTATCCTATGCACTTCCCCAGGGTCTCAAACTATATACGTACCAAATTTCAACTTCATCATCATTTATAATAGTAGTGTAGATAAATAAATGAACATTACCCTGGTCCAGGAGGAACCCCTGTCCCTGGATACGACCGCGCTGACGTCGCCGGAGAACGCGGTGCTCGTGAAGAGGATGATGATCAAGTGCGCGGACGTGTCCAACGCCTCGCGCCCGCAGAAGTTCGCCTTCGAGTGGGCGAGAAGGTACATATATCGTTTTTCTGGTTTTTATTTACGTTTATAATGTAATTATTATTGTTATGAATTATGTGTGTAGAAATTTAAGGTTTAATCTATACGGATAAATTAAATTGTAGTGTCTATTTGTTATGTTAAAATAACAGCTGTTTTACTAAATTCATATAAAATTATATTATGGCACTTACAAGAAAACTCTATTTTTTTTAATTTTTGTTTGTCTTTCTGTCTGTTTGTCTATCTGTTCGTTCCGACTAATCTCCGGAAAGGCTGGAATGATATTGACTGGACTTTCACTAGCAGATAGCTGCTGTTATAAGGAGTAACTTAGGCTACTTTTCTTTTAGAACAAAAATTAGGATTTTGCTGGAAAAAAATTAAAACGTATCTAGCGACGCACCCGAGCGAATCGAGGATAAGTCGTACTATAAATTCTAGTCGTAGTCGTACTAAAAATCCTATAACAAAGCATTTGCAATTTTCCCGATTTTTTAAATTTTCTAGTAAGTACATTTATTTCCCCAAAATCGTTAGACGACTACGAACATTTTAAATCAAAATTAGTTTCCTGAATATACATATTTAATACAATAATAAGAATTTATTGTAAGATCGTCATGTAATGAATCTACAGAGTCGATTCCTCTATGAGCACGTTTTATATAAACGAATAGGTTACTGACAAATATAGAATATATTAATTCTACTTTGCCAACCCAAAAAAAAATTGCTAGCGTTTTCATTAAAATTTTCAATGATCATTAAAATAATTATTCAGTAAATATTTTATAAGTCTAATCAGCTTAATTTGTCCGCCAACCCGCACTTGGCCAGCATGGTGTACTATGGCCTGATCCTCCTCATATTGAAGAGAGGCCAGTGCCCAGCAGTAGGACGTTAAAAAAGGTTGAATACAATCAACTTAATCTATATATTTGATTTAAAAATTTCCAGGATAGCAGAAGAGTACTTCTTGCAAACGGATGAAGAGAAGGCAAAGGAGCTGCCGGTAGTGATGCCGATGTTCGACCGCGCGACCTGCTCCATACCGCGCTCGCAAATCGGCTTTATAGATTATATTATTATTGACATGATGGAGGCTTGGGCCGGTGAGTGACTTAGCTTTGATTATAAAGATGAGGTAAAGATTTTAAGGAGATTTAGAACAATTAATAGCCACTAATATATAATATTATTAGTGACTCACCCTCGTTCCGCACTGTTACATTCCTACACTTACGTTTTAACGTTTAGTATAGATTTCTCAGAGATGGGTATTTTACAGTAATAAAAAGTATCCTATATTTTGACCGGTATAATTAGCTATCGTCATAACAAATTTCATCGAAATCCCTTCAGTGATTTTTCTGTGATATGGTCACAGACAAACAGTAAGTCAAAAAATCTAAAAACCATATATTCGGCCTCTGTATCGATAATAATGACTTTTTCAATAAGATTATCCAAAAAATATTTAACGTGCAGGTTCGGCTTAGTTACAATTTTATTATATGTACAGACTAGCGACTCACTAGCTTGCTTCCCAATACAAACTTTCATTCCCATTTTCATCCACTTAAGGGATGATTGCCGGGATATAAAGTATCCTATATCCTTCATAGGGTCTCAAACTATCTTCTTACCAAATTTCATCTAAATCGGTGCAGTAGATCCAGAGATTACCCCCTACAACGTCACAAACGCACAAACGCACAGACTTTACCTCTTTATAATATTAGTATAAATATAGATTTAAATAAAAGCTATTAAAATAAGAAACATTCCAGCATTCATCGACATGCCGGAGCTGGTGACGCACGCGCGCAACAACCACCAGCGCTGGCGCGAGCTCGACGACGCCGGCGTCACCACCATCGCCGACGTGCGCCGCGCGCAGCGCCAGCCACACTCTACCTCACAACCTACTGCGGAAGAATGAAATACTTATTTATCTGTTACTGTACATACAGATTAATATATAGAGGGGTGGACTGAGATATTTAAATATGCCAGCCAAGTACACTGAGCGTTAGACCACCATCGTTGACGTAAAGCGCGCAGAGGCATACCGCGGTACAGCCAAACTCCACTTCACAGCTCACTGCGGAAGAATCAAGGACGTCTTATTTATCTGTTATTGTAGACACAGGTTTGTTTTATACATAAAAGAATGGACTGCGACTGATAAATTTAGATATGCGAGCCAAGTGAACTGTTAAACAAAAGTAATGAAAAAACTTAGGAGTGAGAACGAGACAAAGGGATTATGTTGTTTCTTACAAAGACTAATTGTTCGTATGATTATTACCCATGTGTATGGCACTCATCATATAAAATATTGTCACTGACCATGAAAGTTTATAGACTCATATAGATCTATTTACGGATATAGTCTTGAAGAAACAAAACTCATATTGACTACATGTTCACTTTGTCTCTTTCCAACAGTCAATTTTGTAAAATAATAGTCGGTCCATTCATCTAAGTCTACAATTATATATACAAAAAAAACTTAAATTGACGCATGTACTTAATGAGCTTAAAAAGGCTTATATAACTGCTCTCACTGCTCAGAAAAAATAAGCGTTTTTACAATAGCATGTACTTTTTTTTAAAGGAAGTAACTATTCGCCGGATCGCTGCATCTACGGGAAGCTTTCCCGTAGCTCCCGTGTGTCGATTAAATTTAGTTCAAGCTTTCAGATGAACTTCATGAATCTGAACGCTTGAACACAATTTGATTTTTTAATAAGAACTTATTTATAGGTAAATGTAAAAATTCTGAGTACAGGAATTTTTCCCGTGGATCTGAAAATTTGAACTAAACTCAATAGATCCACGGGTCAACTACGGGAAGGCTTCCCGGAGACAAATAGATCGGGCGAATAATCGTAGCCTATTTAAAAACATAGTTATCTAGTCTAGGATGGAGCGAATAAATTTTTTTTTTTGCAGCTTGGGGGTAGAATTTGTAGCTTATAAAAAATCGTTTTTGTTATATTCGGGGTTCGTTAAATAATTATTTTTTATTTCTATAAGCTACAAATTCTACCCCCAAGAAAAGAAATATTTTTTTTCACTCCACCCTATTTATATTATTATCTACACAAACCGACACGGTGCCGACACGACATTATTCCGGTATTAGGAAAAGGCCTGAATCGTGAGGACATCGTGGATATGCTTTCGCGCAATAGAATATCTATTACGTGAAAGTTAAAACGGAGTTGTATAACATTAAACAACAAAAAATATTGAAAAAAAACAGATTGTTTACTTAAAATATAAATTGTGAAAACTAAACATATAAGGACATTTTTGATTACGTGTGCCAAAGCTATCGATCTATGTTGTAAAGACATAAAAACAATGTACTGAGAAAGCAGATAGAAGAAAGCTCTGCGATACAGCTTATTTAAATAAGTAATATACCGACTTTTGAAAAAAATATTCCACCCTTACATTTTTTTAATTTATGATGTCATCCTTGAGGTATAATATTAAATAAATAATCATAAAAATAGGTCGAAATATCGCGTAACGTACATCAAAAAAACATATAGGTGCCCTTAATTAAGATTTTCAAAATTTTTGAAATAATGTAATAAATTTTAGTGATTAAGTTTTTCAAGATTTTTAAAAAATTTCAAAATTTTAGAAGTACCTAGTAGGTAAAAAATAAACCACCTCAAATATGATTAAAATAATATTTCTTATTTGGGTTGTATTAACAATTTAAATTATATATATCATTGGTACTTAATATAATAGTCATTATATGTAAAAGTAGATTGAAAATTTTATTATATACGTATACACATAAAAAACTTTCAAAACTGTATTACAAATAATTGTAATTATTTTATAAAATGAAAATTGTAATGTATTGAATATAATCATAAAAATGTATTGATTTATACTATTTGTTAGGCCTCATAAGGTTCAAAATAAAAAGAAAAAATAAATAAAAAGAAATGATTAAACTTGTAAATCTAAACAGGTGTAATTTTTATGTTATCTAAATAATAATAACACAGGAAAAACGTACTTTAAATTTTTGTGCACGTTGTTGCCAAAACGTCTTGGCTTTATCTGGGGCCAAAGTTGATGCCACTATTATTCTACATTATAATGTAGATAAAAATAACTCGGACTTGACGCTTAGGACTATATTCCTTAAAGCATTTTGAAATAAAAAAAAATTAAATTGATAAGTCTGAAACGGATCGGCGAAGAGCCTTAAATGTCCGTAAATACGCTTATTTTATACATTATATCCGTGTTAGTGGGTATTGTATTTTTATCTGCACCGACATCTATACATGGACACGCTCTATAAATTAAAAAATACTATACATATAAAGAAACATTTCAATATTTTAATATTGCGTTTATTTTTACTAACAAATATGAAATTCTTCTCATTTCTATATAATGTTAATCAAAAGAACAGATTCGGGATATGTCCACGTTTATATGTCGCTGGTCTACTTAAGTAGTGGTAGATATTGAATCAAATATGTTTATTGGTGTATTTTAACGTAAATATTTTCATTAATATATCTTTGGGTGTCTTAAATTTGGAATAAAAATATACTTCCGGTGTCATTTGCATGCAGTAAAGTTGCTTGCACTGTAATGTTACGAGTATATCAGATGGTTCTAATATTTTAAAAAAAAAAACAATCTATTTGGTGTTTTGAGTCGTCTGAATGACACCGAAATTATATGCAGATACGAATATCCCTGTATCTATCGTCGTACTAAATGTTATTCAATGTGTGTATAGCAGTTGCCATTTAGACGGGTATTTAATTTGTAGATAAATGTGTAAATTAAAATTTGTGACAGATCGCCATTTTAAGATGTCGGCGAACTGTCATAACTCGATCATCTCTTTCACCGCGCGCCATGACAGCATAAAACCTTCTCAACACAATAGGTATTGTTCAACTAAAACAGCCCTTCTACCTTAAATCTTCGATGTTTTTTTATATTTCTATTGACTGTATTAAAAAATATTGTCTAAAAATTGGTCCATATACACTTGAGCTTTGAAATAATTCCTATTTTTATATATAACTTTTATAGTACCTACGTATATATTTACATATACCGAAACCTTTCGGCCTCGTCATATCAAAATTCCAAATTTTCGAGCGTTTTAACAACTTTTCTAACTTGATTGTATACACCGTTTCATTCTCTCTCGGACACGTGTACGTTTTATACTACCGATGCTTGGATTTCGAAATCTATACACTTAGATCGCTTACATTTCGTGTTATCTACTATTAACATAATTTATTATATTCGAATAAGATTTAACGTGTTATACTAATTATTATTAAAGTAGAGATTTATTCGTCTTTATGACGCTGGTATCGTAAGTTATTTATACCTATTATATAGCTAATAAAATTATTGAGGTTATATATAATACGCTTCCTTGTGCTCAATGTCAATATAACGGTCTAAACTGACGTAGAGATAATCGTGTTTACGTAACGTGTGGGGCGATCATTTTGATTGGGTTTTTTGGGGAATCCTTTATTTGACAGAAGAAAAACATAGATGTAAAGAGAAAATTACGATCTAGTTTTCAACTATGCAAAATATTACAAAAATGGAGTTCTCGCTACTATGTACTACTTTATTTCCATCGTTTGTTACATTTCCTCTAAAACCCAATTTCAATATAAATGCCTATAATTTTACTTTTATGTAAAAACATTAACCCCTTTATTTAAAAGTAGATCGTGGTGTTCAATCTCATATTTGATCGTATTTAACGTAATTGTCAAAGTAGGTAGAGCTCGTCTACTAACAAAGTATGAAATTGTCGTATTAGTTAGCTCAATTCGTTTGAACAATAAGATGTTCAATATTCATTAGAAATTATTTTTTGTCTCCTTTACGCTATATAAAGTAAGAAATCTCAGGCTGGTCTTGTAACTAAATGGAATCGAGAAGATTATAATTATACATTTTAGTACATAATAATATGACTCACTTCAATTCTTAACTGGAACAAGTTACTTTAATAGTATAAAGGAGACCATTTTTGAAGTGAAACTTTAGAATCGTTGTGATTTGAAACTCGATGAAATGAAAATGCGACACTAGAAAGAGACAAAAACCAATATATAGGATTAAGCCGGCGAGAGAATGAGATATAATACATTGCACAGGAAGTGAAATATGTTATGTTAAAACATGTTAAATAAAATCTAAAATAACTTTTAAAGTTGGTAAAAAAAACTAAACTTTACAATTATTCTATAATATCCTACTCTTGATACTCTATAATATATATGTTCATCTCATTCTCTCGTTGGTTACTTTTCTAAAGTTTCACTTCTACTGTGAGTGAATTGCACACACACACACACACACACACACTTTTTTTTTTAAATAGTATGCGCAGAATAATGTTATTAGTTTAAATTATTATATTTAATTATGTCTTTAAAATAAACGCCTACAATTAACTTAATAAATGTTTTAACTTTGTGTTAACGTAAGTTGGTCGTTTGGATGATACAAGCCGGGGCTGGTCCCCGGTGGATGAGGTTATTGTTGTGAATTTTATATACAAATATAATATGCTATAGGTACTGAATAATAAATATTATCGCATAACTCAGAATTATATTGGAAATTCCAAAAAAAATATTGTGAAACTCGCTTTTTGCTAACTTTTAAAGTAACAAATATTTATTCATATTAATAAATGACATTGGTTTCTCATATGTTTATACTTATATTATTGAATTGTATTCGTAACAATCAATTGTAACAATGACATAATTGGTTTAGCTAAGTATATTGCGTTATTTTCAGAAAAAAAACTTAAAATAACGTACAAAAATATTGTTCTGAATTTTACATACAATTAGCACAACTTTTATTATATTCTTGTTTATAATGTTTTTTTATGTTTTATAGATATTCTACAAAGTCATAACTTGTACTTGATGTTTAAAAGTTTATTTAAAAAACATAGCCCTTCCATATGTAATGTGTAAACAAAAAATCAATTTCATATTCAATTGTCAATCCTAATACAACAAATAGGTCTGAGATGTTAACGTAGAATGCCTTTATCTATAGTATATTATGTATATTAAAAAATAATTTTAATATAAACAATATGGCTATGTTGGAAACAAAACTGACCCAAATTTTCCAATCGTGTGTCCTGTTAATATGAATGACATTGTTATGTGTTGTGTAAATAAAGAAATACTTACATGTTTTCGTTTAATTATTTTTTTTGGTTTTATATAATCCTATATGTTTAGAATACCATTATATGGCCACAATATTTTCCTTTAAAAAACTTCGTCCATTACTCTAAGGGCCTATATAATAACATGACTGAACATATCGTTAAACATTAAAAAAACATAGATGTTTGTATCAACGCCCTTTAGACCGTTTTGTCAATAACCAAGATAATAATAGTATAATATTCTAATAATAATAACCTTTTTTTAAATTTGAACTACTTTCACAGACTTCAAAATTAAGTTATTATTCCATCCCTAGGAGTGGATTTTTTATTAACATTTAAATAATAACGAAAGAAATAATATAGGTATAATTTATTTGTCATTATATAAATAAAATCATGCAAATTGTAAATAATCTGCGATGAACAAACTATAAAATTTTTGAAATCTCTAAAAATTGCGTAGTAGCAGCGAGACCGCAAGCTTCTAGTGACGACCAAACATACGAATAAAGAAAAATACATAAATAATAATAAACATGTTGGGATATTAACACACAGGACCATCTAGTTCCATGGTAAGCTACTATGATGTGATGTTCTCCTAACCGATTCCGGCCACGGTGGCCAATCTCATTGAGACTAGCCAACTGCGCAGGAGATATTATAGTGCACAAGTGTACGCGCAGACACAACGCACTATGCACTCTCTATTCCTGTCAATCTCATGCTCCGGTGGGACGACTGCTCGACACGTTCAGTGAGAGTGTCGGCGCAGGACCGACGGCTTTACGTACTCTCCGAGGCACGGGGGTGAAATACCGCCAACTTCCCAACTCCGGGCGACTTACTGAGACTTACTATACAGAAAGACTCAATAACTAAACTTGGCCCGACTCGGGACTCGAACCCAGGACCTCCGAGTGTGCAGCCGTCCATGCTAGCCACTACACCATCGAGGCAGTTGGAAGCTACGATACCTGTGTTATGGATACTAGATAGTTTAAGCACTACACACTACTTTAAATACATACTTTCCCCCGGACTACATTCCTTCCCCCGGAGCCTCCGCATGGAGTGGACATGTTTAAAGTAACCGCGTTGCAATTTTAATTATAAAATTCAAAAGTCAAAATTATGTGAATCAATCTACAACTACCAGGCGCTCATAGGCGAAAGGAGACCTCGCACGTATCGCATCGTAAGGATCTACCATGAAGTCAGTTGAACCACCCATAACTTCTTGACCCCGCCCTATAGGCCAAGCAACGCCTTCAAGCGCGTGCGACATATCTAGAGAGAAAAAAAAATACATATTATAAATATAAACACCCATAACTGGAGTACAAACATTCGTGCTCATTACACAAATGAATGCCCACAGCGGGCTCGAACCCGCGACCGCTGGCACAGCAAGTAGGGTCACTACAAACCGAGCAAAACGTGTCGTCAATATTATTGGTTTAATTTCATTAAATTAGCTATCGTCCTTGTGTCACATAATACTATACTAGTACTGTTAATACAATAATACAGAAGAGTTTGTTTTTTGTTCAAACGAGTTAATCTCCGAAACTATCAGTCGGTTTTGAAAAACCTCATTTGCATTTGATAGCCCAATCCCTGATGAAGGTTAAGGTATCTTCCTGAAGAAGGCTAGGTATAAACTTGCCTTTTATATTTTATATTTATATATGTATAATATAGGTATAGTATTTATATATGAAGTTATAGTATTTAGGTATTGTTTAATTATATTTTACTTGTATTTATTTCGTATATATTATATATTTGTATGATACGTATATGTATAAATATATCTTTCTACTCTCTTTATTTGTTATTCGCGTCCTTTCTATCTTAGTACTATTTCCTACACCTAAAGGTTGCCTGTCGCTCTTTCAGCGATAAGGCCGCCTCTTGTACCTTCTATATTATATTGTATATTATTCTTTTTCTCTTTTTGGGTGTACAATAAAGAGTATCTCGCATCATTCTACGACTTCTAGAATTGAAACAGCTACTTATACATAAATAGCAAAAACTAGTTAGTAGTATAAGCGTCAAGGCATTTAATAAAACGGCACGTTTGTTCATAAAACATTTTATTATAAACAATAATTATTAAAAAAACGTAGAGAAGCTGTTTCTGAACAGATATCTATCTGTATGGGACTAAATAACACTCATAAATTGCATCATTAACCATAAAATAAATCGCTGAAACTTTAAAAAAAGGTCAAAAACCTGGTACAAAACAGAAGGAACTCATCTTTAGACCAATAAAATCTACAATTTATATAAAATCCAGTTTTTTTTTAGAAAATAATCTAAAAGGGCATAAGAAATCTGTTCAGAAACATACATTTTATATTTATAACGTACAATTCCAACATTGCTTTATAAATGCAATCTAAATACCCTTTCTCTCTCTTCTATTATAATATTAAAGACAAAAAATAAAACAAATAACGGCGAATGATCTTAACTAAAATTATTATAAATAAAAGTATGAATTAGGGTTCTTATTCGCTACACCAATCTACGACATCACCATTTTTGTATTGGTACTGTTATAATATAATTTTTATTGGCAATATTATTTTTATATTTGGATTATTTTTCATTGTTCAAAAATGACCATTATATTAATATTATTCTGTATAAAATTAAAGAATTTTTAAATAATATCCTCGTTCCCACACCGTTCACAATACACATGTTTAGATAAGAATATAATTGTAAAAAAATAATCATCATAGATATCCTTGGAATGGTAATATATGTATATGATATGATATCATGTTTCAGTAAAGCTTTGCGGCGTGTCGATGGTCGGTCGATACATATTATATACTATTTTAAAATATCCCTGTTCAAAATTGAAAATAAAAATTCTTATAGTTGAGCATAAACAATTCTACCGATATAAACAAATATTAGTAATTGAAAATAAATAATATGGCCGGTAGGAGAGATTCATATGATTTTTAACAAGAATTTAGTTAGTAATATCAAACACATAACCCTCCTTTGGGCTTCGCCAGTCAGGTCAAGGGTTCTAAATTTGAAATTAAAACTTAAGTCGAATTGCGCGAATTAAAATACAATATAATAATAATATATTACTATTGACCGACCGAAATTTCGGTTTTGGTTTCGGCTGAAAAACCAGTTTCGGTCGGACACTAAATATTAGACCAGTGCTGAAGCCTTTGAAAATGGTAAAAAGTGAAAAAAAATAACAGTAAGATGAAACCCATTGGAAAAGGAAGAGAATATAACAAAAATGAAAGGAAAAATAATTTACGGGCGATCTGAGGTAGAGAAGTGGGAGGGGGTGAGTTTTTAAACGGTTTATCTCGATTTCCGGCAAAATTAAAAGTTCTATGGAAAAAAGTTAAATGGCAAAGTTGTAGGTAATAAAAAGATCAACACCTTTTGTATTAACATTTTTTGTCACATAACCTCAAAATTTATGTGAAAAATTCAAATAACCAAGTTTTTGGTTTTTTATTTTATCTTTTACAAAAAAAAAGTTTTTCAAGAAATTTGGTGAAAACTTACCTTTTTATGTCCCAAACATACTGTATTTTTTTTTATTTAAAATATTTATTTTTTCACTTTATTTTGACTTAATATCGAAAAAGCACTAATTTTCAATCGAAAGTTCTCGCGTCAAAATCTGCTTTTTTTAAATAAGTCGGTGGGCTTTTTCTTCGTTGAAATCTTTGCTTTCTGATGGTGTAAAAAAAATGTGCATTACCATGGTAAATTTTCTCAGAAAATCCAATTAATAAAGTTAATATTGAATATGACATCTATACATATAATAAAATTGTAACTAAGTCGAGTCTGTACATTAAATATTTTTTGGAAAATCTAATTGAAATAGACATTATTATCGATACAGAGTCCGAATCTGTAGTTTTTAGATTTTTTGTCTGTCTGTCTGTCTCTCTGTCTGTCTGTTCCACTGGACAGATTTTGATGAAATTTGGTATGATGATAACTGTTTATTCAGGTCAACATATAGGATACTTTTTACCGCGAGAAAATATCTCATTTCTGAGAAAAAACCAAAAACTGCATTGTAAGAGTATACTTATATGTAAAACCTAAGAATTTGGTTTTTGGTCATATGAACGCGGGCGAAGCCTCGGGCAATGCTAGTCTACAATATTTTGCGAAAGTTGTAGAATCTTCTTTAAATTATATGCGCAGATACCTAATTATTACTATTTTAAGATAACTTATATACCTAAGTGACCTACCGAAAATTTTAGCCCATCAAAACATATTTCATAGAGAAGTGGGGAAGGGGTTAGGAGGGTCTGGCCTATACTTTTTGCATTTTCTGAAAAAAAATTACCATAACCATAAAAAATTAATAATTTAAATCAAAAAAATTACAGTATGTTTGGGACATAAAAAGGTAAGTTTTCGCCAAATTTCGTGAAAAGATTTTTTTTTGAAAAGAAAAAACCAAAAACTTGGTTATTTAAATTTTTCACATAAATTTTGAGGTTATGTGAAAAAAGTTTAAATACAAAAAGTTATAGATCTTTTTATTACCTACAACTTTGCCATTTAACTTTTTTTCATAGGACATGTAGTTTTGCCGGAAATCGAGATAAGACGTTTTTTACCCTTAAAAACTCATTCCTCCCACTTCTCGACTTCAGATCGCCCGTAAATTATTTTTCCTTTCATTTTTGTTATGTTCTCTTCCTTTTCCAATGAGATTCATCCTACTATTATTTTTTTTGGTTTCAAAAATTATAATCAAACCTGGTCTATATATAATACATGGGAGAACAAAATTAAATCGAAAAGACTAATAAATATAAAATAGAAAGTAGTTGAGGCAGACCGCACACGCAAGAGTTACTAAAACGGTTTCCGAATGCATTTTCCAAATTCGGACTGAATATAATTTCATACAAAGCGTTCTAGAACATATTATGTTCTTATAATTCACCTTGGAAGCTTTCCCAAGTGTATTATGTATTCAATAACCGAATTAGGAAACGGTGCATGTGCGGAGTGCCTTATGAGAGATTTGAACAATAAAAACGTGTTAGAAATATCAACGTCAATATAAATCAATATTATATATCTATATACACAATATGTTACATTATACTGTACAGCGCTCGCTTCGCACCTCCCATAAACATCCCATACTCCACATATGTAATAGGAAATTCTTAACATTAATATCATTGAATACGACCTTTTTTTTATTTAACTAAAGGGAAAAAAACAATGATTAAATTTTAAACAAAAAGGCCGTAATTAATGTTAATAATATCTGTACCATATATTATATAATGTAAATATCTTATCTAATAGAATAGACATTTCACATTTACATGTGCATAAACGATTTCTGAATATAGAGAAATCTTTACACTAATTACATACATTTAAATACTAAACGATGAGTACTTACAGGTGGCCATTTCCCGGTACTTCACAGTGAACTACAGCTGTACAAGCCATAATCTGCATGATAATATACTTTGTAAGACACTTAAATAAATAAAATAGTATATTGACATCATTGTGTTTTTATAGAAATAATTATTTGTCATTGTATATCGAACACGACGTTACCATCATCATTAACAATATATGTACTAAGTTCAAAGTAAAAGTCAGTTAAGATGTTGAAAGTCTTGCCAACATTAAACATACCTTGATTAAATGGAATAATAAAAATGTTTCCAATGATAATATATTTAATATATTTTCAATTATATATAACGTTATAGGGCGGGTAGTCGCTACATGACCAGTTGTTTCCCGCGGCATTGCTCGACCACGTAGTTGGTAAATCGTTTGAGGAACTTGGGATATTCGCGTTTGTACACGGCACGTAATACTCCTGCCGGCGCCCACCCGCCAGGATTTACTGTAATAAAAAATGTTTTTATATAAAACAGACACAAAAGATAAAATTATTTTTTTTTTGTTTTTTTTTTATATATTATTGTATTTTTGTATTTATTATTTAAATTTTTAGTTTGTTTTTTTTTAAATGTTTCTTTGGCCAAAAACTCTGAGCGAATCTCGGTCGCCCAGGTACTATGTATATATATAAAAAGAAATAGCACAACAGGCGGCGTTATCGCTAAGTGAGCGATCTCTTCCTAATTTCGTCTAATACTATTTAACATTTATAATTATAGATTTTATACAGACAATGACCATAGTTTACGCTCCCAATAAGTGTTAGCCCAGAGCCCCCACAAATCCACGGTCGCTCCTGGCGAAAGATTACTGACTTTAACACCTTCTTAACTTATGCTAGAGGAACAGAGATAGAGACAGATATGCCCTAACACTGTTCCATTTAAATTAGGCGAATATATTCAAAGATATAGATGGAACTCCTCAGACGCTTACACAGGAAAAACCGAAAGCAAAAATTCAAAAAATAAAGTGATTTAAAATCGATTAAGATTTTTATGTATTAATATATGACCATTTTATGAATTAATAATAATAATCAATACATAATCCAATTATATAATGATCGTTTAAACTATGACGTCTTACATCTAGGTTATCGAACTTGTGCACTTTAATTTAAATCATAAATGAGTTATGTCACTTACGACAACATCGAAAAACAAATTTGTGTGTACGGATGTTATCAATATAACAGATCAAGAGGGCATATTTATTCAAGAGTGTATCGTATCGCGGTCTTTGAACTTTGCATGTAAAAGCAATTTACTGAATTACTATTAAGTACTAAAATACCCTCGAATCATTATGTTATTCAGAGTAAATTCATGCTAAATACCCTTGTCGGTCATTTACTTTTCATTAAATTTGAATTTGTTAAAATTCTATAGCAGTCTAGACGCCTTCGTTAAGACGACTGCGCGGATATAGTACACACTGTATTCAGTGAGGTTATACGCACAATCTTCTCCCCGAATGTGTGTTATCTTTTTCATAGTGGAGGCTCAATAGCGCCAGGAAATCCAGATGGTGAGAGTACATAGTAAGAACAACCCTTTGGTTGTGTATGGGGAGGTATATCATCTCTTTCAACTAAAAAACTACCCCTAATCCGAACGTTGGGCGAGCCAAATGGATGTATGATTACGGATTTTAACGGGTAATACTTGTTTTTCTAGCCGGTGTACCTGCTGTACAAGTGGTATGCGTAAATCTCGAAGTTAAATTTTTTTCGTAATTGACATTTTCAAATAAAGACGATTATAATTTTATTATTACTATCTCTATTATAAGGCAATGATTATTTCTATATTTAATTTGTCATATTTTACCTAAATGAGAAATATGTTAAGTTATTTTGGTGGCTAACATGAATATGTTGATGTGTTTTGATGTCAATTTTATAGAGTCCCAATTTTGAAATCTGACAGGATTATTCAAATTTGAACTAACTATATATTTAATTTGATAAAATCGGTCAAATTAAAAAGTTTAACCCTATAAAATTAACACTGAGACATGTCAACATATATATAACACACCAACCGACTAATACATACATGCCTATAAATATAGAAAGAAGCACAAAAGTTCACATAATACTTTCTTAGTTATATGAGAATATTTGACATCTATACTTATACTATAAAGAGGTAAAGTTTGTGAGTTTGTGAGGATGTAGGAACATATATGTATATATATAATACGAACCGGTGCTGCAGTAGGCGACGCTGGTGGTGATGTTGGCGCGCGAGGGCGCCTCGCCCGGCGGCCACGCCGTGCGGCACGCCAGGCACACCGTCACGAACAGCCGGATGCACGCGCCGGAGTTGCTCTGAGGGCGGTTTGTAAATACTCAATGATAAATAAATAAATGTTCATATATAAAAATTGCAAACTAATTTTATTATAATATAGATATAAAAATTAAATAAGCTAATATTATGCTATCTCGACTTCGAAGGGAAGAGAACTAATGTTTAAGGCGCGTTCCCGTGCGAAACGCAGCGTTAGCCGTTTTTAGGCTGTTTTTGGGAGCCAACTTCTCTTTATCTAAAAGAAATAACAACTAATAAAAAATACATTAAATTTCTACATAATCTTGACTCCAAAATTGTAGTTTTTTTTTTTTTAAGCAGCATAATATTTAATTAAAGGGCCACAAAAAAACCACAGAAATGAGAAATAATTATTTATAACATGCATCTCCTCCTAAATTAACCATTATTTTGATTTGCTTCCTTAACTAATGGATAGGTAATTAAATAGAGAACATTTTGGTAGTTTTATTTTTTTCAAAACACAAAAAATTGATTTTATAAAGATTTTATTCTAAATCTAAGCGTACTCGCTACGTAACTCTTGCGCAGAGTTAGTGTGCCACAAGGTCTCGAGGGTGAAACACGTGTCGTTCGTCATCGCGCCGCGTCGGCACTCGTGCACTTATTCGCTCATTTTTTTATTCATTTCATTTCATTTAGATTTTTATGAAATGTAAACTCGAAACAGTATACAGAATGTATAGAAATTAATATCGATGATCGAATATGATGAGTATCGTTAAACAACGTGTAACAAAAAGCGTATAGTCATCGTAAAAAAATATCAGCTTTCTTATACATACTTTTTGAATGGGGCCGTTGATAATTTTTTTCGATTATGATGGTGTTCCCATCGATAAAGTTCTCAGTTAGATTGTCCCCAGCACACACTTTCATATGACTATACCCTTACTTACACGTTGTATAAACAAGCTAAAATGAACCATAACATAATTAGATGATTTTTTGTGAGGTCATTGACCACAGTTAATGATGTTTCAGACTAAAACCTAATTTTTTTTTTGTATAAACTTCATAGACGTGATGGGTAACGATAAAAAAAATCTCAATTTATTAACAACAGCACTAGTGGTCAATATCACGTCTGCAGCGTTTCTCTAGAATATTTTATTTGACACTGCTAGCAATACCTGTTAAAAAACCTACTAAAAAATAATAAATGATGATAAAATTGACTTGGTTATTTAATTTTTCTGCTTTTATCAATCACCCACGGTCTGAATTACAAATAAACCTTCAATCTAAAAAATAAACACCGCACAATCTTTATTATAGAATACCTTTAATACTTTTAAATGAATAAATGTTAGAAGTATTCATGAACGTAAGTATAGTCACTAGATTCATCATGATCAAAATTATTTTGGCGCACCAATAAACATTTCATAAAAAGATATTTTTATTGAATGCCATAATGCCATGTCTGTGAATTCTTAGGTCTGCGATTTTTACTTGTATTCGGAAGGTGATCGCTAGATGGCGCTAGTACTGCTTTACGAAGTATTATAGAGGTGAGGTGCGGCAAAGAGGGAACGAATGCTCAAGGTTATTTGGTCAGGGTAGCGCCTTAAAAATACAAAAAAATTATGCGCGCAGACACAAGTGTACACACTACTCCTATCACACACACAACCATATCAAATTGACACATCAAGCGTAGGGCCGAATTTACGTGTTCTCCGAGGCACGTCGATGAAACAGCGTCAAATTCCGAACTCCGAGCTCTTACTGAAAATTTGTTGACAAAAAACTTCAATAACCAAATTAAGCCCCTCTCGGGACTTGAACCTGATATGGCGCCGTACATACTAACCACTTTTAAAATGTTGGGGAATGCATTTATACATATCACCCGTATATATACAGGTGGTTATGTGGGACTCACCGGCAAAGCCAGGACTACCCACTAAAACCCAACAGAACCTCCCCCGTCTTAATGGGGTGTCGCAAGATCGCTTACGCACTCAACCACGACGACCCGACGGCAGGCCTGCCGAAGCAGACCACAACAACCAGGGGTAAAAGTACCGAGAGCAACCTGTATTTTACACCGACTACTAAAGTGGGCCTCCTCTCAGTGTGTCTCATGGCCTCGCGTCCGGCTGGATTGCCGGACGCTAATGAGCCCACCACGAAAAGGTGAACACACATCAGATTATCACAACAATAGCACTAATAACAAAACCCACTCACCGGATAACTATCGTTGGTAGTGGAATGATTGGTGACGGCGTAGGTGTGGTGCGGCGCGGCGCGCGCGTGCGACCAGAACAGCGCGTCCCGCTGCGACGCCGGCCAGATGCGCTTGAACGTCTGGTGGAACACGATCGCGTCGGACGATATCGCCTCCACTATGTTCATTGTTTCTAGTGTCGCTGGAAACAGATTGAAACATATATGTAGACACATAAATAAAACTATCTTTTCGGATTTGATCGCGAACATCGCGGATTAATTTTGTTTTTGGTTCCCGACGTTTTGAATGGTTCACAGCAATCGTGGTCACGGGAGAGATTTTAAACGTCTCAAAGGTAAATATAATTTTATGATTTTGTGGGTAGACACTGTCTGTAACAACTATATATATGACCTTTGAGACGTCTAAAGTCAAAATAAATCCGCGATAAAATCGGAAAAGATAGTTTTATTTAAAATGACAAATATTCGCGCAATTCTAAAAAAGTATTGGAGACACTTATTTTTAAATCAATACCTAAAAAGTTTTATTTTTTACTGCAGTTCTATTTGCATGGTAGGTAAGTATATCAAGAAGCGTTGAGACGTAACAAACACACGCACACACTACTCGCAAAATTATGCATTTCTGATATCGAAAGGTCTACTCATCGAATATAATATGATGAAATAAAATAATAAAACTCATAAAAAAACGATTTTTATGTAATAGCCCGACCATTGTCGTCTATTGAATAACTACTGCGACTGTTTCTGTGTTCTTATTAAAAAAACTAACCCTACTTATTTAAAAAAAATTATGTCTTCATACAACACAATATTAAATTGTAGAAAAAGAAAACACAAGTATTCTTTCTACAAAACAGTGAAAATAATCGTTCGAATTATTATTTTTATTCGACGAATTATGAATGAATAGCAACAGCGTAATAAGCATGATTTATTGCGTACTGTAAAAAATATATAAAAGAGATTTTATTTCAGACAAGGTAAAAGTACTAACACATTTTACAACTTACATCGACATTTAAATAGCAATAAAATTAGGACCTTATTGCTTTGTTTTTAGGTCTGAAATACAATAACATTTAAGACTCGTGTTATCTCGCATTTGTGTATTGTATGACGTGTACGTAAATAACAACCGATAACAAAAAAGTATATCGCGTCTATTTAAAACTATCTTTAAAAATAGTTATACCATCCTTTGAGATGCAATACTTTATTAAAATTACTACATCTTATAAATTAAAGTTGAGTTTATGTTTGTTCGACCTAAACTAAAAACAATACTATACGAACTTCCCTACGGTTTTCACCAATGGAAAGTGGAATTACGAGTATCTAACAAGATTGTATAATTTATAAATATTTTGCACTAGTATTTGGTATGTAGACCAAAAAAAACATTTGTCTTTTTATCTCTATGAAACTAATATGACATAAAATAATAATCCCCCCACACACCTCCATCGGCCACGCACTTTCTTATGCTAATGCTATATTACCGTTTAGAAGGTGCAATAAAAATATTTTGATTTATGTATGAAAATAAAAAATTAAGAAATATTATTTTTTCTTACAGATGTTGTTGTTATGATGTAAATAGTATATCCCATCAAAAACATTCTGTAAAAATATTGCAAGTCTCGCAACGCATTTCTTCTACCGCAAAAAGCTATGAGATATAATGTAAAACCAAGTCGGTTAATTTATACATTACCTATCTATGGAAGCATCTATCCGACAACTTTGTCATAAATCGTTACCGAATTAGTTAAGTTACAACATTTTATAGTGACCGTAATAATATTAGATATATTTATTTCTTTAATTAATAGAGTGCGATGGCCAAGTCATTCTATTAATTAAAGAAATAAATATATCTAATATTATTACGGTCACTATAAAATGTTGTAACTTAACTAATTCGGTAACGATTTATGACAAAGTTGTCGGATAGATGCTTCCATAGATAGGTAATGTATAAATTAACCGACTTGGTTTTACATTATATCTCATAGCTTTTTGCGGTAGAAGAAATGCGTTGCGAGACTTGCAATATTTTTACAGAATGTTTTTGATGGGATCTCATTTCTTTTTGTAAATATTTCTTCTTTTACTCTTTTCTTGTACTATTTCTTGTGTGTCAGCTAAGGAATTTTTTAAACGCCCACTCCTTGTCTCTGTGGGCTTTTTTCAGAGGCTTTGATATAACAAATTTTGACAAGTCTGGATGATAAAATATCTAAGTCTATTGTATTGGGAAATTGCGGATTCCTAGACTTTAATACTACTATCTTATGCATTAAGTATAAATATGTATAGTTAATTTAACGAATATTTTAATTTAATTGTTGACCCTAACTAAATACCTACCCCGATACTGATATTCAACTTACATAAGTTTAATAAGACGTAAATCGTACGTTAATCGTAGTTAAGTCCCGAAAGTTGTATTCCATTCCATTTTAAAAGTAATTTTCGAAGAGATTGATATTTCATGACCTCTATATTCCATGTTTTAATACGTGGGTACAGTTACGTGCAATGTTGACAAGGTTTTCTAAATCATATCAACATCATACTTTGTAAAAGAAAATGTACGAGCTTTGTTTCAAAATTAAGTAATCGTCTAGTTGTTTCTTAATTAAGTATATATTTTAATCAATTCATTATAAATAACAGTAATCGAATATTAGTAGGTATAAACTATACACGCTTCACATTACATTTATGTACCCATTTGTATATGCATAAAAATGTATACAGCTACTAAAAAAGCTGAAAATATTATTTTCGCATTTAAAAAATACTTTTCTAATACTTATAGTTGCAAATATAAACATTAATAAATAGACGAATCGAAATTAGGTTAGTAATTACGGGGGAACATAGGATCGGACGTACAAACCTACAGGTAAAACATTAACCTAACTTCCTTTTACAGTGCAACTATTGTATAATTAATTAATTTACTATCTTTTTATATATAATTCTTCTGTGAGTGTGTATGTCACTGAACTTCTCTCAAACGACTGGACCGATTTTGATGAAATTTTTTGTGTGTGTTGTTTTGTGTGGTAGGTGGCGCTGCTGTCGGTGTGACAAAGGGTTTGTTTTTTTTAGTAGTTTGATCGCGGGCGAAGCCGCGGGTACAGCTAGTTAATTATAAATTATATTAGAATATATGAATGAGGTGAAAAAAATAAAAGTAAGATATCGGGTATTAAAAAAATAATATTTAATTTAAATAATAGAAGGAAAAAATAGTGTAAATTTAACTAAAATATTTTAGTTTAAGTGACGAAAAATGATATGTATGAACTGCAAAAATAACTTTGTAATCCCATATATCGGATATCTATTTGTATAGGATTACAAAGTTACTTATGCAGTTTGTATATCTCGAAAACAGCATTGAAATTTCGTGATGTTTGAGTTTTTCCTTCTGTTATAGGCTAAACACTAATTGTGTTCAAAATTTGAAGCTCCTATGTCTGCTAGAAGTACCTTAGAATTTTGATGATCGGTGAGTGAGTGAGTGAGTGTGTGAGTGACGATATTAACGAATTTTGATCTGCAACAGTTCTTAAACTACAGGTTCAAATTGAATGTAATTTGGAAATATGCCTAGTTTTATTATGTTCTTTTAGTCCCTGAAAATTCAGGCTTCTAGCTTTATCCATAACGAAGTTATGGGGGGGTGGAAAATGCTCTGAATCGCTTCGAGAAAAGGATGGTACTGTCGTGCCCTTTTTTGCTCGACTTGGCGGGGGCACTCCGTGCCCCCCGATTCCCAAAAGATCTTCAGTAAATTAAAAATTAATGTATAATAGATTTAATAATTAAGCCCGTCATTTTAATTTCTTTTTTTCAAAGCAGCGGTACATAATAAAACTGGTATTAAAAAATGGAGGACAATGAAACAAATAAATAACATCAGCAATATAGTGGCCTAAAGTGTCACGTTTACGAAACATTTTAAGATAAAATGTTTCGTTATAATGATTACACGATACTACGGTAGATGGTATTATGGAAACGCTCTTTTTGGAAACAACAAAAGGCTATTAATACTTAATGAGTTCATTACTAATGATTGTCATAGTTTCCATATTTTGACCTTTACCTTTAAATATCTCGGAAACGTGACGTTTGACGGCATTACATTACTGATACGTTATTATTTATTTAAATATTTTCTATTTATATATACATTTTTAATAGTGCGCCGCAAGCATAGAAAAAAAATAAAAATGGCGGAATCACAAAAGTTGTTACCTTTCACTATGCTAAAAAAATTAGCGTCTAAAACTTCTTTGGGAAATATCGCAATTCAATTAAAACAAATCAATAATTAAATAAGGCATATTAAGCATATTACAATCATATATTTATAGAATATCATATACGGAAAGAATATAATATTATATATTTATCAGACAATAACAACGGTCACCATGGCAACATGACAATGTATTCTATGTCATTCACTCGCCGGCTTATTCCTATATATTTATGTGTTTGTCGCTTTTTAGTGTCGCATTTCCGTTTCATCGAGTTTCAAATCACAACCATTCTAAAGAAGTTTCACTTCAATAAATAAAATTTAAGTAACAAACTCACTCTCCCACTCGTATCTGTAGCGCGGGTTGAAGAAATAATGGCACATCTCGCGCGCGGACACGCCGCGCACCTTGTGCATCGCCTTCAGGGGGTCCATCACCATGCCGTCGACTTCCATTTCCCTGTAAACAAGTTATCATTATATTATATTTGCGAAAGTTTGCATATGTGTGTATGTTTGTTACTTCTTAACGATGAAATGGCTGGAATTATTTAAATAAAATTCAGTACACATATAGACTATATACACGTAGAACAATTAACAAATGGATAGGACATGCAAGAAAAGTACTGACCTTAAATATTGGAATTATCATTTACTCGCAGGAAATATTCTTTTATTTTTTTAATTAATAATAATTTTATTTAAAAAAGTTTACCTGTACAGGTAATCGAACCAACTAAAAGTACAATAAAATACATGGCCATTATTTTATTTATTGAACTAGTTGATAGTCTATGGTAAGGATAAAATTTCCCGAACGACATCTTATCTTATAATTATTAAAGAAACCAATGAAATCTTACAATTTACTCATTTGGAATCTAACATAAAACAAAATTAAAAATTCAATTGCAGTTATTATTATTTATTAAAATAAAAAAATGTTTTTTTTTTGAGTAAAATTTGATAACTTCAATATTTAAGGTACTTTTCTACCATGTCCCATCCATTCGTTCCACCCTGTACCTATATGAAATTTATCAAAAGGAGGCGCGACCAATATAACGTATATAATGGGTTTACACTGGTAGGTGTGTTGGTCACCTTTGTGACACAATCTTTATATTATGATTATGATGATCATAATGATGATGACGACGACGACGATGATGATGATGATGATAGATATTACAAATACAAAAGGCATCTAGGGATATCGCTTATAATCAAAAAATATGTATAACTAATTTATCCCCGTGGCTTTACCCGCGTAGTACACGTCGATACAAAATCTTGAACGCCGATGATTATCCAAAATATAAATTATCACCATTCCATTTATTATATCCCTTAAGTTGTTACTGCGTAAAACATACAATCATTAACTCACAAACTCAAAAAGCAAAAATAAAAACAGAACGTCTGGTCAGCTAGTTTAATGTAATACAGTTTCTGAAATAGTGCATAAGTGAACCTAGCGTAGATAAAATACCGGATTAACATACAGACGAGCGCGACAAAATATTTGCATTGTAAATGTATAAATACTAAATTATAACATAAACACAAGCTTACATATGTTGTATTCAATGGAAAGAAAATATATGCATTTAGTTGCCGTTCGTTCAGTTATCGACTGAATTCTATGTGTTTTTGTAAACGTATTATTAAAGAAAGCTAGCAGACCCAACAGACGTATCCTAAGTACATTTTATTTATGTTATGAGTATATTATACGGTCTAATTATTAACAATTGAAAACTCAAATAACTCAAATTGGTCAAGTCGTTTTTAAGAGCGTACAACGAACAGCTGTTCATTTTTATTTATACAGAAGATAGATAAATTCGTTTTTTCAGTTCGAGATTTAATATCATAATAACTAATATCTATACACAAACCCATTATAAAACTACTATAAAATCAATAAAAAGCAATCAAACATTCAATTTCGAAAGTAAGTTGCGTGTACATTACAGTTATTATATTTGATTATTGTCCCACTACCGTACACATTGTTGTAATATTGCCTATTCAACCGTCATAGTGTTTACTCATTCTCGGAAGCATTTATGTGGGTTCCGAACTACGTCCTTCCAGCATTGTTTGTAAAATAGCTAGGTATAAACATAAGATATAACTTTCCTAATTTTCTGATAAAATTTTACACTTACATAAACAGTAAATTGATCGATGGACTCGTTATAAAAACTCACGTGTTAAAATGTAATATATATTACATACCAATATTATAAACAGATAAAGTTTGTGAGTTTGTGACGTTGTAGAGGGTAATCTCTGGATCTACTGAACCGATTTAGATTAAATTTGGTAAGAAGATAGTTTGAGACCCTGGGACGACTTTTTATCCCGGAAATTATCCCTTAAGAGGGTGAAAATGGGGATGAAAGTTTGTATGGGGAATCAACCTAAGGAAGAACCCGAGTGAAGCTAGGATGAGTCGCTAGTATATTACGTACCCATAAAACCAAATCTAAATAACATTACATTTGAACACTCGAAGTTACAGAAAGGCATAATATATTTAAAACAAGTAGATACTATCTATATACATATAACTATATAAGTATACACTATTAGATTTTTTTTTATCATTAAACATTCAAACATCAAAGGTCATAGATTTAAAATAAATAAAATTATAATAATTAATTGAATATACAGCCTATTTAAATAATAGGAAATGAGTAGAGTATTCAAATTTTTATATGAAAAAAATACAATATTAGGAAAAAAATAGCATTTCCATTACCTCCTATACATTCTCATATCGCCCTCCTCAGCGAACAACTGCCAGCCTATCTGACCACCAACACCTTCAAATGCCGCCTGAATTTGTTCTGTTGATATCCTATCAATCTGTGAGAAAAAAAAGATTTCATTATAATACCCTTTTAACCATATTTTCCTTACTTGTCAATATGAAAGAAATCCGCGAACCTCGACATGGCAGGCATATATTATGTTACATATTTTTTATATGTTATATTACCTATAATATTCCAAAGTTACATTTCTTTCTGACTTAAAAACCGAGGCTTTTTTATTGGTTCCCAATTGCTGACGCAAGTGTCATAGGATCTATAAAAATAATAAAAAAATCAAAATGGCGGATTTCAGGCGCCAATTCTTGTGTATTTAAAAGCAAATTTTTCCAAACCTATCAAAATAAAGATTTTTCGAGTACTTTTTAGTTTTAATAGGCGACATAGAAATATATAGTAAGTAAAGTAATTTGGGGTAAGAAATAGCTAAATACATTAATCTCCGAATGTCTAACTAAAAATAACAATAAAAAATTTACAAATATATAGACTACGTTAAAAACCAACATAAAAGATGGGAACAACTTGAGAAACGAACATAATAGTATTATGCAGTCGGAAAAAATAAAAAATACTGTTCAGGCAATATTGAAGTTAGTATAATTTTTTTGCGTAAAATGTCATTATTTAATTAAATTCTTGAGTTTTATATACTATGGAATATGTAACTTTATGTCGGTAACACATGCGGCTATTCATTTGTATACAATATAAATGCCTTGGTGTTTGCGTAACGATTTATTATTAGTAACAAGTACTAATAAAAGCATTTATAACACTATTAACTATTTATTCTTTTAAAATTATATAAAACAACCGTCACGCGTCTCGTCGTGTCGTCATTATGACAAAACATCCATCTTTTCTTTTATTCATCTTTCATTCTATTCCATTCTTAAAATTATATCATACCTCCTCTATTATTCTTAAAATATCATTTCACGCATACTCATCACGCAAATCCTACATATATAATCATATAAAATTATATAGGCAAATATATGACATTATAATTGAAAGATTAAAAAAAATATAGACTATAAAACAAAATACAATGTCATTAAAAATTACTATCAACTAAGAAAATATTACTGAACGAGTAACGTTTTTACTGAACGCTAACATTCTTCCGTTTAATTATTCCGAGGCAAATTATACACATTTATGTGTAATAATATGTGTTCCAATATATTTCAATAGAATATTAAAATCCATTGAGTCTAAATACACAATCTTAAAGAAATAATTGAATTTTATATTTATTGTAATTGGAAATTGAAGTTTTTATGGATAATAAACCTTTTGAATTCGCGTCTTGTTTGCTACAGATAGTATAGTACCTGATATAGTATACCTATCGATCAAAAAGTACTAGATACACAATCAGCGACAAAAATTGTCCTCACCGAACGAGCGCTCATTTGAACATTTGAGCGCACTTTTATTTATTTTTTTGTGAAATCAACTTTAAGCATTGCACTTAAGGTTCAATAATTTACATTGTTGTATATTTATATCAACTAGAATAATTACCTAAACACAATTGGTGATAGTTTTCAGAGAACTTTTGCATGGGATTGTGTATCTAGTGCTTTTTGATCGATGAGTGTATCACACAAAACAACACTGTGAGAGAAAATTTGACCTAAATTAAAATTGTTGGATAAATCATAATTTTACCTTATAATAATATAATGCTTTCACACCTCTGGCATTAAGAGTAATTATAAGCCGGTTGTCGACAGCCGCCGGCGGCAGAGAGACTTCACCGCACGTCATTTGTTTGATATAGCTAAATACTGCACTTATACTATAGAAGTACGATTTGTAGTGTCAATTATATAGAAAGTCCGTGCAAGAGATAGATAAAACACTATCATGAGAGAAATTCTAACCTAAACTTAACTAAGTTTAATCATAATTTACTCATCATACTACATACTTTCTCTCAACCAATAGTTTATTCGGATCTAAAGATGTACCTATAAAGTACGCAAATGAGATTTAAGTTATTTTGTCGGCGAGTATATTTTGCCGGTGCCAGTACGCTCCGTGCATGGCACGCGGCGTGGCGGGCCCGATGCGCACAGGCGCTGCTAAGCATACGCAGTACTAAAACCGTTATGTATGGGTATGATACGCTGTTGATACGTTCTAGTGGGCATAGTAATCTGTGCCATGCTTGTTTCCGTACCTAATACGTTCATAGCACGGTCATGGTATGAGACGGTGTAGTGGGCAGACACCTTTAAAGCACTACTAGGTAATAATAATGTCCTCCCGTCCGATTTCGACCACGGCGACCAATCTCATTGATTCTGCGCAAGAGATATTATACACATAGTGCTCTCATACTCCGGTGGGACGATTACTCAACACGACCGGTGAGAGTTAAGGCACAGGACCGACACGACACGAGCTCTCTGAGGCACGGGTGTTAAACACCGCGGACTTTCTAACCGGGCTCGGGTCTGTTACTGAGAATAAATCAACAGAAATACTTAATAACTGAACTTGGCCGGATCCGGGACTCGAAACCAGGATCTCCGCATCTGCGGCCGTACACTACGTGCTAGCCACTAGACCACTGAGGCAGTTAAAACGGTGTAGCGCTATACCGTTAAATGTTAAATTTACTATACAGTTGAATGGAAACTTACTTGGCTATATAGAGCATTTGGCCCCTTACCGATAGTCGGTGAGGCATTCGATTTCATCGTGGATTTTAAACAGAACAATGGTAACAAAGTTTTCTTATTGGATGAGCCATTATCATTGTTGTATCTTATAATTTACTAGTGTCTAATTATCGCTTCACTCGAGTTCTTTTTGTAGTATTTTAGGAGGTATTTGTATTTAAAATATTATATACCGGCAGAACCACTTTACGACAAATTTTATTACTAACAAGTAGACTCTGTGATCAGGTCATTTTCTATCTGTGTTCTAAATTTCCTCTAAAACCATTCAGCCATTCGAGCGTGAAATAGTAACAAACATAAACACACACACAAAATTAATTCGCATCTATAATAATAGTATGTGATTGAGAAATTCATTTGCTATTTCTAACGCATAAATGGGTCATAATGGTACCAATTTTACCTCAGGCCATAGGGAGTGAACTGTGAGTCGGTTGTCGATGACCGGCGGCGGCAGTTCTACCTCATCGCGCGTCACTTCAGCGGGCGGCGCCACTCGCGCGCACCGCTCCTCCTCCATTTTATCGAAGCCAGTCTCCACCGCATCGTAGAACTCGTCATCTGGCAATGTGGAGTGTGGCCCTTCCTTTGAAAAAGCATGACACATTAAGAATTTATATAAATACTCTGTATAACTCTCTCACTCTCAACTGACTCAAGTGTATAAAAGTTTCTCTATTTGGGATAGGCATTTGCCATAGGCTTTAAACTGCCATATTAAAATTTCAGTATTCCTCCATATGAGTAATGAATTAATAATATGCACTTGAAATAGCATCATCATAACAAATTATTCGACTTCTGGAGTACTTTATGATGCGTAATAAAAATCACAAGACTGAGTGTAAAATGCAAATTTATCTCCTGATAAGAACTCCTCAGACGAAGTAAACGAGATTAACTATCTTTATTAACATTAATGCATAGATAAAAATTTAATTTATAAAATACTAGTTACTCACTCTCGCTTCGCTCGGGTAGGTATGTTTTGACGCTTAGTATAAATAAATAAATATAAATAAATATGTCAGGACACTAACACACAACACCATCTAGTTCCATCAGACAGTTGATACATTATACATATATAACTTTAAATACATACATATTATAAATATAAACATCCATGACTGGAGTACAAACATTCGTGCTCATCACACAAATGAATGCCCCCCAGCGGGACTCGAACCCGCGACCGCTGGCGCAGCAAGTAGGATCATTACAAACTGTGCCAAACGTTTCGTCAAGTATGGAATAGATAGACTAGTTATATATACCTACAAAGGTATGATGAGTTTTATATCCCTTTAACTTGATAAAAGATAGATTTTCCATACAAACTACCATTTCCATTTTTACCCCTTTAAGAGTTGATTTTTGGGATATAAATCATCCTATGTCCTTCCCAGGGTTCCAAACTATCTCCATACCAAACTTCGTCTAAATCGGTTCAGCGAATTAAGCGTAAAAAGGAGAGAGAGATAGACAGAGTTACTTTCGCAATTATAATATTAGTAAGTATGTATAAACTATTGGAAATGCAAGCGATAGAGCGAAATATGAAATAAAGCAATAAATACACATACAAGTATGAAAATCTATTTCAAATTGACTCTTTTTACGGATATTTCTGTTTGGATGGATATCAAATTAAACTGGTTTGATAAGAAACAAGAAAAGTAGGTATAACTAGTTTATTTAGTTATTATGTCACAACTCATTATTTCGTTGCCAAAACATAGCGAATCTTGATAAAAAATCTTTGATTGCACGTTTTAACTTTTTAGCACACGGCGATTGTCAAATTACAGGCAGAAAGTTGAATATGTGTATGAAGCGTAAAAGAAAATAATTAATTCTACACGTAGCCACGCTAACCTAGATTGCATTAGAATCAACCGAGGACAACCAATGTGTCATGTGGAAATAAATGTCGATTTTCGCCTATTGCGATAACATTATTTAACAAATGTTTTTACTTTTAAGTTAATTTTAATTCCAGATTATCTCAAAATGTCATTAAATACATACAAGTATAACAATAGATAATTAGTTATATTAAACACTAACGACTTACCCTCGCTTCGCTCAGGTTCATCCCTAGCTTGATCCCCCATCCAAATTTTCATCCTCATTTTCACCCCCTTAAAAGATGATTTCTGGGATAAAAAGTATCTTATGTCCTTCCCAGGGTCTCAAACTATCTTCTTACCAAATTTCATTTAAATCGGTTCAGTAGATCCAGAGATTACCCCCTACAACGTCACAAACTCACTATCTCACAAACTTTACCTCTTTATAATATTAGTTTTGATGTAGTAGTTGACATGAAGTGTGTGTTGCGCCGTTAGTGTTTGTTTATCATACTGTTTCCGGAATAGTGCACAACATTAGAACACTGACGAATAACATCACAACCGATATTAAACTTATCATCTATACATATAATAAAATTGTAACCGAGTCGAATCTGTACATTAAATATTTTAAATTTTCTCGAAATAGTCATTATTATCGATACAGAGGCCGAAGCTATAGTTTTTAGAATTTGTGTCTGTGTGTCTGTCTGGGAACGCATCACGAAAAAAACATTCGACAGATTTGATGAAATTTGGTATGATGATAGCTGGTTATAATCCGGGTCAACATTTAGGATAACTTCATCATAATGAGACTCGATCATAATGAGAACGAGCGGGGCGAGGATGATTCACTAATAATTTATAAATACCTAACTCTTAATTCTACCAAAGTAATTTTTTGAAATAGAACCATTTCATGAAGGCACTTTACGGGAAAAGACTCTTCAACTAAATACTTCGTATACAATAACTTCACCGTGATCTTCTTGAAACAAAACATAACGGCCTTGTTAACATTCCAAAGCAGGTAAATTCCAGTTTATAATCGAAAACATCTAGGGGTAGATCGCCCCATGATTGCGTGCGCGAGGCATTTACCCCGCTGACGTCACCGCCACACCCCGTCGAAGCAATTGACATGTTCGTCTACCACTCGCGACTACTACTGAGATGATTTAGGTTGCCAAGTTGTAAATAGGTTAATTGTATATGATAATGAATTTTAAACAAAATAACAAAAAAATCAGATTATAGAGTTCTTACTTCATTAGCAATATTGAAAATGCAGAACAGTGTTTGTTCGTCTTTTATATACTTAGTGATAATGCCACAGAGAATTCACTAAATATTGTGATGGCACATATTAAGGTAGCCGAAGGTGGATCACTAGTGTTCCTTAAAAAATTCATACATATTTCGCATGTAATAAGTATTATTATATAAAACAAGTTTAAAAAACTGAAATGTAATAACAATGCAGTGAAAGTGAAATCTGGGCAGTGAACGCGTTTGCAGACGTACCTACTCGTAGATGTGCCTATTATATATTTAAAAAAAAAACAATTTCGCAATGTAATGAGTTGATTTCGCAATGCAAAAAGTTTAAACATAAAAAAGTTCTCTCTAAATCATGTTAGTTATAACACAAAAAAAGATAAACATCAAAGAAACGATATTTTACGATTGAGTATCGTATTTATTACGTTTTGTTCACTTATTAATTAACAGTTTTTGACGCCCTCAAAGTAAGTTTTATAATTTGTTTTGAATTTAAAAGTAACCTCCAATAAATACATATATAAGTCACAAACATACTTATTAAATGATTTGAACATATTTCACCTTCTAAGCTCATATGATATAATGCACATAGTGATCAGTGTAACAAGAGCAAGGCCACCTGCTATTACCCACAATACTAACGCCGGTGTAAACAAAAGAGAATATTCAGTCTTTGTTTAGTTCAGGATGAGGAGTTAGCACATTAGAGCCGCTTACGCAACTGTAGTAGAGTCAACATTAGAGCTCTGTCTGGATAGATTCACATTAAAGAAATATTTCTTATCTAAGATCCTTTGTGTAATAGCATTAGTGTCAACTTAAAACTTTATTTATCCTATATTAAATATCGTATATTGAAATATCTAGCAGTCCACCTTTGCCTTCAATTTTTTCTTAAACTTTGTAATTTTTTTCTTCGTCTTTGTAGTTTCAAAGAGAAACTATTCAAACTCTACATTTCCAGTTTTAACAATAAGTGACATTTACCGACGCCACAACACATCTAGCCTCATGGTCTCGAACCATAGAAAAACAATATATATGATCAAGGGATTATTTCCCTCCTACGAGTATCATACAACTCCCTAACGTATACGCGTATACATAATTTTATTAATATTTTTCTTATTTTTCCCTACAGGAAAACTTTAATTATTTTGAATTATACAAGGCTGTATTTTCTACTCATGACGTTCATTAAGCATCGAGCCATGTGACACATGGAAGCCGAGGCAAAAAGGTATAAAAAAAGAAAATTGATGCCAGTCTAGTAAATGTAGAGTATACTATATAGCTTGTAGATATCCGTCGTGAAGGGTGGCGGTCGCTATCTCCCGATATTAGCGGTGATGACGTAATGGCACACCCTCTGTTACTACGTTGACACCAAATTGTTACAGCCAGCCGTATGGAGAAAGGGCATCCAATATTGCCTGACCTATATGTATCGTCTAACGAACGTTGCATAGAGTTTGTCATTTTGTTGATCTACTGAACTTGAACATAATTTGAATGATAATGACAGCCATCTACGAGTATACATTATTATAATAAAATTGTAACTAAGTCGAATCTGTACATTAAATATTTTTTGGAATATCTAATTGAAATAGACATTATTATCGATACAGAGGCCGAATCTATAGTTTTCAGAGTTTTTGTCTGTCTGTCTGTTTGTTACCGCATCACGAGAAAACCACTGGATAGATTTTGATGAAATTTGTTATGATGATAGCTGGTTATCCAGGTCAACATATAGGATACTTTTTTGCGGGAAAATATCTCATTTCTGAGACAAAATACAAAAATTGCATTGTAAGATTATACTAATATGTAAAAACTAAGAATTTGGTTTTTGGTCATCTGAACGCGGGCGGAGCCGCGGGCAATGTTAGTTTAGAAATAAAAATATACTAGCTTTCGTATGTTACTTCGCACGTGATTGCTATAAGATGCACACTTAGGTCAGATTAAAATGAAACTGCAATTTCATTGAATGAGAAGATGAGATCTATCATACTCGTAATATACTCGTACTTAAATGAAATGAGCGCATAATTATGAAGCTTCTTTTCATCTCAAACACATTTCCAAAGAGAAAATGTTTATTAAACAAATTATACTATTTAATTGTATGTGGGCCATGATAAGATAGATAAATAACAGATATTTTTTTTGGTTGATTAAATTATATGAGTATTCCAGACAAGGACAATATTAACTTTAAAATAAAACTCTTAAACTGAACCTTCACTATCTTATATCTTTAAACGAGCAATTCTTGTATATTTATTTATTATTACCGGCGATCTCGGAAACAGCTCCAACGATTTCGCTGAAATTTGGTATGTGGGGGTTTTCTGGGGCGAAAAAACGATCTAGATTAGTCTTATGTCTGGAAAAACATGCAACATGCAAACATGCAGGTTTTATGTTACATTATTCCACGCAATATGGTCGATAATCCAGGTCGGATACAAAGTTTTCAGTTTTGTTTTTTTTTTGTATTCATTGAATACATAGTTTTAGTTTTTTTTTAAAGAAAATTGTACTTTTGGCCAAAAACTCCGAGCGAAGTTCGGTCGCCCAGGTACTAACTACTAACTATTAAAAAGAAAAATGCACAGGAGGCATCAGACGTAATATATATTTAATATCATTACACAACATTAATTTAAATTGGAAATTTATTTATATTACACAGAATATAATTTTGAATCATAAATTTCTAATTGAAATTATAAATACTATTTTACTTTGCAAAATAGAATCCATACTAATATTATAAAGAGGAAAGATTTTTTGTTTGTTTTTTGCACCGAATAAGCTCCGACACTACTGAACCGATTTAGATGGGAAAGAAGATAGTTTGAGACCTTAGGAAGGACATGGGATTTTTTTATTCCGGAATCATCCCTTAAGAGGGTGAAAATGGGGATGATAATTTGTATGGGGAATCAACCTTGGGACGAACCCGAGCGAAGCGAGAGTGAGTAGCTAGTAAAAAATAAAGGTAAAAAAACATACATATTTGACACTTTTAGAAATTTATTTAACACCTATATTATTTGTAATAAGGCAAATGTACTAATAACTTTCAAATGTTCGACCCTAATGTACTTTGTGATACGACGGAATAGACGCTGTGCTGGATTAAGCCCTACACAAAGGACTTTAGCCGATCAAAATTTCGAAGTTGTCTTGTATTTTGATCCCAAACGAAATTCGTAGTTTAAACGTTGAGTTTTCACATTTTATTTAAGTAAATAATTTAAAACATACTAATTCTAACTTTTTTCCTTACACATATCTAACATGTGACCCTAATATTACATAGAAATTCAAGAAGTCGTGTTCGCTTGTAATAAACAAAGATGTATAATTTCGGCACGAAAATAAAAAAATGTATTCATTAATTTCACATAAAAATAAACAAATTAAGAACACCTAGAAATTTTTATTGTGGAAGCCCTTGACTGCAGCCTCAGTTCCCAAAATTACCTCCAGATTTGCCCTAGGCAAATATTTACCCTATTGATTAATCTTATAATATAAACACGCACCCCGTACACTAACCGTCACCTCAGGCCCTAACTACACTAAAAACGAATTTATTGCAATATTTAACATCCCACAGGTATTAGCAATCCCATGAAAAAAATGATTTTTAACTTACGAAAAACACCGTACATTAACTTGACGTTATGCTTTTGTAAATCAATACGCCCTTCATGCCAATCACGCGCTTATACCACTGCTATCATCGATTTTATTTTAAGCTTACATACTTTATGCCTGCGTTACGAATTGTAAACATTTAATAAATCGTAAAAAGTAGAGTTTCGCACAAACCGACGAAATACATATGACGACGTACATACGTTGAATTGATTGTTATTTAATTATTTTCACTTCAAACATAAGAATTATTGCAATTTGATGTTCGGGAATATACTTAACAACCCATAGATATTTACCTCCCGGTTAAAGTTAGTTACCTACTTATTTAAGCCAATAAAAAAAGAACTATTTTGATCAGATTCGCAGTTTATGAGAAATTTTTAGGCAAACCTACGTACATTCATATATTAATTATACAATTTTGCTCCTGCAAAGTATAATATATGAGTATTCATACAAGGGGTTCGAATTGAAAACCTCCTTTGAAGTCGTTTTATAAAATAATTTTTAAAACATCAAACACTTTCTTCACAACTTTGATCTGATTACGTGTAAAAATAGGAATTATAATTAATACATATCAACACCTAATAGGGAGTTAGCAATTATACACACATTAAGCATTCTGTTAAGGCGCAACGATTGAATCCCAGTTGACAATTGTTATGATCGCCAATGTACATATGTATGTAGGTAATAGTTATGTATTATTAGTAAAAACTAGTGGCGTACTTTGGCTTTGCTCAGGTGCTTCCTAGATAGGTGCGGTCCCTTCCCTAAGTGCATTTTGCATTTTTAATATTAAACACAGATAGCACCATTTTGACAAATTACAAATAACAGCCTATGCTTTACTCCAGATCATAATCCATCAATGTACTAAATTTTATCCAAATCCGTCCAATCATTCGGTTTTAAAAAAAATCGTTTCAACATAGAGGAGTTACTAGCACACACATACAAACTTTCACATTTTTGATAGAAGTTTGATCTAACAGACGTGTGTATAAAAAAAATCTTAGAACATGACACTTTTCAAAAAAAAAAAAGTTCACAAACCCGCAACATTTTTTAAAGGCCTATCCAACGACACACCACACTATGGGGTAGACAAGAAAAAAAAACATACCCACTTTACGTGTAGAGGAGATTTTATGTTACCTCTTTATATGCGTGACTAATGTGTATATCCATGCCAAATTACAGCTTTCTAGTACTAAGTGTCTCTGAGCTAAGCTGCGGACAGACGGACGGACCGACGCGCGGACCGACGAACGGACATGGCGAAACTATAAGGGAATCCTTGTTGACTACGGAACCCTTAAAATACGTCCCGACTTACATTTGTTATCTATTTAAAAGGTTGAACTCCAGTTTTATTAACTTATCCATTTGTTTCAGTTAACACAAACCCCTTCAATACTTTTAAGACGCTGACCTGGCGGTGTCCTTTACCAACAATGATTGACTTAGCTTTCGGATTACAACCGACCTAGAATATATCAGTGTAATCTTCAGTTACAAACATTAATCCCATTAATCATCACAAACGTTGAAAGTTTAGAGTATTATGTTACTTTTTGATATAATTATCTCAAATAATAAATTATTTCATACACGCAAGAGTAATTTTCAATATTACATTATGAAATACTACCTACTACGTACCTAGTTTACTTTAAAGATAAATAGATCTTTATAATCAAAAACACAGTATAACCTGTTTCGTTACAAATGATATCTATACTAAAGTAAAACCTTTGAATTAAAAAAAAAGAACAAATCTGATCAGAACCGCATTCCCGACGAACTGAACGCACTGATCCATTCAAGTTAACGACTTCAAAATGCTTATCTATTATACAATATACCTACATATATACATATACAATAAATTTTCATATATATTTTAATGTGAACAAAGCCATCTAAGTCAAAATTCTCTCCATCTCCATCCATCTAAGTCAAATGATGTTCTCCTGACCGATTCCGGCCACGGCGGCCAATCTCATTGAGACGAGTCAACTGCGCAGGAGATATTATAGTGCACAAGTGTACGCGCAGACACAGGTGCACTCTCTATTCCTGTCACTCTTATACTTCCGTGGGACGACCACTCGACACGACCAGTGAGAGTTAAGGCGCAGGACCGACGGCTTTACGTGCTCTCCGAGGCACGGGAGTGAAACACCGTAAACTTCCCAACTCCGGGCTGTTACTGAGGCTTACTATACAGAAAGACTCAATAACTAAACTTGGCCCGACCCGGGACTCGAACCCAGGACCTCCGGGTGTGCAGCCGTACATGCTAGCCACTACACCACCGAGGCAGTTGATCTGGCCTAATAGGGAATATGCGTGTGATTTAAATAAAGGTGGATTAATATATATTTTTATAATCTTTATTACATTTGAATTAAATCTGTATTAATATTTTTTAATGTATCATAATAGAACGATTAGCGATTTTGTTGTCACTAGTTTGCTACAAATTGAATCGTCATTTCTCTGTTTATATCATACTGTAAAGTCACGCCAAGCGCGCGAAATGCCGAGCGTTTAAAGTATCCGTATCGGTACGATATTTAAAAAAAAATACTAAATTTTAGTTTTTTTGATTTTGTTATCTTTTACTTATATAACAATATAAGCTATTGTATAAAAATTTAAAAAAAAAAAACATTACGCATATTCCCTATTACCATTCACTAAAGACTAATATAATACTATATCCAAAAAATCATACTTGAAATGCAATTTTACATATTATATATTCGCATTCTTCTCGATTCAACAGTTAATTTTACCTTGTCAAGTACAAAGTGCCTACTGTTTTATCCCGTTCGTCAAAGGCACGGTGCCAGAAACCAGTTCATTGAAGCTATCAGGTTACTCTTGGCGATATAGGTAGAGATACCATAATGTGTTAATAACATTAGACTTACAACGCTCGTGCATTGCTACAGTTGAAAACTAACTAACTTTATTGGCAACCAAAAGTGCAGGATTATTTTCGACGTTTCCATATTGTTATTTTATGTAAAACATAAGATACCTACCATTCAAAAATTTAAACACTTTTAACCGCATTCCAAAAAGGAGGAGGTTCTCAATAATTCGTCGGAACTTTTTATTTTTTTATGTATGTTCACCGATTACTCGAAGACGCCTGAACCGATTTGTATTTTTTTTTGTTTTAAAGGGTACTTCCCGGGTGGTCCCATATAAATTTTATCGAAATCGGTCGAGCGGTTTTTTTTTTAAATCAACAATAAATTATTTTTTAAATAAATTGTTTAATCGAATACGTTATTAAAAAACTTTCTTCTTACAAATTACCTGCTTATTAAGTCTACACTAAAAATGGAAAAATAAAAACTTAAAAAAATAAAAACCGACTTCCAGGCAGTAAAATGTAAAAAATAACTAACCGGAGGTTTTCATTTAGAATAGAGATCTAAGTCAGTGCCAACCGATGCAAAGCAAATCTAAATTTCGATACACAACCAAGAGGTTGCTTCAACGATCTACTCTGCTCTCAGAGAAGAACGTGGAGCAACTAACATGGCACACCCACCCACCGAAGTGGGCCGCCTCCCAGTGCGTTTCTTGGTTTCACGCCCGGTTGGATTGCCGGACACTCTCCTACCACGATAAGGTGAACGACAAGCGAACCATCCGTATTTACTGCAAAGTAAGTTACTTAAAAAAAACACTTATTAAAATTTACATAGACTTTATAAGTTTTAAGATAAAGTTTTTAAGAAAGATATGTTTTTCTTTCTAAAGAAGTGATAACATGATTTCCTTTATTAAATCTATCAATGTCATGATCTTCAGACATTTCGATGTTGGAGAATATTTGTTATTTATAATATTGCTTATAGAAAAAGGAATATCACAATAATTTTAGGTCTATTGCGTTTCAATAGCTAGTTGAAAAATTTTCAAAATTCATTGAAATTGTAATTTTGAACAATATGTAAAAACGAATTTCACAAAATCTAGATGTGATAGCTAAAAACGGACAACGGGAGGAAATTCGAAGCATCGAAATCTCCGAAGTAGTGATAATTTTATTTGAAGGAAGTATTCATTGCAAGCCAGTGTTATCAATCAGCTGTTTTACTAATGATACTACAAGGATAGTTTGTGGATTACTCATCTTCTTGACATATTTAGATTGATTGAGGTGTTAGTTACAACGATCAATTTCATACGTTTATAATATAATTAAAAGCATGTTACAATTTTTTATAACAATAAATATATTCCCGACACACAAATATCTCTTAAACGGACAGACAGACAGGCGGACGGACAACGAAGTGATCCAATAAAATCCCTCCTCTTTTCCTTTTGAGGTACGGAACCCTAAAAATAATAAATAATACATAATAGATCAATATTTTTGTTGACCCTTTATTATGATAATGACAATTTAAAATAAAATTATCATAATCATAAGCATTCTAAACGTCGATAACCTAAAATCAAAACAAATCCGCGAAATAATCCGAAAAGATGGTTTTCTTTAAAATGTCAAATATCCGCGTAAAACTAAGAAAATATTATGATAATGACCATTCATTTTATATGTAGGGTGGTTTTTAAATTGTCTTTATAAAAGTTCAACATACAATCAACTTTCTTACAAGACAACATGGCATAAGTGTATAAAGAAAGACTATACGGTGTACATTTTGCTTTTTAGGTCACGACGGCATAAACCGGCTATAGGTAGTATTGGATGGCTCCGCTCAAACCATTCTACCTTATTCATTGACCGTGGACTTTTCAAATCAGACCGATTCACTTCAACTTGAGATGATTACTATTGTTGTTACATAAAATGCTAGCGATTAGTTCAACTTGTTATATTCTAAGTTTAATCATGTCAAACTAAACATCAAAACCATTATACACTGGCTTGCGACCTAAAGACGTTTTATTTTTCTATTACAATTTCTTATTTTTACATTTCATATTAGCTCTAACTAATATACTCTTCATTGACCGACTTCCAAAAAGGAGTAGGTTCTATGTTCGTCCGCATGTATTATTTTTTTGTAAATGTCCCTATAAAACGTAGTTTGATAGGTCTGCTGTAAGCCAAGTTCTTATCATATAGAAGTGTCAAGAAATAAAGATCGACATTTCAAGTTTCAGGTTCTACTCTACCTCGGAGATATCACAATCTAATATATAAATATCTCGTGTCACGGTGTTGTGGTCGCACTCCTCCGAAACGGCTCGACTAATTTTAATAAAATTTATTTTGTATATTTAGTAGGTTATAAGAATAGGTCGTAAAGTACTTTTACCCTCCTACCCCCACCCCCATTTTTAATTCACGATTTTAGTATTTTTGTATGAACAATATCCAAATAATTTAACCTTTAGCTACTGACGTGGCTTTTATTTTACGTAAGCACCGACGTGGGGGCTTGAGAGGCCCGTAACCTAATATGATTTTTTTATGAATTAAAAGGCTTTATTGGTATATATAATTAATAGTTACGTTAAATACGCGTATATTAATAAAATAATCTGTATAATCTAATATTTTTTATTTAAATGAGATTTATTTTTGACAATTAATATAGAGTTAACATTTTTTTGGCAGAAATTACTTGACATCATCATCTATATTTTAAAATTTTAAACAAAGTAAACAAATTAACTTATATTATAAAACTTCAATAGTGTCTCTATAAACCTAATAATGAACTATCATACTATAAGCCAATTAAAAAACTGCAAGGCACCTATTTTCAGAAATTATGCACAATCTGCCTTTGCGCATTCAAGGCAAACATGTTTTTTACACAAGTAACATGTGTGTATAGACTTCTTCTGAAGCTTGTGCGGATACACGAGGCAACTTTTCATTTGTTTCAGCTCTTCTTCTTGAACGTCTGAACAGTCAGGCTTATCAGATTAGGCAGGCAGACAGTCTTTCGTCCAAAACTCTTCTTATGATATTATATTGCAACACCAAAGTGCGAGCCAATTCTTTTATAAAAATTCCTCTTTCAGTAACCTTTTCGCGATGTATGTCATACAATAAGTGACTATTGACAGAGCTGATATCTAACATGCGGTAAAAAATAACCGTCGTTGGTGCATCTATTTGTACCGATATTTCCGTAGTAAAACTGTTATGATGACAGTAGAACTGCGTCTTCAGAGAATACTTCTTGCTAATCTTGTTCTTCAGTTGAATCTGTATCATGTTCATGTTGCTCGGGAATAAGCAAGACATCGATATCTTCTGCCTTTGAGCCTCTAAAGTCCCCACAATATGTCCAGGAAAATACAGCTGACTCAAAATCACATTACCAGGCATAACCTATCTTCTAGTTTTAGAAAAATGTGGGCTATCATCGGTATTGGTTGTCCGTTTTTTTAAGGATGAGGTGCTGGGTTCCATTTTAATCAACTACTGAAAAAAAAAGACAAAATATGAACCAACGTAACTTTTGAAAAAAGTTACGTAAATACTGATGTGGGGTCAGGGAGGCCCATAAAATTTTTTGAAATGAATTTACTTACCACAATTGCGCGTGCGGGCACTTACACCACTACTCACGACCTCTAAATGACTAAACTCGAAGCTACTAGAAACACCGTATGCGTCGAGTAGGGGAGAGGGGAGTAATTCGAAAATATTTATTTCGCTGGGCCTGAGCGACCCCCACGTCAGCAGTTAAAGGTTAATATAAATACATAGGGACGAACCCGAGCGGAGCGAGGGTGGGTCGTTATCCATACATATAATTAAATTGTAAATAAGTCAAATCTGTATATTAAATAATTTTTTGAAAATCTTATTGAAATAAACATTTTTATCGATACAGAGACCGAATCTATCGTTTTTAGAAATTTTGTCTGGCTGTCTGTTACCGTATCACGAAAAAACCACTGGAGGTATTTTGATGAAATTTGATATGATGATAGCTGGTTATCCGGGTCAACATATAGGAAACTTTTTACTGCGGGAAAATATCTCATCTCTAAAAAATCTATACTAAAATCGTAAGTAGGGACGAACCCGAGCGAGGCGAGGCTGAGTCGCTAGTATAACCTAAAGCAAAAGTTTTTTCTTTTTGTAGTTTGAAAACGGGCGAAGCCGCGGGTTGTGCTTGTAACGCTATAATAAATTTAAAGCGTATGTACTATGAAATAGTGAAAAAGGTAAATAAGAGAAAAAAAATATGTTCCTCCAAGTTATTTTCACGATAGCGGGCTATTTCAAGGGTATCTTTAAAAATATACATACATGCGAAGCCTTTAAGCTAGTATAATAATATATGTACATAATAAATATAAAATATCTTTTTGTTATGCGATATGATAGTTATAGTGATACTGGGTGATATATGTTATTTATAAAATCTATCTTAAAATCTATATAAATAAAAATGAATGTTGGTAAGCGCATAACTCAAGAATGGCTGGACCAATTTGGATAATATTTTTTCGTATGTTCCTTAAGGTTCACGGAAAGTTTTAATAAAGAGAATAGATGAAAAATTAACGAAAAAAAAATTATATGGCTAACGCTGGCTAATACCTATTTATATCTATTAAAACATACCTAGCGACGAACCCGAGCAAAGCGAGGGTGAGCCGCTAGTATTTAAATAAAAGTAATAATAAAGATTATCATTAAAAGTTTGGAAAGACAAACATCATGTATATGAGTATAGTATTCAAATGTACACAGGATTCTGGGAAAAAATAATTTGTGTACAATTAAACCGTATCTCTTATCAAGAAGCCACAGTAAGGTTGAGCTATAAATTGAAAATGACGTAAAGCTATCACGAAACAGACTGTTTGAATTCCAATGAGTTGGTACATTAACTCACATATATGATTCAGTTTTAAACGACTTGGATGTGAATTGGTTTTTATTTATATTTCACTTATCATCAAGGTCGGGATTCTATAGGTATTATTAAATGACCATGATTTTTGAACAAGAGAAACACAAAGATTTCTAATTTAAAAAAAAAACTTCATAAAAGAAAAATAACATAATTCTTTGTTCTCAAAAGTATCATTATATCGTATCAAAGAGAACGAAAATTATCAACCGATTTTATTATAGCTGAAAATGTGGTTTATAAATCAACAAAAACCACATTTGCAAAATGGAACGTATTCAGCCCTTTTTAACGTCCCACTGCTGGGCACGGGCCTACGATATACACGCATATACCATATACGACGCAATACGATGGGGATCAGGCCATAGTCCACCACGCTGGCCAAGTGCGGGTTGGCGGACTTCACATGTCTTTCAAAAACTTGGTAGGTTTTCTCAGACATGCAGGTTTCCTCACTATGTTTTCCTTCATGGTTAAGACAAGTAGTAATCATGTTGGGAATGATTCGCACATGAAAATATCAGAGGTGCGAGATCCGGGATTTGATCCCGCTTCACTCGGTTTCCCAAGCGAGCACGCGCTCCACTGCGCTACCACTGCCTTTTTTGCAAAATGGAACATTTGTATGTAACTCCTTCACTGTAACAAAACCGACTGTGACTAATATAACATAACCTTAATGACAAAGGTTGATTTACAAAGTGTTTGCCCCAACATGAGGTCGAGCCCCAATTTCACTGACACATCTCCAGCACGTAATATTACGACGAGCGCATATCAAGAAGGCACCTAGAACTTCCTACAAACTTCGCTAACAACTAGTAAGTTATTGACGAATAACGATCAGAATATCTATTTATAATAGAGATTACTTTGGGAATTTGTAGAGAAGACGAAAAACTTATACAAGATATAGATTCATGTAGGCTTCACTGAGCAAAAATATAACTTAGTTTTTTTTTTAATTAGCGTCTCTTAAGTAGTAAGAGTCCCACTTTCTAGTCCAGCTTTATAAATCCTATTAGTCACCCATTTAGTTAGGTTTAATATACATATATGGCATAGTATTGCATAAAGTATTATATGTATAATATATTATATGTATAATATATATTATGTTCGCAACGCCGCCTACATTTAAGCGAGTTTAACAACTGCAAATTTCGAGTACATCACTTAAATAACACAAAAATATTGATATTAATTAGATTATTTAGTTTAATTATTTAAACAAATTTTAAATTAATAAAAATAAATATGATACATATTATATGTATAAAAACGTGTGTAGAGTCTCTGTTGTACTATACTACTACTTTAATCTAAAGGTAAATTATTATAAAGTTCTGAGTCGAATCTGTACTTTACATATTTTTTTGGAAAATCTTATTGAAATAGTAATTATTATTGATACAGAAGTCGAAGCAATAGTTTGTAAAAATGTTGTTTGTGTGCCTGTCTGGGAATGAATCACGAGTAAATCACTAGACAGATTTTGATGAAATTTGGTATGATGATAGCTGATTATCCGGGTCAACATTTAGGATACTTTTTACTGTAGAAAAATATCTCATCTCTGAGAAATCTATAATACTATCCCTTAAAACGTACCAAGTGACAAACCCGAGCGGAGCGAGGGTGAATCACTAGTTTTATTATAAAAACAGCAATCTCATTACTCTAACAAGAGTAATAATTTATTTATAAGCAAGACATCACTTTAAATTCCCTGAAACAAATGTGGTTCACCGACGCTATCATCAACTTACCTCACGTTGGCATTTTTTAAATATTTTGAATTTCATTGTAACACTATACAATCGCACATATAACACAGAACATACATAAAATGTACCATAAAGTCAAGGTCACAGATAAATAATCGGAAACCGCGCAAAAATAGCGGGAACGATAAGGGGTGTGTAAACAAACAAAACGTCCGACGAGCGTCGCGACTCGCCGCTTAGTGTACGGCATACGCTAACACTTAGTCGAGTCTCTACTATGTAACTCTACTATAGTGCAGACGGTCGCGGGCTGCCGCGGATAGCGCGGGGAAGAATTATTATGTACACAAACTATAAATATCACACGCCATTTCTTAGTTTTAACTGATGTGTCTTCGGTTAGTTATAATTTTCATTACGGTTTTGGTTCATAGTTTTAATTTGCGATATACTTAGAAGCCTCGAATCATAAATATAATGGGATAAAGCTTTATTGGTGACCTCATAAAAAGAGAACTTTTTTATGTATGTTACGCGAAATCCTACTGCGAAAGACCAAAACTGCGAAATCTTTTTGGACTTATTTAAATGGCACGCTAAGGAAGTTATTATAAATTTGAAGTCTATATTATTTGTCATTTAAAAATTATACTTATCTTTATTTTGTACAAAAATGTAATTGTTATGAGTTTGCAAAAAATATCCAAGATAAAAAAAGAATTTCATTTAAAAATGTAGAGTTTCATATTTAAATGTATTCAAATATTTTTCAATTTCGAAAATAAGGTAAGGAACACTGTAAAACAAGATAAATAATAAGTAGAGCGCAACGGATATTGAAACATTTAAGACATTTTTTTTTTAAATCAAACAACTGGCCTTGTTTCGGTAAATATGCATATAAAAGCGGAAGGACCGAAATACATACATAATTTAAACGAACGACAACACATTTAGATTAACCAAAAGGAATAAACGAATGAAAAATTAGTTGTTGTTCGACATAAAATATGTATCTATGTACGTATGTATGTATATTTGTATATGTGTATATTTATATTATAATTAATGTTTGTAGTTCGTACCTACACCTACACATCTTTATTATTTTTATATTTTCTCACGCTCGAGGGTTTCTGGTAGAGATCTCTTAAAGAAATTTGTTTTCACTTTTATATTCTTTTTTTCTGGTACATAAATAAATAAATTAAGCAGCGTATGCCTAATTTATAATATCATCTAGACTCTAGTTGACTACCATCATAGGACAGTAGCGAATGTCTTTGATAGACGTCTACTGTCAAAGTTTGATTCCCGAGCGGGATAATTGTAACTACTGACCGTACACATATATGTCTCGGCAATAAATAATAATGCCAGTCTCACTGAGACTAGTCAGATGCGCAAAAGATATTATAATTTCTTCCTAAATCAGTAAAAACTGAGAAAATTATAACAAAAAAAACAGTAGGTACTTTAATTAGCCAGAATCGGTACCCGAATCCAGGACCTTAAGCTTTGCAGCCGTGCAAACTAGCCTCTAGGTTAAAACAAATGGTTATAATAATGTAAAGCGAAAAATATAGTATTTATATAATTCCTTGGATACGTCGCAAGAGAAAAACCTGAAGGTAACAAAAGTTTTTACAAACAATGTAACTAATAGAAGATCAAAAGTCATTAACTATTAATATATGAGGAATATATACATAAAAACGATTTTACTCCCACTAGATAAATACACGTTTACATCGTTTTTTCTTAAATTAATAAAAATTATTTATACGAGTATAGATACTTAATATAAAACATACCTCATGGTCTGGTCCGGGTTTTGATGCTAGCCTTACTTCTGTTAACTGATTCTTCAATGCCCTAGGGAATAAAAAAATATTACTAAAACTATAATAACATATATATATATGTAAAAGGAAGTTTTCTTCTAAGAAATGACTAAATAATCGAAAGAGACAGTTTTAACCAATTTATATTCTATTACATTCAACAAGAAAAGAACTTGTTTTTGCCTTCCGTAAAAATATTATATAAATTAAAAGATAATAATAATCCAATAGGTAGTCAATATTAATTAAAAATACACAATATAATAGCCGTCAACAAAGTTTACATATTATATCAAAGGGGGAAAAAGTTTTCCTTAAAAATTAGCTTCCCGCACTACATTACACTATGGGAAAGAACGGAAAAAACATGTCTGTAAAAAAGCCAACTATATGCAACGTGTTCTTTTAAATTAGTCACTACATAACTACTAGGTTAGAAGAAATACTAGATTAACTGATATTATCAACATATTAAATTGCTATGTTTTACATCTTTGTAACCCGCCATAGATCACTTTGACGTCACATTACTATCCTCCTCATTTAGTGGAATAAAAATATTTTGTAACACTCCATCCCCATCCAATTTTTTTTTATAATAAATAAACATGACCGTTGCATGGTTACTGTTTCCCAAAAACGAAGCGACAAACACATTTATTTTATCAATAAGAATAATAGTTACAATAAACAAAATTTTATAGCATATATTTGACTGTTTTAGTATAATACTATGACAGACAAACATACATACAAACAAAAAATCCAATACTAAATAAAACCTCTTTCTTTAGCTTATATTTAATTTCAAGCATTCCACTATTAACATTTAAATATAATAATTCTGTCTTGGATTTACGCGATTATTTGACCTTCCAAAAAAAAAAGAAAAAAAATTAAACTAGAAAAAAAAAAGTTTTTCTCATACTAGTACCGTATATTTTAATATGCTTGCATTACACAACTTTTTTTATTATTTTTACATTTTTATCTTCAAGGCGAGAAACCCTCCCCGTGTAAATACGGCTTATAATGGATATTTTGATGTTTTCGACAAACACTTGATATAATGGAATTAAAAAAGATGAGAAGCCAAATATATAGTTTTCAGGGTTATGATTTGTCTTTAAAATCGGGTATTCTCCGAAAAATATGGCACGATCTTCAATGAGTCACCCTCTTCCATACATATAATAAAATTGTAACTAAGCCGAATCTGTACATTAAATATTTCTTGGAAAATCTTATTGAAATAGACATTATTATCGATACAGAGGCCGAATCTATAGTTTTTAGAATTTTTGTCTGGCTGTCTGTCTGTTACCGCATCACAGAAAAACCACTGGAGGAATTTTGATGAAATTTGGTATGGTGATAGCTGATTATCCGGGTCAACATATAGGATACTTATTACCGCGGGAAAATATCTCATTTCTAAGAAAAAATACAAAAACTGCATTGTAAGAGTATACTAATATGTAAAACCTAAGAATTTGGTTTTTGGTCATCTGAACGCGGGCGGAGCCGCGGGCAATGCTAGTATTGTATAAATGTGAGAGTAAATGAAATACATTCTAAATTAAAGCTAAGCCGTTTCAACTAAATCCACAGTTACCGCTTGTACTGTCCGATGGAGGAGCTCCCATACAAATTACTTACGTATTTATTGCCCATTAGTGGGAATACATATTAACAATTTTGTTAATGTTAATTTAAATTAAAACACTGAAAAAATTAAACCTTTTTTAATCTTCTGTAAGTACTCTTCTTTTTTTTTGTTATTCAGATATTTTGTTTTCATATTTATATCGAAATTCAATACGCTCCAATTTTCAAGTACAACAAGCAATACGTGCATAAAGTAATCACTACATACATATATAAATTAAAATTCACCGCCGCGCTGACTTTATGTTTGTACGGATTACCATACTGTTTACACTAACAGAAAGAGAAATTATCTAGATAGATTATAGGCACCATTTATACCATCATTCATACCATTTTTTTATATGTACAATATAACAAAAATAAACTACCGGTATATTAATTGTGAATTAAGTTGGAAGAAATGCTTTCTGAGAAATTCCGTAATATTATGAAGACGACCGGGAATCTATATCTAAAATCTAGCAACGCTTGGATCAATGTTCCGAATAGTAGCCATAAGGGGTCATCTAGCCTAAACTATCTCAAATTTGAACCCGAGAATATAAGCTATGAAAAAAATTAAACAAAAAAATTAAACACGCCAAAATTAATAAAAAAGTCAGTGATGTCCACATACTCATTTAGAAAGAAACCTTACGGGCACATTAATGCAGTATATATGCACTTACATGTACAGTTCCTCCGCCTGCCTGGCCTGCTTCTCCCTGCGCTTGAGCAGCTCCGCGCAGTGCTGCACCGCGAGCAGCGCCGCGCTACACGTGGCCCGGATTGAGGCGCTCGTCGCACGCACCTCTTCTGTGTGCTGCTTTAGACCTACACCTGTTTAATATACATTAATAATAATAATAATCTTTCCTTAGGTATAGCCCCAATCTATACAAATAAATAAAATAGAAATGTCTGTTTGTAATGTCAAAATAATAGCTTTTTACTAAGTACATATAAAAATTATATGGTACTTATAAAAAAAATCTATTTCTAAAATTTTTGTTTGTCTGTTTGTACCGGCTAATCTTCGAAAATGCTGGACCTATTTTGATGGGACTTTCAGTAGTAGATAGCTGATGTTATAAGAAGTAGGGTTCCGCGTACAAAAAAAATAAACTCCATGAAATTTGTGATCAACATTCGTCTACCAAGGGACGCACTCGAGTAAAGCGAGGGTAAGTCGCTAGTTTATAATCATATTTATAATATAGTAACATATGTATTGTTATCACAAGTCAAAATTATTACTTTAACATCACTTATATATACATATGTAAACATGTCAAAACAAAACATTCTAAAAACATAATACATTCAAATTCTTCATTAAAATAAACTAAGATTAAAAATAATACATTAATGTTAGGTACATTACCGCTATCTATTTTTTATTAGCCTCCTGATGCACTGAAAGCCAAAACTTAAGAATTGAGCAGTCGTAGCAACATGACATAAGCATTTATTTATTTTTTGGGAAACAAATAATATTTGAAAAACTTACATAAAACACAGCACATACACCGATAAAGTTTCTACTATTATACATATCATATTAATGAGCAATCAGAAATGTGGAAAAAATGAGTAAAAAAATAATTTAACAAATACAATGATATATCACAGTCTACTAAACCTAGTCGTCTATATACTTAATTTTATATGACAATCGGGAAACGGCTCAGGGGCCATTCATTAATTATGTAAGGATGATTTTGACGATTTTTAAACCCCCTATCCCCATTTAAGGATACATAAGATTTCTCGAACATTTTCTTTAATTTTGTATAACTTAAAAAGAAAATAAATAAAATTCTTTAAAATGATGTGTATTTTATTATATTAAAAAAAAAAAGTAGGGCATGAAAATATTTTTTATAAACCAGGGAGGCTCAACAGAAGAAAGGTTGGGAAATCCTGTTCTATGTAATGATTAGGAATTAAAAAATCTCTGGCACCCTAATGACTTAGTAGTTACTGCTACTACACCTGATCTCTCAATAAGATTATTGGAGCCGTCCCACCGGACTTTGAGTGTGTTTTCGCACATACACCTATAATATTTCGCGCAAATAACCAGTTTCAACAAGAAAGTGCTATTACCGAAATCAGTACTTATAACATTTGTCATCAATCATTATAGAAAAGCGACATTCTAAATTATAATGCTATTAAAATAAAGTCATTTCATAACAATTTTAATTACAAATACATGTAATTATTTTTATATTCATAAGTATACTGGATGAACATCTGATTGACGATTAGATTATCCATCAAGACTGATAAATATTTGCTTATCACACACAATCATGTCCACTTTATATACAAAAGCTAACAAATCGACATACCAACACTTATAATATAACATTAGGTATTCAGCCATTTTTAACATCCCACTGCTGGGCCAATACGAGGGGAGTCAGACCATAGTCCACCAAGCTGGCCATGTGACGATTGGCGGACTGCACATATCTTTCGAAAACTTGTTAAGTTCTCTCAGACATGAGGTTTCCTCACGATGTTTTCCTTCACCGTAAGACAAGTGGTAATCATATTGGAAATGATTCGCACATGAAAATATCAGAGGTGCAAGACCCTGGTTTTGAACACACTTCAATCGGTTACCCAAGCGAGTGTGTTACCACTGGGCTACCACTGCCTTAAATTATCATTATAGATAATTAATACATTACCATCAGCAAGCTTCACAGCATCAATGGCCTCACAGGCATCATCATGTATCTGTGGGTAAGTTGACACACACATGTCAAAGTAATTCTGCAGTTGGAGTGCTTGTTTTGATAGTAACTCTGAGTATGTTTCCAATTCTGATATCTTCTCTGCAAGCCGACGTGATGTTCGACCTATGAAATTTTAATAATTAAATTGGGATAACCCATTAAGTGCCGCTGAATGACCCAAAATAAAATGTACTTTAAACTCAATTTCTGGCTCATAAACTATCTTTATGTAAAAAATCAATTTGTTTCATTGTTTTTTTTTAATATAATATATTTTTTTAATATATATGTAATACCATTTGAATTTGTCTGTTTAAATGAATATAATCAACAATATTAGACTCTCATGTAAACTGTCAAATTGTATTATGCATCATTCAGTATTGGAGATTTCTAACTAGCTGGTTAACAATGTTTCGCTAAACAATTTTGAACATGGCTGAAACTATTAAAAAATAGTGGTGAAAGGGTCAATGGTTTTTTTAAGAAAAATCTACATATATTTTTTCCAAGTTTTTTAAAATTGATTACCATGTGAGCCTGTAGACTGTAATGACGTAACTGAACCATGTCTCCGTAAACCACCCCCATTGGAACTGCTGTCGGAACTGGTACCATACCCTGATTCAACCTGAAAGTAAGTTTAATTGTATAAATTTACTAATTAAACAATAATGAAACAGTATATTAAAAGACAAACCAAAAATGAAATACTTCAACTATAGATCTCTCCTTATAATTAATTGATGTTTACCATTGCATTTTTTAAGCTTTTACAAAAAGCTTTTTATACAATGCAATATAACCAACACTTTGCTGGCCTAGCTTTTTCAAAATAATAGACATGACTTAAATTGTAGTATTGTAAATTTTTTAATAATCTACTTTGTAATTCTAAATACCATTATTTTAAAAATAAATTTATGTAAATAATCATAAAGAAAAATATTAAATATATCATTATTTTTTCAATAAACATTATTTATCATAATATGGTTATATCTGTATGATAAAACTGAACATATCATAAAATAGTGAGTTACTCTATAGCTGTTAATCTTATCAGGAATTTGTAGCTAAGCTTATTATAGTTATATACACATAAATGTATAGACTCATCAAAAAAATAAATAAAATTCATGTTTTTTTTTGTTTAATTATATGTATATAATGTTGTATTTTACAGAAAAACTGTAAGAAGTTACTTTGAATAATCACTTACAAAATTTGCATTTAGTTTGATGTTTTATGCTTGAAATTTTGTGATCATTTTAAAATAATAGTACTCACTTTGAATGATTCCAAGACATCAATCCATTGTTGTTTTTCTTCTGGACTCGTAGCTCTCAAATACCAAACACAATCATTAACTGATACATCAAATCTACAGTCATCAAATTCATGAGGCTGAAATAATATGTAATATGTATTATTACACATTGCTAAAAGTTTAAAAGTTTATCCATACAGCGTAAATAAACTACAAATAAATAAAATCTAAAGATAATAACATAAATAAGTGAACTGTGAAGCGAATAAAGTTTAGTGATTACATAAAAAAATATTATTAGTATTTCTAGCATTACTTTGTACACATACAGCTAAAGTAATAAAATACAAACGTGCGTCTATAGCAATTAATTTAAAGTTTGAAGAAGTTACGTACACAAGGACAAATTATTTTTTATGACAATTATTTTTGTCCCAGTGTTAAATCAATAATATATATATATATATATTTTATATTCACCTTGACTTTAGCTTTCTTTAAACATAGTGCACCACGACATCCAAGATTGCTTTCTAACTCGCTTTTGTAATAGGATAACGTAGAATCCTTCAAAACAATAAACCTATCCTGCCAGCCATGTATGTAGTTAGTCCATTTGCTTAAATAGCCACGAAGTTCTTGAGTACTAACATCTTCTAAATCTGAATTATCACTCACAGTATTATTTTCATCCGTCATATTTGAAACGTAATTTCGATCAAATATTTACAACAAAACAAAATAAAAGTATGGTACACAAACTTACTACACCTACAAAATGTTTCTAGGACAGATTAAAAAATGTTTTGTTTTGATGAATCAAGTGACAGTTTATTGTTAATGCGTATATGCGTAAAGCTAAGACACATTGTAAGAAATGAAAACAGAAAAAGAAAGAAGTGTCTGAATATCTTGATTAATTATTATTTAAAAAATAAAAAAAATGATTAAAAAGATATATGTAATCTATTTCGTTAAATAAAATATATTAAAAAATATATAAAATAAATGATAGTAAAATAAGTAAGAACTAATAGTCTGTGCATATTTTAACATAAAACTTAATCGATTACTATTCTCCTATTCCATTGGTAGATATTATGTTACCGCCAAAAATGTGTCTTTTACACCAATGAAAATTCTGCGATTACTACAAACACGCAATTTCCGTTCAAGATGGCCGACAAAACTATGCCTATATTTGTTCCATCAGAAAAGCCTTTAAAAGTCGTAAAATGGAAAGCTAAAGAAGGTGCTTTTGTGTCATATGGTCAAATATTATTTTTATACAGCGATTCATCAGGCAAGAATAGTGAACTAAAGAAATTTAAGTCGACTCGCGCTGGTACTATTGTAACCATCAAGGTGAAAGAAGGAGACGTCGTAGAGCCTGGGTAAGTGACGTCATATTGTATTTAGATACTTTTAATGGTCTCATCGTTTTTATAATGAAATGGTACTTTGAACATTATGATTATTATTTTGAATCAATAATAAAATTGAAATAAATAAAGCAATAAACAATGCTAGTTTAAAGCTAAACATTAGTGGTAAAGTTCTTTTAATAAGCGCGCCAAAATTAGGTTGTTATTGTTTTATCAAAAATTTAACCTATGTATCTAATTAATTATTTTTTTATATTTTTCAGAGGATGTATAGCAGATTTAGAAGGATGTCGTCATCCAACGGTAATGAAAGAAATGTGTGCAGAATGCGGTGCCGATTTACGCGTCGACGAGGTTCAAATACATGACGCTGCAGTGGTTCCTATGGTGCATTCTGTACCAGACCTGAAGGTAAATGAAGATTAATACTAACGTTTTTAGTATTGATTATGAATAATGTATTTAAAGTACATCGTATATCATTAATTACAACTTAAACCTCAGTAGTTTTATAACCTTATTCAGGAGGTATGTTTAATATTTTTCAGGTATCTGGAGAGTTAGCCCAAAAGTTAGGCAGAGAAGATGCTAATCGTTTGTTGAAGGATCGCAAACTGGTTCTCCTTGTTGATCTTGACCAAACATTAGTCCACACTACCAATGATGACTTACCTCCCAATTTGAAGGTAAATATTTCATGTTTAATAAATTTGAAAATTATTTAATTTTTGAAACGTCATGACAAAAGATTTATTTTGTAGAATTTTTTATTATAATGACCTGAATTTAAAAATTTACATCAATGCTAACATACCTCTATTAAATTATAATCATAAAAATAAATGCTGCTTATATTGTAATAATTGGAGAGACAACATAGTAGACAATAAAATATGATAAAATCATCAAAATATAAAATTAATAAATTCAATGTAATTTCTTTTACAGGGAGTATTACATTTTTTCCTCCGAGGTCCAGGTAACCAAGGGAGATGGTGTCATACAAGACTTAGGCCAAAAACAGAAGAATTTTTAGAGTCTGCATCAAAGAACTATGAACTGCATGTTTGTACATTTGGAGCTAGGCAATATGCACATGCGATTGCAGAGCTATTAGATCCACAAAAAAAGTACTTTTCACACAGAATTTTATCTAGGGATGAATGCTTTGATGCTAGAACAAAGTCTGCTAACTTAAAGTAAGTTTAATTTTTACTTTTTCTTAACTTTTATCTAATATTGTGTATGCCGTGATTGTCTGTAAGTGGAGAAGCATTAATGTACTAATAGTATATTTTAATTATTCATGTAATAATATGTTTTCTGTTGACAATCCTAAATAAATAAATAATTATTCATATGAGTAAGATATTATAAAATGGAGTATTGATTAAAAGAAACCTCATACTTTTTTCTATATATTTTATTTACAAACAGAAACAATTTTTAAAATCAATGTCTTAATCTATACATATAATAAAATTGTAGCTTAGCCGAATCTGTACATTAAATATTTTTTTGTAAATCTTATTGAAATAGACATTATTTTCGATACAGAGGCCAAATCTATAGTTTTTAGAATTTTTGTCTGTGTCTGTTACCGCATCACAGAAAAACCACTGGAGGGATTTTGATGAAATTTGGTATGACGATAGCAGATTTAGTATGACATAGGATATTTTTTACTGCGGGAAAATATCTCATTTTTGACAAAAAATACAAAAACTGCAATGTAAGAGTAGAGAGTGCAATGTATACTAATATGTAAAACCTAAGATATTGGTTTCTGGTCACCTGAACGCGGACGGAGCCGCGGGACAAACTAGTTTATTTATAATAAAGCTTTTCAAGTACTATGTAAGCATTCTTTTAGTAATTTTTGATGTCTTTACACAAAATAATGGTATTAGTGTGTATATTAATCGTATTAGAAAATTATATTAGTTTATAGTGATTGCACTTTAATCAAGCGAGTTGCTATATCATGTATCATCACTATAATTTTTTTATATACCCTGCCCTAAAATCTGCAAACAAAATACTCAAATGGTGCATTTATGATTGTTTTGTTTTCTCATAAATTTTTTAGAGACTATCTAACATTGTCTTCATCTATTCTATAGAGATAAATAAAATTGAAGTATCTGTTTGTAATTTCAAAATAACAGCTTTTTATGAAATGCATATATGGTACTTATAAAGAAAAACATAACTTTTAAAATTGTTGTCTATCTGTATGTTTGTTCCGGTTAATCTCTGATACGGCTGGGCTTATTTTGACGGGACTTTCACTGTCAGCTGTAATGTTGAAATAACAGCTTATTACTAATTGCATATGGAATTATTTGTACCGTATTTATAAGAAAAAACTCATTTTTTTAAATTTCTGTCTGTTCCGGCTAATCTCTGAAACGGCTGGGCCTATTTTGACGGGACTTTCACTGGTAGGAAGTTGATTTTATAAGGAGTAACTTAGGCTACTTGTATTTCAGTAAAAGACTTAGGGTTCCACACAAAAGATTAAATGTATGTAGTACATATTGCTAGTATTAAATAAATACGTATATACTGTTTTCCTTTTCCAGAGCCTTATTCCCTTGTGGAGATAACATGGTTTGCATAATAGATGACAGAGAGGATGTATGGAGGCATGCAAGTAATCTAATACACGTCAGGCCTTATTCATTCTTTCAGTGCACTGGAGATATTAATGCACCACCCCCTTTATGTAAGTATCCAATAGCTTCATATTAAAAACAAGGTTTTTAAAATTACATTTGCATTGTGATTGAACTGGTATGTCAATAAAAATGTTTTCTGAATTTCACCAAAATTAATAAAGGATTTTCACACATATTCACAAATTTTGGCATTTGTAGTATTTTAAATGATATACACTATTATTTAAAAAAACAATTAGAACAAAACAAATTATTAAACATGGATCCTTCTTACAATTTTTAGTGTACAAGTTGTATTCATAAAAAAACAATAATAATATAAACTGCAACTGCAATTATATTTCTTAATTCTTCTTGATCCTTTTGAATGCATTTAAAATGTTAATAATTTTTGGTATGAAGATATTGGATTGAGATACATGTTTCAAATAAAACATATTGTAACATCTCTTACAATCCAGATATTAATGTCTTTCTGAAGACTTCCTTTTTTCAAGCTTTTAAAGGAGGACAGATACGAAGACAACATTAAATTAATATTATATTTAGTATAAAATTATTGTTATTTTCCCATATAATAATAATTATATAATATTATTTCCAGTTATCACGGCTGAAGAAAAATCTAGACTGCCATCCGGTAAAAATGGCTCGCAACAACCAGTGAGCAATCAAATGCCCTCATTAGATATTGGACCTGACAAAGAAAATCAAGAAACAAAAATAGAACAGAGTGAAGTTAAATTGGTTGAAGGGGATAACGGAAAGGTTATTACAAAAGAGAACAAAACAGACAGTAACGACAAGAAAAAAACAAAAGAAGATGAAGATGCAGACAAAAATGAACAAAAAATTAATGTAGATGAAAAATTAGATGATGACAAGAACGAAGGCAAACGAAAAACTATAGAAGATGCAAAAGTTAAAGATAAAAATGTAGAAGTTCTTAAAAAAGATGAAATAGAAGTTGATAATGAAAAAAATCAAAAAGAGGATCATAAAGCAAGTGATAATGAAAAAAATATTGCAAATAATGATAAAGCTGATGTTATAAGTTTATTACCTTATAATGAAAGTGAACAAGAAAAACCAATGATTAACCCCAATGTGCCGGTGTGGGTAGAAACTGCTGATGGGCAGATAGAAGTGGAGGATGCAGATGATTATTTAATATATTTGGATGATATATTAAAAAGAATACATAAGTGAGTTCCTTTTACATATTTTTTATAAACTTAAGAATTTGTCTTTGCTGCTTTATATATATATCATTAACTGCCTCGGTGGTGTAGTGGTTAGCATGTACGGCTGCACACTCGGCGGTCCTGGGTTCGAGTCCCGGGTCGGGCCAAGTTTAGTTATTGAGTCTTTCTGTATAGTAAGTCTCAGTAACAGCCCGGAGTTGGGAAGTTGGCGGTGTTTCACCCCCGTGCCTCGGAGAGCACGTAAAGCTGTCGGTCCTGCGCCTTAACTCTCACTGGTCGTGTCGAGCAGTCGTCCCACCGGAGTAGAGAGTGACAGGAATAGAGAGTGCACCTGTGTCTGCGCGTACACTTGTGCACTATAATATCTCCTGCGCAGTTGGCTAGTCTCAATGAGATTGGCCGCCGTGGCCGGAATCGGCTAGGAGAACATCATCATCATATATATATATATGATGATGTATATATATATATATATATATATATATATACCTTATGATATTGCTTTGGTACATAAAAATGTTTACGTTCGAGAATCGAAGTCGCGGTATCTGGTGCTCATAGCCATGCAACCATCAATATTATGTTATTTGGTATAAGAATTTGGGTAGATCTCTAAATTTTTATTAATAGTTAATTAGAAGAAAATGTTTTTATATCAATTTTGGTGATATGTTATATGTGTGCCAAGTATAGATTCGATGTGTGAATTGGAAGTATTAACTTGAATATAATATTATTAAAAATGGGGTATGTGTGGGGATAGATGGCACTGTAGTGAAGTGGTAAAAATTAAAAATGTATCTTTATTAATTATGGATCAATATGACTTGTACAATATTATTTACAATTGATTTACTAAAAATTTGACAAATCTCTGAACTGTATAATATGTAGCACTGTGGTTAAAAAAAAGGAAAATTTTATATTCTGCAAAGTACAAAAAAAAGGTATGTAAGAAGAATTAGTTAATCATAAATATATTGTTTTACAGAGAATTCTATAATATATATGATAGTATGGGAAAATATCAAATACCAGACCTTAAGTTTATAATACCTGAAGTAAAAAGCAAAGTGCTGGCTGGTGCGAGTTTGGTGTTCAGCGGGCTGGTGCCTACTCACCAGAGATTGGAAACTTCGAGAGCTTACCAAGTAGCTAGAAGTTTAGGAGCTGAAGTCACTCAGGACTTCACTGAAAAAACTACTCATTTGGTTGCAGTTCGTTCAGGTATGGAATGTTTTACTTCAGTTAAATCTTACTTAATATTTTAATGCTCAGTATAACACAAAAATACTGTTTAATAATAATAACAAATAATGTTGAGACATTAACACACAGCACCATCTAGTTCTATGGTAAGCTATGAGGCTTGTGTCATGGATAGCAGATAGTTGATATACTACACATATATAACTTTAAATACATATTATAATACATACATACATATTATAAATATAAATACCCATGACTGGAATACAAACATTCATGCTCAACACACATATGAACGCCCAGCGAGACTCGAACCCGCGACGGCTGGCACAGCAAGTAGGGTCACTGCAAACTGAGCCAAACGTATCGTTAATTATATAAGAGAAGCTATTTTTTTCTATTGTATTACTCATTATTATTAGGTACAGCAAAAGTGAATGCCAGTCGAAGGATGGGTGACAATAAAAACAAAGTAAATGTAGTGACACCAGAATGGCTTTGGACTTGTGCTGAGCGCTGGGAGCGAGTCGATGAGCGACTATACCCTCTGCAACGAGGTGGACAGGTACTGATATCTTTAAAATAATCTTTTACTATACTAACAAATATATTATTCTTAAAATAAAAACTATGCAAATATATTTTTATATATTTTGCTTAGTTGTAATATTATAGTAAGCACTGGGTCTCGCTTCTCCATCTATACAGATAAATAAAATTGAAGTGTCTGTTTGTTATGTCAAAATAAAAGCTTTTTACTAAATACATATGGAATTATATATGTTACTAAAACAACTAGCGATTTTGTAAAACAGCGGATTCGACAATCTATCTGTGACATATATTTACATACAGCTTTACTCATGTTACTAAGTTGCTAAGCAGATTCAAATAGAATATAACAAGTAATATGAACAAGTGTATGTGTAGAGCAGCGCTCGCCGGCCTCCCGCTCACTGCAGCAGCCCGCCACCGCCGCCGCTGCGCAAGCGCACGCCCTCGGGCCGCTTCATGGACACCATCAACCCGCTGCTGTCCTTCTCCAGTGATGACATCGCTGATATGGACAGAGAGGTACACCTTGTTACTATACTTATCATAATACATCTTCTTGTTCTCGCACTGGTTTGCCCGTTGTACGTGAGCTTGTGCTACTTCTTGTGTTATACTTTCTACCCCAGGGCGTCCCAGTAATCTAGCAGGTTGCCGGTTTTCTAGAAGATCATAATATAATCTGCAGTGTGTGTTTGTGTGTCTGTATGATTTTTAAATTTCGCACTAAAACGACTGGATGGATTTGTAGGAAACTTATGCCCAGTTCACATTATTCCAGTCCAGTAATCCACCAGATCATTCCAGTCTAGCGCTGGACTAGATTAGGTCGTTTACATTATTACAGTCTTTTAAAAGCTTTTGAATTGATAACACTAGAGACAATGATTTTCAAGAAAGGGGTACGAAATTTGTTTTAAAACTGTTCAATTACTACTATTAGAATAAATAATTAATATAGTGGAAGAACAGATTTTAGTGAGAAATTGGATAAGCAAAAGAAATATAAAAGGAGGCTCAAGAATGCTTTTGCGACAGAATTGTTATGATTAATTTCAAATAATATTCAACGTAGAGACCCGTTATTCAGAGACGCTATATCTGCAAAAATAAGTTTTCAGTTAACTTCACTTTTAGGAATTAGAACTACAACAATTTGTGTTCCCAAGAAACAACAATACATATTACAACAATTTGTGTTCCCAAAAAACAACAATACATGTTCACTGTTCAACGTTTAATCCAGTACTGGATTGGCCATCTACACTGATTGAAAGGAAAGTAGACCGTCAATCCAGTCACAACCGTTGAAGTGTGAACACTACAGTGACAATGATTTCAAGAAGAGATCAGTTTCGAAAATGTTTCAAACATGCTCTTGCTACAAGAAGTTATTAATGAGGTTGATAAGGAACTAAGAAAAAAGGAACGGATTTGGGTGAAAAATTGGATCAGCGAAAGAGATCAAAAAAGAGGATCAGTAATGTTTTTGCAACAACTGAAGTTAGAAGATCCCACTGTATATAGACTCATTGAGAATGACATCAGAAAACTTTGAGGCACTGTTATCATTAGTTTCAATTAATATTCAACGTAACAATACATTGCCGTGGCATTCCAGCGCTGATTTCGATCGCTAGTCTGCAATGCTACTGGAATAATGTGAACCACGCTTTAATTAATAATTAAAAATATATTGTTAAACTTACTTCTTGTATGAGCCCTAATAATAATAAAATATTTTCAGTTTGTTGCTTATTCTTAATTTTAATATTTTAGGTGGAGGACATATTCAATGAATCTGATGAAGATTCAACAGATGATGAGAAAAAACCTCAAGATGATGTTGATGATGAAGAAAACATGTCTGAAGATAGGCTTTTAAGTCTAGAAACAATCAAAAGTTCCCAAGACAGGTAAACTTTAGATTATTAAAGATTTTTTTTTTTTTGGAACATTAACACACAGCACCATCTAGTACCATGGTAAGCTACGAGGCTTGTATTATGAATACCAGATAGTTGATACACTACACATATATAAACTTTAAATACATACATATTATTAATATAAACACCCATGACTGGAGTACAAGCATTCATGTTCATCACACAATGAATGCCCCTAGCGGGACTCGAACCCGCGACCGCTGACACAGCAAGTAGGGTCACTACACAGTGGGCCAAACGTGTCGTCAATATATTTTATATATTAGTAAATGAAGCAATTTATTCCTTACCAAATTTCATCAAAATCTGTTCAGCTTTTTAAAGATCAAACAGATTACACATAGTTACTTTCACATTTCTAATAGTTGAGTTTATTATAATATATAAAAATAATTTTAATTGTATTAAGTACTTTATATTATAATGTATATATAATAGTATTAAATACTTTAAAAATATAAAAAAAAGACATTTTAAGTCTAAATCAAAAGTAAGAACGAAGTAGATAAGATACTAGGATTTAGTTGTTTGATTATTTACCAGTTACAAATTGCAGTTTGTATTTTTATGTTAATTGAGTTCAAGTTATGAGGTTCACTTAATACTTTCTTAGATTTACGCGAATACTTGTCATTTTAAATAAAACTATCTTTTCGGATTTTTTCGCGAATTTATTTTGATTTTTGGTTCCCGATGTTTCGAATGCTTTACAGCAATCATGGTCACGGGAGAGACTAAGGTGTTAGACTTACATTTTATTTCTGCTAAATGTTAAGATTAATAATATAAATTAAAGAATTTAATAATAAAAATATTTTGTGGGACAGGTTACAAGAAAAAGATGAAGATGAACACTCAAGTGATTCCAATACAGGTATATTAAATATTTTTTCTTTATGGTAAACTTATTGATGTTTGTTGTCTTATATTTTGTTAATTTTTCTTAATTATTTTAAAAAAAATGTAACTAAACGTCTTGTGACCAGATATTATTTGTTTTATATTTAAAGAGCATTTTACATTATCATATAATTCTTCAATAAAAAATTAATACTATTTTATGAGAAAATATCCTTGTATGCCTATGTGTTACTCCAGGTTATAGTGTATATCTGTGTACTAAAATTCATCCAAATCCTAGCCATTTTGATGTCAACAAGTAAATAGCATAGTATTTATAACCTAACTGGACTACTTACATTTTAACGTTTAGTATCTATTTCTCAAAGATGAGATCTTTTCTCGCTGTAAAAAGTATCCTATATGTTGACCTGGATAAACAGCTATCATCATACCAAATTTCATCAAAATCCCTCCAGTGGTTTTTCAGTGATATGCGGTAACAGACAGACAGACAAAAATTCTAAAACTATAGATTTGGCCTCTATATAGATAATAAAGTCTATTTCAATAAGATTTTCCAAAAAATATTTAATGTACAGATATGGCTTAGTTACAATTTTATTTTATGTATAGATATGTAAGTAAAACTTATTTTTCTCAGAAGATGGTGAGAGACCTAGAAAGAGGCCAAAACCTTCAACACCCACATCCGATGATGATGACAGTTCATGGAACCTCATGGGTGCGGCCCTTGAAAGAGAATTTCTTGCACAGGACTGATGCCGACATCCTATTGTACAAATTCTATTTCCTCATGTTAATAAAATAATGTCTTTTAATTTTGTTATTTTATTTTAATTCCTTAATTTCAATACAAAGAAAATTTCAAATTAGGTTTAGGTAAATAAAAGTTTTTTTTTAATTACAACTACCTTTATAGCTACTTAATTATCACTAATGATTAAATTGCATAAGGATCATTATTTTCATCAAAAACATGAAATTTGGTATATGTTGGTTTAGATGTAAAGTCTTTCTTTCCATCTTGCCATCCTCTTGGAGGTGCAGATTTATAATCGAAACTTGATTTTAATTTTCCATATATTTCGGTCTGTCTTTCAATGTCTTCTCTATATCTTTCTTTAGCTACTTTTTTTCCAGTAACGGGATCGGTTACATCTCCAAATGGATAAACTACTTCTTTGACTTCATGTGTTATTAGTTTTGTCAATTTCTTTGGCAAGGCTTGTATAAGTACAATATCTCCAGTTTTACATTTCTTGTTCGGGTCGTGACAGTAATAAAATTCATCTTTTCTGAAGTACTGAAATAAAAAATTAAATCAATTATTTTTATACATGTTACAAAAAATATGTAATAAAATATAATCCTGGATCAAATTATTGAATTAATACAAACCATTAACAAATTTTCATCTAATTCTAACCTCTTCACTCGAATTTTTGTAGCATTTTGTTTAACAGTAGGAATACATTGACCTAGCAATAAAAATTTTCTAGCAGCTTCAGAAATATTTCGAGACATTTTGAAAAGACCTCTATTTATATGTATTTAATAATAAATTATTTAATTTAGCGCAGATTCTATTATTTGATACCATGGATTTGACATTGAATTTGACATAAGGCAAGCACTACAACACAGAAAAAATATTTCTTTATGACAGCTAAAACATTGGTAGATATAGAAAAATATTTCAAATGTTAGATATTGCGTTCTTTTCGCTATAAAATATGTTTTTCGAGCTACATAAAGAGCTTTTTGAGTGGTAGTATTTTTTTAACATTTAAACGGGCTATATTATAGTTAGAGGATGTTTCATACTTTCTATAAGGAAACGCCTTGGTGGTCTAGTGGCTAGCATGTAAAGTCGTAGATCCGGCGTCAAGTGAGAAGCTCGGACTTGGAAGTTGGCGGTATTTTACTCCCGTGTCTTAGAGAACACTAACGCCATCCTGCACCCAGAATGGGCAGCGCCACACGTGTGGCCTATTTACATTCAGTCCGAGGTTAAGCAATTTATTGTGATATCTCTTATATACCTAGTTTTAAATATAAGAAATATATTATTTATTTGATTTTCATCGAAATTCACCCCATATACGGTTAAAAGTAGGTAATAATTATTTAAGATCAGAATTACTTGAAACTTGGTAACCTTGGCTCTTCAATACAATTAAATAAATACATGTTTTAGCACTTTTCAAAATTCAATCCCTTAAGGGGGTAAAATAGGTGATGAACGTTTGTATGAAACTCTATAATTAACTTTTAAAAAAGTACAAATATATATATTCATCTGTAGACGATTTAAGATTTTTAAAATTACTTTGTTTAAAATGATGTCCACATAGCCTTAAATATAAAGATTGTTATATCGCCAAATTTGCTTGTCTTATATAATAAACTTGCTTATATAATTAACTTATAGCTTTAGCCCACAGTTTTTCAGTTTTTGTCTTTAACAAACAAATTATACATTTTCTTTATTTCCTGGTACTGCACGACTTGTCATTTTCATTAAATTTTAAATAAAATGATGAAAAAATACACGATATAGAACTTTACTATATACTGAAGGCAAAAATGATAGCGACATCTGGCGGGAGAAAAAGGAAAAATTCTTCCCCATTATTTCAAAATAAATAAACTTAAAACTAAGCTACTTATTACATTTTGTGGAGCCAGAAGCAGTTTTGTCATATGTTTATTTGATAAATAGAAACATAAGTACTTTATAATCTTGATTTTTTATTTAGACCTTTTACAAATTTATAACAAAAACCAGATAAAAGATTAGATATCAGATATCTATAGTAGTAAAAAGTTCCAATTATGGTAATAAAAGCTAGTATATATAACATGTATCATAAAGATAGGCAAAGAATAATAATAACAAATTAAACGACAATAAACCAAAAATAACAACATTATAATATTTCACACAAAAATATCCCAATTAATATAAGTAATTGACTTACATAATAAAATAAATGAAACAATATACTTATTTCTCTAAATTACAAGATATATAGAAAAACCTAAAAACACACCATATATGAAATTAGAATTTAAGGAATTTTTATACAGTCTAGAGTAAACCAAACCATTTTCAGTCTTTAAAAATATAATACAATAAATATTTAAGCAGGCACTAATTTTGTGATTGGTTGAACCATTGTCACTAATGCAGCTACAGAAGAAACTGCACCTAAAGCCCCTATAGCACTTGGACTTAATCTTGTAAAACCCAACGCTGTCAATGGAATGAAAAGGTCACACGAATTCTTCAATGTATCAATAAATATATCCTTATGACAATTCATGATTGTGTAACAATGTTTCATACTGGTTTGTAAATTGAATTGTTTTATAGAATTGTTTAATAAGCCTGAAGGTTGTAAAAACATATTTCTATTTAATTCCAAGATGTGTAGAATTTCATATAAATCTCTTGCTAAATTTGCAATAATGGATAAGAGCCAAAATTTATTTGCTGTTCTATTCCAGTTATCAGAGTCAGTTTTAAGAAAGCCACTTTTTGTAAGCCACACTATATGATCAGCATACAAATACAATGCATGCGCTATTTTGCTCACTGTCAATGATAGTCGTAAAAATGTATCTTCTATATTCATAGTATTTAATGCCAGGTAACATATATCAATGCATCTTCCCAATCTCAAAACTGGAAAAAGAAAAAGGTATATATATTAAATATTATAGAGATTGTTTGAACATGCTAATCTCAGGAACTACTAATCCAATTGGAAAAACTTTTTATGCATTAGATAGCCTGTTTATTGCTGAAGGTTATAGACTATATATCATCAACCCAAGAGAGAGGACCAGTAGTATAATATAATATTAGTCTATTTATTTCATAGTAAACATTAAAATGTAAACCTAGGAATGAATCCAAGCGAAGCGAGAGTGAGTCACTCGTTACTTTATTGTGTAATAAAATAATACATGGCAATTACATTCAGCAGGATATAAATTATAAATTATAGTACATTTATAACAACATTTCATTTTACATGAAAAATTCCACAAATCATTGCAGAAGAAATGTATTGAAGAATTATAAGTATTACCTTTTCTAAAAGAACTCAAAGTATTTTCCAAACTCTTGATTCTATCGATTGAGTATTTATTCGCATTTCTAGATTCAAGTTGATGCCACAACAACCGACTAGTGTACTGGAATAATCTAAAATAAGAGCAATCACAAAAATAAACACTATGTATTACACATATTAAAGTCTAAATTTTATTGTTTTTGACACATGCATATTTTAAAATATTACATTTGATTTACATTTTTAATTATTTACATTGTAGAAAGATAATCTTTACTGACCTTGCAAGTTTATCTCTTCCATTAGACTGATTATTTACTTTTATAACAATATCCATTTTATTCCAAGTTTTTATGGTATGCTTTATTTATAAGAATTCTATTACATTTATCCTTATAGGTAAATGAACTGTATAAAAGCCCTGAATCAATCCTAAGTGAAGGAGGAAAATAATATAGGAAAAATGCTTTAAAAATAATAGAAATCACATATTATGTTACCTATAGTTTATTATTTGGTAAAACTAGTTTGGTATATCTTCTATTCTCAGTAAATTATATTATACATAATATCTGGTACTTTTTTTTTAAATATTGAGTAATGAAAAAAGACGATATGCTTATCAACATATGAGTATTCATATTACTAAAAACAATTATTTTTATTCTATAAATATACAAAACTAAAATTATCATAAGCTAAAGAATAAACAAGAAGAATAAAGTATTCTTATTGCCATTCTAATCTGAGATTGTTTATTTAGCAATTAAAATCGTGATTTACAATACAAACAACATACTTTTAACGAAATGTTAATTTAAAGTGAAGTAATTACTCATGAAATTTAACTTTACCTTATAATAATGTTTACAAAATCTTCACTTTCACTTAAATAAATTGATATTTTCGCTTCATTAATATTCAACGAATAAACGATAGTCGATAAACATGTATCTATTTGGTGTTTAATATCATGTTCTTGGTCTCTGTTTACTATAGTCTGTTTTTTAATTTCAGAGACTAAATTGACATATGCAAATGTCAAATTTATAATTAATGCTGCCAGCTCTTTTGGGCGGTGTTGTACCTACGACACCGGTTTGTTGAATCGTACCTTTTTATATTTATTAAACGATTCGCTTCAAAGTTTTATAATCCAAAGTGTATCATTAAAATTCACATTATTAATTCTAAATCCTTATATATCATATTTATTAAATTTAAATTATTAAGTATCATTAAAATCTCTTACAAAAATAATATGAAATATAAAGTTATATAATTTTATTACAAAACAAACAATGTGAAACAAGCCGAAAATGTGTAATATTTTTAGTAGGCAACATTGTTACTGTAAAATTGTATTTGTGGTAGCCCGTATTTGCCTAATGCCTATTTCAACAAGCTTCTATCGGTATCGTCCATTTTGAATACTCCTAAGTTAAATTTCGTAGCGTTTCTGCTTAAAATTCATGTTTACTGTGTTGATTGTTCTATAATTTAAATTATTAGTTATTATTTTTATTTGTGAAGGTGCTATTACCGCAGAATAGTGGCTTTCACCTTTATTTTGTTTTTGGTAAGACTTCGTATTGTGAAGTGTGATTAATTTTTTTCTGGAACAAGACGACATTTTGAAGTGACGTGTAATGTTGTGCATTTCAGATAGTGGTTCACCATACTGAGCTTACATGATTGGATTACCGCGTAGCGATAGAGATAGAGATCGTATAACGGTGAAAATTCGTAATATGAAGAGAAGTTCGTCCAGAGATAGCATGCCGCGTTCTAAAAGAACGCGTAGTAGCATAGGAAGGTATGACGACAGCTCCGATGAGCGCGTTACACCAGAAAGGGTGCGCCGGCGAGTGCGTTCGCCAAGTCCCCGCGGTCGATATGTGTCACCTCATCGTGATGATTATGTTCGGTCACGAGAGGTACGAGAGGAATCCGCGCGACCCTATTATAAGGTTTTATGTGTAAGTGCTTTGCATCCCAAGGCTTCTGACGACATTGTGAAAGATACATTGTATAGGGAGTACAAAAAATTTGGTGATTTTAGTATTAAGATTTCTCATGAATTAGATGAACGCGTCGCTTATGTATGTTTCCGTAGTGCTGAAGATGCAAGAGATGCAAAACATGCCAAGCCGAGGATTATTCTTTATGATAAGGTAGCAATTGTCGATCCTGTATATGAGCCAGTACGCTCTGAGTATAGAAGCAGACCTAGAAGTATAAGTCCACCTGATTATGATCGTCCTTATTCTTATGCCTGGTCTCCGGTACCCGAAAGACGCAGACCACCACCAGATGATAGGGCTTATGGCATACCTCCCACTGTTCCCCCACACCATAGGGATTTTCGACCTCCTATGCACGAATATCCAATGGCAGGGCCTCATGGACCTCCAATGCATCATCGCCCACCTATGCATCATCCCCCACATCCTCATTATATGCCCAGGCCATACATGCCTCGACCACATCACCCACCTTTTGAGAAAATTGAAAATAAAAAAGACAAATTTCCTAATTATTTGCACCATGTTCAACCAGAAGATGATCCTTTGGCCACAAGGACTTTGTTTGCTGGAAATTTAGAGATTAATATATCTGATGAAGAGCTACGCAGAATTTTTGGCCGCTATGGTATAGTAGAGGACATTGATATAAAGCGGCCACCTCCAGGCACAGGCAATGCTTTTGCCTTTGTAAGATACCAAACCTTGGATATGGCACACAGAGCTAAAGTTGAATTGTCTGGTCAGTATATAGGCAAATTCCAATGTAAAATTGGTTATGGCAAGGCTACTCCTACGACAAGAGTGTGGGTTGGTGGCTTAGGTCCATGGACATCAGTCGCACAACTTGAAAGAGAATTTGATAGATTTGGAGCTATAAAGAAAATTGAATATGCTAAAGGTGAACCCCATGCATACATTTTGTATGACTCAATAGATGCAGCACAAGCTGCCGTAAAAGAAATGAGAGGTTTTCCTTTGGGTGGTCCTGAAAGGCGACTTAGAATTGATTTTGCAGATGTAGGTACAGGAGGCCCATACAGACCAAAACCTTATGCAGCACCAGTAGGTGAAGAGGGAAGAGCTGCTGAAGGATATGAAGGGTATGAGGGAACTTGGGATGATGGTTATGGCTATGGTGGATCTGGATACAGAGGTAGGGGTGGCCATCGTGGGCGCGGTCGTGGAATGTATAGAGGTGTTTACCACGGTACTGGTGATTACAGAGATGAAGAATGGAGAAGGGCACCTGATAGCGAGTATGAAGGACGTATTCGTCGATCTGGCTCCCGGGAGCCAGGAGTTGACAGATCACGTTCACGTTCTCCACGACGTCGCTCGCCTGACAGTGATTCAGATGGTTCTCCTCGCAGAAATGGTGGAATGCTTGCATCTGCTAGAACTTTACCTGAAGTTGTACGTAAAGCTACAACAATATGGAATGGTGCATTGATCCTTAAAAACTCACTATTTCCCACTAAATTCCATCTGACAGATGGTGATTCAGAAATTATTGACAGTTTGATGAAAGATGAGGAAGGAAAAAATCAATTAAGAATAACACAAAGACTTCGACTTGATCAGCCTAAGCTGGATGATGTTCAAAAAAGAATAGCAACATCAAGTTCTCATGCAATCTTCTTGGGTGTGGCTGGATCTACAGCTTCTGTAACCAATGAAGATACTAGCATTCAAACAAGACCTATGAGAAATTTGGTTTCTTATTTGAAACAGAAAGAAGCTGCTGGAGTTATTTCCCTTTTAAACAAAGAAACTGAGGCAACTGGTGTTTTGTACTCATTCCCACCATGTGAATTTTCTACAGACTTACTTAAGAGAACTTGTCACAATTTGACTGAAGAAAGTTTGAAAGAAGACCATTTGGTAATAGTGGTGGTGCGAGGAGGTTCTGCTTAAAACAACTAATATTATTTCCTAAATAGACAAGCCTAGATTAAGATTTTATAAATCCTATAACATTTTCAAATATATAAACATTTTTATTATATACCTAATTCTTGTGACGTGTAGTGTTATCGTGAGGTGATTGTAAACATAGTTTAGTGAAGGGTCACTAATTCATTATTCATATGTGCAAGTGCTGTGTCTGTCACAGTTGTAGTGTAAAGCAATAATTTATATTGCCAGTTAATAAGTTTATTATATAAAAATTAGTTTTTGCTAGAGCAACTGAATTGTGTACTATTTAACAGTTTAAAGTGTATACTTAATCAGTGTATGGTAGGTGATGTGTAGTGTGTGTGAACACAAATAGATAATTTTATTTGACGTTGTAGTTTTTTTACACCTTGTGAGCTAGTGAATGGAAAGTGCAGTTAAAATTAGTGAATGATTTGTGCTCAAATATTAGTGCAGTAATATAAAGGCAAATGTAAAGACTACCTTAGACTGATTGGGGGTAAATAAAAAAAAAGTAAATTTTAAAGTGATACTACTTACATGTCTAGTGAGATTATGTGTTAGGTTTTATTAACCTGCTGTGATGTGGTTGTGATGTGTTCTTAGCTCTGAGTAAGTAGTCATAATTAATGTTGAACACTTAAAAGTATTATTCAAATTGACATTCTATCAAGACTGAAATAATTTAATGGTTCATTTTTACAAGGAATTTTATTTTCATTAAATTATCACACTTATCTAACAATATTTAAATATATTATTCAGTTTCTACTCTATCATAAAAAGAAATATGAGTGTGTTTTATTTTTATTAAAAAGAAATATCTAACGGAATTGGAACACTGAACTACCCAATTCTTTTTTATTTTTTAACTACTCATTGAACTCGACTCAGGTTATAAAAATATGTAGTTATAATTTTTAAATCTATATTTGAAATTTCAATTTTACTCACATTTTTACGTACAAAATATGGTGGAGATGAGAAACTGAGAGTCTAGCACTTTTGGAGGGTAAGTATTAAGGTGAGTAAATCTATTTCAATGTTATTTGTAGTCAAATTATTACATATTTCTTGACATCTTTCTAATGTAATCAACAATATTGAAAAACATATTAGTATATTCACAATTACAAATTAGAACAGAAGTGGATTGAAAAATAAATTTTTAATTTTACTGGTTTATTGCATGCTAAAGAATACTTACATATAATGATTTGTTTGTTTGTCTTGTTTTGAAAGTACAAACATTTTGATGTTTTTTTTAAAACTGATATAAATCTTTTTTGTATAAGTTTTATTCATAATTAATATTCCTAACATCTTAAAATATATGTTTACTTACTTTAATTTTCTTCATTACAGTTTATTCATGAAGTGATCTACAGTCAACAACCCTATTTTTATAGTGATAGTTTAAAATTGTGGTAAAAAATAAATTAGATAGGTACTATAAATAATCTTTTTCAATTAATAACCTTTAAGTTTATATCGATTTTTTATGTGTGTAGGTATGTTACGCAATAGCCCACGTCAAACGATTTCGTACCTTTTTATTTAAAGGATTTAAGGATGAACTAATTCCTTTTAAAAGTAATTTTGACATGGATTTACTTTTTTGTTTTAAAAGTAATAAAAACCAAAATAAAAAATGAACAATTGAATAAAATGTTGGTAACTACTGGTTGAAAACGATCTTGTTATTGTTGAACTTGTCACTTGAAAATATCTAGAATAAATAGTGAGTTCCAATAATTCTTTGTGAAAATGTTGGAATTTACAGAAGATTTTGATAAAGAAAATCCAAATATTAATAAAAGTGGGAAATATTTATATAGTAAATATGTAGCTATATACCTTTTTGGTTACTAATTTTCTAATACAACTTTAATATAATAAATGCGAAAATATAATACTTTCTTAGATTTACGCGAATATTTGACATTTTAAATAAAACTATCTTTTCGGATTTTGTCGCGGATTTATTTGTATTTTTGTTTCCCGACGTTTCGAATGCTTTACAGCAATCATGGTCACGGGAGAGACTGAGGTGTTAGATGTCTCTAAGGTATTATATAGTTGTTACAGACAGCCTACCCACAATTAACAAAATGAATTCAAAAAATTGAAAAATGGCACTAAAGAACCTTACAATATTTTAACTTTTAACTTTAAACATTTTTATATAATTTTAATTAGCTTTATAATTGAATATAGAATATTATTTATTTAATTTGAGCTGTTATTATTATAATTATTACTATTTATTAATGTTATAAATTTTTAAAGTTAAAAGTTAAAATATTGTAAGGTACTTTAGTGCCATTTTTCAATATTTTGAATTCATTTTGTTAATTGTGGGTAGGCTGTCTGTAACAACTATATAATACCTTAGAGACATCTAACACCTCAGTCTCTTCCGTGACCATGATTGCTGTAAAGCATTCGAAACGTCGGGAAACAAAAATACAAATAAATCCGCGACAAAATCCGAAAAGATAGTTTTATTTAAAATGCGAAAATGTTTGTGGGTTTGTATTTCTAATAGCAACGGTGATGTAGCAGTAGTAGCATGCGGATGGACTCAATTTTTTCGATTTGCCAATTACTATTAATGGACTATAAAAACAACTGCCTCATAGGTGTTACCTATCTAGGTACTATTTCGAAGATGATAGAATCAATTTCTTAAACAGACATAGCCTAATTACGATTACCTTTAGACTGCTACTCGGGAATCGCGGTGCAACCTACATAGCTCTAGTACTTCATATTGGAAAAAACTAATATATTTTTTTATAGATATTGATACAAAATATAGATAAATTGATAGAGATAGATCCTCTAAAATATATGATGAGAGTACGAGAAGATAAAAAAATATAATTCAAACAAGAATAAATCACTCTTTAATATATTATTTATATCTATACTAATATTATAAATAAATATGTCAGGACATTAACACACGACACCATCTAGTTCCATGGTAAGCTACGAGGCTTGTGTTATGGATACCAGATAGTTGATACATTATACATATATAACTTTTAAATACATACATATTATAAATATAAACACCCATGACTGGGGTACAAACATTCGTGCTCATCACACAAATGAATGCCCGCAACGGGACTCGAACCCGCGACCGCTGGCGCAGCAAGTAGGGTCACTACAAACTGAGCCAAACGTGTCGTCAAAATAAAGAGGTAAAGTTTGTGACGTTGTAGGGGGTAAACTCTGGATCTACTGAACCGATTTAGATGAAATTTGGTAAGAACATAGTTTGAGACCCTGGGAAGAACATAGGATATTTTTTTATTCCGGAAATCGTGTCTTAAGGGAGTGAAAATGGGGAAGAAAGTTTGTATTGGAAGCAAGCTAGGAACGAACCCGAGCGAAGCGAGGGTGAATCGGCTATAAGTAATAAATAGAAAGTCCAGTTTTTCATAGTATTTGCTCATATTCCAACTCGAGTAAAACTTAATGAACGATCAGAGCCCCCCCGCACTAGGCAGCCTGGCTGCGGCAGCCAAATAATTCAGCAGCCAGATATAGCAGCTATATTGGCGACGGCCAGTTGGGATGATCCCGTCAAGCGATATGGACATAGAAGATTTAATTATTAAGTCGTATATACATTTTTGTAAGCTTTATATAACACCCTTTATTTTGATACCCCTCGGTAGGTTTTGATAAAAAAATTTTTGGAGACATATTATGGCGTCAAATATCGGTAATTTTAATTTTTATAATTTTACAAAGTGTCACTATCACAATTATGTCGAATCTAACTGCACCTCTCAATGTTTAGCTTGATGGATTTTAATTTTTAACCTATCAAGCCGTTTAGGCTCCAGAGCGTGCCTAAGAAATATACATACATACATATTATGTACATATATTATATACACATATTATAAGCCTATCTGCAAGCTTTGAAGCGGCTTCACCGGCAGTATATCTGTGTCGAGTTGACGTCACCGAGGGAGAGCCAGAGATCGGCAAATTAAAGCGTTGTAAGTACAGAAAGCGATTTATCAAAGGGACAACCTAGTTCTCCTGGGTGTTTATATATTATTTATAACTGGCCAAACTGATAAATTAGGGGTATTTTTTTAATACTAGTGCTAGACCTTTTAGTTTGGGAGTTTTTATTTAACTTATTCTTAAACCTTAATACAGCGCCATCTATTTTATGAAAGACAATAGGTACGCCATCAAGGAAATCAAATGGTATCCGCACTACAGAATGGGGTGAACGGATTTTAAACATATGTATCTTGAACTGTTCAGTTTTAATAATAAATTTAAATATAATTCGAAACACGATTATAAATTATTCTATTTTTGCATTGTGTTTAATGGAGAATTTTATGTATTAGTAATTATAAAAAAATAAGTAAAATATAACAAAAATATGAAAGAACTATTAAAATATCTCAACAAATGAAAAAGTTATAAAACTTTAATTTTAGCTTGTTAATATTAGTGTTAGTATCGGTGTCACTTCTGGTAACTCGGACAAGATTTCTTCAGTTAATATACAATTGACTTCTATTCTTCTTGTCTTATAACAATGGAGGAACTGAAAGTAAATTATCATTCAGTGGTATTATTTATATTATAGTGGCTCTCAATTAAGGTAATTGTGTCTTTGGTCTAGAACCCTAGTGGTTAAATTGTACAAGCTGCAAATCCGTAGGTCCTGGATTCAAGTCGGGGTAGAGCCTAGTATAGTAAATTGGCTTTTCATCTATCAAGAAAGTCTCATTAGCATCCCAGAATTGAGAAGTTGACGGTGTCACATTCCCGAGCCTCTTCTATTTCCAACTTCTTACGCCTGATCTCTTATCGCGATTGTTAATATTGTCGATCGTCAGTTACTGATGATCAAAGGAATAACCAATAAAATCGCACTGTGCACAGTTTTTTATGTGCGTACACTTGTGCACAATAAATAGCACATAGCTAATTTCAGTGAGATTGGCTACTATGGTCGATGTTCTTTTCCAATTATACCATAAATATAAGGAGTGTTATCACTGTTTTAAGTATTAAATTGGTGATGATATCATGTCGTAATTTAGGGTCAACGTACTGTGGCGTTGTTGGTCACGTTGTATGTAGAGAATATACGGTCATTGCGATTTAAAGGCAATGTCGCGACTCACTGACTGACTTATCAACCCGAGATGATAGAGCAGCACCACGAAAAAAGCCAGCTTTGCATTCATACTAATATGAAATGCGAAAGTAAATCTGTCTGACTATCACCTTTTCAAGCTTAATTCGCTAAACCGATTTGATAGATGAAATTTGGTACCTATGGAAATAGTTTGAGACCCTGTGAACATATGGCAAAGATAGATTAAAGCACGGTAATGTTACTTAATACATTACCGTGATAAAGTGATAGTTGCGCGGTAGTTAACTGTTTGTTGCCATGGTAACCGCTGTTATTATCTGACAAATGATATAGAATATTATATTCAGTCCTTCTTTGCTTTCCTTTGCGACCACTTTTACATAGGTAGAGGTATTTTATCATGCACAGAAAAAAATTAGCTTTAATTTGATAATATTATAAAGGATGAATTTATACGCCATATACGTATAAATGTAACAAAAAAATCTTTAATGGCAGATAAAAGGCAGATAGGTACAGAAAAAAATTAGCTTTAATTTATATATAAATAACAAATATACGCCATGAACGTATAAATGTAACAAATTATGACCTGCACTTGGCTGCGAAGAGGTTGTAGCTAAATACTTAAGCAGTAGGTACTCAGTATACCTAACCTACATAATTATGTAAGTACTTAGGTAAAATAAACTATCATCTTTCTTTCCAATTCTCTTTTGTTTATTATTTTTAACAGATATTATTTATTAAATGCACATTATCACATACTAGAAGCGTTAGTAGAAATCCTCTTTATTTTCTACTTTATATGTAACGAGCAGAACCCGCGGCTTCGCTCGCGCTAAAACTGCAAAAAAATCTCTAAAAAGATAGTTTCATAGAAACTTTCATCCCCAATTTTTATTATATAATTATTTTTGACTATACTTTTTTTACTTATGCAAAGACTAAATAAAGATGGGTAGGTATAATCTATACATATAATAAAATTGTACCTAAGCCGAATCTGTACATTAAATATTTTTTGGAAAATCTTATTGAAATAAATATTATTATCGATACAGAGGCCAAATCTATAGTTGTTAGAATTTTTGTCTGTCTGTCTGTTACCGTATCACAGAAAAACCACTGGAGGGATTTTGATGAAATTTAGTGTGGTGATAGCTGGTTATTCGGGTCAACATATAGGATACTTTCTACCGCGGGAAAATGTCTCATTTCGGAGAAAAAATATAAAAACTGCAATTTACGAGCATACTAATATGTAAAACCTAAAAATTTGCTTTTGGTCATCTGAACGTGGGCGGAGCCGCGGGCAATGCTAGTTAATAATATTATATAAAAATAAAAACATATATAATAAGCAAAAATACTTTTATTAAAATAACCTATTACAAAAAAACATAATTTAAAAAAAAATTGTCATCATTTTTATTTCCAATTGCTTCTTCAGTAAGTTAATTTGGCATAGTATCTCTAGCTCAGTGGTTACGCGCTCGCTTAGGAAAACGAGTGAAGCGGGTTCAAATCCCGGGTCTCACACCTCTGATATTTTCATTTGCGAATCATTTCTAACATAATTACCACTTGCCTTACGGTGTAGGAAAACATCGTGAGAAAACCTGCATGTCTGAGAGAACCTAGCAAGTTTTCGAAAGACATGTGAAGTCCGCCAACCCGCACTTGGCCAGCGTGGTAGACTATAGCCTGATCCCCCTCGTGTTGAAGGTAGGCCCGTGCCCAGCAGTGGGACGTTAAAAAACAAACATCTCATGCTCCAACCAAAACCAAGTGCTTTACTTAGTACTTTATTACTATAAATAACCGAGTTTAAATTAGCACCAGCGCTGGATTTACACTAGGGGCACTCGGGGCTAGTGCCCAGGGCGGCAAATTCTCAGGGGCGGCAAAATTCGGAGAATAAAAAAATCTTCGCGATATCGATAGTTTCTTTTTATTTAAAAATAAATAAATATAATAATTAAAATAAATGTGGCACTCGGAGACTGCCGCGGTAAAGCTATTGCATAGCATTTTTTATCAACTTATGCAATTATAATTATTTATTTATTTTATTAATGCAGTATCTTTTTTTCCTTGACTTTCTTCATTAACAAATGCACTTTGTTTATTCATATTTAAAACACTCTGTACACAAATTATACGAGTACAGATATTCACTGTTGTACATAGATGATAAACACCTATACACCTATATACTTTCTCACAAACAGCTGATTACGGTAGTTTTCCAATACAACCAATGCCACCTAAAGGCGGGTTGCTGAACTAAAGAGACAAGCGTGATATTTCAAAAAGTCATTAAAAGTTCTGGTATTTATCGATAGATGGAAAAACTAAAAAGTATCACCGCTGTGCCGGTCGGAGTGGGGGGTGTCAGGTTTTTTTCGTTACGGAATTTCTGGATTCGGTCCCCACGCTCAAGGCCCGCGATAGAAGCTATGCAATAGCTTAAAAAAAAACTAGCACATTTTTCTAAAAACTGAAAACATTTTCAATTTTTTTTTTTGCATTTTTCAAAAATTGATAATTAAAAAAAATTAACTTTATCAAAACTTTATCCATTCTAAGCAAAATTTCGATAATGGGGTGGGAATAATTTCTTAGTGCCCAGGGGCGGCGCTAAGGTTGAATCCGGCACTGATTAGCACTTGTATAAGTTCGTACTTCATTGGTAAGAAGACCAATCAGTAAAAAAATTTAATTTTGAGACTCGATCTACACCATAGTTTTGGTATTAAGTTGTTATTTCCCATTGGGATCTCTTGGATCACTTTCAAAGTTAATATCGTTTTAGTACTATAACATTTATTTTTCCAGACTATACACACTTACTCGTAACTTGTATAATACAAAATTAATATATTTAGGTAGGATTATTTATTTAGCGTAGGGTTTACATTCTCTTTGTTATTTAGGAACACAAATTCAGAGTTTGAGTGGCAATTAATAAAATTAACAGTAGGTACCTCATGTAAATGTAATTTCAAAAATATTTTTAAACTAATTAATACCATCTGCATATGAATAGTTTAAATCAAACTATGAAACTAAATTAAACAACGCAGTGGTAGCCCAGTGGTAACGCGCTCGCTTGGGAAACCGTGTGAAGCGGGTTCAAATCCCGGGTTTCGCACCTCTGAAATTTTCATGTGCGAATCATTTCTAACATGATTACCACTTGCCTTACGGTGAAGGAAAACATCGTGAGGAAACCTGCATGTCTTAAAGAACCAAGTTTTCGGAAGACGTGAAGTCCGCCAACCCGCACTTGGCCAGCGCGGTGTACTATGGCCTGATCCCCTCGTATTGAAGGGAGGCTGAATACGATGAAACTAAATTAAAAATATTATAAAAGTAAATTGTAATCAAGCATTTATTAAATTTGAAGTTTTTTCGAAATCTTAAATTCTACCATTTGTAACGCAACTTGTTTTAAAAATGGGCGCAAAGTCGTCGAGCTGTAAAACTAGCCCAAATATACCATAGCAATTACCATACATAACTCGTTTATTTTAAATTCCATAAGAGTTGAGGTGTAAGTTGTAACACCACCTAAACAGTCTGTCAGTCTGTGATACTTTTAAAGGTTTAATCTTACTTATATGTTTAGGGGCTAATATATATTATATTATATTGTGAAATGCTTTGAAACATGTATTCAGAATTTTAACTCTTACTGGTTTAAAATTCAGCTTTTTTCCTGATACACACACGCACACACACATTTTCCCAACCACATTCAATAGAATTTCACAATATTCCCACTTAAAACATAAAAATTAACAGGTCTTTGAGATGTAGATAGATATTATAATTTGTTCAAAAGTAGTTTTTCAAAAACCACTTTTTAACCCAAAAAGGAATATTGCAGAAAAGTGTTCTGTGGGATAGGGATAGAAAGTTTATAAGAATTTTTAGCTCGGGATTGATGATAATATGTTTAAATTTTTTAGCCAGTCAGGCCAACATAACAAAAATTTATGCAAATGTCACTAAAAACCGAAAACACTGCCTTTATTTTTAATTAAATAGTTTGGGGCTTAAAAGTCACAAAGATACTCAATAACAAATGTTATTACTAAGATATAACTTTCTAACTATATCAAGTACTATTTATAACAAAAATATTTGAGAAATCTGCTTTGCTGAAATGTACTTTCACTATTTGAATTGGAATTTCTTTAGCTGCCAAATTAAATTTCATATACATTAATATAAAGAATAAGCTTTATTGATTATAAGTTAATTTAATTAAATTATTTATTATATTATGTATTACATTAATATATTACAAATTAAATGAGTTTTTTTTGGGTTATTAAAATAGTAAATGTGTGTTGGGCAATTAAGTAACAAAGAAAAATGCGTGAACATAAAAAAATTACTGCATTTACAAATTTGTCCCTGACAAGTTAAATAAATCAAAACAATGAATGATATTGGATAATGCCTCTATATCAACAAAATAGTGAAGTACTCACAATATAGAATTGAAAATCCTAAGTAACTCAGATCAAGTTTTTATTTATCTATACATATAATAAAATTGTAACTAAGTCGAATCTGTACATTAAATATTTTTTAGAAAATCTAATTGAAATAGACATTATTATCGATACAGAGTCCGATACTATATATTTTTTTTATTATATACTATAGTTTTTAGAATTTTGTCTGTCTGTCTGTTACCGCATCACGAGAAAACCACTGGACAGATTTTGATGAAATTTGGTATGATGATAGCTGGTTATTCGGGTTAACATATAGGATACTTTTTACCACGGGAAAATATCTCATTTCTAAGAAAAAATACAAAAACTGCTTTGTAAAAGTATACTAATATGTAAAACCTAAGAATTTGGTTTTCGGTCATCTGAACGCGGGCAATGCTAGTCAATAATAAATACATCATTAATATAATGGAAAATAGCTATAAAATATTAACATATGATTCATATATTACATTATTTTTCCTACTTTAAATGCTAATAAATTTTATTGCAAGTATTATTTTATAACAATGAGTTTGATCCAATCTGAAAGCATATTACATAAAAGCTGTCATATAACCATAATAAGCTTTAAGAATTAAAAAATAAAACTATTCATTACTTAATGTAAAATATACATACTTAATGTATATTGGATTAAAAATTAGTTTGTGAAAAAATATATTCACCAAGCCTTTAAATAATAACACAAAAAGTATAAAAATTGTAATAATAGTTTATTGCATTATAATTACTAAATGAGAAGCACTTCATAGTTTTGATGTCACAGTAATATTAGTTACTTATATTTTAATAAAAAGGATTTATTTACTATTCGGGCTTTGTTACAGATTTCATAACCAAGACAATTCTTTGATCTAATAACCTGTTTCCAATTAATAGATGTATAAAATAGATAAATTTAAAATTTATATATAACATTGTTAAGACCATAACAACACCAATCATATTTTTTTTTATCAACAGCCTTATTGTCATCACAATGTGTATTACTTTAATATTCTTATGACATTAAAAAGTCTTTTAAACACTGAGGCAGGGGTAAAGATTTCACAGAATTATTCTTTACAAACTGGAGTATTGCATCTCGACATATATTTTGTAGAGATTTCACTAAAAAAAAAACATTAAATATATATTATAGTTACATAGACCATTTGCATATTTTAAAAATTTTACACAGTATTTTCTTACCTTCATACAGCTGAATAATTTTGACTTGTTTGGTTGTTCCATATACGTCAACCACTGCATGTAGGAAACCAGTGGTATAAGGAATAGCCTTAGTACAAGGTCCTTGTTCCTCTCCATTTATTATAAAATGCATTTCAGCTAAATCTGGTTCATCTTTACTGCTCTTAGGGCAAGGAACAAACATTACTCCTATACGACTACCGGCATCCATAGGTAGAATACCTTGTGCGGTACCTTTCTGAGGCTTAAGATTCATTTTAGAAACAATACCTCTAGGAGTCCTTACATTGTGCCCATTCCCTAAAACTGACACTCGCGGTTCGCTGTCGCGACGACTTGGCCCTTGATTTACAAGTTCATATGTGTTTAAAACATTATTTTGACACTTTGTTATAGGAAATATCCACGACATACCAGTGTTAGCGAGATCAGGTAATGCATACTGTGGCAGACCTTTATCACCTAAAGCAGCAGTTTGTGGATCGAGCAAAGTAAGACCAAGTCGCATATGACCACTCCAACCACGTTCCGTTTTTTCTATCTCTACTAAAAATATTTCCCCTGGTAATAAAGGCTTTTCACTAAATGTCAAACCGTGAGCAAAACTGGTTTTTCGGTATGCTACTGTATTGTCCTCAAATAAAATAATATTTGAGCCATGGTAAGGATGAAACCGTGACAACATGTTTAGGTTTCCAACATACACATTTAGAACACTAATACTTTCTTAACAGTATATTACCAAACATTTAACAGATTTATATTAAAAATTTACAAAACTTCATATTTTATTATAAGAAATTAAGTTATAAAATTTAAACACATTTACAACAAACAACAGCAATGTCATTCATTAAACATGACTTTGACACTTGACATAATTATTTTCATTTTTCAATAGGAAAAAATGACCTATTTACATACCTATTATATTATACTTCAATATAATATATTAATATTATAAAGAGGTAAAGTTTGTGAGTTTGTGACGTTGTAGGGGGTAATCTCTGGATCTACTTAACCGATTTAGATGAAATTTGGTAAGAAGACAGTTTGAGACCCTGGTAAAGACATAGGATACTTTTTATCCCGGAAATCATCCCTTAAGGGGGTGAAAATGGGGATGAAAGTTTGTATGGGGAATCAAGCTAGGGACAAATGAAGTGAAGCGAGGGGGAGTCGCTAGTAACATTATTAAGAGCGTAAAGCCTACTTAAAATTAAGAAATATTTAATTAAAAAATTGAGGATAATTTGCGCATTTTAAAATTAAGAATTTTTTTTCCCCCGCCAGATGTCGCGATCACTACAACCTTCAGTATATTGTAAAGCTCTATAACGTGGATGGATTTTTTTCCAATCTATTTAAAATTTAAATTAAAATGACAGATTATCCAGTGGCAAGATGTAAAGAAAATGGATATAGTTTGTTCCCAAATGACGAAAATTGAAGAAATTGTTGGCTAAAGTAATATTATAGACGACCAAAACTGTCAAAATCATAATCTTTATTTTTACAAAAATGATTTTAAAACTCTACAGGTGAATATCTTTTTTTATTTTTTTTATACTTTTTCACATATTAATTACAGAGTTTTATACAAATGTTCATCCCCCATTTTACCTTCTTATAAGATCGAATTTCAAAAAATGCTAAAATCGGATTTATTTTAACTGTATTGAAAAACTAAGTTTCAAGTAATTCTGATCATAAATAGTTCTTTGCCCATATGAACTTTGTTACCCCCTTTTACCCCTTTCAGGGATGAATTAAGATAAAAAGAAATAAATATATTTCTTATTTTTTATCTTAAATCAAACACCGCTTTCTATGTATTTCACATTAAGAATGACAAAGTTTCATATAATCTTTAATCCATTTAAAAAAAATCTTTCTTATTGGATGCTTACATCATAGAAGAAATATGTCCTATAAATTTAACGTTTCTACGACCAGTGGTTTAGGCTGTGTGTTGATCCATCTGCCATCAGTCAGTGAGGATCTCCACAGGATGCACATTTCCATCTCAATTCTTTCTTCAGCTGGTCTAACTTCCAGGTACAAATTACAATACATATTACATTGTACAGGTAAGATTTGAACACACTAAACTGAATGTAAATAGTTATACGTATAGCGCCCTCCTTTCAAGAAATCTATTCCTTTGGTAATTTCAAATTTCTTAATCTGTACAAGTATTATAGTATCTGTAACCTGAATTGAAAATGGCTGTCATCGGCAAAGTGGTTACGCGACATTTTCGCGTTCCTTTACGTGATTTATTATTAAATAGAACACATAGATATTACTCAATTTTACCTCTCAAAACTAAATTTTACCACAATACTGAATATAAGCATAGATTCCAGAATAAACCATTTATATTAAATAAAAATTTGAATACTTTAAAAAGGTATTGAATGTTATTTTAATATAAGTTTTGCTTTTACATGCTACATACAAAGTATTAATGTTATTAATAGTACTTTAAATTGAATATTTATACCAGATTTAATGATTCTTCTTTCATTTCAAGTCAAATGCTTTTTATGATATTCTATAAAAAAAAATATATAATAATAACCAAAATATTGTCTGCCAAAATTACCTTTTTTCCCTGTAATAATATATAAGAGTTAATTTTAAGAGCTTTTATTTTTGTTTCTTCTATTAAAATATATACATTGCAATTGACCTTATTTATGAACTTGTTATGTTAGATTCTAGTTGACAATAGTGATAAGTTATAGTCACTCAATTTAACTTTCCTCTTATCAAAATAGACTGTATTGTATAGTTATAAATCTTTCATTTGCATGATACCAGATTATTTCTTTAAAAAGAGAAACTATGTGATAAAATGTTCAAATGTAATCTAGACAGTGTTGCAGTGTATTAGAAAGGCATATTCAGAACTTTTGAATAGTTTGACTTTCATTTTCTTTCAATATGGATTTTTTTTTCAAATGGCTATTCTACTGGTTAACATTTTTTATTTTGTGTTCTAGTTATATCAAAACTATGGGGGCACTGAGTCCTTTGGATCCCTCTTCTTTTTCAAGGCCAGGTAATATTTTTTATTAATAAATATTATAGCAATATATTAAAATCTAAAAAATTTTTTCTAAAAATTTTTTTAATATATTTGTTAAAAATTTTATATTCTTAACCACATTCTTTTTTCTAATTATTGTTAAATTTAACTTTTACTTTTATTTTAAATATTTGGCTCAATTCTTTTTTTTTTAGAATTGGCTGTTATAAAACATATAGATCTATCATACAAAGTGGATTTTGAAAATAAAATATTATATGGTACAGCAGTTCTTAATATTCAAGTTATAGACTACATAGAAGATGTGGTAAGTGAAAAGTTAATTTAATTAATCCCTGTAACTACCTATTTATGTAGGTCTCAAAATACAACAGGTATGTAAAAAATACATTACTACAATATATATATATATATATTTCCGGCACAAATTCAGAATTGGGGACTTGGCCCCTAGCGGAGTGGGTGGTATTTCTGGATAAGGGACGTGATAGGGAGTCGAAATGTTAAATAAAAATTGTCCGCGAACGTATGAATAAAAAGTTATTGAGACTTAAAGTTACAACATTTCCATACATTTTCATATATTTCTTTACCACTATTCGGAGTGGGTGGTATTTTTAGATAGGGGAGGTGACAGAGAGTCAAAATATATTAAAAATATTTGGAGGAAACGTACGAGTAAAAAGTTATTGAGACTTAAAATTATAACATATCTAACACATTTCCATACATTTCTTTACCTAAATAAGTGATTACAACAGATAAACATACCTTTAACGAATAGTACGCATCCTTTTTTATGTACAATACATATTTTCACAACAATTAATGCTTTATTGTATTTAATATTTTAATAATTTCACAACACAAACAAAATGATCTTACATTTTGACAAAAGCAAAACTGACACTTTGTTTTATATTACCGCTTAAATGACAACAGATTATATTTGATTATTTTTGCTTTTTCTGTTGGTAAAATATTACTATTAATAAATAAATAAATAAAAAGAAAAATATTATTTTCACTTTATAAATACATTTATGACTTTTTATTTGATTTATGTAAAATATATTGTTTTACAATTGCACATTTAGTAAAAAAAATCATTTTTTTATCTGTGAATATTTTTAATTATTTATTTATTATTCGTCATATCTGGGTTAGGTTAGGTTAGAACATTTAAGATTATTTATTTATTATTCCTCATATCTTGGTTAGGTTAGGTTAGAACAGTTGCCACAACGCACGAGCCGAGCGAGCGAAGCGAGCGTGCCGCGGTAGCGGCCGGCGAGTGCCATAAATGACTAGAAAACTAGAAAATTCGAATTTCACGCAAAGTACAAATAAAGACAATCATCTGGAGATCATTTTGACAATTGAAAGTGACGTTTTGACTCAAGTGTCTAAATGGTAGTAATGTCAAAATAATGTATGGAAATGTTGTAACTTTAAGTCTCAATAAATTTTTACTCATACGTTCGCGGACAATTTTTATTTAACATTTCGACTTCCTATCACGTCCCTTATCTAGAAATACCACCCACTCCGCTAGGGGCCAAGTCCCCAATTCTAAATCGCAGCCATATTTCCATTATTTTAGTATAATGATTTGTAATATAATTTAAATATATGGTATGCAATGTCATCAGGTATTTTTGTGTTAAGGATCTTAGGATTGTTACAGTAAAATTTTATTGTGTCAACATATGCACCTACATCTTTAAATGTGATGTTAAGAGACAGTTAGACAATGATTAATTAAAGAGATTATGATAAATGTTTGCTACATTTTTAACTATTTCTGTGCCTACTTCCTAGACTCATCTACTAGAGAGTTGCGATTCACCTTTGCTTCTCTCGGGTTCATCCCTAGTAAAAAACAAGAACAAATCTATCTCAAGGCACCATACATTTTCCCGGATAAAAAGAGACCTATGTGCTATTCCAGACTATAATCTATCTCTTTGCCAAATTTCACCCAGATCCATTCAGCCGTTCTGGCATGATTGAGTAACAAACATCCATCTACACAAACTTTTGCATTTATAATATTAATGGAATGGGAAGGTTAAAATATATCAATAATTTCAAGTCTTATCATTTATTTTCTGATTCTTGTGCAACTGCATACTAGAATTATTACAAGTACATTTTAGTGATAAAGTCAAGATTACAGAGGTTATCTATAGTTAAAACATGACAAAAATATCTCGAGATGATGTTTCATTGAGTTTATTGGATGTAATATTACATGACGACTTTCATTTAATAATTTTTAGATATTAGATACAAGTGATCTTACAATAGAATCAATTGAATTGAGGGACGGCACACCATTGAAGTACACATTGGATGAAGTCGTTCCAAACTATGGCTCAAAACTGACAATAGTATTACCACAATCTGCGGCACCTGAACAAAAGTGAGATTATCCTGAAGGATTGTGTAATAACTTACTCTTAATTAGATTTTATATGTATATAATTTCGGATTGGTACGTCAAAGCTTGTCATCAATGAAGTTTGAACTTTTAGTATTGGTAACTTAATATTATTACTATTCTTTCTTTTACTTAAAGATCTAAGTATGTTGATGAAAATTTCTTCAGCAAAGATGAACACAAGAATGCCATGGAACCAATTGAGAAATTTTCCATGACTTTTACAGGTTTTACATATAAACCTAATAAACCAAACTTTATGACAGATGATTTAACAGAATCCTGTGATAATATTCTATTGGAACACAATAGTTCAAGTTGTGTTTGTGTTAGAACAGTGCTCAGTAATGAGCCCCCTGTACATTTCATATATGGCAATATGTGAGCCTTACATACTATATACTTAAATCTATACATTGTATGTATGTACATTAAATTGATTTTCGTTATGCATAATATGAATAACAGGTAATAAATGAAAAACAAGTTATATAATTAATTGAAAATTATGATTTAAAAATTATTAGATTCAGAAGTTTTAAAATGTGTTCTTCATTCAGCATAACAAATCAATTGCTATACAAATGGATGGGACATGTAAGTGTACCTTAAATATTGAAGTTATCAAATTTTCCTCATAGAAAACATAGTTTTATTTAAAATAATAACTGCTTTTAATTTAAAAACAAAATATTACCTGAACCGGTAATCTAACTAACTAAAAATACAGTAAATATATTTTCACTAGTTTTAAAATAACCAACAGAATCTATGGTAAGGATAAAATCTCTCGAACAACATTGTATCATAAAATTAAAGAATCCCATGAAATCTTACAATTTATACATTTCGACTGTAGCTATAACGTTACTAACATGTGATATGGCAGGAAATTCTCTTAAATACTGAAAATGTCACGTTTCACTCAAAGGAAAGGTAAAAGAAAGGTTTTTCAGGTTAGCTCTTTCTTAAAAATATTAAATGCATTTGTTATTATTTTTTGAAATAAATGAATGTTTTTTTTTGAGTAAAACTTGATAACTTCAATGTTTAAAATACTTTTCTTCCATGTCCCATTCATTTGTCCAATATAAAAATATATACCCTGTATATATTTTTGTTAGTTTGTTGATTGTAGATATCCGGTGGCAAGAGTTATGCTTATTACTGCATTTTTTGTTCTCAACTATAAAACATTGTAATGTGATAGTTTCTTCGTAGTACTTCCTTGAGAATAGCAAAACATTCATATTCATATCAGATTTATAAAACACCTATATTCTTTATGTAACTCAATTATACAAATAACATTAACTAAATTTAGAAAACCTTGTCTTTAAGTAGTGATACATCTTAGTTCGTTCGATCCCAGCGCCACTTGATATGGAAAAAAGTACCATGTCTCTTAGCAATACTTAAAAAATTGTATCACTAGAACTGGGGTTTAAAAACTAATAAACTTGACGTTTTGGTTGTTCTTTACAGGTTGGAAATTAAGATAAACTACAAGTCGTCGCCGTCCGCGACTGCATTGCAATGGTTGGAACCAAATCAAACTTCTGGCAAGAAACATCCATATATGTTCAGCCAGTGTCAGGTAAATTATGAGTATTTAAATTTTAAATAAAACTATCTTTTCGGAATATTTCGCGGATTTTTTTAGAGTTTTGGTTTCCGATGTTTCGAAGGCTTTACAGCAATCATGGTCATAGGAGAGACGAAATAATCCGAAAAGATAGTTTTATTTAAAATGTCAAATATTCGCGTAAATCTAAGAAAGTATTATGTAAATTTTATCATCATTTCATTTTTATTATCACTTCACTAGACACATATTTTATCATTTACATATTTTAACTACTTTTAACATTAAAAGTTTGTGAATACTGGAACCTGAACAACAACACGATTATTTTAATATCATTGATGTGATCTGATGATGAAGCCAGTTCGGGCATTTACCGATTCCATAAGACCATCAGGCATTTGGCCAATTGTGCTATTTTTAGTTCAGTTTGCTTTAATGTTAGACCAAAAATTCAAAACAAATTTCTACTATTTGTTATCTTTTAGTTTTTTTTGGGTATTCTTTTATGTAGCTATAAGCTTATGTACCTTTTCGCAGCCAGTGCATGCCCGCTCTATCTTGCCTTGTCAAGACACACCAGCAGTAAAGTTCACATATGAAGCGGAAATATCTGCTCCCGAGGAGTTCACAGTACTAATGAGTGCTATACGCGGGGAGAGCAAGGGAAATAAAACTAGTTTCAGTCAACCGGTGCCTATACCGTCTTATTTATTGGCAATCGCTGTAGCAGTGCTGGATTCTAGATCTTTAGGACCTAGGTAAGCTGTATTTAATTAGCTACTTACAATCGCTTCACTCGGGTTCGTCTCTAGGTACGTTTTACTGACTGACTGACCGTCAGTTTGTATATCCCACGGGAATCGTACATTTTCCGGCATAAAATGTAACCTATTTCAAACTATCCAGATCCGTTCAATCGTTCTGGCCTGATTGAATAACATCCATCTAAACTTTCGCATTTATAATATTAATGGGATTACAGGTCTCATGTATGGTCAGAAAAGGAAGAAATAGAGAAAAGTGCTTGGGAATTTGCAGATACTGAAAAGTATTTGCAAGCTGCAGAGAAATTGTGTGGCCCGTACCAGTGGACTCAGTACGACTTACTGGTCCTCCCCCCTTCGTTCCCCTATGGGGGCATGGAGAACCCATGTCTGACGTTTGTCACACCCACATTATTGGTAAGAATTTTGTATATATGTAAATTGTTTTTAAAACTTTGACTGCCTCGGTGGTGTAGTGGCTAGCATGTACGGCTGCACATCCGGAGGTCCTGGGTTCGAGTCCCGGGTCGGGCCAAGTTTAGTTATTGACACTTTCTGTATAGTAAGTCTCAGTAACAGCCCGGAGTTGGGAAGTTGGCGGTGTTTCACCCCCGTGCCTCGGAGAGCACGTAAAGCCGTCGGTCCTGCACCTTAACTCTCACTGGTCGTGTCGAGTGGTCGTCCCACCGGAGTATGAGAGTGACAGGAATAGAGAGTGCACGTTGTGTCTGCGCGTACACTTGTGCACTATAATATCTCCTGCGCAGTTGTCTAATCTTGATGAGATTGGCCGCCGTAGCCGAAATCGGCTAGGAGAATCATCATCATTATGTTTTTAAAACAAATGTTAATAGTTTTTACTCTTTTTATTGAAGTAAAACTTCTTTAAAATCGTTGTGATTTGAAACTCGATGAAACGGAAATGCGACACTAAAAAGGGACAAACACATAAATATACAGGATTAAGCCGGTGAGAGAATGAAATAGAATACATTGCCATGTTGCCATTGGTAACCGTTTTTATTGTCTGACAAATATTAAGTTTTACTTTTACCATGTGTGAATTGCACTCACACGCACTTTTTGACATTTTCTTTGTTTGTTCGATTTACGCGATTATTTGACATTTTAAATAAAACTAACTTTTTCGGATTTTTTTGTAGATTTATATTAATTTTTGGTTCCTGGTGTTTCGAATGATTTAGTAATGAGTTACTTTGCTTAAATTTAAGTAAATGGCATCATAATTATCGATTTGTTTTATAAACATTTTGTTACAGTAATTTCGTTTTAACTAAAAAGATTACCAACTTCAAAATAATTTTACAAGATTCTACCTCAAAGGTGACTTTTTCTTTAAATCCAAATGGAATGACTTATATATTGAATTCGGCCTGAAGTATTTTATTAGAATTGTAACCAAAGTTACATATAAAATTTAATAAATATCTATTTTTCTAGGCGGGAGACAGGAGTCAAGCGGATGTGATAGTTCATGAGATAATGCACAGTTGGACCGGTAATCTTGTAACAAATAGGAACTTCGAGCATTTCTGGCTTAATGAAGGCTTCACAGTCTTCCTTGAGAGGAAAGTTGGTGCTTCATTAATAAATGACTCGACTGAAGCAAAGAAAAGCAGGGACTTCCACAGCTTGCTCGGACTGCAAGAGCTAAGTGAAACTGTAAGTGGATTCATGAGTAAAATTGAAATATTTAATAAAGAACATTTTGTTTATTTTTTTTTTGGTAGTGACTTTAGTACTTACTAATTGTATTATTGCGAAATTGTGCATGTTGGTTTGTCCTTATTTTTCTCAACAACTACGGACAATAGATCGGTTTAGTTTTATGCATAGTTTAGTATAGATTTCTTATAGATGAGATATTCTCATGCATTAAAAATTCCCTATATGTTGACCCGGATAACTAACTATCATAATACCAAATTCCACCAAAATCTCTCCTGTGGTTTTCTCGTGATGCGGTCACATAAAGACAGACAGACAAAAATTTTAAGAACACTCGGCCTCTGTATCTATATTAATAACTATTTCAATATGATTTTCCAAAAAATATTTATTGTACAGATTCGACTCAGAATTTTATGATATGTATAGATATAGTTCACGGACGAGAGAGTAAGATAGATGTTTTATTACAAAAAATTGTCACCTATAAAAGCTACATAAGGCTGATGACCACTTGTTTCAAATAGTTTCAATGATAATTGAGTGTTTATAATAGCATACAAACAAAATGACAAAAATAAATAATTTGTAGATAAACAGTAATCTTGGTGCAGACAACCCCTTGACATGTTTGGTGCCAGACCTAAATAGCACTCACCCCGATGACTCATTTTCAAGGGTTCCATATGAGAAAGGGTCGTTATTTTTACGTTACCTTGAAGACCTAGCTGGAGGGCCAGGTGAGGATAAATCTATACATTAATATTAATTTTCAGATAAATGATGACTTAGGTCCCAATAACCCGTTAACACGTTTGGTTGTGGACCTCAACGGTGTACATCCTGACGATGCCTTCTCAACTGTTCCATACGAAAAAGGATCGCTATTTTTAAGATATTTAGAACATCTGCTTGGAGGACCGGGTAAAAACACAACGAATGATATTAAATTAGATTAAATATTGTTTATTTCATGATTAGAGAGAAATTGAATACATTATATATATACAGATAAATGAAATTGCAAGAGTCTGTTTGTAATGTCATAATAACGGCTTTTTACTAAATGCATATGAAATTATATACACAGTTTTATGGTACTTACAATAAAAACACAATTTTTAAAATTTTGTCTGTTTGTTTCGGCTAATCTCTGAAACGGCTGCACTGATTTTGATTGGACTTTAGCTGACAGATAATGGATGTTATAAGGAGTAACTAAGGCTACTTATATTTTAGAAAAAGATTTAGGATTCTGATCAAAAAAATTAAAATGTACATTAAATGTAGGAAGGCACCCGAACGATGCAAGGGTATGTCGTTAGTTAGATTAAAAAATATTTATTTTATGATTTTGTGTATCTATTAATTAAGTTTTAATGAGAATATGATGCTAATTTTCAATGCTTTGTTATTTTGCAGCTGTATTTGATGACTTCCTGCGTTCCTATCTGAATCATTTTCAAAGGAAATCTTTAGACACAGATCAATTTAAGACCTACCTTCTAGAATATTTTAAAGATAACGACAAGCTAGCGAATGTGGATTGGGAAAGCTGGCTTTACAAGACTGGCATGCCTCCTATTATACCTGAGTAAGTTTGTTTCATTTTTAAATAACTCTTTAGTTAAAATAGATAAATATTCTGTAGTTTAATTGAAAAAGAACATATTTAATCTATATGTATAACATTTAAAAAGTTTTTTTTAACTAGTGATACAAACAGCACAGTAATATATTTGTATTCTATAGTTTGTTCTAGTACTAGTAACAATCTTAAAAAAAATATATTGAAGTACTAGCAACTCATGTTTTAAAGTTTGGTATAGATTTCTCAGAGATGAGATATTTCCCCATAGTAAAAAGTATCCTATATGTCGACCCGGATAACCTGCTGTCATCATACCAATCAAAATCACTCCAGTGGTTTTTCCGTAATGCGATCACAGACAGACAGACGGACAAAAAATCCAAAAACTATAGAATTCGGCCTCTGTATCGATAATAATGTCTATTTCAATAAGATTTTCCAAAAAAATATTTAATGTACAGATTCGGCTTAGTTACAATTTTATTATATGTATGGATTATTTACATAAGTATATTTTTACAGCTATGATACATCTATGACCAAAGCAGTCACTTCTCTCCTCGCCAAGATTAATGAAACTGACTTCACATGTTCTTACAACGACATTAAATCGTTCACTCCGCATCAAGTTATCAATCTACTTCAATCATTGATAGATCAAGATCCTTTGTCTTTGGAGAAACTTCAAGAGATTGGTGCAACTTATAAAATAACTAATGCTAAAAATACCGAAATTTTATATAGATGGCTCAGGTTATGTATAAGGAGTAAGGATGAAGCGAAATTGAATGATGTGTTTGCTTTTGTTAATCAACAAGGTCGTATGAAGTATGTACGTCCCATCTACAGAGACCTCTACGCTTGGGAAGCAGTAAGGGACCGTGCTATTGAAAATTTCCTTAAAAACGAGCCTTATATGATGCACGTGAGTGCATATACATTGAGGAAAGATTTGCATCTCAGTGAATAGTCCTAATTATTTGTATTTTTATACGAAATACAAATATAATATTGTTGTGTAAAACACGGATTGTATTTTCAATTATATTGTATAATAAAGTTATATTAAATCTTTCAATGTTTGTGCTTATTTCTTACCTTTTCTTTATTATAAAATTAACTATTTTATGCATTTAAATAATTCACCCGTAAACCTATCCCAGGCAATAAATAAAGTAGCATGTGACTACATGCCCATGGTAATCTACACTAAATTTATTTGTCATCCATGCACTAAATAAACGTATGTCGTAAACTATTTTTTTTTCTTTTTACCAAAAACTAAGATCTCAAAAGAAGTTACTTTATAGTCTATAGACAAAATATCAAATCGTATTTAGAATGCATTCGTCTAAAATTCAGCTTCACTTTAAATGAAGTTCATCTTATTTGATTAATATCAAAGAAGGATAAGTTTATTAAAAGCATAAATGCAATTATAAAGTCATCACGTAAACGATGGATTGAGCTGCTAAAAATGTCACGTTTGACGTTCATATTAATATTGTAATAAAGAATTTTACGCTCATATATTTCGCATGATGCTGGCTGGCTGTATTATTGTGTGCGTAAAGTGAATAGATAATAAACTATACACAAATAGATGTGTAAAAAATATATAAAAAGTGAATATATAATAAACTATACACAAATGCAGAAAGAGAAAAATACAGGATTATCTGTTTGACGAGTGACGACACGTTAGGCTCAGTTTGTAGCGACTACTTGCTGTGTCAGCGGTCGCGGGTCCGAGTCCCGCTGTCGGCATTTATTTATATGATATGCACGAATATTTGTACTCCAGTCATGGTAGTTAATATTTGTAATATATATTTATTTAAAGTTTTATATATGAAGTGTATCAACTATCTGGTATCCATAACACAAACTTCGTAGCTTACCATTGAACCAAATGGTACTGTGTGTTAATGTTCCAACATATTTATTTATTAGCTGTGGATTAATTGTAATTTTAACATGTTAAGTGTTAAACTGTCAATGTCAGTTTTTTTGTTGTTTTATTTATAACCTTACCATTCTCCAATATAAAGAATATATTTTTGTGAAAGAAAATTGAAATATATACTTAAAGATAATATTATAAAATTAATATCATTTGAAGTACAAGAAAGATATGTCAGCAGCAAAAAGAGTACAGGTACATATCTATTGATTTAAAAATTGCATTAATTTTGAATATTAGAAAATAGAAATGTCTCGGAAGAATTGAACACTATTTATTTTTTGTACTATTTTAGCAATGGGCAACGTTTGCACGCACGTGGCACATCTTTGACTGCAAATGGCAGGATCCCTATCAATCCGCCGAGGTTATTAAGAAATACTTGTTGGGAATGCACAAGCCCATCTATCATCCAATGAATGATTGTGGCGATGTAGTCGTTTGTATTAATAGCAGAGATATTGCTCTTCGTGGCAATGACTGGAAACAACGTGCGTACTTTCATCATACTGGATACCCTGGAGGTGCATCATGGACATTAGCTTGGGAAGTTCACAATAAAGATCCGACTATGGTATGTCTATTCGCTTATAGTTTATTATGCCTGATAAATCATAAGCAAAAGCAACTTTAGTTCCAAGACAAGTATGTATCTTTTATATATTTACAACATTAACATTAATTATTTACAGATTATTAAAAAAGCAGTATACAAAGCAATGAGAGGTAATTTGCAAAGACGTCACACTATGCAGAGACTGTTCATTTTTCCTGGTGAAGAAATACCTGAAGATGTGTCACAAAATGTCACAAGTCAGATCCGTCAGTTACGCTTAGTTCCCACCAGACTTGATCATATTCCAGAAGAGGAAATCAAACAGTTCCCTAAGGTCATGGATTACCCTGAAGAGTATGTGTTGAAATAAATGTTTAAGAAATTATTATATTATTGTTAATTTTAATTAGTAAATATAAATATGTAGATACAAAATTAATCGTTTTTTAGTTTCATTTCAAAGGCCAAATTAATAAACATATGTTATGTGATAAAAGTAATGAAATTTTTGCTTATATTTATCAGTGAATCTAATTTTGACTGGCTGTAAAAAGTGGATATATGTTATTCGTAGATTGAATAGAAAAGGTTCACAAGATTTTTTTTAATATAGCATATTTGTCCATATGACAGGGCCGTCCATATTCTAGTTCTAGCTTCTAACACTACAAGTATCTTCACCACTTTATATTAAAATACTTTGTACTATAACTGCTTAATATTGGCAAATATATCATGTTCATAATTTACATAAGAGTTAAAAAACAAAAATTAAAATTTGAATTTCACATGTTTTAATCTGTGAGACATTGTTATCAATATATCTATAAAGATATCAATAACAATGTCTCACAGATTAAAACTTTATATTTACTCAACATAAGTTGAGTAAATATAAAATATTTAAAAAAAACAATCATAATAAGTGTTATGCAAGGATTTAAATATTCAATACTAAATCTGAGATCAAGTGCTTATTTTCAAACAAGAAAAATATCACCATATTGTTTCTTTATTTTATTTTTATATTAAAACAAAATTAACAAGCTGTTTTTCAAGGCTGAAGTCATTCCAGTCAATATGGAACAGGTTTCCTAATCATCCAAGGAGGTATATATTGGATTTCTTGAGGCTCTCTTAAAAAACGGTCATTTAAAATTTGCGCTCGGAGAAGCTCAGAATCGTCTTCGATTTGTTCATCGTTTTCAGCAACTTTACTCGACTGGGCTTCGTCACTTTCATTCTTTTCTGGGACCATGTCTATAAATTTTACTTTAGAATGATCCTCTTCATTTTGCTCGGAGTCAAGTACCTTATCACTTTCGTTTTCATTATTTAATATTGTATTTTCATCATCACGATTTTCTTGAGCCGGAGCAGAACCTTGTTGAAGTTCGAGTTCCTTAGCGTCAATTTTATCTTGTTGAGGATTATCTAACACAGAATCCGCACGGATTTTATCCTCAGCGTGCCCAATCTCGTTAAATTCTTTATCGACCTCTTCCTTGCCTCTAGTTTTCAAAATGTCTTGAATAGTGTTTAAAATGTTTCGAATGCCCTCACTTACTTTTTGATTACTCTCCTCAATAATCTCACCCTGAATTTTGTCAAGCGAAGTTATAATTGCTTCCAGAATGATTTCACTAGTCTTTCTTCTTTCATCTTGTTCTGGCAGTTGTTCTGAAAGTGAAAAATCTTCTACGGGTGCAACAGGTAGATTGTTCGATGGAACGTTAGCCAGTGGTGAAGCGGACACCGCAACCAAAAACCCAAGTGCTATTAGAAGTTTCATTTCTACTAAAAAATAATAGAAAATTAAAAATAATCTATACTAATATTATAAAGAGGTAGAGCTTCTGAGTTTGTGAGGTTGTAAGGGGTAATCTTTGGAACTACTGAACTGATTTAGATGAAATTTAGTAATAGGAAGATAGTTTGAGAGCCTGGGAAGGACATAGGCCACTTTTTATCCCGGAAATCATCCCTTAAGAGTTTGAAAGTGTGTCTGGGGAAGCAATCTAGGGACGAACTCGAGCGAAGCGAGGGCGAATAGCTAGTAACAATAAAAATAGATATACATGTATTCATATCATGAAATAAATAAATACAAAATACTATTAAAAACATAATTAAAATGGTTCTTTGCTCACCTGTGAATATAAAGCTGTAGCACTTTAACATAATAGTTAGCAGGCGCAGTTCATTCTTATATATAGTTGACGCTACGATTTATCTTTTGCAAACATGATAGAAAACGTTTATTACGATTATAATTTGTCCTTATTTCTTATTAATTACAAGATATATTTCAAGTGTTAATGCAACGCATCCACCACTTAAGATACGAGTTCAGTCTGTAGGTAGTTAAAGACTGTAAACAAGATATACAGCTGTCTAACTTGGTCATTGGGAGCTTGCGGTAGGAATTCCGTACAGCCCCCCCAATGTGCGTTCACCTTGTCGTGGTGGGGGGACTCAGTAGTGCCCGGCAATACAGCCGGGCGCGAATCCAAGAAACGCACAGGGAGGTGGTCCACTTCGGTGGGCGGTGGGAGGTGGCCCTCTTCGGAGGGCAGTGTACCATGCGGGTTGCTCCTGGTACTTCTCTGATAGCAGAGTGGACTGTGGAGCAACCCCGTGGTTGTTGTGGTCTGCTTCGGCAGACCTGCCGTTGGGGCGTCGTAGTTGAATGCGTAAGCGATCGTGCGACGCCCCATTAAGACGGGGGAAGGTTTTGTTGGGTTTTAGTGGGTAGTACTGGCTTTGCCGGTGAGTCCCACACCTCGTGCGTAAATGCATTTCCCAACGTTAAAAAAAAAGGAATTCCGTACAGAGTAAATGCTTATACTAACCACACACATTTTATTCCGTAATTTAAACCTTAAGTATATAATCTAGAAGCTTATAATAAAATTCTGAGTCGAATCTGTATACATTAAATATTTTTTTTGATAATCTTATTGAAATAGTCATTATTATCGATACAGAGATCGAAGCTATGGTTTTAAAATAAATTTTCTGCTGCCTGGGAACGCATCTCGAGAAAACTACTGGACAGATTTTGATGAATTTTGGTATGATGATACCTGGTTACCCTGGTCGATATATAGAATACTTTTTATTGCGGGAAAAAATTTCATTTCTGAGAAATATATAGTAATCGTTAAACGTATCTAGGGACGAACCCAAGCGGAGGACATGAGGTGAGTCGCTAGTTTTCTACAAAAACAATCGAAAAGAATAATTGTTTTCGATTGTTTTTGTATTTACCTTATTTGTTTTCCCGGATCCATTTAAATCCAATTACTCTAGGTATATGACTAAGGTCTAAAGATGGAAACCTGAAGGAAAACTATAATAATAAATACCTTATGTTAAATAAGCAATTCTTGTACATTTATTTTGTGTATCTCAGATTGGGCTAACAATTTGGATATATTTTTATTTAGATTAGGTTTTGCTTTTAAAGTTTATATAGGTGTCTTTTCTGAAAAGATCAAATAAAAAAAAACATTTTTATAACTCATGATATTAGAACCTTTTTCTATCTGCTCTCATGCTGACAATATCACATAGCGCCATCTTGTAAATGTTTGTGGTACTTGCATTGTCGTCAATGGAACCTACTGAATAAGCGCCTACGCCGAGCGAAGCTGGGACGCCCAGGTACTATATTTTATAATACGTCTTATTAGGTTTCTTAAAACTATATAATTTTATCATTCTATAAAGCATTTATAGATAATTTGTTTAGAAATACAATCATCTGTCGCCTTCTACAGATATTTAAGGGTACTTCAACAACAACAATAGAATTACCAAGCTCAGTGAGTCATAGAGAAAAGATAAGCAAAGTGGAGTATATGTATTATTCAGATAATTATGAGTAGGTATGTGGATTTTCCTGCGTTTTCCTAATTATAAGATTAGATTTGTAATAATTGCTTTGTTACTAATTACTATCGGTTAAACAGATACTATTTTGATTTTATTTCGAAACGTTGATTTCATTCCGCAGGCCATCGCCTGGATAAGACGTTTAAGCTTCAATATACTTATGTATTCATCTAATGTATACTAAAAAAATTAAAAAGTTTATTTGTTTTGAGTGTAATATATCTCCATAAGCGCTAGTCCGATAAGAAACATTTTTTTGTTATAGTTTCCTTTGGCCATTTAGTCGTTATTATACACAAACTACGCGGCCGGAGCCACGGGAAATGTTAGTCTAAATTAATTTGGAACATGCTTCTCGGGCCGCCCTTCAATACGAGGGGGATCAGGCCATAGTCCACCACGCTGGCCAAGTGCGGGCGGACTTCACATGTCTTTCGAAAACTTGCTGGGTTCTCTCAGACATGCAGGTTTCCTCATGATGTATTTCTTCGCCGTAAGACAAGTGGTAATCATGTTGGAAATGATTCGCACATGAAAATATCATCACATCTGTTACCGCATCACAGAAAAACTATTGGAGGGATTTTGATGAAATTTGGCATAGTGTTAGCTGGTTAACCGGGTCAACATATAGGATACTTTTTACCGCGGGAAAATATCTCGTTTCTGAGAAAAAATACAAAAACTGCAATGTACGAGTATATTAATATGTAAAACCTAAGAATTTGGTTTTTGGTCATCTGAACGCAGGCGGAGCCGCGGGCTATGCTAGTTTTAAATAAAATAACATATTCTTCAAGAAATAATTATAATTGGAATAAAGTACAATTTCTATAATACGAAATCAACATTATTTATATTTATTTAGAATTATCTTCTTTATTACACCAAATTACCGCTATATATATTTGGCAATATAAAAATAATGAATACATTAGACTCGAGATTTTCAATCGTACTACCTAATGTATGTATATAAATTATTGTTTATATCTTAGCCAGAATACTCGTGACTTTTCAAAATACGCGAAATTAAATGCTTAACAATATTATTTTTTTTAATATATTCCTTTACACAGTGCTTGAAGTTAAAAATTACTGTTATATAGAAACTTTATTTAACTATCTATCTATTAACTTGACCTGTAGCATCAGTACTCTGGCTAAAATGCACATTTATTTTAGCTTATCTAAATTGGAATACATTTTCTAACACAATACGTTTCTTAAACAAACAGCTATAAAAATATAGTATATAACAAAAATAAGCTTACTGATTGTAAGCGTGACTAATAAGAATTAATTACCATTACCTTGTCTTGCGAATGTATGTATGTACATATGTATGTATGTATGTATTCAGCTCGTTTTAACGTCCCACTGCTGGGCACGGGTCTCGCTTCAACATTAGGATGATCAGGTCATAGCCCACCAAGCTGGCCAAGTGCGGTTTGGCGGACTTCAGATGTCTTTTGAAAACTTGCTAGGTTCTCTCAGACAGGCAGGTTTCCTCACGATGTTTTTTCCTTCACCGTTAAGACAAGTAGTAACAATGTTGGAAATGATTCGCAAATGAAAATATCAGAGGTGCGAGACCGGGATTTGAACCCGCTTCACTCGGTTCCCCAAGCGAGCGCGTTCCCACTGGGTTACCACTGCCTCTTGCGAATACCATGGCGTTGGAAGCTTTTTTATTAAATTTTATACTAGATATGTCATAAAATTATTATGATAAATTATAATTTTTTATAACAGCTTTTTTATATTTCTGATCGCTTTTTTTATTATATTTGTTTTTTTTTATTGTGCACAAGCAAGGCTGTGACATAAAAACTATTTATATATATAAACTTAAAATAAAACATATTTTCGAAAGCTAACAACTATTTTTTGGATAAATATCTTATAAATAAAAAGATTCGCATGACAAGGTATTACAAAAACGTCATTCGAGATCAATCATGGATTATTCTTTCCTTTAAAAAATTGAGCCATCATCACTTTGCCAAAAACACGACTAAATCAGAAGTAATATATTAAATCAATACATTTAATTGAAAGATATTCATTTAACGACTAAGTCTCTATAGAAGATTATATAAAAAAAATCGCGGAATGTGATAAAATATATTTACAATTACTATATTTTTATGTGTGAAAGATTAATAAAAACTCATAATATTCATTCAACTAAAATCCATAATTGATCAAACTCACTTAATATTTAATGAAGACTCAACCACAACATTTTCACGTTTTATATAAGAATTCAAAAACAAGACTGTTTAAGGCATAGACAATAGAAATAGAGAGTGAACTATATATACCTTTGCCAGCCGTCAGCTAAAATGGCGGTCAGGCGCGAGAGAGACAAAACGAATGTGCGGCCAGTTCTGTATTAATTGAAATACGATTAATGAAGATAGATATTTATAACCATTTTAGGTTCCATCATAATATTATAATTTTAAATTCTTTTTTGTAATATTTTTAACTATCCTTTAAAAATTCAAATTGTAATAAAATACAGGTATGGCTGCACGTTCGCTTTCTCTTTCTAGAGAGTTGTCAATTTCACGAGAGTATTGCTCAGTCCATTCTCTACGTCTGCGGTGTAATGCAAGTCAATATACATACAACAACTACAAGTAATGTACATGTTTCTTAATAGCAACCAATTTAAAATATCTCATAAAGTACCGACAGACGATCTACGAAGGTTTTAGTCAGAATAGAACAAAGTCGTAAATGAAACTGTATACAATTAGTTTTTTCGGACCTTATGCGCTTCTAAACACATAAATACCATTTATGCTACTCTTCAGTCCACCAACTTTCTCTATAAAATAAATCACGTCCATATACTGTCACCATCATTTGTGAAATAAAATACAATCTATAAATACATGCTTACATTTATAATATGTAAGATGTTTGATTTATTTTTCAATTTCAGAAACAATCATATATTATGTACTTTCACTTCACTCTGTTTACAATTGCTAAATTCATATACACCTTCTTGCTACTCTAGCGCCATTCTGGTGTTTATTAACTTTATGGACACCATTTCAACTTGTCTCCCATGTAAGATAGTTCTTCTTACCTCTACCCTCCATATACTTAAAGAATGTCAAACGCAATCTATTCTAATATTATACAGAGGAAAACTCTTTTTTTGTTTGCTTGTTTGTATCGAATAGGCTCCGAAAGTACTGAACCGATTTAGATGAAATTTGGTAATAAGATAGTTTGAAACCATGGGAAGGAGAAAGGATAGCTTTTATGCCAGAAAACATTCCTTAAGGAGCTGAAAATGGGGGTGATAGTTTGTATGGGGAAGCAACCTAGGGACGAACGCAAACGAAGCGATGATAAGTCGCAGTAAACTATACAGCCATTTCATTTTCGACTTTATTCTATAACAGCGTAAATTAATAAAAAAAGGAGAGCCAGACTTCTAACAATCTATGTCTATATTATTGAAGACACAGCCTATACATATACATTATCTATGAGGATAGATGTATACTGTTCATATTAAAAAAACTTATTAATACAATAAAATGATTTATACTAAATTTTTAATTTAAAATATTTCTTTTTTTTTCATCTGGGACGCACAATTTTCGTATCTTTTTTATTTCAACGATATCGACACTAATCTCTTATTTACTTTAGAGAGATCAATTTCCAATACAAATGCATATGAAATTCTAAAAACAATATTTTTAAAACATTTTATATTATGTTCCATACAAGTAGGCGAGCTTATAAATAACGAACTAAAAAATTAAAAAAATCTTTATTTTAGCAATTGGAAATGAGCATTAGGGATAATTAATATAATTAACGTCAAAATTTTATGTTAAAATATTTTTTGACTGTTTTCACTTAACTGATAACTTGACATTTTTATTTCTTAATAGTATATTCAGAACAACAATGGATTGTAAATTTCACTATTGAGCCTTTTATCCTCTAAAATATTTTTAAATTTTATAAGAAAAAGACAGAAAAGACTTCAGAAAAAGCCGTCTCTTTCTATCAATTTTTAAATACCTTACATTCATTTAAACACCCTCTATAGCTTGCCTACGTGATATTTATGAATGATGAAACGAAATATACGATTACTGTGTGTATAAATAAAGTAATAGTAATATATTAATTTAAATATTAAACGAAACCGAACCGATTTATTTTATGTTTTGATTCATTACAATGGGGGCTACCGCGCTTGAATTCGCCCCGAGAGGGCGCTAGTGTAGAGTAAGGTCTCTAGAAATGTCAAATTGTACAGAACGTTTACCGTTTGCGAGCTTTTTATGGCGGATTTTCACTAATATTAGTGATTATTGTAAAGATTGTGCCATTCCTGAGTACGGCAGTGGCAGTGGCAGAGATGGTACGGCACAATAAATATTATTGGTTTAAAGGAAGATTTAAAAAAACGTCAATATTTCATTTATTTCGTTATGATTAATTATTACCAAACTCCTGATAAAACTGTTTTCGCGTTAATAATTATAATTATTATAATAAATTTATTGACCGAACAAATAAATACTTTTCAACGACAGCGATAGGACCTCACTCGCCAATAACGCCAACTGGTGCCACCAGAAACGATAGTCATTCAAACAACACAGCTAGAACTAAAAAACACTCCTACCTTCATTCAGTTCTTACATTTCTTATCTGCGTTAAAATGTAGTACAATATACAAATACAAAAAATTATGAACCATGACTTTCAATAACCTATCTGTGGTCTCCTTACTAGATATAGGAATTTGAGATAATTTTTATGGAGCTTACTATGTTATGTTTATCGCTAGTAAGAAATATTACAGGACGATAGGTTATTGGTAACACAGTAAGAGGGCTTACCTCCGTTAAGTAATGTATATTTTTTATGTATGAATCATAAGGAAAATTAACATTTTGAATAAGAAATTGAGTGGCCGGCGTGAATATGTTCTAAATCTAAATTTCAATTTAAAATTTGACAAGTTTCATTAAATCAAAATATTTCTTCAACTTTCATATTATAATATCCATAAAGAAAATATGAAATTGCAACAAATAAGTCTGATATTAAATGAGAATTGTCAAAACTTTAAAATTGCCGCCCTGTCAAATTGACATTCAAATTATAGACATAGAGATAGATAGTGGACTGTTTCTTTGCCAGCCTTAAAATAGCGGAAAAGCGACAGAGACAAAATGAACGTGCGGTCAAGTCTTCTGTATTAATTGAAATACGATTAACGAAGATAGATATTTATAATCATTTTACATTCCATTATAATATTATAATTTTCAATAAGTAATATTATTTTTTTTAATTTAAATTGGAATGAAAGACGGGTTTTGGCTACACTGTCTCTCTTTGTCAATTTCATGACAACAACCCCATTCTCTACGACCACGATTCTGACATATCAATACATCATATTCACGCGAGCCACAGATTATAATAATAATTATTGTGTGATAAAGTTGAACAGATTATATTATATATAAAGTATAATTAGAACAAGTGTATAATGTACAGTGAACTACGAACATGTCCGTGTGAAGGCGCGGGGGTGGAGTCGCCTCGGCAACCGCACTCATTTGATCGCGCGCGCCTCCGGTAGGAACGCGTCCCAGTAACGAATGGCCTGTGGGATACGGAATATGTATGTCATTTTTCTAATTATTATTACATTGCTCACATAGTTATAGCCTAAAAACATCGCAAAAATAAAAATACTGTTGGAAATATTTCGTTTATAACGTTATATTTCTTTTGTGACATTTGCAAAAAAATATGAGAGTATAATTTTTACGACACGCGCGCACACAGATTGCCAAAAAGAGACATGATGAAGTTAGCTCAAGGTGACATAATGAAGTTTAGTCCTTTTACAAACAAGAGAGTTGTGACATACGGGATGAAATCATTAGCTATTTTTGTTCCGTTACGCCAAAGAAGTATAACTTCTTACGTGCTAAGTACCCTCACATGTTTTTTTTAATATTTAATACAGGCATATGTATAGTCAGTCGGGTACTTTTGGTATAATATAATCTTGTTATACGACTGTCACAAATGATTTGAATCTATATACATACATAGTTCAGTACTTTTTAACCTCTGTTTGTCAACCGGTTTTCTTTTTTTTTGTTTAGTAGCTATTGACGAGCTGGTATAAATTTCAACTTGCTAGGTCCACCCGTTCCTGAGAAAATCGGTGGTGACACACGGACAGACAGACGGGCAAGAGAGTGATCTTATAAGGGTTCCTTTGTTACCTTTTAAGGTACGGAACCCTAAAGAGTAGGTAGTGACCTGAGCCTCGTGCTTCATGTGTTCGTCCAGGTAGCGCAGCACGGTGGCGCGCAGCTCGCCCACGCGCGCCTCCTCCCAGCGCTCCAGCTCCTTCTTGATGACGCGCGAGATCGTGTCGAACTCCTGCTTGCCGCGCTCCACTTTTGCCTCCCACTGGACGGAACAAAAGATATCAATCATTACTAATACATACTAATCTTTACATAGTATAAAGTGAAGTCGCTTCCCTGTCTGTTCGCTTAGATCTTTTAAACTACTCGACGGATTTTAATGCAGTTTTCAGCAATAGATAGAGTGATTTAATAGGAAGGTTTATATGTATAATACATGTATATTATAGTACAGAAACGCCGAGAAATTCAAAGATTTGTATTTCATACTAACCGTTAAGACGTACCTAGGGACGATCCCGAGCGAAGCGAGTGTGCGTGGCTAGTGATATTATAAATGGGAAAGAAACTGTCTGTCTGTTACGTTTGCACGCCTTAATTGCTGAACCAATTATGATGAGTTTTGGTATAGCGATAGAAAGGATCTTGGAGAAGGACATTAAAACAAATCACCCTTCTTTTATTCATCTTTCATTCCATACTATTCTTAAAATTATATCATACGTCTCCTTTTACTTTTAAAATATCGTTTCACTTATACTCATCTTTCAAATCCCATATGAATGTTTCTTTTCACGCTTAAACCACTGAACAGATTTCGATAAGCAAGAGCATAGATAGAATTATGAACAAGGATACCAACGAAACCACGAGTAAAAATTATTTAAAAAATAAATAACATACATCTATAATCTCGTTGGACGCCTGTTCAATCTTCTCTGGACGGTTGGCGAGTTCGGCTTTCGCTTTGTTCTCTCTTCTCTTCGTCAGCTGCATCACTGCATGCTGCCAGTTTTGGAATACCTGAAGTTTTATTTAGTATCGTAGTTAGGTAATGTATTTAGGCTATAAGTAAATATATTTAGTGTTATCTCTAAATAAGTATCTAAAATGGGAGGATTATGTGTGGGTAAATTTAAAATGTAATGGCTGCTCCCACAACGCGATTCTGCTCGAACAATAAAATAGTACGTATACAACTATATATTATATACCCAGCATTTCACTAATCACTTGTCCCCGTCAACATACATAACAAAAACATAATTGGCATTAATAAACTGTTTCTAAATTTTATCGACCTAGTTATAATTCAAACTGGTATAGAATTGTAAAAATTGCAACAAATGGAAGTGGCGTCATGTGTTTAGTTATGTGTCATTGTAATTGTATGAAACACGTTAAACCATAAAACTGTACTAAAAGTACTTACTACGTGATACCATTTGTAACTATTATTTATCTGTGCTTTATTGATTAACTAGCGACTTACCCTCGCTTTGCTTGGGTTCATAGTTTCGTACCTAGCTTGCTTCCCCATACAAATTTTCATTGCCATTCTCACTACCTTAAGGGATGATTTTCGGGATAAAAACTATTTCACTCACTCACTTTTCATATCATGAGATTTAAAAAAAACTTAATTTAGTTAAAAAAAAATATCATATAATTTTCTTCTATACAAAGCTTGTCCTGACAATAACAAACCCCAAATATAGAATTATCCAATTTGGTGCAGTCGATCGGAAGTTATGCGCGTATATTATATATATACATTTTGATGATTCATTTTTATTTATGTAGATTCTGAAACTAGACTTTTTATAGTCTAAAAGCACTAAATAACCTATACATATAATAAAATTCTAACTGAGTCGAATCTGTACATTAAATATTTTTTGTAAAATCTTATTGAAAAAGTCATTATTGCTCATACAGAGGCCGAATCTATGGTTTTTAGAATCTTTGTCTGTCTGTCTGTCTGTCTTTGACCGCATCACGAGAAAACCACTTCACAGATTTTGATGAAATTTGGTATGATGGTAGCTGGTTATCCGGGTCAACATAAAGGGTACTTTTCACGGCGGGAAAATATCTCATCTCTAACAAATCTATACATATAATAAAATTGTTACTAAGCCGAATCTGTACATTAAATATTTTTTGGAAAATCTTATTGAAATAAACATTATTATCGATACAGAGGTCGAATCTATAGTTTTTAGATTTTTTATCTGTCTGTTACCGCATCACAGAAAAACCACGTGAGGGGTTTTGATAAAATTTGGTATGGTGATAGCTGGTTATCCGGGTCAATATATAGGGTACTTTTTACCGCGGGAAAATATCTCATTTCAGAGAAAAAATGCCAAAATTGCAATGTAAGAGTATACTAATATGTAAAACCTAAGAATTTGGTTTTTAGTCATCTAAACGCGGGCGGAGCCGTGGGCACTGCTAGTGTATAATAAACGAACCCGAGAGGAGCGAGGTTGAGTCAGTAGTAAATAACAACAATGTAACACTAACTAAATAAATAAAGTTACAATATAAAACATAATTTATAAACACATGAAAATAAACTAAAAAAATAAGTATTAAAATTCTAAATATAATATAGTACCTTGACCCTCTCATGGAAAACATCTTTAATGGCGCCGATGAGGCCGAGGTAGTCCTTTATGTGCTCCGTGAGAACGTAGAAGTCAGTGTTGGCTTGTTCGTTTCTTAAGTGTTCAATCTGAAATAAGATAAATCAGTGATAGTTATTAAAATAATAATATATAGTATCTATACATATAAAAAAACGTCTGTGTATACTTATGTACGCACACAAGAAGTTATACTCCTTTGGCGTAACAGAATGAAAATAGCTAAAGATTTCATCCCGTGTGTCACAACTCTCTGTTTGTAAAAGGAATGCAGCCAACTTCATTGAATGTCGCTTTTTGGCTGTCGAATGGCGCGCGCATCGTAAAAATTTTACTCAACTCAACTTTAATACAATTTACATATCACAGACTTCTGTAATTTCAAAATAACTGTCTTCTCAAGTACATACAGTTATGAGTATTTATATGTATAGATATATAACATTTAATTATTAGCACTTTCTGCATGTATGTATGTATTTTCTAAGGTACACTCATCGTAACTTTATCTATTGAAAACGAACCTAGTCATAAGTATAAAATATATAGAGTATTGAGTAGTCATCCCACTGTATTATAACAGTGAATTGTCTTTGCACGTACACTTGAGCAATATATCTTCTGCGCAGTTGGCTAGTATCAGTGAGATTGGTCGCCGTGGCTATTACAATTACAAATAATCAAATTCTTTATCTTTATATTATATTAGTACAAATATAAATAAAATTAAAAAAAAAATAAAAAAAAAATTACTAAATTCCTGTCTCAACTTTAGTAGAAATGTCTAAATGTGTTGTAATATGATTTGTTTCTTTTTTATCTTTATAAATGTTTTCAGATTTGTTTCTCGAAATATAGATACCTACCTTAATTTTATCTTAGGTTAAACTTAGTTATAACTTATAATACATAAATGAGCAAGCTGTGGCCTATTATAAATGAAGGAGCACAAGGGTTGTGAGTCTTATTTGCTTTTTATGTTTTTATATGATGTTGTATACATATAGTGTGTATCTTTTGTTGGAGATCCTAAATAAAATAAAATTAAATATATATTATAATTGTCTTACCTTCTCATGCAAATCAGAGAGGTATGAGAGGGCCCGGGAGAGTGGTGGGTGCGGGTCCGCGGCCGCCGCGGCGGCGATCGCACGCGCCGCATCGTGGGCTCGGCCCGCTGGTAAATAGATATATTGTGTGTTATGTATGTTCGTGTCTCAGATTAAGGACTAAAATATAGAATATCATGGAACTGAACTAAACATGAAGCCAAACAATTACATTTTAAAATAGTATACGAATGATAATTTGTATACTGAATGATACGTAAATAAATTTTAATAAATTAAAATAGCTAACTGATTTTTATTATAATAAAGAAAAATAATAATTAAATAAGCTAATATTATGCTATCTCTCTTTCAACGGATAGAAAATGAATGCTTAAAAATTCCAAAGAATATAATATTATTTTGGTATTCATATTTTTCATATTTTATACCTAAAAAATAAAAATGTATGTTAAGTTACCTAATATATAATATATATGTACATATATAAAATTTTCCCTTTTTTTTAAGTAAACTATCTCTATGACAAATCGAGAATAATAGCATAAACAGCAAATCACGGTACTATTTTTGACTTTGACATTTATTTTTCTTTATAATTCTTTAGTCTAAGTATGTATTTTAATGTGATGGTATGCGACACATTGCACTGCAATTTTAATATTCATTACCACGTTATGTGGAACGTGACGTTAACTAGCTTCAATACTTGAAAATTAATTTGAACAGTAGCACGGTACGAATATTTACCGCCATATTTCTTTTGTGAAGCAGACCAAAACATTGTGTGCTACATTTATCCATTGGCCAACCGATGGCTATCGAACACAGAAACTACGATACTTCTTTAATTTTATAATTAAAATATGATTATTAAACTTAAACAACTATATTTATTGTTTTGAAATTTTAATAATATTGTCGAGGTCGCTAGTTAAATGCCTACGACCTCTTTTGCATATGATTGCCACTTTGCATTTTTAAAGTAGTACAGAAATCCACTACTAGATGGCGCTATACCATTCGATGGCATTTCTGAATCGCGCTGTCAAGATGCCGTTCTATAAAGTATAACCGATGTGACTGGTTTCAAATATGTATCTCTGGTTTCCCTTCAAAACGTATAAATCTTTCGCCTTTTACTAAAGATTTCCGTGGAGGGGAACACTCAAATGAGTCTTTCATATTTTTGAAAATCTTGCTACGGCAAGATTAAAAAATACTAGCGCCTCACTCTAGCTTTGCTCGAGTTCGTACCTTAGATTTCTCATACAACTTTCATCGCCATTGCCACTCCCTTAAGGGATGATTTCCGGGATAAAAACTATCCTATGTTCTTACTTACTAAAACTTGTGATTAAGAATAACTTTAAAATGTACTAGCGACTTACCCACGCTTCACTCGGGTTCGTCCCTAGGTGATTCTTACATAACTTTTTTATTTATGAACCGATTGAAATAAAACAAATAATAAATATTAAGTGAAGCTTACCACAACACATTAGCGAAAACCGCACCTAAATCGGTTTAGCCGTTTCTTATATTAGCGAGCACAAACGCACAGACAAAAATTCTAAAAATCATTGTTTTGGGTTCTATTGCGTTAATAAAGACCTCCAATAGTAGTTTTTCTCAAGTATCTTCCATGTACAGACAGTAATCAGTTACAATTTTATTGTATGTATAGAATAGATAATCACGTACCCAATTCTCGTCTCTCATTAGCCAACGCCTCGCAAGCGCCGCAGAGTCGACGAAGTCCACTCTCTAGGGATTCTATACGAGCGATCCGCTCTTCAAACCACTGAAATGATATATAAACAAAATAAATATAAAGAATAATACCAGTTTTTCAACCATAACTTTATTCATTTTATTGTTATTCTAAATTTTTATGAACAACTACAAATAGAACAAGGTCATTTAGTCCTTAGGAGGAACAGACACAAAAAGAATTTAATAATATGGAAAAAAAACCACTATTAATATTATTATACAATTTACATAATATTTTTATTACCGTGACTGAATAAGCACGTCTTTAAAAAAGTCATAAAGATTACGCAAATCCACATTAGTGGCACAATATTATGTTACTGTCAAAATTGTAATTTTAATTTCATCCATATCCATACTAATATTATAAATGTGAAAGTTTGTGAAGATGGATGGATGTTTGTTACTCTTTCACACCAGAACGGCTTAACGGATTTGGATGGAATTTGGCACAGAGATAGATTATAGTCTGGAAGAGCACATTTTTATCCCAGAAAAATATACTATGGTTCCCGTGGGATAGATTTGTTTTTGTTATTCACTAGGGACGTCTTTTCAAGATCATAATATCGCGATCCACATATATAACTGTAATTTGTATATGTTTGTTCAAAGTAAATACGCCGTAAACCAAATAAGACGGCAAATTTTTTTGGCATTCTTAGGATATAAGGAATAATAGAAATACTATGGCAAGAAATGTGGTTAACTCAATCTTTAGTAAGTTCATTTTCTTTGATTTTAAATACAATTTGGAAGATATATATAGTAACAAAAAACTCTTTGATAAACTATTCAAAGAAAATGAGAAAAATATCAAAACGTAGTAAAATATTATAAATCTTATTATTACTAATAATTACCATAACACGATTGGATATAAATAATTTTAATTATTCATCATTTCTGCATGTAAAGTGGTATTAAATAACCCATATAAATGTAGCACTACATTTTCCTCTTATATTTTTATGCTTCAGAAAAAGATTTTTATTTGCAAGTTTTAAAGCTTTTTAGGTCACCGGTTAATAATTTTATTAGCTACGAGGTTATTTAAATATTAATACTTTAGGACGATTAACTTGTCGTGGTGGACGAGGGAGGGTGGAGGGGTGGGAGGTGCTTATTAGCTTCCGGCATTACGGCTGGGTGGGTGAGCTTTGTACCATGCGGATTGCTCCTGGTACTTCCCTGATAGCAGAGTGGACCGTTAGAGCAACCCCACGGTTATTGTGGAAAGCGTAACAAACATACAAACTATCATATGTATAACAATAACCCCATAAGCATTTCGTACTAACCGGGTCAGATTCATCCATTCTGTACGTGATCTTGTTGACTGTCTCACCCACTTTGTTGAACAAACGCAACATGCCCGCGCCGCTGAGAGCAGACGTACTTGTGGCTTTTGGTAATTCAGTGTCTGTAACATTATAATATTTATGTTTTACATACTTAGATAAAAGAATTTAGACCGACGTCGGGAAAGGAGTAAGTATTAAATTGGGATATGTATTTTTGTGTGTTTTGCGCGATATTTTCACCAATTTATAAATAGATTTTTAAGTTATTTTTTTAATAATTATAACTTATGTAATAGCTCAAGGGACATCTATAAATTACAAGATATATTTCCCATAGATATACCTTCCTATGAATATAGTATTGACTTTAAAATTAAAAGTGTGATAAAAAGGGTTTCTAATCGAAAATCCGATTTTTTCGCGGATTTATTTTGATTTGTGGTTCCCGACGTTTCAAATGCTTTACAGCAATCATGGTCACGGGACAGACTAGTTTTCGATGTCTCAAGGTCATTATACACTTGTTACAGACAGTGATAATAATAATAATATCTTATATTCTATAAATTTACAAAACGATTTCAAAAATTCAATCTGTGCCTATCTTATATTCTATAAATTTACAAAACAATTTCAAAAATTCAAAATGACACCAAAGTACCTTAAAATATTTGTTTATTTTAATTCTAAACATTTTAATATTGTGTGATAATAGTATAATAATAGCGGCAAAATTATTTATAATATGATATTTAGAATGTTATCAATGATATCATAGTAGCTGGCTTATTATTCGGTCTCTATTAAATAGTTGATTTACGGGTAAAATAAATTAGCAAGGCATTATGCGAACCGACAACGTTAACAACAACAACAAACAAGTTACACGCCACCGAAGTTTCACCCGATTATATTCGACTTCACTATCCTATTTAAAGGTCAAATATATATTTACGTAAACATAAAAAATCATTTATTATGTTTATTCATGTAGAAATACCCTACCAGCTACCTTAGACTATCGATTCGTGTTTCGGACGACCAGAACCAGGGTATGTCTAGTACCCGGAGGTCGACCTGGGACAATCTCCCAGACGTTCTTGGCGTACACGGCAGTATGTCCGTTCGCTGGTAATGTACGCCACCACGCACCCCTGAATGCGTAGCTTGGGTCCCGATCCACTAGGGTTTCTTCGTTGACAGGAGACTATACTTAGAGGCGATGAAATAAAACACAATTTTTCCTTTTTTCTCTCTTGGTTTCGGTTCTTCCTTTTCCTTTTAGTTGTTGCCTCTTCGGTGGCTGTCTTGCGACTGACTCGAATCGAGAAATGGCTCGCCTTTTATTTGGCCCGTTAATACCTTACAGAGAGCCGCGTACTTTGAGCTCATTTTTCGAATAAAATTTCCCTAAACCGAAACCTTGAGAGTCCTTTTATTTTATGTTTTCAGTAAAACACCTTACACATATTTATTTATTTACATGCCTTACATACTATTATACAATATTAAAACATAATATTCAATATATAATAATTAATTAAAAAAGTCTTAAAACAAAAAATCTCATTTTCAAGTTACGTAATTATATGCTAACATTTTACTTACGTACCTATTCCTTTCAAATTAATGTTAAATAGTCTTATATGATTCAAATAAGCAAAAAATACTCTAAACTAACCTTATTACACTAATTAGAACTTATTTTAACGTAATAAATCTAATAAGAATGAGATTTAATATTTACAACAATTATTCATAATACGCTAAAATGACATTGTCCCTATATTAATACACACGTTACTCGAAGATAGGTTTTCCGTCGCCGACATTCTCCCCCTCGTGCTTTGCACCAACTCCTGGACTCGGCGACGCTCCCGGCACCAACAGCACCACTCTCGAACTGGGCCTCCGTAGAACACCTCCTCTGGTCTCGACGTCGACGACTCTGGTCCGCCCGTCTGGTCCAGGATACACATGCAGGATTCTTCCGCGTGGCCAGATGCATCTTGGTAGGCTGTGATCGACGATCAGTACGATGTCTCCGACTTGCAAATCTGTGGCGCTGACTCTTCCTTTGGTTTTCCTTGGTAGTAGAGTGGGCAAATACTCTCTCAGCCAACGTTGCCAGAAGTGATCGGCAAGTCGCTGCGTAGCCTTCCAGGTGTGTCTGCCCACAAGCTCGTTGTCCTCGAAGCTGCCGATTCTTGCTGCGCCACATGATCGCCCGATGAGAAAGTGGTTCGGTGTAAGTGCTTCTTCTTCAGGGTTCTCGGAGAGGTGGGTGAGGGGCCGAGAGTTGACTATGTGCTCGGCCTCTAACAGGAGGGTATGAAGTACCTCCTCTCGTGGTTGCCTTTCGTTGAGCGTGGCGTCCAGTGCGGTTTTAATGGATCGCACCAGACGCTCCCATGCACCTCCCATGTTTGGTGCACCAGGAGGTATGAACTTCCACTGCCCACCGATCTTCTCCGCTTCCGAGATAAGGTCTTCTTGCTTCATGGTGTCTAGTGCTTCTTTGAGTTCTTTGTTGGCGCCAACGAAGTTAGTGCCATTGTCGGTGTAGATTATCTTTGGCATTCCCCTTCTCGCGGCGAATCGTCGTAGTGCCATGATCATGCTGTCAGTGGAGAGTGAAGGAGTGAGCTCAATGTGTACAGCTCGTGTTGTTAAGCATGTGAATAGAGCACCCCATCTCTTCTCATGGCGTCTTGCTACGGTGATCGTCATAGGGCCGAAGTAATCTATTCCCGTGCACGTAAATGGAGGGTTTCCGTGCATCAGCCTCTCAGCAGGTAAGTTGCCCACTGGTAGTTCTTGAGGTCTTGCCTTTCTTGTTTTGCACCACTGGCATTGATGTTGAATGGTCTTGATCGCTGACCTCAGTCCTAGCACCCAGAAGCGTTGTCTTACTTCGTTCATTACGGTCGCGTGATTCCCGTGATTGAAGCGGCAGTGAAATTCTTCTATGATGAGAAGTGTTGTCTTGTCCTTGCTGTCGAGTACGATGGGTCGTTTGTAGTCTCTGGTAACCCCTCGTATCGCGTCGATTCTTCCTTTCAGTCGCAGGAGACCTTCTTCTAGCACTACGTCGAGCCTTTTCAACTTGCTGCTGCCCTCTAATTGTTTTCCTTGCTGTAGGCACCTGATGTCCTCTTTGAAGCATTTCTCTTGACTTCTTCTTAACAACAGCGTTTCAGCTTGCTCTAGTAGACTTGTTTCCAATGGTATGTATTTCCTTTCTGACGTTTTTGAAGACAGATGTCGCTTCTCAACAATTTTCTTATTCCTTTTTGTAGTTTTCCAGGTAGGATCTTCTTTGCTGGCGTGGACCTTTTCCTTTCTTCTGCAGAGTTGTATGAACTGCAGTACTCTTGCTGTAGCTCGCCAAAGTCTTTTCCACGACGAGAACTTTTCGGGATCTGGTGATGGATAGGAGCTGCCTGCAGTCGCTACGATGTCCGCTGCCTTTTCTTCGCCAGTGGTTTCTTTCTTGAATGTTCTTGCCGCAGGCCAGTGAACTTCATCTCTTCTTAGAAACCCTGGTCCGGTGTACCATCGGTGTTGGCAGTCGAAGTGTTCTGGTACGTCACGTGTTGCATCATCTGCAGGGTTCTGCGCCGTCGGTACCCATCTCCAGTCCTGTGGTTTTGTGAGATCTTCTATCTCCGCCAAGCGATGAGCCACGAATGTCTTGAAGGTTCTCGGGTCCGTCTTGATCCATGATAGCACGATACTGGAGTCTGTCCAAAACGTCTTCTTTTCTATTTTCAGATCCATTTCTTCCTCGACCGAGTGTGCCAATCTGCTTCCTAGGAGGGCCGCTTGCAGCTCGAGTCTCGGGATTGACACCGGCTTCAACGGAGCGACTCTTACTTTTGCTGCTACTAAGCTGACGTCATAAGTCCCATTTTGATTTTCAGTTCTCCAATATACCGTAGCTGCATACGCCATTTCGCTTGCATCCGTGAACGTGTGCAGCTCCCCCTCGGTGCGACGTGGTGCCAGACATCTCGGGATCTGAAGGTCTTGGAGCAGCTTCATCTTCTCCAGGTAAGTCTTCCATGACTCGTACTCCTTTTCTTCTATCTCTTCATCCCAACCGACGCCACTTCGCCATATGTTCTGGAGCAGCCTTTTGCCTTGGATGAGAATTGGTGATGCTAGCCCTAGTGGATCGAAGGTCGACATCACGGCGCTGGTGACTTCTCTCTTCGTAGGTACCTTGAGTCCTTGTGCCACTTCATCTGGCGTGTTCCGAAGGTTCGCCCTAAAGCCTATGGAGTCCCTTTCTGTAAACCAGCGTAGTCCCAGTGTCTTCTCTTCCTTCTCACCAAGGTCCACCTCTGTCTTCTCAACTGACTCAGTCTTCACGTCTTGCAGCAGGTCGGAGTGGTTTGACGCCCATCCTCGGAGTTCGAAGCCCGCCTTTTTGTGAATGAAGTCCACCTGCGCTGTAATTCTCTTGAAGTCCTCTTCTGAATGGAAGCTGTGCAGGTAGTCATCCATGTAATGGTTCAGCTCGATTGCCTTTGCTGCCTCTGGGTACTGCTTCTTGTAGTCCGCCGCGTTCCGGTTCTTCACGTAGATCGCTGTGCTAGGAGATGATGTCGCGCCGAAGATGACTGATGTCATTCTGTACTCCTTCGGTGCTACGTCACGACGATCCCCTCGCCACAGGAACTTCAAGCTGTTTCTATCTTCTGGCCGGATGCGAACTTGCAGGAACATTTCCTTTATGTCGGCTGCCACTGCAAACGGGCCTTGCCGGAACCTCAGTAATACCCCGAAGAGCGATTGCAGTAGGTCTGGTCCCGGTAGTAAAGCGTCGTTGAGGCTTCTCCCTTTAGACTTGGCTGCAGCGTCGAAGACGATCCTTATTTTCTTCTTCAATGGATGTACCACGGAGAAATGAGGGAGGTACCATGTCTTCTTTGAATCTTCTTGTCCACCAGGTGCTTCTTCTGCATACTTGCTGTCGATTAGATGCTGGATCTGCTTATTGTATTCTGCCTTCAGCTGAGGGTCTTTGTCTATCTTCTTTTCAATGTTGAACAATCGGTTCTTGGCAGACGTGTAGCTTTCAGGCATCTGTTCATCTTCATTTTTCCATAGAAGTCCAGCTTCAAATCGACCATCTTCTAGTCTTCTGCAGGTCTTCTCTAGGATGGTGAGTGCTCTTTCTTCTGAATCCGTAGTGGGTCTTCTTGGTAGTACTCCAAGTGCTTCGATTGCGAAGTGATCCTTGATGGCTTGATGCATCTCTTCTTCTGGCGTGCTGACATGTAGACACGTGTTTAAGAAGTGCACCACTTTCGCGCCTCCAGTGTCTGACCCGTGGAGCACCCATCCAAGTCCTGTTCTTGAAGCGACTGGTTGTCCTGGTTTCCCTCTTCTTACTTCTTGAGTCACGATTAGCTCCCAGTTGTCTTGACCGATGAGCAGCTGTGGTGACTCCCCCTTATAATATAGAGAGTCAGCAATCTTCTTCAAGTGTTGACACTCTTCTATCCTTTTCTTTTCTAGGAACTGCGGTGCAAGCTTCAACTCTTCGATGGTCCGGACTCTTCTCAAGGTCTTCTTGGTCTTCTGATGAATCCCCTTCACCGTAAGGTCAAGCATCTGAGAGTCTTCCTTCCTTATCAGCCTGCCTCCAACAGTCTCGATGACCAGTTCCTCCTTTCTTCCTTGAGCGCCGATTTCTTCTGCTACCTTCTGGTCTAGCAGCGACACTGTTGACCCTTCATCCATGAGGGCCAATATCTTCTTTGATCCTTTTGACCCGAAGATTTCTATCGGAATTATCTTCAGGTATGCCCTTGCGTTGTTGACCGCATTCACCGATGCCATGATGCTCGCCACTTCTTGTGGTTTGTTCTTCTGTTCTTCCGAGGAACTTTTCTCTGTCTCGACGTGCAGCAGATGATGATGCCACCTCTTGCATTCCTTGCACGACGGCTTCTTGCAGCTCTCCTTCCGATGTGTCCCTTGTAAACACTTGAAGCAAACGCGGCTTTTCTTCACTATTGCCCATCGATCTTGCACAGACGCCTTCAGGAACTTCTGACACCCGACGAGGAAGTGTTCACCCTCACACATGGGGCAAGTCTTCTCTGATCTTGAAACCTTTTCTTTGAAGTCCTTTTCCTTAGTTGAATGCGTTGCTTGTCGATGAGTCCGTCTGAACCCGCTCTTCTCTTCTGTTGATGCATAGGCTCCACACTTGTCTGCTTCTCTGTTCAGGAACTTGGACACCAGTGTTAGGTCGGAGAACTCGCCTTCTTCTGTTGTTTCAATGAAGTCGTACCATCGGAACTTGAGGATCGTAGGCATCTTCTCAATAATTTGTTTCACCATCTCAGGTGAATGCAGGTACTGTGGTTTCTTCAATCCTTTTATTGCCGCTACGCTGTTGCTGATCTGGCTCGCGAAGAGGCATATGTCCCTTGGGTTTTCAGAAATCTTCGGCAACGTTTTGACCTTGTCCAACTCTGCCAGCACCAGTGCATCTGGTCTTCCATATCTTCTTCTGAGGGCTTGAATCACTTCCATCGGAGAGGCTTCGGAGTACAGCAGACTCTTGATAGCTTCTCTTGCGTTGCCCTTCAGTGCTCTTCTTAGCCGAGCCATATTCTGGACGTTGTTGAACATCGGTGCTGTATCTTCATAGACAACCTTGAAGGCCATCCACTCGCTGCTGTTGCCGTCGAAGTAGGGTAACTCGTGAATGTAGGTTGGCTGTCCTGCTGGTCCTCGCGTGGTAAGAGCTTCCTTCAATGCTGCCGTCAGTGCTTGAATTTCAATCGTAGCTCCTCTCGTTGAGGAGTTCTCTTCAGGCTTCATCTTCTGTGGCTCTTCCAAGGGGTGTGGACCTCGCATCTCTGGTTGAACTTTGTTGCCATCCTCCAGCACAGACGTCTCGATCCAGTTCTGCACCTGTGCTGTTCTGTCTTCCAGGTCTTCATCCACGGAGTCCTCTTCTTCACACTGTGCCATCTCCAATCTGACACGGGCTAGCTTAGTTTCAGCCTGTGCTTGCTTCAACTCCAGGCGTGCCAACTCTTCCTTTGCTTCTAGCTCGCGTCTTCTGGCCGAGGAACTCGTGGTCTTCGTGGACCTGGCGCGACGACTGACCCCCATCGGTTTCAGGGTCTTGGAGGAGCCTTGAACATCCCTTCCAGGTACATCTTCTTGGCTCTTCCTGGTCATCCTCTGTGCAGCATCTTCTTTGTTGCCTTCCATAGACGCCGCCGTAGTTGCAGTCGTAACCGTAGTCTCCGTCACTGTGGTGCCCTCCGTGGTCGTGGTACCCGAAGAAGTGTTCGATGTAGTTGCAGTTCCCGATGACGCCGACGCTGACGTGACCCCTTCTGATCCCGACGTTCCATCTGTCGCGTCCCTATCTGAAGGACGGGACCCGGGACGTGAGGGGGCATCCTTCTGCGACCTGGTTACCGGCATCTTGAACGCAATCTTCTGTTTCTTCTGAACTTCTTCTAGCAGGGATCCGGCTCGAAGGACCAACTGTTTCGGACGACCAGAACCAGGGTATGTCTAGTACCCGGAGGTCGACCTGGGACAATCTCCCAGACGTTCTTGGCGTACACGGCAGTATGTCCGTTCGCTGGTAATGTACGCCACCACGCACCCCTGAATGCGTAGCTTGGGTCCCGATCCACTAGGGTTTCTTCGTTGACAGGAGACTATACTTAGAGGCGATGAAATAAAACACAATTTTTCCTTTTTTCTCTCTTGGTTTCGGTTCTTCCTTTTCCTTTTAGTTGTTGCCTCTTCGGTGGCTGTCTTGCGACTGACTCGAATCGAGAAATGGCTCGCCTTTTATTTGGCCCGTTAATACCTTACAGAGAGCCGCGTACTTTGAGCTCATTTTTCGAATAAAATTTCCCTAAACCGAAACCTTGAGAGTCCTTTTATTTTATGTTTTCAGTAAAACACCTTACACATATTTATTTATTTACATGCCTTACATACTATTATACAATATTAAAACATAATATTCAATATATAATAATTAATTAAAAAAGTCTTAAAACAAAAAATCTCATTTTCAAGTTACGTAATTATATGCTAACATTTTACTTACGTACCTATTCCTTTCAAATTAATGTTAAATAGTCTTATATGATTCAAATAAGCAAAAAATACTCTAAACTAACCTTATTACACTAATTAGAACTTATTTTAACGTAATAAATCTAATAAGAATGAGATTTCATATTTACAACAATTATTCATAATACGCTAAAATGACATTGTCCCTATATTAATACACACGTTACTCGAAGATAGGTTTTCCGTCGCCGACAATTCGCTTCGCTCGGGTGCGTCCTTATGTACTTAAAAATAACCGATAAAATATCTCAACGGCCATTTTAAAGTTATATTCATACAGTAAACACATTTTTAAAAGAAATTCTATTAATCAGATCAGTACTTTCAGAGATATATATTTTTTCAGGCTCAGTAGCAAAAATTAAAAAAAAATCCTTTCTCTAAAACTATTGAGGATAGGACAATAAAATTTATTGTTTTGTATGTGTAATAACCCCCTCTATTACGGACATTTCATTAGTCCACTCCTTACCGGACATCCTGTATACAAACTTTACCTATTTATAATATAAGTTTAGATTTGATTAGACAATTATAAGGCAGACAGTAAAAATAATTTATATCTATAGATATAATCCACATACCCGATTCCAAAAACTCTCTGAAATCAGGATCAATACATAAGACAGGGTGTTGGGCGACTCGGTTGAGGAATCTCTCAAGGGCTGCTCGTCGTCTTTCCACAAACTGAGACTGTACGCCGGCCGTCGTGCTCGTACCGTTGGCACTCTCAGTGGACGGTGTGGAAGTCATTTTTAATTTTGTTGTACCTATAACAATAATTAAATAATTTTCTACAAGTAATAAGATATTGGGCTTATTTAATAATTAATTAATTCCTAATAAGTTAGATTAGAGAGCAGCCAATCTCTCTAGACTAACCAAATGCGCGAGAAATTGCATATTGCACAAGTATACACTTGCAGTACAAACACTATTTATTTCTTTAAATTCTTATCTATACATATAATAAAATTCTGAGTGGAATCTGTATATTTAATATTTTTTGGAAAATCTTAGTCATCATTATCGATACAGAGGCCGAATCTATAGTTTCTGTAGTATATGTAGTATCTGTAGTTTATGTAGTATAGTCTGCATTCGAAACGTCGGGAAACAAAAATCCAAATAAATCCGCGACAAAATCCGAAAAGATAGTTTTATTTAGAATCTATAGTTTTTAAAATTTTTGTCTGTCTGTCTGGGAATGCATCACGAAAACCACTGGACAGATTTTAATGAAATTTGGTATGATGACTAGTTATCCGGGTCAACATCTAGGATACTTCTTACTGCGGGGAAATATCTCATCTTTAAGAAATCTGTACTAACCGTTAAATCGTACCTAGGGATAAACACGAGCGGAGCTAGGGTGAGTCGCTAGTATTAAATAAATAACGACACTCAAGGACAACTCAACACGATTGTTAAGAAATAAGGCTAAATAAGAGTTTTCCTAAAAGAAAACTGGAGTAACTAATTTGACTTGACTCAGAACTGTTAACCAATAAACCATTAACAATTCATAAATCTTTATAGGTCTATTTTAAAAAACCTTCTATTGATAAAATTTGATTTGTTTAAAATTAAGCTAAGCCCTGTGACGGATTCAACCTTAGCGCTGCCTCTGGGCAATGTAAGAAATGCCGCCCCATTATCGAAATTTTGCATAAAATTGATAGTTTCGATAAAGATCAATTTTCTTAATTTTTGATAAATGCCAAAAAATTGTTATTTTTTTTATAATGCATTTTTTTTCTAGGAAAATAAAAAAACATTTTCGATAATGCTAAGTTTTTTTTTATTTATCCTTCGAATTTTGCCGCCCTGGGCACTAGGCCCCGAGTGTAAATCCAGCGCTGGCTATGCCCTAACTAAATATGATTAAATAAGGGTATGATCAAACAAAATACTAGATTCACTCGCTGTGGGAGTCATATGTGGAATGTTAATCTATGATAATAGTTTTAATTAATGTTGAGATAGCAGTCATAACAAAATAATTATGAGTCACTCCTCCTATAAAAATATGCTAATAAGGAGAACATATCTTTATCACTTTTAGTTTTTTACTCACATACTAATTATTCTAGAGAATATGTGTATTTTTCATACAACAGCTTACATCTTTATATAATTAGAAAAAATATCCAACTCTAAAAAACTAAAATTTAGTGTAAAAAAATATTAAAAGATATCATACAGATACTTTAAACGCGCACCATTTTGGCGCGCTTCGTGTGACGTCACATGCTGTGAAAACATTACCATCAACAAATGAACAAGTCTAGTCTACATAGCACCAATCACAAACACCAAAGGACATAGCAACAGCTTATAGTATATAATAGACTTTGATGTCACATTTGGTCTGACCAATGGTGTTGCTTTTTAACTACTTTGAATTTCCCACCTATTTTTGCACTTTTCTATCATTATTTTCTTAATAAAAAGAAATTAAATTAAAAAGTATTGATATAGGGTTAATTCAGAAGCAATAAAGATTATAAAAAAAAAATCACCTTTATTTTAATCACACACTTATTCCCTATTATGTAGTCAATAAAATTTTTAATGATAATTTTGTTAACTTACCTACAATACTCTTTTCAGGAGCTGGTGGTATAATTCTACCTGAACGTAGAAATTTTTCAGTAAGTTTTTCATGAAGGCCTAGAAAGTCGGAAAATCGACGAAGCACAGCAAATTCATGTCTGCTAAATATTGGCATGTTTGTTTTTGTCAAAACACGATATGCAACATATGAACTCATTCCTTCTCCAATTTTTTGTGGCTCTGTGACTGTTATTATAATATTATTTGGACGCTCAGTTGCTATCTAAAAAAGATTTTGAATTATAATAAAAAAGTGTTATTTTAATGTACAACATAATATTAGAAATAAATGATAATTTGATATAAATATTAAGTGGATATTTTTTCATTATAGAATCAACAGACATGAATCATAACCTAATTAAGTATTTTAAACCTGATTGATTGTTATAATCATTAAGTTTTGTACAATATTTTTAAACGGTCGATAACATTTACCAGTAATTTTTATATTTTATTATTGCAGAAGTAAATTAATAAATTCAAATTTAAATTAAAACAATTATACTTAAGGTATGTACAGATTCACATCTCAGATTTAGCTCATACATTGTATGAGCAGATTTATTAGAAATTTCCAATATCATTAATTAAAAAATATATAAAAACAACAAAAATAGATAATCAAGATAAACAAGAATTAATATTTCAAATCAAGAATTAGAACAAAAGTGCAAATATTTATTCTAATGTACATAAAAGCTTGATTTAATCTTAATAAAAATACCTCTTCCATAACTGGACTACCAATAGTTGCAGGTGATGACATATCTCCTATTGAGGTCTTTTCTAAGCCTTCTTGAGCACCATTCACTTCAGGATCTAAGTTTACCTCCTAAAATAATATTAACTTTTCCTGAATGTCTGAAACCTGCATGTCTGAGAGAACCTAGCAAGTTTTCGAAAGATATGTGTAGTCCGCCAACCCGCACTTAGCCAGCGTGGTGGACTATAACCTGACTCCCCTCGTATTGAAGGGAGGCCCACTCCCAGCAGTGCTACACTAAAAAGGGCTGAATACAGGTAGGTGGGTAGGTATGTATGTATGTAGGTAGGTAGGTAGGTAGACAGACAGCTCACCTCGCGGCTGCCCCGGCGCAATTCAATAATATTTTATTACACAAGATAACAATTTTCATTCAAACAAAACACTTATCTAACCTGTTTTTAAGAATTGAAATTTAAGTAAACAATTTAAATTTTAAATTCATGTATGTATATCTAAATTAACATGCATAGTAGAAAAGAAAACAAGTTATTCACAAAGTTGTTTGGCTAGTGCAAGGTAGCAAGTGCATTGAAATATTTATAAAAATGTCAAAACAAGTGCATTTAGATTAAAATGCACATCATAAACAGAATGACTTTAAACATTTGTTTTAAATAGCTTGCGAAGTAAATCTAAAACATAGAGGACGCTGGTAATCAAATTATATCATTAATAAATACAGATTTAAGAATTTATCTGAGTCAATTTATAATAGGTTTTCATCAATCGCGAAATGAAGTCTTATAAACAACAATATATAAAGGGGCGTCACTTAGGGGACGGTGACGCCCCTGATGAGTGTTAGGCGAATGCAAGTGTAATTAAAACAGATTCCTATAAGATACCTGGACCGCAGAAGCATAAAGATCGTCTTCCTCGTTATTCTCATTGTTAATCTCAACTGGGAGAAACGGTGCATCGGATACCTCCGACATTGTTTTTTATGATTTAAATTTAATTCCACAATGATTTATTAAACGTGTTAACGTCGTTAGCAATTCTGAAAACAGCGAGATAAAGTTCACTGAAACGAATAGTAGCTTCAATGACATTTAATTTCAACGCAAATGACAGATTCATCATCCGCACAGATTTATTATTTGTTTGTTTTCGTAAGCAAAATATAAATATGTAACAATAGCTATTATTTTATATTCATTTGTACACTATATACATGTATTAAAAATATTATGTTTGTCATGGAGACAAAAAGTATAGTAGTCATGGTAAATGTTTGTATATATATCTTACCGTATAATTGTACGTAAATAACTAGATTTACGTTAAGAATGAGAGATGAACAACTATTATAAATCTGTCGAAAACAGACACGTCACAACTGTCATTATTTGACACTATTGTCAAAGAACATCAAAACAATATTTTGATTTGTGTAGATTTTTCACGAAAGGTATATTTACTTGAATTTAAGTTTTATTACTATAAAGTTTATATGTAATGTTAATAATTAAGGTTTTTTCATATTGATAGTTGACATTTTTTAATATGTCGGATAACAAAATAAATGACACATACGTCGAGTTAAAACTGATATCAGTTGTATACTAAAATTAAATATTGTTATTAATATTGGCAGAAGAAACCATGAACGTTGAAAAAAAGAGTAAGATTCCGTCGGCACCTACTATCACTGCAAGTGGTAATCTTTTGTCGAATGTTGCACCACCCACAGAACTTCCTAACTTTGTCACTACAGTCCCGGCTTCAGTTACACCAGTTATACAAGCTCCAGAATCGGTATATAAAGAATATAATAATTTATATTGTTTTTAACTTTACACATTAAAAGAAATATTAAAATATCTACAAAATATAAAATAATATAATTATTGTAGGTGCCACAAGTGGTACCAGTAGTACTAACAGCACCAGAAAAAAGTCAAAATGATGAATCGAAATCTCTTCAGCAGTCACCTGAAAGTCCAGAAAAATTTAGGTAACTTTTTATTTAGACCTATAAAAATTTGTAGCAATAAATCTTACTTTTACTAAGAGAAAAATCTTATTATTGCATATGTTTTAGCCCTGCCATTCCACTATCTAAAGGAGAGCCAACACTACCAATAAGATCCCCTGAAGATTCATTGACTACACTTTCACCTGAATCCTTACCTGAATCTACATCGGAATTAGATCAAATAGGTGAATACAGCTTTTATTTCATTATTGTTATTATTTCTATTGATTAGGCATATGTGGAAATTATAATTTATGTGGCTGAATTATTTAGGGTAATTAATTTTAATGGTTTTAACTTTTTTAAATTATTCATACTTAGGTCCTTTCTTTGTAATCTACTTATAGGACAACAGTAAATATTTATAGTTTGTACTTGTTAATTATATTACAAAATTGTAAGCTAAACATATTTAAAAGGTAATAATTTATGTATAATTTTATAATTTTGGGTTATAGGTAATGTTATGCCAGGCAGTGGTATTTTTACTTGGGTAAAGGGTGCAGTATCCACTGGAGGTATATTGCAGAAGGTGGCCGAGAAGGCCAAAAGTTCAGTTGATTCTATGATTACAACTCTGGACCCTCAAATGAAGGAGTATCTAAGTATGTGTATTGTGTAAAACTAAAAAAAGCAAATTGAATTGATGACTGATTTGATTAATTAAAATGAATTGGGTTCTAGGAACTGGAGGTGATTTATGTGTAGTTGTTGCATCTGATAAGGAAGTAAAGATATCTCCAGTTAGAGAGGCTTTTCAAACTGTTTTCGGGAAAGCAACTGTTATGTGAGTTTTTTAATTTGATATTAAATTATTAAAAGTAAAAATAGCCGTAGCTCAGATAAAAAATGAATTCGGGTCATTTTGGTCCACAAACAAAGAATTTCTTTAATATTATATATAGAATACTGGATCTAAATAGATGACCTGTTTATCTCCATTTACGTTTCCGCGTTATGTTGGTTACTTGGGTTTTTGACCTGATGGTCTCGTTTCATTAATCAACTCTAAAACTTTTCCAGTGGTCACGCAGCGCAGAGCAACGTGACAGCAGACCAACCAGTCGGCTACGCAGCAGCGTATGCGGCGGCCAAACAGCGAATAGCATACATTCGGTCTGTACACGCGGACCTTACCAACAACGTGCCTGTAGTCGCTGTGGAGGGCTTCATACAGGAAGCTGTTTCTGATAGGTAGGTATATTCAATATTTATATATTATTTATATATTATTTATTGCATTGTAATACAAGTAATACACAGATAATGATGTGGACTTATCTCTAAAGAGATGTTTTCCAGTATAGGTATATGAGTCATGTAACTTAAATAAATAGTGTCTAAGAAATCATTAAAAGGTCAGGTTTGAGGTGCTTTTATAATATTTGGACCATTTGTGATCATATGCAGACAGAGAAAGCTTTGACAATAAGGATAAGTCGCTAGCTATATTTTCAAACATCAACAGATGGTATGATCTGTTCCTCCTGGTGCTGTCCAAGCCCTCCCTTGGCTTTGAACTGTAGGACATTTAGTATTCAGCTTAACCATAACCTGGAGTAACGTAGCCTGTTGCATACTGCCCTTTTTAACGTTCTACTGGCAACTATAAGCCAATAAAGAAAAAAAAAACGTTCTACTGTTGGGCATGGGGCTCCCATCAATGTGAGGGGGATCAGGCCAAGTCCATTACGCTGGTCAAGTACAGGTTGGCGGATTTCTCATGTCTTTTGAAAACTTGCTAGGCAACTTCTCTCAGACATTTAGGTTTCCTCACCTCGGGTGGTATTCACGTTGGAAACCAGATTTACTTGGCTTAGGCGTTACCACTGGGCTACCACTGCCTTATTATTCAAGTTTTATAAAAGATGGCGCTGTCTGTAAGTAATATCACAGATCACATAATAATACTAGTACAGATGCCTCATCCTATACAAAGAAATTGAACATCGCTAATTCGGGCTATTCTTTGGGCTATTTTTGTTTGCTTGAATAGATAACACCACACTGAATTAACTTATTTTCTCTCTTCTGAAAAGTTTCTGAAAGAAATCTCTTTAAGAGATAAGTTATCCTTTGTCGACATTTACTTTATTTTGTATAACATACATATATTTTATGGTACATAAATAAATAAATAATAGATGTCGTTGATTCGCAAATAGTTTAACTGTTTTATTTTATAATAAAAACGACATTAAAGACGAAAAAACGAATATTAATATTGTAAAATGTATTCTGCATTCGAATAAAAAAAATCTGTGATTTTAACAATTTTTAATCGTGACAAACAATTCATAAAAAGCAAAAGCGCCATCTATGAATATACAGTACAAACCCATCATCTGATTGGTGATATTTCAATAATCAGTAAAATTACGCAAAGGTTTACGAGCGCATTATTTCTTTTCCCTTCACTTGGAATATTTTTTTAAACAATAATATATCTTTATGAGATCTAATTTTTTATCTTTTGTTAATTTAACACAACTTTAATAACAAATCGATACATGTAACGTCATCTATTGATATTTTACAGAACTATTTTTTTTTGGTTCGGATGAGACCCCATGGTATTAAAATTTTAAAAAAGTTGGCTCTGTCATAAGTATTATTAAAAAAGTAAGGGTAACTCGTTAGCTATTATTATATTATACATTCATCAACAGATGGTACGACCTGTCCCTCCTGGTGTTGTGCCAACCCTCGTTAGGCATCGAGCTGCAGGCGCAGTCGCAGGCGACGCCGGTGCCGGCGGCGGCGGTGGCGGCGGCGCGCGCGGCCACGCCCGACGGGTACGAGCACGCGCAGACTGGTTACAGTGTCACAGTTGGTTCCATTATGGCGGCTAATCTGCAGGTTTGTGGTTTCGGGTTTGGTTTTGGTATGGAGGAGTTTCTTTTTGTGTATTGTTGGTAATGTTTTTGCAGGTGATTTTGTTAACTGTTTTTGAAATGGAATATTCAATTTGTGTGTGTATTTTTGTGTATTGTGGCTAATTTGCAGGTAATTTTGTTAATTGATTTGAAATGTACTACTATGTAATGTATACATATATAATGTAATGTGAACCTAAGGTTAGAATAATCTGTCATTATGATTTAAATTTGATGATAGTTAAAATAGAAGATTGCTTAAGTTTAAACATTTTAAAATATAAAAAAGTTCTTTTGCTTGCTTTCGCTCTATAGTAGAAACGGTAATACTATGCTAATTTTAAAGTAAAACAATAAATAATATTCAAAACCGCCAAGCCAAGTGGGCTTCGTGCTAAGGAATTTCAACAACTATTCTCTCACATGTCGTCATGTCAATTGTCATGTCGAGTAAATATGCACCGAAAACTTCGAAATATTTAAAATCTATTTGAATTTTCTTTTTTTTTGAATAATTTTTTTTTCTCATTTCCTGAAAGTACTACAATTGTACAGTTGTTATAAATAACACATGATAATACTTTCTTAGATTTACGGGAATATTTGACATATATAATAAAACTATCTTTTCGGTTTGAGACGTCAAAACCTAAGTCTCTCCCGTGACCGTGGTTGCTGTAAAGCATTCAAAACGCGACGTCGACAACCAAAAAAATGCATCCGCGAAAAAATTCGAAAAGATAGTTTTATTATTATATTTATAAAACACATGATATTTATTTATTATTTTTAATTTCTTATGGTATACCATATAATAATATAATAACCATATAATTATTTTTTTCTCTAGGTGCCTCACACGCAGTGGCAAGAAGCTTCTACGGGCGTATCTAGAAGAGATATAATTTTACTCGCGGCTCGATCACTCGCTGGATCTTATAAGAAATTATTGGCAGTTTCTGCGGATGAGGCACTATAGGATTTTCCATGAAATTTTAATATCGACGTTATGTAAGTATAGTAGTGATTATATGTCTGTTAATAATATGTACATTGTATACATATAAACGTTTTGTTTTTTTTAATCGTTGATTATAATAAACTAACGAGTTTTTTAAATAAAAAGAAGCCTAACTTTTTGGTTATAACATCAGCTATCTGCCAGTGAAATTCAGATGTTTTGGAGATCAGCCGCAAAAAACCCAGACAGACACACAGACAAAAAAACTGCGTTTTCCTTATAAGTACCATATATAATTTCATATGCATTTAGTAAAAAGCCGTTATTTTGACATTACAAACACACTTTAATTTGTATAGAAATAGCTTGCACTTACTCAATAGGATACAATTTTTTGACAGACAGGTTTTGTACTCGATAAATTTTTCTTGCTGTGCGTTTTTCTAGTCAACGTTACAGGGCCTAAAACTTAAAACATGATTTTTATTATGATTATGTAATGTTTATTACATACTAGAATTAGATTCACTTGATCTACAGAATTACTAGATGTTTTAAAAAACAGATTTGAAATCGTCGTCTCAGCGCATATTTGTCTAAACGACCAATTTACCGAAGGAGTTTTTAGTACAGATAATTGACTTTTAAATGTAAATTCTAATGATATAAAATACACGTTTTACTTTAATAAAGCCAAAAAAATATATATTATGTCTATATATACATATATACAATATATTTAAGTCTTAAAATAAAGCTTTATTTTCAAAATAGAAGAAAGAAACTTTTCTAAAGCACAACAAGTATCAGTAGTTTGAATAAATAACCACTAAGGCGATGAAATATGAAGATATATGCAACACTATACTATGAATTATGATTTGATAGATTCGGTATTAAAAAACAATGAGTTATGTATACCTATCGACCGACTGTTATTAATTCCTTAAAAAATTCGCTATTAGGTACTAGCGATATTTTTAAGTGGGTTTGGATGGCGAAATCTGAAACTATAATAACAGGATAAAAATATCAATATAAAAGCTGATTTTATCAAACTAAAATTTTCATCGTTACATTTTTAACAAGTCTAGTAAATATAATTTGGTGTTTGTTGAAGTAATATACTATACTTTAATTAATGAAAACTTAAATGAAATACAGTAATCAAAATACAACGAAATTAGCTTGCAAATAATAGTGTTTTAAAATTTTCTTCTTCTTCTTTATCAAACAAAAAGTATTACATTAAACGTCGGGAATCAAAAATCAAAATAAATCCTCGAAAAAATCCAAAAAGATTATTATTTGAAAAGTAAAAATTATTAAAAAAGCTATTATACGATTAAAATTTTCTAATAAGCAGCTAAAATACATAAAATAAAATATGCATGGGTGATATTTTAAGCGTTTGTTATGTATACAGTAGAAAGTAGTTTGGATCGTCTCCAAACTGTTAAGGCTAAAGCGCATAGGTCGCTGCAACGAACTGACTCATGGCCGGGCGACACACGTTGGTTATTGTCCAATGAACAGTTTTAACACTTAATTTCATGTAACTCCGCCTACATGGAATAGGGCTGTCAATTTTAAATTAAAAAAGCTTTTCAATAATGTATTATAATAAGGTATGCATTTTTTAAATTACTACAAAGTTATGACCCTTGTTAAATCAACTAATTTATTCTTAAGTGTAAGATTTCGTGAACAGTTTCAGTGCTTAGCTTTTTTGTTTAAAGTAAGTAATGTAAAGGTGTATAATAATAATCAGTGGTAACGCGCTGGCTTGGGATTCTAAGTGAAGCGGGTTCAAATCCCGGGTCTTGCATCTTTGATATTTTCTAGTGCGACTCATTTCCAACATGACTACCACTTGTCTTAGGGTGAAGGCAAACAATGTGAGGAAACTGCGTGTCTGAGAGAATCTAGTAAGTTTTCGAAAGACATGCACTGTCCGTCAACCCGCACTTGGCCAGCGTGGTGGATTGTGGCCTGATCCCCCTTGTATTGAAGAGAGGCCCGTGCCCAGCAGTAAGATATTAAAAAAGATTGAATACAAGTAATAGGTATAAAAGCAATATAATAATATACACATCCTCCATTTTTAATATACATAGTTCATTTTTTTCTGAACTTCATTGTTCGAGGGGACACAATATTGAATTTTTCTTTGGTTCCTACGCGATTCTCTGTGTTGATGTTTATAAGATTTTATTAAAACGATGTTTTACGATTTAGATTATTACATATTTAGAAATTTATTGGTAATATTTTATATCTTAAAATGTAAACCTTTATAATGAATGTCTTTTATTACTTATGTATTTTTTATTTGTTTCAGGTTAGCACAATTTAAAGAATCTACATACATACCTACTTATTTAGTTTTTAAGTATATAATAATATAGTTATAATAAAATTTAAAAGATATATTAAAGGCTGAATGACGCAAGTATTATTTGTTCTCTTCGTAATACCTATTTGATCTAAAATGTAAACAATGCAATATGCAATGTCTATATATAATATTTTAAACTACTAAAATAAACTAAAATAAACAATATTTTAAAGAAATCTAAAAACTAAACACGACAGATGAAATTTGGTTCACGATTGATGTTATTGGATTTTATTTAAATTTTGAAATAATTCATATACAAAAACTAAAGATATACAATTACGATCTCAAGAATGATCTCAAAAAGAAGCGTACAATTCGAAAATATGCGCTTTTTTCATACCTCTTACTTTTCGGATGACAATATTAAAAAGCACGTTGTTTCGTTTTAAAAAGTACTTTGTGTGGTGTGCGTAAGTTCGAATTTGTGTTTAGACAATTAGAAGTTTAGATTTTTGAATTTTATTCTTTGCTTTAACTTAACGTCATACGTCGACGCCACTTTTTGAAGAGATATTTGTTAGGTAATGTCAGACGTGTATCTGTTTTTATTTATCAACTAGCATTGCCCGCGGCTCCGCTCGCGTTCAGAGACCAAAAACCAAATTCTTAGCTTTTACATATTAGTATACTCTTACGTTGCAGTTTTTGTATTTTTTCTCACAAATGAAACATTTTCCCGCGGTAAAAACTATCCTATATTGCGGATAACCAGCTATCATCATACCAAATTTCATCATAATCCGTCCAGTGGTTTTTCCGTGATGCGGTAACAGACAGATAGACAAACAAACAGACAGATAAATATTCTAAAAACTATATATTCGGCCTCTGTATCGATAATAATGTTTATTTCAATAAGATTTCCCAAAAAATATTCAATGTACAGATTCGGCTTAGTTACAATTTTATTATATGTATAGATGTTTGAAGTATAAACAATAATTATTATCACATTAATTACTCAATGTTTCCGGTAATTGCGGCTCAATGGAGCTTAAACTGGATTGTGGAGTCACAACAAGAGATTATCAATTAAATATTTATGTGCTTATCCACAATAATATGTTTTGGGTTTCGTAAATTAAAGGTTAGATATATAAATTTTTAGAGACATTTTGTACAGTCATTAGTGTCACAAATAATAAAAATATTAAAACTTATCGAAGTGACTATTCACCCGATCTACGAATCTACGGGACTTTCCCGTAGCTGATCCGTGGATTGAATAAGTTTATTTTGAATTTTTACATTTGCCTATAAATAAGTTGTCATAAACAAATTATGTGGCGGTTGCTAAATATGTGACCGGCCCAACTAGATTTCAGGCCAAACTGGTGTGTTCTAGGCCAAACCGGTTCATTTAAAGTTTGTCAGGATATACTATTTTAGCCCGGACAAAATACAGACTTATCTAGTTTGGCCTAAGCCGAACTGATTTTGAGGTATTATTCGGCATCGGACGTACTACGCTACCTTTCGCTCCCACCTTTAGCCTTCTCGTTAGGTCTTTTTTTTTATTTCAAACCCAGAACTCCCAATATCATAAGTGCTTTGTTATTTCAATCAGTTTGACCTACGAGCCTGCTACGGCAAAGCTTCCCGTAGACCCGTAGATCGGGCGAATAGTCGCGTCCAAAACTTATAGGGATCTAAAATGAAAAATGAAATATTATTGCGTATTACAATTTTTCAGTAATTACTCCCAATTACCTAGTTTCATGACGATAATAACAACTTATTCAATTTCGTATCTGTATACAAAGTAAGTTCTTTGATACAAAATGAGAATTGATATGAATAATTATTTGAAAACTAAGTTCTTTGTGTTAAAGATGTCTCAATATTATTTATTAATTTTTTGTCTGAATAAGGTTCTTGGGGAAAAAAATTGAAAATGGAGGAAATTTATCGGGTTCACTTGTTACTTGTACTTGTAAATAGTACCTACAAAAAAAAATATAAGGGCATAGATTAAGAAAAGTTAGCAAAATCTGAATGACAAGATCTCTGATATTATAGTTATCATTTAGGTATGTGAAATAAAATTTGTCATTTCCTTAATATCATTTATTTCATCGATTTATGATTCACGTATTATTAATTTACATGGGTCCAACGTCAGCATCAATGGCTGGTCGGAAACCATCAGGGCCCCACGAATCGACTGGGTTTACAGCGATTATGTCAATGGGTTGGATTTCCGGTTGTGGCATAATAGCGACCTCTGGCTCAACCTCGTTCTCTTCGGCAATTTGGACAGGGGTAGGCACGATGGGGTTGATAGCAATTACGTCAATGGGGCTGACTTCAGGCAGAGGAACGATTGCATTATCTGGCTCCACTACGACATTCTCTCCATCGATCACATGGATCGGGGGGACGATTTCGTGGATAGTTTGCTCCTGTAAGAAAATATGCAAAGCATTACATACACTACCTATTTTTTTAAGTAACTTAAAATGTTAATAGTGAATGAAGGGGTAACCATAGAGCATTTTGTCATTATCTAATCCACTTACTGGTTGTTTGCCGTTTACGTTAACGATGATCTGAACCATTGGGGTACCAGCTTGGGCTGAAGCAGGCTCGTCGGATGCGATAGCTCCGGGAATTGGTTTCCAGACGGCATCGAGGGACATGGGCATAAGAACACCTTCCTGGAAAACCACAATACTATTTTTAATACCAAGCTTATTCTACTATATCCTTCTAATTTAATCTGAAATATTTAAATATGTTTCAGTTACTTTTTTTTAAATAATACTAATAATTAAGATATTTACAACTTGTTGTCCAGCGAAGAGAGCCTCCATAATAAGGTTCAGGGCATCTTCGAGTACAGGTACGTAGGTAGGGTCCACGTTAGGGTTTTGCAGAGCATTACTTATCTGCTCGAGATTCCAAATGTTGGAAGTCGGGCGAGCCAAGGCGACTGCCGCAATGGCAGCGAAGACAATAACGAATTTCATTTTGTTTGATTTTTCTTTTCTGTGAGAGAATAAGACAGTAAAACGTTAGTCCAGTAATCCTATAAAAAATAAACTAAATAATAATCACACGTATAATAAATATAGCACTGGATGTCGTAGGTTTCTTTACCGTAAGAGGTAGTTGTTTAGGGTTTTTTATCATTTTTGCATATTATCTATAGTCAATACATATGACTGATATCAACTAATATTACTGTAGAGGTCGAATGTCTGTATATAGGAAAAAATGCTAAAAATCTTGTCAAGGGGACGCAAGAAGAAAAATAGAACAAATCCAGATTTTTTTCATTCAAATTTAACAGTTCCCGTGGGATAGTTAAAAACTATAGTAACTTATACAGCTTAGTACAAAAAACTACTGATTAGATTTTAATGAAACTACAATAATATAGTTCATACATCAGAATAATCAATAAGCTATTTTATATCCCGGAAAAATGTACGGTTCACGTGGGATAGATTTGTTTTTGTTTGACTAGAGGCGAACCCGATCGAATCGAGGGTGAGCCGCTAGTGATAAATAGATGAATATATAGGATGTCTTGAAAAAACTTAAAACAGGCTAGTTCACTATGCTTTATCTACTGAACAATTTCTACACTTACCAAGCCCCTTGAAGGTATGATAATAATTTCGTACTACTGGACAGTATTTATACTGTCTATGATGATAATATTTGGTAGGTATCTAGAATAATATTGAAATAGTTTTTTATCGAAATTATACCATAAATTACCGATAATAAACGATGATAATGTGCCGAAAACGAAAAATGAACATTTGTCCGTGATTTTTATTGTTTATTCGCCTTTATCATTGCAATTTTTTTTTAAGTAGGTACCTGTAAGTTTTTTGACAAAATTATTATAAAAATATAAACGAAATCATTTGCAAGTATGGATATTTCCATGGGGATGGAATTCGATAACTATGTATATTAATTATTAACACAGACTAAAGTAGTGTTAAATAAATTTTAAATAATCATAAGAAAGAAAAATTGAATGTGAATGCATCCCATTGCTTTCAATATTAAAATTAAAGTTTTAGATTCTAGTCATTCTAATCTAGTATATCCACCTATAGGTTGCTGGGTTATTGTAAAACCCATGATATTGTAATTACACTAGTGGTATTATAATTGTACGTAGGTACTTCCGTCAATTGTCTCCATTTCTTACAATATCCCGGGACTATCTTAATCTATACTAATATTATGAAGAGGTAAAGTTTGTGAGTTTGTGACGTTGTAGGGGGTAATCTTGGATCTACTGAACCGATTTAGATGAAATTTGGTGAGAAGATAGTTTGAGACCCTGGGAAGGCCATAGGATACTTTTTATCCCGAAAATCATTCCTTAAGGGGGTGAAAATGGGGATGAAAGTTCGTATTGGGAAGCAAGTTAGGGACGAACTCGGGCGAAGCGAAGGTGAGTCGCTAATCACATTATAATTTCCCTGGGCTCATTAAGTGATATTGTGGATCAATGACATTTTGATAACTTCACTAAATGTAAACCAAGGTTAATTTGTAAAACGCCTTAAAATCCTATTTATCTATATTAATATTATAAAGAGATATTTGTCGTTTGTAATCGATAAACTCTGAAACTACTGAAACGAGTTTAATAATTACTTTACCAATAAATTCCTACATTATCCCAGAGCGCTATAGGCTGTTTATATTAGGTAGGTACATAATTGTATTGTATTGTAATTGTAGTAGACTCATGACGTTCAGTACAAAATTGTTATAATTTAATGCTGAATAAAATATTTTGATTTTGAATTTATGTTTTAGGTCACGTTTTTTGTCTAGCAAGTCGGTAAAAATACAGCGCTCTTTACTTTTCTTTCTTTTACAAAAAAAAAAGATATACTTACTTGCTTTTATGTTTAAAAAAAATATTTATTTTGAGTAAGTAATGTTTAGCTGATTATTTGAGTTGTATTTAGTTATTTTTTTATAAAAAAAAACAAGTTTCTACGGAAACGTGTTGGAAGTTAAACTTCATTGGTTAATTATATTTCAAATCCGTATAATTAATACTTAACAATAAAGGATAGATGTCAGAGAATGAGTTAAAAAGTGAGATATGTGGGTATTTAAAGGATGTAGGAATAATATTCAAAGGATTTACATAACAAAAATATCACAAATAATCATAAGTTGTATTTTTCTAATTTAATTTCGAATAAAAAATTAACATAAAATTAGGTTTTTAAAACATTTCGTGGTATCTTAGTATGTACTTTTAAAACTGTAGTGAGTCATCTCGCAGCAAGTATAAAACATTTAGATACATAATGTCTCCCAGTGCATAATACTATTTTGAATTTTAAAATTTTGAATCTGTTTTTGCTTTGTATAAGTCTCATTCCTGAGCATGTTCTTAGCTAAGTTTTATAATGTTACAGACCGCCAAAAAAAAAATATGTAAAAATCATTGTTTTTGGTTCTATAGCTGATAATAAAGATCCTCAATTAAAGTTTTTCTTAAAATATCTTCAATGAACAGACTGCAGACAGATCAGTTACACTTTTATTATATTTTTATTTTTATTAAAGACTACAAACATACCTATATAATATTGAATAATTGAAATAAATAATGCCCTTGGATTTACCGTCCAATATAATAAGATAAACAATCTAATTGCTAAGTCGTATATTGCCATCGTTTATGATTTTTTTATGCTGGGAAAAGCTGTGTAAAAATAAATGATATGAATTATCAAGTACCTAAACAGAACGTAATATAATATTATACCACCTGTATTAGTCTGTATTCATTTAAAACATATAAAAAACTAGCATTGCCCGCGGCTCCGCCCGCATTCAGATGACCTAAAACCAAATTCTTAGGTTTTACAGATTAGTATACTTTATTAATTTAGTAAAATTTAGCATGCTGATAACTTGTATTGTCGGTCAAACAACAGGTTACTTTTCATCCCGGAAAATTTAATGGTTACCGTGGAATAGATCTGTTTGTGCCTTTCTAGAGGCGAACCCGAGCAAAGCGAGGGTGAGCCGCTAGTTTTTTAATAAAGTATCAAATATTAGTAATATTATTGTTTATTCGTTTTGTGCAAAATTATTGCTACTATTCCAATATTGTTCAGTTTTTGCGAGAGCATCCATTATAAATTTAACAGAATATTATACAATCGTGTATAAATTATAATTAAAGGTTTACTTTCATTGCTAATGCGATATCTGTTATCCTGTTATGTAACTAATTAATCTCATGAATTCAATTTAATTTTCAAAACAGACGCATATTGGCCATCGGAAATTAAAGTTAAAGCCAAATCAGATAATAAGATTTTTAAGTCCATTAAGTATTTTCTAAATATGTCATAATAAGCTTTGTTTATAATCACACTCTCTATAGTAATATTTGGTATAACCACCTTATAGTTATTACTACCCGATTAACTACCTCGGTGATCGAATGGTTAGCATGTACGGCTGCAGATTTCGGAAGTCCTGTCTTGGAGTTTAAGTAAATTCATTGGGTTTTTCTATGAAGAACTTCTGGAGCTGGTGGTGTTTGTCTCCCGTGCATCGGAGAGCGAGTGAGTTGCTTCAGTGAGATTCGCTACGGCGGCTAATTTTACTGAGGCTATCCATTTGAGCTTTTGCTCAGTTTGTAGTGATACTACTTGCTGTGCCAGCGGTCGCGGATTCGATTCCCGCTGAGGGCATTCATTTGTGTAAATTAGCACGAATTTTTGTACTTCAGTCATGAGTGTCTATATTTGTAAAATGTACGCACATGTACATGTATAATTTATCAACTATCTGGTATCCATAACACAAGCCTCGTAGCTTACCATGGAACTAGATGGTGCTGTGTAATGTCCCAACATATTATTATTTATTATTCTTGATAGAAAAGTTGGTCAGGAGATCATTATTACCCTTTAACATTAGTATCCTTTTTTAATTTTGGTATTTACCACTGATTTTACCCTATGCAAGGTAAATTAATAGTTCACTGCAATGACGCAGAAGAGAGTAGGCACATACATACGTCTGACTAATGACTATCATTAACATGTGTACTTAACATTTACACAGCGTTGGAAACCGCTGTCATTGACTCAATGGCTTTATCACCATCGCATTATCCGTATATTTGGATCTATTTAATGATATAAATAAAACCCATAAAACTATTCCATATATCCTTCTAAATGTTGTACACTATTATGAAGACAGTAATTAATCCTGTTTGTAATTATATAAGGACTGCCTCGGTGGTGTAGTGGCTAGCATGTACGGCTGCACACCCGGAGGTCCTGGGTTCGAGTCCCGGGTCGGGCCAAGTTTAGTTATTGAGTCTTTCTGTATAGAAAGTCTCAGTAACTGGTCGTGTCGAGCAGTCGTCCCACCGGAGTATGAGAGTGATAGGAATAGAGAGTGCACTTGTGTCTGCGCGTACACTTGAGCACTATAATATCTCCTGCGCAGTTGGCTAATCTCAATGAGATTGGCCGCCGTGGCCGGAATCGGCTAGGAGAACATCATCATCATCATGTATATGTATTTTTTATTTTATACTAACGACGAAAGTAACTAGTAAAAACTTTTAAAGAAATCGACTTCCAGGCACTAAAATGTAAAAAATAACTAAACGGGGGTTTTCATTTAGAATTATTAGACATCTAATCAGATAGTTTCAAAGTCGGTGCTAGCCGATGCAAAGCAAATCTAATTATTTCGATACATAATATAATACATCACAAATTGATGTACTAAGTAGGTACCTATAATATTTTAACAATAATAAGAGTTCATACCTAATCATATTTAAATAATAGATATTCATATCTTAAAATATTGTTGGCTAGGAAAAGAAAAAAAATCCAAATCGGTTCAGGCGTCGTCAAGTAATCGATGAACATACTCGTACATAAAAAGAAGGATTCCGACGAATTGAGAACCTCTTCCTTTTTGGAAGTCGGTTAAAAATGTTATTTAACTTGCATGCGAGTGTGTATTGTGTTTGAATACTTATAATTAAAGTAAATCTATAGCATAATAGCTATAGCATAAAAGCTATACCTACTAATAATAAATACAAATATTTATACTGAAACGTATAAATAGGCAGTGGTAGCCCAGTAGTAACGCGTTAATTTGGGAAACCGAGTGAAGCGGGTTCAGATTCCGGGTTTCGCACCTTCGATGTTTTCATGTGCGAATCTTTTCCCACATTATTACCACTCGTCTTACGGTGAAAAACATCGTGAGGAAATCGGCATGACTACGAGAACCTAGCAAGCTTTCGAAGGACATGTGCAGTCCGCCAACCCGCATTTGGCCATCGTGGTGGACTATGGCCTGATCCTCCTCGTATTGTAGGGAGGCCCGTGCCCAGCAGTTTGACGTTAAAAAGGGCTGAATATTAATATATCTAAAATTAGTGTAAATGTATTTCAAATTATATAATACTAAAATCATAAAATATTTTGTCTTTTGTTTCTTTTAATGACACTTTCACAGTCGTGTAAATAGTGAAAATCACGAATGTATTGATCAACTTTTTTAACATACTATCGATATTCACGCTATTAATGATGTAGATTGTGGTATAATTTTGATACTGATGTATTTTTTATAATTTATAGCTACTAGGGGTATAAATACTTTACGACGCTTATAAAATTGCTATCATAACTTGAGGTAAGTGACAAAATTGTCACACTATGATATCTTTTAGTATTTACTCTCGTACAGATGTAAGTATAACAAATATAATTATTTACCTCGTACGAGAATCGATCCCATGACAAACAGTGCATCAGAGAAATCTAAACGAATATAGTTCGAAATCATTCTTCATTTAATAAAGCAAATATTGACCAAAACAAACAAAATATTTTTACCTATAATTTATGTTTTTATTGTTTGTAGCAACCAGTTAAATTTTATTATAAATAAATCAGCAATTAAAACTGAATTAATATTAAAACTGAAAAAAATGAGATTCATTATTTCCTTCGCTGCCATTGCAGCAGTCGCCATGGCTTGCCCGAGCTCCAATATTTGGAATCTCCAGCAAATAAGTGATGCTCTGCAAGCTTCTATCTCTCTTCTTACACCCCCCTGACTCGGTTTTTAGCATTTTTTTTCAATGTACAGACATTCGACCCCTGCAGCTTTATTATATGTATAGATAGGAAATTAAATTTTGTATATAGTACATACTGTAGATGTCACAGTATATGTACTTGTCAAATGATAAATAAATTACTATCAATAATTTTATTTTTTTTGACAAAGTTTGAGTTCTAAACAGTAAAAGTAGTAAAATTTAATCTTTCAAATTTTATATCCAAATATCATAACTACAGTAAACTCATAAAAAATGGATTATAGATAAGATAGTCTTAATTGGTACCTAAACAAAAAATGTCATGGCATTACAATATAAATATTGCTTCAAAATGTCCTTGTTAATAATTGAAGTATTCGTCAATTACGCTATAAAGATGAATAAAAAGTTAGAGTATCTAATAAATAACATAACATATAATTTAAAACCATATGTCACTATTTCCAAATAAGTATGTTTAAAGTCAGAAGCCAACGTATTTTTTATTCATTTGTTTATTTTTCAGCCACTAATTAGCTAGTTTATGACTACCACTAATTTCAAACGAAATTGCCTTAGCTCTCATTTAGCATATGTTTATTTAATAAATATAATAATAATATAATAAATATTGTAATCGCCTTAGTGTTTAGTTATCATTTATTTCTATTAAATCATCATCTTCCTGCCCATTTCCCAATTACTTGGGGTCGGCGCAGTACGTCTCCCGTACCGCTGATAGGATTTGGTAAAAGTTTTACGATCGGCCGCCTGCCTGACATCAACCCTTCTTGGGAATATTTAATATATTTCTATTAAATATTTAATATTAATGTAGGTACATAGCGTAGAAATTATTGTTATTTTTTATTTCTAGACTTGATAGTATTATTTTAAAACTGTTTCAGCGGTCATCTGATAATAAATATTTCTTAAGCTTATTTTACCAGAATTATTCTTTGTCAAGTCGTTTTAAGTTGATAACAAATTTTGTAATGTGTGTGTTTGACAACAATTCTTACATTTACTATCTAGATAAATATGAGCTGTCGATAAACAATTTCAGTATTTTGTTATAATTATTAATCTACTCCGTCTTCGTTTGCATATACATCAAGTCTCATTTTTCACTCCATACAGACAAGAGGGATGTCATAAACCTTATTCTGTTTATATCTGTGTGTATTTAGATTAATTAAGTTTTATTAATTAATTTTATTCAATTAGATTTAATCAAGCGGTTTTGAATTGTCAAATTCATCGATGTCAGTCCGTGAGGATGCTACCATCCGCTCCAACTGCAGTTCTGCTAATAAGAGCCAGCGAGAAATTTTACAGTTGCCTTTTCAAATATTGAGTTACATTTTAGTTATTTTATTAACATAACATTATAAATAACCCGTATATGAGTCAATGTATCTCAATTCCACACATTTCCATCAACAAGAAACACTTGAAAAGAGTTGTATACTTTACTCATTAAAATATTTTTAATTAATTTATTTTAATAATTAAGTTTTTTTAATAAAAATAGTGTCATTGGTGTGTTTCCTATTTTATATTTATATGATATTAGCAACTTCTTTAAATTCAATAGTTTTAGGAATCATTATTGAAGTTATAAGTACTTCTTATGGCACGTTTGGAAAAATAATGAGAGTAAAATTTTTACAATGCACACCGACAGCCAAAAAGCGACATGATGAAGTTAGTTGCATTCCTTTTACAAACAGAGAGTTGTGACATACGGGGTGAAATCTTTAGCTGTTTTTGTTTCATTAACCAAAGAAGTATAACCTCTTACGTGCGTATATAAGTACACACACGCGTTTTCTTACGTCTAATTTTTTTTATATTTACTTTATTATTAAGATCGTGGTATAGATTAAATTGACTCTACGGTAATGAAATAATAGATTTCGAAGTGATTCTGAAAGGGTAATTGAGAAAAATAAATGTGAAATTTATGTTTCATTTCAGCTATTAATTTTAATTTAATACATAGTTAAGAATACTGTCAGTATACTTGACCAATATATTAGGCTTCCTAGCTAACATTTGGAATATATCATTTAAAATATTCTGTTAGTTTAATTAATATTATTCTGTTAGTTATTAAGTTACATTCTGTTAGTTACACATTTTAACTAACTGTAATTACTTAAAACCTATTTTTTTTATCATCAGAGTTTTTTATTAATTTGACCACTCCAAAACAATCCATATATTTACTATATTTTTTCTTATTTATCACCACTATTGTTTATTTTTTCGAAACGAAAATAAATTGATTGATTGTTTTAAGTCAGTATTTTAGATTATAAAACCTATGTATGTATGTATATTATTATTATTATTATGTAGTACAGAATTTTTTTCTTCCACAAATTTTATTTATTTCTATAAATTGTTAAGATAAAAATAATAAGACTTTATTTCTTCCTTAATCTAAAGAATTAAACTTATCAATTTATTATACTATACAGCAATTACGTGACATATTTTATAAACATTTGATAATATTTACAGTGCAATGATCAAAATTATAAGGAAATATAGGATAATGAATATAATTTAAATATTGTAAAAATTATTAATAATTATTTAAAACATTCAATCTATATCAATTTTGTCAACAATGTCTGCCCTTTTACTTACTTTTGAGTGTTGTACAAGTATCGATTTTCAGTTTAATATAAATACTGAAGAAAATTTGTGACACTAATCAAAGCTACGTGTAATGACCGTTACAGTTAACAGATTCAGAATACTGTTCCCCTGAGGTAATTTTTTTACATAACTTTATCAATAAACTATATTGCCTCTAATTTATTTTCTAAATTAATAAGTAGTAGAGGATGAGTTCCCTCCCAACGTGCGTTCATCTTGTCGTGGGAGTCGTGGTCTTCATTACTGTCCGGCAGTTCAGCCGGGCGCGGAGCCAAGAAACGCACTGGGAGGTGGCCCACTTCGATGGGCGGTGTACCATGCGGGTTGCTCCTGGTACTTCTATGACAGCAGAGTGGACTTGCCGTCGGGGCGTCGTGATTGAGTGCATAAGGTGATCCTGCGATGCCCTATTAAGATGCCGAGGTTTTGTTGGGTTTTAGTGGGTAGTACTGGCTTTTCTAACCGGTGAGTCCCACGTAAATACATTTCTCAACATTAAAAAAGGGGTTAAAGCATTGAATACAATTTAGATTTCCATGTTTTCAAGGTCGAGTATTTCTTTGATCAACAGTATAGCCATCTCAGCTGGTAAGAGATTCCTTTAAGAGAATTTAGTATCATTTTTGTGATTCTAATTATTTATAAGCTCAAAGTTGAATTGAATTTTTTACCAAATTATTGGTCATTGGTTACTATACTGATAATAATTTAATTGACAAAAAAAAATTAATGACCTTAAAAATAATTAGTATAATATGTTACATATCACTTTAAAAGATCAGCGATATTGTTGGAAAGCTTTCCAATAATAATTAATTCAGAAAAATGTAGTAAAATAGTTTCAGGTGAGATGGCATTATTCCAAAAATACGAGCTTGTGTCCTAGAAACATTTATTTAACATTTACTTGTATTACCGGTACTAATAAATTTTAAACTATTTTTTTAGTTGTGCTTATTTCTATAAACTTGATAGATAAAAAATAACGAAAATTAATAACTTTTATAACAATTAATTTAATTTTACTTTAACTGAGTACAAGCAATATCACAGATATTTTGTTTTGGCCCTTTTGAATATTTTTGAGTTCTATTTTATTTTTTAAATTTTATTTATTTTAAATAAAATTTTAACTAATATGAGTAAAATATTGATTTCACCTCTTAATTATTTGATGTAGATACAGTAAGTATTTAAAAAAATAGTTAAGATAAGATAGACAGTTTTTATAAAAAGTAAAAACATTTTAATTGTAAATTGAAAAATTAAGGAGGGTTTACTGGGACTGCTCAAAACTGTAAGGAGTTAACAATAGTTAGTAAAAAAAAATCGAATCCAATGCATTCTTTTATTTCGAGCTGAATGTACAAAACCACAAATAAAATTAATTATTAGTACATTAGAGTATGTTATTATCTGGTTGATAATAGAATGGGAAGCGAAACTATAAAAATCATCATAAAAAGCGTCGTTTTTTATTGAGGGATTATTTGATTAGCGCGTTATTGGTTTCGATAGAAATAAATAATATAAGTGTTATTGCCGATTTTTGCATTCGTAAGGAAACCTTTGCGAGAAACACAGGTGTGTAAATTAAAATATATGTGTTATGTAAAGACTTTTAAAATATGGTTATACAACAAAAAAAAAGCATGTAACAGCAACGTAATTTATTATACTTAATATTTTATGAATGAAGTCACTAAGCTAAACCATAACTTTTTATTCGTTTATAGGTAAACAAATCACAATGAAATTCTTGCTACTAGGCCTCTTTATTGCGGCGGTAGCTGCTGCCCCGAAGCTACGAAAAGTTGAAAATGACCAAGAAATAATACCAGGCCCTGTTATTCTTCCTGAACCTGCGTTGCCAGTAGTCGTACCTGAATCCGTTATTCTTCCCGCACCGCAATTACCTGTAGTCGTACCTGACAATGTTGTACTTCCTGAACCCGAATTACCAGTTGTCGTACCAGGACCAGGTGTCATTCTTCCAGCACCCGAGTTACCAGTATTGCCCGAACCCGCGCCTGAGTTGCCTTAAATCGACTCTATAGTAGTTCCTGAGTTGCCTCCTCTTAAGCCAGTTGCTCCTAACGGCGAGGTATTCAATGATGGTATAGTGCAAGTTTCAGTTCATACAGACACCACGTTGTTGTCATCTGTCCATAACTGGGTTAGCTTGGTGTTGAACTACATCAAGAATGGTATTCAGAGCACACACCATATCCTTGGATACTAATGGAACTACCTTGTATCATAAAAAATAACTCAACAAACCATGTAATAATAAAATTAAAAAAGAAATATTTTTAATTTTTTTAGTTTTTTATTTCATAAAATCATTCTATATGTTTCATTATTATATAGTATTATACGTTATTTTGTAATTATTGTAGAGATAAATTAAACAATAATTAATAATTGATTTAATAATTGACAGATCACAGAGCAAGAAATAGTTATTTCTTAAAATAAAAATATATTATATAAACAAAGGACAAAGTTATCTGAATTAATAGTTATATATATATATATATATATATATATATATATATATATATATATATATATATATATATATATATATATATATATAGTATTTATAAATTTAGTAAAGTGAGAGTCGAACTTGTAGTTTTCGTACCACAATTTAGAATATATTTTTTAATTTCTTTATTAGGATATGTGGTTAAGGGAATATCACTTCAATCATTCCTGGTCTATTGTGATAGCCGTACCGAACTAGAGTAAGCCCTGCAGCTGTAATATACTGCGGGATTTGCTTCGGGGTATACCCCATGATTTCATCTGGGCCTAAAAAGGGTTCCCTTAGGTGTATATTTATGTTACTTATCCCACTCGTCATATAAATGTGAAATTTTATGAGTCAATAAAGGAAGGGGTGAAAGTTTATGTTACTACTTCATGCTATGATGGTTCCGATTTGAGTAAATTTACTAATGTTTTATTTTTGGGTTTGTAGTATAATCATACCAAGTTTAACACTTTCAGAACAAAAATTGTTTGTATAATGTGTTTAACTTTTATAAATTGTTTTTTTTTTAAATTGTTAGAAAATCTACAATAATAAACACATTTTTATTGGTTACCTATTACAGTTTATAATATTGATACATACTTCTAAAACACAGACTGACGGACGGATAGATGCAATCGCAAGACAATTAGGCTTAATAATAAGATTAAATTTGGACCCTTTGGGTACGGAACCCTCAAGTTAGTATCACTTCGTAATTCATCAAAGAGATGGTTGGCAAGTTGTCGAATAAATAATTCAGTAGAGTGTAGCAATTACAGGTGAGCTGGCATTTATCCAAAGCAACGAGCCTATTTTAAAACAATTATACAGTTGTAACACGCCACTGATAGGTGTTGAATTAATTCAAAGAAGTGCTCCTCTTAGTGTTTAAGGTTTACATACATTTTCCATTTGTCAATTAATATGTAAAATTTTCAAGTATTGTACAATATATATATATATACAACTTATACAGCTTACATACACATATATATATATATATATATATATATATATATATATATATAATATGTATGAGCAGAAAAGTTATTACGGGATGTGTACATTTTTTTAAACTATTCCCAGGTAAATGCAGGGATAATAGTAATAAACACATTTTGTGACCGATCTTTTCCGCGATGCAAACGTAAGCTGTGTAAATCGATGTGCCCCTTTTTTTAAGCCCATAATTGTAAAAATCGCTGTCTCAGAAGTAGTTTAGCGTTAAAAACTTATTAAAAATAAAATAATCTATAGAAATTTCAAACTTACCAGTTTTTTTATGACTTTGACTTTAAAAAATACAAGGTGAACTAGTTCAATGACTTAAGCGAGATAAAAGGATGCTAAACGTTGAACAAAGAACTTCGCACATTTGAAAAGTTGCAGCATTCTATTCGTCTCATTTAGATTTGATATAACACTGATATAACAAGTGTTTCTTGACTTATCATTTAAATATATAAACTTCTTCATTACTAGAGTATTCTAAAGTACTGAACTAGTTTTCTAAGAGATTTTGATGAAGAAATGTAATATTTATTTAAATGGTATATATGTATAATATTCGTATTTCATTAAAATAAGCACTTTCTTAATTTTATTATTACACTAGCGGCTCCCCTCGCTTCGCTCGTGTTAGTCCCTAGGTACGTTTAAATAGTTATTAGCCAGTGTTAGGCCATGTACATAAAAAAAAATTTTTGGTGATTTTTTTCGATGTTTTAATACTTATTGTCCTATTCCGGACTAAGAGAAATTCAAAAAATTAAATATCATAAAAATTGATCCAGCCGTTCTTGAGTTATAAATGGTGATGATGGTGAAAATACATGACTTTGTTTTATATAGATATAGAAGATGTTCGAAATTATCATCAACCATAAACATGTGTAAGAATGTAATCAACTTTTATTTAACGGACATAGCCGAAGGAAAAATATTCTATTCCGAAATAAGTTAGTTTTTTATGGAGTAAAAAGTGGAAGTAAAGTATTTATATGAACAAAATTAATTTAGATTTTAAATTTATAAGGGAGTATATTTAAAAAGTTTTGCGAAAGCGTATAAAGTACGATACTCCAGAAGTGTCTGAAACTCATTAGAACATTCTGTCCTAAATAAACAAGATTAGGTACTTTAAGCCAGCTAGCATTTATCTGGGCAAGGAAGGTAAGCAAAACAATTTAACAAAAGTGCCAGAAGGATGTGTTAGCATAGCTTATTTATTATGTACATAATATATACCTTATAGTCTTCTACTTAGAGTGTATACTAGTGGTTCACATCAGCCTTTACAGTTGTCAATGTTAGTTGACATAATTTAATTTCATTACAGGCTGTTGTGCTTTTTAAAATGAAAAGTACCAACTAGTTACAATTAATAATGACTCGAGAGAGTACTTGTAAGTGATATTATAAAGAAATTAGAAACATAAAGTAGACATGTGTTAATTTGGTTTCAGTTCTAAGTTTGTAAGCTCTGAGAGAGATTCACAACGCTTACGCATTTCACCGTACAAGATTGCGCAGGGCTTGTAACTAAGTAGCGTGTGTCAGTTGATTTTGCAAAAGTCAACGTAATCGGTTTTGCTATAGAAATATCAAAAAAAGTCTTTTTTGTAAGCACTAAAGAAATACTTAGTGTTTGTTTTGATAATAAAAATCATAAAAAGAAGTAAATAGAAAACTGTGACATAATTAATTTAACATTATGTAACATACTGTACACAACCTTAGTGTAACAATGCATATACACAGTGTACAACATAATTTTTTGCTCATACTAAAATATAAACCGGCTTAGGACCATTGGGAAATAATAATAATAAATAAATAAATATGTTGGGACATTAACACACAGCACCATCTAGTTCCATGGTAAGCTGTGCCAGCGGTCGCGGGTTCGAGTCCCGCTGGGGACATTCATTGTGTGATGAGCACGTATGTTTGTACTCCAGTCATGGGTGTTTATATTTATAATATGTATTCATTTAAAGTTTTATATGTGTAGTATATCAACTAACTGGTATCCATAACACAAGCCTTGTAGCTTACCATGGAACTAGATGGTGCTGTGTATTAATGTCCCAACATATTTATTTATTATTTTATTTTTAAACATTTTGCAAAAATAATTTACCGGAATGATGACATATATCATCATAGATTCATTCAATTCATGATGATATATGTAGATTAGATATATGTCGATTAAAATAATTATTTTAATTATAATGAATAAGTTATTTTAACTTTAATTATTGATATACTAGTAATTTATCTTCGCTTCGCTCGGAAGTTCGGGGGTTCGCTTCGCACCAGTATATGATATTTCAGGTATACTCTATATAATATTTAAACATACAAACTTACAAATTGTTACTTAATAAGAAATTTTCGAATTTATAATAGGAGTGTGGTATTCTTAGATTATTTCATAATCACTGTCGTTACGTAATTTGAAATAAGAAAATCGATGAAGACTTTATCATATTCTGTGACAAGTTTGTAACTTCACTTGGCTCGTTAGCACGGACTCCGTTTAGTTTAACTTCCGACGGCTGATTGCCGTTACAGAGGAAGTTGGTCTTTTAATAAAGGGGTTTTTAGCAACGATGATAACGATTTATTGTTCGTGTCATCGCTGTTAACAGTAAGTAGGATATTAAATGCTAAAGTACTAAAATTTTTATTGTAAATTATAAATAGGGCCCCATTTTTATAATAAAAGTATTACTATTATTTAAGTATTACATATAATAAATTAAATTTAAGTTTGTGTTTGTTCGAGTTAACCTCAGAAATTACTGTAAACATTTTGTTACGATTTTCGCCAACAGACAGAGGGATTATATATCTATGCATGCATATAAATGATAAATATTATGCAAAAATAATGAATCTACCGGTATGATGATATATGTGAATTATATTGACAAATATCCTTTCATTGAAAGTAATTCGGTTTATTAAAATTATTTTGCAGTTAATAGAGCCATTTTAAACAAGCTATATGTATATAAATATTATGTTAAGATGTATATATGTGTTTATGTTTATGCCATGTTCCTAGCGGGATAGCTAAAGATAATACAAATGGAGTGTCGAGCGCTACGTTATGTAGAGACACTCCTATCGGTTTATTCATTGTTATTATTTTCGTGATATTATTCTCGCCGGGGGCTTCTCAGACGTTTTGATCTTTTGTAAGAATAATAAATACTTAAACTGTACTAACTGTGAAAACTTGTAAAGCTAAGTTTGTCTCACTCGTCTCCCCGCATCTTGATCGTTTTCGGAATACTCCGCGTTGGTTTGGTTGATCCTTTTTTGGCTGGCGGACTAGTGCCTTTAGTGAGATAGTCGGTAATACATTTTTATATAATATAGTTTTTTATTTACTTCATATAATATAGTTTTTTAAATACTTGGAGAAGGTATCCGGATGCGGCTGTCGAGTTACAGTAAAGTTCTTATCGAATAGTTACTGATTTGTGAGATTCCATTATACTATTTCCCAATCGGTAAAATATTTCATTGTGAGTGAAACCAGATCTAACTTTCCGACTGAAATAACGTATTTTACGTTACAAATTTTTTCCTTTGCCAAGTTCATAAAATGTCAAAAGTATGATGACTAGGCCGAAGTGATTCAGGATATTATTCGTGAGTGGGTCGCAGATCATTCTTTACATTTAGTTTGAAAATGTCGCTATGTCGATGTTCATGAAGAATTGAATAGAAAAATATTATGAGATTTTTCGTTTAATATATTATTTATTACGTTTTGTTTATTTCTTATAGTTATATTAATAAGCAAAATTAATACATGTTGTTTCATAAAATAAGTTACTCATTATTCCCTTAATAAAATATAAGTACCTGGGCGCCCGAGCTTCTCTCGGAGTACTTTTTTTGTTATATCGTATTTTTTACATAAAAAAAAACTAAATTCTTGAATAAATACAAAAAAAAATAAAAGTACAAACTTTGTATCCGACCGGGATTCGAACCCGGACACTTGTGATTGTTAATCTTGCGCCTTGGCCGCTTGACCGCGATGCTTAAGCCCGAGCGTGCGAAATTAGCCACCATTTTGCTTGAAATAATGCGAATAAAAACCGCATAAAAACTCGAAAACACGCGTTTTCCCAGACATTAGACTAATCTAGATCGATTTTTCGTCCCCGAAAACTCCCACATACCAAATTTCAGCGAATTCGTTAGAGCCGTTTCCGAGATCGTCGGTATAAATAAATAAATAAGAATTGCTCGTTTAAATATATTAGATAAGCTCATGTAATCTAATTGATTTCATGGGACAAAATAACTCATATGAAAGCTAATAAACCATCCTAAAAAAAAATATGACGATCCGTGCTCTATTGATGCGTGAAATAAAGATTAACCAACCAATATAACTCAGTTTTTATTTTTATTAGTATACCTTTTTCGTGACATCCATAATTTGCTTCTTTACGCATTTTCTGTTGCGGAATAGGAAGCAACGATATAAACTTCCTTCCGCATTATCTGTTTGGTTATGTGTATTTAATCAGACGAACATCTTAAGGTACACCAAGTGTTTTTCTTCAGTGGAAATCAATTTTTAGATAAATTTTAATAACATAGCGCTACTATACAAAAGAAGTGCTCAAAAGCGAAATAAATAACTAGCTATATGACTTTCTATTGAACAAAATAAAATTAACTTCATAAAATGTTACTTCTAGTTATATTCAACAATATATATATATATATATATATATATATATATATATATATATATATATATATAATGATGAACATGTATAGTGTATACATAATATAGTCAGTGTTAGCCGCACAATCTTTTTATTTTTATTGAAAAGCAGGCAATGAAATCGTAGCAGGCTTACAGTTTGTTCTTTTCGATAAAACTAGTTTAAGTAGTCCCCAGACACAAATATCTGGTAAATCTTAGAGGCTATAGATAATATTTTGTTAGTATTGAGATATTTTTAGATATTTAAAGTTTTATATATTTTATATTTGACGACACGTTTGGCTCAGTTTGTAGTGCTGTGCCTGTGGTCGCGGGTTCGAGTCCCGTTGGGGGCATTCAATTGTGTGATGAGCACGAATGTTTGTACTCCAGTTACGGGTGTGTTTATTTATAATATGTATATATTTAAAGTTATATATGTGTAGTGTATCAACTATCTGGTATCCATAACACAAGCTTCGTAGCTTACCGTGGAACTAGATGGTGCTGTGTGTTAATGTCCCAAAATATTTATATTTATATATTTGCCTTACGGTGAAGGAAAACATCGTGAGGAAACCTGCATGTCTGAGAGAACCTAGCAAGTTTTCGAAAGACATGTGAAGTCTGCCAACCCGCACTTGGCCAGCGTGGTGGACTATGGCCTGATCCCCCTCATATTGAAGGGAGGCCCGTGCTCAGCAGTGGGACGATAAGAAGGGCTGAATACACTTCACGTTCACGTTGTGGAGTGATAACCTATTACTAAAATTTCTAACACTGGCTATACCTTAGGAGTTACATCAAAATAGACTACAAACTAGAAAATTGTAGGTCTTAAAAAGGCCTGCAAAATCTACAATAGCATAAGTTTTTCTCCTAAGGTGCACTTGAAAATTGGACATACATACATACATATTTAAATTTAAAGTATATTTATTTACGTATCTTTTATTTTTATTTTAAAATATAGAAATATAATTTGCCCACAGCTCCGGGCTGGTGGCGTGTTGATAAAAAATAGCCTGTGTAATCCAGATTGTAAGCTCTTTCCATTTTTACTTTCGCTTAAAACGGTTGTGTGAAGAATTAATAAATTTACACTCTCTCACTCAGTAACAAATATTGAAAATAAGTTTATTAAAATTCGCGAATAAATCCGAAAAGGTAGTTTTATTTAAAATGTCAAATATTCGCGTAAATCTAAGAAAGTATTAAATATTTTCAATATTATCTTAATGTGATTATAGTATAATTTTTGTACTTTTTGATGAGTTTAGGATCTATATAGATGGAAACATTTTGGTGGCTATTTTTAAAATGATTTATAATACACTATTTAATATGTTTATGTTTTTCATATAATTATTGTCATATAAATTACTTTTAACACAAGCCTTATATCAGGATTCTTAAAATAATTTGTAAAATATTTTAATATGGAAGTTTGAAACGGTAAGCTAGTTTTACTCATGAGGGGTTAATATAATAAAAAAATATACCTTTCAACCTTCAACCGTTGGGCAGCGTAGTGCGGTGCCACCACCACGGTGGTCATTTAATAAGTTTTAACACAAACATCGCGGCACGCAACACGCGAGCTAGCACGTCGATCGACCGCAGTCGCTCGATTGCATGTACCGCATAAATCTTATACTCAAATTTTTGTTTTACGACAATAGTAAATATTATATGTTATTTGTAACTATTAGATTATGTATAAATAACAAATTTTTAAACCTCTGTCTTTCAACTTCCTAGCTATAAATATTACGCAATAAATTTATGTTACTAAAGAATTAGATAACACACTTTCGTACTTATAATGTTAGCCAGAAATACGTCATCAAAATTTAGCATTAATTTTATTATTTATATATTCTTATTATTATACTCTTAATATATACATATAATTCTTCTGTATGTGTGTTTGTTAACCTACTCCTCCTAAAGGTCTGGACTGACTGGTCTGAAATTTTGTGTGTATATTGCAATGGGCTTCTGGATGGTTTGAAAATACAATTGGACCCGGTAGGTGACGCTTCAGCCGGTGTGTCAAAGAGTTTACTTTTTTAGTAGTTTGAACGCGGGCGAACCCGCGGGTACTGCTAGTGTTATTATATATTCTGAGGGAGTATTAGCCAAATTATAACGCACTTCACGCTTGTTTGGAAAACCAAGTGACACGAGTTCAAACCCTGGGTCTCGCACCTCTAATATTTTCATGTGAGTTTTCAACGATAACTAGCCTGAATTACAATGAAGGAAAATAATGTGAGAAAACTTGCAAGTATGAGAGAATCTTACTAGTTTTCGGAAGACGTATGAAGTCTTCCATTCCTCACTTACAGCGTGGTCGACTATGGCCTGGTCGTTAAAAAAAGGGCTGGATTATTTATTATTTATATTTATATATGTTTTGTATACTGACTCCTCTACCCTAAGGTTGCCTGGAAGAGATCGCTTCTAGCGATAAGGTCGCCTGCTTTGCATCTCTTTTATATGTATGAATATTCCTCTTTCTGACGTATTTCTTATGTGTTGTGTCAATGTCAATAAACACACACACGATCATCCGCTGGGCTAATCCGAAGATCGCCTGAAATTTTTATCAATAAATAGCTATATGCGTTTTGGAGTCCATAGGCAACATATATATATATATATATATATATATATATGTTATATATATATATATATATATATATATATATAGATTTTATGAAAAGTTTAAATGCCAATCTAATCTAATAAATGTAAATAAAAATGAATGGATTTTTGTACGTTTGTACATAATACGTTCCTAAACCAATGTGATTATGATGAAACTTTTGTGAGTTGTCCTGCGGACACTCGCGAATGTTCCTGGCCTCAAGAAAAAGAAATTTTCTTTGTCTATTTGTTTTCTATGTATTTCTAAGCCATTGATCCTTAGGGGCGCACTACATAAATAATAACCCATATTAATATTATAAATGTAAAAGTGTGTTTGTTTGTCCTTCTTTCACGTCGAAACAGAGTGACGGATTGGCGTGATTTTTTGTGTGGATATAGTTGGAGGGCTGGGGAGTGATTTTTTATCGCGGGAAATAACGCTATAATACAACCCAAAAAATATTTATGATCAGAATTACTTGAAACTTGGTATTAATGCTCTTTAATACAATTAAATAAATACGTGTTTTATCATTTTTCATCATCGAAATTCATCCCATAAGAGGTAAAATAGGGCATGAAAGTTTGTGTGAGACTCAATTTTTTAGAGTTTTTTTGTAGTTTAGCGCGAGCGAAGCTGCGAGTCCTTCTAGTGTTATATAAAGAATAAATAAATATCTATGCACTATGCATATTTGCAACGATTTAAACTTCAAGATACAACAATTTACTCGTATTTAAAGCGTGCTCTTTGTATTATGAATAAACGTCGTGTCCTTTTGTATCTGGTTTTAACGGAAGTCATGGTATGTCAGAATGTCACTGTTAACCCATTTAGCGTTAAGGGCGGACGATTTCACATGTCACAGAAGTAACGAATACATTGTTTGTAATTGACATTAATATAATATATTGTTTAGATTATTTTGATTCGATTATTGTGATAATGAATGAGACTTTTAAACATTTTCATTTTTCTATAGACTTTTAGTTAAATATAACTCTTATATAACAATCAATATTTTTCTCCACTACACTCCACAAACTCCACTGTACAAGACAGTGTCAATTGTAAGACACAATATAGACTATGAGCTGTATTACTCGTAGGACTAATTTATATATTACACATATCGCGTGCCCTCAGACTACAGTTTTATTTTATCATAAAATTAAAAAATAATTTATCCAAAATTTTTACTTTTTGCTGTCACTCACATGTCCGTCTGTCCGTTGTCTGTCACACAGGTTTTACAGGCAAACGGTTGAAATTTTCACAGTATAAGCATCTTGTTGACACAAAACCATACAAATTGTAAAAAAATATTTTTAAAAAGGGGCTCCAATATAGCTAAAGGGAGGCGCAAAAAATTTTTTTAAAGATTTTTAAAAATACAGTATTTATCTAGTCGTTGAATAGATAAATACTGTATATTTATTACAGATAATAATGAAAGAATTTATTCACAACTCCAACCACGCCATTACGCGTCCCGTCTCCATTCATCAGTGACTTCAACACTCTTGCAGCTCCTCTAGACTTGCATAGAATAATCTATATATAAATAGGCAAAGACGAAACAATTCGGTACCTTTATCTGTTTGTCAACCAATTTTTTTTTCTTTTTGTTTAGTAGCTATTGACGAGTTTTAGTGTTATCAGTAAAATGCTTTTGAGAACGGTTTCTTATAAAAAAGATAAATTCTATTATTATAATATGTTTTCCAAAATTTTCATTAATAATTATGATTGAATTTCCACCACTGGGAATACTAGTATATATTATTTCTTGATTCATATCGATCATTAACATTGATAATAATCAATGAACCAGAGCCATTATTATACGAAACCTTTCATAAAATGAATATTGAAAGCACAAAACCAACAAAAAGCACATATGTATAATCAAAAATGAATTGTGAGTAACAGAATGTTACGTTGAAAATGAAATTCAGAAAACTGTGCAGTATTGTATAGCTTTTTAATGAGTTAGAATTTAGTCGTATTTCATATGATATATTCATGATTTTTTAAGATAACTGCTTGACCAAGTTCCGAATAAGTTCCGAATAATTTTAATATTAGTCATGGCCATACAATTTTCTCAGCCAGATAATTTAAAAACAATTTGGACCACCACTTAAAATCACCTCAAAATCAGTAAAAGTACTTTTAAAGGAATTACTAAATTTATTGTTGCTGATTTTTCAAATAACTTTAAAACATTTTGCCAGGTAAAATTGTTAGATAATAGTGAGTATCAAGTCATATTTTATAGCAGTAAAGCTGCTACCATAAAACAATGTTCATTTGAAAAGCTCTCAATGAGTTTGCACTTTTTATGTATAATTAATATCAGTAAAATGTTTAGTCACTGCCTGCCAACTGTTTCTCCTGTTACTAAATATTCTACCTATATTTTATTATAACATCTTTTATAAATTTTAATAGAAAAAGAAAATTATACCTAATTATTATTTATTATATATAATCTATATAGTGAAAATTAATTGCTGAGCAATTTGTTGGTAACAATTACGAGCAATAGATTTGTATGAATGCGCAACGCGTCGTTGCGAGCGTTGACGTAGTCGCGTAGCACGTCACGCGTAGACTTCGCGTAGGCGGTCTTTCTGCAATGCGCGGCTTATTTCAAGAATACAGCTTTTTAAATATGAAAATGTTAATTAAATTATTTTTTATTACTAATTTCTTACAATATAAGAATTGTACTGTACGTTGTTTTATTATAAGAAATTTGGATACTATTACCAAGTTTTATAATTTAATAATAATAAAATAAATTTCGTACATATATAGAGTAGTTGTAAATGTTATTTACGTACATTATGTAATTATTAAAAAATATAAAAAAATATATATCAAATAAATTAATTTTTAATGTTGCCGCTAAAAGAATCAATATTTACTTTTGAGCTATTTTTGTGACCTAGAAAGTAAGATCGCGTTACCGTACCGACCGCATTGTATTCGATCGAGTTAACTTTTTACTTTCACGAAACGTACGGTGAATCGATAGGCGGCCGTCGCGGTTGCAGCTTTACAATTATTGTGCCGCCTGTAGCGCGAATTTAGGGCAATGAGAGGCGGTGGCGGCAACCCGGGCAGTTTGCTTCGCGCCGTGCGCCGGCCGCCCGTGTTTCAGCCGGACCCCCCGCGAGGACCCCCCGAGGCACCCCCGCACCGCCGGCCATGCGCCGCGAGCGAGGCGCGCACCCCCTTGCCTGACACAGCACAAGCATACACTGTTGCGCGGCCTCCGCATTGATTCCACATGACTTCAGTGCCGTGAAGTGATAATGAGCGTGCGAAATGAGGACCCCAGTGAATATCCTGACCTACTTCAATATATATCGGTCACAACTTTTCACGTTATGCTGATAAATTAATCCGTTATTTTAAATGTTCGTGCGCAAATAAGGTATGTTTTACTTTATAGTTTCTTTCTTGTAGTAAACAAGAGTGAGTCAGTCAGTTGAGCCGGCTTACTTTTAAAAAAATATTTGCCATATAAAATTAATATTTAACTTTTTATTTCTATTTTGGTAATATAACACGATTTCAAATGAAATAAATTATAACTTAAATATATTTTGTAGTGGTAATTGTATAGTTCTACCAATATCAACATTTACTATAAGTTAATTGATAAGTATTATTTTCAATGGTATTATATAAAAGAGTCTGCTAAAAATTCCAATCATATTAGCATATTGAATATGTACTGTAATATTGCTGTCGGTAGATAAACCAATATTGTGCTAGTACAGAGGCAATATCCATTTCCACTTTTATTAGGAAAACACCACGCTGGTTACACTCAATAGCAAAGGTTATATTTATTTAAATGCAAATGCTCAATGTTTTGTATAAACGAATTATTTTTTATTACGTTAAAGTTTTTCACCCATCGAACGTCCAAGCTTCGTTACGAGGACAATTTATCTATACATATAATAAAATTGTAATTAAGCCGAATCTGTACATTAGATATTTTTTGGAAAATCTTATTGAAATAATTATTATTATCGATACAGAGGCCGAATCTATAGTTTTTAGAATTTTTGTCTGTCTGTCTGTTATCGCATCACAGAAAAACCACAGGAGGGATTTTGATGAAATTTGGTATGGTGATAGCTTGTTATTCGGGTCAACATATAGGATACTTTTTACCGCGGAAAAATATCTCATTTTTGAGAAAAAATACAAAAAGTGCAATGTAAGAGTATACTAATATGTAAAACCTAAGAATTTGATTTTTGGTCATCTGAACGCGGGCGGAGCCGCGGGCAATGCTAGTTTTAATAATAAAAGTCGCCTTATAATATGTCTTAACATCATTTTGAATATTTAACTTAATTATTATTTTTCTTAGTGAAACATAGCTAGTTCTCGTATTCTTTTGTTTAGCTCCATATGCCTCTAGCATACAAAAGAAGAGAACAATAGAATAGTCAAGTAAAACAATGAGATTATTTTAAGAATATTTTATACGAGTATGTTACACTACTTCTCTCGTGGCTGTGGTATTTAATTTCTTAATTACAAATTCGACTTTATCTACAGGCTAGTAAAAATATAAAGAAATGCTATAATGCAAATTAACTATTAAATTATACTTGAACTAGTGCCTTAGCCTTGCTTTGCTCGGGTGCATTTATGTGTGTATTTTGCGATCTGATATATATATATATATATATATATATATATATATTTATTTATTTATTTATATATGTATATTTATTTATTTTGGTAAATTTTATTGCTAACAATAAATAGCCTATGTGTTACTAAGGGACATAATGTGCACTAAATTTTTTAACAGTTTTCGTTTGGTTAATAGAGCAATAAATATACACACAAAAAACTTTCGTATTTATAATAATAATAAGATTGAAACATTAAATATTAAAGCCGATGATAAACTTTACAGAAAGATAAATACATAATCGTCGAATTATTCAAATAAACTATTGTACCAAAATAAAATTTTCTGAGAAGCAAAATTGCGAGCTCAAATTATTTAAATTTTTATTGAACATTATAATTCGGAAGAGCAAAAGATTCAAAACTAAATACAGTATTAGGACGAGCTGTTGGTACAGTTTAATATAAAGCAACATAAATCTTCATGCAACTTTTTTCTTAAAACTACATTTTTCATTCAATTCGATCCTTACCTTTGGCTTTTACGAGTGCCGGCTAAGGACATTTCACTTCGCCAATGTTACCTACAAATTCTTTAGCTTTCAGTTATTTTGTTCAAGTGCTTATACTGTCCTTTTCACACTGTCTTTTACTTATCCTTTGTTATAATAAATGTTTTATTCAGTTTTTTTGAGTTTTGACGACACGTTTGGTTCTACTTGCTGTGCCAGCGGTCGCGGGTTTAAGACCCGCTGGGGGTATTCATTTGGTGATAAACACGAATGTTTGTACTCCAGTTATGGGTGTTTATATTTTTAATATATATCTATTTAAAGTTATATATGTGTAGTGTATCACCTATCTGGTATCCATAACACAAGCCTCGTAGCTTATCATGGAACTTGATGGTGCCGTGTGTTAATATCCCAACATATTATTATTACAACATATTAGTTTTATACTTATTAAAATTTTATACAACATACAAACATTCAGTCAAAAGATAGGTAATAAAAAGATATAACTTCAGCTCCTTTCTAGTCCTTTTTTCTTAATAATTTAACTCTACAAATGTACAGTTATAAAGTTTGTTGGTCACACAGATAGATACGTAAATGAGGTTTAACAACCTTGTATAGTTTACACCCTCATTACTGCGAATAAATAATAAGTCTATTTATTCGTAGGCTCATTACAAGGAAATTTGATTATACCATACCCTGCGTATTTGCCGTTAACAAAATAATTATTCAAATTTTGAGATATTCGTTTATTTTCAGAATAATTTCAAGAATTATTTAGATAAAACATGTAGTTGACAAAACGAATTTGCGTAAAAGTTAAAACAAAAACCCAAATTAAAAAATATATATTGATTATGAATGAATAACTTCATCACGACCCTACCAACAGACGGAAAGAAAAACCAGTTAGTCCTGGGAAGAATTATAAAAAACATAGCAGGACTAAAATTACATTTTACCTTTTTTTTCGACAAAGTTATAAATTATAAACAATTCTTTAAAATTGGAATAGCCTCGAGGCGATTTCACCACTCCCAAAGAGCCTATATTATCTTCTGTAACTTCATTTATTGTCTAACAACCTTTAGGTAGTAAACAAACATTGTTTAACATTTCTTTTAGTAATGGAAGCTTTTTGAATGTTTTCTGGTATCCTATTATATAAACATATACTATGCCCATAAAATGAATTATTGACAATATGTCATGAGTTATAGACATTATAATTTTGGGTTTGTTTCTGGTACTAATGTGATGGTGGTATACATGTCACAATTATTGGGAAAATCATTAATATTTTACGAACAAACATAACGTTTTCATACATAAATTGAGAAGCTCTAAACACGATAAGATGTAGATTTATCCAAGATGTGGATTAGAAGTGGACAAGTTTTAAATTTCTTTCTTGAAAAAAATTCAGTTTAATGAATTTTAAGTAACTATTTTGTTTTATGTATTAAGAGTTTATAAGTAGCTTCCTGCAGCTCGTACGCGTGTGTTATTAGAACAGTTGTTTTCGAGAGATAGACTATTAAAGAGTCTTCTGGACCGAATTCAATTCAATTTATGAATTAAAAGGTGTTTCCATTGTTGATAAGTTTTATTATAGGTAGATATTTTTCTAATTTAATATACTATATATAAATATGTATGTCGGGTAAGATGCAGTCTATTTATTTATTTATTAGGAACGTCCTTATATACTAAGAATAGATTTATTAACTTAATATAGCTTTGTATAAAAATAGTGTCATAAAGTATATCACAATTACAGGGTGGGCTAACTTAGCATGCAAATAATAAATTGTTGAAATTAAACAAAAAAGATGGTTGCTCACTTATGATAAAAAAAACTGAATAATTCAATCACTTAAATAACAAAAACTTGAGTAAAAAAAATTTACAAAGTATAAAACTAAATTTTGACATTACGTAACATTAGCTATATACTATTATATATATAAATAAATTATACATATGTACAATTTGGATATAATACAGTAGCTCATGTAACTGTCAAAGAAAATTGAGTTGTTTACTTATTTAAATAGAAAAGATTTCTATTTCTGGGAATGCGCATATTCTATTTTATTACTTTCGTCTTATTAAATATTTTTTTTTAAATGATGATGTTCTCCTAGCCGATTCCGGCCACGGCGGCCAATCTCAATGAGATTAGCCAACTGCGCAGGAGATATTATAGTGCTCAAGTGTACGCGCAGACACAAGTGCACTCTCTATTCCTATCACTCTCATACTCCGGTGGGACGACCACTCGACACGACCGGTGAGAGTTAAGGCGCAGGACCGACAGCTTTACGTGCTCTCCGAGGCACGGGGGTGAAACACCGCCAACTTCCCAACTCCGGGCTGTTACTGAGACTTACTTTGCAGGAAAACTCAATAACTAAACTTGGCCCGACCCGGGACTCGAACCCAGGACCTCCGGGTGTGCAGCCGTACATGCTAGCCACTACACCACCGAGTTTTTTTAAATAATGTTTATATCAAATAATTTTTTTTAATTTGTGAAACGTAGAAGTAGTTTACATTTGTTATAAATTATTGGTTTGTTATTTGTTGTTAAATATATAATTATTCAAATGCATAATAATGTTATGTGGTAGCGGTTATATAATGAAATTGGTGAAGTCACTCTGTTTCACCTTCTATTTCCCTTCGCGGGAATTCAGACGAGACTTTCAGGATTCTTTCATTTTCCGTCTTATATTAGTATTGAGATATTAAACATTACAGAGTATTATTTGAAAAAAAAAAATAGAATATAAACAAAAGTTTAATATAAACTTATTTATTTAATTATTTTTTAATATAAATAAAAGATTAATATTAACTTATTTTTTTGAATTAACTAACTAAATAATAAACTGGTAGAATAACTCTTCGCTCGTTGATTTGATAGCTTTTTTAGACAATCACAAGATAATGGATCGTCATGATTTTTTGCTTAAGGATAGCGTAGACTATCCTTAATATTACATATATGGGAATATACGTAAATCGTAAACCAACATCTTGTCAATATTTACTTTATATGTTAAATAAGGTACTAAAAAGGTTATTTTTTGGCGTAAGCTAATAAAATTCACCTTAATGATTCAGGTCAGGGCGGATCAAAAATGTTTCTTCACTCTCATAGTCTAATGGAATGGCAAACCGATACGACCGGTGGGAGATCAGGTACATGACCCACGATGGCTTAACGTGCTCTCCGAGGCATCCTGGTGTAATATCGCTAATATCTAATTTCCGGTGCTATGAAAAATTCGGTCCCACCCGGGATTCAAACCCAAGAACTTATGGTCCATTATACAAAATAGCCACTAGACGAGCTAGAATAAACGATGTAACATAAATATTCGACTAACATTAACATTAATGTTAATATTTCTTCTCGTTCAGATTATTCTCATAATAAATCATATTATGGCTATTAACCTCAACGAATTATTTGTGTGGAAAAACAATATTAAGCATTGAGAAAATCCTAAGTAAATGTATTAAGGTAAAATATTTTTATAACATCGGCTTAGATTTGGATGAAAAAGTTAAATGATTTACATTATATGTGTACTGTAAGTTGTTCTTGTATCATAACCTTGACTTGAATTCTTTATACCAACTCTGTCATTCGGTTTACTACTTTAAATTAGTAATAACATGCTATTTTTGAATGAAGATCAATGCCTTACGTTGTACTACATAGAAACATGATAACGTATTTAACTACAATATAAACGTGATTTTTATTGTTACGAGTATCTATACTAATATTATAAAGAGGTAAAGTTTGTGAGATTGTGAGTTTGTAACGTTGTAGATGGTAATTTCTGGATTTCCTAAATCGATTTAGATGAAATTTGGTAAGAAGATAGTTTGATACCCTGGGAAGGACATAGGATACTTTTTACCCCGGAAATCATCCCTTAAGGAATGAAAATGGGGATGAAAATTTGTATGGGGAATCAAGCTAGGGACGAACCTAAACGAAACGAGGGTGAGTCGCTAGTTCAGCATAATCTAAAAATCCTTAATGATTTGGCTAACTTTACTTAATAAAATAGAATATTTTAAATATTGATACGATTTCCTTATAAAAAAACCGGTAGAAATGTGTTGTTTTGCGTTCTTCACACAAACAGACGATATGATTTGATAGATGTATTTTATGTACTTTTTGATCACACTACGAGTATATCTTATCTATAGAAATATTTACTTACTCATGCGTTAACTGCTCCCCAAGTGGCCTTTATATTCACTGAGAGATATTACCACTTAAACGTGCTCCTTTAAATATTACGGAAACCACTTGAAGAAATGGTATAAAACTAGCGTATATCCCTCTCTAGGCCTCGGTCATTGCCAACTTGCCGATTTTAACACCAATGATTTAAATTGTTGATGCGTCAATAGGTACTTTTTTTTTTTTTTTTTTTTTTTTTTTTTTTTTTTTTTTTTTTTTTTTTTTTTTTTTTTTTTTTTTTTTTTTTTTTTTTTTGTTAACGCTGGGGAAACCCATCATGGGGACCCTACCGGCCGTCAATGGGTAGGGTACTGTGAGACTCCTACTCACTAAAACCCACAGCGGAACCCGTCGCCGCAGTGCAATGGGGTGTGTAGGATCGCTTGCGCATTCACTACAACACCCCTGCGGACAGCCCGTACCCCGCGGGCCTGCCTCGCCTAAACCGGGATGCCCTCGATTCACAGAGCATCCCGACCGCCCCGATGACGTGCAGGGGAGTCAACGAGAGACCCCCCCGCAGTAGCTCCTCTAGGGTGGCGGGAGAAGATGCGCGTACCGGCGCCTCCTCCCCCCTAGCCGACGGCGACGAAGAGGGTCTGCTAAGGCGTTAGCCTCGCGTTCCCTCTCCGCCGTCTCCTTCAGTGAGATGACGGCCTCGCTGAAGGAGACCATCGCCGACCAGGACCTCTCGTCGCGTAGCATGGCCCCCACCACGCTTCGCAACGACAGGTCTCCACCCACTACCGCCATCAGGGCATGGCGCTGGGGAGCCCAAGCGGCACATACCGCGAGGGTGTGGTGCGAGGTGTCCTCGGACGCACCACACTCGTGGCATGTGGGCAACGGTTCCCGACGCGCAATTTGACACAGATACTTACCAAAGCACCCGTGCCCGGTAAGCATCTGCGTCAACCTGAACGTCAGGACGCCGGCGTCAATAGGTACTTAATAAATAGCTAGTTAACTATTATGTCTTTGCTAACAATAAAGAAATTAAAATTTTATTAGACTTACTATTACATGACGTACATATGTATATAGTTATAATAATATTGCATAGCTGTCTACAATTAGGTGTTCAATAAATGTCGATTTTGTCCAAAAGGTCGCAGTTCATTCGCTCAGAACTCGGTCCAATCGATTTTTATGTTATAAAGTATATTTATTAAATACTGCCGTAGAGCGACACATTAAATCCTGGGCTATGAATATAAATCAAAGTACAAATGAGTTACAAAAACGAGTAAAAATTTTCAGCGTATATTTTTAAACTAGGATCGTGTTGTGGAATACCATGTCTGTTATGACGAGGATTATAGGTTCATATCTTTTGGACGGTAATAAAATGTAAAAGTGTCAGTGACAAGCGTATGTGAACAGATGTCTGTATATCAACAAAGCCTAGCGTTGGTAGCCAATACTCTTTGTGAATTGTAGAGCAATGTCTGAAAAAAAAGAGTAAAAAAGAGCAATCTTTCTCTCTTGTGAGTCTCTGCTTTCGGAGTTTGCCACATTTTGTTAGTCTGATATTGCCAAATGAAAGCTGATTGATGACAGCCGGCACGGAAAATGAACGTAGCTTTCGAAGCGCCGACTGCTTTGTTATTATACCACAAAGCGTTACGCCTCCAAGCATGTAACATGATTAGTAATGTCCGCAAAATAAATTTGCTTCATTCCTTTGCTACGTATAGGCTCATTCATTTCATAGAAAGTATATCTTCTTCTACGTTTTAGACCTCTTTACCACATCTTTGGTAGTTTTTAGAATGAATCTTCACAAAAAGAGCTTCCAAATAAGTTTTAACCAAGAAGTTGTTTCATTAAGTCCTTTTTTCTTTATTTTAACAGATGAAAAGAAAAAAAACCGAGGGCATAAATCTATACATATAATAAAATTCTAAGCCGAATCTGTACGTTAAATATTTTTTGGAAAATTGAAATAGACATTATTATCGATACAGAGGCCGAATCTATAGTTTTTAGAATTTTTGTCTGTCTGCCTGTCTGTCTGTTACCGCATCACGGAAAAACCACTGGAGGGATTTTGATGAAATTTGGTATGGCGATAGCTGATTATCCGGGTCAACATATAGGATTTTTTACCGCGGGAAAATATCTCATTTCTGAGAAAAAGTACAAAAACTGCAATGTAAGGGTATACTAATATGTAAAACCTAAGAATTTGGTTTTTGATCATCTGAACGCGGGCGGAGTCGCGGGAAATGCTAGTCTATACTATAATAAAACAGTAGAGGTTGAATGTCTGTACATAGCAAAAAAATGCTAAAAACCGAGTCAGGGGGATGTAAGAAGACAAATAAAACGAATCCAGATTTTTTTTCAATTTTTTGTTTCTCTGTCTGTTTGTCTGTTTGTACGGACTAATCTCCGAATCTATTGGACCGATTGAAATGAAATTTTGCATGGTGGTACCTTATATCCCCGGGCAACATCTTAAATAATTTTTATCCCGGAAAATTAAATAGTTCCCGTGAGATATTCAAATAACTATAGTATCTTATACAGCTTAGTACACAAAAACTACTGATTGGATTTTGATGAAACTTTACAATAATATAGGTCATACATCAGAATAACAAATGAGTTACTTTTTATACTGGAAAAATGTATGTCCCATGGGATAGATGTTTTCGTTTATTTGTAACGTATTATGTACACAACATAGACCCCAAAACAATAGTTATTAAAAAAATTGTCTGTATGTCTGTTTGTCTGTTTTTGTATGCGCGATTCACGCGAAAAGTAATGAAACGATTTCAACGAAATTTGGTGAAGTGATAACTCATTACTCGAGCCAGCGTTTAGGATACCTTTTACTTCAAGAAAATCTTTCTTTCTCGCGGGAAGATACAATAACTGGTTTTATCGAGTCCTCCCTAGAAACCTTCCGCTGGCTAAATCTTAAGACATACAAACATCAAAACAATATACTAAAAAATTTTAGGTCTTGTAAAGTCCTACAGGAAAGTTCTGAATAGTATATGTTTATCTCATAAGCAATATCTATTCTTATCTATACCTATTATAAAACTAACTTAGTCAAATCGATGTGCGCGTTTCACGCAAAAAGTACTGAACCGATTTTAACTAAATTTTGTATAGTGATAACTTAGTACTCGGGTCAACATTTAGGATACCTTTTACGACAGGCAAATTATTCATTCCCACGGGAAAACACAATAACTGGTTCTATCGAATTGTCCTTTGAAATTTATATGGCTAACGCTGGCTCAACCTTAAGAGATAGATCAAAACATTGTTCTAATCTATTGGGCCGATTTAAATGAATTTTTGCATGGTGGTACCTTATATCCCCGGGCAACATCTTAGATACTTTTCACCCCGAAAAATTAAAGAGTTCCTGTGGGATAGATCTGTTTGTGCTTTCGTAGAGGCGAACCCGAGCGAAGCGAGGCTGAGCCGCTAGTAATACATATATCTTTACACTCTATTATTATGTAAAGAATGAGAGTGGCAAGCGCTACGATATCCACGTACCTCCGAAGTTTCTTTTAATGTTCTTTTTCATATTCGTCGGGGGGTTGTTTGACATCGGATCTGATCTACCTATAATACATGCTAGGTATTCTAAAGTCCTCAGAAGTGTACTTTTACATTGCCTTCCAGTCACTATTCTATTTTTAATCTAACAATATAATAATAATGCAATCATATATTATTTTTTTTATTTATTTTTATTTATAAATACTTTATTGCACGCACAGGGTTACTGGAAAATACATAAAATGAAAATAAAAAGAATGATAACAAAAGGCATGCAAAGGCGCTCTTATTGCTAAGAGCAATTTCTTACAGACAACCTCAGATGAAAGGATTAATGAAACCGTAAGCAGGACGGTACAATTAATATTATATATATACATGCTCAAATATATACATACATAAATAAATATATAAAACAGATATACATATATACATACAAAAAATACATAGGTACATATATGATAAATACATACTTATAAATATATTATATAAATATGTACACTTTATCTACAAAGAATGTTATAATGATAAAAGTATAAAAAATAGCAATATACCAGTTATTTATATGTGCATATTTATTCGTCTGCTTAAACGTACCAAAGTAGTAAACAACAATTCAATATCAGATCACCGGCTGCATCATATGTTGAACGTCGAAGTCACAAATAGAAAAGTTGACTCAGCCGAAGTTTTAATTTGTTTAGAATACATATTGTATAAAGTTATAATAAAACATGGACGTATAGTTCAAGTTTTCAAATATTAAAATTGATTCTTTTTGCCATTACATATATATAATATACATAAATGCGTATCCAATATCCTATATTCAACAATACAAGTATATATATATATATATATATATATATATACATATATATATATAACTGCTTCGGTGGTGTAGTGGCTAGCATGTACGGCTGCACACCCGGAGGTCCTGGGTTCGAGTCCCGGGTCGGGCCAAGTTTATTTATTGAGTCTTCCTGTATAGTAAGTCTCAGTAACAGCCCGGAGTTGGGAAGTTGGCGGTGATTCACCCCCGTGCCTCGGAGAGCACGTAAAGCCGTCGGTCCTGCGCCTTAACTCTCACCGGTCGTGTCGAGTGGTCGTCCCACCGGAGTATGAGAGTGATAGGAATAGAGAGTGCACTTGTGTCTGCGCGTACACTTGAGCACTATAATATCTCCTGCGCAGTTGGCTAATCTCATTGAGATTGGCCGCCGTGGCCGGAATCGGCTAGGAGAACATCATCATCATCATCATCATATATATATATATATAGTATATCATCTGTACAGTAATCAAATTCAAGTTTTTTTTGTGAAGCATAGAAAACAACAAAAGTGAAATATTATATGTATGTATCTTTGTTTAGTACTCATTTACGCTGAAACGGCTGGATGTATTTGGATGTTTTAGCTCACAGATAGGCTATATGACCATATAAATATTTATTGCAATATGGATGAGTTTTTGAGAAATGTCTGTTGAGTTTCTGCTGGTAATTTTTATATATAGTTGAAGCCCAATCAATACTATCATAACATTAAACCGCTTTTGTCAACTGTTGGTTGGCCCTTCTTACGCTACTGAGTTCTATCTTCAGCTCTGAAGTGCATCCTACACAATGATTGCCAAGCCGTGTTCTCCACTACTAAAACTCATCTACAACCATCGCATCGTCAAATATCAACTTTATTTTGGTTTTCATGTATATTCGTTGTTTTGCTTCACTAAGAGTGATATATATATAGAAGAGATATATCGATCACAATCTATTTTGCTTCAATGCTATTTTGCTTGCAGCGCTGAAATTCGTAATTGTTTACTAATAATGCATAATAAAAGCGTATATTACGATCTATCTGTATATCAGATAGGTGCGTAGCACTAAGTATAGTATTATATGATCTTTGGTAGCACTCAGGTATTTTTGGCACGTTTTCATTAACTTAAGGAAGTGCCTTAAAGCCTCATCCTGATTTTCTCGCCCGATGTGAGTTTCAACTTAATACCGCCACTCGTACGTGTACGTGCACTCGTAGTGTTTACTATTTTTTGCTTTACGATCATTAGAAAAAATACGTAAACATGTCATGTGTCTTCTTTTATATAAAAAAAAGAAAAAAAAATTAGGATAACTTTTACTGCAGAAAAATCTTTCGTTTTTACGGAAAAACGAAACTAACTGGTTCGAGTCATTTTTAGAAATAGACATGGCCAACGCTGGCTAAAAATTTTAGGATTAACAGTCCGCAATATCAAGCATGAGTCTATGTCCTAAGGTACACTCGCAATAACTATTTATTTTTAAAACTAGCGATTCACCCTCGCTTCGCTCGGGTTCGTCCCTAGCTTGATTCCCCATACAAACTTTCATCCCCATTTTCACCCCCTTAAGGGATGATTTCCGGGATAAAAAGTATCCTATGTCCTTCCCAGGGTCTCAAACTATCTTCTTACCAAATTTCATCTAAATCGGTTCAGTAGATCCAGAGAGTATCCCCTACAACGTCACAAACTCACAAACTTTACCTCTTTATAATATTAGTATAGATATATCTAGGGACGCACCCGAGTGAAGTAAGGGTTAGTCGCTAGTAATATATAAGCCAATCAACTATATCTATGCCATAAATCACGTCAAAACTAAACAGCATATTTTCGCGTTTATTATGATATAAAGTAAAATTAAGAAATCTCACATGAGTTAAACCTGTTAGAGACCGACATAAGAAGAAATAATCTACATCTGCTAACACGAACTGAATAAAGCATTACCTAAATAAACTATGATCAAATTTTTGATTTGAGTTTTACCAGTTTATCACATGTTTGTACTGCGTATTAACCATTGCCGGTTGCGCAGTGAAGGAAAAACTCGTATATTATTTATCTCTGAACCTCTTGATTTCTCGCGTAAGGCGCTATTCGCGTAGAATATTTTTCACGTTGTTTAAATATGTACAAATGGTTCGCTCGTCCCTCGTCGGAACTCGGAAGGTCGTATTCGTTTTAGATGTACTCGATCTAAGATTTTCTCGGTTTTCATTGTCTTTGATATTGATTTGGGCCGAGTCCAGACTATTTAATACGTTTTTGTTATAAATATCACAATTCTCAACGCTCACACTATGGTAGTATTCATACTCATTCAACAGTAGTTCACTACTGCAATCAATTTACACAATTAGCTTATTATAGTGTTAGGCTTTTTAATTTTAAAACCAATTATTTAAATAGTACATTTTTTATTCACTCATTTATTTTGTAGTTTTATTAATCTGTGTTGACTTTGACGTTAGCCAATCGCAATGCCGAAGTTTTTGCCGGCAGAGGTGGTGATTGGTTGATCGTCAACGTCAACACGGATCAATGAAAGACTCGGATTTTTCCCGCGAAATAAGTGATGTAAAACTGATATGTTTGCATCATTCCTGGTAGAGTACGAAATCAGTCTAAGTGTTTGTGTCAAGTGTTAGTACTTATAATAAAACCAGTTAACTACTGTGACTTAATAATAAAAAGTGTTAAATACAGCTAACAAGTATATCTCTTAGTATTTCTTCTAAGAACAAGTTTATATGTAATAGCTTACTAGAAAATACTTCTTGGCAAGTAAGTGTTATACGCAATAATACCTTAATTAGGTAAGTGATTTTTTACTATCTGCTTATAAAGACTAACATATTGTTTAACTTTCTATAAGCTTAGTTAGTCCTTGACATTTTTGTTTATTGGTCCATAGTAGAATACTCGATAGATAATAAACGATGTAGAAAAAGCAAATGTGACATTATTATCTTGTTTTTGTCTTGGTATTTTTCATTGACATCGGGTTAAATGTCAAAGGCCGAAAACAAAGTGCTCTGATTAGACATGTTATACCCGTGCTCAAAGTGAGCTTTTATTTGGCAGTTTTTTTCTTGACAATACCAAAGCATTTTTAAGATAAGCCAATATTTTAAGAATGAGTTATTCTTTTCTAGACTGTTTTTCTTATATACCTAAAACATATAGCCTAATCTAATATTATCTATATCGATTATATCGAAATAAAGAATTGACATTTTAAAAGAAAATAAAAGAAACTTAAAACCGTATTATAATTAGCTATTTGGTGTTTACTATTCCTATTTCTGTCTACTTTTATTGTAAAAACCATTCAAAATAGATTAACTAAAAAGTATTATGTTTTATAAAATAATACTTTGGTGCCGTTCATATAATACGTCACACTAAATCAGCATTTTTTGACCCCCCCCCCCTATTGTCACGCTGTGTCACACTTTCTGTGACCCCCACTAAAAATATTTCGTCACAAAAACTAAGACCCCCCCCCCCCCTGCTGAGTATGATAAATTCTAAATGATAGTACACAAATTCTGAAAATTAAAAATATTTATTTAGTTATTATAATAAAATTTAAATAAATTAATAAATATTTTTCATAACGAACATATACCTAACCACATATGAAGGGATAAAGTAATTAACTGAAGAGTATTAAATTGAGAGGATGAAAAAAGCGTCTGTATTAGTTCACTGCTAAGTGGCGAATGAAGGAATAAAATAATAATAAATACATGAGAAACAGTATTTTCATTTGTTACTGAATCGAGAGCGCAGGGTACGTGGAAACGTTACTCTCTCAAGTATTGGAAAAACAAAGAAACCAGTTGTGAAGGATCGCAACGCCGCTAGAGTCGCGCCACAGAGCTAGCGCTCATGTCAAAAAATAATAAACGGCGAACGTCACGTTGCCGTATACCCCCCCGTCTCCCCTTGTCACATCTTGTCACACCCCTCCGCTCCCCTTGTATGCGAACGTATTTTATGAACGGCCCTTTTCTTAGATTTACGCAAATATTTGACATTTTAAATAAAATAAAAAAATAATAATAATCGAAACGTCGGGAACCAAAAATCCAAATAAATCCGCGTATAAATCCGAAAAGATAGTTTTATTTTATTTAAAATGTTTTATAAAATACTTAATATAATTCTTTTCGACATTGACAGTTTCGTTTTGGCTTCTTTAAGGTACTGCTTTATGTCTCTTAGAGCTAACAATAAATGTCGTATGTCTATGTATACATAAAAAATACATAAAGATGATCATAGGAATTTCCTCCTTTTTGGAAATCGGTTAAAAAAATTAAAATATGTACGGTACTATTTAAAAGAATGATAATGAATTCTTTTTTAACAAACAACGACATCTAGTTCCATGGTAAGCTACGAGGCCTGTGTTATGGATACCAGATATTTGATACACTACACATATATAGTTTTAAATACATACATAATATAAATATAAACAAATTATGATGTGACTATACTTGTTTAATAACAATTCTTCTATGAAAAATATATTGATGTCACATCCTAGAAGTTCTCTAATAATATTCTCTATAATCTTTGCTAATATAATAAACCTGAAGGGATTGTATGTTTTTTCATCATGTGATTGTATGTTTAGTGCACACGTTAATCTCTGGAACTGATAGTTAGATATGAAAAAATATTTTACATTTTATAGCCTACTTGAGAAAGGCTAACTTATAGACATCACACCATGCCTCGTAGGAGTAGAGCAATTATCCATACATAAACGCGAGGAGAGCCGCAGGAAAAAGTATGTCTACGTAAATTATCTTATAACATATAACATAACATAACTTGCTGATTAAAAATAGTTTAATTATAAATAATTACTACTTTAGTTACTAACAGATTATATTTAGATATTGTGCAATAGTCGTCAATATGGCTCTACCATGGCAGATGCATCACGCGAAGTTTCCATTAAACTATAAGTATAGTAGATTATTACCTACAAAATTATTTAAATGCTTCATAAATTTTAATTCGTTGCACATTGAATACAACATATGTATGTTTAAGATTTATTTCATTACAATACGTGTACTATTTTAATTGGTATAGTAACTCAAGTGCTCCGCTAAGGTCGTATGATGCTAGATATGCCTATAACCTTCTTCTAAGCTTCTTTCTATAAACAGGCTTTACGATAAAAAACACAAATTTCAGCTTAATATCTATACATATAATAAAATTGTAACTAAGCCGAATCTGTACATTAAATATTTTTTGGAAAATCTTATTGAAATAAACATTATTATCGATACAGAGGCCGAATCTATAGTTTTACATTTTTTGTCTGTCTGTCTGTCTGTCTGTCTGTCTGTCTGTCTGTCTGTCTGTCTGTCTGTCTGTCTGTCTGTCTGTCTGTCTGTCTGTCTGTCTGTTACCGCTTCACAGCAAAACCACTGGGGGGATTTTGATGAAATCTGGTATGGTGATAGCTGGTCCTATCTCTTCGGGTCAACATATAGGATACTTTTTACAGCGGAAAGTATATCATTACTGAGAAAAAATACAAAAATTGCAATGTAAGAGTATACTAATATATAAAACCTAAGAATTTGGTTTTTGGTCATCTGAACGCGGGCGGAGCCGTGGGAAATGCTAGTATAAGTATAAATCTGTGCTATCGAATATGTAATCCAATTGATGTCCAAGGGACATCAAATTTTAAGTAGCATATTATAAAAGTAGTTTAAAATGTTCAAGTCATTGGATATATTTAACCAATCAACAAAAGTTTACAATGTTTTTAAGTTAAAGAAATAATTATAGCATTAAAAGACCATTAAAATCTAACGAACATTAACCATACATGGAAAAGTAATCTATCTATCTCTATAAATAAAAATGAATCACCGAAATGTACGTACGCACATAACTTCCGATCGACTGCACCAAATTGGATAATTTTTTTTGTATATTTGTTATTGTCAGGACAAGCTTTGTATAGAAGAAAATTAAAAGAAAACAATATACTAAAATAAGATTTTTTAAATCTCATGATATGAAAAGTAAGTGAGTGAATAAGTTTTTATCCCGGAAATCATCCATTAAGGGGGTGAGAATGGGGATGAAAGTTTATATGGGGAAGCAAGCTAATATTATAGAATAGCATAAATGTCAACTTGTGACTTAAACTTTAAATCAAGTATACGGATATTTTGTTTGATTAACTTCAAGAGCTTCTATAAAAATAAACAACATCGTGCAGTTATTTCTCGCTCAAATAAATAAACCTCTCGACGTAAAACTAGCTGTAAAAGTTTTTAAGCGACGACTGGAGTTCAACTTTATAATTGATTTAAGGACAGATAAAAAACAATACGGTCGCTACTGTCTTAACTCTTTTCGCTATTGCCCATTTATTATAGAAGTTTTATTTCGATTCTCAAAGTTTAAACTCTTTATATTTATGTTCAGTTAATATTAACGATGAAGTGTATATTTGCAGATTATAAAGAATTACACTAAGAAAGTGTTTGTTTTAAAATAACAATATTTAAATTCAGTAAAATGTTACGATTTAAAGAAAATATTAAAGCAAAATTTATTCATTCGGAAAAGCTTTATTAAAAAATCTGCAAGAAATTTTAACTGGATTAATTTTATTTAAAAATGAAAATTCATATATTTATTACTTGGACATATTTTGCAGTTATGTTACTGTGTAATTGTAGTTGTAAATGAAAAACCGTTGGAATATGTTATCTGAAACATTACTCTTAATTTATTATTAAGTACATACTATAGGTTCACGTACTCACTGGTGATATATTGTGAACATGTTTAAGTTCAATATGTTCAATGTACATACTTCATACATAGACTTACCGTCTGGCACAATGGTCAGAACGTTTGCTACTCTATGGATTTTTTTTTTGCAAATGTTATATACTGCGCAGTAATGAAATAACCGCTAACGCTATACCAGACTCGCGGGTCTGGACTCGCCAATTCACGAAATTATATTTTTTCACCATTTCAACTTGCCAAAAGGACCTTCTCAAAATTCTCTCGGAATAATGACTCACGACCATGGATTTGTTTCTCGCTTGAATGTACATAAATTCATACTGATATCAGAAGCTCGAAAGTAATTGCCTACTTGAAGATTAAGGTTAATGACAGGATTGTATATAGAATAGGTTGTGTATAGAATGCTAAAATATTAAGCCCTAAGAGAGTAGAATGAGGTCAAAATTCAGTCCGTAGCGTCAATTTTTCGTAAAGTTTTGTGCCCACTGGTTACTGCCTACAGTGTCTTATTTATTTTACCTTCCTACACTTGTTTTTATATATTTACCTTGTTTGCCTAATTCCTTACTAGTTCTCTCGTTTCCATATACGAGTATCTATAAGTTTATTTACAAGCCAATCTTGGATTTTATGGTTTTCCTATAAGTAGATATAAAAAATATTACTAGTGGAAGAGGTATAATAAATATTGTGAATATACTTTTTGCTTTGGATCTTGGAATTTACATACTATACATTTTTAGGTTTCCTTAGCCAGATTTCTAAAAAAGAGCCCTTTTTTATTATTTATTATACAATAACTTACATCGTAATAGTTTCTTAGATTTACGCGAATATTTGACATTCTAAATAAAACTATCTTTTCGGATTTTTTCGCGGATTTATTTGGATTTTTGGTTCTCATCGTTTCGAATGCTTTACAGCAATCTTGGTCACGGGAGAGACTAAGTTGTTAGATGTTCCAAAGGTATTATATAGTTGTTACAGACAGCCTGCTGTAAAGCATTTACAACTTACATCTTTATATAATTGTAAAAAATATGCAGCTGCAAATAACTAAAATTTAGTATTTTTTTTTTAATTTCATACCGTTACGAATACTTTAAACGCTCGCCATTTCGCGCGCTTGGCGTGACGTCACAGTATGATATACTCGGAGAAATGATGACTCAATTTGTAAGTGACAAAATCGCTAATCGCTCTGTTATGATATACTCTGACGTCATATTCGGTCTGACCAATGACGTTTCGTTTTAACTACTTTGAATTTCCTACCTGTTTTTGCACTTTTTAATAATTATTTTCTCTTTTAAAAGAAATTACATTAAAAAATATTGATATAGGCTTAATTCAAAAGCAATGAAGATTACAAAAAAAAGAATCACCTTTGATTTAAAGGTGATTTTTTTTTATTCCCTATTGGAGCTACATTGCTAGGATTAGGGTGGCCCATGTGTACAATACCGTAGTAAAATTACAAAAAAACTAGCGACTCACCCTCGCTTCGCTCGGGTTCGCCCCTAGCTTGCTTACAAACTTTCATCCCTATTTTCACCCCCTTAAGGGATGATTTTCTGGATAAAAAGTCTCTGAATAAAAGTCCTATGTCCTTCCCAGGGTCTCAAACTATCTTCTTACCAAATTTCATCTAAATCGGTTCAGTAGATCCAAAGATCTCCCTACAACGTCACAAACTCACAAATTCACAACCTCACAAACTTAACCTCTTTATAATATTAGTATAGATAGGTAAGGTAATGGTAAGGTAAGGTAAGGTAACAGGGTAACAGGTAGTTCAATCGTGTAGTTTTGGAGTTAAAAGCGAATTAATTCTACATAAGCGTGTGTCATGTTTTTGGATAGTTTTTTAAAATTCAGATAGGTGTTTCTATGTGACTTTTTTGATCGACCCAATAATTACAGAGTTTTATGCTTCTATAAGTCGTGAATATTGCTCTAACTTTTAAAGTAATGGGGTGGAAAATTTCAAATAAATTGAGTTAATATAGCTTCCAAAATACTTTCAAAGAAGATACGTTGGTAGTTTTTTAAATGTTCGATATTTTCTGTTTTAAGCGTTCAGTAGCAAAATTATTAACTTTGTAATAATGTCGACAATCCAGCCTATTTACAATCTCTTATACGTTATACATTTATTATTTTTAATATTATGTTTTGTTTTGTGTGTTTTATCAAAATTACACTATTAATATAATTTTAATAATAAAGCATTTTTGTTTAGTTTATATATTTTGTAAAATTAATATAATAGCTGTTGTACATATATTATTTGCATTAATAATGAACATATAATAAACATATATAATATATTATATCTTTATATATATAATTCTTCTGTGAGTGTGTATGTCACTGAACTTCTCTCAAACGACTGGACCGATTTTGATGAAATTTTTTGTGTGTGTTCAAGGGGATCTGGGAATGGTTTAGATTCACAATTTGAATAATAATTTTCATCAAAATGGTCCAGAATGTTCTAGCTTATTAAAAAAAGTTTGAAATTTTCAAATTAAAGACGTGTAGACAGGACAACGTCTGTCGGGTCCGCTAGTATAAATATAAAACCGTACTAACGGGTAAAATATTTAGGATCGAAATATTCGTCACATAGAGTAAAAGTATTTTTTATGTCCAGCACTTCATTATCATAAAACTTTTTAGCACTAAAAGGAAATGTAACATAAGAGTGTATAAAATATTACTTGTGTATTATATTTAATTTCTATCATATGTAATATGATAATATTATAAGGACATGTATAATCATTTTTAACATTTTCAATCATTTTTTAATTAGTATATTTTTTAATTAAAACTAACTATCGTTTATATATACTGTATATTAAAAAAAAATATAAAAAAAAAGTTATGATTTATATGGAGTGTTCATGAATTCCAAATGGTTACATTTGCAGGTTTAATTTAGGTACGTTTTCATTTTTTTTAAGCGGAACCCAAATTTTTTTCTAAAATAAAAGTAGCTTAAGCTACTCTTTATAATATCAGCTGTCTGCCAGTGATAGTCTCGTTAAAATCGGTCCAGCCGTTTCGGAGATTAGCCGGAACAAACAGTCAGACAACAAATTTTAAAATTGTTTTTTCTTATAAGTATCGTATATAATTCCATATGCATTTAGTAAAAAGCTGTTATGTCTGTTTGTAATGTCATTAAATTAAAATGATTTTGACATTACATTGAGATACTTTAATTTTATTTATCTGTATAGATCCGTATTGATTTAACATTTTATGTTGAGATTATGGTTTTCAAAAAGCTTACCTCGCGACATGTTCATAAAAATATTTATTATTAGTTATTATGTCACTTTATACCTGGACAAAGCCGGGTGAAAATACTAGTCGCTCGTATATAGACAAATAAGTCTATTGACTTATTCACGTTATATCATGTTGAAAAACACCACAAACATTAATCCAAACCCAAACGTATGAAAACAGCTTTTTGTTATTTTGTTGACTACGAGTATATGTGGATATATATGTAGTACGTGGAAATGATTGGTGCGATACGACATAAGCTTTTTTCATAGAATAAGATTTTATAGCAGTGTTATTGTTTACATTTTATTTGTAGATAACAACTAAAAAAATTAATTAAATTAAACCTCCATTTAATATGAGTGTTCATCGTGTGTTCATTCCATGTTATGTCACTGATAACTCTTTCATTTATATTAAAACCCATGTTTTATTGTCACTTGACACTCAAATCCGCTGTTTTGATTATCAATAATCAGATAGAAATTTAAGTACAAAATAATTGCTTAATGTTTTTGTTATAATTGTTATAATCATGTTGGCTATAATTATGATTATAATTTTTATATATTTTTTGTATAGTAAAAATGTTTATCCTAAAAATTAGGTAAGTGGTACTTCTAATATTATTATTCTTAGGTAGAGACCGAACTATTTCCGTGTAATTAAGTTTTTACCCAAACACGAACGTACATACTCAACTTTGAACATACAATACACAGAACAATATTTAGTGCTTTCGAAAGTTTTGACTTCTGACTGCCAGTTGCATTCATTAACTTACTCATATTAAATACATGCACGAGAACTGAAATATAAATAAATGACAAATATTAAAAAAACTTCACCTTCTAGTAATTTTAAACTTTACCGTTTTTAGCCTTTTACCGTTGCAAAATCTTATTACTAACAGTATATGAGTCGTAATCTATATGAGATTACACACAGACAAACTTCCACATTTTTAATAGTAGGATACTTTCTTGTTCAATATATTAAAAAAGTCCTTAGTGGAACATGAAAGAACATTTACAACTTAAGCTATGTACGATAGTGACTACTTTAGTAAAAACTGTGTTGTAGGCTAACGCCTACCTCCAGAAATTTCGTATTATTAATATTATAAATGTGAAAGTTTATGAGTATGTATGGATGTTTGTTTGAAAAATGTGCGGTTCCCGTGGGATAGGTTTGTTTTTGTTTTCCTAGAGGCGAACCCGAGCGAAGCGAGTACATAGTATTTTAGTTTAATGTAATTTTCTAATCATATTTCTAGTTTTTATAGTATATTTTATTATTATTATATTTTGTTTAATATAAAAAACAAGTGACTTAACAATTTAAAAGCTCCAGGTAATAAGTAGAATCTAAAAGCTTAACTGAGCAGTAAGAGTTCATTTACACTAATCGAATAGGTCAAAATTAAACTCCAGCGACCGATGTTGGTTATACTATAGTTCTATTTCTGTACCACTAATTCGATATATACCCATAATAAAAATGTAATGGGGTCAAATGGGTAGATTAATGTATAAGTTTAGAGTAATTTGTGTTTTGTGGATTTTAAGAATATTATAAAAAAGGTTTTTTTATATTTTACTTTTTTTAATAGTTTTTGAACGACTTGAAAGAAAAATTAGCTATAGTGATGGTGTATTCTTTGTCTATGTTATGCGATATTATTAAATCATTAAATGTCGTGGATCTATTTTCGTGATTCTTTTTTATTGAAGAACTGGTTTTAAAAATTGTCTCAACAGTGGTCTTACGTAAGAAAATATGCACAGTTTTATTTATATATTTAGTTAAAAAGTAATTAAAATATATGTGTCAGCTGCTATTCATGCATAACGTCAAAATGGTAGGACGTATTTCAAAGGCATGATTTTTTAAATATAATTTATATAGATAACTGTCTTAAATAATACTGTTCGTTTATTAATTTCACTCCGATTGATTGAGTAGACACAAAGATTCAAGAACAATATGGGATTTTTCTGAAAAAAAAAGGAAATTTTAATAAACATTAATAATAATTTAAAAGAAGTATAAACAAAGTGTATCTATATTATGAATAATTTTATTCAAAATTCGAGTTGAAAGTTTAAATATAAAAGAGAACAAAGTCACCTTTGTGTGGACATGAGAATGTACTACTCGACTGAGGATGCCCCTACAAGGCACAAGCACCTGTTGAACCGTATAATATGCAATATGTTTTATAAAGAAAATTTTACAAATTTGGTACACCGCTTAAGAGATTCGTTCTCGAAAATATTTTTAAAACGTGTATGACCGCGGACTTTATGCCTTTGAAGTTTTATTATACATCTCTTATCTATACTAATATTATAAAGATGTAAAGATTATGTGTTTGTGTCTGTGAGGGGGTGATCTTTGGCTCTACTGAACAGATTTGATGAAATTTAGTAAGAAAATAGTTTGAGACCCTGGGAAGGACATAGTATACTTTTTATCCCGGAAATCATCCCTTAAGTGGGTGAAAATGGGGATGAAAGTATGTATGAACAATCCACCAACGTTAGTCTCTCATATATTCGTACATATAGGATAAAAATATTTTGTTAAAGTAAACGTTTGTCTATTTTTTGTATTTGCTTATTTGATTACAATAAAACTTTAGTAGGTTTTTTCTTATACGCCCGAGAAGGTTTCTAATATATTTTTATTAATGTAGTGTAAATTACAACTAGGCGGTCGTGATGTGCTTAGTTTACGAGATTGTAAATTATAAAGTTTAAGGGTTCAAGTCAGGATTCCTATACAGATTGTAAAGAGACATGAGTCGCAAAATGAAAAAATATATTCAAAGTATTTGGGAGAGCATCTAAAACTTAGCGTGTGATATTGAAAAAAAAAATAGGAATAGATAATTTAGAGCTTGTGCATGCAAACAGACTTGTATTATGTGCACAATTTTAAAATACAAAAACCTGTAGAATATTTAGCAATTGATTTATGATCAAATATCTAATATCAAGGGGCGGTGATAAATTAGTTTGACACTAGTTACATATAAGTAATTATGAGTAGAGTTCCCCGGAGTAATCTAGAACTGAACATAACTTCCTAGACGTCACTAGTACCTAGATGATGCCGCATTGAAGCAACTTGAATATGTACTGTATTACATATTAAACGCATATTATGCAGTAGAATTAATTTATTACGCATTGCATACACAATATATATACATAATATATTAAATAAATATTTATATATATATTGTGTTATATTAAATAACTTTTACAGAGTTTAAATGTATGTACTTGAGTGTTTTATATAGTTACATAATAAAAAAATAAAAATAAAATTACTTATATTTTTTTATATATTTAATGAAATTATTAAAATTACATTTCATATGATTTTACTTAATAAAATATGGGTTTAATTATTATTTTGAAGTTTCAGTACCTACTAATAACTTAAAAGTATTATTATTAAAAGTATCATAATACAAAGATATTTTTATATTTTTACGGGAAGTAGGACATTAATAGGCCAATACTGTGTTAGGGAATCTACAAAAGCGAACAAAGTATTCTTAAATTTATACGTTGGGATAACAAATTGGATTTTTACGTTCAATTTATTGCCATATAAAATACGATTTACTGCGACGATATCTAAATAGTAAAAATTTTGTATTTATTACCTTTATTTATAAATAAGGTAACCCTTTTGAATGTAATGTGCTTAAGATGAACAGATTGAAAAAATAAACTTAACTAACTGTTAATTTTAAATCAGCACTTTTAAGATTAAATATCAAAGCCCTAATAATAATGATCGAGATAAAGCCTAAAAGAATTTAACTTTCGAAATCGCCTAGATATGGGAAATGACAGACGGATATGTATATAGAGTAGTCACTACATTACACTTCATCCATCTGAAATCTATACATATAATAAAATTGTAACAAAGCCGAATCTATACATTAAACATTTTTTGGAAAATCTTATTGAAATAAACATTTTTTGTCAGTCTGTCTGTCTGTCTGTCTATCTGTTACCGCATCACAGAAAAACCACTGGAAGGGATTTGATGAAATTTGGTATGGTGATAGATAGTTATCCGGGTCAACATATAGGATACTTTTTACCGCGGGAAAATGTCTTATTTCTGAGAACAAATACAAAAATTGCAATGTAAGAATATACTAATATGTAAAACCTAAGAATTTGGTTTTTGTTTATCTGAACGCGGGCGGAGCCGCGGGTAATGTTAGATTAATAAAAGGATAAAATTAATAAGAGTAATCTCAAATTTATAGTCTGTAGTTCGTTTTCATACCTTAATCCGATAGATTATACCTTTGAAAATGATAATAAGCAGATAATAGGTTTGTATCAACAGTTAACTTCGATTATAAAAGCCTTTCGATTTTCATATTATGATCGTATATTGGACGCAAGATCGATTTCTAATAGCTGAACCTTTTACCCTTTCTTTTATAGGATAAAAATTATTCTAAAAAAGATAGGTAATTTGCAAATTTTCCTGGAACCATTAAGTCGTAGCTATCATATTAAAATAGTGGTTTTTATAATTTTTTAGTTTTTGTATAAATCTCGATTAGACTCTATCTATTGTATAAACTATAGTAATAACATAAATGTCAGACACAGGCGTTAAACTTATATCAGTCCTCTTTTACATCGAGAGTTTAAAAATAAAACAATGTTATACGGAGACAATGAAAGAGTCCAAGTTATTTATATAGGCCGTTTATTCAATTCTTTATTTATTGCTTTTGGAAGTGCCAATTGGTCACAATTTATTTAACTAAAGTAACGTAGAAAGGAGGATTTTCCTCTAAGACTTAAAAAAATCAAACAAAGACTATTTAAGAAATAAAATATTTGATTTCTGTAAGTACAGATCTATACTAACATTTCATGGTAATATTAAAACTCAAACTATTGAATTACAGCCATCATACTTAAAAGCATACTATTTTACTAAATATTTTATCATAAAACTAGCGACTCACCCTCGCTTCGCTCGGGTTCTTCCCTAGGTACGTTTTAACGGTTAGTATGAAATACAAATCTTTGAATTTCTCGGCTTTTCTGTGCTATAATATGCATGTATTATAAATATAAACCTTCCCCTTGAATCACTCTATCTATTACTGAAAACTGCATTAAAATCCGTAGAGCAGTTTAAAAGATCTAAGCGAACAGACAGCGGAAGCGACTTCATTTTATACTATGTAAAGATTGCTGATTCATCGTTTCCCCGGGGACGGTTGGACGGATTTCATTGTTTTTTACTATACAGAGAATAATCGCACTTAAAACGCTAACTAGCGAACATATATTTTAATCAATCGATTAATTTACAGATATAATTTTAGACATCTGTTACTTTATGACTGATGGAAAATAAATAATTTACACTTCTTATTAATTTATTATTACTTTTGCTGTTTAGTTTTAGTATTTGTCGACAAAATTGGAATTTATTCAGCCAAAGCCAGTATACTTATACTATATTTTTAAACACAAAGTTACGAAACAAAAATGTTAAATATTACGTGGGTTGTTTTCTATACAGCCTCTGCACGTCACGGCTAATCCGGTAGCTTCTGAGATAAAATCTTTTAACCTAATTGCTTTAAGAGGAAAGTGATTCTGTATAAAGTCGTATAAAAGCAGAGTTAAAGAAATTGATTCACAGTATGTTTAAAAAGAATTGATTTAATTAACGTTTTTTACAGAATAGGAAGGTAAATAAATTCATTATAATTAAAAAAATGGAATGTACTTTTTTACATACAATTTGTTACTATTGTTTGTAACTATTCTCTCGCCAAAATGAACCAAAACTCAAAGATTTTTTTATAGCCTAGTAGTGATGTTTTCCACTGTCCACTTCCTGGTTTCATCATTTGATGTCAGAGAACAAGATCAAGAAACCACATTCTATTCAGCTCTTTTTAGCGTCCCGCCGCTAGATACGGGCTTCTCGTCAATACAAGGGAGATTAGGCCATAGTCCACCACGCTGGCCAAGTGCGGACTGTCGGACTTCACATGTCTCTCTAAAACTGGCTAGATTTTCTCAGATATGCAGGTTTCCTCACGATGTTTTCCTTCACCGTAAGGCAAGTGGTAATCATGTTGGAATTTATTCGCACATGAAAATATCAGAGGTGCGAGACCCGGAATTTGAATCCGCTACACTCGGTTTCCCAAGCGAGTACGTTACCACTGGGTTATCACTGCCTACTGGACTTCATTATTATTATATATGAAATAGTCATAAGTTCAATAAAAGTTGAAAATTTTGAGGTATATATGAAAGGGGCCCCGTAGTAGTTTACTAAATAAGGCCTCTTCAGCTTATTAGCTATAAGGCCGATAAGCAAATTCATATATTCTTAGAAAGCTTAAAAATGTAAAAAGTCATTTTATTCGCATGGCTGACAATATTACAAGTAATAACGAGTTGCTATACGTAGTAGAATGGCATCCATCACAGATAATTAAAACGCGCTTGAGCTCTTTATACTTGACGTATTATTATTTGAAGGTTCAGGGAACCCATGTAGAGAGTATCGCTTACAGCCAAGAGTTCTTAGACTCTTCAGAATTCAGGGACAATGTAAATTTATTTTTAACTATGTTCATGTGAATTTGGTATTTGTAAAGTGCAAAGCTGTTTGAATAAATTAAAATAAGATATGCTTTAATTTGATGTTTTGTCGTATTATATAGAGCAAAATATAATATTCAGTTAGTTTGTTTTGCTAACTTTTGCTTGAATTTGCGTGTACATATATTTCTATCATAAGATATTTTATTAGGTAACCTTGTGTCTTAAAACTAAAAGCTCTTTAAAATGAGACTAGTCCTTTAAATAATAGTGGTGCTTAAACGTACACATTATCTCAAACACACCAACAGATATTGTTAGATATACTCATGTATAATATTAGTCTTCTTTTAGTGATCTTCTTCTATCATTTTCTTCTTTTATTTTTATTACATCTTCATTTCTGAATGTGTCTCTGACAGGCATTTGTAGATCTCTCCTTTACATCTCTCCATTTTTTTGAGAGTTATTGAGATACCAGTGAATTGAATACATATCAAAATAATAATGTTTTCAAAATTTATTTAAAAATATATTCAAAATTATCTAACCACTTTTAATAATAGTTTGGAAAATGTGTTAAAGGGATTGAAAATTGCTTACTGCGTTATGGGGGCAGTAAATATTATGGGAGAATACGCAAATATGTGCCCACTACAAGAATTGAATTTAGGAACTCTTCGAGGAATAAGTAACACCTAAAGGCAAGCGATTGTCTGTGCTAGTGAAAGTGGTTCAAAGAAACATTTGGTACGATTAAGTTAAATTACACTCAAGGTGTGATCATTATGGATTGACAGCAACTAATACTGATTTATTTAACTACACCGAATAAAATAAAGTTGGATTTTGAAACGGCTAACTTTAATTTTTAAATTAAAAAAAATTAAATCGACCATTTCAATTTTATATGTTTAAATTTTTAAAACTGGCCCCATATAAATTACAAGAAATATCCACCTTTCAAGAACTAATTATTATACTCAAAATGATTTACAAGTTGGTGATTTATAATTTAGGATCTACAATTTACATCCTACGACACAGTTCGAGTTTTTATTTTCTTTCTTTTGTCCCTACTTTTTTTAATGATTATAGACTAAATTGAATTATAATTGCGGCTGTCACCGTAGACAGGAGCTTATAATATTACAAATATAAAATTACTAGCAGAACCCGCGGCTTTGCTCGCGCTAAAACTACAAAAAAATCTCTAAAAAGGTAGTTTCATACAAACTATCATCCCCTATTTTACCCCCTTATAACATGAATTTCGAAAAATGCTAAAACACGTATTTATTTATTTTTATTGAAAAGCATTAATACCAAGTTTCAAGTAATAATTCTGCTCATAATTTTTTTTGGATTATACTATAACGTGTTTTCCCGTAGGAATTAGATAATTTCCTAATTCTACTATAAAAAGTAGCCAATGTTATTCTCCAGCCCTCTAACAGCTATCTCCACACAAAAAATCACGCGAATCCGTCACTACGTTTCGACGTAAAAAAGGACAAACAAAGAAACACACTTTCACAGTTATAATATTAAAATATGGATATTTATAATGATCGAGAATAGGGAATATGCCCCTATTAAATACTGTGTACATAAAAATGTATTCGCTCATTTACTTCAGAAAATAATGATAACTTTGGAAATGTCTCCTCTCGGTAATGATAGTCCTTTGTTTATACATTGCTAATGGATCGAGTTCGTTGACTGGAAAAGGTCGAACAAGCCTGATGCGGCTTTTGTTTAGTTCTTTCTTTGTTTCTGTACTTACGGATAAAGTAAAAATCTCTATGTGCAATTCAAAACAATTTTGCTTTTAAGTTCATATTAGTGACTTAACCTGTCTTCGATCGGGTGCGTCCCTTAGTACGCGGATTTTAGTCGCAATCTCTTGGGTTTTTTTGCGCGGCCCTGATTCGTTATCTAAAATAAAAGTAACCTAAGTTAATCCTTATAATATCAGCTATCTGTCAGTGAAAGTGCCGTCCAAATCGGTCCAGCCGTTTCGGAGATTAGCCGGAACAAACAGACAGGCAGACGAAAAATTAAAAATTGTTTTTTTCTTATAAGTACCGTATATACGAGTACTTTCATATGCATTTAGTAAGAAGCTGTTATTATGACTTAACAGACACATTCATTCAATTTTATTTATCTGTATAGATAACTATTTGATACCAAAGCTTAAATTATTATGTGGGTAGACGACTTGGCTCTTTATTATCCTGAAAAATATACTCGTAGGAATCCTAGGCAGAGGCTAGATAACAAGAACGATTCTGTAATGTTTTTCGGTATTATTATGTTATTTAATTTTAATTTAATTATATTGTTTAGATTAGGTATAAAAAACTCAATCTTTTATATAATGTTTTTTGCATAATTACTTTAAGAAATATACGAACAACTTAAAGTTAATATGACCTAATTTTCCTTTGCCAGATCCTTTTCCAATACAATGTAATTTAAATGCATATAGAGTCCTTTCATCCCTTTTTATCCCTTCGAATCTGATCCACCTGGCTTATAAAATAAACATAAACTAAATGGCTTAAAAGAAATTGGTGATAAGAGAAATAACTCTTATGAGTGAATTATCAGATTCTTTAACGTCAATTTACACTCTAGTTATGATGTTTATAATATGAAAATTGTTATGTGAAACTTATTCAAGTATGTATATTTCTATAATGGAGGTAAATTCATCTCTATTAATAAATATAAATACGAAAGTTTGTACGGAAGTATGTATTTGTTACTTTTTCGCGTTAAAATGGCTAAACAGATTTGGATGAAATCTAGCACGCAGATAGATAAAGACCTGAAGTAACACATTGAGGCTATTGTTATTAATTTGCTAAAAGATAGAGCTGCGTACAAAAAAGTGAAGGTAAATTGCGAGTAATTTTAAAATTATAAAGTATAAATATATACATACATAAGTCGTATAAAGTTAGATGTCTATTAAATAGCTTTGAACTACCCCCCGTATAATGAATGCATAACATTTTGTCAATCATTTATTAATAAGAGCTCCGAATCCAAAGGGTAGGGTCGGGCTGTATATCGACTTGTACTCACTACGGTATCTATATATCCTCATCTATATGGGTTTACGTAGAAAAATAATAAAAGGGCAAGTAACAAAATCTCCTTACCTGCGGAATGTAATCCTATAACATGGGTAATACATAATAATAATTTTAGTTATTTTTTGTTTTTTTTTTTATTACATTTTTGTAATAACAAACGAACAAACTCTGTCTATTTATAATATTAGTATAGATGCGAAAAATTGTGAGGATATATTATGATGTTTGGATATATGCTTTACCTTAAGTTTACAGTAATATAGCTTATACTCGTACAACAGAATAATATATAGGCTCTAAGTTATAAAGATATGGTATATAAATAAAAACTTAAAAAAAAACCGACTTCCAGGCACTAAAATGTAAAAAATAACTATACGGTGGTTTTCATTTAGAATAGATACCTAATCTGATATTTTGGAAGTCGGTGCCAGCCAACGCATAGGAAATCTAATATATTTTGATACGTAAAATACATATTTACCTATTAAACATTCATATCTTTAAATACTGTCCCCGTTTAGTTATTTTTAAATTTTAGTGCCTGGAAGTCGGTTTTTTTTTTAAGTTTTTATTTTTATATTTTTAGTGTAGACGTAATAAGCCGGTAATTTGTAGGAATAAAGTTTTTAATAACATATTTCATTAAACAATTTGTTTAAAAAAATTATTTATTGTTGATTATTTTATTGATGATTTTCGATAAAATTTATATGGGACCACCTGGGAAGTATACCCTTTCAAACAAAACAAAAAAATTCCAAATCGGTTCATGCGTCTTCGAGTAATCGGTGAACACACATAAAAAAAAGATTCCGACGAATTGAGAACCTCTTCGTTTTTGGAAGTCGGTTATTTAAATACGCGGGTGGAGCCGTGGTAAAACGCAAGTTGAATATAAAGTTAAAAAGTATTATAAGATTGAAGCGTTCAAAGCTATTTTTTACTATTACTATATTTAGAACAAGTGTCGTGCCTATAAGGAAGGATAAATAATTTCATATAATTATGTCACCTTTAAGTGAAGTGTGTAAAGGATGGCGTGCATAATATGATCTAATCAGATCACTTGAATGCGAGTTATAATTGCCTTAATTTACGCTGCTACCTTAATTGCCGCTTTATGCAGCATAAGATATCTTGTATGTAATGAAAATATTAGAAGCTTTTAATAGAAATAATGGCCTTCAGTAAATATCTTGCCTATAGTTTTCATATATATATATATATATATATATATATATATATATATATATATATATATATATATATATGTATATATATATATATAATTATATATAGTACTCTAAGCCTATACAGATTTAAAGTTCTTTCTAATATAAGTTTTGGAGTGGATTTTGACGCAATGTGGACTTGGCTCACTATTGCGTCGAAGACTTCTATTCATACTTTTTCATTTTTCTGGGTAAGATAAAATTGATACTGAACACCTGACCGGAGATATATAATTGGAAGTTAGAGCAGAACTCCGACAGAACAGGAGTTAGTGTTTTTATTCAGCTTGGTGCTATTTATAACCAAGCCATTTGGGCCACATGTTTTAATCCGGCCATAAAAGTGTGTTGTTGAAAAGTTCCGGAATGCATAATTAATATCTTGGTACTTAGTGCTAAGGAAATCATTTTTGTAATAATCTTTCGTAAAGGAGATTTTTGAAGGGAAGTAGTCAAGACAGTAAGATGTGCCAGCTCTAAATCGATAACAGCACTTACGTAGTTCTAGTGCCTAATCTTCTTCTTAGGGAGACCTATCCTCATTTTACGAAGAATCCAATTACCTAAGGGTGTGCCTATGTGATATGCTATGATGGAGTTTATTTAATAAAATTCAACTTGCTTAATACGAACCGTAAAAACGATCCTTTTTTCATCAAACGAAATAACTAATAATACTTTATGTTCAGTCAATGTACTAGAAGAGATTGCGAAATCTGAGCTGTTGTTGACAATTTTTTAATTTCAAAAATACTATGAAAAATACTTACATATATGTAGATTTATTTAATTCAAGCACTAAATTCGAGCACTTAGCGAATTTACGCCATAATATTTTTTTAAAACTATTATGGCGTAAATTCGTTCAAAATGAATTTCGAAAAATCCTTTCTTGTCAAATGCCTAAATCATATAAGAAATACGTCCTCCAAATTTCACGTTTACACGACCAGCGTGTTAGGCTGTGTGTTGATTCATCAGTTAGTCAGGATCACCTCAGGATGCACTTTTCCTTCTCAATTCTTCCTTCAGCTTTTCTAACTTCCAGGCAATGTATTTTACATTGCACAGGTAAGACGCGAACACAATATAAGCAAAAAATCAGGTACAAAAGAGATATCATAATAAATTTGCTTAACCTCATACTGAACTTAAATAGATCCTTTCCAGAAATCTTCCCCATTAGTATTAGGCATTGTGTACTATATGTGTGACCCATAAAATAATTCTTATAAATTGTGAAGTTAACTTGATGATGTAATTAATCGACGAAAGTATCTTTTGTCATTTCCATTCTCAAATTCCAAAAAGCCAGGGCTGGTTGCTAGTATTAAAGTTTATTTTATTGATTGCTACTCAGAAGTCACGTCAAGTAATTTATTTTACTATCGAGAATAAACTTTTTTTATAAGTATTTCTGCTAAGTCATACATCATATTCCATTATAAACGTGCTTAGGTTTCTAACTGCTTTTAAATATGGTACTACGGTTTTATATTATATAAACTAAGAAAAGTACAAAACAAAGGAAATATGTAAATATGAAAATGTCTCAGTTGTCCATTGTTTTTTTATACTTGTACTTTTATTGATTTGATATAAAAAAAATATTGTTGTTTTTCAAAATAAGTAATTTTTGTCAACTTTTGTTTACAATTATCCATAGTTTTAAATAGGGCTAAAAATTTGGTTACATTTGTTGGCGTCTATCGCTATAAATATAAAAAAAAATGTTTATTTCGTTAATAATATCCGAACACATAAAGCACCTGTTCTGTACGATAATGGTAAATTAATATGCACGTACAAAAAGGCTAAAGCCAACCTTTTATTTTAACAGTTAATGCCTTTGTTGTAAAATTATACATCGTAGCTTAAAAATATTTTGAATTATAATTTATATCTATTTATTTTTTGAAATCGGAAAATTCTGTTTAAGATGACGTGACTGCCTCCAGACTACTTCCATGTAATAGAATTATTTTAGTTTATAATTTTATAAAAAAGTATTAAAAAAAAGATAAAATGAATATTATAAAGTCCTTCTTGTGAGGTTTTTTCTCTCTAACGTAGGCTTACTTATATTTAAAAAATTGAAAGATTTTGGTTTTACGCTGAGTAAATTATTACAATTTATCATATTTAAAACTTAAAAGCAGTTTATTAAATTTCTAATGTTTGTTATTAGAAACCTAAGCACGTTTATAATGGAATATGGTATAACGATACTACTTATAAAAGAACTTTATTCTGGATAGTAAAATAAATTACTTGACATGACTTATGAGCAGCAATCAATAAAATAAATTTCAATACTAGCGACCAGCCCTGGCTCCACCTCTGATCTTTGAAAAAATCATTTTATAGTCCACACATAGGTACCTACACAACTAATACTAGTGTATACATAAGTGCTGTATGTGTGTTGTTGTAAGTGCGTACTGACTTAACTGAAAATAATGAATATTTTAAATAATTATTAGGACATAAATTATCGTTGTAATTGTTCTTAGAAAGCCCGTTAGTTACAATTCTAGATTACGTTAAATTAAGTTACCATAGAAAGCTTCTTTATTAGTGAAGTGCTTGCCGCAATTTTAATCGCGTTTAGACTTCGTGAAAGTCGGAGCTGTCGGCTTACTTCCTCTTTCCATTTCCGTTACAATGATATCTTGAATACGATAGAATAACTTTAAGTTCAGGTCTGTTTTATTCATAAAAATAATTAATTTTTCTGATGATTGTTATCTATAAATATATCTATAAAATATTCGATTGTATTGTTTATTGACAAATAACTTTTATAAGGGCTTTTTATAAGGCTTTTATATATAAATAATTTACCCATATGTAGTGAGGCGTCCCTAGTCACTTTTTTGTAATATCCACAGAACCATGCGTAAAAGATTATCGAGAAAAAAGTACTCTGTCACTTCCATCCCATAAACTATGTTAATGAAAAATACAAAATGGCGCTGTCATCTCATATTGAAGGTATATTAACATTATAAGTCGAGTACTATTAATATTACTAAGCCGTGGCTACTGGCTAGCATGGTTGATATTCAATTTATCTGGAGATATCTATAGAGGAAAATAGCATTAAATAGGGTAATAAACAGGGTCTATAAAGTACCTACGAGTATGTTCAATTATAATACATAGTTAATAAATTTTTATTAAGTTTAATTATGTGTGTATATTACAAACTTACCATAACCACTTAATGTTTAGCATTGTAAAAAAGCCTTGTTATTCTTTGGTCAAATAAATATGTCATACTCCATTATTTTATTGCTACACGAAAGATGAATTACTAACCAATATAATACTTTCTTAGATTTACGCGAATATTTGACATTTTGAATAAAGCTATTTTTTCGAATTTTTTCGCGAATTTATTTTGATTTTTGGTTGCCCAACCAACCAAAAATAAAATTAATTCGCGATAAAATCCGAAAAGATAGTTTTATTTAAATAACCAAATATACTTTCGTATATTTACTAAAACTTTGCAATTTTATTGCATATTATGAAATACAAATGGCTTATCCTCGCTTCACTCGGGTACGTCCTTAGTTTGATAGAAAAACACCGAGTTTTCTTTATATATAATTAATATACAATGTGCCTAATGCCTATATTTATCTTTTGGCCACCTTCCCACCTTTTGGTAAAATTATATCATTCCGTGTGCTAAATTTCATTCAAATACATCCAGTTTTTTAGCTAAAGGCTTAACAACACTTAACAAACGGCTTAACACACACAGGAAAAGTTTCTTATTTATATATAATAGTAGCGTGATGAAACTTACATGCTTTTATTGCTGTAAGCTGTAATATTTAAAATCACATGCATAAAGTTACTTGACAAAGCATTTTTCACATTCACTCACAAGGAATGTTATATCGTCATGTTAAGAATTTGATACATAACAAAGTTGTCATGTTGAAAATTATAAAGGTCTAGAATTAGCGAGCGCGTCTAATCAATAAAAGGGAGACTCAATTTTTGTACACGTTAACTATTATTATTATATTTCTTTGTTTTGTGGCTTAAAGCGTGATTAACTATACATTAAAATATTAAACAGAAAGATCACTGACTGAATACGAAATTTGGCAGGTAGTAAATTTACGGTAAGATATGTCAGCTAAGAATTTTACGACATTAATAAGTAAGTTTATATGAAAATGAAATGAGATTGTCCTAGAGACATAAAGATGATTTATTCTGGCTACACATAATTTAACCATGCGGGCAACGCCGCAGGTAGCGCTAGTTGATTATATAACTATATTTGTATTTACTGTGCTTTGTATATGTACGTTCTGTTCTGCCCGAGCGTACTGTTTGTTACACGGGCTCTGACGCAGGACTATTTAATAGGCCGTTAAGTTTGTAACGTTATTTATTTAGTAGACCACACACATTATACGTCGGTCGATAAAATAATATTTGTTACTCAGAAGCAGTAATGATTTTTATTAGTAGCAAATAGGCAAATTTAAGTATTATTTATATACTATACGGGTACTTATTACTATCTGAGATATGTATTTTTTATCATCTTAGACAGGTTGTAAACGTAGCTTAAGGCCGTTTGTCTATCATATTATTTTGATAGTTCAACATACTGAACATTTAATATATTTCTTATTTACTCGAATGTAATTTTAGGCAAATAGGATGTATTCATAAAATAACATCACATTAAATAGCATACGTTCACATTATAAAACAAAATACATGGCAGAAATACGGCACGCAAGTGCTCCACGTGGCTGATTACTACCCTTGACCCACAAAGCCAACTTTATTCTTCACCATACAAATCACCATTGATTTTGCACAAAGGCAGATCACATAAATCTCTAAATTCATATAATATTTTAGAATCAGATATAAAAAAATATGCATAATATGTTAATTTCCTTTCAATATCAGATTTTTTCGAATATGAGCTAATGAAACATAGGTACTAAAAGTGTCAAATCTATACATGTAATAAAATTGTAACTAAGCCGAATCTGTACATTTAATATTATTTGGAAAATCTTATTGAAATAGACATTATTATCCATACAGAGGTCGAATCTATAGTTTTTTGAATTTTTATCTGTTTGTCTGTCTGTTACCGCATCACGGAAAAACCACTGGAGGGATTTTGATGAAATTTGGTATGATGGTAGCTGGTTATCCGGGTCAACATATAGGACACTTTTTATCGCGGGAAAGTATATCATTTCTGAGAAAAAATACAAAAACTGCATTGTAAGAGTATACTAATATGTAAAACCGAAGAATTTGGTTTTTGGTTATCTGAACGCGGGCGGAGCCGCGGGCAATGTTACTTTTATTATATTTTATCTTTAATCATATATACTGTCCGTTTGAAAAGAGGGCCAACTAAGCCTGTTTAGTCGTACAGATAATAGGTAGTTCAGTTTCATCTCAATCCAAAGATATAGGTTGAGCTCTGGTTATGGGCTTTCTTATATAAAGCAGGGTTCATGTTAAGTGATCGTAAGCTTAAGAGATTATGTAGATAAAACCGTACTATCTAATAAGTCAATGTAAATGGATACAAAAAGATAATTAGGTTTTTGTTTAGTAAATGTGGACTTTATTTTTATACAAACTGTTGTAAATAATAAGCACTTATGATTTGTTTTAGTAAAATGATATTTTTTGGGAGGCGAATATTTCAAGAACATCCTGCGAGGACTTCTTACCTTCGTATTAGGCAAAAGATGTGTTAGAACTTGAAAAGCGTTATCTTCATATACGCCACGCGGTGGATCCCCGACAGCCTCACCAGTAGATCAATTTAAAAAAAATCATGTCATCAGAATGTCATACCAGTTTTTTTATAAATCGATTACAGGTTCGATTATGTTATTATTAGCAATTGATATAAAATTTCCCTTAAATCTCAATACTAGTGACGTACCCTTGATTCACTCGATTGGATCCCTGATGCCAGTAACTTTTTTTACTCCAGGTCATAGTCATACTTTATGCTAATTGTTAAGGAGAAACACACATATACATACACAAACATACATACAAATTCGCAATAATATATAACAGTATTCGGGTAAGCTCAGAATATTATTATTGTTGTGTCACACAAAATTCTCGATGGTGTTGAATACAACGTAAGCATCATGTTATTATACATTGTGAGACTTATTCCATGGAGGTGAAATAATATCGTACAATGAGAAAAGGTAATTAAGAGCGCCGCGAACATTTCAGCTTACACGTGTTTCGTCTTGGTGAAATTCTAAATGACTTATAATTGGCAACTCACAAAGTTTAAATGCAGAATATATGTTTGTTTGTAATTCTTTCACGTCAAAACGGTTTGGCGAATTGGCGTAATTTTTTGTGTGGAAATAGTTGGAAGGCTTGACAGTGACATAGGCTACTTTTTTACTGCAGGAGATTATTTCTTTCCCACGGGAAAACACGTTATAATACAATGCAAAAAAATATTTATGATAAAAATTACTTGAAACTTGGTATAAATGCTCTTCAATACAATCAATTAAATACGTGCTTTAGCACGTAAATATTTTTTTGGATAGTATTATAACGTGCTTTCCCGTGGGAAAGAAATAATCTCCTGCGGTAAATAGTAGCCTATGTCACTCTCCAGCCCTCCAACTATTTCCACACAAATAATCTATATATATAAAAGGCAAAAGTGATTGACTGACGTATCAACGCACAGGCTAAACCCTTAAGGCTAGAAAATTGAAATTTCGCACACGTATTCCTCATATGACGAAGGTATCCACTAAGGAAGGATTTTTCAAAATTCAACCCCCAAGGGGGTGAAATAGGGGATAAAAGTTTGTATGACACTTTTTATTACTTGGACATATTTGCATGAAACGTATGAATTGAGTACCGAAAAAATAATGAGTTACGTATTTTATCCTATTCTAAAATTCAATCCCTAAGAGGGTGAAATAGGGGATGATCAAATAAAGCCAAAGAGTTTTTTTGTAGACTGAACTTGTAAATTAAAAGAAAGGTAAAATATGATATATGTGTTTGTTGATAGTATACTTATGAGTATTACTATATACTAACAAACTCAAAATATCTCAAAAAATAGAGTGCCATTCAAATTAAATTCAGTTCAAATCAAAGTTTTAGCTATAATAAATGAAGATAAGCGAGTAGCTACAGCCTACGATAAACAGATAAATGGACATGGAAAAATATATACAAGTTACGTTTTTATATTGGCTACAGAATCCTAACAAGAGGAGCTCCCGTATAAGTAGCTATTTTAGAATTTCTATTTAGGGCTAGAAACTAGACTTTGTGACGAAGTAATATACCAAGTAAGTGGTTCTTCACATTCGTGAAATTATTTCAAGTATCCTGCATATAGCAATATAGCTTGATTCTATTTTATCAGTTAGTTCGTAATTTGTTGTATGCTCATATATGTATCGCATTTGGACGAATTTTAGGATTCCGTAGCTAAAAGTATAATATAAATATAAATATTTCAAAAAAATAATAATAATAAAAAAATGTTTTTAATAAAATTTAGTTTTACGAGTAGGTATATAGGTATTGCTTGTGAATTAGGGTTTTTAAAAACCATGCATGCAGCCATGTATTTATACGATGATAATATTAAAGGCAGATTGATGCTGGAATAAAAAGTGGCCTGTGTTACTCTTCGGCCTCACAAAGTAGAACAGACCAACAAAGACTCTTTCGCATAAATATGCATAATATATATAAAACTAGCGACTCACCCTCGCTTCGCTCGGGTTCGTACCAAGATATATTTATACGCTTAGTATGAAATACAAATCTTTGAATTTCTTGGCTTTTCTGTATAATAATATGCATTTAATATGCATTTAAACCTTCCTGTTGAATCCCTTTATCTATTAAAAAAACCGCATCAAAATCCTTTGCGTAGTTTTAAAGATCTAAGCATACATAGGGACAGACAAACAGCGGGAAGCGACTGTGTTTTATACTATGTAGTGAAGTTAGTAAGGAAGTAAGATAAACTTAAAACTTTATATTAGACCGATTTATCTTATAAGCACTAATCTTTTTGTTAGCCTAATATACGCAGGTAATGTGCTTATTAACCTAATAATAGATTATTTAGTACTGTTACTTTTATAGGTAAAAAGGTTACATTTTGCTTTGTTAGCTGAATACAATATGTTAGACTATTGATACCATCTAGGTTAATGTGAAAAAATATTTTTATTTTAGCTCATAAGCAAATCTAATTATTGTAGTTATGGAAACAATGTATACAACTACGAAGTGTGGCACAGTGGCAGTATACCTAACCTGTAAAATCTAGGTCTTGGTTCGATCCTCGTTCGAGTAGAATAATATAATGTCGATTCTTAATATGAATGTTATTATATTAAATGTATAAAAATGATTCATGTAATTAGTATTGATTTTTATATGTTTGAACATTAACACACAGCACCATCTAGTTCCATGGTAAGCTACGAGGCCTGTGTTATGGATACCAGATAGTTGATACACATAATATATAATTTTGAATACATACATGTTATAAATATAAACACCCATGACTGGAGTACAAACATTCGTGTTGATCACACAAATTAATGCCCCCAGCGGGACTCGATCCTGCGACCGCTCGCACAGCAAGTAGGGTCACTACAAAATGAGCGTGCATGTGTTTAGAATCGATATAAAATATTGTTTAATAAACTGTTGTTTTCAGCTTGAATCTGTTAAATATTTTTCTTTAAAACTTATATGTCTACTCGTGTCTTTTTGACTCGGGGATGAAATTTCAATGGCGTTTAATTAGATCTTAGCAAATATCTATTACAAATACAAACATTAGTATCTTCAGTTTCCTTCGCAAATTCGCCAGTAAGGATAAATAATACAAAATAAATAGAATAGCTCTCGATTCTCGCTGTAATACTCGTAAAAAAAAAGATAAATATTTTGCTTAAACCGCTTTAAAGTTTTATGAGTTTTCCTATTTCATAATTTTTACACATCTGTAGATTATGGGCTTTTTCCAATCCAACCGAAGAAAATGTTGGGTTGGTCATATATGTGTCTGCTTTGATTTGACCACTAGAAGACATGGGATAAGAGAAAATATAGGTTAGAGAATTTTCTATGGAATATTGAAATGACCTTAAAACCAATTTAAAATATACATATATCACTATTAAGACGTTTAATATATTATGTATGTATAATATAAGTCTAAAGTGAAATATCTTTCTTGTAGCTTTGTAGTTTTACTGTTGAAAATATTGCAGGATAGGTCACTCACGCGATAAATGAGTTTTATTCTACATGGCCGCGCTTAGCTCAATCGATACCCTCAGCGCTTCTGGTGACGATATCATAATAATTTTATATAGAAGGTACCTATTACATCATTATAGATAGTTTTTATATAGTAGGTATACTTTTAATATAGTAGCATAAGATATAAAGTAAACCAATTATATTGTTGTTGTGTATTTATTCGACCATTTAGATTTTAGAGATTTTTTTGTATGTTATGTATTTTTTTATATTAATATACAAACGATTGTCCCTCGCTTCGCTCGGGTACACCCTTTGGTGCGTTTTAATATTTTTGAGCGGAACCCTATTTATTTTCTAAAATAACAGTAGCCTCAGTTACTTCTTATAACATCAGCTATCTGCCAGTGAAAGCCCCGTCAAAATCAGTTTTACCGTATTGGACATTAGCCAGAACATAAAGACAGACAGACAAAAATTTTAAAAATTATGTTTTTCTTATAAGTACTGTACATAATTTCATATACATTTAGTATAAAGTTGTTAATTTGACATTACAAATAGACACTATAATTTTATTTATCTATATAGATAAAAAGTTAATAACATTTTAAGAGTAATTATGACACCACATAATTGACCGCGTAATCGGGTTTGCAAATACATGATGTTATAATTTATTTTATGACTAGCGACTCACCCTCGCTTCGCTCGGGTTCGTCTCTAGGTACGTTTTACTTTTTTGAGCGGAACCCTAATTCTTTTTCTAAAATAAAAGTAGTTTATGTTACTCCCTATAACAAAAAACCAAGAAGTCCCATCAAACTCAGTCCAGCCGTTTCAAAGATTATCCGGAAAAAACAGACAGACAGACAGACAAAAATTAAAAAAAATGTGTTTTTTTATATGTACCGTATATATTAATTTCATATACGTTTAGTAAAACGCTGTTATTTTGACATTACTAACAGACACTTCAATTTTATTTATCTGAATTATTATAGATGAATTTATTTTAATAGCTAATTGGAAGCACGCTTAGTGAATTTGGTTTGACCATAGAGAAAGCAGAAAGTGAAAAATATTCTGTCCACTATACAACAAACAGCTATTTCAAAATTCAACTATATATACAATACGTAATCGTTTCACATCGCATCGTGTAACATGCACGTTAGACTGAATTTTAAAACCAAATACGGCCGCCAAACTAAAACCTATAGAAAAAGGCAGTACCTACTTCTCTGAATACTGTTATTTCATTTTCATATTTGTAAAACGTTTTATAAATTACACTTACCATATCGCGTTTAAGTACTGTTCATGAATTACAGCCTTTACGAGACATTTTTGTTTGTATCTGGACGTGAATATCGGTTATTTAGAGCATTTAATGGATAATAGATCTACTTGTAAATTACTGTTTTAAGCAATAAACTCCAGATGCAACGAAAACATTCTTCTTTATGTGGCCTCACTGTATCTCGTTAATAGCTGGCGTTATTACCGCGATTTATCGCGTCATTTCGTGGTTTTTCATATCAACATTGCGCATTATTTATTAACTTGTGAATAATGAAGGACCGCCTAGAGATTTAATTAAAAACGGTCGTTTGCGCTTCATCGTATGCTAAGGGCAGTGGGATCCAACTTTTCAGGATACCGCTTTATGATAAATTTATAGGTATTTGTGGGTCAATTTCATGGAAGGAACTTTTGATGTTTAACTTATTATTTGTATTTTTTAATAAACAACAATAATATATCTTCCTGACTGATCTCGATCATAGTGGCCAATCTCATTGAGTCTAGCCATCTGCGCAGGAGATATTATAGTGTACAAGAGTACGCGCAGACACAACGAGCACTCTCTACTCTTGTCACTCTCATACTCTGGTGGGACGACTACTCGACACAACCAGTGAGAGTTGAGGCGTAGGACCGACGACTTTATGTGCTCTCCAAGGCACGGGGGCAAAACACCGCCAACTTCCCAACTCCGGGCTGTTATTGAGATTCTTTTGACTAAAATTGATTGATGAGATTTTTTTGACGTTACCAGGCTGCTCAAGGATATCACCATCCTGAAAGCTGGCCTGGCAGAGGTGCAGTTTAAGTTAGAGATTTCCGAATCTACCATCAGTGAGCTGCGCGCAGAATTATTATCGTTCAAAAATAATGGTTCTGTAAGTAGGTCACCGGAGGTCACTAACATAAACACACGTCGCGGCGCACAAATTGACTCCATCAGCAGTTTGTCGTCGCCTCCGATTACTGCTGAGGTGCGTGAATCGAACGACACAGCGACGCCCGCCACCCGCTCCCCGGCCCCGCTGATGACGTCGAGTGCGAGCGCGGTCATGACCCCGCCGCGTGCATACGCCGCAGCCGCAGCCGCAGCCGCGCCTGCCCCCGCCCCTACACCCGCCCCGCCAAACAAGCGGCCCTCGAATGGAGGGAAAAAGAAGAGCCGGAGCAAACCAGCTGCCAAACAGGTGTCTTCGACGGGTTCCAACCTGACGAGGAGGGCTTCACTAAAGTGGAGAGGAAGAAAAGGAAGCCCTCATGCCGTAACATCTGTGGCACAGCTCCGAACCAGCCAGACCATCCGATGCGTCCTGCCGTACCATCGACGCCGCTGTATGTGTCCCGAGTGCACTGGTCTACGAAGGTCGAGGATGTCGTAGACTACGTCCTGAAGAAGTCCAACTTCAAATTGAGGGTTGAACGGCTGGTACCTCGCCACAAAACGAGTTTCAATTCGTTTGTGGTGAGAGTGCCGACTCATCATCTGCCAACCTTCATGAAGGAGGACTTCTGGCCGCAGGGCGTCGTGTTTCGGAAGTTCCGAGGTCGTTTGCCCGCCGACACAGCTTACACGTCTGCACTACGTGTTAAATAGTTTTTAAGTTTTTTATAATTAATATATATGTTAGTTTTAAGGTATATATGCTATGGGCCGCTGTTTACATATTTAAGATCCCTATGTAAATATTGCCTGAAATAAATAAATAAATAAAAAAAAAAATAAAAAAAAAATAAAATACTCAATAACTGATCTTGGCCCGACCTGGGACTCGAACCCAGGATCTCTGTATCTGCGGCCGTAAATGCTAGCCACTAGACCACTGAGGCAGATGTATAAATATAATATCTTTGAATTTACAGTCTAAAATGGAAAAAAAATATTTTCACATATAAAAACCTGTTCACTTGGCAAACTCCGTTCCCATTGCCATTTTAGTACAACAAGAATTTCTTAAAAGTTTAGGATATAAAAATAAGTAAAAACCCAAAACGAAAAATGCCAAACGAAAAATGGTTGCTTATAATAAAATTTATTTTTTATTATGTTTTTTTTTAAATAATGATTATTTTTATTAATCTTATTAATAATAATTTTATTAATAATAATTAAAAATAAAATAAATAATTACATAAAATACATATTTAATATGTATTTTTGAGGATGATTTAAATATACTGAAAACTACAACATTGTTATTTATACGTCATGGAGTTTTCCGATTAATCAAGTCTCATCGAGAGCATTGGTCAATCAACTGAGCCAATATTGAACATTGTGGCTATTTTTGTCTGACAATAAATCAAACTCGACGAATATTGACATGGGTACTTTATTATGATATGAGGTACAGTAAATAAAAAGTATAATAGATAATTTAACTTAGTATTTAATTAGAACCTTGCCGGCCTTCTTACTGTCTCTATGGAAAAGTTATTATATCCATAACAAAAGCACTCCTATATCTTAAATAAATATTTAAAATAAGTTTAAAATGTTTACACTCACTTCTTATAAGAAGTTGCACAATCTTATTGTAACAAGCCTTGTATTACGCAACGTAATTCCCACTGCTTACATTTAAGTGACCTATAAATTAAGGCTCTGTGTAAGAAAAAGTCGGTCAAGTGCGAGTCCAATTCGCACACGAAGTGTCCCGTACCATCGTACATGTACTTTTTATTAATATGACTTTTACTCTACGTATGTAGTATATTAACTTCGATGGTCGATACAAACGTTAAAATATTGTTTCTTGTATTTTTTATTTTTATTATTTGTTATTATAGCTGCAAAGGAAATACATACTTTGTGTAAATTTCAACTCTCTACCTATTACGGTTCGTGAGATACAACCCTCTGACGGACGGACGGACAGCGGAGGCTTTGTAATAGGGTTCCGTTGGCACCCTTCGGGTACGGAACCCTAAAAAGGTTAGAAGAGTTATAAAACATAGATTTTTTGTTGGTGTGGAATATTCAAGTAAATATAAATTCACCCAAATGACTGGCTATTTGAAAAGTTACAAAATGCCAGTTAAATTTTAAGTTGTTGTTCTTCGTGGTATGTACAGTGTTTTATAACGGCGGCTTTTATCCCGCCACGTGTCCGACAGTGGTTGGTTATATAAAAATCTTTACTGACTGAATTGTTTTGTAAAAATAGAATTCCTATTTTTGACTTGTCTATGAATGTTATTGTGAGTTACTTAAGTGCTTAATGAGTTAGTGCGTAATAAGTTATCACAAAAAACAAAGACTTTTTCCCTTAAATTATGTATAAAATATAGCTATTTTTATTATATAGACATACTTTTGTATGTCTATATGCATAATATTTTGTTGAACAACTTTAAGCGCATCGATTACTTATTTTTAATTAATCCACTCAGCGAAAAAATTGCGTCTTCTTTTCAGACAAGCTTTTAGAATTAAAAAATATTTCATTTAACAGATTTTTTTAAAATAACATTAATAAAATTTGACCTCGTTAAAATTGTAGATAGTTTACGTACAAGTAAGTATGTATAGATAAACAGGTTTGCCTCCTCCACCACCTGGCTTACCACCTCGCATTACTTTATAAATATTGCTAGCATTAGTAGCAACACGTCTGAACACCATAAATAAAGAATTGAATTGACCTAAACATTCTTTACTTTGTAAATATATTTTAGATAGTTCTTTTTTATTATTTAGTAGCGTTTTTTCGCGGCTCCACCCATGTTTTTTAATTTTGTAGAAATACTTTGCTCTCGTAGCTCAAAGTATGATTATAATAAGATAAATAATAAATAAATAAATATGTTGGGACATTAGCACACATCACCATCTAGTTTCGCGGTAAGCTACTTGTAAGGCTCGTGTTGTGGATACCAAATAGTTATTAATGATTAGGCTAAACTATATGCTAGACACTAGCATATATAACTTTTAAATACGTACATATTGTAAATAAAAACACTCATGGTTGGAGTACAAACATTCGTGCTCATCACACAAATGAATGCCCTCAGCGGGACTCGAATCCGCAACTATTGGCACAGTAAGTAGGATCACTAGAAATTGAGCCAAACGTGTCATCCTAATCTTCCTCAATAAAAAGACAATAAAATGCCAAAAGATTTTTTCAAATCGAGGTAGATCGAGAGAATAGCGCGTTGAAACAAACATACAGTACAGTACATACAGTAGTTTTTAACAAAGCCACAAACGTGAGGTGGTAGTTCAACTCGACATCGATCGCTTGTTCAATGTATATGCCGTTATTTCCCTCATTTCAACAGAGCTATAATGTGTAATCATTGTGAAAACCGCATGGAATAACGTTAAATTAAACTTTTATATTACATTCGATTTATGGCACGGTGCTTACGTAATTGACGACGCGTGTGGCTCAGTTTGTAGTGAACCTACTTGCTGTGCCAGGTCGTGGGTTCGAATCCCGCTGGGGGCATTCATTTGTGTGATGAGCACGAATGTTTGTACTCCAGTCATGGGTGCTTATATTTATAATATGTATGTATTTAAAGTTATATATTTGTAGTGTATCAACTATCCGGTATCCATAACACAGGCCTAGTAGCTTACCATGGAACTAGACGGTGATGTGTGTTTATGTCCCAACATATTCATTTATTTAATACTCGAGCCATACCCACACTTCAGTCTGGTGCATCCCTAAGTCCCTTTTAGGACTCGATACAAAATATCGATTTTTCTATTCGACTACTATTTGTATCTGACTATACAATATACATATATATTATTTGTTTTGGATGGATTTAGATGGAATTTAGTACCTACACAGATAGGGTAGGCGCCTAGGGACGCACTCGACCGAAGCGAGAGTAAGTACCATTAAGTATGTAATATAATATGGTTTATGGTTTAAGACATTTTATTTTCTCAAAAGAGTTACAAAATTAAGTTACATGGATGTATCCATTTTTTGGCATTTGATTTACGTCACTTTTTAACCACCGCAGCAAAAAGAGCGGTTTTATATCTGAAAAACAAAAAGTAGAGAAAATTAACTAAGCGATGGCCTGACTTTTTTTTCATTACACATTTGTTCCACAGTTATTTCTCTGGTTTTTTTTTTAAATGGGACTTATTAAATGGGAAATATTTTTAGTTTTTAAGAGGACGTTTTTCTTATTGTATTATTGTTTCTTTTTGTCTTGGGGGTTTTATATAATAATATCTATACTTATAATAATATTCTAACTTTGTTGAATCCGTACAATAAATACTTTTTGGAAAATCTCATTGAAATAGTCATTATTGTCGATACAGAGGCCGAATCTGCAGTTTTTAGAATTTTTGTCTGTCTGGGAACGAATAACGAGAAAACCACTGGACAGATTTTAATGAAAATTGATATGATGATAGCTGGTTATCCGGATCAACATGTAGGATACTTTTTACTGCGGGAAAATATCTCATGTCTGAGAAGTGTATACTACAAACCTTTAAAACGTTACTAGGAATGAACCCGAGCAGTGCGACGGTGAGTCGTTAGTAATATATAATTTTTCAAGTTTTTCATTTAAGAGTTATTTGGTAAAGTTATACAGTTATATATTAATTTCTACCATTAATTTTGATTTCTAGCTACAAATTTAATTGTAAATTAGCAATGAACAGATTTTTTTGTAAAAAAAGACGATATCTGCATAGTGTTCAGAATGGTATTTGCAACTTTACTAATGGTTTCGATTATAATAATAAAAAGCAATATTATCCTATATTAAATAAAAATATTATTAATATTAGCAATATTGTCCTATATTTTAATTATATTTGAACATGATTTTATTTAGTATGCCATATTAGCATGGTATCCCGAGGGGTCTCTCTTCTATATGTAAGACTGATTAGATGACTCCGTTGAGACAACAGTTACGTATGATATTGAACACCACGTATCCATGTTGTAGGATATTAGCATTCGCTTCGGAAATTCGTACCGTATAAAGTTTAAAATTATTATATTGAAAATACAAACAGGTGAAGAAAACTACACTTTAATGCCCGATTTCACCAACAACCTATAAGCTAGCATAAACTAGCCCCTAAATTAAATTTCGTTTTACGATCGTCTTTGAGCCCACATTTCGAGCACCTAAATTTAGGGGGCCTTTTAATATTTAGGTGACCCCTAACTGTCGGTGAAACAGAAACTGTACCCTAACAGCCCCCTAACCATGCTTAGGGGGTCCCTTAAACTTAGGTGACGTTGGTGAAATCGGGCATTAGTCTCCTAAAAAGAAAGACTGTCTTTTAACAATAAAATTTTTATTCAACTCCCTCTAAGTAGTTAATTCAGCTGTAATTTATGTCAAGCACTTTTACGAAAAGTCTCTTTGTACATTTTAAGCCATTGACAAAAGTAGAACGTTTTGTAATGCCACAGGTTTGTATGAAAGTAAAATTTTCTTATTTTTGTAATATTGTTTCCTTTTATCTTTAACATACAACTTTAACTGTAATTGGATACATAATAGTATATATCAAATATATATTTATTTATTTGGAAGACAAACAGTTTTTAGTTACATATAAACAAAAAGAATAAAAACTTTATATACATCAATTAAGTGTTCACAGTTTATAAATTCTTAAGGTAATAATGAGTGTTAGCTTATTAAAAAATTAAAGTAAATAATAAGAACAGGGAACGATCACGAACAGCTAGAATTTTGAACTTAATAATAAATCTTTGTCATTAAATATTTCATTATGAAATTTGCAAGAACAGTATAAAAAGCGATTACATGCATAATTAGTTGTTATTTTAGGTACATAAAATAATGATAAATATATATATATCATCATGCTATTTCTAAAAATTTCTCTAAATATATTTATTATTAACCGTGTATATATTTTTTCACGCTTAAGCCGCTGAATAGATTTCGATAAAAGGCACGGACATAAATTGCATCCTGGAGACGGACGTAGGCTACCTTTGATTTGACCTACCACTCGCCACTTACCTCGTGAGCGAAGCCGCGTGCAAAAACCAATAAAATATAATGGAAATTATAGTTCAAGTCGTATTTGGCAAGCGGGATAGACTATGGGCTAAACCCCGTGACTATTATTGTTTGGAAATTCTTCTTCTTCTTCCTGCCTATTTCCCAATCACTTGGGGTCGGCGCAGTACATCTTCTGTACTGCAGAAAGGATTTGGCAAAATTTTTACGACCGGCCGCCTGCCTGACGTCAACCCTCCTTGGGAATATTGTTTGGACATTGAAAGCGTTAAATTATCATTTATTATTATTATTATTGAGATTTATGTAATAAAAGATATTCATCTATAACCTGATGGTATTTGCCGCTTTAAGTATCTAACCGAAGCTTTTGTTCCAACGTGAATAGCGATCTAAGTAATTAATTACTCTATTAAATTCTTGGTCGATAAAAAGGATCATGTCACATTGTGAGTTTATCAGGGTTTTAGTTTAAGCAATAATCTCGTTATAAATTAACGTTAAAGTATAGAATAGCATGTCCGATATATATGGGGCAGTATTGTTTGTTGCACAGCATAATATAAATAAATAACTAAAATTTCATAAAATATTTCCTTTTGTTATGCGGCTTTTTGTAAATCATTGCTTTTATTGAAGCCGCCTTTGCACTGTGCATTATTGTATAAGTTTTTATAACGGATCATCAAATGTGTAATAATGGGTAATAAATAGGGAAAAAATATCTTTATTTAAAATTAATACTGAATTCGAAATCCTTCAGTACTTATTTACTCTTAAAGATGTAATCTGTAGAAACAATTTATTACGAACTACAGTTTACTACTATAAGCGAAAATATAGTGTAACATACAATTTTTAAAGAATTTCTTTATTTCTAACAAGCAACTTACACTCGCTTCGCTCGCGTTCTTTCCTACGTTGCTTCCCCACACAACTTTCATCCCCATTTTTACCCCCTAAGGGATGATTTCTGAGGTAAAAACTATCATGTACTTCACAGGATCTGAAATTATCTTCTTACCAATCCAAATTGGTTTAGTAGATTTGGACCTTATTCGGTACAAAAAAAAAATATTTCTAATTTTTATTAGTATAGATAGATACTTATAATATTAGTATAGATTATTAAATTTTGATTTTAGAAAAATACTAGCTTATAACTTGTGGTTAACTATAAAATATATATATATATATATGTTATATTCTAAAGAAATGATGTTGATACAACTAAAAATTTTGCTCAAGGTATTGCGAACTTTTGTTGAGTAAATATGATACGTACTTTTTCAGAGTATTATTCTTGATGAGTTTCATTAAAACGTTAGATAGTTACCTCTAGAGTTGTTCTTTCACGTGAGATCTTTCTTGCCTCGATTTGAGTTCTTATATAATATAATTTTGTTAAAAGTTATTTATTTTCCCCACCTGTTCTGAAATAAATATGTGAATTTAATACTATTATGTATAGTTCAACATATTCAAAGAAAATGCAAACAATAATATGAAGAATACTTCTATTATTCTCTTCTAACCATAAAAATGTATAATGTATAAGCTATCATTTAAATAAAGTGTACATTGCAACTTATGATGTACTCGCCTTTAGTGTATGGGGGCGTCGCTTGACAGTGTTATTAGAGATGAGTGATGATAATTGCCCCCAGGCTGGAAGTTTCTGCAAATCGTTTTCCATTTGCTCCAATGTCATCATGGTCTGATTTGCCTAAGTGAAATGTCAAACATCTAGTATTTACTTTCAATTATTCTGTAATAAATAAATACAAAAACTTAATAAAATACATAACGACATGGATGTGCATTAGTTGAGTGTGCTATGAGTTGACATGATATATGAAATCGTAGTACTTTTGCTAATTTTTGTATTTCGAATAAGATATATGTTTGTTTTTGTATCTAGAATGTATGTTAGCTACTTAAGCTTTTTTAATATTTTTAATGATAACGCCATTAACACTTTTAGTAGATATTCTTAAAGGAGAACAAATAATAAATTAAATAGGATTTAAAACTTTCCAAAAAAATATATCTTAATTAATTATTACTAAAGGCAAGTTCTCGCTTGGGATCGTCCCTTAATCGCTTTTTGTAACGGAATAATGAACGAAGATAGGGACCTCTTTATGTAATAAGGCTAACAATTTAGCAGATTTTAATGTCAGTGCTGGGCATGAGTCGCCCCTCACTGCGAAAGAGATCAGGTCTTACTCCACGACCAAGTGCGAGTTGGCCAATCATATGTCCTTTAAAACTAGGTAGGCTCTCTCAAACTTGCAGGTTTCCTTCCAATATTTCCCTTGAATGAAAACCTTGCACATAAATAAATAAATATGTTGGGACATTAACACACAGCACCATCTAGTTCCATGGTAAGTTACGAGGCTTGTGTTATGGATACCAGATAGTTGATACACTACATTTGTATAACTTTAAATACATACATATTATAAATATAAATACCCATGACTGGAGTACAAACATTCGTGTTCATCACACAAAATGAATGCCCCCTAGCGGGGCTCGAACCCGCGACCGCAGGCACAGCAAGTGGGGTCACTATAAACTGAGCCAAACGTGGTGTCAGAATAGTGAATTATTATGAAAATATTACAGTTACGAGATCCAAAGATTTGAGCCCCCTGGGCTACCACTGCTTTTACTGAAATGAAAAGTAGCCTATGTCGCTTTCCGACACAAAATATTTCTTAGTAAAAATAATGCGGATCCTTTGCTCCATCGTTACGTGAAAAATGGATGTTAAATCTCATTTACCCCCTTCATTTAATTGTCTTTTGAATTTATTAATATTTCAGAAACTCAGGCATAGATAGATAGATTTCATTTTATGTTTAGATAAAATATTAATTAAAAAACAGTTTACAATAACTTCCAGGTGGGTATGGGTAACGTTATTATATAATAAATAAAATTAAAATTTTAAATTATACTTAATTCAATAAAATTTCAATTACTATATCAAAAGATGTGTAGTTGAATTTTCAGAGGAATATAGTATATATGAAATTGTTGAATTACAAGGAAGTTGGGCGAGTCGACTGTAACGCGAAACCTACTGTGGCGTTGATGGCGAATAAGTTATGACCGAAACTCGTCTTAGGGCAGGTGGATTGCATTCTATGAAATATTAATATAGAGCCAAATTGCTGAGGTATAGATAGATATTTACTGTACTATACATATTTTGTTTACATTTAGTTGAAATTGAATTATGAAAACCTATACTATATTAAAAAAAGTAGTACACATAACGTAATTTTTTTTTAAGTATTAAAATTGAATATACATTTAATCTCTCCACGACCGCGGACACGCCGGCGTTACAGTTAACAATAGATTTCTTAGAAATTTACCTAAAGGTGTTAAATATGCAAGATTTTTTTAAATTATCTACTGTTGTACCCATACAAAAAGTGTTTATTTATTAACGCTCCAGGCCATCGAGTACATATTAATTTTGTCCATCCAGTTCGTTCGTAAGTTATCTATGCCTTTTAGAAGATTGAACAGTAAACAGTGAAAGAGTTCTTCCATACAAAAATTAAAAAAACACTTTCGAACAAATGAATATCACTTATAATTGAGAAGAAACATAATGTTATATTGTTACTGGCGGTAAAGGAGAAAATGTGAAAATGATAACATATAATTTAACAGTGCTAGGAAACCTGTAGCGTAACTAATGAAACATTTACAGTATGTACCTGGCAAGTAGTAATTTTCTCCACTCTTCTCTACAATACATTTGAAATCGTTTTTAGCGAGAAATAAATGAGTGTAAAAATGTAAGAATATATTTCGCTATACATATATAGCACCAGCTTTGCTCGAGGATTTGTCCGCGTAGTTTATTTATGTACAGCAGTTGAGCTCCTAATGTAGCGAAATTCACTAAGGATATGAAAGCTTATTACTTTGTTTTTCTTACGCAAAGCGACGGAACAACAAAACAAAGTGGTTTTTAGCAATGAGATAGTTTATGAGATTTTATAGATCACATGTTAATATCAAGGACCAGTAATGATAATATTTAAGTACTAGCGACTCACCCTCGCTTCGCTCGGGTTCGTCTCTAGGTACGTTTTACTTTTTTGAGCGGAACTCTAATTCTTTTCCTAAAATAAAATTAGCCTATGTTACTCCCTATAACATTAGCTATCTTCCAGTAAAGGCCCGTCAAAATCAGTCCAGCCGTTTCAGAGATTATCCGGAATAAACAGACAGACAGACAAACATTTTTAAAAAATGTGTTTTTCTCATAAGTACTGTAATATATAATTTCATATGCATTTAGTAAAACGCTGTTACTTTGACATTACAAACAGACACTTCAATTTTATTTGTCTGTATAGATAATAATTAAGACACACTTCTCATATCTTAGAATATCACTGATTGACTGCAAATAAAAATTAATAAAAGTAAGTTTGTAGGTCTTTTTATAAATTTTAATACTAGTCACTATTACAGTAGGTACTTTTCTAAGAAAAGAAAAATAGTATTAATTAAACCAAGTTAGCTGTGTTTTTTTATAATATCAGTATTAATTGTTAATTAATTGCTTGATAAAGCCGGAAGTTGCACATTTGATGCCTTCGATAACGGATGTTGTTGTGGCCTTACAAACTAGTTTCGGTCTTAGTAAGACTGACTCATACTATGTTCTGCAGTTATAATATTAATTCAATTTTTTTTCTTTTTGTGCAAGACCTTCCTAAAAGAACCTTTAATCTAGATCACATTAGGAAAACACATATTATATAAAAAGATCTTCGACAATTATTTTACTTATATCAGTGTAGTCTCTGAAAAGTTAATGAATAAAATTATAAACAATTCATATAATCAGTTGTATTTTAAATTAAAGCGTCGTAGACACCATTGTTTGTGTAGCATTTTTACTGAAAACTATCATTTAAATTCACGAGATGCTTTTAAAGTATTATTCAGTGTAACTAACAAAAGTAATCTCTGTCTCCGTTGAACTTCTTTCATAAAACGTGTTCAATTTATCTATCTCAGGAACTCGAGAGCAGGCACGAGTTTGAAATAAATATTCTCGTTTATAATATAAAATGTATACGTATGGTAATATTCTAACATTGTGGAACAATTTATTTAAAGTATTAAATATATTTAACAAAGTGTTAAAAATACACTCATAATTATTAATAACTTTTACATTTTTTATCTCTATAGTGTCAAAAATCCTGGATCGATTTTGGGACTTCTTAATAATACAATTATAGTTATATAATAATAATTTAATATAATAATTTAATTATATAATAATAATTTAATATAATAATTATTTATTTTAATATAATAATTATTTAATTCCCTACAATTCTTAATAATACAATTATAGGGAATTTGGATTCCGTTTCATTTCAACGAGTAAGTTAAAGTCTGCTTATAAGAAGCAGAAATCATGACGTGTAATGATTTTAAACTCATAGAAATACAACTACGAGTACACTGAGTACCTTAAAACAACTGCATATATTCATTTACACGTCCAAACTCGCAACAATAGCTCTTCCCTTAACAAATTACGTAAGTAGAATGATTAATGTTTCAGAAATGTTTCTGTGGAATTTTTAAAAACGGTTTAGCAAACGCGCTTATCATATTTATTTAAGCTTGCTGCTTGTCCCAGTTATCTCGTAGCATCATTTTAATGGATCTAAAATGACAGAGCCTTTTTAAATAATAATTTCTTTAAGGCCACGGTTATGTCAACCTAATAATATAATTTTAAGTCATTTTTTTATATTTAACTTACTAGCAACTAAATTTCATCCAAATCTTTTCAGCTATTTTAGCGTGAAGAAATAACAAACACAATAGTAATTAGATTATTATTCATATTTTAAATATACATAATTTTGTAGTGTTTCTATTTATACTAATTGAATTTGTTATAGTTATCTAAGCTTTTAAAGTTTTCTGCAATTTACATATGCTCAATATAAAATGACTTGCATTTGATTTTTTAATATTTGGACACGTTTTCTGCAATAAAAATCGTAATAATATCGTGTGACTTACCCAAAAAAATACAGCTAGTAAGCTGATAACGAAGTTATGTTCGTTTATTAGTATCGATTTTGTCTAGAATCGAATTTTCATTAATCTCCATTATATGTATCTGAGTAAATGGATGAGTCATGTCGCTACCTCATCTCCATTATCGAGCTGAATTGACTTGCACGCAGCTTCATTTGTCGGCTAATAATAGATAATTGCCAGTTACCTTTAGTATTTAAAATAACATTGTCTTTTCGAATTTTTCTTGATCTATTTTAGTTATTGATTTCCGACGATTTATGTTTACAGCAAACATGATGAGCAAAGAGACCAACGAAATGTCGAGATCCAAAAACTTAAAATAATAAATAAAAACCGACTTCCAGGCACTAAAATGTAAAAAATAACTAAACGGGGGTTTTCATTTAGAATAGATACCTAATCAGATATTTTCGAAGTCTTTTTTGGAAGTCGGTTAAAAACCAAAATAAATCCGAAAATATAGTTTTATTTTAAACTTTAAATACTCTCTTTCTTTCCTTTACACTTTAGTATTAAACTTTTCAACGTTCACTTGAAAAATCAAACTCAATAACTTGATATCCTACAATCATTATTGTTTGTAGCATTCTAAAAAATAATTATTGACATTTAACTTCTAAAAGAATCGCCCAGAGCATTAAATAACTTTGTCATAATGTAATTTTCATATATTTTGTTTTTTTTTTCAACCTATTTATGAGGGTGAAAAAAAGTTGTCGTTATGCTTGCTTAATTTTAGGCTAGTGGCCTACTTTTCGTACTTTTATTAGTTTTTCAGAAGGAAATTATTAAAAAAAAATTAAATGTGGCACTCGGAGACTGCCGCGGTAAAGCTATTGCATAGCGTTTTTTATCAACTTATGCAATTATAATTATTTATTTTATTAATGCAGTATTTTTTTTCCTTGACTTTCTTCATTAATAAATGCACTTTGTTTATTCATATTTAAAACACTTTGTACACAAATTATACGAGTACAGATATTCACTGTTGTACATAGATGATAAACACCTATACACCTATATACTTTCTCACAAACAGCTGATTACGGTAGTTTTCCAATACAACCAATGCCACCTAAAGGCGTGTTGCTGAACTAAAGAGACAAGCGTGATATTTCAAAAAGTCATTAAAAATCCTGGTATTTATCGATAGATGGAAAAACTAAAAAGTATCACCGCTGTGCCGGTCGGAGTGGGGGGTGTCAGGTTTTTTTCGTTACGGAATTTCTGGATTCGGTCCCCACGCTCAAGGCCCGCGATAGAAGCTATGCAATAGCTTAATATTTAGATCTTATGTAATATATATTTATGTATCTCTTTATTGTTATTTATGTAAACTTATGTGTAATTTATAGTATGTACCGTATAAGTAAGTATGTTGTATTGGTTTTTTTGCACTAACCCTTATCCATTCTACCCTAAGACTTTATAGGTTTATGGGTTGCCTGGAAGAGATCACTTTAAGTGATAAGGCCGCCTTTACACTGAAATATTTTGTAAAGTGCTGTATTGTTTTAAAATTGTACTTCTTTTTTGGTGTAATAAAGAATGAAATAAATAAATCTTTTAACCATCGCACATTTACATATCCCACGAGTATCCGTGGGCCTATCTTTCAAGAATGGTCAGGAAAAAAGTCAACCACCCAATAGGTAGGTAGAGTAAATTGTCATTAATGTTTTGCTTTACTGCAAAGATTCACTTATTCAAATTTAGCGTCAAGGGAACGTATAGGCATAGGCATTAAACACAAAATACATAAAAGCTGAACTTTAACATTTTGTACGAATCATAAAAATTGTCATTTTGCTGTTTTAGTAGCGACACTCGTGGCTGAAAACCCTCTTCAAATAAGAGTAAGACAAGTGTGCTGTTTGTAATTTTTATACATTTAGTTAATTTTGGTTTAATAAAAATTATGACATAGGTACATATACTACTACTTTAGGCTCTAAATTGGGATCCTATTTTATTTGGAACTTTTCTTAAATTATACGAGTAATACTTAAAGACCAACTATGTCATTGTTTTTTGGTTTGGATTTTGGAAGTTATATAGGCTACTTTTTTCTAATGGTGCACATCGTATAGAAATCTGAGGACATAATTTATTTAGCATTATAGAATAATTTAATTATCTGTGTCATTAATTAACATATGTATCCTATATATATATATATATATATATATATATATATATATTATATATATATATTGGACGACACGTTTGGCTCAGTTAGTAGTGACCCTACTTGCTGCGCCAGCGGTCGCGGGTTCGAGTCCCGCTGGGGGCATTCATTTGTGTGATGAGCACGAATGCTTGTACTCCAGTCATGGATGTTTATATTTATAATATGTATGTATTTAAAATTATATATGTGTAGTGTATCAACTATCTGGTATCCAAAACACAAGCCTCATAAGTCGTAGCTTACCAAGGAACTACGAGTAGATGGCGCTGTATGTAAATGTCCCAACATATATTTATATATTTAATATACTGGACAGTTTCAGTACAATACGTTACATAAAACGATACCATATTTTGTAATTTCGTAGATTATTATTTTGACACAAAGTGCTACTGAAATAATATAGAGATTACATTATTATAGATGTAATTTGTTTTACGTAGGTACTTATATTATTTAATGTCCAGCTTCCGGCTGAGCGGCTGAGTGATATTTCAATACGTTGACTACGAAACTTGAAACCGGCATTATTTGGTATTTCATAAAAAAGAAAAAGAGAGTTCTAATAACTTGGTTTCTATGTAACCTATTAGTAAAATTTAGATATTAAGAGCTTAGACTCAGTGATTTACTCTGGTTGTTGATGGATGAATTGGTTTGATCGCTGATGAAGTCAAGTCTGGCCGAATATTGTCCTTCACACAAACTTTACCAGCCATTTCCACTCATTTAGGGGTTACAATTGAAAAATAAAATACTTTCCACAGCTTTGTAATACTTATAAATAGCCTTTTATAATTATTACTAGCAGAAACTGCGGCTTGGCTCGCGCTAAAACTACAAAAAAATATTTAAAAATGTAGGTTTCATACAAATTTTCTTCGCCTATTTTATCCTCTTATATAATGAATTTCTAAAAATGCTACAACACGTATTTATTTAATTGTATTGAAGAGTATTAATACCAAGTTTCAAGTAATTTTGATCATAAATATTTTTTTTGGTTGTATTAGAACCTGATTTCCAGTGGGAATGACATAATCTCCCACAGTAAAAAGTAGCCTTACCTTTAACTATCTCTACACGAAAAATCACGCCAATCTGTTGCTCTGTTTCGACGTGAAAGAAGGACAAATAAACAAACATACTTTCACATTTATAATAATATTAGTATGGATTATAGGAGTAGGATATCAAAATTATCACTTTTTCAATGTATTGTGAATTAATCAAGGCAACTTTATCTATAGGTATAAGATGGATGCATGAAACCAAGATCATAGTGGGTTACTATAATAATATTTATATAGTGATAATATTACATAATGTAGGTCGGGTTCATTGACTCATTTAGTCCCGCCTCAAAATTATTATGCTCGCTTGTTTTCTTTTATCCTGTCAATTTTCCTCCTACGCAATGCTTATATTTTATCTGAAGAGATAAATAAAATTATCTGACTTTTATACATTTCGTATAAACAAATAACATACAAGATGTGTTCAAAGTATTAACATTGAATTTCTGATTCTTCTATTCCTTTCTGGTGAAAGGTTGTCTGTAAGAGATTGCTCGTAGCAATAAGACCGTCTTTGCATGCCTCTTTGTTATTTATTTTTTATTTTTACCTTATGTACTCTTCTTTTATGTGTGCAATAAAGAATTTATCTATCTATCTATCTATTGAATATCCAAATGGTATATTTTCTTTCTAATATTTCGTAAACGTAATAAATATTAAAAACGTACATTAACAAGGGGATGAAGTTTGATTATTTATGTTTTGTTTTAGGTAGCGATCAGATCTCACATTATTCGCGTCTTTTTACTTTAAATTTTGATATTTCATCAAGTAGTCATTTGAATAACACCATATATCGTCAGAATCCACATCCTACTAATATTATAAGCGCGAAAGTTTGTAGGAATGTATGTACGGATGTATGTTTGTTACTCTTTCGGACGGATCTGGATGAAATTTGGCACAGAGATAGATTCTAGTCTGGAATAACACATAGGCTACTTTTTATCCCGGAAAATATACGGTTCCCGAGGGATAGATTTGTTTTTATTTTTCTAGAGGCGAATCCGAGCGAAGCGAGGGTGAGCCGATAGTAATATATAATATAGATAATAGATATTGATATGATTAAGTATTTATCAAAGTATTAAGAAACAATCGCCAAATTTCCTTTTATTCCTCTTACGAAAAGAAATCTTCTTATAACTTATATTTTCTCGAATGAAACCTTTTGTTACTTTCATTAAGGGCGATTAAGCGGTTTATCCGACAAGAGGTAACAGACAAGCTCACAGGAATACTTTCTTATTTATAACATGACATAATGTTACGATAAATAAAAGCGTTTGATGTAGACTTAGTAAATCTATTGCTTACCCGGAAGTCGCGTGTGAACCGAATAACAGCTAAGAGGTAATACTATTAGGTAAATATGTTTACCTTGGCCTGAACTTGGGTAAAATACAATTATGAGAACAGCAACACTATAGAACCTTCCCGATTTGTCCTTCTGACCTATTTAGAACACGGCGGTCAATATCACTGAGAATAGAAAAGTGTGCAAGAGATATTAAAGAGCACAAGTATGTGCGCAACATAATTGCACTCTCTATTCCATTCACTCTCAAATTTCAGTGGGACGACTATACGATACGACCGATGTGAGATTAGCAGCAGAACCGATGACTTTACGACGTGCTATTCTCGGCCCGGGGTGAAACATTGCTAACCTTTCAACCCCAAGCTGTTACTGAGATTTTTTTTACTAACAGAAACACTCAATAACTAAACTTGTTCCGACCCGGGACTCAAACCCAGGACCTCCAGATAGTAGACCCTATACAAGAGCAACGATGCAGTTACTTATACTAGTTACTATTATTATAATTATAAATTATTAAGTGTAGCTATTAACATACATTTTAACGACACGTTTGGCTCAGTTTGTTGCCCTACTTGCTGTGCCAGCGGTCGTGGGTTCAAGTTCCGCTGGGAACATTCATTTGTGTGATGAGCACGAATGTTTGTCAGTCATGGGTGTTTATATTTATAATATGTATGTGTTTAAATTTATATATGTGTTGTATATCAACTATCTAGTATCCATAACACAAGCCTCGTTGTTTAATGTTGTTGTATGGACTTAAACGGTGTTATTGTGTGTTAATATCCCAACATTATATTTGTTACAACCTATTGATCTGCACTCGCTTCACTGAAGTCATTAGGTTATTATTTGATATTAAATCTTTTTATGTTATAATACTAGCGACTTACAATTTCCCAGACATACATAATTTTTGAGGAGCACTCGACAGAACCATTTATTGAGTTTTCCTGTGGGAATAAAAGATTTTCCTGAAGTAAAAGATATCCTAAATGTTGACTCGAGTAATATGTTATCATTACGCAAAATTTAGTTAAAATCGGTTCAGTACTTTTAACGTAAAATGCACACAGAAATATAGACAAACAAACAGACATACAAAATTTTAAAACAACTATTGTTTCAGGCCTCTATTCTTTACACAAAACGTTAATTCATGTAAAGATTTCGCTTTGTTACTATTTTATTTTTATATGATTATTTTTAGTATTGTGCCTGGATAGTAGTCTATGGTAGTGTTGTACGATACTTTTTGTTCTCTGAGTGTCCATAAACTATTTTCATGCAACATAATATGTTGAGTAGTGCTCATTATTGCTTAAAATCAGCCCGAACCAAAGATGCTTTTGTATTTGTAATATTAGTCTATAAAGTCAATAAATATACGAGTGCAATTTGCACACAACAGACGTAAAACTTAAAAATACATTTTTTTAAACAAACCTTTAGATATTTTGATTGAAATGAATTTTAGAGTACTTTTAGCATTTTTAATTAATATTGTTGCATGAATCGATTAAAATATCGTACAAATCGATACGAACTCTAATCAGATTAGATTAATTATTCCAATTCATAAAATTGATAACAGGCATAACTTTTATCACTAATAGATGGCTGGTTCTGACAGAATTTTACTCTAATTTATTAATACAGCAATTAGTATTTCTGGTAGATTGCCAGCTTAAATTCAAAGAGCAAAATTTGTTTAAAGCCCTAATCTGTTCAGATTAACCCATTCCTACCAATTTTTGTTAATTGTTCTCAACCTTTAGTTTACAGTAACTTCAAAGAAATGTCAGTGAAATTTAAACTTTAATTTAAGGCTTTAAAGTTAAGATTAAGTCGGAGCCTTGTTCAATACAAGTCCTCTTTTATGTTCGTAATGGCCAATTTTGTAGATGAAGCGTATTTAAATTGCTATCGACTTCTGATTTTCGAATGTCTTGATTGGACTATCGTTTAAAGACCCTCGTAATTTGGTGTCGGTTTTTTATGATAAGTAATATATTAGTTAGGTTTAGGACTACTCTTAGTTTTTTTTCTTGCAAAGTGGATATAGTAAAATATATATGTAAATAATAAATATGTTATAATAGAACATAAGCTAATATTACTTGCTTTTTTTGTTTTCAACTATTATTAAGATGTATTGTATGCTGATTTCTTGCTCTTAGGATTAAAATAGTAACTAGAGCTTTTATTCATCTTCAGTCAATCATTTTATTAAGGTAAATATCTCTTTTTAAGCCAAAAATTCTCAATCTCTACCGTTTCTTCTCCATTATACACAACATTGGTGAAGTAAATTGTGCCCAAATATACGCCCATAAGTCACAGAACAAAGAACATTGAACATTGAATTTTATTAAGACTTCTTCTATCTCTATTCATATTACATAATTAAAGGTCCGATTGGTTTTATATGAAAACTATTTTTGTTATAGATTATCTCAAAACTAACCTATTTTAATATTATATGTAACAACTTCCTAGGTTTTTACAAAGCTACAAAGCCTAATTATCATTCCCGCTTATTTATCTGATTTATGGTATGCGTGACTACATTCATTCTTGGAAAGTGATTTTACAACGTCTTTATATGAATTTGAACTTTAATACTGTTATATTTGAGTTGAGGTTGCCAAATAACAACAAAACAGTGTCATGTTTACGCTGTATAACCCTGAAATTAGGAACGGCCAAACTAATCAAAAGAACATTATTAATTCGTAGTAATATTTTTAACAGTCCCAACGGTAAGTTAAATTTTCTCTATAATTACGTTTAAAGCTGTGAAAGCTGAAGTCTAAACTTAGGCCTCTCTAAAATTATGCTGATGGACCCACATTTATTAGATACTAGCAGAACCCGCGGCTTCGCTCGCGCTAAAACTACAAAAAAATCTCTAAAAAGTAGTTTCATACAAACTTTCAACCCCACTAATTTACCCCGTTATATAATGAATTTAAAAAAAATGCTAAAACATGTATTTATTTAATTTTATTGAAGAACATTAATACCAAGTTTCAAGTAATTCTGATTATAAATATTTTTTGGTTTGTATAACAACGTGTTTTCCCGTGGGAATTAGATAATGTCTCGCAGTAAAAAGTAGCCTATGTCACTCTCCAGCCCTCCAACTATCTCCAAAAATCACGCCAATCCGTCACTCCATTTCGACTTGAAAGAAAGACAAACAAACAAACAAACACACTTTCACATTTATAATATTAGTATGGATTACAAGCTATTATAAGACCATTTTGGTATTTCGTAAACATTTATAATGCTATAATGAATTGAAAAGATTGAAATTTATTTAAGTAAAGTAACTTTTTGTCCGTTAAAATATTCATTCTAATCCCATTATTCCTATTAATATTATAAATGCCAAAGTTTGGATGGATGTTTGTTACTCAATCACGCCAGAACTGTTGAACGGATTTGGATGAAATTTGGCTTAGATATAGTTTATAGTCTGGAATAACATATAGGTTATACTTATTAACCCGGAAATATGTACGGTTTCTGTTGGTTAAATTTGTTTTTTTTTCGATTTGATTTTGTTTTGTATATAGTTACTAGTATTTCGTTATTAAATAATAAAACAAATAATAAAACAATTGATATTATACGCATATATTATTATTAGGTGATATTATTCATTTAAAAAAAAAACACAATTTGTCTGTCTCTTAATCTGTGCATAAAAATGAGTATTACCCAATATATCATTTATTTGATTGGAAGGTGATTTTCTGTACCATCGACTAATACCCGGTGGTAAGTGAGGTGTATCGGATAATTTGAGACTTGTAAGTCCGAACAGTGTGTGTCACTTTACAAACAAAGCCAGGGTGGGTTTCTAGTAAATAATATAACTAAAATTATACTTTCTTACATTAACGTGAATATATGACATTTTAAATGAAATTATTTGTTGCTGTAAAGCATTCGACACTTCGGGAACCAAAAAAAGACCATAATAAATCTGCGAGAAAATCCGAAAATATTATTTAGGTAGTTTTTAAAATACATACGATTTAAATTTCTATTTCATAGTATCTACATAATATATAAGCGACATCCAATCGAGTCTTACAAAACGAGGAAGATTTCTTTGATTCAAGTTAATCCGTGGAACGAATCTCGTGAGTGCATGTCAAATAGAGATTACGATAAACTGAGTCAGGATTTGCTACCAACAGTTTCGAATTGCAAAACTTGGAAAATTTTATTCAAGACTGGCTTATTTCCACAGTTTGACCTGCTATTATCTATACTAACATTATAAAGAGGTAAAGTTTGTGAGTTTGTGAGTTTATGAATTGTGAGTTTGTGACATTATAGGGGGTAATCACTGGATCTACTAAATCGATTTAGATGAAATTCGGTAAGAAAATAGTTTGAGACCCTGGGAAGGACATAGGATACTTTTTATACGGGAAATCATCCCTTAAGGGGGTGAAAATGGGGATGAAATTTTGTATGGGGAATTAAGCTAGTAATTATATACAATTCAAAACCAGCCAGGATCTTTATTAGCCCCCGATAAAAGGCCAGGGTTGTTTTAATTTTAATAACAAATTATTATGTCTGTTTGTGATGGGTACTTACTATGCGGATAGATTTTAATACGGCTTTTTCAACTTGAAGGGTAAATAATATAAGTTTATTTTCTTTTATTCAGGGTGTTTTATGTAAAACACTGCTTAGTCGCTACCAACCTATATACGTATAGTTAACCTATATATAAAGTTAGATCAAGAATCAATTTTATAAATATATTTTTTCGATAATTTTAAGAAATGTTTGGCATGTAATAAAAGTCAAGTGTACATTTTTTAAAGCTTATATCGTGAGTTTGTCTATTTTAATGTGCACCACTCAAAATGGCATAATATTTCATTAAAACTATCATACTATACGCGACGTAGTTACGTTTTATTGTAATCACTCTCGTGTGTATAAAAATTAACTACGAGATCTCTATATGTAGAGTCTTGCTATAGAAAGCGGGCGAGAGGATATTATAGACTTTAATTAATTTCAAGCAAGATTAATTAATAATAATGTTCATACATCCGCAAGAACCTAAAATCAGCTCCGTCGATTATTACTAAGTCCATTACTTTACCAACCGTAACATAATAAGCCGGGTTTAATTTTGAATTTTAAAATATATCCGAAAATAACATTGAAAATTTATGTAATAGTATAAAAAATGTTTTAAAAGACAACAAAATTGAAGATGCATAATAATTACAAGACTTCCGCAACACCATTCAGACAAAGAGAGACAATAACATTCCCAAGGAGGGTTGACGTCAGGCAGGCGGCCGGTCGTAAAACTTTTGTCAAATCCTTTCAGCAGTACAGAAGATGTACTGCGCCGAACCCAAGTGATAGGCAAATGGGCAGGGAGAAGAAGAAGAATAAGATAACGAAGAAGGAACTAAATAATTTCGAAAGTATCTAGCAACTTAGAACATTATTGTAAAAAGAGTTTTATTACCTTATGAATAAATAAAACAGGCTATCAAACATTTTAAATGCACTGAGAACTAGTCGTAAAATTCCACTTTATTTTAACTTGAGTCTTTCCTTCGTGAGTTATAGATCTGAACTCCAATTTGGGGGCATCGGCACTAATTGGATTCACATGCCGCTAACCGAATTTCCCATTTGTGCGCCTCGTTATTGCATTACTTCGCAGGAAATTAATATTGAATAAAAGGCCCTTTGAAGTACGCTTTTTGTTTTCTATAAAATGAGACACTCTATACATTTTCTGGCTGTTCACCTAGTAACATTTATTTAATTATTGCTATTGTCTTTTTGATTATTTAACAGTATGTGGAACGTTGTATTTCGAAGTTTAATATGAAGTTATCTTATTCCAAAGAGATAGAAAGAGATAAAGAGACAGAAAGACAGAGAGAGAGAGAGCGAGAGAGATTTTATACAGTACATATTAAGGCAAGCTTAGGACGGCTCAGAGTAATATATACGAGCCATATTTTCCTGTCTTTCATCAACCTCCTCTAGTTCGCTGAAGTAGCAGTAAAAGCGTGAATATGCTAATGTAAATCAAAGAGTTCTCGGCCTTTGACTCGCGAATAAATTCAAAACTACCAAAATTATCCACTAGCTTTGCTTTTAGCTGTCGTCATGTCAGAAAAGAGCACAGAATTTTTTAGAGAAAACCAAAATTATGAGTAAGAAAACAGAAATCTTCAAGCATTGAGGTCAGAGGTGTGTCTCAGTGAGGCACGTAGGCCCTTGACATCCGCCCTCAGCGGGAGAGCTCTTGTTATGAGAATCAACACTCGCCGCGGCCTACTGCTAAATACTCAGATTCGCTTTGTGGCTATTCGCGTTGTAAAGAATTCGTTAGCTTGAAGTAGCCCTGGTTATGGGAGATTAAGTAGAAAAGCTTTCAAAGTGCTCGAACTTTGATAGTGAAACAATACCCAAAGTGCGGTTCGTTATGATTGAACACTTGCAGTTTTTTTGCCAATTTCGGAAACTACAACTATTGACTGGATCGTTAGTCAAAGTAGTTTCTGAAAGCTCATCTTCGAATGTTAGATTTACAGTTGGCGATTGGGGATGTATGTTCTAAATTCGGAACGTGCTTACTTAATTTTAGTACTAATTGTGAGAGCTTCGAAAAGCTTCGCTCGTAAGAATATAGACAAAATACGTTAATTCCTTTTCTTTATTATTTCTTAGGATATATTTTGTGTTTACCAATTTAAAGTCTATCAAAATATATTTATGTACACAAATAGAAACTTAACATGATAAAATATTCCGACTTGAGCAATATTAAAAGGAAATAATTCTTTCGCCTCAGAAGAAAATTTTATAAAGCAAAGTTTTAGTTTTGCAAATATTTTTTGCAAGTGAAGGCGATGAACGAGCAATACGCTTTGAATATTGAACAAATGATGCAATAAAAGATCTCGCATCGAACAATGTTCCCGAATAAAACGAGTTCGGTATCACCCTTTCTTTTAATTCCGCATTCAGCCGCCGCGGGCTTGAGTCTTCAGTTATAATGAAACCACTATTCAAGCGAACGCGACCGTAAAAATATTGAAGCTATAAAGTTGTAGGAAACACTGTAACAAAGGTTTGCTTGGTCTGAGGTTTATAATTTCAAATAAATTATCATCTTTGTACCCAAAACTTTAAGGTAAATGTTCCCTGATGCCGTAAGGTATTGCGTCTAATACGTATCTCACCTGCAACCGTTTTGAATTACGGTCAAAGGAACGAACGACCTTGCAAGTTTTCAGGTTTAAAACTATTTACGTAGGTACTAAAATTATATTTGTACGACATAAAGTCGTTTACTTTATATAACCGAAAAAAAATCATGTATTCAGTATTTCGATAATTGATATCATGTAGAAGAATTTAGATATATATCAAAATGTATGTATTGCTTCAGCTTGAATTGTGTTTTCAACTTTCTGCCTATGTCGTAACAAATTGTGCATGGCAATCTATTTTACCGTAATATTTCTTTATGAGATTGAAAGTAAGTTATCTTGTGGCACTAATCAAAACAATGTTCTTTGACTTACGGGGCTTCTAAAACTCCTTACCCAAAAACCCTTAATTAATACATACAGAGTATTTATTTATTTATTTATTTATACTTTATTGTACACCACAATCATAAAGTAAATACAAGTAAACACAATATCAAAAAAAGAAACAGAAACAAAAGTGTGCACAAAAGGCGGTCTTATCGCTAATTAGCGATTTTTTCCAGACAACCTTTATTATATTGAGTATTAGAAATGAAGTACAAAGTATAGTACTTGGAGTCTCTTGTTACATATTCAGAGATGCATTAACTATTATATTGTAACTACCTTTCCCGTGTACAAAAGGGCGCTTCTAAAGTATCCTGTCTCAGTTGGCGACAGGCTAAGTGCAGGCTATAATGCGGAGCATACCTCGAGACCTCTTTAATGATTCACTTCTGCTGAACACTTGTGCCAAAAACTTGTCTAGCCAGATGTGGGTAATTTTATCGACATATATATAGTATATTTTATTTCTGTATTTCGCCATATGCCAAATCTTAGGCTGGTAATTATAAATTTTAAATGCTTTTTAGAATCGCAGCTTATTGTTTTATGAATATTCTACGATTTAACAATTTCTGTATGAACTATACTTTATGTCATTTATATTAATATATCTACTTCAGTCAAGTAGACTTTTACGAGCACTTTTTGGTCGATTTTCGACATTCAAATCGAGGAAGCTACAACTAGCTCGAAGTGCAATTTTATTGAGAAGAGCCGGCGAGAAACTACAGTTGCTTTTTTAAAATTTTAGCGTACATTATTTATATTCATTACAAAATGTGTGTCCTACACAATCAAACTCCGAAATTAATTCCACGCATTATAATTTATCCAATAATTTTCCGTCATAAAGAACATTTTCAAATTTTTTAATATTTTCTGAACTATTATTATATTATTAACCTACGTTATTTAATAATAAAAGAGTAATTGTACTTAATATACTAGTACTGCGGCAAGAACAACAACAGTAACAACAGCAAATAAACTAAAACTATAAATAAACGTTTCTATATGAAACTTGAAAGTATTATAAATTCATATTATGCTTTAGCATTGAAGTTCAGGTGAGTTACATTATTTCCCCTGCACAAACTTTGTCCACCTCTTTCTTTTTATTTAACCGCCAGTACAACTGTTTGAATAAGTTTATATTATGTTATTTGTATTTAAGCAATTATGAACCCTGGAATTACTAGATATGACTGTAACATTTTATTATTTACTGAATCTTTTATATGTGACTAGCGGCTCACCCTCGCTTCGCTTGGATTCGCTTCTATGTAAACAAAGACAAACCCATCCCACGGGAGCCTTACATTTTTCCGGGATAAAAAGTAGCCTTTTTGTTATTCCAGATTATAATCTATTTCTGTGCCAAATTTCATCCAGATCCGTTCTGCCGTTCTGGCGCGAAAGAGTAACAAACATCCATACTCACAAACTTTTACATTTATAATAGTAATAAGATTAGTAAAAGTACCTGGGCCACCGAGCTTCGCTCAGAGTTTTTGGTTAAAAAGTACAATTTTCTTTATAAAAAATACTAAAAACTAGAATAAGTACAAAAAAATATACCTTTGTATCCGACCGGGATTCGAACCCGGACATTTATTCAATCTTCTGCCTTGGCCGCTTGACCGTGATGCTTATATCCGAGCGTGCGAAATTATCGAACATAATATTTTGCGTGGAATAATGCAAAAGGAAACTGCATGAAAATTCGAAAACACGCGTTTTCCCAGACATAAGATTAATCTAGATCGATTTATCGCCCCCGAAACCCCCTGTATATTACATCGTTGGAGCCGTTTCCGAGATTCCGATTATATAACGATACATATATACAAGAATTGTTGGAATAGTAAACATAAAATATTTAATTGTAATTTTACATATGAATAGTTCCAACCTCTTTGTTAACTTGTGTGCCTACTATTTATTTTTCTATTTAAATTTGTCATGTTCCATGTCACTGTAAAAAGTATTACCGGGCAATAAACGTTGTTAAACTTTCTCTATTATTATAATTAATTTCCTACAGGTTATGGGCCCTCTCGTATACCTAAAAAGATTCAAAGTTTAATATTTACTGCTATATAATACTATACAGTCGTTGATATTAGTAATTTGCGAATATTTCATCGAACGTCAATCCGAGTAAAATGGCTATGTCTAATTTACAAATTGAGAAATTAGCCGGACGGGAAAATTATTCGACATGGAAGTTTGCGGTCAAATCTTATCTAGAACATGAGGATTTATGGGAATGTGTCGATCCCGGCACCGATGTCGACTTAAAAAAAGATACAAAAGCCAAGTCAAAAATCATTTTGTTGGTGGAACCAATAAACTACGTCCATATTGAAAATGCACAGTCATCTAAAGAAGTTTGGACGAACCTACAAAATGCTTTCGAAGACTCCGGGTTATCAAGAAAAGTCGGCTTATTGCGAGATTTAATAAACACATCACTAGATAACTGCGCGAGCGTCGAAGACTACGTGAATAAAATTATGAGTACTGCGTACAAATTACGAAATATCGGATTCGATGTAGATGACCAATGGTTAGGAACACTCATGCTGGCGGGTTTACCGGATAATTATAAACCTATGATCATGGGTCTGGAAAGTTCCGGCATTAAAATATCGGCAGACTTCGTCAAAACAAAACTTTTACAGGAGGTTAAAGTTTCCGAGTCTTCTGCATTCTTCACAAAGCACAAGAAGACCTCTAATAAGAATAATGCCAAGCCAAAAGGAAAAGGCCCACGCTGCTTTAATTGCAACAAATACGGACATTTTAAAAATCAATGCACAGTGAAGAAATCTAACCATAATACTTTTTCAGCAGTTTTTTCAGCTTACAGCAATGTAAATGAAGATGATTGGTACATTGACTCAGGTGCCACAATGCACATGACAAAACATTCTGACTGGATGTATGATTTACAACCATCTCCGATTCAGCATATAACAGTTGCTAATAATGATGCAATCTCCGTGCAAAATATGGGTAAAGTAAACATTCAGACCATATACTGCAAAGATAAATGTCCTATCCAGGTAAGAAATGTTTTATATATTCCTGAGCTGAGTGCAAACCTGTTATCTGTTAGTCAATTAACCAAAAATGGCTGTAAAGTGGAATTCACTGATATAGGTTGCAATATATACAATGCCAATAAGATTCTCATAGCAAATGCAACTCTAACAAATAACATGTACAAACTTAATACTGTTACTGGGAATGCTTATACTGTCTCATGTGAAAATAAGACAGATATTATTACATGGCATAAGAGAATGGGGCATTTAAATTTGGCTGATGTAAAGAGGTTAGAGTTATGTGCTGAGGGTATAACTATCACTAATAAAAATGTTGATGTTGTCTGTATACCCTGTTGTGAAGCAAAACAAACACGATTACCGTTTCCACATTCTGGTTCAAGAGCAAAAGCATTACTCGAAATAGTACATACTGATCTGTGTGGTCCGATGGAGACGCCATCTGCTGGTGGTGCGAAATACTTCATAACCTTCATAGATGACTATTCCCGTAAAGTTTATGTATATTTTCTCAAGAACAAAATGAATATTAAGTCAGTGTTTAAAATATTTAAAGAAGAAGTAGAAAACGAATTAGAAAAGAAAATAAAAGTAGTAAGAAGTGATAATGGAAAAGAATATAATAATAAAATATTCTCTGATTTTCTAGCAGCTTCCGGCATCAAACATCAGACCAGCACTCCATACACGCCTGAGCAGAATGGGTTAGCAGAGAGAGTTAACCGGACGTTGGTGGAACGTGCAAAATGTATGTTATTTGAAGCAAAGTTGCATAAACAATTCTGGGCAGAGGCAGTCACCGCTGCAGCTTATGTCATCAACAGATCACCATCACGAGTTTTGGATGAGGTAACTCCCTATGAAAAATGGACCGGTAAGAAACCAAACATTTCTCATTTAAAGATTTTTGGTTCTAAGGCCATGGTACATATTCCAAAACAAAACCGTCTTAAATGGGATCGTAAATCAAGAGAATTAGTGTTTGTGGGATATTGCGACAATACAAAGGGCTACAGATTGTATGATCCAGTAAATAAAAAGATTGTAATCAGTAGGGATGTGATATTTATTGAAAAATCAATGAGTGAGAATGATAATATCACACTGCAACCCATACCTGCCAAACAGTTTGTCAATGTCCCTCTAAATACAGTAAATGATAACATACCTGTTGATGATAGTTCACAGAATGAAACGCAAAATGATACCTTGTCACACTCGAGTACGGACACGTCTTTCGATAGTTGCGTGTTGAATAGAACAAATAGTGATGAAACTTATCATCCCAGTACAAGTGATGATAGTATCGACGATGTTTTTAGAACAAATATGACTTTAAGATCTCACAAGAAACACAATAATTTCATGTGTGTTCAACAGATTTCAGATCCACTAACTGTTGAAGAAGCCTTGTCGAGCACTGATGCTGAACATTGGAAATCAGCAATGGACGAGGAGTATCAGTCCTTATTAGAAAATAATACTTGGGAAATTACTACTCTTCCAGATAACAAACGTCCTTTACCATGCAAATGGGTTTTCAAGAGGAAGACTAATGAAAATGGGGAAATAGTTAAGTATAAAGCACGGCTTGTGATTAAAGGTTGTTCACAAAAACCTGGGATAGATTACATGGAAGTATTTTCACCGGTTGTAAGGTATGCTTCCTTGAGATATTTGTTTTTGGCAGTTAAATTTGATTTGGACATTTGTCAATGGACGCCGTATCAGCCTTTCTTCAAGGGATATAGAGGAGGACGCCGTATCAGCCTTTCTTCAAAGGGATATAGAGGAGGAGATATATATGTTACAACCACCACTGTATGACAATGGTAAACAAGTATGTCGACTGAGAAAATCTCTATATGGATTGAAACAGGCCAGTAGGCAATGGAACAAGAAGCTTAGTTCTACGCTGAAAGGAATGGGTCTATCACAGAACAAGTTAGATCCTTGTATCTATTATAAAATTGTGGACAACAATAACATGTTTTTTTTAGCTGTATGTTGATGACCTAATTTTATTTACAAATAATATGGACACAAAAAAATACGTTAAGGAAGAGCTTCAAAAACAATTTAAAATAAAGGACCTGGGAGATATAAAATATTGTATTGGTATACATATAGAGAGAGACAGGAAGAAAGGAGTTATATATTTAGATCAAAAGAAATATATACAAGAAGTGTTACATAAATATGGGATGTCAGATTGTAAAAGTGTTAAGACTCCAATAGATGCTAACACAAAATTTAAAGAAAAATGTGAAGAATCATGTACCTTACATGAAATCCCTTATCAAGAGATAATTGGTTGTCTATTGTATATTTCACAAATTACCAGGCCAGATATAAGTTTTGTTATAAATATGTTAAGTAAATACAATAACAAACCTGAAATGTCACACTGGATAGCCCTGAAGCGAGTTATGCGCTACTTAAAAGGCACTGAAAAGTATAGATTGAGTTATAAACAAAATTCGGAGGAGAATATGACTCATGGCTTCTGTGATGCAGACTGGGCAAGCTCGGAGGACGACAGACGTTCCTGTACTGGCTACGTATTCCTGTTTCAGGGAGGAACAATCAGCTGGAATTCTAAACGCCAGCCTACTGTTGCTCTGTCTACAACCGAAGCAGAGTATATGTCTTTGTCTTCATGTGTACAAGAGGCTATGTGGCTGAAACAACTTCAAGAAAGTTTTTGGCCTTTGCTCAAGAATGAAGCAATGATCATCTATACTGATAATCAGAGTTCTATAAAACTTTCAAGTTCCGATGGCTATCATCCAAGGACTAAACATATTGATGTGAGGCACCACTATGTACGTGATAAAGTTGTTGGAGGGGTCATTGATGTGAAGTACATACAGACGAACATGATGGTAGCTGATGCACTCACCAAAGCAACGCCATATTCAAAATTGAATTATTGTGCTACCAAGATGGGATTGATTTATGTTTAAGGGAGGATGTTGGAATAGTAAACATAAAATATTTAATTGTAATTTTACATATGAATAGTTCCAACCTCTTTGTTAACTTGTGTGCCTACTATTTATTTTTCTATTTAAATTTGTCATGTTCCATGTCACTGTAAAAAGTATTACCGGGCAATAAACGTTGTTAAACTTTCTCTATTATTATAATTAATTTCCTACAAGAATTGCTCGTTTAAATATATTAGATTAGCGACTTCTCTTTGCTTCTCTCGGTTCCGTGGTGATGAATGGTACACTAGGTGTCTGCTAATCCAAATCTGTTCAGCCGTTTCAATGTAACTAACATACAAACACACACACGTACGAACCTTTGCACTTATAATTATATTATTTGTGACGTTGTGTTTACCTATTCAAAATAACGTAGGTAAGTAATGGAGTTTAAAATTAAACTTTCAAGGCTGGCAGTTATGATATTTGTGACTTGTATATATTTAAAAAAAATTAAAAAACGGAATTTAAGATGAAATACTAAGGCCTCAGTACCCCGTTTACTTTTACTAATTTCAGTATACGGTTACAATTTTAATTAAATTTACAACACAAATTTTGAGCTATAAGGTAATTTTGTCTAGGTGTAGACTCGTCTTTGTCTATTTGGGCAGAACCAACACTTGCACAGTGAGAATGATTGAATTACCACTCCACTTAGTAATTCCATTTGCCAGTCAGGGTTTAAGCATTTCTATTTTAATGTCTTAAATGCTTAAGAATTTCCTTTTGAAAATTGTTTCTGTACAAATATTTAGTATTATCTAAGAAAGATCGAGAATAAATGTGAAAATCGAAAAAGTGATTAATTTTTTATTAATTTATTATTTTTTTAGCAGAAATTTCTTTTAGTAAAGATCGTCAAGTTACGTACTTAAAAACAATGAAAGCTATTTAAATAAGTATAAAATGAGATGCAGTAATGATATAAATCCATACTAATATATATACTATTCTTTATTGCACTTTAAAAAAAATCAATATTATAAATGTGAAAGTGTGTTTGTTTGTTTGTCCTTCTTTCACGTCGAAACAGAGTGACGGATTGGCGTGATTTTTTGTGTCGAGATAGTTGGAGGGCTGGAGAGTGGCATAGGCTACTTTTTGCAGCAGGCGTTTATCTCTTCCCACGGGAAAACTAAAAATAAAAACGTTTTAATACAACCCAAAAAATATTTATGATCAAAACTACTTGAAACTTGGTATTAATGCTCTTCAATACAATTAAATAAATACGTGTTTAAGCATTTTTCTAAATTCATCCCATAAGGGGGTAAAATTGAGGATGAAAGTTTGTGAAACCTACTTTTTTAGTTTCTTTGTAATTTTAGCGCAAGCGAAGCCGCGAGATCTGCTAGTATTTTATATTTTTAGATTAAGTTAAAAAAATATTCAAGGCTATATCACTTCTGGCTATCTCGTATTTTTTGTAGCAGCATTATGAGTCTTACGTGACTAGAATTTTCATAACTCCTAAGATGTTGTTTTATCTTCCAAAAAAATAAAATTTCTTCGAGAATACAGAAATTAAAAAATATTACATTTGTTCGTGAAGTTGATAAAGTAATTATGAAAATAATACCTATCAATTTTCAATTAGGGATAAGGCAAGACTGGGAAAGTTAGTGTAGGCGTATTGTGTAACTGTGTACACTCATTCGATGCGAATTAATATTTAAGGGCTGTATTCTATGAATACGTTAAAATATAATTAATGCAAGATAACAATGGGTTTATTAAAATTAGAAAGGTATAGAGCATTTTAATAATATTATCTGGAAAAAAAGAACGCTTTTGACGTAGATTTTTTTATATACCTCATATGAATTGAAGGTTTATATTTACCTACGTAATTCATTCAGTAATGCTACAAAATGTTTCTTAAATGTAAGAGCATATATTATATAGAGTATATATTATTTTACAAAGGAATCAAACCAGTAATGAGTAAGATAATTCTTTCTTAGATTTACGCGAATGTTTGACATTATTAAATAAAACTATCTTTTCGGATTATTTCGCGGATTTATTTTGATTTTTGGTTCCCGACGTTTCGAATGCTTTACAGCATCCATGGTCACGGGAGAGACTGAGGTGTTACATGTCTCGAAGGTATAGTTGTTACAGACAGCCTACCCACAATTAACAAAATGAAAATTGCACCAATTACATCACAATATTTTAACTTTAAAACATTTTTATAATTTTAATTATAATTGAATATGGAAAATTATTTATTTAATTTTTGCTATTATTTTTATAATTATTACAATTTTAAAATATTTATTAGTAATCTATATTTAGTGTTGCCATTATTATATTTATAACCATAAAAAAAAATATAAAATATACACATAGAACAATTATATAGCCTAAATAATTAATACTATATTTTATATTATAAAACGTTTTTTTTATTTACATCAATTTCTGGTCAATTATACGCTTAATACTTCATAGTTAGTAGTTACATATATACTTTAAGGTTTATTAAAATTATGTTAAACATATTAGATAAATTAATAATACCATAAAAATAACTTGGTGTGGTGTGATTTATATTTTTTATTTGAAACCTAATTTGTATAACAAATACATTAGTATGAAAAAGTCTCAAATGCGGAATTCCCATATAAAAGACTAATAATCCAGCAACCGTTTTTGAGATTATGGTTACATTCAGACGTGTGACGGCGCATTCGTCTTTTAATCAACATATGCCGAGAGCTTTTCTCATAGCCTGCTACTATTGATATATTTTTGTTTTCGTTTTGCCATAGCTCACTGCCATCTGCTTGGTTATCTATACATATAATAAAATTGTAACTAAGCCGCGTCTGTACATTAGATATTTTTTGGAAAATCTTAATGAAATAAACATTATTATGGATACAGAGGCCGGATAGTTTTTAGAATATTTGTCTGTCTGTCTGTTACCGCATCAACATATATTGTAATACTATGTATAGTAAAATTGTAATAATTATAAAAATAATAGCAAAAATTAAATAAATAATATTCCATATTCAATTATAATTAAAATTATAAAAATGTTTTAAAGTTAAAATATTGTGATGTAATTGGTGCAATTTTCATTTTGTTAATTGTGGGTAGGCTGTCTGTAACAACTATACCTTCGAGACATGTAACACCTCAGTCTCTCCTGTGACCATGGATGCTGTAAAGCATTCGAAACGTCGGGAACCAAAAATCAAAATAAATTCGCGAAAAAATCCGAAAAGATAGTTTTATTTAAAATAACAGAGATGTTATGAATCATAAATATGTTAAAGTACGACTTTTGTTATTTTTATATCAGTCTGTTTGTTTATCCAGGCATGCAACTTTTCAGAGTTTAATCGTGACATTTTAGGCCGCGGATATTTTGATTTTGTGTACGAGTTATACCCAAATGAGCGTTTTTGCAGATGAACATGTGATAAGTATGTTTGGGACGTTACAAGCCGTAGACAGAAACATTCTTTTGAGTAGCATTTGATTGGGTATTTTTTAAAATATACTTTTTGTCCCTTTTATATAGTATGGGCGTTCCGCAAAGACTTATTTTTGGAACATTTCTTTTCTTATTACATCACTGTACAAAATGTTTTGCTTACAATTGAAATTTTTATTGTCGACCTTGTATGTTCAGGCGGTTTGAATTATTGTATTGATTTTCAGAGTCAGAATTGAAGAGAGACACTTAGTTGAATAAGTTCGTTTTTATTTATAAACATGGTAAGTGAGCAAAGTCACGGGTAATATTTAGTTAAACTATCAATTTAAAGTCATTTTAAACACGAAAAAAAATTCACTTAATAGACTCTTATATCTTTTGTTAAAAATTTTAAAGATCTGCCCACAAAGACGCACTTGTGAGATACACATCTAGTACTTTAAGGATCTTACATTTTAAGCACTCGAATATCAAAAGAGAAGTCTTGATCTCAAGTACGTCGTCACAGATTGTATCACGATTTTAAGTCAAATTACATATTCAGATTTTAATGACAACTAAACCCTAAGTCTATAGATACATTAGCCAATATATATAATAAAATTCTAACTAAGCCGAATCTATACATTAAATATTTTTTGGAAAATCTTATTGCAATAGAAATTATTATCGATACAGAGGCCAAATCTATAGTTTTTAGAATTTTTGTTTGTCTGTCTGTTACCGCATCATGGAAAAACCACTGGAGGGATTTTGATGAAATTTGGTATGATGGTAGCTGGTTATTCGGGTCAACATATATGATACTTTTTACTGCAGGAAAATATCTCATTTCTGAGAAAAAATACAAAAACTGCAATGTAAGAGTATACTAATATGTAAAACTTAAGAATTTGGTATTTGGTCATCTGAACGCGGGCGGAGCCGCGGGCAATGCTATTGAATAATAAAATTGTAGTAAATACATAGTATCCATATATGTAAATAACCAGATGTTTTATTATAAAGCCAACATGAGCGATACGAATTTATATGAATACTAATTGTTCTTTTGCGATTGTCAATTATTTAGTAGGTATATTTTTACTTAATCGAGTAATTAGCAGACCGTCTCGGCTTTTACTTTGAATTTACGCAACTTTTGCGACGCAACGATTTTTTCCACATTACCAATATTTCAATTTTCTTTAATTTTACAAAAGTAAGTTAAGGACCCGCTTCAAGTAAAATTATTCAGAAATATATTTTTTTATACAAATTTTGCTAAAATTTCCTCCCTCTAGGCCTGCAATTTTAATAAGACCATCCTTAGTGATTGCTTATTACATTAAATAGCTGTACAATTTTCTGTATATACCTAAATCAAATGATCATTATTATATTTAAATAATATCATTACGTTTGGAATATTATCTATTATTTCTATATATTTATTTTTAAATTATATCACTATTTTTATATTTCCTATATGCGGAATATAATCTCTACTTTTTTGCATAATAAAGAGAAATATTATTCATTTTTCCACACATTTTATACCCCTTTAGCCTGCTTATACACGCTAAGAAATTTCACCGTGTCTACGGCAGACAGGACCAATGCATCATATACACGACAAGATGTAAACACGCCATGCATACAAACGTACTCTTGAACCACCTAACCAGCGCTGGATTTACATTAGGGGCACTCGGGGCTAGTAGTGCCCAGGGCGGCAAAATTGTTCGCGGTATCGAGAATATTTTTTTTCCAAAAAATGATTAATTAAAAAAATAATATTTTTTGGATTTATCAAAAATAAAAAAAAGAACTTTATCAAAACTTTATCTATTTTATGCAAAATTTCAATAATGGGGCGGCATTTCTTACATTGCCCAGGGGCGGCGCTAAGGTTGAATCCGGCACTGGACCTAACCTACCCCGCCCCTCCCTTTACCGTAATATCACAGAGCGCGTCGTGTCTAGCACAGACTAGATTTTTCTTGGTCAACATCGGAGCATTATACACGCTTTGTGTAGAAACGACACGAATTCTTACAAGCAGCCTTAGGAGGAGAAAGGTACCAACAATTTGAGGTATCTTTAGAATATCCAAGGAACATTTCTTTATATCTAACAGAAAATACGTTTGGCTCAGTTGGTAGTGACCCTACTTGATGTGTCAGCGGTCGCGGGTTCGAGTCCCGCTGGGGGAATTCATTTGTGTGATGAGCACGAATGTTTGTACTCCAGTCATGGGTGTTTATATTTATAACATGTATGTATTTAAAGTTATATATGTGTAGTGTACCAACTATCTGTTATTCATAACACAAGCCTCGTAGCTTATCATCGAACTAGATGGCGCAGTGTGTTAATGTCCCAACATTAAAAAAAAGTCATTAAATAGCTTTCCTTCCATTTTTTAGTTATATCTTTAAGGCGGGTATACATATGTACATATTAGAGCTGACATGCTATCGTGCAAGCGACTAATAAATGTATTCCGGTCTTAATGGACACGTTAATTCAATATATACAAGTGCTTTCTTAAGCTCTATTAGTATTCACCGTACAGGCTTATCAGTTAGCGGCAATGGCTGTTGTCTAAACAAGCCCGATCAATTAAAAGATAATTTTAGTCAAGCTTTAACAAGCACAAATAATAATCGGCTATAAAGTTAAGATAAACATCTCTAATTTTGTTTAATTTCTATCGATACTTCTCCGTCAGATTATCTATCACTCCATTTAAATTCGCTAATCTTTGGAAAAGGATTTTACTGGGGCAGGTAGAGACCCAAAGGGATTATGTTACTATAAAGTGACAAGTGAAACTACGTATTTTTTTTCGCGGGATGCAGTAAAGAGTATTGAATACCGCATGTGAAGCCGTGAGCAACAATTGTTTATACTAACATTCGCCCAATGATCGAAATCCGAAAATAATCACTATTGAAAATTTGAGAAAAACATATATGAATAGAATTTCTCTAGCATATATCTATAATTTACTTATACAAAAATCTAACTGTTTCTAGCTAAACAAAAAAAGAAAATCGTTGGATAAGCAGAGGAGGAAAAGTACTACTATTTTGTCTTTGCATATTTATATATAGCAATTATACTTTTAATATACTATTCGCCATATTTATTGTAAATGAAGGTTTTGATCACTATTACATTATATATTAAGATAATATCATTTTGTTTGTAATGTTTTCCAATTAAATTACTTATAAGTACTTAATTTATAGTAACAGTGAAGTTTCAGGTTTCTTAATTATTGTGAAAGGTTGTCTGGAAGAGATCGCTCACTTAGCAATAAGGCCGCCTGTTGTGCTATTTCTTCTTCTTAATATATATATATATATATATATATATATATATATATATATATATATATGTTAATTAAACAATATTTGATTTGAGTTCATGTGATATTTAAATATATGTATGTAGGAACAAGTAATATGTTTATTTAACTTGTATCTGTACCAACAAGATCAATTAATCAGTACTGGTATAAATCATTTACAAAGCATTATAATTTTTATTTTGAATTGACGGTTGGTGTGGCGTAGTTTTCAGTTGGCAGCGTTTGATATAAACAGAGATTAACATTTGTAAACAAAAGGTGAAAGCTATGCATTTGTTTGAAGAATAAATTGAATTTTCACAAATTATTTTCTTTAATGATTCAATAGAAACGAAATAAATAGCTTTTATTATTTTTGTTTAGTCGTTTGTTTGAACGAAAATTAATTGAGAACTTTTTGGCTAATTTCAATGAAATAGATATTATGAGCTTTTTAAGCTCCCCGTTTCAAGAGCTTTCTTATAAAGTGTTATTTTATACTTTACTCGGCGATAGAAACTTATTATATTTAGTTTATACTATTAAAATAATTCGTAGTAAAAAGTATAAATAGTATTTTTTTATGAGACCTATATATCTCATATCATATACATACATATAACGTCTCAAATTCAAGTACTTTATTTAAATAGACTTTTACCAGTACTTTTAAAGATACCTTCTAGGTGAGTGACTTAGGCTGCTACAAAATTTCTTGAGTAAAATATTGCTAAAATTTACCTCATCAGGGCAGGTCGCTTCTAACAAAAGCATAACCACACTGCTATTATAAATGCAAAAGCTTATATGTATGTTGCTCTTCCACGCTGAAACAGCTAAATAGATTTCAATGAAAATGAGTATACAGATAGAATATGACCTAGAATAACACATACGGTACTGCTAGTAATAAAAAATATCAAAAAGTATTCATATAAAAGTTCATCATATATTTGAACGAAGCGCGGATAAGCTATAAGTGATAAGTACTATAATATACATATGTACGTATTGTTCTAGATAAAACAAGTCTTCTAAGTTTTAGGCAATACCAATCAATACGTAACCAATCTAAAGCAATATTGAATAAACTGTTCAGAAACTTGTGCAATTTTTCGCTACATTTTCCAAATATCATATCTAACGTGTGAGGGATCACGGATCTTATTTCCAGGGAGAATAGTAAATATTGAATTCTATTTTGCTTACATGTAAAATACTGTCCTGCTTGTGTCGGATCTTAGAATATTTATATAATTCTTTTATAATGTTTTTCTTATTCAAACATGGAAATTGAAAATAATACTTTACAAAATAAAAGATTTTCCTTGACTATATTTATATTTATTTATTTTATTACATAAAACTAGAGATATCTTTGCATTTGTAAATGTTAAATGTATTTAGCCATTTTTTTTATTATACCGCTAGTTACAGCCCCCCTCAAATACGTATGGGATCTGACCGGAGTTCACCACGCTGACCAAGTGCTTGTTGGCGGACTTCACATGTCATCGAAAACTTGCTAGCTCCTCAAAGCATGCAGGTTTTGTCACGACAATTTTCCTTTATCGTAAGACAAATTGTAATAATGTTAAAAATGATTAAAAATTGAAAATATCAGAGACGCGTGATTTGAACCCGCTTCACAAGCAAGCGCGTTAACACTTGGTTATCACAGGCTAAGCATGCATTTATAACAAGATAATAGCTAAAGATGAAACCCTGATAAACTAACAATAACTAAATATGTTGGGACATTAATACAATTCATCTAGTTCCTTAGTAAGCTATGAGGTCTGTGTTATGGATACTAGATGGTTGATATATTGAGATACACTACCATATATAAGTATATAACTTTTAAATATATATTTACATATTGTAAATATGAATACCCATGACTGGAGTACAAACATTCGTGCTGATCACATAAATTAATGTCCCTAGCGTGACTCGAACCCGGGACCGCTAGCATAGCAAGTAGGGTCACTACAAACTGAGCCAAACGTGTCATCCAATGCCATATTCCATAGCCATATTCAAGCCCAGTGCCATATTCAATTAAATAAAAATGATATTAAATAAGATTTTATAACTATACCTAAACACTGTTCCATAAACGAAAAAGGGTTTAGTGTCATTAAGACAGATAAAGTCGAAAACAGTAGCTAATAACAAAGTACTTGCTCAAAAATTATTTTGCTCGTAGTATCAGAAAATGCTATAAATAATATTTTATTTGTATGAAATTGTACTTTTATTGACTCTTACAGATAGATCCCTTGTATTTATAGGTGGCAAATTGCAGATTTAGCTGAGGCCTAACATTACAATGTGGTCTTTTATTGTTTTTATTATGATCCCAATTAATTTATTTTAGGTACTTGAGTTACGTTATATTTATTGAAACAAAATAATACGTGAGTGTGTTTGGTATTACATGGTGCGACAATTCTATGGATTTTGAGTATCAAATTGGAATGTTTTGTATTCTGTAATAAAACAGGCTTTTATTGACATACTTTTATTTTTGCAATATATTATATAGTATATAAAATATATTGCAAAAATAATATATATCGAAAGTATATTCTTCTCATATATTGCTGTTATACCTGTCATTTCCGTAATTTTAGTTGCAAGCCTACAGAATATTTTACAAACATAACTACATTTGAATAACTAAAACAGTTGTAGACAATGAATATTAATGTCTATTAATTTATTCGTCGGCATATTCTAAGTATAATAAGTTTAAGCGAAACGTGCTGTGATCGGTAGTATCTTAATCGAATCAAGAGGGGTAGAAATTCTATTTGATTTATGTTCATTGTCACTCTCGCTCGGTCATCACATGCTTTGTAATGCGATAGAGCGTGCCTCTCTAACGAATACGTTTTAAATGTGCATAACAAAGAATATTCCATATAAAATATATGTGTTTTTTGATTTATGGTGGTTCATAAGGTGGTTGGTACATGAATTTTCATTAGGTTGAAAAAAAAATGTAGTTTAACCACTATACGTAGTTTAATTTTAAGCACTGAACTCGCAAACGATACGGCAGACATACGAGTATATAGTAAAATGGGGATATCTCGTAAGTAATAAATCACATCGGTATTTTTAATAATATTTTCTATCTAACTTATGATTTGACTCGAGTAAGACATCTTTTTAATATCAAACGTCAGTTTGTAAGAGAAAGGCGGGCTGTTCCCAGCAAAATATTTCCGAATGAGGCCAGTGGAGATGTAACAATGAAACGACTCGTCTAAATGATACGTACAGCCCCTAACAATTGTTGCTGATCGAAAATGGCCGACGCTCTTTTTTCTGTGACAATTGAAATATGCACTATCATATTTACTAGTATACTGTTAACAATTTTTTCTATGAGATATTTATTTAGCCTCAAATCTTTGAATAAAACGATCCTCAAAAAATATATATATACGTGTGGAATTGAGAACCTCCTCCTTTTTTTCGTCGGTTAATTAATAAAAATAAATAATCTATACTGCCACTTTTTGCCAAAAGGACTTTTACATCCTTAACTAACACTGTTTGATTTAATTTTAGATCTATCAACTCAAATATAAAATAAATATCGAATCAAATCGTGTAAAGAAAAATTGTAAATCCATTCTAATTAGAGTCTCGTAAATCGTCAGAATTCTAAAAAGACCGATAAACAAAAATTAACAGATAGACATGATTCAGTGAATTTCCAAGAGATCGGCTTTTGCGGGGTATTTTTATTTCCTTTTTATTTAGCTTTAGCTGTTTTGCTTTTCATTTAGTATTGTTCTCGCCAACGCTCATCGGTACATTGATAGATTTTTGGTTTTTACTTTATATATTTCAATTCTATGATTTCTAATGGGGCTTAGAAAATTATATAAACATAATTTATTACAATATTTTTATAACAAACCGTTGCAAAGACACTTAACATTCATAAATAAATCATCCATCGAAAAAACAAAATGGCGTATTAATGACCGCCTTCTTCGAATTTCCAAACAAAACGGACGTAGAAATCGTAAACAAACCAATGCGGATGACTCAAATGGCCACGTTTGATTTATAATACTGAAAATGTTTTTCTTTCCAGGTGGCAGTATTGTATGATGGCGTCATCGGTCCGCAAATAGTGCGCACGGCCGGGGCGATGGGCCTGACGTAGCGGTATGGAGGAGGACGAGAGGCGGCTGTCGTTTCCGCCGCCGGCGCCGCTGCACTCGCCCGGAGAAGAAATAGACGGTTCTCGGCTTTTGGGAGAGATAATCCGAACCCTTGAGGCTACAAATCCCGAGGCTGTGGCTCCTCTCGTCGCGTCGCAGTCTCGAGATGCCCTCGATAAGAAGGAGGAAGAACCTCGACGGGAGGAACTGCGGATACCTCTCGATGTCACGTTCTCAGAGTCAGTGGGGAAAGCTGATGAGCCTCGAGCGGTGGTCACCCCCTTCACAAGAGAGTCGGCTAAGCGTGCGGGATCGCGTGGGGCTCAATTGGTCCGTGAGTTCGGTTTTATGCCCCGACGTCGCCTCAGTGTCGAAGATGGTGCCCGTCTCCCAAGGAAGTACGAGCCTTTCCCGCCGAAACTGTATGGACGGCCTCTGGAAGAGATCGACAATTTTATTTACGATGAGGTAAGTATTTTATTAACACTTTGCTTTTTATGCCCCGTAACAATAGCCATTATTCTTGACCGAGGGTCGTAAACCGGTTGCCTGTGATTTTTATGGCTCTCCAATACCAGTTGCTAACAATATGTAATCGCTGTTAATGTGCACCTATACATAGATTTTATGTATTTAACTTTCGTATATTTGAGGGACATTTTATTCTAGTTCAATTTTTATACTTTTGTTTCCACGTTTAAAGCCCGAGGCATGTGTTACTAGGAATCTGTAGAGACGTAATTTATCTCGTATTTTGCATATTTAACGATCCCCTGTGCTTTCTCATAGGAAGCATAGTGGAGACTCTCTCGCATATATTAATAGTTTTATTCATACAGAGCTTCTTCACATTTGCTGAGATAGCACATGTGGTATGAAAATTTTAATATTAGCAGAATTATTTTATAAATCCGGTAAAAATAACGTTAAAGATTGGAACAGTTTTAAAATAGAGTGCATGAGCAACTTTATAGTTATAGGAAATTTTCCATTTTTCTTTTTTTTTTTTGTAAAAGTGATCGTTCAGAAAATTACAGCATATACCTCGTTAGTATAAAAAGTTTTTGTTTATCTCGCTGCATACAAGCGTTAAAAAAAAGGCAGTGGTAGCCCAGTGGTAACACGCTTGCGTGGGAAACCGAGTGAAGCGAGTTCAAATCCCGGGTCTCGCACCTGTGATATTTTCATGTGCGAATCATTTCCAACATGATTACCACTTGTCTTAACGGTGAAGGAAAACATCGTGAGAAAACTTGCATGTCTGAGAGAACTTAGCAAGTTTTCAAAAGACATGTGAAGTCCGCCAACCCGCACTTGGCCAGCGTGGTGGACTACGGCCTGATCCCCCTCATATAGAAGGGAGGCCCGTGCCCAGCAGTGGGACGTTAAAAAGGGCTGAATATATACAAGCGTTTTAATGGAATCCTAACTTGATGGGGATAAGAGGCAATTTGCGCTGGTTGACCAGCCGAGTACCAAACAAGTGTTTCACAATGATGTCGTAAAAAGTAATGACAGCGCACGTCATAACGACCTTGTTATTTTGTTTTTAACATGTCAGATTACTTGGTACACACAATGGGTACTCATTACGATCGGATTTTACTGTAAGCTTCAGCCTTGATAGTTAATTGAAAGAGAAAGAATAGTAATTTTGTAAATTATATATACAAATACTATTGCCTAATATTAATTCAAATAAAATTTAATGATATATAAAATTTAAGAAATTTCTCTTTATTAATATGGTATAACTAGCTTTTACCGCTTGGTTCGCTCGGGTGCATCGCCTAACTACAGGTCATACTATATTTGTATACAATATACATCCAAATCTATCCAAACGCTTCAGCGTGAAGGAGTAACGAACATCCATACATACTCACAAACTTTCACATTTATAATATTAGTATTGATATTATGCATATTGTAGTATATTTTAAATTTAAACAAAAACTTGGTATATCGGATAATTGAATTTCGAAATGATATTGACTGATTCAGAATAAGTTTAAACGAAAATTATATAATTTTAATTACATATACTATATGTTAATATATATATATATATATATATATATATATATATATATATATATATATATATATATATATATATATATATATATATATATAAAAACGTATTATAAGATATAATTCGGTTATAAAAACAATTAAATATGTGATGATATACTAAATAACTGACAAAATCTCGCGACTTCGTCTGCACAAAAGAAAGCAAAAAAGGATACTAATTTTATAAGTAAAAAATATATAAATGCTGTAAATTAACATTAATATAAGACACTAGCAAACACACCAATGTCGTAGACTATCAAACTAAGAAATTAACCCATAAAGTTTCAACCGCTATCCCAAGGGGAGTCATTATTACCCCATATTATGTACGAGTACGTTAATTGTTTATTAAAGTGATGAATCTTATCCAGAAAAATCAAAATCCATATTGTAGGTTCCGCACATTATTTTTAGTTGTTCACATACATTTATAAGAACTTTTATATTCAAAATATTAATATTTAAAGAACAATAAGAGACCGTTTAGTATGGATTTGTATATCTGCATATAGATATTATATTTTACTTTGCTGGTTCATTTGTCTAGTGGCCCTATATATGGTTACAGATTGTGGGTAGTAGTTTCGAGTCTCGAGTCATGCTAAAATAGCTTTTGTTACCAAATACTAATCTCATAATAAGCATGCCCTTAGGTTGTTACTCTTGTTTATTAGGTAGAATTTGTTTTTAGAATTTACATGATAGCCATTAGATGTAGATCCTTGATGTATTTATAAAAATATAGGTTCAAAAAAATCAAAGTTTACAATTAGCGAAGATATCGCAGAACTCGTACAACAAAAAAACATTCACCCCAATTGATACTATACGGTGCTAATTACTTTGTAAAATCGGTCAAAAAATTAAGGATTATTACGATAACCCAGTTAATCCTTGACCTATGCTTGCGTGACTTGTTTTTACCCATTTTACTGTATGCATAATGTGAACAACTTAGCAATCGTCACTAGATTTTATAAAAAAATTAAATTTAATAATTCAATCAGAAATAAAGCAACCATTTTCAATTAATTTATTATTTTTCGTCATAATTTTAAAACTAAAACTAGAAGGATTGATTTATTTTGCTCTCAGTGTCATAATAAATATTAAAAAAAATTACATGCGTGTAAACATTAAATAGGTAGTTTTAGTTTTTATTTTAAGGAAAGATTGAATTGCTCTAAATACAAATCTTTTTTTAATATTTGCAAATTTCATTTCATATAACGCATCTGTACTTCTTTCAGAAAGTTTTATTCCAGTATATAATTTATTGTAACAGTATGAAATGTATACGAATGAGTTGGATTAGTACGTACGTGCCGTCTAATTGTAGTATCGAGTGCGGTGGTTTACGGATAAAACAATATTTATTAATAAACTAGCTCTATGCCCCATGGGAAATCAGCTTTAACACCGAATTCAAAAAAGAAAAAAAATCTTTACTTATTCAACTATGTTAGATGGTGAATTATTAAAAAAACGTTCTTATATCTAATGCTTGCGCAAAAATTAATGTTTGGAATCAGGTGAATATTTCAATTTTATATTAAAGTATAGATTATATTGCGTATATTTTAATATTAAATGGATACTAATATTAAAAAGAGGGTAGAGTTTGTTTGTTAGAACGCACTAATCTCAGGAACTACTAATCTGATTTGAAAATAGGTAGACGTTTTATTGAGGAAGGCTATAAGTATGGGATATATATACTACTAGCAGTACCCGCGGCTTCACCCGCATCCAAACTTCCCAGCGCTAACAAAATTCACAGGATAACCCGCTGGTCTAATCTGAAGATTACCTGAAAATTTCATCAAAATCGCTCCAGCTGTTTTGGGAGTCCATATTATTTTATTTGATTATTATTTTATTTACTCAACGATTAAATTTATTTATTGCTCAGAAAATGGAGCCTTTTATAAAAATTAAGTGACACACCGATTGCCACCTACTGGGTCCATTTGTGTTTTCAAACCATCCAGGAGCCCATTGTAATATACACACAAAATTTCATCCAAATTGGTCCAGTCCTTTAGGAGGAGTAGGTTAAGAACCACATGTACAGAAGAATTATATTATACTAGCAGAACCCGCGGCTTCGCTCGCGCTAAAACTACAAAAAAAAACTCTAAAATGGTAGGATTCATACAAACTTTCATCTGTTATTTTACCCCTTCATGGGATGAATTTAAAAAAAATTGCTAAAACACGTATTTAATTAATTGTATTGAAGGGCATTTATGCAAAGTTTCAAGTAATTCTGACCATAAATATTTTTTGGATTGTATTATAACATGTTCTCCCGTGGAAAAGAGATAATCTCCCGCGGTAAAACATAGCCTATGTCACTCTCCAGCCCTCCAACTATCTCCCCACAAAAAATCACGCCAAACCGCCAAACCATTTCGACGTGAAAGAAAGACAAAGAAATGAACAAACACACTTTCACATTTATAATATTAGTATGGATATTAAGATAATATATAGTATATCTATTCGACTTTAAACTTTAAAATTTAAGTATTTAAGTACCTGCCACAAAAGATTAAAGCTACAAGTCCAATTCACTCATCCGATAAACTTTTTCCCCCGTATCTAAATTGAGAGAAGTGAAGCAAATATTCGTTGTTTGTCACTAGCACTCTGATGTAATAAACTTTTCTACAAAAATAAATAGCTAGGCAATAATGTAAACAATGCTTCCGGGAAAATGTATATTAATTTTATGGATATAATCGTCACTAGAGACCGGATTGTATGCACTGTGCGACGTAAAATATTTTAAATGATAATAAAATATTAATTTTTACTTCTTTTTTTTAAATCATTAAATAATATATACAATAATAATTACCTATCATAGTTATGACACGTAGATACCTCGATTTTTACCCAACTGCGCAACGCAAAGGAGGGGAAATGTGTTTATTAGTAGTTTATTAGTAGTTTGTATGTATAAATATATGTATGCATGTATGTATGTATGTTTGTTCCAATGTGGCGTTCTAAAGACCAAATGCGTAGACCGATTTTGATGATCCATACGTTGCGTCGTTTAGATGCGCCTTGATGACGCGAGTGTCGTATTCCTTCGTCAACTTCTTTTCATCTTTTTTTAGTTAGCTAAGATGCAGTCGGATTTTTTTATGTTTATAATATATTTGTTTACATATTATGTATATACCTACTACTTATACATAATATGCTTTTTGTTACTATTATTGGGAAATTCATGAGAATGATAATATCATAATTAGTGAATAATTTTAATCATTAAAATATAAAAAATATATATTAGAAAGTCTATACTTCTCTTAACTTTAACTGAAGAAAAAAGAAACTGTTTTTGTTAATAAATAAATAAACAAACATAAATAATAGTCAAATACAAAACAATAATTTGTTCATATTTTCCATTCTGATATAAAAATATTCGTCTATCATCATGTTGGTTTAATTGAAAACAACGCAAAACCAGCATTGTAAAAAAAATCTTTGTGTACGATCCATAATTATATTTTCACAAACAAATAATAAAAGTGAAAGTTTTAAACTTGTTTATCGGACTACTATCTATTATAGTAAATTTAACTGCCTCGGCGGTCTAAACTAATGGCTGTAGATCCGGAAGTCCTGGATTCGAGTTCCGGATCGGTCCAAATCCAGTTATTGAATATTTCTACCAAGAAATTCTCAGTAACAGCACGGAGTTGAAAATTTAGCGGTGTTGCACCCCCGTGCCTATACCCCGTGCATAGACCGTCTATGCACCATCTTGGTAAAAAATTATGTACATATATGTATATTGTAAGAACTGAAATAAACCCTGATTTATATGTATTAGTGTATTAAAATTGTAACATTACAAATACACCGGAATATAGTAGTACTTTTTTATTTGACCCTTCATCCACACTCAACTATTTAAGTAATAAATAGTTAATCTACTTATTTATTTGAATAACTATAAAAATAATACTCCGTCCTTTTTCATATAACATATTATATCTATCACTGATATCTAATAATCTATCCCATATTATAAATCTGCTTTATATATGACTTTATCGCTTAAAATAGGCAGTGGCAGAATCGTCGGGCTTGCTTCCACTTGAAAAGAAAATTGCCTTCTCAATAATAGCTGGCGGCGTTTAAAGTAACTTTTTCAAACTTCAATTCGTTCGATAGGTTTGTTGCTATTCGGGAAAGAGTAGTTTGATTACGTGAGTATATTTAATTTAAACTGATATTTCACTTAAAATTTCATACAAAATATCTTTTTGTATGAACATGTTCACGATTACCATTTATCTTACGAGTTACCAAGAGAACATCGTGAGGAAATCTCAGACATGCAACCTGCATGTGAGTTTATCAAGTTTTCAAAAAGACATGTGAAGTCCGCCAACCCGCACCTGTCCAGCGTGGTGGACTATGCCCTGATACTCCTCGTATTAAAGGAGCGCCCTTTAAAATCCCTTAGAAACATTCTTCTCTCCTTAGCGGCGGATTTTTTTTTAATTTTCATTAAAAAATACACATATTCATTAAAAAAATATGTTAAGGTTTACATTCATGCTTTAGAAAGAAAATTCAAGTTGCGAGTCACCATTCAAATTCAAAAACAGAAAACAAGAACATAGTATTTGTTTTATAAAACCTTTTTAATGAATTCAGGTGTTATTATTATATACTTGTCGAAATTCGACACATTACGAGTATCTAAGAAAATTATTTAAAAAAAACTGACTATTTTGAAAACCTTTTTTATTTATAACACCAAAGCTCGTCAATAGCTACTAAACGAGAATCAAAGAAAATCGGTTGACAGAGGAAATGATACTGAACTGTTTGATCATTGCCTATTTTTAAATAGATCTAGTAAAAATATAAATTTTTGGAGGATATCTACAAAATATTTTACAATTTACATTCAAAAAGCTACATAAAAATATCGTGCACGGTACAAAGTCGTTGCGTGATTTCTGCTAATTTGTTTGCTTGGCTTGATGGCATAGAGGTGCAAGGGCCAATGATTCATATTGTTACTGTGTTTTATAAAAGCTCCGCGTTTGAAAACTTTTCTCATTGTAAGAGGCTCTATTTTTTATGATACCGGCAATACTTTTGTCCCTATTATATACTGTGGATTGAAATAATACTTTTAATCACTTTATTTTTATTTTATTTATCATTAGGGACTCATACAGTGTTACAACACAAAGAACAAATAACCATAATAATAGTACTTACATACACCAATAAAGTTTCCACAAACAAACAAACAATTCATACAGTAAAAGAGTAGAGATTTGACAAAACAACAAAACTTGAATTATATTAGCTAAACATAGAAACATTAATATAAGATATGGAGTTAAATTATTAATGTTTTAGAAGAAGTACATTCCTAATTTTCCTTTTAAAATTTTCTAAAGTATAATTCATTAAATCAATGTCGTTAAAGTGAACATTGTAATCACGATAGGACCTATATATAAATAAATTTTGAGCAAATTTCGTCCTGGTGACAGGAATGCAAAACAATTTAATCTATTAGTATATATTATAATAATAATATTACACTATTAAAAATAAGCATTTTTTTTGTTTTTTGTTTGTGGAGCATAAACTTACTTAATTTTCAATAGCACCACATCATAATAATATTATATTATATTACTAATTATTACATAATAATATTATATTATATAACTACCTCGGTGGTGTAGTGGCTAGCATGTACGGTTGCACACCCGGAGGTCCTGGGTTCGAATCCCGGGTCGGGCCAAGTTTAGTTATTGAGTCTTCCTGTATAGTAAGTCTCAGTAACAGCCCGGAGTTGGGAAGTTGGCGGTGTTTCACCCCCGTGCCTCGGAGAGCACGTAAAGCCGTCGGTCCTGCGCCTTAACTCTCACCGGTCGTGTCGAGTGGTCGTCCCACCGGAGTATGAGAGTGATAGGAATAGAGAGTGCACTTGTGTCTGCGCGTACACTTGAGCACTATAATATCTCCTGCGCAGTTGGCTAATCTCATTGAGATTGGCCGCCGTGGCCGGAATCGGCTAGGAGAACATCATCACATCATCATCATTATATTATTATTATTTTATAGTAGATATATTTAATAGTAAAAGAGGTAGCGTAGCATTTTTCTGAAAATTTTATACCGAATGATTTTGATGCCGATCATTGATAATTTATGCCTTATTAAAAAAATAACTGACGATTTTCTTTATAATGTAAGAATCATCAAAATTTAAATTTTGTAGGTATATATCATGCAGACTAAAATGCTATATATTTTCAATACGGTTCTAATAAGATTTACTTAAGTTTTTCAAATCATTCTTAAGAAAAAAATATTCAAATAATGAATCATCTAACTTTTTCAAAAATACAAGTTCAGTAAAAAATAATGATCTTCTATTGTTTTATATAGAGTACATATTTTCGAAAACAACATATGTCATAATTTTTGTACGATATAAAAATACTCAAATCAATATTTCTTTCAAAGTCTTCCACAGATTCGGTGCTAATGCTTTTAAGATCTTTACTGTAATAGAGAAAACTTATAGTATTATTAAGTTACTTCGGTATAAAATGACTAGATGAAATGTTACACTGCCTCCTGTACTAATATAATTCTGATCTTTTGCTAATATTATAATCAAGAAACCGACTATAAAAAATAAATATTATATAAGCATGACAAAACATCTACGTGAAAATCAAGTAGCTGATTTCAAGATCTGAAAAGTTTAAGAGAATTTTGTATGAAAATTCATTTTAACGCTTGATTGTTTATTTTAGCCTTGTCACTTATTTTAAACTTTTAAAAGGCAGTGGTACCTCGGTGGTAACGCGATCGCTTGGGAAACCGAGTGGAGCGTGTTCACATCTCTCGCACCTCTGATATTTTCATGTACGAATCATTTCTAACATGATTACCTAATGACTTACGGTGAAGGAAAACATCGTGAGGAAATCTGCATGTCTGAGAGAACCAAGCAAGTTTTCGAAAGACATGTGAAGTCCGCCAACCTGCACTCGGCCAGCGGTGGACTATGGCCTGATCACCCTCGTATTGAAGGAGGCCCGTGCCCAGCAGTGGGACATTAAAAAGGGCTGATACATATATATACACACTTATTTTCTTCTATTTATATAATTATTTCAAATAAGAAAATATTGAAATGGGAAAATATCAATTAGATGATATTAATACTAGTACATAGTAGTTAATATATGTACATAAATGGAAATGCACATTTTTTGGCATATTTGCTAATATGCCAGTATGTATATTTATTCTGTACGCTAGCCTGTTAACAGAGTATGGAGTGCTCTTCAGCACGACGACGGTGATTGGCACTTCAAAATTATACAAACTTCATTGTTACTATCGATAACAATTGCCAATAAAATTTTCAAGTTGATAAGTTTTATAATGAAGAGCTACATTGTAATGTTTATAGTATACTAGCGGTTCACCCTCGCTTCCCTCGGATTCGCCTCTAAAAAAACAAAAACAAATTTATCCCACGGGAAACGTATATTTTTATAGGCATAAAAAGTAGCCTATGTGTTATTCCAGACTATAATCTATCTCTGTGCCAAATTTCATCCAGACCCGTTCAGCCGTTCTGGCGTGATTGAGTAACAAACATCGATCCAAACATCCAAACATAACTTTCACATTTATAACATTAGTAAGATGTACGTATTATATATTAATTGTGATATAGTCAATATTGCAGAATATTTAATTAAACTCTTTATATCGTATTTGATAAAATATAAATTACCTATAAAAAGATTCAATAAAAATGCAGTGTAAGCATGCGATTCCTTAATGTAATAAGTATATGTAGTTTTTGCTAATATAAAAAATAAAGAATGATATATTAAAACAAGAATAAATCAAAAGAAAAAATGTCCATCTCATTAAATTTAAAACTTCTAACATTTCACTCTAAAAAACTGCGAGCATTGTAGAACTAAGAGAAAATAAATCCTGTTTTAAAAAGAATGTTGCTATTTTAAATCAAACAAGAAAACGAAATGGATAATTCATATACTTGCACAAGATTAAGGTAAAATTTTCCGTGAAGAGCTTCTAATTTGAAAAGAAATTCGTGTCTGCAATGGAACACTAATTTACTCTTTTGAACTTTCTAGCAAAATTCATATATAAATAGGCAAAGATAAAACAAATCATTAGATTTTTTTTCTGTTTGTCAACCGACAACGAAGACGAGCTTGAGTGTTACCAGTAAAAAAAAATATTTAGAGTTATCGATAAAAAATAAACAAAAAAGTTTTTTTATTGATAAAAAACACTAAAACTCGTTAATAGCTACTAAACAAAAAAAATCGCTTGAGAAACAGTTGAGAGACAAAGATACTGAATTGTTTTGTCATTCCCTACATATTTATACAATCCCTATGTACATATATAGACAAGCAACTTACCCTCACTTTGCTCGGGTACGTCCCTAGATAAGTTTTAAAAAGATATGAATAATTATTGCGAGTATGCTTTAGGAGAAAGACTTATGCTATTTACAGATTTTTCTGTAGGCCTTATTAAGACCTATAATTTTCTACTACATTGTTATGTAACTTTTAAGGTTAACCAGCGTTAGATATGTAAATTTCTAAGGATGACTTGATAGAACCAGTTATTGTGTTTTCCGGTGGCAATGAAAGATTTTCCTGTGGTACAAAGGTAGCCTTAATATTGACCCGAGTAATAAGTTATCAATCACTACACAAAATTTAGTTAAAATCGGTTCAGTACTTTTGAGTGAAACGCGCACATCGATTTTGCTAAGTTACTGTTTTATTATATGTATAGAACTTTTGCTAACTGCCTCGGTGGTGTAGTGGCTAGCATGTACGGCTGCACACTCTGAGGTCCTGGGTTTGAGTCCCGGGTCGGACCAAGTTTAGTTATTGAGTCTTTCTGTATAGTAAGTCTCAGTAACAACCCGGAGTTGGGAAGTTGGCGGTGTTTCACCCCCGTGCCTCGGAGAGCACGTAAAGCTGTCGGTCCTGCGCCTTAACTCTCACTGGTCGTGTTGAGCAGTCGTCCCACCGAAGTATGAGAGTAACAGGAATAGAGAGTGCACTTGTGTCTGCGCGTATACTTGTGCACTAAAATATCTCCTGCACAGTTGGCTAGTCTCAATGAGATTGGCCGCCGTAGCCGGAATCGGCTGGGAGAACGTCATGTACCTATAGATATAATGATTTGATTAGTTTATTTTTAATCTTTCTGAATGTCCCCATAGCTTAAGACAAGTGTTCAAGGTTTCACAACTTGCTATTATCTTTTGTTTAAATTTAACTAATTACTTAACATTATTAATTAATCTACCTAAGTATTTCAGATCTTCGGTATACGATAACGTTCATTTTATCGTATATAACAAAATGCGAATATTTTGCTTTAATTGGTATTACTTTCTGTACAAGCATATTTCGATCGAGAAAAATAAAATTAAATAAGTGTTGTAGGAAAAACGGAGCATGATGGCCGCCATGTATTTTTTTCAATGAGCTCTCAGCGTTTGCTTTCTGGCTATTCGTAAAACTAGCAAAGTCACTGTTTAGTAATATCACCCACGTCAGCAATCTAACATAAAACACCTTTGCAAAATGTAAATTCTGCTACGAAGAGCGCCTGGAAATTTATTTTTAAACAGTGACCCGAACTCGAACAGAACTTGTACCGAATAATTACATGTTTGGCTTTAAACTGAATATTAAGTAAATCACATATACATATGAGATATCCTTAATTTAGGCAGTTTTATATATAATGAGATTATAGTCGAAAGAGTGTTAAAAACCTTCATTCTGGTTTGTAAGATAGACAATATTATTTATTATATAGCATTATAACATTATGTAATTATGTATACATTATGCAAAAAGCAATGCGTATTATTAAATATAGTTTTACCCAAGACCAGATGCTTAAGTCTGTGAGCTGTGGGTTCTACAAACATACATACTTATAGTTTTCATTCTACCTATGTATGTAATAATAATTGCCTCGGTGGTGTAGTGGCTGGCATGTACGGCTGCACATCCGGAGGTCCTCGGTTCGAGTACCGGGTCGGGCCAAGTTTAGTAATTGAGTTTTCTGTTTAGTAAGCCTCAGTAACAGCCCGGAGCTGAGAAGTTGGCGATGTTCCATCCCCGTGCCTCGGAGAGCACGTAAAGGCGTCAGTCTTGTGCCTTAACTTTCACAGGTCTTGTCGAATAGTTGTCCCACCGGAGTATGAGAGTGACAGGAATAGAGAATGCACCTGTGTGTGCGCGTACACTTGTGTACAATATTATCTCCTGTCTCATCTATCTACTCTCAATGAGATTGGTCGCCGTGGCCAAAATCGATCGGGTAAAAAAAACTGTTTAAATAAAGACATTGTTTAAAAAAACAGTTAAAATAAAAGTCTAGTCGTCTAACAATTATTTGACAAGTATTAAATAAACATACAAAAGTTTTAAGATAAAGAGCCCAAATTCTCAGCGCTTTATTCTATTTAATTTCCAAACACCTTTTAACTATTATTATAATATACAATATACGATATATAATTGAACGAAAAAGATTAACTTTCTTTAAGAAAGCGCTCTACAAAAAACTAAAAACTTTGTATATTTATTATACTGAAGTAGACGTTCGTTCGAAGTGCAGTAGACTGCAAAATCCGCTTTCGATTGCTTCCAATTTACAGCACGGTCTGAAATTGGCTATACGCTAAAGGAATCTACTTGATTATGTACATGAAAACAATTTATTTGTTTGCAGCTTTACAATTACAATCATTATTATATGCTTTTGTGGCCATTTTAGTTATGATTATTTATTAAATAAAATTGAATATTTATCATGTTGTTCACATTTTTGTTTATGATACTATAGAAGGTCACATTGGTGGCTGGGTACACTCCATCATCATCATGGTCATGACTCCACGCATGTGTATATCTATTTAATTCGTCTATAGTATAATATATATGTAGTATCTATTTAAGACGTATACCTATACTGAAAATAACTCCCTGCATTATAGGGACAGATGCACGAGATATTTAAGCTCGCTAAAATATTAAATATTACATTGTTATTTAAATATTATATAGTATAATATTGTTTCTTCTATTATCCTCAACAGAATTGAAACAGAAATTAATTAGAAATGTCTTCCTTGAAACCTTGACCGCGTTACAACTTTATCTCACTGCGACTTTTCCGCTTGTGTTAGCCCTAAACATAATTACGTTTAAATAATATATAATGGGATTTACATTGTTCTGTCAACTTGATAAAATGTCAACTTTACTAAAGCCTATGAAAATTATTAGAAGCACAATGTTCTTACTTGGGCTAGTTTAATTATTATATCTATACATATAATAAAATCCAAACTGAGTAGAATCTGTACATTAAATATTATTTGTCAAATCTCATTGAAATAGTCATTATTAGCAATACAGATGCCTGATGATAAGATGATAATCTATAGGTTTTAGAATTTTTTTCTGCCTGTCTGTCTGTCTTGGAACGCATCACGAGAAAACCACTAGACAGTATTGGTAAAATTTGGTATGATAATACCATTCACTGCTGGAAAATATCTCAGCTCGGAGAAATCTAAATGTTAAAACGTATTTAGGGACGACCCCGAGCGGAGCGAGGGTGATTCGCTAGTTCTTTAATAATGTTTAAAACTAAAAGTTGTCACCAAATACCTATTTGGTGGTTTCGTCTAACATTATGATCGCATTGTTACTAAAAATAAGTTTAAACTAAAATATACATTTCCTATAATATTATGCTGTTTTTATATTTTCCCACTTGAAATACATACAGAGAGTAAATAAATTTACTGAAAAAAATAAAATAGCTATATCGTGTAGTTCAGCGATATTCAAAAGCGATAAGCTGTTTTATGCGGCTGGCGTCTGCATGAGCGGATAGTAAAATGTGATAAAAATTTCTTACATCAAGTATTCCAATCACGTAGATACACATAACGGTTTCCTGTGAAATAATTTTTCTACTTGCTTTTTGAAATAATGCGCTTTTATATACTCGTATTGATTTAATAATCTATATTTATTAATATATATTTTAAGTAAAACTATTTCAGATCATGATTGCTTATAGTATTCGAAGCGTCGAAAACCTAGAAACCAAAATAAATCCGCTAAAAATATCCGAAAAGATTTATATATTTTTTATTAAAAAAAAACAAAATATATACACGTAATAATTATTTTATCTAAAGAAGTATATATGTATATATTATTTATACTCGTATGTAAAACAATTTAAATTTTAAAATAAAAAAAATGTTTAAAAACAAATATTAAATGAAAGTTTTTTATACAACACATTTTGGGAATAATGAGATTGCTTCCAAGCTAATTTAATATTAAATAACAGTTGATAAAGTAATAGTACAAATATTTTTAAAACAAGCTATTATTAAATGCGCTAAAAAGATGTCAACCCTAGAGGCAGCAGCCATAGTAGATCAAGTCATGATAGATTTTAGGACGGGCTATAATAATTGAATACGTTTTTCTTATGATAATAAAATTTCGTGTTTATACTGTTGACCGTTGAGGAGTTGCTTCGTCTGGAGCCAATCCTAGATGGAGAATCAGGTCATAATTATCATAAAGATTCATCGAAAATAAACATAATATAATATGTAGGATAAAAAGAAGTGGTCTAATTTAGCTTGCATGATTTGACCCAAACAATCATATTAAATAAAAACAAACATTGCAACTTGCAAGTTAAATAAAAAATTGACTTTGATTGTAACGTGTTAGCTCGCAGTCATATATTCTATAAACAGAAAAACAGTAAGACTTAATCAAGTGAGTTTTATATACATTTTCGAAATGAAAACTACTTTAGCCCAAAACTTATCGGTTCACGTCACCGATATGCCTCGTGATATGTGACGTGTTGACGCAGTATGGCGCAGACTGGCGACAGGTCATATGTTTTGATCCCTCAACGACCGCGGACACGCCGGCGTTACAGTTAACAATAGATTTCTTAGAAATTTAATTAATTTCTTAGAAATTTACCTGGAGGAGTTAATAAATAAACTATATCAAAATGTAAATAATTATTGCTCGGAATGAGAATTGATGTGAAAACTAGTCTAATCTTAATTCAAAAATTATGAAATTTTAATAATATACACTATAATAAATTTAAAAATTAAAAAAAAACATAGTTATCCAAAGTTATAAGGTTTTACTTCTGTTGGCAGTCCCCATGACTGCCTGTTTTGTTTTATTCGGACTAGTGCTTTCTATGTCGGTCTGTAATTAACCAACTGTTTTATTTACATCGTATACTATTCACTTAATGTTTAAAAACTTTTGAGCATCATTTGTAGTAGATATCTATACATATAATAAAATTGTAACTAAGCTGAATCTGTACATTAAATATTTTTTGGAAAATCTTATTGAAATAAACATTATTATCTATACAGAGGCCGAATCTATAGTTTTTAGAATTTTTGTTTGTCTGTCTGTTACCGTATCACCGTAACCGTACCGTAAATTTGGTATGGTGATAGCTGGTTATCCGAATCAACATAATATAAAATACTTGTTACCGCGGGAAAATGTCTCATATCTGAGAAAAAATACAAAAACTGCAATGTAAGAGTGTACTAATATGTAAAAACCTAAGAATTTGGTTTTTGGTCACCTGAACGCGAGCGGAGCCGCGGGCAATACTAGTAACTACATAAAACAGTTTTGACATTGTTTTTATCTACATCTCATTTGTCGATTTTAATATGACTTAGCAAACTCTGTTCAAGTTAAAATATAAATTTCTAACATATTGAAATTACTTTACAACTAGATAGCTGCAGACACTATCTAAGTTTTAATTAAACTGCTTAACTTTTACAATTTCTTATTTCGTAACGCTTTTGTATATTAATAAAATTTAATTACAATATCATACTAAATTTTTAAATATTATTAAAATTTGTGCCCACAGAATTCTGATAAAAATTAAACAAAACAAGAAGAAGAAACATACATTTCAATTTTAGTATAAATATGTAGGTACATAATATGTACAATGTACATAATATATATTATATTCACACAGAATCGAATATTACCCAGTATTGAACCCAAAATCTATTTGTTATATAGTGATTTACCCTGGCTTCACTCGAGTGCATTCCTAGATATCTAACAGTAATCTAGGTACTAGGTAGTTTATTTAGTCTAGGTCATAGTATATCTGTATACTAAATTTTATCCAAATCTATCCAGCCGTAAAAGAGTAACAAACATACACACTCATATAAAAATGTAAACTCATAAATATTTTCATTGTAATTCAAGTTATAAAAAAAGTTATAAAAAAACTTTTTAATTTAAAAAGTTTTAAACTTTAAAATGAATATGAAGGTACTTTATATTTCTCGAAATTATTAATCCCGAAATTTTAAGAATGAAGCATCTACAAAATAAGTTTACGCTTGCGATTTCTGTTTTTTATATTATAATCTACTACGATTTAACTTAATATAATACTTAACGCTTTTAAGGCGCTTTAGAGTGCATCCTTACTAAACACTAAATTTAGTAGGAATAGGTAATATTATTTCCTAGACCATCACATTCAGTAATAAATCAATAATTGTAGGCAAAAAAAAACATAATAACAGAGAAAAAATAAAAATTATAGTTAAAGTGAAGAGTAGTTGTTATAGAACATTACAGTCGTTTTCGACTCTACCGTTGATGAACAGTACGAAAAAATCACACAGTCAATGTTAATAGGTATTAGCTGATATTACTGCATTGTTACATTATCATACAATTATTAGTACGTGGCATATGATATAGGCGATATAATATAATAGAGTATAAGTAGGTACTAGTAATATCATAGTATTAACAATGTTTATATTTAATTCTTCCACAAAACAAACGATAATCAAAAATATATAACATTTGTAAAAAAAACACACATTTGTCTGAATGCCTTTGTCTAGATGCAGATATAGCATGCATATAGATAGGTATACTTAATATTACAAAGCATAACTACGATATCTACAATGACAATGACAGATAATTTAATAAATATCGATCTGTTGTGTTTGAAGTGAAGTTTTTTATTATAATTATCTTGTATCTCTTCTTTGGATTCCCCTTGGAGACATGAGATCCGTATGTCACCAATTACAAACATCTCGCCACAAGCTACCCTACGGGCTTTTATTATTACAAATGTGTGTATCTCGAGGGATTTCAAGGGCTCGAATAGCCCGGTCCTTTGGAAAGCTTAAATAGGGGCATAATTCTAACACTTTGTGGGTGAGATTTAAATTTGTTTAATGTGATTCATTATTATTATTAACATGATCCATTTCTTTACTGTAGAGGAAAGATAGTTAAAGCGCATCTTATATACCTATGAAATCAAAACTATTATTAAATCACACCATATTACAAAGAAGTCCCATCAAAATAGAACTGACAAATAAAAATCCTGAAAACTGTTTGTTGATTTGGATTCTATTGCATATAAAAAATGTAAATAAATTTTCCAAACAAAATTTTCTATGCCACAAATTGCAGGGGCAAAAAATATTTGACACGTTTTATCGCGCCTGAAACATGAGCTGCATAAATGGTATCTATCGGTTACGAGAACCGCTGAGTTTGTGATAGTTTAGCTTTTGGTTAGCGGTTTTTGATATTTTCAAATAAAATATTGTTACAATTTTTCTAGTAATAGTTACTAATAAAAACGTGTTTCAGAAAAATCTTTTAAATAATATGAAATAATCTAACGGAAAAAATTATGCGCATTATCTGTTTCCAGCGTAGGAATTATTAAAACTTTTTTACAATATCTCGTTGTCATATATTTTTAGTTGTTTTAATTCAATTCATACTTTGTTGTTTGGCTTTTATATTCAAGTGACATCTTGTCTAAGCCTCAAGGTTCTTAATAGAGCAAAAGCTTGTGGCTAGTTTCTAAATAAAATACCTGTGAGATAAAATATCATCAAAATATGTTGTTCTAAAGAATTTTGAATAATAATTAAATATCAGTTTTTTATGTAGTAAGAATATAATTTTTCTATACAGTAGCGCTATTATAAAGTAAGAAATAAATAAAACGTAGCACTATTATAAAATAAGAAATAAATAAAACTTCACGAATGGATGTCTTTCGGGAAACAATGCAACCATTTATAAGTATCAGTAAGATGCCTATTTAAGAAGGTGTTGAACAATGAAAAATGCAACAAAAAGTAGCAAAAACAGTTGAAAATATGCATTGTCTGTATAGAATATTCTCAGTCAATTGCAAACTTTAAACTAGAAATAAGCAGGGACACCTAAAATATGGAACGTTTTTGAATTCTCTTAAAACATATTTGAAAAGTGTGTTAAGTATTTCATAAAGAAATTATAAAAAAAAAATTACTTCAATAATTATACATAAGAAATAATAAATGTCTTTATTTCAGGTTTATTCACCAATATAAAATATCAACAGCATGACTTGGAAAATGGTTACACTTTTTAAATTTTGTACAGAAAAAAAATCTTTTAAGTATTTTAGTTTTGGAATATGTGCAGGGTTATTTAGTTGAGAAGTACCTAAACATAATTTGTATATGCGAATCGGAAAATCAAAATCGAAAACGAAATTCTAATAAATAAATAATAAATATGTTATGACATTAACACATCATCATCTAGTACCATGGTAAGCTACGAGGCCTGTGTTATGGATACCAGATAGTTGATACACTACACATATATGTATATAACTTTAAATACATATTATAAATATAAACACCCATGACTGGAGTACAAACATTCGTGCACATCACACAAATGAATGCCCCCTGCGGGACTCGAACCCGCGACCGCTGGCACAGCGAGTATGGTCGCTACAAACTGAGCCAAACGTAAAATTCCGTATTTGATTAAACAAAACTTAAAATTTTAGATTCTCTTGCTGCGATGTTGGAGAACCATGATTATTAAAAATGAGTCAGATTTTTTGAGCCGCTATATAGGCACAGTTGGGTTTCCCCTTAAGCATGGGAAAGACTAAACTACATCCATTAACTAGCTTATTAACTAGTCTCAGTATCTGGGTCGCGGTGTGCATGAATAGAACCTTTTATAGTCTACTGCGCGACGTTGAATTAAAACTAGGCGTCAAGATGCCGCACTGCAACATGCTTTGTCTCTTACATTTGCTTATTTATGTCACGTTTTGTAAATTTTATTATGAAATTTCAAAATGATAAGCTTACATTGATTTATACAGGGTTAATTAATTTACCCTAGAAAGCCAGATGCAGAAAGGTTTTTTAATACATAGATAGGAGTACATTCAAATCTATATATATTTACCTAAATACCTACATATATCTGCTGCATGCCTGTGATGTCAGTTGTCATCTATACATATAATAAAATCGTAACTAAGTCGAATCTGTACATTAAATATTTTTTGGAAAATCTAAACAAACTAAACTAAACAAAGTAAACTTCTTAGTTTATAAACGAGCGATATCAGAAATAAAAATTAATATGTAACATAAAATATAATACAAATTTAGTAAGGACAACTTTGCGCATATGAGTGCATTCGCACAAGTGGGTATAATTCACCCATATTAAAGGGAAACGTGGGAATTCATAAAACCAAATGAACACAGCTGCGTTGAATGACAATATTATGACATGCAGCTTTTATTCAATAACTTTTAATGTTTCCATCAACCTAAATTGTGATGGATGTCATATTATTATTATTTTTTTTAATATTTAAAGTGTATGTTTACAACAAAATATTTTGCGAATTAAATGTTAAAGTTACATTGCAATTACATTCTTATTATACAATGTAATATTATAAAGAGGTAGAGTTTGTGAGTTTGTGAGGTTGTAGGGGGTAATCTCTGGATCTACTGAACCGATTTAGATGAATTTTGGTAAAAAGATAGTTTGAGAACCTGGGAGGGATATAGGATACTTTTTATCCCGGAAATCATCCTTTAAGGGAGTGCAAATGGGGATGAAAGTATGTATTGGGAAGCAAGCTAGGGACGAACCCGAGCGAAGCGAGTGTGAGTCGCTAGTTAAGTAATATGTTAGTACTTCACATATCACAAAAGAAAGATCTGATACGGACTTCCCTTCGTGTTAAAATATGTATTTTTACTCACGGAACATTCATGAATCTACAGAGAGTAGTCATAATTTTATTTAGAATGATCAGCTATAAATTTTTATTAATTTAATATTCAGCTTTCGTGTCATCTCCAGATGGCGCGGGAGTTATTATATAATATATTAGACAATTTTTATGCTTGAAATGAAAATTAAATATCTTTGATGAGTTATATAATTTGAATATTTTTAGAATGTTTTTATTTTCTTTAGAAAGCCCGAGTTCTCTACGAGAATATGGGGAACTTTATTACTTAATATACGAACTTAATATACAAATTTGTTTACTTAATACATTATAATTAAGATGATACTGATCTGAGATCTCGTTCATTAGACACTTGGGGACTTGTCTACAAAAAAAAAACGTTTTTTTAGAAATGCTGTAATTGGTAACTGTTAGTGATGTTCCTACGATGGAGGCTGACAATTTTAATATTTCATAAGCTGTGAAGTTTTGAAATTGTCAGAAATGCATAATAAAATATGTTTTTATCTTTTAGTACAATGAGCACTATTTTGCCTTTACTATTCGGCATTGTATAAAAGACTTTATAAATTCTACCATATTTTATATCTAACATACGAGTATAATATACGCATCGAAATATTCGAAAATCATAAGGATAAAATAACGAAAAAATAAGGTTTTTACCATGTGTTACCGCGAATTCTAAATCCCCATAACGGATATTGGAGAGTATTACCAGACGAAATAGCACGATATGAAACGAAAATCTTTATTAGGAAAAAGAGTCACGTTATTTTTCAGAAAAGCCCTCAAACTGTATAATTACGTGATCAATCTCAAAAAAAATCTCTAATCGTGTATTTTACGATGCCCACAAGCTCGTATATGTTACGGCGATTGCTTTAAATCGATGCAATCAAGACTGATGGTACTCGTATACCGTGCATGCCTGTGATGTCAGTTGTGATCTATACATACAATAAAATCGTAACTAAGTCGAATCTGTACATTAAATATTTTTTGGAAAATCTAATTGAAATAGACATTATTATCGATACAGAGTCCGAATCTATAGTTTTTAAGAATTTTTGTCTGTCTGTCTGTATGTCTTTCTGTCTGTCTGTTTGTCTGTTACCGCATCACGAGAAAACCACTGGACAGATTTTTATGAAATTTGGTATGATGATAGCTGGTCCGGGTCAACGTATAGGATACTTTTTCCGCATTAAAATATCTCATTTCCGAGAAAAAATACAAAAACTGCATTGTAAGAGTATACTAATATGTAAAACCTAAGAATTTGCTTTTTGGTCATCTGAACGCGGGTGGAGCCGCGGGCAATGCTAATATCATAATATAAGGGTCACCTGTGCAAAATGTGCCAAAGCAAAGCAACACCGCGCTTAACGTGAGTGCCACTTTAAAATCAATATGAGATACAGATAATAAGGTACCCATACACACGAAGACTTTATAACATGCTCTTGACGTTCGCTTTTCGCGCGTTTGCAATAATACGAACGCTCGCAATTTGCACTTTTTTATTTGTACGTTCATGATACCCAAGTTATTAGCGCGTATGTACCTAAAATGGGGTGTGTATTCTCATGCACAGTGGCAGTGGCGTATCTAGCCTTTTTGGGCCTTATTGTAAATAAGATGGAAGTACCTCCCTTTGCCTATTATGAACACGAACGTGGACTACTGAGCGTTTACCGAGAAGTCGGCTGGTTGGCAGACAACTAAAAGCTGGGTTTTATTATAAATGAATAAAAATTGAAATTGCAATTCTTTTTTAATCAACTCAATCATAGTATGGAGCCTGTGATAATGGTAGAAAATCATGAAGTTAATTTTAATAAAAACGAATTGATCCCCATTTCTCATATTCCCCATGATGAAGAACATACGGTTAGTAATTAGTTGCTTTATAGCAAATTACATAAAAAATGTAGCAATAACATATTAGGTAGGTACAACTGTAACTATAATACAAATTAAATTGAATTGATAATACTAATGTATAAATTTAATAAATTAATTTTAATAAATTTAATAATTTATAATACAATACCTGATAAGATGATCCACGAAATATAGTTAATTTTATTATCAAGATCTACGGTGGGGGTTCGACATCAGATATTAAAAAAAAATAAGCGTGAGCCCTGCCGCACTCTTATATACTTGAACTTAACAAATACAGCTTCGAACTTCTCATATTTTTTATTTACGTTATTCTACTCGTTTTTAGTACCTATTTTAGTAAAAAAGCTGAGCTTATAGGAAGGACCATTCAAAGTTTTATAGAATATAGATACGATCACATTTTTTAATTGAAAATTAGTACATATTTTTCTTGTGGTTTCTTTTTAAACTTGTACGAGGGCCGTCCTCGAAAAAATATTTGAAATAAAATAATTGTTTGTGGCCCTCTGGGGCCCTCTTGAATCAGGGGCCTCATGCGACCGCAATGGTTGCATTGGCACAGCTACGCCACTGGCATTGGACCTTTAAAGTTTATCAGTACAGAATACACCTAGACGATGCACGTTCATAATACGCGAATTGTCGCCGTGTTATGAACGAACGATAAATTGTACATACATATTATGTAGAACATATTGATTATGTATAAAATATTCCCTTGTGAACAGTGCGCATTGCTAATGGTTATTTATGCCTATTTATTTTAACAAGCATAAAATTAATTTAATGCTAATATATAAATTTGCTTGATTTTAGTAATGCCTTTAACTCAGTGGACTTCGATGTTTTACTTTCTATCCTTGCCTCCCTTAACTTCTCGTCTTCTGTGATTGATTGGTTTAAATCATATCTTTATGATCGCCAGCAGAGAATCTACTGCGACGAGACTATCTCAGAGTGGTCCAATCTCTTCGCAGGCGTCCCCCAGGGTGGTGTGTTATCGCCATTGCTTTTTTCAATTTTTATTAACCAACTCCCACAGGTACTCTCTTCTAACTACTACCTATATGCGGATGATCTGCAACTTTATAGACATGCTTTGGTCGGGGACTTAGCGTCTGAAATAGACAGGATAAACCTTGATTTGGCAAGAATCAAAGATTGGGCAAAGTCTTTCGGACTCCTTGTCAATCCAATAAAGTCTCAGGCCATGATCATTGGTAGTAAGCAGTTGCGGAACAAAATCGACTTCAACAATCTGCCTGACATCATCTACGATAACACTTGCATCAATATCTCAGACACGTGTAAAAACTTAGGTTTAACAATCGACTGCAACCTGTCCTGGGCTGCGCATGTCAACGAGGTCAGTAAGCGCGTACATTATTCACTTCATTCCTTGAGACGTTTACAGAATTTTCTTCCGTTTCAAACTAAAATTACCCTAGCTCAATCACTGCTAATCCCTCTACTCGAATATGCCGACGTCTGCTATCTTGATGCAACCGAGGAGCTACTCGACAAGCTAGATCGCCTTCAGAATTTGTGCATCCGTTTTATATATGGATTGCACAAATTTGATCATATAAGTATTTTCCGACGGCAACTGAAGTGGCTCCCCATTCGTTTTCGCCGAAACGTTCGTGTATTATGTGTGCTTTACAATATTTTGAAGACTTCTACACCTTCTTATTTAAGTGAAAGCTTCACATTAGTGTCCCCTAGATGCAAACCAGTGCGTTCTTGTGTCAATTTGCCCAAACTAGTGGTTCCTCACTACAATACTACATTCTATAAAAAATCTTTTTCTGTTACGGCAGCAAGTTTGTGGAATTCACTGCCTGATTATATTTTCAAAGATGATCCTTCATTCTCAACATTTAAGTTTAGAATTAAACAATACTATCTATCAAATCAGACATAAATTATTGTAGATTAGTATGTATTTATATGTAAGTATATATGTTTGTATGTATGTATGTATGTATGTATGTATATATGTATGTGAATATATATATATTTATATAATCATAATATTTAGTTAATATATGTATTTTAATATTAAGACAATTCCATTCAATGCTGTACTGTACCTACTCCGCACTATTTTAACTTATTTTCTCACTTCTGAAGGGTTTCTGGAAGAAATCTCTTAAAGAGATAAGTTATCCTTTGTCAAAATTTTGTTATTTTATTTTGTATAACGTATATTTTATGGTACATAAATAAATAAATAAATAAATATTTACTAAAGTTGAAACCAACTGTTAATTTGATTCAACAAATTAATCACTAAATTAATATCTACTATATTGTAAATGCCAAAGTTTGTATGAGTGTGTGTGATTTAAATGAAAAGAACATGTATAGACTAAGACGTGGAGTACAAATAGGCTAGTATTAGCAATAAATTTGGCAAAAGGTGGCGCTGCCTGAAAATGCTAATATCAGGCAGTAGTCTGTTAGGTTATTTTGCATCTAAATTAAATCAAGCACTAATTTAGATTTTTTATAAATTAGGAATTTTCCAAATATTGATAAATGAAAAACTAAAAAATATATATTATATATAGGTATAATAATTAAAATAAAATAATTTTCGTTTAAACTCTTTCTGAATCAGTCAATATCATTTCGAATATCCGAATGTGACAGGATTTTTTTTTAATTTAAAACACACTACATAATATACAGCTGATGAAGTTTAAGTTTCAAGTACTAAAAAACTCTGCGAATATTCCATATTTTAATGTACGAGTATCTATGTCGTTACATTTCTATTTGAAACTCCAACCTTGTTAAAGAGAGTTCAAGGTATAACTTTCATCTACTGATCATATTAATGTTTTAATTAGTGCTCTGAACATTCTTATGTTTTTAGCTTTAGTAATTTTTCCTTCGACTAACGTTAGGTACAAATAATGTAGAAAATACGACATATAGGATGTTATTAGGTTTTGTTATTGAAATGAATTTATTATTATAATACTACTTCTTGAATTATGGAAAAAGCTTCTCTCAAGCTATTTTGTATTACAAAACATGCAATTATTGACGCGCCTTGACAGTAAAGCCGACTCGTATGCCGTGACGGTAGACGGCATGACGCTGTCATACCACTATGCTCCTTCTACACCACCGTTCTCGACTCTCTTGTTTGTGCGCGAACAGTCTCTTATAAGAATATATACTTACATATTTCTGTTTTATTTATGAATACAAAATTATAAACCTGAAAGTGTGTTTGTTTGTTTGTCCTTCTTTCACGTCGAAACGGAGTGACGGATTGGCGTGATTTTTTGTGTGAAGATAGTTAAAGAGCTGGAGAGTGACATAGGCTACTTCTTGCCGCGGGATTATCTCATTCCCACGGAAAAACACGTTATAAGACAACCCAAAAAAATATTTGTGTCCAGAATTACTTGAAACTTAGTATTAATGCTCTTTAATACAATTAAATAAATACGTGTTTTAGCATTTTTTGAAATTCATCCCATAGGGGCTCTGCTAGTATATATATTAAATATTATAAATAAAATAATAAGAAAAATAAATTGATTTTGTTCCCAAAACTCTAGTTTTGCTTTTTTGTTTTTGGAAAGCCTAAAGCCTAAAAATAAAAATTTTCTACTCTTTGCTCATTTTACGCTCATACTAACTTCCATACACGTGTACCAAACAATACTTGAAAACTTAATAAAAAGCCACTCGAAATATTTATTTTTCGCCCGACGAGGAAACTGGAACGTTCGTATTATGTAGAATTAGGTGTGGTGGAACAAAAAGCACGATTCAGATGCCCCATTGTTTATACCCCGCCATTGTGTGTACGAGCCCCACTTTAATATCAGAAAAATAGAGATAAAATATTTTATTGCGCACAATATATAAAGAACCTACTGTTTAGTGTCGAAACTAATAGGTAATAATTAAATGCTCTTTTTAGTCAAACAACTGTAATTTTGAATGCATCTATGTGATAACTATAAATGCTATGCTGGAAGACGTTGGTTCGATTCTAAATTAATACCTTTGTCTATTTTGTTTGTTTTTATGTAGTTAGCAGCGTCAGATGTCACAAAGTTACATCGGTCGATGTCAAATTCTATATCCTTACAGCGTTGAGTTAGGAATTGATACACGAATACAATAAAATAAAAGTGATATAGATTTAAAAATAGCTAGCTAGCCGTTTATCGAGGCCTTATTTGTATCTGTTGTGTTAGAAGTGGCTGAAATGATCTTTAAGAGACTTACTTTATTATTAGAGAAGGCGAAATAAACAAAGGTTTACTTATCTTCTATTTATCTATACATAATATAAAATTGTAACTAAGCCGAAACTGTACATTAAATATTTTTTTGAAAATCTTATTGAAATAAACATTATTATAGATACAGAGGCCGAGTCTATACTTTTTAAAATTATTGTCTGTCTGTCTGTCTGTCTGTTGGTTACCGCATCACAGAAAAACCACTGGACGCATTTTGATGAAATTTGGTATGGTGATAGCTGGTTATCCGGGTCAATATATAGAATACTTTTTACCGCAAGAAAATACCTCATTTCTGAGAAAAAATACAATAACTGCAATGTAAGAGTATACTAATATGTAAAACCTAAGAATTTGGTTTTTGGTTTTCTAAATGTGGGCGGAGCCGCCGGCAATGCTATTTATAACTATAATAGGCTCCCGCGGAATAAATAAAAAAACCCAGCGGTTTTAATTAGTTTAAAATGGATAAAATAGTAGTAGTTTTTTGGCATCGTAAGTTATGTTTAGGGGTGTAAAATTCAACTCAAAACTTCAAAATACGTCGGTAAATAAACGGATTTGGTATAGAATCTTGAGATCTGACCCGTATTCTTTGCCTTGGTTTGAGTCTTGTAGATTAGACAGAAATTCGATTGTGACAGGGTTAAGAGTGCGTCCCCCCCAACGTGCGTTCACCTTGTCGTGGTGGGGGGGCTCAGTAGTGCCCGGCAATCCAACCGGGCGCGAAGCTAAGAAACGCACAGGGAGGTTGCCCACTTCGGTGGGCGGTGGGAGGTGGCCCTCTTCGGGGGGCGGTGTACCATGCGGGTTGCTCCTGGTACTTCTCTGATAGCAGAGTGGACTGTGGAGCAACCCCATGGTTGTGATGGTCTGCTTCGGCAGACCTGCCGTCGGGGCGTCGTAGTTGAATGCGTAAGCGATCCTGCGACGCCCCATTAAGACGGGGGAAGGTTTTGTTGGGTTTTAGTGGGTAGTACTGGCTGTATTACGCCGGTGAGTCCCACACGTCGTGCGTAAATGCATTTCCCAACGTTAAAAAAAAAAAAGGGTTAAGAGTGCGTTCCGGGCATATTCCACTGAATTATTTCGCGTTTATGGTGAAACAAGCCGTATCACCGAATTGCACTAAATGTGAGAAAACCGAAGATGTGTATCGTATTTTAGTGGAATGTACTCGGAACGATCGCATGAGGAGAAATATGTTTGTTAACAATTATCACGAATTAAAACAAATTGGTAGCTGTAACTTAATGTTCGCAAATCCTTGTTCAGATCATGCCAAGGCTTTGTATAAATTAACTAAGGTTGGCTTACGTGATAGATCTAATCAAGAGGTTACATAATTATTGTTATTTGTATCTCTAATAATATTAAATTAGTATAATATTGCTATGTCCGCTAAACAACTAAGGTAGAATCTTTTCTATATTATGTATTCTTTACTCTGTGCATAATTAAGTATTATTAGTTATTTATTGTTTACTCGTTATTTGTCCCTGTGTAAAATTTACAAGGACGACATGTTCGCTTTTGTTATGTGAACAAGTCCTTAAATAAAGATTAAAAAAAAACTCAAAACTTGAGTTTTATTTTACAAAATATATAAATTATACAATCTAATTCTACTACAATGTAATTTCTATTTGACCAATAATAACGAAAGCCTAAATCAATATAAAATGGCTGTTTTATTTTATGAAAAATCATTTTCATATTTTACGGCTCGACATCGCAAGGTCTCCAATTAAGAGGGACAATACAAAATGTTGTGTTATATTTTATTATTAATCTAAATACTACATATTGTTGTGGAATATAAAGAAATGGTCAAGTGTGAGTTGGCCTCGCGTGAGCCCGCATGTTATGGGATTCATAAGGAATTTTATGACTTAGATTTTTCATTTGCTATTTATGTTGTTATAAAGTATAAGTAAATACTTAGAATCTATCGGAATTGTAAGTCTAGTAGTTATCTTCTACTACACTTATGTAGGTAGGAAGAATGCCCATTTTTAATTTGCATTTTAAAAGTATAAAAGAAACATATTTCTATACCTAAATAAGGCGTTTTCCTTTCATATTTAGAATTGTAAATTTGATTTTTAAGCTTTCCTAGCTTGATATCCAAAATTATTTCTCAAAATTGAAATGATGATGATATAACATCTATACTAATGTTATAAAGAGGTAAAGTTTGCGAATTTGTGAGATTGTGAGTTTGTGATGTTGTAGGGGGTAATCTATGTATATATAGGATCTACTGAACCGTTTAAAATGAAATTTGGTAAGAAGATAGTTTGAGACCCTGGGAAGGACATAGGATACTTTTTATCCCGGAAATCATCCCTTAAGAAGAAGAAAATGGGGATGAAAGTTTGTATGGGGAATCTAGTTAGGGACGAACCCGAGCGAAGCGAGGGTGAGTCGCTAGTTAACAAAATTTTAAAAAGTACATAATATATTAATAAATGTATACAAGATAGTGAAAGTAGCAATCTCAATAAAAAAATATATGTAGTAAATATATTTCCGACATTAATTCTGTCAAGCTAACAAAGCCTGATATCTTTCTTAGACTGTCCTAACATGTAAACAGCCCTTCTGTGACTACTGCTGTGTCGTTAAAGTTTAACGTAACAAATGGCCGTTTTATTAAGTTTTGAACTTAACTGTATTGGTAATAAAGTTTGTTTTGCTACGTAGTTAGAACTGAAATAGGCTGTTTTTGTGGGACCCACGAGGGCTTAGTTGGGGGTTCGATAGGCTATATCTACATATATAGATATCTCTACATGTTTTATGTACTGCAGTAGAATACAAGACGTACTTGTATAGCCAAAAGATATTGACATAGAGCTGTGATTGCTAGATGCGACTCCGACCTTCACCGCAAAACTCTATTGCCCCAAATAAAGACGCTAAATGTGGCGTGACCTGCCCTTTTGACTGTTTGCTGTATATGTTCAACGAAATATGGTAATATGGAACACGATTGTCAATAATTTAATACTTTGTTTAATATTGTTATGATGTTGTTAGTAATATTTTCTTAGATTTACGCAAATATTTGATATTTTAAATAAAATTCTCCCGCCACCATTATTGCTGTAAAGCATTTGACACGTATCAAAATAAATTGGTGAGAATATCCTAAAAGATAGATTCATTTTAGGTGTTGTTAGTATAAGGTTTTAGGCTTAGAATATATAAAGACAAATAGGACTATAGCCCTGACACTGCTTATGAAATTAAATAATATATTTAATAGATATATAACTATAACATATATTTATTTCATATACTTATAATGGTACTTAAGACTTACCCCACAAATTATAAAAGGAACTAAAGGAAACTAAAAGAAAATTTGATATAGGTACATATTCACAGCGTCTATGATCGTGCTCAAACACACCATAAAAATCATTATACGTAACCGTAATTATAATATACAAAACCCTATAGAATACATTGTTCATACAAAATCCTATAGAAGGAAGCATAAAACCGTCTTCGGAATGTCACGACAATATGAAAAAATTAATCAATCGACCTATCCATTCTTAATGATACGTTTTACCAATGAACAATATTTAATTATACGGCTATTCATTTTTTTTATGATTAGATTATTGATACGTTCAACAAATTCCATAAATTTGTAATAATTTAGGCTAGTTATTTAATTGAAATTAAATAGGCAAATAAAAAGAAATGTATTTTAAAACAGTTTCGAGACGCTTTTGTATTCATTTGAATTAGTAGTCATGAGTCTTAAAGCTCTTGGAACCATTTCCCAACTTCCTTCTTAAAATGGAAAATATTTTTCTATATTTGTTCTACAGTTTACTTAAAAAGGTATTTTAAAGGGTTTTAGTTTGTTTTGTATTTAGCTTTTCATTTGTGAATACAATAACAAACAAAATAGTATTTTTACATTACATTAACAGACATACCTTCCTTATATAGTTAAATTGACCTCTAAAACTCGAAGAAAATATTGAGTCTTGTTATGGAGGAGCCATTTTTTGATCTCTCCATATCCAGATAGACATTTGGCTAATCTCAATATCCTCAAGATTGACCGGAATAACTGAATTTTGGATTAAAGGACTTTTTTTATATATTAAGCAGAAGAGTTTTAATGCAATGCTATCTCTATTTTTTATAAAATATGTCATGTCTCATGTATACATATAATAAAATTGTAACGAAGCCGAATCTGTACATTAAATATTTTTTTGAAAATCTTATTGAAATAAACAATTTTATTGATACAGAGGCCGAATCTATAGTTTTTAGAATTTTTGTCTGTCTCTCTGTTACCGCATCATGGAAAAACCACTGGAGGGATTTTGATGAAATTTGGTATGATGATAGCTGATTATACGGGTCAACATATAGGATACTTTTTACCGCGGGAAAATATCTCATTTCTGAGAAAAAATACAAAAACTGCATTGTAAGAAAGAGTTACTACTACCTATGTAAAACCTAAGAATTTGGTTTTTGGTCATCTGAACGCAGGCGGAGCCGCGGACAATGCTAGTATACGTATATAGAATCAAATATGTAATATATGAAAGCAAAATATTTAATGAAGTCATTTGCACAATTTATTAGATCGGAAAACGACGAAAAATTTCATTATTGAAGAAACAGCAAAGGTAATACGCATAAATTACAAGAGGGAAGACAAAGCCGTGTTCGTTTTAATAAGAATTTTATCATTCAATATAATATTTCGGACCCTTATTTATCCTCGATTCTGAGACAGATCTTATTAGGGATGATTTGAGATCACGAAAATATTTACGATGGAAGATAAACTGCTAAAATATTTTATATAAAAATTCGAGCTTCATATTTTTTTCATGTTTCGAATACAAATAACAATTCTTCCTAAAGATATATTTCTAATAAGAGTTTAATATTGAGATAGATAACAATTGGCTGAACATGTTTATTTTACTAGTTACTCACCCTCGCGTCGGGTTCGTCCCTAGACAAAAACAAATCTATCCCACGGAAACCGCACGTTTTTCCCACCCATAGCCTTGCTCAATAAACCAGATATCTAATGCAAAAAGAATTTTTAAATCGGATTATTAGTTCCTGAGTTTAGCGCGTTCAACTAAAAAAACAAACAAACTCTGCCTCTTTATAATATTAAGTATATTTTTTTTATCTTAACTATAAGTTATATGTACATATCCTATAGATACATATGTCACCAGCATATACTTATAATTATAGCAGTTTATACATATACGATGAATAATAATAATTATTTATAAATTATTTATAAAGAGTTATGTTTTTTTTTATTTTTTTATTTATTTATAATTTCATCAAAATCCGTCCAGTGGTTTTCTGTGATGCGGTAACAGACAGACAGACAGACAGATAAAAAGACAGACAAAAATTCTAATAACTATAGATTCGGCCTCTGTATCGATAATAATGTTTGTTTCAATAAGATTTTCCAAAAAATATTTAATGTACAGATTCGGCTTAGTTACAATTTTATTATATGTATAGATAGATGTCTATTGAATACATATTTCAAACATTATAAAACAAAAATTATATAAATATTGATTAATTCTATATACCTGCAACTATAAATCGTGTAGTAATAAAAAATGCTCTATAGCTATGTCTGAATATACTTCAATACTGAATAATTAATCTTTAAAATTCACATTATAATAAAAGCGTATACTTAACTTTGTAATAAATAAAACAGGAAAATTGTTTAATGTCGTTTACGTGACGGTTAAAATGAAGCATTGCGGATTCTTATGGCGGCTAAAAGCTTTTCGCTTTATCTGATACTCGTTAACCGATGTTTGGTTCACCTTGTATTGTGAAAGCCCACTAATAGCGCAATGTTTACCAAATGGGATAGAAAATAAAAAAATAAACAATAATACCATATTATATGACAATAGTACAGTAATATTTAATTTCACTCATACATGTTACAGAATTAATGATGGTATATAGAGAGTCATTCGATGTGCAATTTGACGTAGTGTCATGAAATGTATTTATTACTTGCATTGTCCGCGGCTCCACCCGCGTTCAGATGAATAAAAACCAAATTCTTAGGTTTTACATATTAGTATACTCTTACATTGCAGTTTTTGTATTTTTTCTCAAAAATGAGACGTTTTCCCGCGGTAAAAAGTATGCGATATGTTGACTCGGATATCCAGCTATCACCATACCGAAGTTCATCAAAATCTATCCAGTAGCTTTCCCGTGATGTGGTAACAGACAGACAGACAAGCAGACAGACAGACAGACAAAAAATCTAAAAACTATAGATTCGGCCTCTGTATCGATAATAATATCTAATTCAATAAGATTTTCCAAAAAATATTTAATGTATAGATTCGGTTTAGTTAGTATTTTATTATATGTATAGATGTTTTTTTTAGTTTTGCGTAAATCCTATCATATAGAGGTCTGCCTCTGCTCTTATGTAAAATCGATCTCTAAAATTAACCACACTCCTTGTAAAGATATTATAAGTCCCTTATTCAAAAATAATATTATTTTTACATTTAAGTTTCACGTCGCCTTAACCTCTGACCTTTTAAATTTTAGATATCATTTTAGTAACAGGAAATATTTTACGTACCCTCAAATTAAATTTGAAAGGGTTCTTTTGAATTACAGGGTTACGTAGGAGGTCAAAATTAAAATTAATACGTAAAGGAGGTCTCTTTGAAAAAACATCCCATAAAAACCTGGAAAAGTTGCCGTGCCAGAACCATGTAATATATACCGTACTATACCATAGTGCTGAAAAGATAATTTTAGATAGGCTTTTATATTGAAAACGGATTTGTTACGATATTTATGAGGTTCACGATACGGCATGCAAAGCTTTAAAATCTGACTGCAAAATTGGGTAGAGAGAAACTTTTATACCTACTCAACGGAAAAATTCTGTGAACATAATAACCGCTGGCTTTACTGGTGGGATTTTATTTATGATTTCTAAGATACAGAAAGTTATACTAATATAGTGTATAAGCAAAAAAAAATAACTATGTGTTTATAGGACTATTTATGAATGTGAAAATACAAAATCTATTTTTGTATACCTATATTTGTTACTCCTTCGCGCTTAAAACGCTGGACGGATTTGGATGAAATTTATTACACATATAGAATACTAGCGGCTCAACCTCGCTTCGCTCGGATTCGCCTTTAGGAAAACAAGAACAAACTTATCCCACGGGAACCGAACATTTCTCCAGGATAAAATGTGCCTATGTGCTATTCCAGACTATAATCTATCTCTGTGCCAAATTTCATCTAGATTCGTTCGGCCGTTCTGGCGTGAAAGAGTAACAAACATCCATACTCACAAACTTTCACATTTATAATATTAATACGGATAATGTTGAGTAACTCTCTAATCTTGAGTTCTCGAGGAATACACGTTATAAATTTAGCTTTCTGAGTCCAGCCATTTTTATTTGGGCATTGACGAAACGGTCAATCAATTATTTACATGTTTTTTAATATATATTTACTAATATAAATTAAACATCCATCAAGAATAATCCAATCAATAAAAATTATTCATATTATAGCTATTGGTCTATTAATAGTTAAAGCTAATAGTTAATTAAGTTACAGTCGTTTAAAAAACAGCGAAAGTCAAACGTGATTCCATATAAAACAATTCTTAATACTCTGTTATCTTTTAAAAAGATCTACGAAGTTCTACGATTTTCAGTCAAGCAATACATGATGTATGAAATATTTTTATGAATTTGAAAACAACATCAAAATTTGTAATTTAATTTCTTCATTTTCTACTTTTTTAATTGATTCAAATTTAGATAATTTCTCTGTCATATACTGTATTTTATAGTAAAATATAATCAGACACTTTTCTATGCATTGAAAAGCCTTTCGAAGCCGATATTATCAAGGGTACAGGCTGAGGCTGCATTATTTATTAACATGTGTTTTTGTGTATGCTTTCTGTTAAGGAATTTCTTTAAGCTCTCACTCTACAGGGTTTTACTTAACATTAGCGTCACTAGATGCTCTTCGAATTTATAATACGAGACCTATCTGAAAGTTTTTTTTTCAACTTAATCCTTATAATTCACGTAGCATTACTCGTAGCAAATATAAAACATGTGTCTCCGCCTGTATGATACTTACTATGTTTCTTTGTCAACTTGTTCCTATTTTTTGAGTTCGTTTTTCAAGCAGTTAAGTTTTTTATTTTTATATTTTTTTTAAATTCTAATTGTAAAAACTGTATATCTAAAATATGTATAAAAATATTTACAATAATTTCTAAGATTAGTCAGAACAAACAAACAAAACAAACTTTAATTTTAATAATATGTAGTGATGATTATTATTTACTTTTCGATTTAGTTACAAAAACGATATTTTTAAAATAAAGTATCTAAAACAACAGCGTAGTTAAATATAACTTTAAAGACTGTTTAAAACAATTCAAATTAAATATCCAGGTCATAGGAACAATCGCTGTAAATTATTATTTTTAATTATTATTATATTTAATAAAACAACTTCGTATTTCGTTTTTATTTTTATCTTGCAATAATCTATACATATAATAAAATTGTAACTAAGTCAAATCTGTACATTAAATATTTTTGGGAAAATCTAATTGAAATAGACATTATTATCGATACAGAGGCCGAATCTATAGTTTTTAGAATTTTTGTCTGTCTGTCTGTTACCGCATCACGAGGAAACCACCGGACAGATTTTGATAAAATATTGTATGATGATAGCTGGTTATCCGCGTCAACATATAGGATACTTTTTACCGCGGGAAAATATCTCATTTCTGAGAAAAAATACAAGAACTGCATTGTAAGAGTATACTAATATGTAAAACCTAAAAATTTGGTTTTTGGTCATCTGAACGCGGGCGGAGCCGCGGGCAATGCTAGTAAACAAATATACCGCATAAGCCTATTCGATGAAATTATCTGGTTTAAAATTCAGATACGCTGACCTTTATTGCCCGCAGTCGGAGGAGACAGAAAAAAACTTACCAATGTTAAAAAGATTATACTTTTAAAGTGTTTAAAAAAACAATCGTTTAATCTGCTCTTACAAATTTGTAGCAGCGTTTTTTTCATCTTTTCTCTTTTACATGCAAATTAAGTATGTATTTGTTATACCGACATCATTGCAGATTTTGTAAGGATGACATTTCTACTAAATCATTATTTACTTGCGACTCACCCTCGTTTCGCTCGGGCTAGTTTTTTTGATACAAACATACAAACTTTCTTCCTCATTTTCTCCCCCTTAAGGTATGATATCCGTCGTTAAGGTATGATATGATCCGGAATAAAAAATATCCTATATCCTTCCCAAGGTCTCAAACTATCTTCTTACCAAATTTTATCGAAATCGGAAATAAAAAACATACAAAAATACAAATCTTTCGTCTTCATAATAGTAGTCTAGACGTACGCAATAACAGTATATATTAAGATTTTCTATGAATCAACTATAATTATAGCATACATATGTTTTTAAATATGTACATCCTTTACATGATATTTTCTTTTTTCATAAAACATACATATATACAAATGCTTAAGGTACTCTTAGTGAGAGCTCTAGATATTGTTCCGTACGCTACGAAGCGGCTTTCCAGGACTTGGAGAGCGCATTGTAAAGTTGTCAAAAATGTACTATAATAGGTATATAATTTTAAAATTTTACTGATAAGTTATACCTACATGCATCATCTTATGGTGGCCATCATGTTCATCAGTCACTTTTCTAAGATATTTTTTATTTTGTACATTTAGGATCTGGCAGAATTTAAATAATGTTTCAATTATCCCACTGCAGGCACTAGCCTGCCTTTAATGCGAGGGTATTAGTTCATAATCTACCACGCTGGCCAATTGCGGGTTAACAGACCCCACTTGTCTTACGAAAACTAGTTCTCTTCTCTGACACACAAATTTCCTCACAATGTTTTCCTTCGTCATAAAGCGAGTGGTATTCATGTTGAAAATAATTCGTACACGATAATATAAGAGGTGAGAGACCCGCTTCATTTTGTTTTCCAATAGAACACGTTACCAATTGCTACCATACATAATTAATGCCATTCAAGTACAAGTATCTGATTATAAGCAAAACGTATTTTAAATAAAATTATCTTTTCAGATTATTTCGCGGATTTATTTTGATTTTTGGTTCTCGACGTTTCGAATGCTTTACAGCATTCATGGTCACGGGAGAGACTGAGGTGTTACATGTCTCCAAGGTATAGTTGTTACGAAACGTCGGGAACCAAAAAATCTAAATAAATCCGCGAAATAATCCGAAAAGATAGTTTTATTTAAAATGTCAAATATTCGCCCAATCTAAGAAAGTGTTATGCAAAACGTATTCTTAAATCATGCGCCAGATCATTTGGAAATATTAGCCTCAATGTTATTAACGGTTAAGTTGTGTTAATTTACCACACGCCTAAAAGGATCTTTTGTTGCATTACTAGAAGTTGTCAGTATTCTAAAAAGCTTTTTAGGCAAGAATTTACATAATATACGACTTCAGGTTATTTTAGTTCTATAAATATTTCAATTAAGTACTTATTTAACTATAAGCTTTTAATTAAGCTTTATATAAATATTTTACGAAGCCGAGGAAAATAACTTCTTAAATATAGAATATGCCCATGAGCAATTGAGCAAAAACATTTTTGGAATATACAGTAGTATACGTCTTAAATTATTTATATCTAAATCGACGTAATTCGCAGAAAGCAAGAGCTATTTTGTGGAAAGGATTCATTTATTCTTCCATATTTTAGATGGGCGTTATTTTGGTTTGTTCCAAATAATATAATTTAAGTTTGTTTTGGTCCCAACATTTGTTGTGAATTCAGTTAAAAATTGGTAGTACTAAATAAATAAAAGGTAACGAATTTAGATTGAAATGAATTAAATCAAGTTACTATTTTATAAATTATACTAATTCACACTGAAATGGCTGGATAGTTTTGGATGTTTAGTACACAGATGGTCTGGATGCATAGCCAACTGTTGCTAAGCACCCAGAAAAAGCTAGTTCTAATATAAATACCGTAATAGCATTACCTTAGTAAAACAAATTAAAAATTAAAAAAACCTACGACGGAAAACTAAGACATGAAAAAAATATCAAATAAAAAATGACAAAATCCCACGACAATAAATCCCTCCAGTGGTTTTCCATGATGCGGTAACAGACAAACAGATAAAAATTCTAAAAAATTCGGCCTCTGTATCAATAATTATGACTATTTCATTAAGATTTTCCAAAAAATATTTCATGTGCAGATTCGACTCTGTCAGAACTTTATTAGGTATACCTACGCATTTGTATCTAGATTAATGTTGACACTATGTGATATTAAGTAATGGTTTATTGCAGCATTTCCGCTTATCTATACTAATATTATAAAGAGGTAAAGTTTGTGATCTTGTGAGTTTGTGAGTTTGTGAGTTTGTGACGTTGTAGGGGGTAATCTCTGGATCTACTGAACCGATTTTCAAAATTCTTTTACCAATAGAAAGCCACGTTCTTTCTGAGTGTCATAGGCTATATATTAACCCGAAAAATGAAAAGGTATTTTCGTGGTAGTCGGATTTGCAAAGTAAGTCGGAGAAAAAACGGTCGAACGAAAACGTTTCTTACGAACGCTGCCTTAACGATGAGAGATATATGATTATGTTCTAGAGAAAAGTTGTAGAGCTTAATAATGCCTACAAAAAAGTCAGCGACAGCATATGTCTAACTTTTATATTTAAGTCACAAAAAGTAGTTTTTTATATTAAAAAGATAATTTAAATCGGTAGGTCATGTTTATTGGTCATATTATCAACAATTATGAATTCTTATCAAAATAAGTAAATTTATCGTCTAAAATATTTAAAACAAAAGACTTTTCCCTTTTACTGCATATAATTTGGACAAATGGTTAAAGAGATAATACAACATATTCGTAGGTATGGACGAACCCGAGCGAGCTGTTTGTCTGTTTTTCTCTTTGTACGGGCTAATCTCCGAATCTATTGGACCTATTTAAATGAAACTTTGCATGGTGGTACCTTATACCCCCGGGCAACACCTTAGATACTTTTCATCCCGGAAAATTAAAGAGTTCTCGTGGGATAGTTGAAAAACTATAACAAATTATACAGCTTAGTACACAAAAACTACTGATTGGATTTTAATGAAACTTTACAATAATATAGTTCATACATGACAAAAACAAATCAGCTGTTTTTCATCCCGGAAAATTAAATAGTTTCCGTGGGATAGTTAAAAAAGTATAGTAACTTATACAGCTTAGTACACAAAATAACTGATTGGATTTTCATGAAACTTTACAATAATATAGTTCATACATCAGAATAACAAATAGGTAACTTTTTATCCCGGAAAATTGTACTTTTCCCGTGGGATAGATGTTTTTATTTATCTATAACGTATTATGTACACAACATAGACCCCAAAACAACAGTTATTTAAAAAAATGTCTGTTTGTCTGTTTGTCTGTTTTTGTGTGCGCGTTTCACGCGAAAAGTAATGTACCAATTTCAACGAAATTTGGTGAAGTAGTAACTTATTACTCGAGTCAACATTTAGGGTACCTTTTGTATGTATGTATGTATTCAGCCCTTTTTAACGTACCACTGCTGGGCACAGGCCTCCCTTCAGTACGAGGTGAATCAGGCCATAGTCCACCACGCTGACCAAGTGCGGGTTGGTGGACTTCACGTGTCTTTCGAAAGCTTGCTAGGTTCTGTCAGACATGCAGGTTTTCCTTCACCGTTAAGACAAATGGTAATTGTGTTATAAATGATTCGCACATGAAAATATCAGAGGTGCGAGACCCGGGATTTGAAATACTTGCTTCACTCGGTTTCCCAAGCGAGCGCGTTACCACTGGGATACCAGTGCCTAGATACCTTTTACTTCAAGAAAATCTTTCTTTCCCAAGGGAAAATACAATAACTTGTTTTATCGAGTCCTCTCTAGAAACCTTCCGCTGGCTAAGCCTTAAGACATACATACATCAAAACAATATACTTAAAATTGTAGGTCTTGAAAAGTCCTACAGAAAAGTTCTGAATAGTATATGTCTATCTCCTAAGTTACACTCGCAATATTTATTCTTATCTATACCTATAATAAAACTTAGTCAAATCGATGTGCGCGTTTCACGCAAAAAGTACTCAACCGATTTTAACTTAATTTTGTATAGTGATAAAACTCAGTACTCGGGTCAACATTTAGGATACCTTTTACGACAGGCTAATTATTCATTCCCACGGGAAAACATAATAACTGGTTCTATCGAACCGTCCTTAGAAATTTATATGACTAACGTTGGTTTAACCTTAAGAGATAGATCAAAACATTGTGCAAGAAAATTGTAAGTCTTAAAAATGTCTATAGAAAAGTTCTACATAGTATATGTCTATGTCCTAAGGTACACTTGCTATAACTATTTTCATTATTATATTATATTACTGTTTTATTATACGTTATTTATTCTAACTGAATATACATATATAAATAATAAAACTGTAGGGGTCGAATGTCTGTACATAGATGATAGAAAAAAATGCTAAAAACCGAGTCAGTTCTCTTCTTACATCCCGTAAGGAGAGAAATAGAACAAATCCAGATTTTTTTCAATTTTTTTGTTTCTCTGTCTGTTTGTCTGTTTGTACGGGCTAATCTGCGAAACTATTGAACCGATTTAAATGAAATTTGATACTTTTCATTCCGGAAAAATTAAAGAGTTCCCGTGGGATAGTTAATAAACTATAGTAACTTATTCAGCTCAGTACACAACAACTTATGCACCTAATTTAGTAAAATTTGGCATGCTGATACCTGATGTTGTTAGACCTGCAATATGAGGTCTAACAACAGGTTACTTTTTATCCCGGAAAAATAAACGATTCTCGTGGGATAGATCTGTTTGTGCTTTTCTAGAGGTGAACCCGAGCGAAGCGAGGGTGAGCCGCTAGTCTTTAACTAAAGCTCAAAATATACTACAAATCTATTTTTAGAAGATATTAATAACAAACAAAACTAAATAAATGCTACATATGGTAGTCTGCATAAATATTGGACTTTATAAATATTTATTATATTAGGTTCAAAGACTCTATTCCGTACATTAATTTAATGTTAAGGGATAACACACTTTTTTGTTTTATCTGCTTATTTAGTACCAAAGATTTCCTGCAGAGATATAAAAATATAATAAATTATAAAAAATATTTGTTTTTGCCAACGGTCTAAATCCCTATATATCTTGGCAGTGGTTCAATTCTAATCGATAAGTTTCGATATTATGAGTAACCTTTCATAATATTGAAACAAACATTTAATACTATTAGGAACGTTTTTAATAGTTTTTTAACGTTTTTAATAGTTCCACATACTCTGCAAAAATAAAACCCTTATCAACCTCTATCACAAAATTAGAATAAAAGGGCTTTCTAAGTTTTGGAGAAAATTGACATATGGACGAATTTCCTTATCACCAGTCAAACTGGCAGTCAATCATCATTTAACAATTCCTACGTGGCATAAGCGAAGTAATCTATGCTCCAGTGGCACGCTTTGAAGCCATTATATAAAAAGAAAATTGAATTGAATGATTTAATAATTCAAAATATATATAAGCGTAAGTGTACCCTACACCTAGTAAGCGTCTGCAATAAATTTTCAAGACCCAAATTTCTCTCAATCCACTTGTCAAAAGACATATGTATCTATTGAAATCGTATTTTTTATTTGGTATATGCCGCTTTCGTTAATATTACTTTGAATACAACAAGATAGTGACACAAGCTTTTCAGGGCCTTCTATTCATGTGAAATGAGTCCGTTTAACTCTCTTTTACATAAGGTTTGACCAGTTGACGTCTTGACCTACTTACCTGTTATACTTTAGTTATAAATGCGCTCTTATGATTCCATCTCGCAAAGCAGGTTAATGTCAAACGTTTTTAATATTTTCGTTTTAGTATCAGTTTTGATATATAAAGTGAAATATTTTTAGACGGCACGTTTGGCTCAGTTTGTAGTGACCCTACTTGCTATGCCAGCGGTCGCGGGTTCGAGTCCCGCTGGGGGCATTCATTTCTGTGATAAGCACCAATGTTTGTACTCCAGTCATGGGTGTTTATATTTATAACATGCATGTATTTAAAGCTATATAATATGTGTAGTATATCAACTATCTGGTATCCATAACACAAGCCTCGTAGCTTACGATGGAACTAGATGGTGCAGTGTGTTTATGTCCCAACATTTCGACAGTTTCGTTTAAATATTAAGTTTTTGAATGCCGTCTTGGTTTAGTGCTAACTTGCTGCGAGTAGGTCACATGTTCTATTTCCTTACAAATCCAAATGTATAAATTCCAAATAAATATAGTTAATTATAAATTAAAAATTTAAAAAATCCCCTGCGCAAATTAATTGTCACTTAACGATTACACTGGCACGCGTGAAGCACTTAATCGAGTAATGATATGCCAAAATGCCTTACATCATTTTAGAAAAGAGCTAATACTCTTACACTGCTGGACCGATATTTACCAAACATAGCTGAGAACCACCGCAAGGAAACTAGCTTTCAAATGAAAAAAACCGCATCAAAATCGGTCTATCCGTTTGACAGCTACGAGGCCCTCTTTTTGCGTCGGGGATTAAAAATAAGAATTAAAGTGTTGTTCGTTGCAGATATTGTTTAATATAATTAATGTATGTTTGTACAAGAGTATTTATAATATATTAATATGATCATTACACAATCTCATTCAGTAAACATCCCAGCAGATTTATTAGATTTTGTAAGAAATATTAATTTACAAGAAAACCCAAACGATGCGAAAAATTAATAAGACAAACATAAATAAAGAAAAAAGCGACATAAAGTTGAACAGCGAAATTACGGATCACAATTTGTACCATCTTTGTAAGCGCCATAATGTATCTTACTGTATTTAATATAAGAATGAAAATGCATTGAAAATATCTGCATAATATGGCCCTCGTGTGAATATGTATGCAAATGCAAAAAAATAAAAGGTATACTGTGTAACTATAACTTGTATTAAGAACAGACTTCAATATTATTTACTTCACATTTCGATAGCCTAGAGTCTAGAGATCTATATATACCTAGGTATATTAAAATAATTGTATTATTATATCAGAACGTCAACTACTGCTAGATGTTCAAAGAAATCGTTTAAAACTAAATAGCTTAAACGAAATTAAAAATATTCTTGTATCAAAATCGAAAACCTTAAAGTTCAAGCGTGATAAATCAAAGCAGAAAGGTCCATATTTTAATATAGATCTGCTTGGTAACCGTTTTGTACGAATTACTTCGAATAAAATCAAAGATCAAACGACATCAGCAAGTAATGAGCACAATCATTTTATATGTACCTACAGACATTAACGATGTAGAATCTATTCTTAATGGAATGGAATTCTTCCTAAACGCACAAAAATTATAAATGTGAAAGTTTGTTGGTATATAGGGTAAAACCGGGATAGTTGCCTCAGTAGGATACATGCCCCGATTTTCAATACGCTATATTAGAGATGTCCCTGATGTTGGCGATCTTCTGTTATTTGAAGCGCCTCTTCCACAGACCTTAGGGCCGTGCCAGTAGTAGGACTACGTAAACGTGATTTATCCGTGTGAGAGAAAATCTTCCACGGCAGGACGTTGACGAGCGTTGAAATTTTATTCATGTGTATTTTTCAACCGACTTCAAAAAGAAGGAGGAGAGATCTCAATTCGACTGTATGTTTTTTTTTATGTTTGTTACCTGAGAATTCCGTCATTTATTAACCGATTTGGACAATTTTTGTTTTGTTTGAAAGGGTATACTTCCAGATTGGTCCCATTTAAATTTCAAAAAAAATACCACCCCTAAGGGTGGAAAAACAACTAATGATGAATTTAACCTACTTCTAATTGTTATAATGACTTGAAACTTTGCAAGTATTTCTATTTCCGTTGATAGTACAGTGGTTCGGTGTTGTTGACCTGATCTGATGGCAAGGCCAGAAGGTAGATAGGTTGAACTCTTCAACGGCTAATAGTAGATACTTTGAGTTTGGGCTTATTTGGTTTGATTTGATAAGCCTAACACGTTAGAATCCTTACTTTGCTACTGCTGTCTACACTAAAAAGGGAAAAATAAAAACTTTTTAACAAAAAAAAATAAAAACCGACTTCAAACAAAAGCACTAAAAAGTAAAAAATAACTGATTGGTAGTTTTCATTTACTATACATACCTAATCAAATATTTTCGAAGTCGGTGTGCTTTGGCTAAGTAATTAAAGCCTACCTATTAAATACATACCTAATCAAATATTTTCGAAATCGGTGCCAGCCCATACAAAGCAAAGCACACCGACTACTTACCGCAGGAAAATGTCTCATTTCTGAGAAAAAATACAAAAACTGCAATGTAAGTGTATACTAATATGTAAAACCTAAGAATTTGGTTTTTGGTTATCTAAACGCGGACGGAGCCGTGGGCAATGCTAGTAATATATAAATCCAACGCGATAAATTACCTTAATACGCTTAATCAGAGTAGGGTTGGACGACTAGCGTACGATTTCTTTTTAACTTAAGTATCTATATAAAACTTAAAGAGTAAGTATATAATATAAGAGAAAAAAAATGTAACACATTGTCACTTGACCTATTGAATTAAACATAAAGCCGTAATTGAACTAAAATGTTCCCTCCCTGTGGCCAACCGCACGTGACCGCAGAATGTTGAATTAAAGTTTATAGCAAGCATTGCGGGTCACGGAAGGTCTGTAGGCATTTAGACCTCACCGCGCCGTAATGTCTACAAAAACCTCTTAAAATTGTAGGCTTTTATGGTTTCGGTAAATTCGCTTTAGCTCTGCTGTTAGAGTCTGCATGAAATATGTTACTAATAAAATCGTCGTTTTTATTATGTAGGTACGTTATGTACTTTTTTTTAATTTAGATTTCTACTAGCATTGCCCGCGGCTCCGCCCGCGTTCAGATGACCAAAAACCAAATTCTTAGGTTTCACATATTAGTATATTACGCTTATATTGCAGTTTTTGTATTTTTTCTGAGAAATGAGACATTTTCCCGCAGTAAAAACTATCCTATGTGTTGACCCGGATAACCAGCTATCACCATGCCAAATTTCATCAAAATCCATCCAGCGGTTTTTCTGTGATGCTGTAACAGACAGACAGTAATTCTAAAAACTATAGATTCGGCCTCTGTATCCATATTAATGACCATTTCAATAAGATTTTCAAACAGAAATATTTAATGTACAGATTCGGCTTAGTTACAATTTTATTATATGTATAGATAAATGTATGGCAATTCAATCCTACTAAAATTGTGTTCTACGAAAGTTTGTGATGTATGAATGTAAGATTTAAAAATGCATGTTTATTTCTCTTTCGTCTAAACTACTGTATATATATTGTATACTGATTAAGCTTATCATACTAACATATACGCTAATGTTAAGTTATAGAGTATAGTATTATATGATCTGTGGTTATAGTAAGTTACATAAATGAACTACGCGGACGAAGCCGCGGCAAACCGCTAGTAACTGTTAAACTATTAAATTTTCTGTATTTAAACTGTGTTACTTTTATTATAGGAAATGAAATAACTACAAGTGCGTTTTAATAACAAAACTAGCGACTCACCCTCACTTCATACGGGTTCGTCCCTAACTTACTTCCTAATACAAACTTCCATCCCCATTTTCATCCCCTTAAGGGATGATTTGCGGGATAAATCCTATGTCTATCATATATCTATGGGTATCCTATGTCCTTCCCAGGGTCTCAAACTATCTTCTTACCAAATTTCATCCAAATCGGTTCAGTAGATCCAGAGATTACCCCCCTACAACATCACACACTCACAAACTTTACCTCTTTATAATATTAGTATAGACTAACGACTTACCTTCGCTTCGTTCTTGTGCACTCTTAGGTACTTTAAAATAGCCTATCTATTAGTCTAGGTTATAAGTCTATCTGAGCACTAAATTTTATACATATCCCTCTAGCTGTTTGGACATGAAGGAGAAACAAACGTACACATACGCACATACAAACTTCCACGTTTATTATAGTATATATTAAATAGTAATAATTTGCCATTTATTTTACACTTTTGATAATTCGCCTCGTAGATCGCTTACTATAGTTATAATAAGTTAAATGTAAATAGTTAATAAAACCAAAAATATCCTCTTTCATACCTCTTCCCATAATTGTAAGTGAACCTCGAATAAAACAATCTATTTTATTGCTGGATTAAAACTAAAAACACCAGAGGAGCAATGTTTACGACACTAATTGTAATTTGCAAAGTTCCTACATTACGTCGAAACTTTGAGGAACACGGACCCAATTAAGATTTAATTGTTTATACGCTCTTGAGATTTAACATCTTTGGCAACTATAATGCTTACGATTATTATATAGGCTTGAATAAGTTGTTAAAGTGAAATTGCATTGGTTTATCCGTTTTGGACCTATGAAGCTATATACACACAGACAGATACACATGTCGAACTTATAATACCCCTGTTTTTGCTTTGGGTGGTTAAAAGTTTTTATATGCTAGTTTTTTATTAGAATTTCGTAACATTCCCAGTCATAAAAACTCACAACGCTACGACGACTGTCATACATAAATTATTCGTTGTAAATAAAAATTACTTTGAAGCACCCTTGGTACCTCATTAAAAACGACATTATGAAAATCGATTCACAATTACCAAAAACATACAAAAAATGCCGATACGAGACCGAGACACTCTTTTTGATCTCAAAAATCAAATATATATCCAAACTACAAAAATAATAAAAATTACAATTATCATTTTTATTTAAAATTATGTTTACTTAAAACTTAAATAATAAAAAACAGTAAATTATAAAATTCATTTTAATTTCTACCTTGCTTGGGATTAAAAATACACAGCTTTTTAAGCTCAACTAGCAGTAGAAGTATCTACAGAGAATACCACTTGGCTTTCGTTTGCAGCTGAGACCAACTTTTCTAAATAATTTAGCAGAAAATTAAGAAGACAAGCCTATTTATTATAAAAGAAATTCGGTACAGACATTTAAAATCCGCATTGCAGATATTGAAGTTCATGATATATTTGAACAGAAAATAATAATTCATGTACATTGTACAACGCTTTGGAAATTGTTTAAGTTTTTGTAATCCGTTTTAACATTCTTAATGTTCTCATTTTATGAACCAATTATCGTGCTTTGGTTTTAATACTTTCATCAATTGTTAATGGATTGATTGAAATAAATAAGAGTCTTATTATAAACTAGCGACTCACACTCGCTTCGCTTGCGTTCGTCCCTAGGTACGTTTCCACAGTTAGTATAGAATAAACTATATATATATATATACATGTATATGTACGGAAAAGCACCTACTTTTAAATATATATCCCTTTTCACCTCCTCAAGGGATGATTTCCAGGATAAAAGCTATCCTATATCCCAATTATCTCCATACCAAATATCATCTAAATCGGCTCAGCGGATTAAGCGTGAAAAGGTAACACACAGACGGACAGAGTTACTTTCGCATTTATAATATTGGTATGGATAATCATATTGTATTCAATATAATTATTTTATTTTCATTTAAAAAAGCGATTAGATGATTATTTTGTTAGGTGAAGTATTATGCTGTGTAGTGTGCTTGCTACCATTATAAATGATATTTTTATTCGTTCTCGTTCTTATATTTACAACTCGACAGCTGAATTGAATATACTTCAAGTACCTACGAGTATCTATGTGTTTCAAATCAGACCGATAGCTTTAAAATAAAAGCACTTAATATCACACTGACTATTTATTTTAGTACAAATAATCTCAATTATTCGTATCGCCGTTCTGACAAACTATAGTTATTTTCATTTATCACTACATATTATAAAATAAAGTTATCCCACCGCGTCTGTCTGTCTGAACGCAATAAACTCAAAAATTACTGAACGGATTTGCATACGGTTTTCACCAATGGACAGAGTGATCTATGAGAAAAGTTTATGTATATAATTTATTAAAAGCAATAGTTATTTGAAAACAATGCGATATAGCAACACTCCGTCCCTAGAGCAAAGCGAGGGTAAGCCACTAGTTCATCATTCATTCTATTCTTAAAATCAATACTCATATTATAAATGTTAAAGTGTGTTTGTTTGTGTGTTTGTTTGTCTTTCTTTCATGTCGAAACGGAGTGATCGATTGGCGTGATTTTTCGTGTGAAGATATTTGGAGAGCTGGAGGATGACATAGGCTACTTTTTATCGCGGGAGATCATCTCATTCCCACGGGATAACACGTTATAATACAATCCAAAAATTTATTTCTGATCAGAATTTTTTTAAACTTTGTATAAATGCTCTTCAATACAAATAAATAAACATATGCCTTAGCATTTTTCAAAATTCATCCTATAAAGGGGTAAAATAGGGGATAAAAGTTTGTATGAAAACTAGGTACCTACCTTTTTAGAGATTTTTTTGTAGTTTTAGTGCGAGCGAAGCTGCGGGTTCTGCTAGTATTATATAAAACATTATTATTATATAAAACTTTTTAACAAAAAAATAAAAACCGACCTCAAACAAAAGCACTAAAAAGTAAAAAATAACTGATTGGTAGTTTTCATTTACTATACATACCTAATCAAATATTTTCGAAGTCGGTGTGCTTTGCTTTGTATGGACTAGCACCGATTTCGAAAATATTTGGTTAGGTATGTATTTAATAGGTAGGCTTTAATTACTTAGCCAAAGCACACCGACTTCGAAAATATTTGATTAGGTATGTATAGTAAATGAAAACTACCAATCAGTTATTTTTTACTTTTTAGTGCTTTTGTTTGAAGTCGGTTTTTATTTTTTTGTTAAAAAGTTTTTATTTTTCCCTTTTTAGTGTAGACAGTAGTAGCAAAGTAAGAATTCTAAAGTGTTAGGCTTGTCAAATCAAACAAAATAAGCCCAAACTCAAAGTATCTGCTATTAGTCGTTGAAGAGTTCCACCTATCCACCTTCTGGCCTTACCATCAGATCAGGTCAACAATACCGAACCACTGTAGTATCAACGGAAATAGAAACACTTGCAAAGTTTCAAGTAAATATGACAATTAGAAGTAGGTTAAATTCATCATTAGCTATTTTTCCATCCTTAGGGGTGGTATTTTTTTTTTTAATTTAAATGGGACCAATCTGGAAGTATACCCTTTCAAACAACACAAACATTGTCCAAATCGGTTAATAAATGACGGAGTTCTGAGGTAACAAACATAAAAAAAAGAAAAAAAAAATACAGTCGAATTGAGAACCTCCTCCTTTTTGAAGTCAGTTGAAAATATTATTTCATGCATACTTAATCTCACTTACCCTACATATATACGAGTATGATATACACCAACTGATTTTACTTGACAAAGGCCCCTATTACATAAACTGTTAAAGCCTAATTTGTATAAACTATATACATTAAATTGTAAGAATGTGTAAACTCAAACAATAAGCTTCTGACACTCCAAATAATAATTGTTTACGTATTTACACTTGAGTTAACAGAGATAAGTATGTTTAACTATGATAAATTTGACGTAGCCATAATTCTATTTACCTGTCAGCGATAAGGAACTTTCAAAGTTATGCTTGTATAAGCATTCTTCCTAAACATTATTGAAAGCTTAGTTGGTTCCTTTGTAAAGTTCATCTGTAAACATTTTAATGAAATTTTAACGTTCACTGTGTGTGTGTGTTTCAACGATTGATACTGCGAACGTGGGGCGTGAAATTGATTGTAACAGCACTGTGTTAGCGTTACGACTATATTTATGAAATTCATACATATAAAAATCGATGTGTGTGTGTATCTTCCCTATGGACTCCAAAACAGCTGGAGAGATTTTGATGAAATTTTCTGGCAATCTTCAGATTACCCCAACGGGGCTATCCTGTTTGGTAGCGATCAGATCAACAGAAAGGTTTATAGTCGTTGAAATGCGAGCGGAGGCACGGGTACTGCTAGTATTATATAAATATCCCGAACTGAAATACAAGCCGTTAGATCTTTATAGGAAGAGATCTAAAATTGCTAGGGAACGCTTTTACTTTTGAGTAATCCCGATTTAGTATTTAGTAATATTTCACTTTGTCTTGAAAATACCAAAATTAACATAAACTAAGATAATGTTAGCAAAAATTTCTGAGGTACTAGAAATGACAGTTTACAATATAATAATTTTATACTCTATCTAGCCTGCGTTAAATAAAAATATGTAATAATTTTGTTTTATTTCCTTTTTATACACATACATATGTCCACTTTTTTGTTACAGACTTTCTGTGTGGTGTCGAAACGATTTCGCAAGAACTATATTCACCGGTTCACGGCGACTCGATCACTCTTTTGGTGGTCGCCGTGGTCTCCGGTCCGACGTGCGTGCGTCTACCTCTCGACCAACCAGTACTTTGACTACTTCGTCATGGCCACCATTCTGCTTAACTGTGTCTTCCTTGCCATGTCGGAGACAATCGAAGAGGCTGAGTAAGTTGATATAATTTATAATGTTAATTTTGAATTTCTGTTTATGCATTAATTTTATTCTGTACTGCAAAAAAATCAACATTAGTTTAATCCTTGATTGAACTTATATTTATGTTTTTCATGAATTAGGAAAGAGCAAAATAATAGCAAAAACTAGTGTTAAAGGAAGGAAAAAGCCATGCTAGTATACAGTAAAGTCACAGATTAAAAATTTAAGTATTCTCATAGGTAATACAATATTAAACATCTACATAGGTAAACAAAAATAGTACAAATTGTAATATCTCACACGAATGAACACGACTTGCTATAAATGCACTATTCCCTAAGGCATCTTCGCTTTGATTGCGAGCTGCAGTGACATCGGGTAAAGACCAATTTTCTAATGCCACAAAATTGTTCCCTCCACACTTTCTCTGATTGTGAGTAGTTGTATGTCTCTTGGAGAATTTCTGTACATTCTAAGAATACTTTATAGCTATAAAATTTTATCGGAGGATTTTTAACTTCAATAATGAATTAAATATTTATCATCCTAGTTTCTATTAATCATATATATCCATGATATAAGTTCTTCCTAAGATCCGATACTATAGATGCCAGCTTAATAGCTGAAACGAAAAAAAATATATTCAATTTGGTGTATTAATTTTTAATTGAATGTTTCTACTTTAAAGATGATTTTTATATGATATTACAAGAGACTCGGTCTTTACCATTATTTTATTTTATGTATATATTGCAAGTAATAATATCACACCTTAAAACCTTTCAATATATTATTTTTATTCTACCCCTCATATATACACACATATAATAACCAATAGGACAATCTAAAATTCTGATCATGTATACTCTGCAGCGACACCGGCGCATAGTTTGCATAGTGTTACTCGTACCTATAACCCTGCCTATTGACATTTACGAGTGAGCAATCTTTTCTTGTTTTTATTACTTCTTTGGAAGATTGACCCATTATGATAGTTGAATTTTACGTAGCTAGACTAGTACATTAAGATACTTCAACTTTATATACCTATATTTTTTTTATTAAAAATTGAATATTTTATTTCTATTACATTACATTAGCAAGTAGTGTAATAAATAAACAAATATATTGGGACGATAACACACAACACTATCTAGTTCCATGGTAAGCTACGAGGCTTGTGTTATGGATACCAGATAGTTGATACACTATAAATAACTTTAAATACATACAAATTATAAATATAAACACCCATGACTGGAGTACAAGCATTCGTGCTTATCACACAAATGAAAGCCCCCAGCCAGACTCGAACCCGCGAACGCTGGCACAGCAAGTAGGTTCACTACAAACTGAGCCAAACGTGTCGTCAAATTTATAAAAATATTTAAAAATATCATAATCCTCCTCCTGACCTATTTCGGCCACGGCGGCCAATCTTATTGTGACAAGTCATCTGCACAAAGTATGTTATAGTGCATAAGTGCACTCTAAAATCCTTTTACTCTACTCCGGTGGAGCGACAATTCGACACTACCGATGAGAGATTAAGCGCAGGACTGACGGCTTTATGTATTCTGAGGCACGAGGGTTAGTAACTTGGCACGACCTGGGACTACCTAATGCTCAAAATAACTATAAACATAAGAAAACGAAAGGGAGATGTACCTAATGCCTAAATAATATGTAAGTTATGATAAATACAGTAATATAAACATTTAGAAACATCAAAATATAGATGTATTTATAAAATATCTTCATACTGTTTATTCATTTTTGCAATATAAAAGTTGGATTGCAAGCGCTACGAAGACGTAGACTTCACTGAGTTTGCTTTATAAATACATGCATATATCAAACTCGTATGTTATTGCTGGCCTGTCCGTAAAGGCATAAACTATTTTTATTCTCACATTAACATTTCATTATTTTGCTTGTAACACACAATATTCTCGACTAGCATTTCCCGCGGCTCTGCTCGCGTTCAGATGAACAAAAAACAAATTCTTAGGTTTTACATATTAGTTACTCCTACGATGCAGTTTTTGTATTTTTTCTCACAAATGAGACATTTTCCCGCGGTAAAAAGTATTCTATATGTTGACCCGGATAACCAGCTATCACCATACCGAATTTCATCAAAATCCCTCGAAAGTTTTTCTTTGATGCGGTAACAGACAGACAGACAAAAATTCTAAAAACTATACATTCGGCCTTTGTATCAATAATGATGTCTATTTCAATAAGATTTTCCAAAAAAAATATTTAATGTACAGATTCGCTTTAGTTACAATTTCATTATATGTATAGATGATTTAGCACACGTCTCGTACGTATCATCAATCCTTTCGTATTTACGAATACGTAAAATACATATTTATCTATTAGATATTCATATCTTAAAAAATTGTAGGCTGGCACCGACTTCGTAAATATCTGATTAGGTATTTATTCTAAATGAAAACCTCCGTTTTGATATTTTTTACATTTTAGTGCCTGGAAGTCGGTTTTAGTTTTTGTTAAAAAGTTTTTATTTTTCCATTTTTAGTGTAGACGTAATAAGCAGGTAATTTGTAAGAAGAAAGTTTTTTAATAACATATTCGATTAAACAATTTATTTAAAAAAAATTATTGTTGATTTTTTTTAAAACCGCTCGGCCGATTTCGATAAAATTTATATGGGACCACCTGGGAAGTGTACCCTTTAAAACAAAAAAATATTTTCCAAATCGGTTCAGGCGTCTTCGAGTAATCGGTAAACATACATAAAAAAAAGATTACGACGAATTGAGAACCTCCTCCTTTTTGGAATTAGAAGTCGGTTAATAAAGTATATTTTAGGGTTTTAAATTATTTTTCTAATATATATAATTAATAAGATTATGTTCTGTAAGATTTTATGTTTATTGATTTTATGTCAAGTATTAAATATTAAGTTCAAGATAATGTACTTAATCTAGATTAAAATTTACTGAAAGATGTAAAATAAGTTGAAAAGTGTTTTCAAAGATAAAACGACGTTGGAAATAACATGTCAGTAGCGTAGCCATGACACTCCTCAAAGTGAGTGACAAGTAATTTGTAACAGCTTGCTTTCACGCGTTTTTGCATGTTTTCATTGAAATGTTGAATTGGAAACTGTACAAGAGAAATAACCGAATGTATACCCATTATACAGAAATCCGTAAAGTAGGAAATTTACTTATATCGAATAATACTGACTAAATGTAACAGTTTTTATAAAACGGCTATGACTTGAACACATTGGCTAGTGAAATAAAATGGTGTCCGAGCGACGCATGGATATTGGATAAGTCCAATGTTGTCAGCGTATTCTTCTTTTATAATAGACAGTTATAGAGTCTTTATTCAATTTGACCCATAAAGGGGTAAAAGTAGTAATCAAAATTTGTAAGGCGAACAAATTTTCGAGGTTCATGTAAATCGGTCCTACAGTTTAATTTATTTGTATATATTTATCTTAAAAATGCTTTTTTAACAAGAAAAATATTCTACAAAACATAGTTTATACTCTAATTTATATTAATATATTTCACTTATTTATAATCCTCTAATAATATTTTTAGTTTTATTTCAAGTCAAAACGAAATTATAAATTTTAGTCAGAGTTAGATTTCAGTTTACTGGATATTAGAATACGACTACTACCTATTACTGAAAGACCTTTGTAACTTTCCACATTGAAATAGTATAGCAATATTGGAAAATGCACTCTCGAAATCATTCGTGTCGTGCTGCAAGGGGCATCATATTATACATACCTATATAACATTCTGAGAACTCAGTCATTAAGTCTAGCTTCCAAGCTTACAGCTATGAATATGCAACATTGAAGTTACTCGTATATTGGGGCTGGAATATTTGACTAAATATTTGAATATAGTGAAAAAATATATTATAAGTGTTAAATCGTGTAAGAATGGTAGAATATTGCCCGGTTTTCTACTTCTAAGCAATAAATTAAACAATGCTTTAGTTATAAGCATTGATGTATATAATTCAAAATATTTTGGACTGACTTCAAAGAGGAGGACACTCAATTTGGCTATATGGTTTATGGTTTGGCCTTTTATGCGTTTACTTAAGAGTGATCAAATTTTCCTAAGGGTTTACACTCTAAAGTGTTTAAATATTAAAATAAATAAGTGTTTAAATAATAAAAAAATTTTCATTTACAAAGTTTTTTAAACTCTTCTCTCCTATATTTTGTAGAAAACGATTTTTCAAAAATTCTTATTTATTAGCGGCTCACTCTCGCTTCGCTCGGGTTCGCCTCTAAGAAAACAAATCTACCCCACGGGAACTGTACATTTTTCCGGGATAAAAAGTAGCCTGTGCGCTATTCCAGTTCTAGGTCTGTGCCAAATTTCATCCAGATCCGTTCAGTCGTTCTGGCGTTATCGAGTAACAAACATCCATCTAAACTTTCACATTTATAATATTAGCAAGATTGGGTTGCATAAAAAAATCACGACCTTAATATGTACTCATATATATATATATATATATATATATATATATATATATATATATATATATATATATCCATGTTAGTCCATTTTCATAAAAATAATAATAGTTTTAGTCATTCAATCTTAATATGTATTCTATATAAATGACTACTAGATAATGAAACAGAAGAACCTAAACCTAACCCTACACCTAACCTAATATCTTTAGTTATGTCATTGCAATATTGAGCACCAATTCGAGCGAAACCAATACTAGATTATATCATGGTTTGAATAATTCAATGTTGATGGAAACCATTCTCCTAAATAATTGTTTAGTGTTTACAGTATTGCTGGTGGGCAGAGTCCCCACCGGCAATTCACAGAACTAACTTCAGTCGATATAATGATTTGCTTAGTGACCGTGTAATGTTTGTAAAAGTATAGATCAAGAGTCCTTAGATGATAAAGTAAATATGTGGTTCTGCCAACTGCTATAGTTGGTTTCGACAACATCGACTAATAATAACGACTAATTACTGTCAATACTAAACTTATTGATATTTCTCACACATTCAACCATTGATTGCTTTCAAAACCTTTTTACACTACATGCCAGCTCCATACACTTGTCAAGCCTTGTCAAGTGGCTTATGTAGATTTGCAAACCGTTCCGATCATGTCGGTTTTTGTGCACAAATCAAAGGAAATGAGCGGCACGCACTTGTGATGTTCCCACGCGTGTGTGCGTTTGTAGAGATTTGAAGTTTATGACAAATGACAAGCCTATGGATCCGGTATTAGATCATATTTATCGATTTGAACTTATTGAGTTATTACAATCGAAATTTAGAAATAAGACGGTAGAAAATAACAATGTTATTTATATTCATTCAAAATCTATTTATTTGTACCTATTACACCTGTATTTGTGAAACCGGAATCTATAATTAACATGGACCCAACACAATAAACCTTTCTTAATGAAATCCCTAAATATTATAATAACCTAATAATATTCACTTTATTCTGAACAATATTGATGAATGAACTTTAACGAATTTAGATCGGGTCGAAAATACGGGTATTTATCGGCTCTATTGATAAGCGTCGAGATTGTTGGCTTCATGCCTAATCGTTGAGCGACAACAAGATGTCAATCGATTTTAAGAACCTTACAGTTTAAAGTTATCGATTTTCACTTCTGTATTCGACAATTAAAGTAGTTTTGTCTTGATAGTTCTTTTTTTAAGAATTTTTTTTTTGCATTTAAAACATACATTATTAGTAATAATAGTAAAAAATATATTCTATTTGCTATTAGGTTATATGCTTTAAATAAATAAAACTAAAATCCTTTTTGCCATTTTTTTTATAAAGGTGACTCTGGGCTTTCTGATGTTAAGATATATTACAAAAGCGGTCTAGTGCGAGTCGGACTCGCACACGAAGGGTTCCGTATCATAATCGTTTTTTTTAATTTGCATGGTACCCTTTTTCAAATTCGCCATCTTGGTTTTTCATTTTTTGACATTATTGTGACAATAGGAATACACACTCTGTGAAAATTTCAGATCTCTACCTATTACGGTTCATGAGATACAGGCCTCTGATAGACGGACGGACGGACGGACGGACAGCGGAGGCTTAATAATAGGGTTCCGTTAGCATCGTTCGGGTACGGAACCCTAAAAAGAGCGTAATAAAATGTAAAGTTACGAGCATATATGAGTTCAATAAGGCAGATAGCAGATAAACATGACTTTCCTTATTTGTAAAATATGCACATGATTTCTTCTTGTACGTTAAATGCTTTGATCAATTGAATGTAAGGTTTTGATCATATTGATGTGTATGATAGGTCAATTGGTCGCAACTCAACCACAAAGTCACATGAATATTATACTAAATAATTATATCCAATCTATGATAATAGATTTTCTATTAAAGATAAATAATAACAAGTGCGAGTCGATTTCGCACACGTAGGGTTCTGTGCCATCGTACATGTATTTTTTATTAATATGACTTTTATTCTATGTATGTAGTATATTAATTTCAATGATCGATTTTTGTTGTTATAGCGGCAAAAGAAATACATACTCTATGAAAATTTCAACTCCTTCCTGTTACGGTTCATGAGATACAGTCCTCTGACAGATGGACGGACGGACAGCGGAGGCTTAGTTCCTTCGGATGCGTAACCCTAAAAACGTAAAACATTGATTACAATGCTTTTTTGTATGAGGATATTATTACCTCAAGGGTGGTCTTTAATGACCACTTTATAACCTTTTTGAAAATTGATTGTCAATATTATAATGCGATCTAAACTGAATTTTAAATTGCATTATGATATATGTATTATATAATAATTGATTCTACTTATTTTACAGCAACACATTTTAAATTTTGCTACATTTTCAGATATTTATTGTAGACGTGATCGTAAGCGTATACCAGCTATTTTCATCGCTTCATAAGTTACCTACTTCGCAAACGGTCTTCTACTTTAGAATAAGCTGATATGCTTAGATATGCGAAGCGTTGTTTGCGATTTAACTTTTTATAGTTTCTGGCACACTGTAGACTACAGTAAGGTACGGTACGGATTGAAGACCTTTCAAATACATTCTTTATATATTTTTTCCAGCAATAAAATCTGTACAGATTTGGTCTTTATTAACATATTTTTTGTCAATTTTATATGTATTATATAGTATGTCAAAGCGTAGCGTAAGCGCAAATACAAGTAAACATCTGAAAAGATTGCTTTTCTATGTAAAAATTGGAGCCCTTGTTGACACCCTTATTAATGTCAATAGTATGCAATATTAGTAATCTTAGTATTTTCAAAGCATTAATACTTCAGTCAATTACTTAGTCAAAACATGGAATTTGCTATGTTGTTCCTTTTGTAAAGCAAGAAAATTTTGAAAATGGTATATTTTTAAATAAAAAAAAATATATTATCAACTTTGTTGCATAAAACTATTCCATTAACAGTACGGTAACACTTATTATTTTATATGTTAATAGCTAACCCTCAAACTATTGAACCTGCATCGGTTTTAAGCATCGAGTCATTATCTACTTTCAAAGCATTCAAGCTTTCAAAGTCTAAAAGCTTTTTCATTTAGATTGCCGTATTAATAATACCGCAGTTATAACTTCTACATTCTAGTAGTATGAAGTGCAAAACCCATTTTTGCATATTAAACATATTCGAGCGACTTACGACAGTCGAAGCGCATTGAGGTCATAATATGAGTGGCTAGTAGCCACGAGGCCTTCACTCATTGCAATTTCCACAATAATTTTTATAAAAACATTATACAAACCGTATAGGTAATGATTTAAATATATAGAATGCACCTTATAACCTGTAGATATCGTCATATTTTTATGATTTGTTTATTTATGCGTTACTATGGCAACACATGATTAAACGAATTACGTCTCTTTCACTCATACTGAAAACTGTATACACTATCTATCTCTGTCCTGAAAACGCAATTTTTATTTACAATACAAATCGATCAGTAGAATATAAATTGTTATTTTATAAAATATGTACATAAATATTCATGTTAAGTAACATTTTTCACTGTCAACGGACTGTACTGTACTGGACTATAGCGTAATCAAACTCACCGTGTCTTAATAGAAGCAAAAAGTGAGAAGCAAATTATAAAGTTAAGAATTAATCTTTATAAAAATAATCATTATAAACTTTTGCTATCTTATTCCATCCAATTGAAACAAATATCGACTCTACTCGTAGATACTAATAGATTAAATTTTCAATTATGGATTTTATCTAAAAAAAAATGTAGTGGCTCTCTACCTTGAATGTTTAAATCCTAAGCCCTATTCATCATCAATTCTTCTTGAGTTTTACATAATATTCTTTTCCTCCTGCATAATACTTCTACTTATTTAGTAGTTTAAATGGCATATTAATATGTTTCAGTAGTCAAAAGTACTCATTAACTTTTTTAAAGACGTGAAATCCGCACATCCGCATTTGGCCAGCGTGGTGGACTATTGTCTGATCCCTCTCGCTTCGAAGGCAGGTTCGTGCCCAGCTGTGGAACATTAAAAAAGTTCGAGAACAATTGCAAATATTTTTTTTTGCTAAAGTAGGTAATAGTCAAAGTGAAAAACTGACCGAAACGAGTGTTTAGTAGCACTTAAATAATAAGCTACCACTAAAAAAAGCCACTTAAAAAATAGCATTTAAACTGACCTTATATATGAAAATAGCTATAGTAAAACATGGTTCGGTTAAAATTTATTTTATTGCGGCCAAATTCAATTTGGCCTGTTGTCAGCGCAGCCATAATGAACTCGACAAACGCAAAAGCTTTATTTATGTCGTGGTGCTAAATGCAATTTAATACCAGATTCTCGTTTAGAATACATTTACGAACGTGGCAAACTATGTGGTTATGATTTTGTACGCGCTTCAGCAATATAATTTATTTGATAATTCAAAAATCATTAAAAATGCCAAACTTGTTATTAAATATATGGGTTATCTATACATATAATAAAATTGTAACTAAGCCGAATTTGTATATTAAATATTTTTTAGAAAATCTTATTGAAATAAACATTCTTATTGATACAGAGGCCGAATCTATAGTTTTTAGAATTTTTGTCTGTCTGTCTGTTACATCATAGAAAAACCACTGGAGGTATCTTGATGAAATTTGGTATGGTGATACCTGGTTATCCGGGTCAACATATAGGATACTTTTTACCGCGGGAAAATATCTCATTTCTGAGAAAATAATAGGTATGTAAAACCTAAAAATTTGGTTTTTGGTCATCTGAGCGCGGGCGGAGCAATGCTAGTATAGTATAAAAAGCTAAATTTCAAGCTCAGTTATGATTTCATGGTTGACATCACAACCATCATACTATACAAGATTGAGGAAAAAGTAATAATCTTCTATCTCTCTCGAACTGAACACGTAACTTGAGTTAATTTATTTTCAGTTATAAATATCAATGCCACTACACCATAGGGCATTGAAGTCTTAATTAACAATACATTAAAGTATCAGAATAGAAAACAAAAAGAATAAAATTCTGAGTAGAATACAGTACCCTGTTCAACAGGTTAGCGCTTATCGAGACCCGTCATGTTCATTCAACCCAGCAACGAGCGGATTTGTAGGCGACAACTTTAATATTATGATATTACTTTAATAATATTTAATCTTGTATTTACAAGAGGATAGCTTTGATTCAAGCAAATAGACTTTGAATAATGCTTGTAAGATATTAATTGTAATGACGATTTTATTGTTTTTCTAAAAGATGAATTATATTTCAATTATACTTTAAATGATGACATATTATAACATATGTAAAAAAAAATCTGCTGCGTGTATTATTATTTCGTGTCATGCATGAGAAAGTCAAAATCTGCTTTTTTTTTGAAACTACATATTTTCTTTTTTTTAATTTAAATTCTTAAGTTTAAAAGGAAAAATATATAAAACCTTTCTAAACTAATCTCTAACTTTCTACTGCGGTAATAGAAAAAATTACTGAATCAACACGCTTTCTTATTTATAATATTATCGCATAGTCCAGAATGCACTCATTTACATACTAACCGTTTGGCGTAATTAAAACGATTATGTTCTGCTATTTTCTGCACTCAGTATTTAAGTAATTAAACTAAATTAACCCTCGCTCATATAATTTTACTACAAACGTTGTTGTTCTTACCCAGCTTAGACATTTTGGAGGAATATTAAACAATACATGTATGGATCATATCGTTCTACATAAACATGTTCTAAGTAAATTGGAATAAAATATTTTATTACAGATACTATGAGTAATATTCAATTTTACCATACCTAATATATATTTTTTAGCTAACACTTATTTAACGTGGATAAGCCGTTTAATTTTCCATAAACATTTTAAACTATCTCTCATAAACTCTCATAAAAATATGTATATATTGTCATATAACAAGATAATTGTAGATTACAATTAAAATTTGACTGTTGAAATTTGATAGAAAAATTAAGGTAATTTACCAGTAGTTCGAACTTGACTTTCGCATCAGATGTAGGTACTTAGTTTCGGAAGGCATAAACATTTGTTATCATTAAATAACAATCCATAAGCCGTATCGGAGGCGTTTAAAGAGCCCAATAAATTCTTAGACCAAGCTATGTTGACTATGGGGTAATATAACTCAGCGAATTTTTCACATGGGGGTTGAAAGTGATATCCAAAATTATAGACGTTTTTAATGCTCAGACGTTTTATACCTGAGTTAGATGAAATTAAAACTAAATAATTGGATCTATGAAAACACTAGCATTGCCCGCGGCTCCGCCCGCGTTCGAATTACCAAAAACCAAATTCTTAGGTTTTAGTTATTAGTTTACTCTTACATTGCAGTTTTTGTATTTTTTCTCAGAAATGAGACATTTTCCCGCCGTAAAAAATATCCTAGGTATATGTTGACCCGGATAACCAGCTATCACCAAACCAAATTTCATCAAAATCCCTCCAGTGATTTTTCTGTGATGCTGTAACAGACAGACAAAATTTTTAAAAACTATAGATTCGGCCTCTGTATCAATAATAATGTTTATTTCAATAAGATTTTTAACCGACTTCCAAAAAGGAGGAGGTTATCAATTCGTCGGGTTTTTTTTCTTTTTTTATGTATGTTCGCCGATTACTCGAAGACGCCTGAACCGATTTGGATATTTTTTTTTATTTCAAAGGGCATACTTCCCAGGTGGCCCCATATAAATTTTATCGAAATCGGTAGAGCGGTTTTTTAAAAAATCAATAATAAATATTTTTTTTAAATAAATTGCTTAATCGAATATGTTATTAAAAAACTTTCTTCTTACAAATTACCTGCTTATTACGTCTACACTAAAGATGGAAAAATAAAAACTTTTTAACAAAAAATAAAAACCGAGTTCCAGGCACTAAAATGTAAAAAATAACTAAACGGAGGTTTTCATTTAGAATAGATACCTAAACAGATATTTTCGAAGTCGGTGCCAGCCTACAATATTTTAAGATATGAATATCTAATAGGTAAATATGTATTTCACGTATCGAAATATATTAGATTTGCTTTGCATCTGGCACCGACTTCGAACATATCTGGTTAGGTATCTATTCTAAATGAAAACCTCTGTTTAGTTATTTTTTACATTTTAGTGTCTGGATGTCGGTTTTTATTTTTTGTTAGAAAGTTTTTATCCAAAAAATATTTAATGTACAGATTCGGCTTAGTTACAATTTTATTATATGTATAGATAAGTAACCTTTCTTTTCCGGAAACCAGTTGTTATTGAAAAATGAATACACATCATGTATTTATCTAGACAATAAAATCGCTTATAAATAATTCATACATACAGAAAATCAAAAGATACAGATCTTATTTGTACTAAAAACATATAAGGAAAATGAAAAACAAAAAGATAAGTAATGAGAATTCAATGTTGAATAATCCATATCTTTCCTCTCAATCTGTGGAGAGTACGTTCAATTTTATTTACATTTCTTGTACATTAGTTTTAAACCGAACTTTTATAGGATTACAATAGTCAATTGGTTTTTGTTTAAAAAAATATACACTGCAATATAAAAACAAAATTAAAATATATAGTATGTTCTTATTTCAAAATAACTTTATTTTAATGGTATATATTGTAATAAAAACAATATTTTGATACTCATGTTTATTTATGTGTCTGTAAATCTGTACGTATAAAACTAGCTAACTTGATGATAGGCGTACCTATAGCGAAAATAATTCAATTTGGGGTTTGAGAATTGAATGCCAAAGAGATTTCATTGCTCTTATATTCTTTTTTTTTCACCGCAAGAAAACTTACACTTGTCCAATTTTTCATACATTCATTTTTCTCTCATTTTAAAACACTTTAAAATTACGCATTTTGTTCAAACAGAATAAACTTAATTACAGTAAATAAGCTTAAAATTGCTTTATTTAATATACTGGCACATTCACGTTTCATAGAAACAAGTCATTAAAATTTATACTTTAAAAATTTAAGCACGATTTACCGGAAGATTTTTTTCGCAAAATCTTGCATTGAAATAAAACTACTATTTTTGTATTGGCCACTTTACAGACCTCTTGCTTCAGATTGCACTATATATTTCAAATTGGCAAGGGACCAAAGGGGAGCTTTTTAACACCTAGAATTTAATATTAAAGTGTAGAACTTTGAAAGTGCTAGATTATTTAGAAATCCACAGCTTTTTCTTTGAACTTCAATTCTGAACTGTTGCCACAATAGATTACCATTACATTAAGACAAGCATTATCTTATGTAAAGTTGCGATGATATTTTAGTGTGTTTCACAATGTCTTGTTTAATCCCTTTGTTTTATAACAAAATTCTTCCTTATTGCACCATGTACATATAAGCCTGGTTCCGACCATTTAAGCTTTGTCATGAATATATGATGGACGTAGGGCAAGTAATACAATAGATTCTAGATATACAGATGTTGATAGTTTTACTCTATGAAATCACTCAGATGATTTTTTTAGCCGCTATACGGTTGACCTAATTTTTTTAAAATAAATGATATATTTGAATTTATTACGTTTGAAGTTAAAATAAGTCATATTGTACAAATAGTATAACAAAATAATAATCTATTTGATTAAAATTTATTAAATATATTTTTTTTTTATTTTATGCAACTTGTTCCAGTAATCATGAAACATAGGGAACTATTTATAATATGGCCATTTAATCAATATCGTGATGATTCGTACCCTGCTGTACAGATGGGTCCTGCGACCACAACGCTATATGGTTAGTTTAAACACAGATCACATAATACTGTACTAGTACAGATGCCTCATCCCATAAAAAAATGGATAGTGCTAATTTGGACTACTCTTCGGGCTATTTTTGTTAGCTTTAATAGATAATAATTAGATATGGTTGATTCGCAAATATTAAAATTTTTTATTTTATAAAAAAAGCAAATTAACTTATAATAAATATTATAAAATTCATACTGCATTCGAATAAAAAAAATCAATGATTTTAACAATTTTTACCATGATAAACAATTTATAAAAAGTAAAAACATCATCTATGAATGTATACACTCAAACCGATCATCTGATAGCTGATATTTTAACAATCAGTAAAATTACGCAAATTAGATAAAACAAATAGGTATGTATACCTTTTTGAAATCCATTTATTTATCTTTTGTTAATGTAACACAACTTATAACAACAACAACTAATAACAAATCGATACATGTAACGTCATCTATTGACATTTATTGGAACTAACTTTTCTTTGTTCGTGATGAGACCACATGGTTTAAGGATGTGTTAGGTAAAACAAATTGTTTTGCCAATTTTCAACCTCTTTTAGAAACTAAGTTGTGAGCGAAGAAGCATTATAATACTAATGAAAGCATCACGAGCAGTTAAAGTTAGGAACATCTTAAAAACAATCTAAAGATGAAGCGAAATAACTGAAGTAATCTAAAACAAACTTTGCCTCTTAATTAATTTTACTCAGTGGCTGGAATCCTGATCTTTTATAATTTATTATGTAAATTAAGTTTGACACTTTACAAACTTAGATAATTCTATAACTATAAATGCATGAGATGCATTTTTAACACGTATTTCTTACTTCCTTAAGAAGTTTAAAAGATTTCAAATATTCCAATATGGCGTAGTTGTCAGGTTTGCTTTCATTAATAATTCGATGAATCTATGTTTGTTTGATTGACAGCTTAAAAATCCAGGTCCAGATATTAGCGAGTATAGACAGGCAAATTTTATTTAATGACTGTTTGGCCGTTATTTCGTTCAAATAAACACATGAATTTAAAATAGATACATTTTTCAAATTAGACAGACCGTAGTCTTATACCACAGACAATACAACCTTGTATTGTCTGTGGTATAAGACTACGAATAAAATATTATTGAATATTATAGGTTTTAAAGCAATCAGCCAAATCAGTCCAGCCATTATCAAGTGTCATGCTTACCAATGAATAGCATTTTTAGATAGGATAGAATATTGTATTATTTTTTAACTAGCGGCTCAACCTCGCTTCGCTCGGGTTCGCCTCTGCACAAACAAAAACAGATCTATCCCGCGGGAACCGTACATTTTTCCAGGAATAAAAGTAGCCTATTTGTTATTCTGATGTATGAACTACATTATTGTAACTTTTTTTAAATCCAATCAATTTTCTGGGATAAAAAGTATCTAAAATATTGACTGAGGATATAAGGTACCAATATACAAAATTTCATTTAAATCGGTCTAACAGTTTCGGAGATTAGCCCATACAAACAGACAAACAGTATTCAATTTTTTAATTCTATTTTTCTTTTTGCACCCCCCTGACACGATTTTTAGCATTTTTTCTATGTACAGACATTCAACCTCTACAGTTTTATTATATGTATAGATATAGGTATTGTAGATTTTGTTCACCTATAACATAAATATGCTTCCACTGAAACAAATGTTTATAAGAAAGTTAAAAATGATAGTGACAGAAAAAAAACGATAAACATGTCTATCACGTAACACAATATTATTTATATACTACATACGTAAGAAAGGGTGTTTAAAAATGATTTATATTCTGTTCATTTTGCTAACACGATTACTAACATTCTGATTCCATCTTTGTAACAAATCTTCTGGATCTGTGGAGATTTATTACGAATCTAACCAACCAATAAATTTCTATCACGTTTGTGCCCGTCGAATTTGGACTTTGTTTTATTGAAAATTAAGCTCAATTTTAAATGACGTCAATCGTGTGGATCACGTTTATTTCCTCCTTTCACGCTGTCTCGAACAAATCTCGTCTGACTTAGCATCTTCCAGCTTTTTGAATTAATACTAAAATGCATAATTTTCATGCTGTATAAATCAAACTACTATTATAAATGCGAAAGTTTGTATGTCTGTATACTTGTTACTCTTTCACGCTGAAAAGCTGGAAGGACTACAAAAAATGGTGATTTACGTATTTTGCGCATAGCTTTTTTTGTAGCATGATTTAATAAGATCCGGAAATGAATAAAAACTTAAAAAAAAAAACGACTTCCAGGCACTAAAATGAAAAAAATAACTAAACGTGGGTTTTTATTTAGAATAGATACCAAATCTGATATTTTGATAAGAAGGTATTTCGAGACCCTGGAAAGAACATAAAATAGTTTTTATCCCGGAAATTATCCCTTATGGGGGTGAAAATGGAGATGAAAATATTTATGGGGAAGCAGTCTATTTGGCCTAATTTAATAATAATAAAAATATAAAACTTTTTATAAACTTTGTTAATTTCATTTTCCATAGTAGATAGATAAAATTTAACTTCTAATTGCCATACGTTCATGCAAACAATTTATTCATAAGCGTGAAGAAATGTTTTATTATAAAGAATTTTTTTTTTTTACTTTGTAGAGCTTCATTAGGTATTTTCAATTAAGCATATTTCCTTCACTTTTACTTCAGTAAGATTATTATTTATTGTTTATAGTAGTTTAGTTTATTACAGTTTAAATTAGTAAAACAGTCATTATTTTGATTTCTTAATTATAAATTCAATAGAAAATAATTACATTGTTTAAGTTTTAATAAAGAAGTATTGCTGAGATTTTCTTTGTGTTAAATACAATCCAATCAAACGAACGGCCAATTTTTGGTCCAAACCTTTTCCAAAATAACCCATTAAAGTAAAAATGAACAAATAAAAGCTTTAAAAGTAACATTGTAAATAGGAGTTCAAAGAAATTTAAAATATCTAAAAATTAAATTAAAACATTTCCAAACAAAAATTATAGATCATGAATTTATATGCATAAAAGTCCACAGACCATTTCTGATATATTTTGAAATACCTATTAGTAATTTAAAGTTTGTATTCTTGGTCGAATATCTTTTTTTCTTATGTTTATTTCATATTATGTACTATACTATTTCTACTTATAAGCGCCTTCCAAACGCCTAAAAGCATAAGTAAAAACTACTTTTAAATGTCCAGGGCTTAAATATTAATATTTTGGTGCGGCGTTGTCTTGGTAACATTGATCATTGTTATACGAACATTCTGTGTGTTAGTTCAGGTATTTCAATAATCCTTATACAGCTATTGTAAAAAATGTAGGTACGTGGATATTTGATGATTGAATGATAATTATTTAAAGTATCAATTAGAAATTATTTATTTGTCAACAACGTTAAACTTAAAATGTAGAGCATTATACTTGGTCTCGCATAGTACTTATGATATAGGATAAAAAATCTTTACACACAAGCCCACGCACAAGCACACTACATTACAATATACTTAAGTTTTTGACAAAAATAATCAATTTCAACGCGATATAAAATATGAAAGTTTTAGAAACTTAAAAAATCTTAATTAGCTCAGCCGTAAATAATGCTTATAAATATTATTAATTAAGACGCAGTAAGAAAAAGTTAACTTTAACGTCTTTATAATAGACTAGCATTGCCCGCGGCTTCGCCCGCGTTCAGATGACCAAAAACCAAATACTTAGGTTTTACATATTAGTATACTCTTACATTGCAATTTTTGTATTTTTTCTTAGAAATGAAACATTTTCCCGAGGTAACAAGTCAGCCTCAGCTATATTCTCCCGCCATTAAATTAATATATACTAGCATTGTCCACGGCTCCGCCCGCGTTCAGATGACCAAACACCAAATTCTTAGGTTTTACATAATATTAGTTATACACTTACATTGCAGTTTTTGTATTTTTTCTCAAAAATGAGATGTTTTCCCGCGATAAAAAGTATGCTATATGTTGACCCGGATAACCAGCTATCATCATACCAAATTTCATGATTATCCCTCCAGTGGTTCTTCCGTGATGCGGTAACAGACAGACAGACAGACAGACAGACAGACAGACAGACAGACAGACAGACAGACAGACAGACAGACAGACAGACAGACAGACAAACAAAAATTCATAGATTCGGCCTCTGCATTGAAGTTACAATTTTATTATATGTATAGACTAAAAAAGCATTAATTTGAAAGAAGAATTTACTATGCAAGTAGTACATTTATATACGACCTAAATATTTGCCGTGTTCTTTAACAAATCTTGAGCTTAGTACTTTACAGCACAGCATCTTAGAATTTGTTGAAAGTAAGATGAGGTTCACTTTACTTCATGAATACGTAAATATACATATGGAGTACATTAAAGTTTTCGCGCTTTATTTACGTACACTATATAGGTAACATTGCATATTTTACAAAGTTTAAACACTTAATACCTACATAAGGCTCTCTAAATTATTTCTATATACTAGCACGGTAATGTAATGCATACAGTACTCCAACTCGGGCCTGTCCTTGAAATAATTACCTATAGCCGAGCGGCACGTACCCACGCGACAGGGCTGCCCGCCGGCCAGTAGTTTAATTTCATCTACCTACTTGAGTTTCTTTCTAATTTTGTGATTTCGAATATTATATTTTTTATTTAAAACTATTATTAGTAGATTTAATTAAAAAATCTCAAATTTGTAAGGGTGGTATGTGACCCTTATAAATTTGAGATTTAATAATATTTGCGTCTCGAGTGAGACGTACGAAAAGTTTATTGTTAAATTTAATAGTATAAAGAATCCGCATTCGGATAAAAAGTTTAATTAAAAATACTTTAATTTTTAATTTAATTAATTAATTTTTATTTTTAAAACACGATGTCTCGATACTATTTTGTTTGACATGAGCGAAGTTACGGGAGGAATAACATTTTTATTTTTGTATCAAAATTATAAAAGTTACATAACATAACCACCTGATACAATTTTCGTATCCAATTATACGATGTGGCAGCCCCGCACGGTTGTCTACCGAGTGTATACCGAACGCGTCGCACGTAGGTATAACTCGATTTTCGACCGTTTGTATGAAGATGGAATACTGTATGTAATATTACCGTGATACTAGTGTTCGCTCAGTGATTCGATGGCCATCTTTTTTATTGATAACACTAAACAACAAAAAATAGGAATCGATTAACAAACAGAAGAGAAAAAAAACTGCACTGTTTTGTCTTTCCTTATTTACATATCGATACGATAATTTTAATATATATTGTAATTTTAACATAGTAAATGATGATGATGTTCTCCTGACCGATTCCGTCCACGGCGGCCAATCTCATTGAGACTAGCCAACTAACATAAATATAAATAATAAAATTTTGTATTATTAATGAAGAAATATTCATCTACTATATAATTTTATAAAAATAGATTAAGTAGTAGCTTTAGGTATGCTTGAAATAATGTAAATAAACTTCGATTTGTTTGAGTTTAGTTGGGTTAGTTCAGATTTTAAATAACTTCACACGCATTATTTACAAACATATACATACATATGTATGTATGAGATAGTAAGTTGAAAAATGATGAACATGATGACTCAAAAAAATTGTCTTGGTTTTTATATAAAGCAAAATTCTGACTACAACCAATAACCGTAGTCAATATAAATTTTGCTAAATAAAAAAGCTTTCAGTACAACATGATTTTGGAAAATAGATTTCTCTCATTGCCGCCTGAGGCAGCGGTCAATTTAGAAAAGATCCAGATCAAGATTAACCCAACTGGGGTTGAAGCGTAATACTAACTTTATGTCCATATTCTGAGAAAACAAACAGACAAACAAAACATTTGTTCCAATCTAGAACCTACAGGCCAACACAAATTGAACATTTAAAAACAAATGAATACAATATATGTTTAAAAGTGAGCTAAAAAGTTAGTGACAAAATTATTAAAGTTCCCATTTTTCCATCTCCTAAAAATACTTTTACAAGCAAAGGTGCTATTTTAGTGGCTACTTTAAAAGGTAAAGTTATTTTAAGCGAAAACCCCTGTTCCCGCACTATCGTGCTAGTGCAATTCTTTATTATTCCTTTAAACGTGTCAAAAGCGTCTATACAAAAATATACTCTACTTTTTATAAGTAACTACGTGATTTGGGCTTATAACCTTTTAATAGTGGTGAAAATATACATTTCATTATATTATTTGTAAATAATATCTATACATATAATAAAATTCTGAGTCAAATCTGTACATTAAATATTTTTTTGGTAAATCTTATTGAAATAGACATTATTATCATGAGACAATTATAGAGGCCGAATCTATAGATTTTAGAATTTTTGTCTGTCTGTCTGTTACCGCATCACGGTAAAACTATTGGAGGGATTTTGATGAAATTTGGTATAATGGTAGCTGGTTTTCCGGGTCAACATATAGCGTACTTTTTATCGCGAGAAAACATCTCATTTTTGAGAAAAAATACAAAAACTGCAATGTAAGTGTATAACTAATATGTAAAACCTAAGAATTTGGTGTTCGGTCATCTGAACGCGGGCGGAGCCGCGGACAATGCTAGTATATATTAATTTAATGGCGGGGATATAGCTGAGGCTTCTTTTTATATCAGTATCAAGACATTCCCATAGGATATCAGATAAAATGTTGTAACAATTTACTAGAGACACTAGATTTCCACGAGAAAGCCAATATTCACACTGTTACTATTTTATTGTAATGTTTTGTTTTATACTGTATTATTTTTATTGTTAAGAGATCAATAAAACACAATTTACGTGGTCAAGGATGGCAAATATGCATGTTAAAATATTGCTTATTAAATGTAAATAACTATGTAGTTAAGCAAGTAATATCAAAGTGGATAGTCTTATAGGGAGATGTAATTTTAGAGCTCGAACGGATTTTGCTTACAATGTGAGGCAAATGAATCTAATATATATGGAGATTAATATTGAGATTAATATTGTCACACGGTATAGTGTCTAGACTGTGAACTTCAGAGGGGCTGTGTACTACAGGTTTTACTCATAATTCTAGATCTGTGGTTGTTTGGTTCTAAATCTTAACATCGAAGAAATCTAATGCTAAACTAATATCTTTCCTCATAAATGGCGATCAATAAAATTTGGAAATAGATCACGCTAATGTTTGGTTCTCTAAATAAAATAAAAGTATTGTGCCAACTTTTTCATAACAATTTTATTATATACTCGTATATATAATTATTGTTCCTTGTTGGTCTAGCTTGTGGCAATGTTCATGGGTTCGACTCCAAGATTGGGCCATGGTAGCAGTCAACAGCTGTAAAGGTTTAAGTTGTACTATCTCCGTGCCTCGAAGAGCACGTTAAGCTGCGCAACCTGTTATCTCTCAAGGAGATTAGTACGCTATGTTTTATTTATTATTATATTTTATTATTATATATTGTTTAAAAAACACAATTGTGACAAGACCATTTTTTTAACTATCAGTATTTTTTTTACTTTTATAGTACTTATCTTTGATATAATAAAAGTACAAAAACACTTTAAAGTACAATGTTAACATAAAATCGCAAAGAGAAAAATAGTTTCACTAGCCGTTCGCTAATGACAGCGTTGCATGACACGCTGCGATGTGCATTAACTACGAGCCACCGCTTATTTACCATCAAGTACAGTCTTATTGAAACCTAACTTTATTTAACTAATTATTATCATTATCTATACTATAATAAAACAGTAGACGTGGAATGTCTGTACATAGAAAAAAAAATGCTAAAAACCGAGTCAGGGGGATGTAAGAAGACAAATAGAACAAATACAGATTTTTTTCAAATTTTTTGTTTCTCTGTCTGTTTGTCTGTTTGTTTGTTTGTACGGGCTAATCTCCGAATCAAAAAGGGCTAAATACATACTTAGATAAAAGTACTTTAATTTATTTTATTTACAAAATATCAAATATAAAACCTTGTTTTACATATTATTTTAAAATTCAAGACTTTTATACCAATATATTTCCGAGATTTAAAATTTCTGATAAGAATTCTTTTAATACGAAAGAGTATTACATTCGCGAGTAGTATAACAGGAAATGAAAGAAATTCATCTTAAAAATCTTCAAATATTTAGAAAGCTTTGCTTCAGAATACAGCATGAATATGAAATAGTATATAAAAATATACAAATTTATTATACGTAAATAATCTTTATGTACATTTGTGTGTAATAGTGAGATATATCGGGTATAATTTCGTCCACTAAAATTTATCCAAAATACATCTGACATCGAAATATGTTCAGCGGTTTAAGAGTACCTACTCGATGCCTATAAAATATACGTGGAGAAAGACTAATATGGTTAAATAAAACGGTTATGTGCAGGTATTTATATCACGATTACCAGTGTAGCAAGCAGTCAGTCACTCCTTTTACGTTAGGCCAGTTAAAACAGACGTTTTCTTTTTGGTCAACTTTGCATTAAATTTCCGATCCATTTTTTCTTATAAGGTTTAGGATCACTCACTGGGTATAAAATCACAAAATGCTGACAGATTCCGGTGGAGTTCAAGCGCCATCTTGAAAAAAAGTTTTTGGCCGATATCTCGGAAACTATGCACTTTAGGCCAAAAGTCATTGTGACTATTTTTGTAGAGAACAAAATTTCGCATCTTTCGTTCCCTCTAAAATTTTATTTGTAAAACTTGCCGTTTACGATTTATGGCCCATTAAATGAACTGGTTTTTCTATCTCGGCTGGTAACTCTTCATATATTGGTTTAGTCAATAAAATGCATCTATCCATTTTTAAAGATCTATTTATTCTCTACAACTTTTGTTTTAGACTTTTTTTTCTAATGTCCATACTTTTTGAGCTATATAATTATATATAAAAATATAAGTATCAAGATATAATAATATTATAATATCTACAAAATGCTATTTCAAGAATGTGAAATGTGTTCACCTGTATTAGTATAAATTGACGCCTTCGCTTCTATGAGCAACATATCCATATAACATAAAATATTTTTATTTTGTATCAAGCCGTTCATGTAATATCAGTATTTAGTATTAAAACTATATTTTCTTTAACAGGTACATATTCTTGGCGATCTATACGGCGGAGATGATAATCAAATGCATAGCAAAAGGCTTCATACTCAACAAGTACACTTACCTAAGGAACCCGTGGAACTGGCTAGACTTCGTTGTGATCACTTCAGGCTACGCTACTATCGGGATGGAGGTCGGCAACTTAGCTGGTTTGAGAACCTTTAGAGTGCTGAGGGCGTTAAAAACAGTATCAATTATGCCAGGTAATTAGATTTGTAATATGTTTAAATAGAGATTATTATAGATACAGAGGCCGAATCTATAGTTTTTAGAATTTTCGTCTGTCCGTCTGTCTGTCTGTTACCGCATCACAGAAAAACCACTGAAGGGACTTTGATGAAATTTGGTATGGTGATAGCTGGTCAACATATAGGATACTTACTTTTTACAGTGGGAAAATGTCTCATTTCTAAGTAAAAATACAAAAACTGCAATGTAAGAGTATACTAATATGTAAAACTTAAGAATTTGGCTTTTGGTCATCTGAACGCGGGCGGCAGTTGCTAATAAGTTATTCTAGGTATGGTAGGTCTATCTGGATACTAAATTAATCCAAATTCGTTCAGCCGTTCAGTGTAAAGGATTAACAAACATACATACACATACCAACTTTTGCATTTATAATAATAGTGTGATATCTATATTCTATACTAATATTATAAAGAGGCAGACTTTGTTCGTTTGTTTGTTTATTTGGACACTCTAATCTCAGGAACTACTAATCCATTTAGAAAAATTCTTTTTGCATTAGTTAGCCCGTTTATTGAGGAAGGCTATAGGCTATATATCATCCCGGAAAAATGTACGGTTCCCGTGGGAAAGATTTGTTTTTTTTCTAATCTTTGCTAATAATATGGCATCGCAAAGGACGTGCTACTTAGATGGTCTCGGGATCGATTCCTACTTAGTGTATGCATTTGTGTGAATAATTAAAGACCAAATACGAAACGCTCCAAGAGTGTTACAATAATTATATTTATGAGCTTCATCTCGTTTGTACTTTTCCTGTGAAGACATATAACATTCTTTATTATTTACTGGCGAAGTTTCTTCGCTTCCTTTCAGTCTTCACTACGTTTCAATTAGCGGTTCTTCAACAGACAAATTGCGGATGGTTGTTGAAGCTTAAGAAATATCATATCGTAGAGAAACATTCCCATTTCATATAAATAAATATAGGATACTAGCAACTCACCTCGCTTCGCTTCGGGTTTGTCCTTACTGAAAAACGAAAAAAAACTATCCCACGGGTACCATACATTTTTCCGGGATAAAAAGTAACTTATGTGTTATTCCAGACTATAATCTCTGTGCCAAATTTCATCCACATCCATTCAATCGTTCAGGCGTGATTGGTTAACAAACATCCATCCACCCAAACCTTCGTATTTATAATATTAACGTATTGAATGGTTTTACGTATTCTATAATAGTATTCTATATAGTTTAAAGACATTTCGCATTCTGTAATATTTTTTTTAAATATTCATCTATACTACCTAATAATTAATATAATCTAATACCTAATAATTAATATAATAAAAAGAGGTAAAGTTTGTGAATTGTGAGTTTGTGAGTTTGTAAAGTTGTAGGGGGTAATCTCTGGATCTACTGAACCGATTTAGTTGAAATTGGGTAAAAACATAGTTTGAGACCCTGGGAAGGACATGGAATAATTTTTATCCCGGAAATCATCCCTTAAGGGGGTGAAAACGGGGATGAAAGTTTGTATGGGGAATCAACCTAGGGACGAACCCGAGCAAAGCGAGGGTGAGTCGCTAGTATTGTAATATACTACATTATAAATAGATTAAAATAATTGTATAATGAATTAAAATATCAATGATCATCCTTATTTTAAAAAGACGAAATGGAAACGATTATGAAGCCGATTTTCAATATGAATAAAATAAAGTTAACATTTTGCAGCGGTAGTTCCAACAGGTTTGATATCCGCTCACGACAAACGCTTGTGGAAGTGCTGATATTGCTTCCGCTTTAACTCGTACTGCTCTTTTATGTTTGTTCGTGAATACATTTCTTCAAACTTAATCCCCTGTGGGATAAACAGAGGACTGCAGAGTGTCAATCAACTCGACTCCGTACTTTTTCTTCATAGTCGTCATCCCCTCATAAACCGCCTAGAAAGTCTTCATGTTTTTCATATGACAGTCCTTGTGTTTATTGAATACTTGCTCTTTAAAGGGTAATTTGAAGCTCTTCTTAATAATTTCCATTTTGGCATAGATAAAATGAATATCAACCTTACAAATAAACTTCTAACCGTATAAAACTGTATACAAAATGGAAATTACATAAAATTAATAATAATAATTGAATTTTTGTATTCCAAAATAACGGAACTAGTATAAAAACCAAGATCTAATTTCCTTAGAATGTTAATTAAAAATATCTCATTTATACCACCATCACCCGCCTATTAACCCTTAATTGTAATTTTTTCCCCGAATCGCTTTCTCTAATACTTTATTAACTTTCGCAATACAAATTATGCGGAACCCACAAACTTTCTGGCAGCAAATTATACTAATTGATAAACTGGTATTAAGTTCATTCCAACACTTTTATTTCGTTATTTATAGTGGATTCGAGTTGTAAAACTCTATAAAGCCGTTTCTAAGTAACTTGATCGCAGACTACATTAATTAATAATATATCCGTTTTTTTAATATTATAAATGTGAAAGTTTGTGAGTATGTATGGATGTTTGTCACTCTTTCACGCCAGAACGGCTGAACGGATCTGGATAAAATTTGGCGCAGAGATAGATTATAGTCTGGAATAACACTTTTAAACCCGGAAAAATCTACGATTCCCGTGGGATAGGTTTGTTTTTGTTTTACTAGAGGTGAACCCGAGCGAAGCGAGGGTGAGCCGCTAATGTATTTATATTTGTTTAATTCTGAAATTAATCAATATAATTTATGTTTAAGTGTGACATTTTAAAATCCAATTACAAATAGTCATAAAATCCACAATAATGTATCGTATAGGTACTCTATATTTATAGACTTCAAAATAAATAGCAGTTACTTGTCGTTATATAAACATCCGTTTCGGCTCTTAAGATTGAGATAAGTAAGTAAAAATAACAGTTTTGTACTAAGTGTATATTAAATTATATACGGTACTTATAAGAAAAACACAATTAATAAAAAAATTGTCTGTCTGTCTGATTGTTCCGATTAATCTCCTAAAGATACGAGTAGCTTATGTTATACAAAAAACCAAATACATAAAACACTTAGATTACTTTTATTTTAGAAAAAGTATTAAGGTTCCGCTCAAAAAAATAAAACGTACCTAGGGACGCACCCGGGCGAAGAGATAGTAAGTCCCTTGTATTAAAATTAAAAACTTATAATCTAAGATATTATTTATTATCTAAGATATTTTTTAATATAGGTATAACGTTTTGTAGGTCTATTCGTAAATATTTTTTTCTATTGAGAGCAACATAGCTTGTGGTAAACACACAAAACATTTTATTTTCATTAGCGTAAATCAAAACTTAGCGCTAGTTGATTAGTTTCTATTGCTAAGATTTATGAGATTTGTTAGATTACACGCGAGTGGAATAGGAATTATTACTGCATTTGAATTAAGCATGTTGAGCTGCACAGTTGCATAACACTCGCGTAAATACATTTTTAAAGTTTCGAATTTCGATATTCGTTAAATTAAGAGTGACTAAGTGTTAAATAGTTTTTTAAGTTTTAAAATTAATATATATGTTAGTTTTTAAGTTATTTATGTTATTGGCCTCTGCTTACACATTTAAGATCATTTTGTAAATATTGCCTGAAATAAACGATTAAATTAAATTTAAAAAATACATAGATACTATTTACATGACTAGCGGCTCACCCTCGCTTCGCTCGGGTTCGTCGCTAGCTACGTTTTGAATAGATATAAATAGTTATTAGCCAGCGTTAACCATATAAATTTTAATTTTTTTTTGTTAATATTATTGACAAATATTGACATTAATATTTATACGATATTAACGTCACTCAATTGTTTTGCCTTCCCGGAACCTCTCCACTAACACTTAAACTTTAAAGTTCAAATTGACTTTTAAGTATTATTACGAATCTTTTGTATGGGAGTATAGAAAAGTGTTGTTTTTAGACTTTTCAGGCAATTTTTAAATTTTTTCTTTCCGTAAGAACCATCCTCGTAGATCAAGGAATATTCTAAAATGAAAATTAGCGAAATCAGTTCAGCTGCTTTCGAGATTTGCACTTACCAACACATTCAGCGATTCATTTTTATATTATAAGATATTGCATACCTACCTTCATGTTTCATCCCTTGGGTTCCTCTTCTTGGTTGGAGAAAGAGAATCATTATTTTTATAATATTAGATAATAGATATTTATCAAAAAAAATTGCAAAGTAAACAGTTACGCTATAAATAAATACATTTACTTAGTCGTAACAATCACAATTCACAATACATGAAATATTACATATATTTATTTATAGGAGAAATATATTTAAATTGTAAAGAGTACAAAAATTACCAGTGACCAATATTTTGGACTACTATTATAAATGTGCATGCATGTGTGTGAGTGCGCGCGCCTGCGCGTGTTTGTGTGCCTGTGTGTGTGTGTGTGTGTGTGTGTGTGTGTGTGTGTGTGTGTGTGTGTACGCGCACGCGCGTACGTACGTACGTAGTGTTGTTAGCACACAGATAAAATGAACTTGAAATAACATAGGGACGCACCCAAACGAAATATGTAAGTTGGTAAGTTTTTAATAAAACATCGAAAAGTAACAAAAAAATATTGAAAATGTTGTAAAATTTAATAAAAACAAATAGACATTCGGGGTTCATACCATTGAAGCAGTGAAACATTCCTGTAAGCCACCATTCATTCCTCGAATAGCTTTTCAGTCGATCTATTTAAAGGCTTGGTCGGGGGCTGAAAAATAGCACCGTATTTCATAGGTATTCTGGTTGACTGTACACGACTCAGTTCTGCTTTTGACGTCAGTATTCTTTTCTTACATTATTTTCCTTTGTCGGTTGGATATCTTTTCCTTCTGTGAGCCACATAAAGTGTTCAATGTAAAATTTTGAAATAGATTTATGTGTACTAAAATATCTGTAGGTATATTCATTTGCAGTGGAATAGATAAGTTTTTATAATACCGGAGATAAAAACAAATAAAACCAACTATAAATTTAGAGAAACTTATTAATTTAGGCTTTGTTTTGGTTGGGTTATTAATATCTCAAAAATGCACTAAGCGACCATGACATTGAATGAAAATGCGCCCACGACTAACAGGCAACTGGTATACTGATGTTGCCTGTTGGTCACACGACTAGAATGTTAAGAGCTTCCGGCTTCCTACTATCTTTAGACGAAGCTATTAGCCGATCATTTAGTCGGATTGAGTTAATCAGTAGATATATAATATACTTATTACACATACAGATCTCACACAGAATGATTACTGATGAACAGCTATTGGTTGACTGGTATATCAACTGAGAGCTGTTATAGCCTAAACTTTTTGTCATTTATATAAAATGCTTAGATTAAAAAATAATTAAATAATTTTGAAACATTTCAAATAAATGTTATTATTATTTTAATAATAATAACCTTATTATTATATCCATGCTGTCTAAATTTAACCATTTATCTGTTCTTCTTTTTTATTTATGATTGTATCACACCTAACTTCGTCTACGTATGATAATAAATTAAATCTTGTTCGCGAGGTACTTCTAAATTGAGCACAAGTGTGGTCTATTGTGCAACCAGACTTAGACTTCTGAATTTTATTTGCCGTACACTACAGTCTTATTTTTGGTCACAAACAATTAATTAATAAATAATAAGTTATATTTAAGTACGTATTTTTACTACAATTATATTATATATTTGACATGAATTTACCTTATAAAGCTCAAAAACAATAATAACATTCCCCTGATCCATGTTAAAGTTGTATAAGCTCGCCAATCTCGTTATAGTAAACGGGGACAGTGGGGTGCTATGAATGAAATTAGTAAGCATCGTGGCGAGTTGTTTATTGCATTTAAATGAGGCTTTGCCCATTTGTCCACTTCGCCTCGACGTTAAGGTTTCGGTCATAGTTATCTCATTTGTAAGTCAGTTTAGAATTTACACCGAAACGATTTAAAGTTATTTAGATATGTTGAATTATGATGAAAGCTTTTTATTCAATGTTCGTATATAAGTTGCAAAATGCAAAATTTGCAAACGTTTTTTTAACCTCTTCCTAGTATCCAATTGAGCTTAAACATATACTTAGGTATATGTATCAATAATTATTGTTACTTTCCTTTGGTTAAACTTTATCTTTAAATTGTTTCTAAATACTAATTATTTTTCTATAAGGAATTATTCAAAAGGTTCTAGTATAAAATACAATGTAAGATCATCCTTTATCGATCATCTAGTTACAGAAAAAGTTGCAATTTAAAATGTAGAAAACTTATTTAAATCTAGCATTGCCCGCGGCTCCGCCCGCGTTCAGACGACCAAAAACCAAATTCTTAGGTGTTACATATTAATTAGTATACTCCTACATTGCAGTTTTTGTATTTTTTTTTCAGAAATGAGATATTTTCCCGCGGTAAAAAGTATCCTATATGTTGACCCAGATAACCAGCTATCACCATACCAAATTTCATCAAAATCCCTTCAGTGGTTTTTTGTGATGCGGTAACAGACAGACGAAAATTCTAAAAACTATAAATTCGATCTCTATATCGATAATAATGTGTATTTCAATAAGATTTTCCAAAAAATATTTAATGTACAGATTCGGCTAAGTTACAATTTTATTATATGTATAGATTACTAAGTGGGCATAAAGAGTTTTAATTATTAATTATTTCTGTTTATTCCACTTTTCAAATTTCGCAGTCGAACAATATTAAACATTTAATATACCTTCCGGCGACAGCACTTTGTAGATATACTAGACCACAGTAGACCATTGCGACGGTTTAATTTATACGAGTATGTGCACATAAAATTACTTGTCCTGAGTCATTGACGCGCAGGCTTAAACGCTGGACTGAAAAAGCAAATATTTTAACATTAGTGTATAGTGTATACTGTCGTGAATATTAATAATTCATCCCATCTAATGTTTCTCTGCTATACATAATGGTCCTCTCAATAAGAGGGGGATCAGGCCATAATTCATAACGATCAAACGTAGGCTGGTGGACTTAACACGTTTTTCCAATATTAATTAGGTTCTGAGTTCTCTCAGACATGCAGATTTCTTAATGATGTTTTCAAGATGGTTTGAAGTTTGAAGTGAAGACGCTTCAGTTTCTTTTCAAAAGGAGCGCATTGCCAATGGGTTTCTAATGTTCCCCAAATTCATTTTGTTAGTTTTATTTATAAGTAAAATGTATGTTATCTATACATATAATAAAATTGTAACTAAGTCGAATCTGTACATGAAATATTTTTTTGGAAAATCTAATTAAAATAGACATTATTATCGATACATTCTATAGATTTTAGAATTTATGTCTGTCTTTCTGTCTGTCTGTCTGTTACCGCATCACGAGAAAGCCACTGGACAGATTTTGATAAAATATTGTATGATGATAGCTGTTTATCCGGGTTAACATATAGGATACTTTTTACCGCAGGAAAATGTTACATTTCTGCGAAAAAATACATAAACTGCATTGTAAGAGTATACTAATATGTAAAACCTAAGAATTTAGTTTTTGGTCATTTGAAAGCGGACGGAGCCGCGGGCAATGCTAGTGTAATATAATAGTAAAGTTTAGTTACGAAATATAAGTGAAAACCGCAAAGAATAATTAATGAAAATATCTATTGCAGGTCTAAAAACTATCATCAATGCACTACTCCATTCCTTTAAGCAACTAGCAGAGGTAATGACGCTGACAATCTTTTGCCTCATGGTATTTGCATTGTTTGCATTACAAGTGTACATGGGAGAGCTTCGGAACAAATGCGTGCAAGATCTAGTCGTTTCGCCTGGAGAGAATTTTACTGATGAATTATGGATAAAGTATGTTTCTTATATAAATTTTCCAATCTTTTTCCCTTAAGAAGATTTCTTTTAAAGTATAAGTCATTAATTTTTAAATAACATATTTTTTTCCTTATGCTTGAATTTTTATTCGAAATGAGTAAATAAATATAAAATAAAAGCGAATAAATAAATATAATACAAGAATAAATAAAAGCGAATAAATAAATATATATTTATTTATTCGCTTGAGAATATTGCTTCTTTACCAATACTGAAATATTAAAGTAAAATGGGATATTACTTTTCCTTTCAGCGCGGCTTCTGAATTTTTCAGTGTGATAATGTATTTATAATAACATAATTATAAGCCAAAAATAAAATGTTTATTATATAATATTGTCACATCTTCCCCTAGCGCGTCTTAAAATCTTCAATAAAGAACAAAATTTAATAAACGCCTCAGTTTTTATTACTAGAAACATGCAATTTTTTATCCAATACATCATAATATTTTTTTGAAAGCTCTACATTCATGAATTCAACCATTACATTTTTAGTTGGATCAGCAATTCGTCTCATTGGATGGTGGATGATGAAGAAGTACCTATTATCTGCGGTAACCTGACCGGCGCGAGGCACTGTCCGCCGCAGTTCACTTGCCTGTGTGTTGGGCCCAATCCTAACCATGGGTATACAAACTTTGACAACTTCCTATGGTCAATGCTCACCACCTTCCAACTCATCACTTTGGACTATTGGGAAAATGTTTACAATATGGTAAGAAATACATATTAAAACCCTAATTTTTCAATTGCAGCTGGCTTGGATAGTATATCAATAAAATAGTCTATGTTATTCAGAGATATAATACAAATATTATTTTTTGCACACCACAAATTAACATGACATAAATAGATGCAAGAAATAATACCACAACTCTTCCAGGCAACCTTTGGGCAGAGAGAAAGTAAAAGATCGGGAAAAGAGTTTCCACAAAATAAAAGAGAAAAGTATCTACTTGTAAAAAATCCATTCATCCTACAGATTGACATACAAATAAACTATTACATCTATTATGCTGAGGAGATAAATAACAATGTCTTGAGTCCGAAATAGTTGTTTATTGCCAACCGATACTACGCGATTAGCGAGAGATTGACTACTAACGTTTTCATTACCATAACTTGTTGAAGCCCACAAAACAATAATATTTATAGTATAATTGGAATATAAATATATATAGGTACTATGTACAAATTATAGCAGTACATGTAATTATATATTTACTAATTGGTGCTTAAGAGGAGAGTAAACAAAAGTGTAAACTAGTAGAACAAATACGAGCTATGAAATTGTACAATGTACAATGTTTAATTGTGACAATATTGAATTTTATATGGTGTAGTAATTAACAAAATATTTGTTCATGGCGGTTCTCATAACGCCCGACACAGTTAGTATCAATATATAATAAAATACAATGTACAACTAACAATTTTAACAAAAATTAGCACATCACAATATATTTTGTCTTTGTTCTAGCTACTTATTCTCATTATGTTCGGGTGCGTCCCCTAATAACAGTATCCTATGGCTTACTCCGGTTCTTAGCCTATCTGTTTGTACTGTGCACTATATAAATCCGTTCAGCGCGAGCACATACACACACGCAGGTACGCACGTACCCACGCACACATGCACTCACGCACTTGCACACATACATGCACACTAACACATATACTATATAGCGGCTCACCCTCGCTTCACTCGGGTTCACCTCTAGAAAAACAAAAACAAATCTATCCCACGGGAACCGTACATTTTTCCGGGATAAAAAGTAACATATATACTATTCCAGACTAAAATCTATCTCTGTGGCAAATTTCATCAAGATTCGTTCAACTGTTCACATCAATTCAACCATCCTCACAAACTTTCACATTCATTAAATGTGTGTGTATTAGTTGTATTAGTAGGATATAGTTTGATATTCAAACTATTGAAATTATAACTTACTAGTTCAAAGGGACTTCGTAGCCAACTTCCCTGGAATTAACTTGGACTTTATTAACTACTTATAATTTAATTAGCCGGTATAGGAAGTGAATTCAGTGTAATGTAATCTTGGTAGACGATTTTATTCTACTTCTTACCTATTACACTTCTCGTAGCCTTATCAGTTTGAACCCTTTTATGAGAAATACCAGTATCAATAGAATAATTTGATAACATCGAGCTGATATGTTGATCAGAATTCCAGAATCCAGACGATTCTGGAATTTATCAATGACTAGCGACAATGTAACACCTCAGTCTCTCCCGTGACCATGGATGCTGTAAAGCATTCGAAACGTCGGGAACTAAAAATCAAAATAAATCCGCGAAATAATCCGAAAAGATAGTTTTATTTAAAAATGACCATGAGCTTGATACCCCATACAAACCTTCATTCCCATTTTCACCCCTTTAAGTGATGATTTCCGGAATAAAAAGTATCCTATGTTCTTCCCAGGGTCCCAAACTATCTTCTTACCAATTTTCATCTAAATCGGTTCAGTAAATCCATTACCCCCTACAACGTCACAAACTCACAAACTCACAAACTTAACCTCTTTATAATATTAGTATAGATTACTGACCCTTTCCAGTGTGGGTTTATTCTATTTGTGTTGAGTCTCATGCATTACAGGAGGTTGATCAACGGTCTTGTTTTTATTTTTTTAAATTATTATCTATTATTAAGCTTTGTAGTAGTCTGTGCAGTCATTTTCGAGAATTAAATCAGATTAAAGTTCTAAAATAGGCTTTTGTAAGCTATTATGACATTTTAAATATCTCTGACGTAAAATGAAAAACATTATAGGTATTATACTCGTATCTATACAGATACATTTATATCTCTTTAATATTAAATGTTTAAAGTTATATTTTACGACTATTGTATGAGAGAAACCAACGCTGTTAACTCAAACTATTATTCTGGCTAGATAGAATTATATAGGTATATTTGAACGTATCTTCTATTGGGCTGGAGCCCGCCCTACCATAACAAAGCTTTGTAACTGCGTATGATATCCTTGAGACCTCTGTAAATTAATTAAAGATGCCGGTAAAAGGGTATTTACTTTATGTAATATACGTTAATACTAAGTCAATACTGTTTGAAAACTCAAAACAATGATAGTGCCAATATTTCGTTATTAAATTATTTTTAGTTATTAAAACTTTTTTTTAATAAATAACTGTTACGATTTTACTTTAAAGTGATAGGTTATAAAAAAATAATTACCTTATTGATATAAAAAATTAAAGAGTCTTGCATGAATGTGTACACGTGCAAGAACTAAAACTTCTGTAAAAGTAAAACTTCTGTAAATTCAATTTATGTTTTAAATAATTAGAATAGGTAAGATACTAAAAAAACGTGAGAGTGTACTTATGTACCTACGCACGTAAGAAGTTGTACTTTTTTGGCGTAATAGAACAAAAGTAGCTAAAGTAGTATATATGTTGGTGATTAATGTATTATGCGGGCGGAGCCGCAGGAAAACGCTAGTCTATACTTAATATTAGAAAGAGGTAAAGTTTGTGAGTTTGTGACGTTGTAGGGGGTAATCTCTGGATCTACTGAACCAATTTAGATGAAATTTGGTAAGAAGATAGTTTGAGGCCCTGTGACGGACATAGGATACTTTTTATCCCGGAAATCATCATATATCATCCTATAGTATTATCTACATGTGTGAAAATGGGGATGAAAGTTTGTATGGGGAATTAAGCTAGGGACGAACCCGAGCGAAGCGAGGGTGAGTAGCTAGAATAATATAATTTATATAAATGTATAGATATATTTACGTTATTGACGCTCTAATTAAACACCCCAAATCCTTTAAAATGTCTCATAGGATTTTAGATTCATTTCATACATAATCGTACGTACTACGTTTACTGAGGCTTGCCTTATACTTACTCAGCGAATCAAAATTATTTATTTCTTGAATATCTTATATGTAGAAACTCATAAATTTTACTTTAAAGTTATAAATTATTCTTTGTGTATTTAAATACTATACCATAAAGCATGATGTTACGAGAAGGTAGTACATGTAATATATACGTCACCGCAACCTCTCGTAATAGATGCGTCAACATCGGTTATCCTATCAATTCTCTCTACAATAGAGTCTGATTTACAACACACCACTGATTTATGGAGCTAACCGTACGTAAGTATTGAGCTTACATTATTATTTATAGTTAGTTGTGTTTGTTCTATATTTTTATGTGTGTTGTAGTCCGTTTTAGTCATTTTTTTAAATTCCTTTAATTAAAATGTATTTATATTAATGTACTAGCGACTCACCTTAGGTAAGTTCATCCCTAGGTGATTCTTTACATTGACATAACTTTTTTATTTATTAACCGATTGAAATAAAACAAATACTAAATGTTAAGTGAAGTTTACCACAATAAATAAGTAAAAATTGCAACCAAATCGGTTAAGCCGTTTCTGAGATTAACGCGCACAAACGCACAGACAAACAGAGAAAAATTCTAAAAATAAGTGTTTTGGGTTCTATTGCATTAATAAAGACCCCCCAATAATAGTTTTTCTCAAATTTCTTCCATATACGGACACCGATTTCTTACAATTTTATAATATGTATAGATTAATTAAATTTTCTATGCCATGGAAAAGTTTCTCTTTGTCTCGAATTAAAGCTATATCATATTCAACCATATCTTCTTCTCTCTAGCGAAAATCCATTTACAATCAATATATACAGTGGGTACACAGACAGGTACATAGAATATCATGAATTGGATTATTGATTGATTGGATTATTGATTAAAAATTGGACTCAGGTATGCAAATCGCTGTATTGAATCTTTATGAGATAGTATCTTTGAAATTACAGAAAGATTGTAATTTTGTACTAAAGTATTGATCGCTTACTCGAAGTGTAAGAAGTAACTTTTGTGTTTAAGGCAAATTGGAACTGCGATATCCGGTTTATTACGGTTTGAACTAGATATTCTGGTATATTATATGGATTAACTATTTACAACATATCTACGACTTCTGTCATAACTTAAAAAAAATATAACTGTAGTGCTACTATAGTACTGTATGTAACCCTCTTCCACGCAAGTCCGATTGGTGCTTTAAAAAATTACCTTTCAATTTCCTGCTTATTATTTTTAGTGATGATGTTCTCCTAGCCGATTCCGGCGACGGCGGCCAATCTCATTGAGATTAGCCAACTGCGCAGGAGATATTATAGTACACACACTTGTGCAGACACAAGTGCACTCTCTATTCCTATCACTCATACATACTCCGGTGGGACGACCACTCGACACGACCGGTGAGAGCTAAGGCGCAGGACCGACGGCTTTACGTGCTCTCCGAGGCACGGGGGTGAGACACAGCTATTTCCCAACTCCGGGCTGTTACTGAGGCTTACTATACAGAAAGACTCAATAACTTAACTTGGCCCGACCCGGGACTCGAACCCAGGACCTCCGGGTGTGCAGGCATACATCCTAGCCACTACACCACCGAGGCAATTAAATATTATATGAAAAAGGAATTTTTTTGATCTTTTATTTGGTAATGAACTTCGTAGCAAAAAAGTAAAGCTTCTTGTGATGAATATGTAAAGAACATAAATCTTACGCTTTACGTTGGTTCCCTCAAGTTTTTATATAAGACCGCCCCTCGAGTAAATTGTGACTCATAATCTAAAAAGTAATTGACTTTTATTTTAATTATTTAATGAGTCACAAATATTTTTTTCAACCAACCAAATACCCAAAGATGAAATAAATTTCAGAATGATACTCAACTCGGACGTAGTTTTTGTGGGAGTATTTTTTGTCGATCTTTTTCGTGGAATGATTACGGTTTTAGGTTAATGAAGTATTTTCATTTTTACGACTCGAAACAATATTACAAATTTCAACTTTAGTTAGTTTTTATTGAAATCAATTAGCTTTATAAAATTCATGTAATACAGATTTTTCTTTTTTCCTACTTAAGCGTAAATACAATTACTACTTAAGCGTATTTACTACTTAAGCGTATAATCTACTTGTCATTGCAAAATGATTCGAAATTATAGTAAAAAAAAATTGTCAATAATAACGACTTGTTTGACACTTTACATAACACCGTTACGTACGCCATAACTGCTTTAGATGTATATTGTGTGGTTGAAACCTAAAAAAAACTTTTTTCTCTGAAGGGCTCGTCATAGAGTTAATTCGTCACTAGGTCGTACGTAAGCACAAGAGACACTCTCTCATTGTCAGTGTAGGAATATAATATGAATCTATAAGTTATCTTATATATATATATATATATATATATATATATATATATATATATATATATCTTACTGATATTACTGTTACGTACTAATGAATGAACTGTACTGTGACTCTCAGTGATTATCAGCAATAGATTTTTTTTATTTACTTTTGTCCCAAGACAAAAATTAGTATAATGTATTCCTGACCGATTCCGGTCACGGCGTTTAAGCATTGCTCAACAACACCCTCCTGCGCATATATGTACCTATATACTATACATACATATTACGTTATTGTATGAGCGTGTTTGCATACAAATGTATTATTTGTTCCTTTAATCTTATAGTCCGATGGGAGGGTAATTCGATAAAACTTGTAAGTGATCAGGCCCGACTGCTTTCCGTGATTTCCGAGGCACCCTTTGGGGGTAAAAGATCGCCAGCTTCTCATCACCGGGCGGTCACTGAATATTTCTTAACAAAAAACCTAGTGATTCTACTTGGTCCCCGGGAATCAAACCCAGAATCTTCGCAGCGACTTTCTTTCTCCGTAGCAACGCGAGATATAACGAGGCAAATAAAGTAAGATTATAGATTCTTTGCAAAAAACACCGTCAATTCAATGTTGCATAAAGAAAAGCAAAACAAAGGTACGTTTCGAGCTAATGACAGTATCTAGATGTGTTACTACGTTAAGTAATAGAAATTTTTCCAAATAGCTTTCTCAACTAGAATAAGAAACTAATAGTAACTAAGCGCTAACAATGAAGTAGATAATTCAATTAACATACGAACGAAGCGTATCCTTCGATATAATTAAACTTAACTTTTTTACGAACAAAGTTAGCGCTAGTGTATTCTTTTATTCAAAATTATAACTTTTGGGAGAAGATAATATACTGTAGGGTTTATTTTTCATTTAAAATGCAACTCTTTTTTCGTATTTACGCGGTTTTGTTTTGTTTTTTTTTTTCGACATTTTGAATTCTTTTTTTTTTTGGTTAAAATATCCACTTATAGACATACCTAAAATATAAAATTAAAAAGCCAACATATAGCTATTGATCTTAGCAGTAGACTGCTAAGATCAATAGCTATATGTTGCTGTTTGTTGTATATACTATTTAATTCTACAATGTACAAATAGGTATAGCGTGAAGATAGCTCATGTAGTTTAGCAATTTAGCAAAATTGCCACGATAATTATACAGTTACAAATTTGGCAAATACTTATTGACCTTTAACCTTTACAAAAAAAAAATTACATAAAATATTTTTTTATTTAAATTTATTTAATTATATTTTTTTAACACACAGCAGCATCTAGTTCCATGGTAAGCTACGAAGTTTGTGTTATGGATACCAGATAGTTGATACACTACACATATATAACTTTAAATACATACATATATACATAAATATAAACACCCATGACTAGAGTACAAACATTCGTGCTCATCACATAAATGAACGCCCCCAGCGGGACTCGAACCCGCGACCACAGCAAGTAGGGTCGCTACAAACTGAGCCAAACGTGTCGTCAAATGAAAGCTATCAAATGACTATAATACAGAATAAAAGCTAATGTAGTTAAATTGATACTGTTTATAGGAGTTCAAAATCGTCGAACGCGTAATCGGTCATAATTCCGGTTTCATGTATATGGCGATTAATTTACATATACATTCGTAATATATGATTAAGGCAACATAAGTTACGAGGGGAGTCCCCGAGTTGGCACCGATGCAAACATGTTAATAGCTTTAGCGAACTGAGTCTGTTAAGGAAATATATCGTACATTGTGTTATTTAAATCACTTTCCTCGCTTGCGTGTTTTCAATGTCTTTATTGATTTAGCGACAACCCTCCCTTGTCTCTAGATTGTCTATCTATCATATTAATTTCATCTAAATTGGTCCATCCATTTCAGCTTGGAGAAGTAACAAATATATATCCATACATATAAACTTTCGCAAATATAATTGTAGAAAATCAATTATAAGAAAACAGAAAGTTTAACAACGTTTATTGGCCGGTAATATAATACTTTTTACAGTGACATGGAACATGACAATTTTTAAATAGAGAAAGAAATACACAAGTTAACAAAGAGGTTGGAACTGTTCATGTAGAAAATTACAATTAAATATTTTATATTTACTATTCCAACTATAATATTAGTGTAATGATTGAATATACATAGTAGCGGACTTAGGCATGTGAGGCCCAGGCCTAGGGCGGTAAATTTTGAGGGGCGCCAAAGTTTTTAAGACGGCTAAAATTAAAAATCGATTGGGTTTTATGTAAACTGTAAGACCAAATTTTAAAGTTTATTTTCTTGCGCTCTTACAATCTAAACATAATACCATTTCAAGGGTAGAATTCCTTTGTTTAAATAAATTATTAATCTACATATATATACTGTTATGAAAGAAATAGAGCGCTATATCAAATTGGGCCTAAGGCGCCATCGAACCTAAATCCACTACTTTATGTACACTAATGGAAGTAACTATTTTTTATGCACATTTCATATAACACCTATAGACTTCGATAAATATATAGACTAATACTTGGGAAAATCACTTAATACTTGATTAAACAAAACATGGAAAAAATATACTAAGCTAAACTATATTTTTCTATCAATATTAATTTTAATTTACTTACAACTTTTAGTGTAAAATCGGCGACATAATAAATATATTTTGATTTTGGGTCCCGACCTTTTGAATGCTCTACATTTTACAGCATAACATAGTCACGGCGAAACGTCGGAAATCGAACATCAAAATAAATTAAAAATCCGCAATTAAATATGGTAATACTCCAGATATTCTGGCGCACGAGGCGATATCCGCTTTATACGCAAATGTAAAATTACGTAAGCTTATCTAATTTAAGTTCATGTGTTAGAATGATTTTAATGACCACGACAAATAAAAAATATCTATGTTATCACTCGGATCCGGGAAATAAATATTAATCAAGATAATCAGATGAAGCGACGAGCATAAGTCCTCATCCCAAAATTCCACGTAAACTCGATAAAAATATTTGCCTACTGAGCGTTATTTTTATATTATTAAGTTACTCCGTTACAGGGAATTCTTCGGCAAAATTACACCTTCGTTACCAACTTGGCTATGTCTAATTCTAAAGTTTTTATCGTATTATTTAATTCCGTATATATATGATGTTTGGTGTAGACGTAATAAGTAGGTTTTTTTAAAAACATATTCGAATAAGCAATTTATTTAAAAAATATATTTATTGTTGATTTTTTTTAAAACAGTTTTATAGGACCACCTGGGAAGTATATCCTTTGAAACAAAAATATATATATCCAAATCGGTTCAGGCGTCCTCGATTAATCAGTGAACATACATTAAAAAAAGATTCCGACGAATTGAAAACCTCCTCCTTTTTGGAAGTCGGTTAATGATATTGAAACAAATAAGTATAATTATTAATTTAACAAGAATTATACACAAATTTTAAACATATTTATATTATAACTAGCGACTCACCTTCGCCCCGCTCGGGTTCGTACTTAGTTACGTTTTAAGGTTTAGTATAGATTTCCCAGAGATGAGATATTTTCACGCAGTAAAAAGTATCCTATATGTTGACCTGGATAACCAGTTGTCATCATACCAAATTTCATCAAAATCCCTTCAGTGGTTTTTCCGTGATGCAGTCACAGACAGATACACAAACAGACAAAAATTCTAAAAACTATAAATTCGGCCTCTGTATCGATAATAACGACTATTTCAATAAGATTTTCAAAAAAATATGTAATTTACAGTTTCAACTCAGAATTTTATTATATGTATAGATTATACTACAATTTCTCTGTACTGTTAAAACCTGTGGTTTTGTGTCATGTTCAAGTTAAACGTCATGCCAGCTATAGCGCGAATAGTGCATATTATGGGCCACAAAATGACATAAGCGATAATAAATTATATTACGTTGAACCTGTGAATATTATAATCCCATACACATTCTATGATCCACAAGCGTGTTTCTCATGTCATAAGACTTAATTTTAAATGTACAGGCTTGACAATCATTCCAAATATAGTAATTTATATATGAAAATGAATAAAGTTCATTTTTTAAATTGAATATTGTTTATTTAAAAAAAACGCTAAAACACAATTAAATAAGTATTAATTAAACTATATTTTTCTACTTTATAATTTAAGTTCGTATTAAAACTAATTAAAACTAAAAGTTTCATACGTACGTTATAATGTATAGGTACCTCTAGATAAGTTAAAAATGTTTATATATATAAAGTATCTATCTATCTTTTGTTACAGGTACTATCGTCTTGTGGACCAATGTCGGTGTCGTTTTTCACCGTGGTTGTGTTTTTTGGATCATTCTACCTCATCAACTTGATGCTAGCCGTCGTAGCACTCAGCTACGAAGAAGAATCGCAAATAACGCAGGAGGTAAACTAACTAACAAGACTTATTAAATATTATTCGTTCTCATACATCTATGTTGTACAGAAAAAAAATCAAAGGAATCATCGAATATAACATTATTTTTATATAAAATAGGAATATACTTACAATTAATATGAAAATGCAAAAAGCTAAGTAAATAATGAAAAAACAAATAAAGGCTCTTAATATTTTGTCCTGAAATATTTTTTATCGAATGTAAATCATTTTTTAAAATTAAACTAACATATAAATACATTTTTTTTAATCAAAATGAAGCTTAATGAAAGCACTTAATTATATTTTACATCGAATTCAAAATAATGATCTGAACTCGTAGTACTCTTGAAACAGAATGCGAGTGTAAATCTGAATGAAATATCGTAGTATTTGCAAAATATGTCACTAGAACCACGTAGTACCTACCGCTGTAACGATGTACTACGTGCTATGAGTGAACGAAAACTAACGGGTGATTTGCCGCAACAAATTGCCTCACTCCTGACTCCCATCCGTATCTCGTTGAGATTTATAGACCCATCAATTTTGCATTTTACTGACCATTCTTACAAGCAAAAATTAAGGAATTTAACTATGCACATATATGGAATCGACACTAATAGGTATTATAAAGAGGTAAAGTTTTAAGTTTGCAAGTTTGTTTGTATCTAATGGATAAACTAAAAATCTGCTGATCGATTTAGGTGTAATTTAGTGTGAAGATAGTTTGAGACCTTGGGAAGGACATATGATAGTTTATATCCTGAAAATCATCCCTCAGGGGGGGGGATAAAAATAGAGATGAGAGTTTATATAAATTCAATAATTTCTCAAGTAAAGGATATAAAACTCATCATACATATGTATTACTAGTATAATATAGTCTATCTATTCCATACTAACAATTAAAACTTACCTAGGAACGAACCCGAACGAAGCGAGGGTGAGTCGCTAGTAATTAATAAATAGTTTCTGTTAAGGCAGAATATAATGGTCACTGAAGTTAGTTTCTCATATAATTTGATTGATGATCTAGACTCCTAGGGACTAATTAATGAATCTTGGTATATCTTCTAACCTAAATAATTTATATATTTAAACTAAATACAATTCAATGTTTTTAATATTACAATTGAGCTGTTTATCATATTCTAATCATAGATAGATAATAATTCAAAATCCGAATATTCTCAATTCATCATCGAAATTGCTTTCAGCAACAATATTGGCAAACATTATTTACGTTCAATAAATCACAAATTTTAGCGTTAATTTACATTGTGCGTATATGCAATTTGTTCATTTGTTTAAAGTCCATAATTCTTTGTTCAATACCTAGTACCTGGGCCACCGAGCTTCGCTCGGTGTTTTTGGTCAGAAGTACAATTTTCTTTTAATAAAAAACTAAAAACTTGAATAAATACAAAAAAAATATACCTTTGTATTCGACCAGGTTTCGAACCCGGAAACACGAGTTTTCCGAGACATAAGACTAATCTAGATTGATTTATCGCCCCCAAAACCCCGTGTGTACTAAATTTCATGAAAATCGTTGGAGCCGTTTCCGAGATTCAGATTATATATATATACAAGAATTGCTCGTTTAAATATATAAGATAAGATATTCACAGTGTAACATATAAATAATATTTCATGGGAATTTGATGCGTTATATAATAGGACTTTTTTATCATCACAAAAAGAATAAATTAAATTAATCCAACACTTTTCTTAACTAGGAAAGGAAGAAAGATCTTAACGAACATCGTGACGATTCAACATTTAGCTTCGATCCCACCTCTCTGGCAGTGAGGACGTTAGCCAGGGACTCCAAAAAACGGATCGATGCAAGAAAAGGATTATTACTTGCCTCGTACTCCAGAAAACGTACACGAAGACGCAAACGGGGAAAAAGCACTATACATCACACTAACACAGTGACTGTGACTGAGAGGTATGTTTAAATACATATTATATGTATAGCTGGAAGCCTTTTTGTTCTAGCTTAAAATGATCTTATATTCGACTAATCACTTATATCTTCTTTATGCTACACGCAAGTTACTATTTTTATATTGTAAGGTCAACATGTCTCAATAAAAGTAAAAACTAGCCAAGTCAAATCTTGAACTTCAATTTACCCTAAGCTATCTACTCTGTGTAAATAATTCGACTGTCCAAATTTAAGATCTATTTTTAAATAGTAAACACTTTTGTAGCAAAAAAAAACAATAAATTGTGTTTTAAATTTATTTTAGAATGTTGTTATTTCTTATGAAACAATTTCAGGATTGTAGATAATCCTGAAATTGTTTCCTGAACTTGGCACCCATTTAGATATCAATTATTTTGTCGGTGAAGTTGACAACCACGCATATTCTTAATATTGAACTTGGCTCCCATTTTAACATTTATGTTTTTGATGGAATAATATTTTTTATTGATAACATTAGCTCGTCAAATAGCTACTAAACAAAAAAAGAAAATCGGTTGCCAAATAGCAGAAATGGTATTGAACTATTTTGCCTTTGCCTATTTATATATAGATGTAGATTTTTATAGCACAATCTATCATTTTAAATTTAAACTCTAAAACTACATTATTGCTATTTTTAGTACATACATATTATTTTAAAATTCATTTATTACACTTTCGTTACCTTGATAAGAACTGAAACAAATACATTTGGCACTGTGCCTTACGACAGTTGAAATAAAGATTGGACAGTGGACAGTCCATTTATATTATAAAAGCTTTGTCTCACAGGAAGCCAAGCTTTCAAGGTCTTATTACTAGTAATATGTAATATATTTCAAAAACTAATAAGTTTTATCGTATCTGATAAAATATACTAATAAAACCATACGTAGAAACTTATCGGTCACGTATAAAAGAAGATAGCAAAAAGTTAAATTGGTAAACATTTAAGTAGTAGTTTTTGTTAGATGTTCCATGCTGTTTATAAACATGGTATATTTAATATACGTAAGATAAAATAACTAAATCTAGAGGATTTCTAAAAGCTTCGACCCTCTGTAATTTCTCTTTGGCTTTACCGTTTCCATTGCCTAAATCTACTTGTAATGAATTTACCATTCTGTGACTTTTACTATAACAAATAATACTGTGTGATATATGTTTTTTTTGTTTTAAATAATTCAGGATTACCTTTGGATACTATGGTTTCCAAAAACAAATAATGTTGAATGGCGATGCGAAGACAATTTTATTCTTGGTTTAATTTAATAAGCTAATAAGCACTAATTGTTTTAAACTGTTTTAAAATTATTCTAAGCAAATCATATTTCATCAAAATTGTTTACTAAGAATACACCGTACAATACTTCAGTAAATTTGCACGAAAGCTAAACCTAACATATTGAATATCAAAACTATAAACAATGAACCAAGCCCTTTGAAGCTAGAAAACCACGTGATATAACGTAAATTTATACCAAGTATTAAATTCTAAGAGCGTTCCTCGTAAAAGTAATGGAGCATCGATATTTCCGTTACATTTGAAACATTTTGTTCAATTGAATTGGGTACAGTGTTCCATATAGTTAAGCTTTTACCCTAATAAAATAGAATGATATTAATTCTCATAACACCGAGATTATTTGTATTGGATTGCCAATATTTAATTATCGTAATTTGTTTCATATATTTAATAATATTTTAAGCTTTAGGTATATTCGTAGAAAAAACTTTTCCAAAATTGGTTATTAAAAAGCTCTAACAAAATGTGTAGGAGAGTCGAGCGGAATATAAGAATGACCCAATATCTCTTCATTGTCTGTCAATTGTTTTGTTTTTGTACACTGGGAATTTAAAATAACAAACGACATTTAAACTAACCTGTCAAATAGGACAGCCTTCTCAAGACGACGCGATGGCACTTAGGACTCAACTCTACAGTCGGTTTTTTTAATGATTAATAACAAGCTAAAACTTTCTGAGTAGCTTAATTTTGGCGAGATGCCCAACTATTCTTTCTACGAGTCTTTGATAGTGATAGATGCAATTGTAGCTTCATACGGAACATGTCAAAACGGTGATAGTCTAAAATTTATTACTAACATGTTGTTTTACGAGTAAATAAAAGTAAATCTAGAAATAATCCAACATTAAACAAGCAAAAAATGCTGTCCTACAAAACATGGAGATGGCTTAGACCAAATAGATCTCGGAATTTGTTAAAATTACAACGTCATAAAATTTATTAATAACCGGCTGATTATTATACCATATCATATGCATAATTGAACGATCAAATCGTCCTACAAATAAATGATACGATTTTTCAGTCCTACGCTCAGATTTTGTCGCCCCCATGGTGATACTTTTTTCATTATTCGTTGAAACCAAATAACAATTGAGTAAATCAATTCACAAAAGGCTATGTGATATTTGTTGAGCAAAGTTTGATGTTAGAAATAGATACAATTAGATAGCGCCATAAAGCATTACAAAATAATGTTACGTATACACTACAACCTATTCCCTCAGGTATGAAAGCGTAACACCAATAACAAAATACAAAGCCTACACTGCGTAGTTTAAATATGTAGGAAGGCTTTATAAGTATTTAGATATTTTAGTCACTACTACGTATGGTATAGATATTCACTATGAAATTTTACGTAAATTTATGTCTAGTAAAGAAATAAGTGTTTTTTTTTTAAATAAAAAGGTTTGATATTAGTATATAGGATAGATGTTAATAGATCTAAGAGATACTACAGAGTAACTTTACTGAGCTAAAGTTTGAAAGATGCAAGCTCTAGCCGTTATGTTTTATATTCTCTGCCGTCTGCAGCGACTAACATATAAAGCGGCAGACTTTTATCGACTGATACTATAGTTGGTTTCATCTATACTAATATTATAAAGAGGTAAAGTTTGTGAGCTTGTGACGTTGTAGGGGGTAATCTCTGGATCTGAAATGAACCGATTTAGATGAAATTTGATAAGAAGATAGTTTGAGACTCTGGGAAGGACATAGGATTCTTTTTATTCCGGAAATCATCCCTTAAGGGGGTGAAAATAGGGATGAAAACTAGGGACGAACCCGAGCGAAGCAAGGGTGAGTCGCTAGTAGTTAGTATAAAGGTCGCCTAACTTCTTATCGGTCGGTAAGTATGCTTTAGCGTATAATAATAATCGAAAGTAGAGAAGAATAAGAAAGTCTGTAGTGTGCGGTGGCCCTAATAATGTAAAAACGCCTAACTGCTGCTTTCATATTTCATAACAAGTAATATAATAATTAATATCAATTTTAACAGCCATTTAATAGTTCATACAATAAAACATGACATGAACATTAGTGAAATATCAATATCGTGTAAACATAACAAATACTACAAAAAATACTAAAACATGCCTTTTGATGTTTACATTTTAAAAATAAACGGCGCGCTTTCTATTTATAGATTTTTTATAGATTTTATAGATTTTTTTTTTCTTTTTTAATAACCGATAACAAATTTCCTACATACGACGTATTATGGAGTATCCTGACTGCGTTATCATTTATGCAAAAGTTAAATTTTCATAACTTATTTTGGATACAAATAAAAATAATTAAATAGTGTTACTTTTAATTTAATATTATATTTGGTTGATTACAGCATATCTTGATGGCTAGCGCTAAAATGTATTAAAAAAAATCGGGCATTTTCGAACTAAAGATTCAGTACAACCAAACATTTAAAGTCTTTTTTTTATTTATTAACAGAATATTTATTTTATACGGCAAAAATAAATTTGTTTTTCATAGTATTTCTGAAAGATATTTCTCATAGTTTTCTTACATCATATAACTACCAAATTACAGCTACATACAACCAATAAATAGTCTCCGAATAAAATAACTGTGAGTTGTGACTTACTGACATAAAGAATATATGAAGGTCCCGTTTCTTTTTATGTTTACGGAACCCTAATATAATGTACATCATATGCAGATTAGAATATAGTGAACCTTAATAGAAAATGAGAAAAATCATGAATACTTTTGTGTTTGGTGTTTGGTCAGTATGTCTATACAAACAGCCATGCATATGATGAGTTTGTACGTTGTTGATGAAAAGAAGTGGCAATTTCTTACTCTTTATCTTTTCATACATGCGAATAAGATTATTTGTAACTGATCGACAAATAAAATAATTATCGGTTGCCTACAAGAGATCACTCTTAGTGATAAGGCCGCCATTGCACATCTCTTTAATTGTATAATATATTTTTTTTATGTTAATGTACTATTTTCTTGTGCAATAAAGTGTTATAAATAAAAAAATAAAAAGTAAAATAAGTATATATTATGTATGGTCTATTCGTCCGATAATCGGATGAATAAAAAATATATGAACATATATATTATTCGTCTTACTACTGTTGGTGTGTATGTTGGTGTATATTGCGACTGCGAATAGCCACAGCCTAATAATTAATGAAAGTGATAGTGAAATAAATTAACTTGACTGTTTTTAAAACGAAACTACATATATTTGTTTTTGCGAGTAAGAATATTACATTTATTTTTTATTGAAATAAAATTATTTTGCTTGTTGAATTCTGTATTCTGTGTACACATCTTTTAATAAAGGCGTTAATGATATTTAGCTATTTCTAACACTCCACTATACTGGATTCGCGGGCAAAGACCAATATATCTATTTTTAGAAATGGTCAAAACTAAACAGACACGGTCCCAGTTTAACTAAGCTAACATTTATGAAATATAAAATGCAGAAACCTCATAAACTACAATTAACATAAGTACTACCCCGAACATTTTACGTCATAAACGTCGCAATTGTACGTACTGTGTCATTTTACCATTAAATAGTCATCAGCAGAGTATATGAAGCAAATACATATGTCGTAGGATGATTTGATTATTCGAATTTTCGCAAAATACCTACAAAAGGGATATCGTGAAAACACGGATAATTAGACAATGGTAAAAACATTTCTCAATCTTAAGTAAGATTGAGATAGGGTTTTTGTAAAAACTTGTTCTAACCTAACCTAACCAACCTAGAAAGAAAGGGTTGTTCTGAGTAAGATGTAGCTCCCGCCATAGCCTTTTCTTCTTAGCCTTCTCAACCTAGGTTATCCAAGTCGCCCCTCCAACGTGCGTTCACCTTGTCGTGGTGGGGGGGCTTAGTAGTGCCCGGCAATCCAACCGGGCGCGAAGCTAAGAAACGCACAGTGAGGTTGCCCACTTCGGTGGGCGGTGGGAGGTGGCCCTCTTCGGGGGGCGGTGTACCATGCGGGTTGCTCCTGGTACTTCTCTGATAGCAGAGTGGACTGTGGAGCAACCCCATGGTTGTGGTGGTCTGCTTCGGCAGACCTGCCGTCGGAGCGTTGTAGTTGAATGCGTAAGCGATCCTGCGACGCCCCATTAAGACGGGGGAAGGTTTTGTTGGGTTTTAGTGGGTAGTACTGGCTGTATTACGCCGGTGAGTCCCACACGTCGTGCGTAAATGCATTTCCCAACGTTAAAAAAAAAAAAGGTTATCCAAGTCGGAACTGTCACGTTATCAAAAAATAAAACTTACCTAACCATTATCTAACTATCCGTGTTTTCGCAATGTACCTAGGGTTTTCACGAAAATTCTAATTATCAAATCATCTTACGACATATATAATGTACACGTATACAGTTGGAATGTCATTCTGCAAACTGAATCACCGCGATACGGTTTGTTAGACATCCGGAATTTGTGGGCGGAGAATCAATATTGCTAATCTAGATGTATAGAGGTTTACATCTTAAAAGGATAAACTTGTAAAAGGACAATCTTAGTATGAATCTTTTGGAAAAATATAAAGATTCATAGAAATTATGTACTTGCCAATATTTCTGACTAATTATATTTTATTATACAACTTTAATTAAAATTTATTAATAGGTAATATTTTATAAGAGTGAAAGAACGTAGGGATTGCATAGATATTAATGGCATATGAGCATGTGCTCTGTAAGAGCTGTAATCAAAAATAAAGTCAATTCTTAGCGCTTCAAATTTGGTGACCATTTGCAACATTTTCTTAGAAATGCCTCCTAACTTTTTTGGAACATTTTTCATGGTGTGTAATAAATGCTATGCTAGCAGTCTTATATCTCATCTAATTATTACCCAAGTATTATATATAAAAATCAGCTATGTCTGGCAAGGGTTTGCCACGATATTAAGTATCTGGCATTGAATGACGTGGTTTTGATTTTTGAAAAAATCACACTTTATTATTTGACGAATTAAGATCGGTATTTTACACACCTTTAGTACCGTGTATCTGCCAAAGCCACCATAGCCTGAAGTTCATAATGGTCCATCGTTCTTATCTGTGTTGGGAGCATGCGCTGACAAACTTTCAGCCTTTATAAAATGACGAATATCTGGCGTTCACGGGCTTTTCCTCTAAAACATTCAATAACAATATTTATTACAGCGCTATGTGTGCCTGAAAAATCGATTCAACAGTTAATAATTGCAATCGAAAAATTCCAGCATAGTAATGCATAGCAGACACAATTTAAAATATCAAAACAAAAACACCCAATTTGAAATACCTTGATACTGAGTTTTTACTCTCAATTAATCTATACATGTAATAAAATTGTAACTAAGCCAAATTTGTACATTAAATATTTTTTGGAAAATCTAATTAAAATAGACATTATTATCGATACAGAGGCTGAATCAATAGTTTTTAGAATTTTTGTCCGTCTGTCTGACTGTCTGTCTGTTACCGTATCACGCAAAACCACTGGAGGAATTTTGATGAAATTTGGTATGATGATAGCTGGTTATCCGGGTCAACATATAGGATACTTTTTACAGCGGGAAAATATCTTATTTCAGAAAAAAATACAAAAACTGCAATGTAAGAGTATACTAATATGTAGAACCTAACGATTTGGTTTTTGGTCATCTAAACGCGGGCGGAGCCGCGGGTAATGCTAGTTTTTTAATATAATATTCGTACTGTGCATTTTTCGGATCGCTTCATTCGGTCAGAATTTTCAGTCTGTTAGATGTTGTTTGAAACCATTTTGAACGCAGCGGTATGGATAAATGCATTGTCACGAAGCAGTTACGAGTACATAGTTTTGCTTAATTTTTCACGACGCCTCTGCTTGATATCTTCAAGTAATTTTTAAGAGTTTATACCTTTCTGTTACTGTAGTATCCCGTTGTTTTATAATTACAATATTGCTGAAAAACCTAGAAAGTGGACGTTTTAAACATTTTAGTGGACCAACCATTACCTTTGTAGGCAAATGATAAATAACATTTACAAATATTAGTATAGGTAGTTTTAATTTTTACAATATCAGTATAATTAAATGTATTTTATAAAAAGGAAAAATATATATGGATTACCATATATTTTTTTGTTATTTCTTTATATTATACTGTGCTAATGCACATAAAGAAATAACAAAATATTGTTATAAAATATTTAAGAGACAAAAAAGCAAAGGCCATCTTGAAAATCGGAAAACAAAACAGAAAACCCTTAGTGAGAAGATTCATTGTATTGTCGCACATTGACATATTACATTACAATACATATTACATTAAAATACATTGATATACATATAAACATATAAAATGCTTTAGTATAGATTTCTCAGAGATGAGATATTTCCCCGCAGTAAAAAGTACTCTATATGTTGACCCGAATAACCAGCTATAATCATACCAAATTTCATCAAAATCCCTCCAGTGATTTTTCCGTGGTGCGGTAACAGACAGACACAAAGATTCGGCTTATTTACAATTTTATTGTATAGATAGAAAAAACATTTTATAGCAAATACTTTGATATAAATATGTAAGGTACAACAAATAAGTACACAAACCATCTCTATTATAACGACAGAAAAGAGCTCGTTAAATAATAATTACGTTCATTAAGTCATCCGGTTTAATCAGTATAGTATTCTCGTTAAGATTTTTGCGCTCGTCTCGGCTCACAGTATAATCTACGTTAAGCTGTAAGCTTGTTCACTCGCTCGTCTCTTTGTTCTGAACTTGATAGAAAGAGAATTTATAATTTTGGATTTACTTTTTTAACATAAAAAATATATAAAAATATACCTATTGGGTATATGCGTCAATGGGGCAGTGGTGGCTCAGTGGTAATTAGCGTGCTTGGAAAACAAAAACGTGATGCAAGTTCAAAGACCAGGTCTTGCACTTATGATATTTTCATGTGCGAATCTTTATCAACATAATTAATTATCGATCGCCTTACAGTAAAGGAAAATAATGTGAAGATGTATTTCTGAGAAAACCTAACAGGTTCGTTCGGTGGTGGACTATGGCTGGTCCCCCTCGCATTGAAGTGAGATCCAAGTCCAAAAGTGGGACGTAATACCTAAAAGACTGAATTATTATTATTATTATACTTCTATATATACATATATGTATATCAATCCCATATTTATATTATAGATGTTCTAATCGGTATGCTTACTAATTATTTAACTACGAAAAAGTTTTTGTTTTGCTAATCCATTACACCGAGAGAGAGAACAACAAACCGACGTGATTTTTACGCTAAGATTTTATGGGAAGGAAAATGATGTGTGGGATATTAGAGTTTATCCCTAATAAAATAATGGACACAAGTTTCTATTGGTAAAACTTGTAGGGCTATTATTTGTACTGTACTATTCAAAAAGATCTTTAACGAGGACAACAAATGAAATCTAATCTGCGTCATTTAAGTTAATAATGCAAGAATGCCACTGTGTTAAGGTAATAGAAATCTAATTGCGGATATGGTATGGTAGCTTCCTCACGAACTGACGCTCTTTAAATTAATTCGACGATTCAAAAGTGCTTGTAATAAGTTTAATTTCATTTCATTAACCGACTTCCAAAAAGGAGGAGCTTCTCAATTCGTCGGAATGTTTTTTTTATGTATATTCAGTGAACATACATAAATTTTTGAACATTGTTCACCGATTACTCGAAGACACCTGAAGCGATTTATTTTTTTTTATTGTTTCAAAGGGTGTAGTTCCCAGGTGGTTCCCATATAAATTTTATCGAAATCGGTCGAGCGGTTTTTTAAAAAATCAACAATAAATTATTTTTTTAAATAAATTGTTTAAACGAATATATTATTAAAAAACTTTCTTCTTATAAATTACCTGCTTATTACGTCTACACTAAAAATTGAAAAATATAACCTTTAAAAAAACGACTTCCTGGCACTAACCGTCTGACTTCAAAAATATCTGATTGGGTATCTATTCTAAGTGAAAACCCCCGTTTAGTTATTTTTTACATTTTAGTGGTTATTTTTTACATTTTTTACATTTTTTACATTTTAGTGGGAAGTCGGTTTTTTTAAGTTTTTATTTCAATAAAAATGGCATTAGTTTTTTACTTATATAGAATACCTAGATATTCTTTGGCGACGGTAGAATATCGTCTAGTCTAAGCCCACAAGCTAGCTACAAAACTACTTTAAACTATTTCCATAAACGAATTAATATTGATATCTTACGTAAATGAAATAAAGTTCGACCACGACTCCATCTTAAAGTTTTGTAATTTAAAATCCACCATAGTTTATTGTTGGGGAGCAATGCGAAATGCAAACTGTACGACTACAGTTAAATAGTTTTAATGGACTAAATGCTATACAAAACTGGCTCATAAATCACATAACTTAAAATTATTTAGTCATCTTCTTATATGTTCTATAAACACCGCCTTCAAAATCGTTTTAAAGTAATTATTCCACCCATTTTATGTGGATTTTTCCCCATACTTATTTATTTAAAAAACTTGTAAAAATTATTCTAAAATTTTAAATAAATCTTTTTGGATTATTTCGCGGATTTATATTGATTTTTGATTTTAATTCTCAACATTTACAAAATGTTTTAATAAGTATTAAATATATTATCTATTTAATTTTAGCTGTAATTATTATAAATATTACATTTTTTTTAACTTTATTAATTATTAATATTATTTAGTGTTGCTATTATTATATGTACTAAGTATTATATTAAAAAATTTAAAATATTAATAATTTATTGAAACAATATTATTGTTTTATATGTAATTAAAAAGAAGTTAAAATATTAATTTAAATTGCTAATATTTAAAGTTAAAATATTAAGCAACACTATTGCTACTATAAAAAGCGGCGTCAATCTTTTACTTCATTCATACCTATAGGTTTTTCTGAAATTTTCAATAATGATTATAATTGAACTTTGACCACACGGCGAACACCAGTACATTTAAATTGGTTCACAATTTACGAAGATATCGCATGACCTACACACAAAAAAACATTCAACCAAATTGACCTCCTCCATATTATAATATCCAATAATGTTTTTAAATAAAACCCCTATTAGAATTTACGAGATACTTTAGTGGCTTTTAAAAAATAATCTGACATTGTCAATATTTATGGATACCGGTAACGACACGCGTCAGACGGCCCCATACGCCGTAAACCGTTTTGACTTTTACACAATCAGATCTATTATATTTATATGACTTGCACTATAAAGCTTGTGGCTTGAATGAGAAATGTAGCTTTACTTTTAACAAATTTAACATTTACGATAATGTAATATACTCTATGGTAAACTGATGTTTTTTTACAAAGAACCAACTACCTACGTAAGTAAGTATAATTGAGAATCAAACTAACTTACCTTGTGATGTTTGATTTCTAATTATACGAGTGGCTTGACCGAAGATGATTATGTTTACAAGCAGCAGTACGCCAGATTGATGCTGTCCTAATCACAAAAACGCGTATGTTCATATATGATTTGGATAGCATCAATCTGGCGCACTGCTGCTTGTAAAAAGAAATTGTAATAATTTAATGCTGAATAAAATATTTTGATTTTGATTTTAAAAACATAATCATCTTCGGGAGAGATACGAAGTATACCTTTAAATGTAATTTTGTGCCTTGAGTCAAATTAAATATTTCTAGTAATACGAGTACCTTCGCTTTACTCATTTGCTCTTTTATAGAGACGATGTAGAGATTTAGGGAGCGGATGATCATTATTAATTTAAAACCTGAGCTCTTTTCGGGAAAACTGATTTAGATCCACTTCTCTCTATTAATGGTCGTACTTGTACCTCCATATACGACATATCACCCACTTTTATCACTATTTACGTTTCATGAACTTTGAATTGATTTTAGACGTCTATTTTGAATGTTTTTTTTTATGTAATAGAACCGAGTATATATCCGAAACTGCCTAGGTGGTGTAGTGGCTAGCATGTACGACTGCACACCCGGAGGTCCGGAGTTTGAGTCCCGGGTCGGGCCAAGTTTAGTTATTAAGTCTTTCTGTGTAAGTAAGCCTCAGTAACAGCCCGGAGTTGAGAAGTCAACGGTGTCTCGCCCCCGTGCCTTGGAGAGCACGTAAAGCCGTCGGTCCTGCGCCTTAACTCTCACTGGTCGTGTCGAGCAGTCGCCCCACCGGAGTATGAGAGTGACAGGAATAGAGAGTGCACGTTGTGTGTGCGCATACACTTGTGCACTATAATATCTCCTGCGCAGTTGGCTAGTCTCAATGTGATTGGCCGCCGTGACCGGAATCGGTCAAGAGAACATCATATATCCGAAACAACTAAAATTAAATTTCAATGGCTGAGTAGACTACCTAATATTTCTATATAAAGCTATAGTTATAATTATTTCGAGGCAGACTGAATGTAAACATATGAGTACTATACAACCACGTCATTAAGTATTTTTACTATTTCTTGCAACTTTTATATAGAACTGAAAGTGCGAAGCTCCTTTTTGCTGAATCACACTAAAAGTAGGCTTTTGATAGTAACAAGAACACGATTGAAATTTAAATTTCGAAAAATGCACATCACTCAGAGAAAAATCATACGAATATCGCATTGATTGCTACCTGCTGTGAAAATGCCTTTGACTGTCTTTGACCTATTTCATTTTGAATTCCATTATTGGCGCAAATGCTCGGTAAATTTTCACTTGCGCCTTACTGATCAATAAAAATGCTATATCTATTTCAGCGGACTGTTCGTAATATGCTGTAAGCTTTTTCTGCCCGTCATGTACCTGCGCCAAAATTAACTTATCGCCCTCAGCAGCCTTTTTCAAAGGATTTTAAAAAGTTTAACTCACTTTGAACTCACCTGGTTCTATCCACCAGTGACAGTGCCGTAACAACCTATTCAACTATTCTGAAGAGCGTATACAGGCATTTAAAAAAATAACAATTGTTTTTGGTATTATACATTAAATGATATAACCTCAATATGAAAAATATATGAAGTAGCTGCTTTTAAAGCACATTTTTATCATTTCATCATTATTTTACTTTAAGTATAAAATTCTTTATTACATGCTTAGTAAAAAATTCAAAAACATATAAACTTTTTAGTACTTCTCCTTTTTTTATATTATTATTTTTATAATACACATACTTTGTTTATCTAATTTTACTATTTTGAATCCTAAGGGACTAAAATAATTTAGTGGTAATTAGGGGCCTAAGTAAGTATTACTTAAATAAGTATGTGAGAGATTTCTAAAAGATGTTAAAATTAAAATTATTACTAGTGTTGAGAATTTGAGGAAAACATACATGAATAGAATTTACCTATCTATATAAAAACTAAAGTTTAATAGACAAAAAGTGTCAAATTAGAAAGCACCTGGGTGAAGATGAGATGAGTTACCTAATGTTTTCTATTACAAGTGCTAAAAATATAAAATTCAATTAATATAAAAACTTTTTACCAAAAAATTAAAAACCGACTTCAAACAAAAGCACTAAAAAGTAAAAAATAACTGATTGGTAGTTTTCATTTACTATACATACCTAATCAAATATTTTCGAAGTCGGTGTGCTTTGCTTTGTATGGGCTGGCACCGATTTCGAAAATATTTGATTAGGTATGTATTTAATAGGTAGGCTTTAATTACTTAGCCAAAGCACACCGACTTCGAAAATATTTGATTAGGTATGTATAGTAAATGAAAACTACCAATCAGTTATTTTTTACTTTTTAGTGCTTTTGTTTGAAGTCGGTTTTTATTTTTTTGTTAAAAAGTTTTTATTTTTCCCTTTTTAGTGTAGACAGTAGTAGCAAAGTAAGGATTCGAACGTGTTAGGCTTGTCAAATCAAACAAAATAAGCCCAAACTCAAAGTATCTACTATTAGCCGTTGAAGAGTTCCACCTATCCACCTTCTGGCCTTGCCATCAGATCAGGTCAACAACACCGAACCACTGTACCATCAACGGAAATAGAAATACTTGCAAAGTTTCAAGTCAATATGACAATTAGAAGTAGGTTAAATTCATCATTAGTGGTTTTTCCACCCTTAGGGGTGGTATTTTTTTTTGAAATTTAAATGGGACCAATCTGGAAGTATACCCTTTGAAACAAAATAAAAATTGTCCAAATCCGTTAATAAATGACGGAGTTCTGAGGTAACAAACATAAAAAAAACATACAGTCGAATTGAGAACCTCCTCCTTTTTGAAGTCGGTTGAAAACGATATAATAAAATCACAACACAAACACTCAATGAAAGAGTTTATATTAAACATTGCTACTAAAAGCTACAGAAAGCTAAGTTATTTCCTAAGCACAATATACTTAATCGGATCTAGATATAATTTAGAAAGTTCATTTGTTACAAAGAGTACGTGACTTGGCATTTGAAATACAAAAGGTGTCTCCAAATAAGCCCACGAAATCCTGGAGTAATATCGTAGAGATAATAAGATACTGGCCAACTTTTATTAACCCTCTCATTGAACTCCCGAGATATTTTTGAAGCCAATTTCCTTACGCGTTTTTAACATGACATTTGTAGGATTTACCAAATATAAAAAGTGTATTTAATTATCCATACATATATATATATATATATATATATATATATATATATATATATATATATAATTTACGCTACTCCTTTGATATTATTTTTAATTGATCTTACGTTACGTATTAATTCAGATTAAACAATTTTAAAGTGATTAAAAGGTGCTTTGGTTTTGATTTCATCAATTTATTAGAATCTTATTTTAATTCTCAAAGAAAACCAAAAACCTTTTATTTAAATTAATTACAAAGGGCAAATTTAAAAAACCTATAACCATGTCTACGTACCTAATTACTTTTATACACATTTACATGTAAAAAACCTGTAATCTTTTGACAATGTACTCGTTCAATGAGTCTCTCAATCTGCAAATCTTCCAATAATCGAGTCTTTTGAATTCTGAAAGAAGACCTGTCTGATCAGAATTCTGAAGATTCGTGCTAATAGGTATTTGGATAATAACGAGGGGTCGGGATCAATTCGTCGTAACCCGGCGTAGGCTCTATTGACATCGGACATCACTGTTAAGCAAACTTTGCCATATGTTAAAGATATTGATTTGATTTGATAAGTGGAAAACTTGTGAATTTGTATACCATAGGTTAAGTGTTATGTATATTTTAGGTATAATAGTTTGCTGTCGTCAAATTTGATCTTAATAGAATTTCTGAATACGAATCTTCAATATTTATAGAAAAATTATAACGCTAAACAGATTATTATATAATTATTTTTGTTTGGTTGTTGGTTTGCTTATTTGTTTGCATTAATCTCTAGAAGTATCTGTTCGATTAGAAAAAAATATATCGTATATGGAATAAAAAATCTATCATAAGATAACTCGCTACGAACCTTAGAAGCAAGTCAATTACCTGACTAATATTATTATGAACACGAAGTTTTGTGTGTGCATGTTTGTTCTTTCACGCTGAAACGGCTGAACTGATTTATATGAAATTTAGTACATAGACTAGTGCACAGATAGAATATGACCTGGAGTAGCACATATAATATTAGACACAGATGGAGCATTGGAGCAGAGCGAGGGTAAGTCGTTAGTACATAATAAAACCCATATAATGTCAAGAGCAAAAACTTAAATGTAAAAAATAACTAAACGGGGTTTTTCATTTAGAATAGATACCTAATCAGAAAATTTCGAAGTCGGTGCGTATATTCGATTAAACAATTTATTTAAAAAAATTATTTATTGTTGATTTTTTTTAAAACCGCTTGACCGATTTCGATTTAAATATAAATAGCACCACCTGGGCAGTATACCCTTTGAAACCAAAGGAAAATTTTCCAAATCGGTTTAGGCGTCTTCGAGTAATCGGTGAACATACATAAAAAAAAAGATTCCGACGAATTGAGAACCTCCTCCTTTTTGGAAGTAGGTTAAAAAGCTAGTTTAAATATAAGCCAATCTAAAAGAACATATAAAACTCTTTATTATAATATATTGTAGAAATAGTGTAAGTTAACAAATACAGCAACAACATGATTTTGATCATTTCACCGCCTAATAAACCCTTGTTCTTATGACGTCCTCACGTGACAGTTATGAATCTGAACTATCGCCAGCTGACCTAATTCACAAATTGGAGTCAACACGTAGAAAATTTGCATAATAATGGTGTTTACAAAGGCGACAATTTAGCATAGCAAGCGTTGCTCGTGTTTTGTATACCAAGTTTTGTTGGAGTTTAGTAACTAGGAAGCTCATAAAGGGCGGTTTAGGCTAAGATACTATACCCGGTGCAATCAGTGTATACACCCAGTGTCTCTGTGGAAACACAAGTGCTTCTAATTTTATATTCATACATTTTTTTAATTGCAATCAACAAACAGAGACACTCAGTGTATACACAGAGTGTCAGTATAGGGTATAGTATCTTAGTCTAAACCGGCCTTAAAAACGGGAAACTTTTAACTTTAACTTGGGCAACTTTGCTATTGAGATAAATTTTATGGATTACATTTAACAACAGTCTATTATATGATTGGTATATTAAAACATAATCTATACATATAATAAAATTGTAACTAAGTCGAATCTGTACATTAAATATTTTTTGGAAAATCTTATCGAAATAGACATTATTATCGACACAGAGGCCGAATCTATAGTTTTTAGAATTTTTGTCTGTCTGTCTGTCTGTCTGTTACCGCATCACAGAAAAACCACTGGAGGGATTTTCATGAAATTTGGTATGGTGATAGCTGATTATCCGGGTCAACATATAGGATACTTTTTACCGCGGTAAAATGTCTTATTTCTGAGCAAAAATACAAAAACTGCAATGTAAGAGTATATATACCAATATGTAAAACCTAAGAATTTGGTTTTTGATCATCTGAACGCGGGCGGAGCCGCGGGCAATGCTAGTATGAAAATAAAATAAAAGTGGCGAAAGATATAACTAATTGCTTTGTATTATTCAATAGTATTTCGCTTAATACAAGACCTAAACTTATTTCAAAATTTTAAATAGATTTTACTATAACGCGTGGGCTAACTTTAAAATTCAGCTAACAATATTTACCAGGGTTGAGCCAACTTTACTACAATATTTAGAGAGGGTATAATACAAGTAAATATCACCATAAAATATTTACTGTTTAGTTTATATTATTATTTATAGATTCTAACTATATTCTTGTATATATACATTTATTTCGTGTATCTCGGACGATTTTGATCAATTATTGTATTAAGGTAGTTTTGCTTTTTTAATTTTATCTCTATAAGTGTCTTTTCTGATAAAAAAAACGCAATTTTTACATCTTTCCGTAAAAAAACACGTTTTTATAAAATGCCGAGGGAAGCTCGGTCGTCCTGGTACTTAAATTACTTAATTAAATTAGTTCGGCATAGGCAACACTTGTTAGGTCCAAAGTATTTAGGCCAAACTAGATTGTCCTGGGTTAGTATATCCTGACGCACTTAAGATGATCCGATTTGGTAGGTCAATTCAATTTGGCCTGAAATCGGGTTAACACATGATTTTCTTACGATATAAATCTTAAAACGTCTTGCTTGAATGAACCCTAGACTTCCGTCATGATTATATTTCAACAAACAGTAATTAATTGATGTTATAAAAATTGTAATCTTTTCCAGATCGCGTTCGCGATCCAGGTCGCGGTCAGTAACTCCTAGCGGGTCACCGCCGCCGCTGCCAGCACCACCTCCTCCGCCACCACCCCCACACACCTTACATCCTGATAATGCCCTAGGTACTATTAGATTGCAATACTTTAAAGGACAATAAGATCGTATTCTACCAAGCAAAATCTATATTTTATTGTCGTTTTCTAAGTTTTTAATTCGTATGCGGTAATGTATTGTAAACAGTAGTGTTATTCTGTAAAAATCTTTATGTACCACTGAATTCGTGATCACACTTCATTCACAAAACTAATTTGAAATATATTCACGAATTCAGCTATCGATACCTAAAAGTTTGCACAAAATATATTTTGACTATTTAAATAGAATTCTATATTCATTTCGAAGAAATATGTAACTGTTTTATATTTATGTGAAGGTCGAGGAGCTCTAAGCGTCGCCGGCCGCCAGCTCAGTGATCATAGTAACAATCGAGAGTCATCATTAGATGATTCTGGCGTAGTTGATGATCATGATGATGGAGAGCACACATCTGATGACCAAGCGCCACATCCTCACAGACGACATTTGTTGCCAGTACATCCACCAACGACACTACCCCTAAAACAGGTGATATAAGTTTAATCGGACTGTTATAACAAATCTGAAAGAGTGCATGACTGTATGAGTGTACTATGCTGTGTGCACATATATATGTTTACTTCTCCTTAATGCTAAAATGGCTGGACTGATTTGGATGTTTAGTACGCAGATAGACTTTGACGTAGAATAACACGTAGACTACTTTAGAAACTAGAGACGCACCCAAATGAAGGAAAGATTAGTCGCTAGTATAGATATAATTAACGTAAAAATGTTCAGATGCGTATTGAACTGGAGTCATTAATAGCCAAATCAATCGAAGCAAAGTTTTATCCATCCAGACTTATTAACATTTATCTTTCAATTTTACAGGAAAACAAAAAGCATGAATTAAAGAAAAAAGACAAATCCAAAACAGAGATACAAGTGGAAAACGCGAAAAAGAGTGAAAAAGCAAGCATTCACGAAAGATATCCGCTTAACCCGGATTATCTAAATCAGATTGTGGTTCTAGGTAAAATACGCATTTTTTTATCGCACAGCTTAATCTGTCTTATATAATGCTATCAAAAAAGGTTGACTGAATAATAAAATAACATGATATGAAAAAAATTTAAAATAATTTACTTTTAATTTGGTAGCATTATACCCCTTGATTGGCACGGCTTCAACACTGGAAAGCACAAGATCAAAAACACGGAAATGCAGCCAATATTTCAAAATACATGCTTTGAATATTCTATTTCAAATTAATCAAAATCATCTTTTTTATGTAGCATAGTTTTAATTTGAATGCCATAACTGGCTATTAAAGTGCATGGTATCAACTACTTTCTCTACTCTTACGAAACACATGACAACTTATAAATACTTTTAAAAACTTTAAACGCTTGCATTTTTCCAAAAAAATATACTATTATACATATTTATAGATTTCAATATCTTATTACAGTACAATGATTTAGTGTGTTTTTTTTTAAATATTTTAGTTTTTATCAGATCATAATCTAACTAGTCACTTCTATTTTAATTTGTATCTGCATTCAGATGATAGTTTCTTTGGATATCAGAAGCACCGTGTAAGACTTTTAGTATTCTTGTATTTATTTATAATAAAATATTAAGCCATTTGAATTTGGATTCCATGTAAATTGCACTATTTTATATCCAAAATCAAAAGGCGTTTGGTAGCTTGGCTTTTGTTTATAAGTCCTCACAGCAAAACTAATATCATTTTAAACTATGTATGTACTTACTAAAATTTATATGCAAAGCTACTAAGATAGAATTTGTTTGCTAATAAATTAACTATGCTATACGAATGATTCCACTGACATAATTATTTTTCAAAATTCTCCTACATTTTTTAATCAGAATAAGAGGAAAAGTAACAAAAAATTCGTAATAACATGTCAAATCTGTGCAACTTATTCTTAATAAATTTTTAAATGTTCACAAATTTTCATATTTTGAAATTTTTGTCATATGATCCTGTAACTATAAACCCTGTAATTATGTGCCTTCCTAAAATAAACCTTAAAAGGCAAGTCTAGATAATCTAGTTAGATTTGTTAACGCTATAGAAATGATTAATGGTTGCCTAGTGGCTGATAATACTCACCGTTAGTTTCACGTCTCGATGAGGCAACACCTCATTGAACACTTTTGTACGACACTGTTGCAATTTCGCTTCTACCCTCATTAATATCGTCAGGGGCGGACTGGCCATACAAGCGCGCGCCCGACCTCCCCCAAGCGGAGACGACGAAAATTAATGAGCTCAGTTTATTGGCAGCAACGCACAAATCTCATATGGGCAATTACGAGCAAAATTGCACTTACTTCACAGGTTAGTAAAACACAGACGCCAACGCTTCTGCCCCCCAGTCCACCCCTGTTCCTTTTGGGAAGACTGCAGGGTGATTCGATGCGATTGGTTGATTTATGTTGACTGATTGTTGAGTCATAAGAATCGCATTGAAGTATGTTTCAGGATCATCATTTATATGCTCCGAAACAATATTTTAATTTACTATGTAAATATAATTTAGCCCAACTTTCATGCGATTCGAATGGGATCCTAAAATTATGATAAATAACGGCGTATTGGTGATTCAAAATTTATATCGTACATTTCCTGCGTTTTTCTCTTCTGCCCCAATTTTCCGCTTACAATGCATGTATAATTTTTCAATATAATATAATTTACACTGATTTGATTCTGCAAAAGAGAGCTTCGCAACAATATCTGTGCTATTTATATAGCTTACTTGTGCTTTAGCTCTTCTGCTACTTTTCTGTTTCTACTTTCTTACTTTACTACATGTATGTTTGTGTGCGTGTATGTGTTGCTTATTAGTATCCACATTTCTCGTTAACTGATTAATATTATTTGATCACAGATGAACTTGTGGACAGGAACTGCGAATGCTGCGTGACTTGTTGTATAGACTACGAAGGTTGGCTGCAATTCCAGAACTGTTTATATGGAATAGTGAAGGATCCATTGTTCGAACTATTCATAACGACTTGTATAGTTTTGAATACGCTTTTTCTTGCCTTGGAGCATCACGGAATGAGTGAAAATGTTAGACAGGCTTTAGATATAGGAAATAAGGTAAGTTGTTCTAATATTTTTGAATCTACATATATATATATATATTAATTTAATTAATTCATTTTAGAGAAATATAACAATTAAAATAAAACCAACTGCTTAAAAATTAAAATAGAGTCTAAAACCATCCACTATTCTTCTATTCATTTGATACTTAATAAAATAATTATATTATAGGTTTTCACGTCAATATTTACTTTAGAATGTATAATGAAAGTGATGGCAATGAGTAAAGACTTCTTCGCTTGTGGATGGAACATTTTCGACTTAATCATAGTATCTGCTAGCCTGTTGGATCTCATTTTTGAGCTTGTAGATGGTCTATCCGTATTACGGGGCCTTAGATTGGTAAGTTTTATTTTATTATTCGATGTTATTATGAAAATAGTCAATAGTAAAACTTAAGGTTTTAATAAATTAATGTTTGTTTACAGTTGCGAGTGTTAAAGTTAGCTCAGTCATGGACTACAATGAAAGTTTTGTTGAGTATTATAATATCAACTATAGGTGCTCTCGGTAACTTGACGTTTGTGTTAGTGATAGTTATTTATATATTTGCTGTAATTGGTATGCAGCTCTTCTCTAAATCGTATACTCCAGAAAAATTCGACCCTGACCCTGTGCCGAGGTAACGTATTTAAAATACAGGTACCTAGTACTAACGTTAAATCTTTATTAAAGTTAATATTTGATTATATTATTATTATAGTTAAAAAAATGTTATTATTATTTTTACACATGAAGGTGCAGTTATACAATTTAATTAATATTATTCTATTATGAATTCTCTTAGGTGGAACTTCAACGACTTTTTCCACTCATTCATGATGATATTTCGTATTTTATGCGGAGAGTGGATCGAGCCGTTATGGGATTGTATGCGTGCAGAACAAGCGAGCGGTGCGGAAAGCTGCTTCTTCATATTCTTACCCGCTCTAGTTATGGGCAACTTCATGGTGCTCAACCTCTTTCTTGCTTTGCTGCTCAATAGCTTTAATAGTGAAGAACTTAAAAATAGAAAAGAGGTTTGTTTATATATATTTAATAAATGTTTTAATATTAAATTATATATTTTAAAATTATCATAATATTTTCCAGGAAGTAGGAGACGATTCAAAATTAGCTAAAAGTTTTGATAGAATACGATCAATAATTGGAAAAAAAGGTTTTCTTATATCTAGAAGTAAAGAGACTGAAAAGAAATCTAAATTAGAAGAGCTAGTTAATGAATATATGTTACAAAATCGTACAGTAGAGAAAAAAATGTCAATTCCTAGCGAACAAAGATTTTCAGGGGTACAAGAAACTATATTATTTCCTCACGACAATATTTATAGTCATAGTTATCAAGAAGCGTTAAATAGGTTAGTAAAATCTTTTTCAATTAAAGTTTAATAACATAAGTTACTAGCGACTCACCCTCGCTTCGCTCGGGTTTATCCCTAGCTTGCTTCCCAATAGAAACTTTCATTCCCATTGTAACCCCCTTAAGGGATGATTTCCGGGATAAAAATATTCTATGTCCTTTCCAGGTTCACAAACTATATTCTTACCAAATTTCATCTAAATCGGTTCAGTACAACGTCACAAACTCACAAATTTTACCTCTTTATAATATTAGTATAGATAAATTAAACTTGAATGTAATTAATTTGTTTAATCATTTTTAGGCCAATAAGTGTAGGTTCTGAATTCGGATTTCCACCTATTTATCAAGCAGGGAATAATTTTAACCATGGTAGTCAAGAAACTCTAAAAGATGTTCGAGACTTAGCTGCAGAACATAAAATAACTAGTATAAGAGAAGATTCCAAAGAAAACCTTGATGATAATTCACCTGTTGATCTCATCACCGCTCAGAGGCTATTAAATCAGATGTCGTCTGGTTATCACACACAACCCTCAGATTCTAGAGGTATGAATGACTGCTTTGAGTAAGCGATATTCTTGCATAGTAGACACGAAAAACAAGTACATAATTTATTCATCATTGCCGTTTTAAAGTAAAAGTATATATGGTTAAAATAATATACACGTTTTAAAAATATTAAATAACATTTTTTTTTTAGATGATGAACACTATGAAATGGCGCAAATATCCAGTAGAACAACTCCTGAAAAATCAAGGCGTCACGCAAGAGAATTATCCAGAAATCTACTTAGAGAATCAGGGGCTAAACCTGGTGAAGAAGATATGAAGCATCCTTGGCAAACATTAGTTTCATATGTAGATGAATTGACTGTAGGTGGAAGAAAGAACTCAAAAGGTCAATATGCAGATCCCACGGGAAAGTTTCCGGGATTCGGAAAGCAAAAGGAGCCGAAAGTACCTGAAAATTGTTTTCCCCGACAATGCTATAAACAGTTTGTATATTTATTGATAAAAAAGTAAATGGTATTATTTAATTAAAGAATTTATTCAAACGATCTATTTTCAGGTGCTCTTGCTGGGATGCTTGTATTCAAACGAAATTAGGACAGAAATGGATGTTTATACGTACATTTGTGTTGCGTTACGTTGATACTCCAGCTTTTGAGTGGTTCGTCTTAGTTCTAATTTTTGCCTCAAGTATTACTCTGTGTTTTGAGGATATACATTTAGAAAAAAATAAACCACTTAAAAAAATACTTTATTGGACAAACCTCAGCTTCTGCATGATATTTGTTATAGAGATGTTTTTCAAGTGGATAGCGTTGGGCTTCTACCGATACTTCACAAGTTTCTGGACGTTACTTGATTTTACAATAGTGTTCGTAAGTATTCGAAATTACGTAAAACTTTAGTACTAAAAATACATTGACTTTAAAATTACTCAAAAATAAGTAAAATCAAATAAGACACAATCATTATTAAAAATACAACCAAACTTAGCACCTCCTCCTTCTTTAAAATCGATGAAAAAATTTAAACACCACAAATAGTTTTAGTAACATCAGTATTAAGTCATTTTGTCTTTCAGGTATCAGTATTTAGTTTGTTAATAGAAGAAAATGAAAATTTAAAAGTATTGCGATCTCTTAGAACTCTGAGGGCATTAAGGCCTCTAAGAGCCATTTCCCGATGGCAAGGTATGCGTATAGTTGTGAACGCTCTTATGTACGCTATACCTAGTATTTTCAATGTGTTACTAGTATGTCTAGTGTTTTGGCTAATATTTTCTATCATGGGAGTGCAGTTTTTTGGAGGAAAATTTTTTAAATGTGTGGATGGTGATGGGGAATTATTACCCTTAGAGGTAAGAACTTATGTAGTTTTTTTGAATGAACACATTTTTATTCGAATATTTTGTATACTAACTAGCAGTAACATGATAAATATTTCAGATAGTTAATGACAAATGGGAGTGTGAATACAACAATTATACGTGGATCAATTCAAAAATATCCTTCGATCACGTTGGAATAGCATATTTAGCTTTATTTCAAGTAGCTACATTCGAAGGTTGGATGGAAGTGATGGCTGACGCAGTTGATGCTAGAGGAGTAAACTTACAACCAGCGAGAGAAGCTAATCTTTACGCTTATATATACTTTGTTATATTTATCGTATGCGGATCATTCTTCACACTTAATCTATTTATAGGAGTAATTATAGATAACTTTAATATGCTCAAAAAAAAGGTAAAAATTCTTTTTTTTTTCAAATATCTTTAAAGAGATTTCTGTTATATTTAATATAATAAACGTTTTTTTTTCAGTATGAGGGTGGAGTGCTTGAAATGTTTCTCACGGAAAGCCAAAAGCATTATTATACGGCTATGAAAAAGTTAGGTAGGAAAAAGCCCCAGAAAGTAATAAAGAGGCCAAGGAATCAATTTCTAGCTATGTTTTACGATTTATCAAATTCAAGGAGGTTTGAAATAGCTATATTCGTTCTTATATTCTTAAATATGCTCACAATGGGCATAGAGCATTACGACCAACCGCATTCGGTATTTTTCGTATTAGAAGTTAGTAATGCGTTTTTTACTACTGTTTTTGGCTTAGGTAAGATGTTTTGTGCATTAATTTTGTAGATATTAAAGTAGTTACCATGTATATATTTAAATTATTAATCATTATTTTCTCTTTTCAGAGGCAATAGTTAAAATTGTAGGTCTACGCTATCACTATTTTACAGTACCATGGAATGTTTTCGACTTTTTGCTAGTTCTAGCTTCTATATTAGGTATCGTCATGGAAGATATAATGATAGATTTGCCAATATCTCCCACTTTACTTCGAGTAGTTCGAGTTTTCCGCATAGGGAGAATTTTAAGACTGATTAAAGTAAGTACCCGAATTTTTGTTACAATCTATAATTTGTATAAATCTGATGGTATTTTTCTAATGTTCAAACCCTTTCTTTTCAGGCCGCGAAAGGCATAAGGAAACTGTTGTTCGCCTTAGTGGTATCGTTACCCGCACTATTCAATATTGGCGCCTTACTTGCCTTAATAACATTCATCTACGCGATTATTGGCATGTCTGTGTTCGGACACGTGAAAGAACAGGGCGCATTAGATGATATTGTCAATTTTCAAACGTTTGGTAGAAGCATGCAATTACTTTTTCGGTAAGTTTTTTTGAATTTTTTTTATTGTAATTATTGTACTATCCTATTTCCTGATATTTCTCAATTTAAGCAAATATTATACTCATTATTTTATATATAATTTTTATATTTACTTTCAGTCTTATGACATCTGCTGGTTGGAACGATGTTTTAGAATCTCTCATGATTCAACCTCCTGATTGTGAGCTTGGTGACCACGGACACACTAATGGAAACTGCGGAAGTCCTTTGTTAGCTATAACATATTTCACATCTTTTATCATCATAAGCTATATGATTGTAATAAACATGTACATTGCTATTATTCTTGAGAATTTCAATCAAGCTCATCAAGAAGAAGAGATTGGTATCGTTGAAGATGACTTAGAAATGTTTTATATCAGATGGTCTAAGTAAGTTTTTAGTACTTAAGGGTTAAGACACAATTAATAAATTTTCGTTTTCGAGATCACTTTCTTATATGTTATTCTATATTGTATATCGCCATAGTAAAAAAAATCAATTTTTTTTCAGATATGATCCACACGCTACTCAATTTATTAGTTTTGTTCAATTATCTGACTTTATAGCTTCTTTAGACCCTCCTCTAGGAATATCTAAACCGAATACAGTGGCTCTTGTCAGTTTTAATTTACCTATTGCTAGGGGTAACAAAATCCACTGCTTAGACATTTTACATGCACTCGTTAAGCATGTATTAGGTCATGTGGAGGAAACTGATACTTTTAGACAGTTACAAGAACAAATGGATATTAAATTTAAGAAACAATTCCCAACGAGAAAAGAGTTAGAAATAGTGTCTTCTACACGAATATGGAAAAGGGAAGACAAAGCTGCACGAACAATACAACGGTCATGGAGAGAATATGTAAAGTAAGAATATACATAAAAAGATAGAATTTAGTTTAAATTAGCTTTGGAGTATTTAAAAAAAACTATAATGTTAGTTTTACTTTTAATTTTAAATGTAAGATATTGATTTTATTAAATTATAGTCCAGTAATCATCATCTTGTGCCATCCCAAAAATTCAAACTGGCTGGTCAAAAGTTGAACTATTTCAAATAACTGTAAAAATCACATTAATTTCACCCCATTTTTTTGTATTCCTTACGTAGAAGGAAAAATCGAAGTCCTTCACAAGAGGAAGAGAGTACGAAGTGGTCTCCAGGGCACGGTTGGGGAGGTAAATTAAGTGCGTTGTTGCACGTACGGAGAGGATCACACGCGTCCAGTCGAAAATCATCGAGAGCATCTGATGCTTCTGATCTGAGTGATATTGGCGGAGCTTGGCTTAATTTACCACTTTTATTGCTGCCTGGAGCAACTCCAAATGAACAGGTAATTTTGCAAATATTTTGTACCTAAATTAAAAAGTTTTTTCAACAAAATACAGGAATGCAGGCTTTACAGAATTTACGGTTATATGAAATGTTTATTAAGTCAATTTTTAGTTGTAGTGTTGTACTTTTATACCAATTTAGAGTTTACGTGCGGAAAATTGAGTCCACCCTACATTACATTACATAAGCCCATTGTTACGCGTACTTTTGCCGCACAAACCAAACATTTATACTAACCAAATTCCTGAGGTCCAGTTAAGATAAAGACTCGGCATCATGTAGCGCTAAAATGGCAGAATCAGAAAAAGGAGCACAAATATATATTGTATTTACGTTTCTAGAAAAAGTTTCGTATTTATGTTTGTACAGGATTATTATTTAGTTCAGCAAACTTAAGCATTGCAAACTCTTCGTGGAGGCATCAGTACTTATAATTTTGGCATGGCTTATTATTTATACCCTTTGTTAAAAATATACTGTATAATTTTTTCCAGGCTAGTGGTTCAGAAACTGCCCCACTTCGCAGAAGGTCTGCATATGGCTTGCCCCTATTCCTTCGACATCAGGATGCCGTGGACGAGGACGTCGTCCCGAAACGAGCAGGTTCATATGTAATGTTTTGCTTTTTGTGTCTTTCCCTGTAGTTAGAATAAAAATGAAAAGTTTCATCAAATTATCCTATATTCTTAAAGAAATCAGTATACAATATAACTTTCTAAATTTAATAATATGAAGGTTTTCATTTTATATGTTTTTATTATCGCATTACGTCTTAAAGTTAGACGTAATGCTAAAGTAATGTTTATTGTTACAAATGCATGAATGTTTAGTTTAATAATTGTAAAATGATCGACGTATACCAATAGATAGTATATGTACTTCTGTCTCCCTTTTAGTAAATTATACAATATTTTATTTAATATGTTTATTTAATAAACGTTTCCCTTAAATATTGCTGTTACCTTTATCGTTATTTTAAATTTCAGATTATTAATAAGCTTGTGCATGCTTACCCCTCTTCTTCATGCGTCTTACGCAAATAAGCGCTTGCAAAGGTGTTTGCTAATTTCTTTGAAATCCAGCTGCATGTTTGCCTTTGTGTCGTCCTTTTTAATTTTAATATCGTCAAGATATCTTTAGGCCTTGGTTGGAACAGGTAAATAATAAATATATAATTTAATTTCATCAATTAAATCACAAATTAGAAATGACTTCATAACTTTTTTCAATAGCGATCAAAACTAAAAAACATTATATTGTTATTTCATAAAATTAAAAAAAAACAGTAATAAGCCTGGGATGCTTTTATTTGATTTAGAAGTAAATAACGGTATATCTAAATAAGGGATGAAGTAAAATAAAAATTAAAAAGGCATAACAAACCAACATTAATATTACAGGTTCACTTCGTCTGACCTCCCGGCGTAGCTCTGCGCGTCGTCCCACCCCGCCCGCGCGCGCTTGTACCCCCTCCCCTCACGCCAACAGCGCTGTCAGCATCCTTGTGACGGAAGCGTCCCCCGACGCCGCGCCGCCGCCCGCCGCGCCCCCTACCGTCGTCCGCGTGCTAGTGCACAGAGAGAGCGACGAACACCCCAGCTGATCGACACCCGACGAGCCCGAGGCTCCCGGCTCTTAGCTACTCAGCCACAGAACCACAGATTATATAAGCGAAACGTCAGTGTCAACTGTCAGAACTGTCAAAGATCGAATATTGTGTTCACAGGCGGGAAACAGTGATATTACAACGGTTAGTATTGTGATTTGTTTAAATTTTAGACTAGGTAGTGATATTGTTATATTTAACATTGAAGACGATCGTTTAAATTTATTATTACCGGAGACTTCCAAGCGCAATAACATAGTTCACTCGAGAACAGATTGATACAGTTTTAGCTTACGCTTAATAAACGCCCATTTGTTCGTTAGCTGTTTTTTATTATAGATAATTAAGTACCCCAAATAGAGTAGCGTTGAATGAATGTATATTACTTTGTTATTGTAAATAGCGTTATTATATACAATATATAAGCCACCGACTGGAACAACGTCGCAGTTTTTTTTAAATGAATAATAAACGTTTTACTTGCGCAATAAATTTAATAGGATTTATAGAAATAGTCCATGATAATAATTATAGTTTAAGAGTAAAAACTTTTTTAATTTAGATTAACATTAGCAAAAAAAACTTAGGTATCAATAGTTTTAATAATTCCAGCATTTTGTTTAATATTCCATTTTAAAATTAATAAATAGGTTTATTAACAAAAACGAAAATTGACCTTAATACAAAATGTATCTTTATAACTTTCGTATTCTCTAACAAAATCAAAACATATAATAACTTTCAACAATAAAAAAATATATGTTCTGTGTACCCAGCATTGCAAAGAATACGTACCTACTCGTATATAAAGCGCATTTTATAAAATAGTAATAAATATTAAAAAATCGCACAAATATTATAATTTTATTATTAAGTAACATACACATTAGCAAACAATTTGTAAATAGTTACCTTGAGCTGACAATATTTTGTTACAAAAGAACTAGATTCTTTTATTATGTCGTACTGCTCAGATTATACATTTACATATGAATAGAAAGTCCATATTGTTACAAAGAAGAAAAACAAAGTTTAAATTAAAATAAATAAAATTTTAATAAGTATTAATTAGCTTATCGAACGTTGTATGTTAAGTAATGCCAATATATTCAACATGTTAAAGAAAATAAAAAAAAAATAAAACCGCAATTTATCGTTTAAAAATTGTACTTTTTATTTAAAAATATCTAATATTTAAATTAAAGCTTTATTTATTTTCCTGTAGTAATGTTTTGCATGTACCCGTCCAATGGATTTCTTGTTATATAAAGTTTCTTTCCGCTATTTATAATAAGCATATGTAGTTGCAATATAGCAATATAAATTAATATGAATTTTATTATTTAGATACATTTATAATATACATATAATATATAGCTTATTTATACGTAGATGTTTGTGTTACACAAAATATTATATTAAAATTTAACAACATTAAATAAACAGTCGGGAACTTACCTCGATTTTTTATATTCAAGTAGAGATTAACCCAGTGTCATTGAAATTGCGTGACCTGACGAATGTATACACCCTTTTTTATATTTATGTGTATATTTATATATTATATATCTATATTTATATATTATAAAAATGTATCTATTTAAAGTTATATATGTATGTGTAGTGTATCAACTATCTGGTATCCATAACACAAGACTCGTAGCTTACCATGGAACTAGATGGTGCTGTGTGTTAACGTCCCAAAATATTTATTTTATGGTATCAACAACCAAAAAAAGTTCCACGCGTTCTATGAGTTAAAAATACTACCTATATTTTAAAATGTTTCTTTTATTATAGTCTGTGTGTTTTTTTTGGCTCATATTCTGGAGCATTGTAGATTGTTTTATGTAAAAGTAAAATATAATTCATATGATGGTATTCACCGTACCCTTAAACTAACGTAGAATATTTTGACAAAACATGATGATGGAAGATTGATTGTAAAAACTTGGTTGAATGGTTAGTTAGTATGTCACTTAAAGAAGTAAATGAATTAGTGTATTTGGGAAGTGTGTTTAGCAATGAAGTGGATGTCAGATGCTAAAAGACGTATCGCTACCGATAACAGAGTAGGTACCTAAATAGCGCTCTGGCTACAGTAGTGAAGCGTGATCTGTGATTAAAAATACTGCTTTTTTAAAAGTATACCTAAGATTACTCGTTTATAATAATGTGTATAAGTAAACATGTGCGGTGTAAAGTTGAGCTGATAAATTCCTTAAGGGACAGATATGCAAGATAGAAAGATAGATTTTTTCAAAGAATATTTCATTTAAAACTGTTTAATATGTTAATGTAATAATATGTTGGGACATTATTAAATTATTTAACTAAAATATGTTTTGAAAAAAAAAACTAAAAAGTATGCGCATTCAGGTATTTTAAATCAGATATTTTAGGCTTTGGTTGGATTAGAAAGAAAAGAAAGTGTCAAGCAAAATAGAAGATTTCTTTTAAAAAAAGCATTAAGTAAATACTTATTCTTGACGTTCACTTATTATAGAAGCCCCAAAGAGCATGCAAATCGTGCAGCAATTGGCATCCTATTCTCCTGTTTACCCAATATCCTAATAATATCATAATCCTTAGATATATTTATTATTGGGTTTTAACAGTGACACTGGGTTAAAAATTGTATTATATTTCATTACCGAAAAGTTTTAATTTAATCCTTGTAGACGACCAATACATAATTTTTTAACAAATTAGTTAAAACTTCTAACGAATAGAGACCAAATTCTTAAATTATGTAACTTTATTATATAATAAGATTAAAATGAAATGAGACCACCGTCTCTTGTTTACGTCTGGTCTTGCAATAAATTGAATACTGTAACAAATTTTTAAGTATGTATTTTAAAAGAAAAATATAATGTACAATTCATGGAACGTTTATAAGTAAAATTTTCAACGCAATTATAAATTTTGAATATTGGCTACTTTTATGTAGATGCATGACCTTTCTAAAAGAATTTTAATAAAGGAAATTAGGTACGTTCTAAATTAATTTCTAAGTGATTTTAGATTTTCGACCCTTACACTTTAAAAAGTAATATTGTTAACACCGCGCTTTTACAAGATTTACACTACTGCTTTTAAAAATCCTTTAATATTTTAGCGTTTAAAACCGTTTTAACCGGAATTTTTAAATTCTAACGAAAATGACGTTACGATAGATTAGTAATGTTTAAAATATACTGTTTTATTATTATGTAAATAGGTAATAAAAAGAGAGTGCAATAATTTTTCATAATTTTATGTAGTAAAATTTAGAATTACTTTAAAAAAATATTTGTGAAGATGTACGATGTACATTTCAAACTATGGTAGCTAGACAAATGCATTATGTAATACCATAGGCAGCATGGATTGAGCGATACAAGCTATTATTGGAAATATAAAGTAAAAAGAACCACTGGTTGAAAATGAAAATCTATTATGAAAGCTTTCTCTTGAAGAGGAAAGATCGCACAGTCCATGTTCCACGTCTGTGTCGCGTTGAACATTGTTCAATTTGTTCAACTTATGTAATATATTAGTTAAATTTAAATTGTATTATATGTAAATAAACATTTCAAGTGAAACATGCGAAATATGATTTTCTTCCGAGGTACAAAATACAAATTAACCATGTTGAAAAGTATGATTAAAAAAATATCGAATAATTGTATTTTTCTTTACCACGACCTTTGATAATTTACATTACGAGTATCACTATTGGCAACATTTCAACAGCAAGTATTGCTAAAATATATCAAGAACAAAAACCGTGACAGAACGGTTTAGGTACACATAAAATACAAAAATATATATTGTATAAAATATGTAGCATCTATAACTCTCTGGGATAATTTATGATAGAATTCCTCTTTATAAAATATAAAGTGCCTATGGTATACTCCTATGGGTACCTCCTGGTTCAACTATTGGTTCCTCTACAAATATGTCAGTTTAGCAAGGAATAAGGAGATCCTTATGGGATCTCCACTTTGGATGAACCGGTTCGGCCTGAAATCTAGATTGGCCGGTAACATATCAACTAACTACTTATCACAGGGCTGACCTAGTGTAAACTTACTGTATATATTTTTAAATGTAAAATTCTATGGTATACGTGTGAGACATAAATAAAATATACTGTACGTCTCACACTGCCCACAATAAATCCTTTTAAATTTTAAAAATAAATATATATCAGTAACGCCATCTTCTGGTAGTACTTAGTACCTTATTATACTTTCGCTTCGACACAAATGACATAAGTAGACATGGGTAACTCAATGAATTTTTATGAGCTGCAGGTCAGCTCATGAGTCATATGCTTGAACCGGAGCTGTGAACCGGCTCACAGTTCAGCTCAATTGATGTTATATGGGTACTTATAACTATAGATTTACAGCTAATTTATGACTCTGTTCAATTTAATCTATAAAACTATTACTTAATATTAGTTTATTGTTGTATAAAACTAAGTAGTAGAACTGCCTTCCGAGACGGTGGTAACTTCCGCACAAACTAACTACACTGAAAATTTAAAATGTAAAATTGACGATTCAAAAGTGCTTGTAAAAGTCTATTTGAATAAAGTATATTTAGATTTTATCCTAATATTATTTTAAAACACGGAGCGTGTAATTAATTATTATTATTATAAGAATAAAAAATATTAAACAATTAATTTGACCTGTCTGTAAAAAGTATAGATTATAGACTATAGTACAGGTCCGTCGGCTCGGGTCCATCGAAATAGCTGACGTTAGGTGGCGCTGAAGTGATGCACGGAGCCATATTAAGTAATATTGAGCTGTGAACCGATTATCTAGCAACTGAGCCGCAGCTCAACGGCTCTAGCTACTGTGAACTGAATATTTGAACCGGCTCTGAGCTGAGTTACACATAGTGAAACATAAGTAATAGTTTCCGACCGAAACAGGATTTGCAGCCGAAACCGAAACCGAACCTTCGGCCTCGGTCTCAGTTTCGGCCGAAACCGCAACCGAAACTTATTTAGACATGTTAAAATTTCTATTTATGCTGAAGTGTAGTTCTTGTTTTATATGTTAAGTAGTTAACAGAGACTAGGTACATCTCACTTCGCTGGGTGACCTACCCTTAACAGTAAAGTAACAAACGCACACATGCACACACACACGCACGCACGAATACATACTCACACAAATACACTTAACCACTAGACCACCCAGGCTGTCCCAGAGAGCAGTATACACTCACTCTCACTCACTCTTTGGAATTCATAATAATGGTGTATTTAATATTTATACACATAGTCCTAGCTCAACGAAATCGCGCCGACGACTGGCGGACTAGGCTAGCCACCATGGTGCACTAACTCAGCCGAACGAAGCGAGACAATTCATGAATAAATGTATCATGTATTTCTTACATTCAAATAACAAAAAAAATAAACGGGTAAATTAGCAAGTTTTGTTGTATAAAAATAAAAAAAAACTATAAATCTTTATATTTGTCTTCATGGATGGCCAGCACTAATTGAGCACTAAATTAATGCTAAATTGATTTGACGCTGTGTTATGCGATTAGCGTATTAGGCGGTGACACTGCTTGCCTTACTAAAAGCTAGCAGTTTTCTAATTTTCTGCCAAAATATAAGAGCATCAAATTTTAACTTTTGGCACTAAATTAGCACTAATTTATGCACATAGTTTTAAGCGATTCTGCTCAATTTGCTTTTCTAGCTTTACATACATGAACATGGTATTATAAATCTATTGACATTTATTTAAGCTTATTTTTTTTGTATGAGATGAAAATCTTCGACTTTGAAATATGCATTAATTATATGTTTCTTAACGGTTTTTTTTGATCTGAAATTGCATTTATGGCACAATAATAAAAAAGAGCTTTTATTACTTTAGATTTAATGTCAAACTAAATACTTTTAACAAAAAATATAATATGGCACAAGTAATTTAACCTGAATTTGTAGCTAAAATTACTTATACACCATTACATTTGCCTATAAATAAAAAGGAATCTTATTTCATTTCATGATCTACTTGGTGGATACTCTAGTACGGCGATTCCATGAAAAATTAACTCCATAGCTCTTAGGCTTGAATTCTTTGTCTAGTTTGGGAACATCCAAGTACCACATCCAACCATTCTTTTCACAGTGTTCAATAGCTTCATCAGGAGATGAAAACTCAATTTTCATGTTAGACAAAGGGTCTCCAGTAGAAGTCCAGCCCATTAGAGGATTTTCCCATCGTTGGCGAGTATCAAACTCCATTTCCCAGTGATGAGTGTTGCTGGTTCCACTTTGCATAGCATTCTTTGAAGGTTGGTAGATGCGAACTCTACGAGTTTTAATATGTTCTTCGGGTATTCCAGTAATTGGAGTTAAATCAACCTGAGGAAAATCAAGAAAATAATTATTATTATAAAATTTAAACTTAAAGAAACAAGTTTAAATTTAAGGATACAACAAACATAGTACAATTTTGAATAAATTTAATTTTATTTCTACCTTCTTAGGCACAGTGATAGTGGCATCTTGAACACTTCTCTCCTTCACTTCTTCAGGCAGAGCTAACACGGCTTCATTATCAATGATAGGTGCCTCTTTACGGTTGACAGAATCATCTATCGCTAATCGTAAAGAAGATGTAGAGAAAGCTGGCGCAGACCTAAAGAAATTATACTATTAAATATTAATGAAGGACTAACACATAGAATAAAAAACAAGAATTATCATCTGTTTCTACCTTGAAAGAGCTGTTCTAGACAGCTTAGATGTGGCATTTAATATTTTTAACATTGTTAAAAACTTTTCTTCTTGTTGTTTTAAATTATTTTTATGTGATTAGTGATTACCCAACAAGATGAACATCTGATATTTGACAATTTTGACGTAAAAATAAATTTTTATTACAGATTAAAATTCTTCATCCGTGTCATAGCTACAAACCATGAACAATATAGACAAGGTCCAAAGATGTAAAAGTTGTTCAAAAATTAAAAAAAAAAAATAGTGGACGCGCAGAGAGAGTATATTCAAATGTATAATAAAAGTCTAGTCAACAAGTGCCTTTTTGGTCAACTTTTTTCAGCAGTCTCGTAAAAATATAAACACGGTGTCATTCAATCCGGAATGGGATGTAGATGATTTTAGAAAAAAATCTAGTTGCACTTGCAAAAATTGCAAAGGTTATAAACCATGAACTAAAATAAAAAAGGACTATTTAGGATACTTTATCAATAAAAATTATTTTAACATATTAATTATAAAATTTAAGAAATGAAAAAATCCAGGGGCTTACTGGATAAATAAATGAATGATAATTAACCGGAAACATTTTTATCACAACTTTTCAATTAGTTATGCAAAAATTAAGTAATAATCTTTTTCTGATTGAAAATGAACATTGCAAGTGTGGTAATAGTTAAACTATGAATTTGAGATTTTTTTTCCTTTCTTGAAGCTATTCTTGAAAGGCTTCAGGATTGATCCTCGTTGGAAAAATTAAAAAAATGTTATTATATTAATATTTAAAATATATTTTAGATTATTAAAAATTATCTACAATAAGATAAATCCATAGGTATGAAGTCATTGCGATAGTTAGTGTTTTTATTATTCGTCTAAGCATAGTTTCAAACTTAAAGAGAGAATAAGAGAATTATCATATAGTGAAGACAAGTTGAAAAAGTGTCCACTTGTAAGAGCTGTAAGCCGTAAATAATAGTTCAAACCCCCGCCAGTATGACGCTAGCGTAGCGAGAGGGTATAATATAAATTAGCAGTTGTAAACGGAGTGACGCGTCTCAGTTGAAAAATCATATTTTGGGTGACTTGAGTAGTTATTGTAGTATTTATGTAGTCCAAAGTAATTTAGTAAATTTAACCGAAAAAACTGGTGATATAAATGTAGAAATGATCGAGATACTTTTGGCATTTTCTTCAAAATATACCACTTACTACCGTGGCGCTACCCTAATTTAACATAATTCGACGGACACTTTTTCACCACTATCCAATGAGTATGTAGATTGTAGCAGTGTACTCTGTGCTTCCAACATAATTCATTACGCTTCCAAGAGTTCCAACATTGAACATTTTTAGCCAATGTTGTCATTTTGACAGTTTTTGAGTTTTGACTTTTTGTCAAGGTGATATCCCTAACAAAATCTAGATTTTCGTAAACTTTGGAAAAATTATTAAAAATTAATGTACTTATAATAGTTATAGTGCAATTAATGAATCTATATTTAAAGAGCTACAGGTGAAATAAGATGTCTTGCATAATTTCCTGGATTAAACCGATTTGTGCAACTGTTTTCATGTAAAGGTATGTTATTTCGAATTCAACTTTCTAAATTTAAATACTCAATGTCAAGGGCAAATGTAATATAATACTATTATTGTTTATTTTAACATGATGATAATTTATATAACTTTATAAAAATCTAATTTTGTTAACGTACTATGCTATCATATTTCATTCGAAATGTGAAGTATTATACATATTATATTCACATAGTTATTATAATTATACCAATATTATCTTACAAAATTGGAAATATTAAGAATATGCAATATTGCATTACTTTTGCTAGAGAAAAATATTTTTATTATGTAGCCTGTAAATTCAGTTGTGACTATTTTATAAATAATTATATCGTATTTATTTTATTGTTTTTCAGATTTTCACACAAACCATTATGTGGTGTTAAAGAAACCAAGACCCTATGGGGTCTGGCTTAGCCACCCCTATCATTGCTCATACAAAATATTTTACTGTTCCATATCTATTCTGTACCTGTAAATTATATTTATACTTATTGATTTTTATTTAAATAAATAAAAAATGAATAAAACTATTGAAGTAGATTGTACTAGACATTGTAAGTCAAGGATTCATGGACAGGTTTTGACTAGTGCCATAACCAAGAGATCTATTAGTGATGAATCTCTTGCCAGTTTTATTAAATCAACTTGTGCTAATTTTGCCAAGGCATTTGATTTTGAGGTAAGCCTTTTATAACTATTTTCAAGTAATAAAATAGTGAAATCTACACTTCGGACTATCATGAAACTATTAAAAAAAATGATTATAATATTTTTTATTTCATTTCAATGGTTATAATTACATTTTATGTATAAATTAATATTTCATGTTAACCTTACATTCCTATGTATCCTATGCTCCTGTATAGAAGTATATTTTTGACTCTATGTCCAATTGAAATGTAACAGCAATATTTATCATTCTGTTGGATGAGTGAGTTAGTGAGGTTAAAATTTTATTAAGTGAATTTATTAGAGACTAGCTTGTTTCCCATTACAAACTTTCAGCCCCATTTTCACCCCCTTAAGAGGTGATTTCCAGGATATAAAGTATCCTATGTCCTTCCCAGGGTGTTAAACTATCTTCTTACCAAATTTCATCTAAATCGGTTCAGTAGATCCAGAGATTACCCTCTACAACGTCACAAACTCACAATCTTTACCTCTTTAAAATATTAGTATACATGTAAAAAAAGCTCTATTTTATAGGGTCGAACTGCTTTGCACATGACTGCATCTAGAGGCAGAAATGGCTTAATGGAATGGCTTGTACGTCATTCCTCTGACGCATTCATAAATGCTCGCGATCGAGAATCAGGTTATACTCCATTGCATAGAAGTATTTTCTATGGGCAAATACATTCTGCAGTTGCTCTTATGAAACTTGGTAAGAAATATTTTTTATAGTTGGAGTGGATTTAATCAATTATTTACGCAAGCTGGTTTATATTAATTTTTCTTTACAATAAAATGCTTTGTATAATATTCGTGTTCGTCATCATAGTAAAATAATGTATGTACCATGTACCTATACATATTTACATGCTTGGAAAATATAAAAGACGTAGTGGTTGGCAATCTAGGATGATAGAACTTTTATATGATGCGACATACAATTAATTTATTTACAAATTATAAGAAATCTTATACTTAAAAGACTTGCAGATGTAAGACTTAATTTATATTAATTACTGTCAAAAACAAATATATAAAAACTTAAATAATAACCTGAATGGTTGAATCTTTCTTAACCAGGTGTTAACACAGATATCCAAGATAAAGATGATTATAAAGCAATAGAGCATGCTATGCTCGATAAGCACTATATGTACAAACAATCTGGCTCAGAGCCCTGCGACGCTTATGTATGGGGAAGTAACACAAACTATACATTGGGAACGGGATCCCAACAGCCGAAGAACGTTCCTGATCTGCTTGGTTGCTTCAGCCGTGCCAATGCTAATCTTAGACAGGTGAGTTTTGTTAGGAAATATGTAATTTAATTGTATTTGTTGATAATTTTTTTGTTATATAATTAATTAAAAACTAAATTAAAGTTAATTAGTATTTACTATTTAATAATCACAAACACAACATAAACTTTTTTTTATATAAAACCATATCAAGATAATAGCTATCTGTGAATAATCTTTGAGATATATTTCTTTAATATTCAAAAAGGTTTTATTCAAAATTGCATATCGTTTTGAAATTTATTCAAATGTCAAAAGTGATGCACAAATTGCGAGGTTTTTCTATTTATTGTTTTTAAAAGTTTATTAGGCTAGTAAAATGCACACAATTGGACTGCCACGTACTTGTTTGGGCTTTACAAATATATTTTTTTTATTAATAGGCATCGTTACGTGTGCAATTTGCGTTTGGTGCATCATTAACACTGATTTCTTCCGCGATGTGAACTATACAGTGACCAAGAGTTCTTTAGTTTCGGTTATCGCCAATTTCGTTAATTTAAAACTTTGGTTCACACCAATGACGACGATTCTCATTCCAATAGGAATTTTGATAAGTCTCACATCTTGTTGCGGCATACTTGGTGCTGGGTGCAAAATGAAATGCGCTATCAAATCATACATTTTTCTCGTCACTGTCATATCTTCAACAGCCTTTTGGGTGTTTTTTGTAACTGGAACATATAATATTTATACAAATAATGAAAAAACACGTGCTTTTATGCGATCAACAATAATTACCAACTATGGTAAAGACAATGATCTTATTACGGAACTGTGGAATTATATTATGATAAATTACGAATGTTGTGGCGTTGAGGACTATACGGATTTTAAAGGTTCAAAGTGGCAAGTAACAAATAAAGACAAACTATATCCAATACAATGTTGTAAATTTGTCAGTAAAACGAATCTGGTGCCTATATATAAAGACTGTTCCACTACTCACGACCCTACGATTCATTCCAATAAGAACGTCAGTTGTTTCAATGCTTTAAGAAAATCTATTTCTGAAAACAAAGGACGACTTATATTTTACATAATACTGTTGTGTTTAAGTTATGCCATTTTGATATATTTTTCATATTGTATCATAAGAGGGGTACCCTTATTGGGATCGATGGCTGGTAATCTAAGTTCTTATCTTCCAAAACGTAAAGAACCTGAAAGCAAAGTGGTTCCATCTAATACATCTCTAGACAATATGTTATTTGTGGAAGAACCTCCGAAGAAAATAGTGAGAGTTGTATCGGCGATTAATCCAAAACAATCGTATAAATTCACGCCAAATGGTTACGTCGGTGATAACACTTATCACCATAACATCAAACCGTATATGAAATAAAATTTACGATTGAACAATTCATTTACTGTTTTTTATTTTAAAATTACTTTGATATTTCAATACAAATATATATGTAATATGTATGTATATATGTATATATAATAAATGTATGTAAGTATCTATGTACGTATGTGTGTATGTTTGTATATGTTTATATTTATATTATAATTGATGTTTGTAGTTTGTACCTACACCGCACCGCAATATTATTTTTATATTTTCTCACGCTTGAGGGTTTCTGGTAGAGATCTCTTAAAGAGATAAGTCATCCTATGTACACATGGTATCTGTTTTCACTTGTATGTTTTTTTTTCTGGTACATAAATAAAAAAAAAAAGAAATTCTATTTTTTAAAAAATATCTTGAATTTTCTTTACAATTTGGAATTACTGTGTATGTTTACTTTTTCATTGTATTGTTACTTATTATTTTCTATATTTAAAAAAAAACATGTTACGGGTCATACAGTAATAGTGCGTCTGTCTGTTTTTACAGAAGTTGTGTAATGGCGTTACTAATGGTCTAAGATATGAAATATATTAATTACTTCTCATCGAGCAAGCAGTAGGGTAAAGGTATCGGGTTTCCTATACTGTAATACGACTATATGTACAATTGTACATAGCGGTTTGCGGCCTTGTCTACATACATATGTATATTTACATTTCATTATTACTTTAATTCTAATTCCCGATATCCACTTATAGATTATAGTAGTGCGGTTTAAAAGAAAATATTTGTGCACAAGTGGCCGAAGGCGCCGACAGTCACTGATTCAAGATTTAAATTTTAGGAAAGAAATTTTTAGTGAGGTGAAAAACTCGTGCAATATTATCATGCCAATATTTTATACTCAAATAGTTAGTACTTTCATACATATGTACCTAATAAGTAAATAATAAGTCGTCCTTTCCCCTTTATTTTCTAGGTATGTCTTGGTAAATTCCATAGCGTATGGGTATGTGGCTCTAACGATAATGGGGAAGCATGGTGTGCCGGCCAACCGGCTCGTGCGGGTGGTCCTCATACCACCGCTCTACGTCCTACACCGCTTAAACTATCCGAGCCATGTCTACAAGTTGCTATCACATTGACGTCGACTGTCTTCTTACTACAGAGTGGAGCGGTAAGGGATTTTTTTCTTATAGACAGGGCGTAAGAATGGTAAAATATCAATATGAGAGTCAACACTTGTACCTTATAATTAATTGAGTTATAGTATCTAAAAAGAAAGAAAAAAGGTACGTCTATCTGTATAAATATTATAAATGTGAAAGTTTTGTTACACTACACCTGTACATATAATAAAATTCTAAGTCGAATCTGTCCATTAAATATTTTTTGGAAAATCTTATTGAAATAGTCAATTATTACCGATACAGAGGCCGAATCTATAGTTTTTAGAATTTTTGGCTGTCTGTCTATCTGGGAACGCATCACGAGAAACCCACTGGACAGATTTTGATGAAATTTGGTATGATGATAGCTGGTTATCCGGGTCAACATATACGATACTTTTTACTGCGAGAAAATATCACATCTCTGAGGAATCCATACTAATCGTTAAAACGTAACTAAGGGCGAACCCGAGCGGAGCGAGGATGTGTTGCTAGTTAGGTACCTATATAAAAAGGAAAAAAAATGTTTGATGATGAAAAACCATTATAATTTAGTCTTTGATTTTAAACTTGTCATGTCATATATACACATTTGTGAAGGTGATAAATGATAATATACCATCACCATACAATTATTTTAGGTGATCCAATACACATTGAACAACACGGAGAACCCAAGCCCCTCATCAGTTAAGAGTCCTTCTACAATCAAGCTGGCGTCAGTCAAACCGCTTATAAAGTTATCTCAGCCGTTGGGCATTAGTGCGGGACGCTCCCACGCTGTGGTCTGGAACAAGAACGCGGTGTACACCTGGGGACTAAACTTGGGCCAGTTGGGACATCCTCAGGAAGAGAAAGTTATTCAAGTTCCGAAAAAGGTAAGTTTCAGTATATTATGTGCTTTAAGTGGGAGTTAAAATATTCACACGTGATTAAATTAATCAAATACATAGGGTGAGTCGCTATATAACATAAAGCAAAAGAGTGTTTTTTTGTAGATATAACGCGGGCGAAGCAGGCGGGTTCTGCTAGTTGTATTATATATTATTTTCTCTACATTAGCGTCTCTCGATGACTGCTCGTTTGTCGCAATATGTATAACGTCAACTATCAGCTCCTATAAGTGCTTAAGCAATTTTTAACGCAATAATGGAAATTAGATTAAATAAATGGAAACTATAACAATTAAAATTGCATTGAAATCATTTTATATTTCTCGATATTAACGCACATATGTACAACACACGCTTATCATTAACAACTTTTTTTATGGGTAACCATCATTGATCAAAAAATTACTAGATACACAATCAGCGACAAAAAATGTCCTCACTGATAGAGCGCTCATTTGAACATTTGAAAATAACTTTAAGCATTACATTTAAGGTTCTATTTACATTGTTATATATTTATTTCAACTAGAATTATTATCTAAACAAAATAAGTGACAGTTTTAAGAGAAATTTTGCATGGTATTGTGTATCTAGTACTTTTTTGATCCATGGTAACGATATGTGCTATGTATATACGAGTATGTACATGTATTACATACTGATGTTTTTGTTTATAATTGGGTGTATACCCTCATACCTGGACAAGAAATAGGATGCATTTAAATGCAATATATTTAAATTCAAGCCATCTCGTGCCCGATCCGGGACTTGAACCTAGGACCTCCATATGTGCAAATGTTAGCCACTACACCACCGAGTCAATGATATATTATTTCATTTTAAAAACCAGGTTGGTATATCGCTAAACAACAAAGAAGAATCCAGTCTCCAACTCGTGGACGCGACGGACGCGGCTACGGTCATAACAACCAGTCGTGGGGATGTGTACCTTCTGCATAGATATCTGTGCAAGAAGATCGCTGTTAAGTAAGATTGGTATTTTTTGTCTTGTGTAAATACACTTTTTATTGTAAATTCAATTTTCTTGTTAATGGTTTCAAAACGTGCCTATTAAGTGCTTAGATTACTTCGCCAAGTCATGTAGAATGTCAAAGATACAAAGGATTGGATGGATTAAGATATAATGATCTAGATATTGTTAAAAAATATACATTATAGAACTAATAATATTATAGAACAAAGTCTCACTGCCGTGTCTGTCTGTCTGAACGCGATAAATACGATGAATACGAGGACGGTTCAGGTGAAAAATTCATTAAAGTTTTGTATGAATTGGCTGAAATAAGTCGATTATTCTTGAAGATGTCGGGAAAAATCATGCTGACTGGGAGCTTTATTGGCTTGTGCCGCGTAAACCAATATAGTTATAAAAAACAATGAATTATCAATATATACATACCTAGTATTGCTATAATTTAATACTGTAGGCTCAATCTCTATTTGTTTTAAATAAATATTATTTTTATAATAATTAATTTTTCAGGCAAATTAATCTCAAACAAGTGTGTGTAGAGGCGAAGGTAAATGAACAAGGATCATATTCAAGGGTGACAGTCTTACTACTGACGAACGTTGGTCAACTCATGCTTTGGCAAGACACTACAAACAAACTGACTAGGTAAATTGTTTATATTTATTTTATAATAATATTTAAGTATATTGTGACTGGATGATGAAAAATAAATCTAATATATTTAAACGAGCAATTCTTGTATATGTATTTATATATCAATGTATAATCTCAATCTCGGAAACGGCTCCAACGATTTTCATGAAATTTAGTACTCGAGGGGTTTCGGGGGCGATAAATCGATCTAGATTAGTCTTATGTCTAGGAAAACGCGTGTTTTCGAATTTTCATGCGATTTTCTTTTGTATTATTCCACGCAAAATATTGTTCGATAATTCCGCACGCTCGGATATAAGCATCATCTTCAAGCGACCAAGGCGCAAGATTGAATAAGTGTCCGGGTTCGAATCCCGGTCGGATACAAAGGTATAATTTATTTTTGTTTTTTTTGTATTTATTCAAGTTTTTTGATTTTTTTTAAAGAAAAATGTACTTTTGACCAAAAACTAATTGTAATCTGAATCTCGGAAACGGCTCCAACGATTTTCATGTAATATGGTACACAGGTTTCGGGGGCGGTAAATCGATCTAGATTAGTCCTATGTCTGAGAGAACGCGTATTTTCGAGTTTTCATGCAGTTTTCTTTTGCATTATTCCACGCAAAATATGGTCGGTAATTTGCACACTCGGGTATAAGCATCGTGTTCAAGCGGCCAAGGTGCTAGATCAACAATCACAGGTGTCCAGGTTCCAATCTCGGTCGCATACAAAGTTTTCACTTATATTTATTTTTTAATATTTATTCAAGTTTTTAGTTTTTTTTTTTACAGAAAATTGTTCTTTTTAACCAAAAACTCCGACCGGAGCCCTGTGGCCCAGGTACTATTAATAAATGTTGAAAATGGCGAATATAGGTTCAAATGTCGTACGGAAAAGAAATATTAATTCTTTTTATCCAGTAACGGGTGTTTATATTTATAATATGTATGTATTTAAAGTTATATATGTGTGGTGTAGATCAACTATCTGGTATCCATATCACAGGCCTCGTAGCTTACCATGGAACCAGATGGTGCTGTGTGTTAATGTCCCAACATAGTAATTTATTTGTTTATTAGAATTAAGAAATATGTTGAACTTTGCGTATTTATATGATTGCAGATGCGTCTTCGGCTTAAATCACCAAACTATAATAACTCACGTAGCATTGACTCACGACGCTCTCTACTTTACGACTAAATACGGTGAGGCGTTCATTGGCAGTATATCGCGCAAAGCCACGCCCCCTCCCGCTCAACCAATCAGGAAAGAGAGGGAAAGAGACAATAAATCCGCCCTAGTCAAGTTTTTAGAAAAGGACGACTGCACGTCTGTGAGGATCACCAAAATACCAAATATACATAGGGCGGTGGAAATTGCAGTTGATAGTGAAGGGCTCAATTTTGCATGTCTTCAGGTGTGTTTTAAACTAAATTCGTAGAACTCTTAAATAATTGTCTTAATATTTTACAATAATTATAAACACATAATACCTTCTTAGATTTATTCGAATATTGGACATTTTAATTTTCTTTTCGGATTTTTTCGCGGATTTGTATGGATTTTTGGTTGTTTTATTAATATTTTTTATTTCGTTATATTTTATTTTGGTAAACACATGTTTCATTACTCCGAATAAAGGAGTTGTTTTAGTTAAGTATGAGTCGTAGTCGTTCAACATGAAACAAATATGTTCAACAACATAAATGGCTGGCATAAATAAAGCGTGAAACAGAAATTTTAAGTACTTTTGAGAAAAAAACTCCAAAAAGAATTATATGGATAATAATATTATAAAATAATTCAGTCCTTCGAATATCCCACTGCCCATCCATTTGCTGGGCAAGACCTTCGTTCCAATGTGCGTAATGTAGACCATCGCATTGTTAGCAAATGATAAAAATGATTTCAAAATAGTTCCCAGGGTTCGAACCCGCTTCACTATATTTGAATTTTTAAATTGGTATTGAACAAAATTTTTATAGAAAAAAAATATTTGTTATTATTTTTATGTTTATTGCAGACGAAACCAACATGTGGTTTGACATCTTTACCAGATTTATCTGCATCTTGTCTCACCAAGCATATGGAATCTCTATTCGAGACTGCCGCAGAGGATGATATCTTACATGATGTTATATTTAAGGTATGTTTTTATCTTATAATATTAAATAAGCAATTATTTTATACATACATGAATTATTTATATATGTAAATTTATTCAGTGTATCTCGGAAACGGCTCTAACGATTTGGATCAAGTTTTGTATTTTTAAGGTTTTGCTTTTTAAGTTTATCTATGTATGTCTTCTGAAAAAATGCAATTTTTATAACTTCCGAATAACGGGTACTTTTACTGATCTCGTCAATGACTGTTTACAATATCGTAATTTGGTATCGTAATTTCAACACTTGATGTATTTGGATAAAAAAACCTATGGCCAATGTTTGACACAAATTATGCCTATATCAAACAAAAAATGTTGGGAACTTACCTTTGTGGATAGCTAGAATAGCTTTTTTATATATTATAAAATATTTTTAACTATACATTTTACAGGTTGGTCAAAAACAATACCCCGCCCATATATTCATAATCGCTTCAAGTAGTGACTACCTCTACAAATTGTACCAAGAAAACAGCACAAATACGCACAAACCGACAATAAGTCTAGATAACGTTCATCCAGATGTCTTTGAAAGGATACTAAGATATATGTACACGGGTACTTGTGATGTTACTGAGTTAGGCCCCTGTGGCTTGAAAATAAGGAGGGAGGATTTAATTGGTGCGAAGAAAGAGAATATTGACACTGAAGATGTTATAGGTATTGTATTTTTGGGCAATAATATGATTTTTGATTTGAGTTTGAGTTTTGAGTGAGATTGAGTTTTTTTGCATACATATATATTATATATGTGTATGGAAGGTGATAGTGAATATGCTAGAAGCCAAATGAACACTTCTTTTTTATGTGCTTGTTTATTTGAAAAGGACACTGTTAATGTGAATTTATTGTATAACATACAATCGGCTAGGAGAACATCATCATAATATACATACATTCCAAATTTTTAATCACTTAATCATCTTTTTATCTAATAAAAACGCAGCAACAACCCTATTATGTTAAATTATATTTGTTCAGACATATAAACTATAAATATTTTATAAAATACTAGCCCTCTACGTGTACTATGTGGCAATCATATAATAATAAAAGTATATAAAATCATTGACTTTAAAATAAACATTTATAATAAATATATCTTTAAAAAAACTTTTAGATAATCCAACAGAGATATCAGCATTCGAAGTGTACAAAAACCAGGATAAAAAGAAAGGACGTCGTCGTAACGCTGAGACCCCTCCACGAGTGAATATGTATTGCAACCCAATCAAGTTGGTTCAAGCTACGGCTAAGAGATTGCATGTAATGGGCTTGCATAAACTTCTCGACAAATTCTTGTAAGTATTCATCTTATCAAGCAAAATCTTTCTCCATTGTAGTACACCAATACGTGTAACCATTTCCAGCCTATGATACTATGATAATAATCATGAATAAAAATTGACTGCTTCCGTAGTCTAGTGGCATGTACACCATAAATTCGCAGGTCTTAGTAAGAGTTAGAAATAGAAGGTTCGACTCCCGGGTTGTGCCAAGCTCAGTTATTGAGTTTTCTGTCAAGTAAAGTAGGAGAACTGTGTATTATTTTAAAATAAAAAAAAAACGTGTGTGTGTACTTATGTACGCACGTAATAAGTTATACTTGTTTGGCGTAACAGAACAAAAATAGGTAAAGATTTCATCCCGTATGTCACAGCTCTCTGTTTGTAATAGGAATGCAGAATGGCTGTCGGTGTGCACGCGCATCGTAAAAATTTTACTCTTATAAGTTTTTCCAAACGTAACAAAAGAAGTATTCTTCAAAAAACTTCTTACTTAAAAAAAAATATTTGACTATAAATCTGAAACAAGCAGACATATTACCATTCCTAAAAATCAGTAACATCGTTAATATAATTTAATTTTTCATTCAAGTTACAAGGACGGCGCAGTGTGTCTCAAAGAAAGTGCAACATATACAAAGAATGTTCTAACATGGGACCGGGATATGTTCCCCGAGTTAGTTGATACCAACGTTTGTTCAAAGGATGGCATGTTAATATCGGCTCATAAATGTGTATTGGCGGCCAGGCTTGAATACTTCCAAGGAATGTTCATGCACTCTTGGACTGAGGTAAATGATATAGAATTTACTAAACTCGCATAAATTTAACTTTTGGCTTTAATTTATGTGGAAAAATGTACAGAAATAATAAAAAATACCGATTTATTAATTTAAGCTAAAGCTAAGTAAATGTATTTAAATATAACAATTATTTTGCCTAATTCATTGTCATTTTTTTTTCAAATAGAACTAATTTCTTGATCTTAATTGAAAAATACATATCACTAGGGAGTAGATTAGAGTGTTGGGGTATAAAACAAAAACAATTCTATCCCATGTGCTATTCCAGACTATAATCTATCTCCAAATTTCATCCAGATCCGTTCAACCGTTCTGGCGTGATTGAGTAACAAACTTCCATCCAAACTTTTGCATTTACATATAATATTTATGGGATTTAAAATTAATGTTATAATAAGTATGTATTAATTGTGTTTCAGAGTAAGCTTCTATCAAAAGTCACACTACCAATAAATTATGGAATACTACTACCAGTCATTAACTTCCTATACACAGATACCTGTCCAGAAGTTGAGAGATCAGACAGCATTGACTTTATATGCAGCATGCTCATAGTATCCGACCAGCTTTTCATCAGCAGATTGAGGGAAAAGTGCGAAATAGCACTATCTAATCTGATCACTTTAAAAAATTGCACAGAACTGTGCCAATTTGCACACACATACAACGCTAACCAACTGAAACAATGTTGTATGGAATATATATCTTTAAACTTATCCAGCATCCTTGAGAACAGATCTTTGGATCTCTTAGAAGGCACCTTACTGCAAGATATAACTAAATATTACTGCAAATTCAATCCCATAATGTCTTCACGAGTTGTCACTCCATTCTTTAACTCGCCCACCGACGAAACTATCGATCAATGCGTCAAAAACTTGCCTATAGATTTAGAAGTAATTGATGAAGATGTCAAAAGAGATGACAGTATCACAGAAATAAGTAAGAAGAAGAAACAGAAGAAGATAGAGTATACAGAGAGTGAGAAGGCGAGAATGAGATACGAGTCAGTCAGTTCGGTGACGTCATTAGACTTGTCAAACGATACGTCCGGTGACGTCACGTTATCCCTTACCGCGATTCCAAAGAGTGGTGAAAAGAACACCCGTGAAACAGAAAAATGGACAGAAGTGCCAACATCTCAACAAAAACAGCAGAAAGTTGTTCAAGCTCGCCTCAAAGCCATATCTATAGCCAAGGATATATTGAATGAGCCACCTACAAATTCTTTCACGAAACTAACTAAAAATAACTCTTTTAATACCAATAATCAAGAACCCACTATACCAACAACCTCCCGTCAAATGTCAGTGTCTCCTAAGGAGTCTGAATTTTGTTGGGGTCAAAGTAATCTGGTTATAAGCCATGTTGGCCCAAAACTATCTCAGAAACAGCGGAAGAAATTAGCATCGGAGAGCGAAAAGAGTCCCCAAACTTTGGATAGCTATCTATCCAATAAACTTAATATTGGTAGTCCACCAGACAAACCAAAAAATCCATGGAAAATCTGTGAAGCACCCATAGCTCAGAGTAGCCCCAATAAACAAAATGCCATGGAGTTTAATAAAATTTTGGCCGATCAAAAAAAGCAAAAGGATGATTCTTCAAGGATCATGACAAAATCTCTTACTTTGACTCAGGTAAGTAGAATTGACGTAGAACTGAAATACTTGGAAGTTTTTATATTATATATATTATTACTTAGTTTTTAAGACTTTTATATACTATATTATGTAAGTACATGCATAAAGACAGTGGTAGCCTAGTGGTAACGCGCTCGCTTGGGCAATCGATTCCGGGTTTCGCATCGCTGATATTTTTTTTTATTTGCGAATTATTTGCAACATAATTACCACTTGTTTTATTGTGAGAAAACACACTTGGCCAGTGTGATGGATGGACTAAGGCCTAATCCTCCTCATATTGAAGGAAATCCCGTGCCCACCAGTGTTACGTTTAAATAAAAACAACATGCGAACAAGCAACCCATAGCCAAAGATGGACATTAATTAGTGCATTCAAAAAATAGTCTCTTCAACTTCATAATATTCATATTTTGCTTAGAATGTCAATTTTTATACATACATAATTTTGCTATATTAATACATTTTAGGATTTTTTCACTACTTATTATTATCACTTTTGTTTTAGCCAACAAAAAATAACTTTTTTGATAATAGTTTGAGAAGCAGTGGACTAAATACATAAACATAATATGTATCAGAAGCTAATTTGTAAATAATTTACAAGTAAATAATTAATATACTTTTTCGTAGCTGGAAGATAAAGCAATCGAGGAATTGGAGCGGTTTTACAATGTACATGAAGCTGACGATGAATTGATAACAGTAAGGCGCATAGAATTGCAAGTGTCTTCTCCCCAATGGATTCACACTGCCCCAAAGTGATAATAATGTGCTATTTTTGTAATAGAATTGTGATCAATATATTCTAAATACATGCTTTATGTTCTGTGTTTATTTTTTTATCTGTTCCCAATAAAGTAACAATTTACAAAAAAATAGAAATAAATGTTTCATTATTAATGCATTATCCTGTGTCTGTTGGTCTTTTGTTCTTTTATACAGCTACTAATCAATGGGAGTTATTGTTTACACTAAAAACTTAGTTTATGCAACAGACTTTATATACAGAGCAAAGTGAGCTATGCTACATCTGCACTGCACTCTTAATAGCAGCTTTGCTTGCGTTTAACTTCACAGGATCACCTGCTGGACTAATCTGAAGATTGCCTGAAAATTTCATCAAAATTGCTCCAGCAGTTTTGTAGTCCAAGGGGAAAACAGACTTTGATTTTTACATATATAAATAGAGTTAGTTGATCTATTTTCATGCTGATTAATCCCAAAACAATTATGATTTTATAGTATATGTTTTACTTGGCTAATCTTTGAAATTATTAATAAACAATTGCACTTATTGGTTGTTTCCTTTAATTGGTTCTCTATATCTTCCATATATGTATTAATTAGTTTCTAAAGTTGCTAAAAGTTATTTATAGATCTTAGTACCTAATAAAGTAATATGAAAGTTTCTTTACATGAATACAGGCATTTCATTGGAAAACTATACTTAATATCACTTTCAAGGTAGCCATAAATTGTTATTTGTTGTGTATGGAAAAAAGTCAATTTGAAATAAAAATATAGTTATAGATTTAATACACTATATTATTATACACTAGTTAAATATATATTTTGCACTACTTCTTAGGTGGAAAAGATTTTAAAAGTTGATTAACTTGTCTGTGTGTAAGATTTTTCTCGCCTGGAACTAATATACCCTTCCTGCCTTGTTGTCGCTGGATTTCAGCACGCTCACTATAATTCTTGTAACAGGATTGAAAAGCCGATATTTCTTTCAAGCATTGTTCCTGATCAAACTCTGCTTTCTTAAAGCAGGCAAACATTACAGCCATTTCTTGCATACAGGCAGCTTCCCGTGTTCTATCCCCCTTACCAGATACTGTCTTCTTCAGCCGTAATGGAAGAAGCATTTGAAAAGGTATTGGTTCCCTTTGAGGTCTTCTTGCACTTTTGTTTGAGGGTGCCGTAAATAAAATAGTATTTAGTCTCATCTTTGGGTTTTAATATAGCTCTTGGAAATATAAAAAAATGTAAGTTAGGTTATGTTTACGTAAAAACCAAATGACAGTGACATATAAGTAATATGCAGTGTTGACAACTTTGAACTTATTCGGAGCCACGATAACGTCAAATGGACAACGAAAAAAAAAAGATCATTCCACAGTACCACCTATAAAATAAAGTATACATTTGTACCAACTTAAAATAACAATTCTAAAATTCCATTATATATAAAATCAATTTGTACGTTTTTTTTCTTATTCGATAAATGATTTTTATTGTTGTTTCCAATTATACAAGGCAATGATATACACACTGGATACATAAGACAACCAAATTATTCCCTTTTTGTATCCAATTATAGGATTTGGCAGCCCAGGTTGCTGTGGTCCATTCACCATTGACCACCTTCAACATTTTGAACGTGTACTGTGTGATCTGGTTTTGGTAGAATACTTTTACTTAAAGCAAAAATGTTAAATTAGTTACGTACCTTTGAATTTTGCAAATGATTTTTGATTCATCCAAAATACCTAGAGACCTGTTTCCTCTCCACTACTTCTAACCAGTCATTTAATTCTGGGTCACGTAACCAACAATCACGAAACTTTTGGGTGTACTGTGGTTTGGGCATATTCATTTAACAAAATTAATAATTAAAATAAGACAATCCAGAATCTTTTACCGACACCTACTCAAACTCACAGAACACTACTACTCTGAACTGTACTGTCTTAAGTGTGCCTTAGAATAGCGAATAAAACGTAAACAAAGCCATTGAGTTAAATCATATTAGACCCAGTTGTCATGCAAATAAATTCCATAATCACTATTATTCTTGAAATTGTCAATTTTCAGGGAATCCCTAATAATGAATCATGTTAGTTCTATTGTGTTGTCTACACAACAAAAAATACCTATACACTTGTTTCAATTGCTCATTCATAACTAGAGTATTCATATAAATCGTACTAGTGGTTGAATACCGCACCTTACCAGTTACCACTAACTGAAGCAATCTAAACCACTAGAAAATCCACTAGGCAATAAAACCAATATTTGTCCGCTGAAAGGCAAGTCTAATCCACCAGATCTAGTGGAAAATCCACTGAGTTAGGAACACTAATAATATGTATTTGTCAATTTCAAAGTATGTGGATAATTTTAGTTCAGAAATTATTGAAGTTACAAAACTTAAGATTTTTAAAAACATTACACTCCGCTTGGATAGCTTAGAATTTTGTAGTTCTTTGAAATAAAACGTTATAAATAATTTTTTTTTTATTTATTTATTTATGTACCAGAAAAAAAACATACAAGTTAAAACAGATGCCATGTGTACAAAGGATGACTTATCTCTTTAAGAGATTTCTACCAGAAACCCTCAAGCGTGAGAAATGAGAAAATATAAAAACAATAATGCGGTGCGGTGTAGGTACAAACTACAAACATCAATTATAATATGAATATACATATATACAAACATACATACATATATACATATACATACATATTACATATATATATCCATACATACATACACATACTTCAAGAAATATATAATAAGGAAATCATATGGAGTCACTTAGATAAAGTTCTTTTAAGCGAGATTTAAACAGTTTTAGTGATGGATTGTCATTTGTAATCTTATCGGAAAGGGAGTTCCAGAGTTTTGCTGCTTGTACTGTGAAGGATTTCTCATAAAAAGTAGTGTTATAAGAAGGTACGTTAAGCTTTTTTAGCCTAACACAGGGGCGTATTATGGGTCTTGAGCTAGGGATCGATAGCTGAAAACGCTCGCGTAAGTACGTAGGAGAAGAATTACTTAAAATAGTGTATAACGTCGTAAGTATGCGCATATTCCGGCGAAGGCGAATAGGGAGCCACTTCAGTCGAAGACGAAAGTCACTCACACTTACTTACTTTTATTGTACTTTTAAAATTTTCGAGTGTAATGAGGAAGAATTTTGCCTTTTCCTCCCGTCAGATGTCGCGATCACAATGGCTCTTAGCTTCTCAGTATATTGTAAAGCTATATAGCGTAGATGGTTTTTTTTTCATTCTATTTACAATTTAATTAAAATGTCAAATTGTGCAGTACCAGAATGCAAAGATATTAGATATCATTTGTTCTCAAAAAACAAAAACTGCAGAAATTGTGGGCTTAAGTAATAAGACGTCCAAAATTAGCGAAATCACAATCTTTATATTTAAGGTCAACGTTGTAAAGAAAGTAATTTTCTCTTAAATTGTCTACAGTTGAAAATATTTTTTATTTATTTGTACTTTTTTACACATTAATTACAGAGCTTCGTATCATCTAAATCAAAACATCTAAACTTTCATCCCTTATGGGATATTCCCTTTATGGGATTGAATTTCTGACTGGGATGTGGAAAATTTAACTTGTAAGATGATTAGAGACAGACACCGGGACAGGTGAAACTAAATAAAAGCTTGTAATAATATATTACTTTAAATACAAGTATAAACTAATTTAATTTTAGAAAATTATGCACCGTAATAAAAATGTCTAGACAGACAATAAGGTTGCAATACCTGAAGCAAATACTAGCTCTCTCGCATATGCTCGCTATACCACTGCAGAGAAGGCAGATCTGGAATAAAGCTTTCAGCGCTTCAAAATAAGTACACGTGACATCTCACTACGTCAAAATTTATTGTATCGTAAAAAAACATTTTTTTTCCTAACGCGCCAAAAAGAGTATGCATAACAACAAAAATAAAATTAGAATAATAATAATTCAAGTATAATTTTGTAAGATTCAATTTTCATTAATAAAGCTTATATCTGTATAAATATTATAAATGTGAAAGTTTGTGAGTATGGATGTTTGTTACTCTCTCACGCCAGAACGGTTGAACGGATCTGGATGAAATTTGGCACAGAGATAGATTATAATAGTCTGGATTATCACATAGGTTACTTTTTATCCCTGAAAAATATTTATACGGTTTCCGTGGGATAGGTTTGTTTTTGTTTTGCTAGAGTTTCGCTTGTAAGTAATATAAATAACATTTTATACAAAACAAACATCTGTAGAATTGGATGTTAATTGTAATAAAAAAAACTGTTACTTTTGTGATACCTATTTTTTTTAATACCTACTAAACTTTGTTTTTTTTTCATGAATATTTTGTATATTCTATTTTATAGTAAAATGAAAATGCAAAAGGTACTAAACTGGGCGCAGCAACCAGGTCATTGTAATTGAATAGGTACAATATAAATACATATTATACGAAATTTCGTAGATCGCTGAGGAGATATGTCTCATTTGGAGGCAACCCTAGATGCAGCAGCCAAGTCATGGTAGATTTTAGAGCGGGCTATATTTATAATTGATTGCGTATAATAAACGTGTCTGTACCTTTTTTTTTAACGTTGGGAAATGCATTTACGCACGACGTGTGGGACTCACCGGCGTAATACAGCCAGTACTACCCACTAAAACCCAACAAAACCTTTCCCCGTCTTAATGGGGCGTCGCAGGATCGCTTACGCATTCAACTACGACGCCCCGACGGCAGGTCTGCCAAAGCAGACCACCACAACCATGGGGTTGCTCCAAGGTCCACTCTGCTATCAGAGAAGTACCAGGAGCAACCCGCAAGGTACACCGCCCCCCGAAGAGGGCCACCTCCCACCGCCCACCAAAGTGGGCAACCTCCCTGTGCGTTTCTTAGCTTCGCTACTACTACTGAGCCTCCCCACCACGACAAGGTGAACGCACGTTGGGGGGGAAACGTGTCTGTACCTACTGTTTACCGTTGAGAAGTTGCTTCGTCTGGAGTCAATCCTTGATGGAGAATTAGGTCCTAATTATCCAAAAGTCATTAATTATCATCTGAACTGAACCAACATATAAAATTTCAACACTGTAGGATGAAAGGAAGTGGTTCTAATTCAGCTTGTTATATTTTACCTATACAAACATACTGACTAACAAACTGCAAACATTATAGTTAAATAAAAGATTGTAAAAAAAATGAAATTATGATAGTGAGGTATTGATATAAAAATTGCATTGCATTGATAATGTATTACCAGTGAGAGCAAACAGTACCTACCCACAGGACATTAACACCACCAGGTAAATTTCTAAGAAATTAATTAAATTTCTAAGAAATCTATTGTTAACTGTAACGCCGGCGTGTCCGCGGTCGTGGAGGGACTAAAAATCACATACCCCTAATATCCTTCTTTTTTAAATCGGTCAAAAATTTATTTTTTTCAGCATTACATTCAAATACCTATAACAATTTCTACTACAATATACTGCAAAAAGTATTATTATCCCGTCCATAAATTTTATTTCAGGCGGAACATTTATTATCTTAAGAAATTAAGCTTATAAATTACTGTTTATGGATTATGGCCATATAACATCGACAATATCGATTTCGCTACTAAAATTTTAAATGGCGTCATAATAAAATGCTTTTGAAGTAAATTTTTATTGATTGCTAATTTTTAACCTTGATAAAGGAATATTTTACAAATACGACAGGTATAATAAGACTTCCGTATGTAATGGCATTGTTATAAAATATGTAAGTATAACTTTTTTAAAAGACAGATTTTTGAAGTTATACTTATTTTGGCACGTTTGGAAAAAAATATGAGAGTATTTTTACGATGCGCGCGCACACCGACAGCTAAAAAGCGACATGATAAAGTTAGCTGCATTCCTTTTACAAACTGAAAGTTGAGACATACGGCCTACGGGATGAAATATTTAGCTATTTTTGTTCTGTTACGCCAAAGAAGTATAACTTCTTACGTGCGTATACATATATGTAAGTAGGTACACACACACCCGTTTTTTTAATAATTGTCTGAGTTGTCTCATTAGTCTGGCAAAGTGGCGATGTTTAGAAACTTATGTTTGTTATTATCTATCACGCCAGCTAGCTACTGGTTTATTGGTGATCAGCAGATTCTCTTCTGTCAAGTTGCAGTCATTACAGAAATGGCTATAATGTCTATAAAAGTTTAGATCTCACATTTGTTCCGAAAAAAGCCACTAAGGTCTAAGATCCAATAGAGGTCTAAGGTCTAAGGACTCCGAAAAGCATGAGTTGAATTAATAACTTCCTTTTTTAAAGTCAGTTGAAAACAATCCAGAAATAAGTAACATTCATAAGAAAAACATTCTCTTTATCAAAAGAGTCATCTTGAAATTATTAGATACGTTTTTCTAGACGAATTAGAGAAATGGACATGAAGCGGTACTTTTCAACCAGTTTAAGATAAGTTAACAATATTTAGTGTCCAAAATATCAAAGATAATCTTACTAATAGATATATACCTACTTCATAAAGTTACATTATTTAAATTACCAATCCTACTAATATAAACGCAAAAGTTTGTAAGAATATATGTATGGATGTATATTTGTTACTCTTCCACGCAAAAAATGGATTTTGATGAAACTTTACAATAACATAGTACATAGATCAGAATAACACATAGACTACTTTTTTATACCGGAAAATGTACGGGTCTCGTAGAATAGATTTGTTTTTGTTTTTCTAGAAGCGAACCTGAGCGAAGCGAGGGTGAGCCGCTAGTAGATTATATTATTTACAACTTTATTAGTTTTATAGACATAGAATAATCACTATTTGTGAATAACAAGCTTTTTCTGAAACTTCGCCTGTTTATATTTCTATTTAGTCGATAATCATTTAACTTATTGGAGGAGGCAAAACCATTTTGAGAAAATAACATAATGTCATCCTAATCGGATCTCTCAATCTGTAGCCGTACATTTTAGCCCCTAGACCGACTAGGAAATAATATCTATGCAAAAACTACGAGCAAGTTCATTGTTATTTTATCTTTTACCAGCGACTCACCCTCGCTTCGCTCGGCTTCATCCCTATGTTGATTCCCCATACAAATCTTCATCCCCATTTTCACACCCTCAAGGGATGATTTCCGGGATAAAAACTATCCTATGTCCTGTCCAGGGTCGCAAACTATCTTCTTACCAAATTTCATCTAAATCGGTTCATTAGTTTCGGAGCCTATTCGGTACCAACAAACAAACAAAAAATCAAATCTTTCCTGTTTATAATTAATATTAGTATAGAAAAGGACTCACATATATGTGCTAGTTGTAAGATTTCACAGTTTTCATCAATTATAACATACAATTTTCGTTTGATACATTACCATAGACTCATCCATTAATTCGATAAAATTGTGACGGTGTACATTTTTGCATTATCAGTTGGCTTGATTACCGGTTCAGGTCACCTCTTTTAAAAAAATAATTAAATGCAGTTAATCTTATATTTAAAAATAAAATGTTTCCTTGAGTAACTCTTGATATTTTTAGTGTTTAAGACATTTTTCTTTCATGTCCTAAGCATTTGTTCCACGATGTTAGAGTCGATAATATGCATAATTTGTAATATTTCATCATTTTCTTCAATTCAAATAGGGAATGTTTGTTCGAGAGATTTTATCCTTTCCATAAACCCTATCGATTAATTCGATAGGGTCTATGGAAGAAGGTCGATATGTGAGAGATATAAAATAGTGATGGTGTTCTTTTTGCATTTTTATTTGGTTCGATTTCCGGTTCCGGTAAGCTTTTTTTTAAAAAACATTAAGCTTTTTTTAAAGAAATGTTTCCTTTAAATAAAAATTAATAAGTTCAATATTTAAGGTACTTCTCTTTCATATCCCATCGATTTGATATATAATTATGAATAAAATTGATTGACTTCCGATCTACTGGCCCAAATTGGATAATTCTTTTTTTGTGTTTGTTATTGTCAGGACAAGCTTTGCAAGAAAGGAAATGAAACGAAATTTCTTTTACTAAAATAAGTTTTTTTAGTCTCATGATATAAAAAGTGAGTGAGTGAAATAGTTTTTATCGCGAAAATCATCCCTTAAAGGGTTAAAATGGGGATGAAAGATTGTATGTATGGCGAAGCGAGGGTGAGTCGCTAGTATTTAAATAAGAATTCAGATACGTTCATTGTCTGTACCTACATATATGTATGTATCTATATTTAATACGTTAAGTGATAACCGATTCATAGTAATGACTAATGATAAACGTATGAAGATTATTGAAAGGCCCATAAAGATAAATTTTAATATAAAATCAACGAAATATTTTTGATATCATAGAGTACCTGACAGCAATCTAACAAGTAAGTAGCCTCAGAAGGGCAGATTTTTCAATCGTTTCAAATTATCCATTACAATATAAAGGAATCAAATTTTATTGCACGGGTAAAAGTTTCAGTTCACTATTGTAATTTAATATTCAATCGTGTTATATGTATAATAGTTGACTTATTTTTCAAATCATAATTATTGTAAAATCAGTCTTTAGTATAAGTTTCCAATTTATAAATTGTTGGCGTATTTAATTTGTATATACATTATAATATAAATTATATTTGTATATATTGTTAATTCAGTATAAAATTATATATTTTAATTACTTTTTAACTTAAAAGATGCACTGACAAACATCCAATCGAATTAACTATCTTCTTAATTTTCGAAGTTGGTGAAATAACCTAAAACTAACTGAAGCATATTATATATTACAAATCTAATAATATATTTAAACGAGCTGTTAGCTGAAATTTGGTATGTGGGGGTTTTCGGGAGCGAAAAATCGATCTAGATTAATCTTATGTCTGGGAAAACGCCTGTTTTCGTGTTTTCATGCGGTTTTCTTTCGCATTCTTTCACACAAAATATGATCGCTAATTTAGCATGCCGAGACATACACATCGTGGTCAAGCGTCCATAACGCAAGGTTGACAATCACAGGTGTCCGGGTTCTAATCCCGGTCAGATATAAAGTTTTTAATTTAGCTTTTTTTTGTTTTTTTTTTGTATTTATTTAAGTTTTTAGTTTCTTTTTCAAAAGAAAATTGTACTTTTGGCCAAAAAATAAAATGTAATGTTTGGTGTAAAAACATAATCGTGTTAACTTAATATTATTTATGTTTCAGAAATAAAAATGAAATTCCTAGTAGTATTCGCTCTCTGCGCCCTCGCGGCTTCGGCCAAGCCGACTGAGCCTATCCCTGAAGTCAAACCCGCTCCCATCTCCGTTGGACCTGCTATCATTGACGGTGCGCCCATCTTCGTGGGACCCGCTATCGTTGGCGGTGAATACGAGCCCATCTCTGTTGGACCCGCTATCGTTGACGGCGAATACGAGCCCATCTCCGTTGGACCCGCTATCGTTGACGGTGTATACGAGCCCATCTCCGTTGGACCCGCTATCATTGACGGTGTATACGAGCCCATCTCCGTTGGACCCGCTATCATTGACGGTGTATACGAGCCCATCTCCGTTGGACCCGCTATTATTGACAACGAAGTTTCCGCTCCCGTAAGCTCTCCCCTAGTCCAAATCATCGTTAATGTTAGCCCAAGCTCTGGCATCGTTGGCAGTCCCGTTATTGTTGAGGGTATGCCTGAACCTGTGCCTATTAGCGTTGACCCCGTTATTATTGACGAGATCAAACCTACCCCCGTTATTGTTGTTGATCAGCCTGAACCTGTGCCTATTAGCGTTGACCCCGTTATTATTGACGAGATCAAACCTACCCCCGTTATTGTTGTTGATCAGCCTGAACCTGTGCCTATTAGCGTTGACCCCGTTATTATTGACGAGATCAAACCTACCCCCGTTATTGTTGTTGATCAGCCTGAACCTGAACCCGAAAATGTGATCATCGTCGAACAACCTGAACCTGAAGCCCTCATCCCTCCCGTCGTTGCCCTCCCTGGAATTCTCAACTAAATAAATAGAATCATTTTTCCAATATGATATTAAAAAAAATATGATGATTACAAAATGTGTTTTCTTATTACACTACATTTTATACTTTACTAGCATTGCCCGCGGCTCCGCCCGCGTTCAGATGACCAAAAACTAAATTCTTAGGTGTTACATATTAGTATACTCTTACATTGCAGTTTTTGTATTTTTCCTCAGAAATAAGATATTTTCCCGCGGTAAAAAGTATCCTAGCGCTACATCGCCCGGTTTATATAGCTTGAGCAGGCGGTCGAGCGATGCGGGGCAGAGGGGATGGACTCGCCGTAGGCATCTCAATGCTCGCCAAGCATTAAAAATGTTTCGCTACTAATTACTTCTAACAACGATATCTCAAAAACTATTCATCTGATTGATTTAGTGTAAAGAGCAATTTTAATCTGCATTAAATGACTAAGCTAACTAAAATATTCATTTGGATAAGGATTAATACCGAACTAAAGAAAATAACTTTGAAAATAACGTAATGTTTTTAATTAAAAATGTTAACATAAAAGTGGTTATTGTAAGTCAACCATAAGAGATAGAGATATGCTATCGCGGACTTTTTTGTAGCATTTTTATAGATTTTGAATTCTCTAGTACATTACTTAACTGTATCTTTGCTAGTTTACGCGGCGTTCGCGTGGAAAGTTCCCATTTGGCGAGATTTTTTGCGACCTCTTCAACATTTGTCGCCGTATTTTAGCTAATTTACATAAAAGCATAATAAATTATATACCTAAACCTTCCTCAAGAATTACTCTTTCTATTGTTGAAAACCGTATAAAAATCCGTTCAGTAGTTTTCGAGTTTATCGCGTACAGACAGACAGGAGGACAGACAGGAGGACAGAAAGACGCGGCCGGGGGACTTATTTTTATAATAAGTATAGATTTATTAATTATGTAAACGAAGAATTTACTATTGCCGCAATCAGCTCTAATGGTGTTTGACCTCTATCCACTTTCAGATATTTAGAATGATGCCATGAGTTCATGAATTTAATAGTATCAAACTAACGTATAATTTAGACTAGAAATAAGGACAGAAAATCATAATTTAATTTAGTTTACTAATACCCATAGACGAAAATACGAGAAAGCGAACTTGCGGCCAATACCTGTCCTTTATTCCAATTTGAGTATAAAAATGGAATGTAAAGAAATGTAATATTATATGTACTTTATTAAAATCTATATTATTACTAGCAGAATCCGCGGCTACGCTCGCGCTAAATCTACAAAAAATCTCTAAAAAGGTAGTTTAACAAACAAACAAACAAAGAATCACACTTTCACATCTATACTATAATAAAACAGTAGAGGTCGAATGTCTGTACATAGCAAAAAAATTATTGTAATATCACTTAAAGTTTATTAAGACGAATACAAATAATTAAAAAAAAATACAAAAATATCAAAGATAAACTCGCTAATAGATTTACAATACTTCTTCATAAAATTACATTATTTAAAGTAATAATATTCAATAGATTATATTATTTACAATTTCATTAGTTTTATAAAGATAGAAAGATTGAGTTTATGAATTTGAATACCAAGCTTTACCTGCAACTTCGCCTGTTTGTATTTCTGTTTAATTGATAATCATTTAACTTATTGGAGAACTGCAGATTTACCAATTTTTGAAAACTAACATAATGTCCTCCTAAACGGAACTCCCAATTTGCATCTGAACTGTTAATAATTGTCCGGAACATATAAAGACACATTCCTTCAAATTTAGCAAAGGTTTTTTATTTTTAGTCCGCTTCCTGACTTCTGTCTTGGTCATGGGTCATTTTAAAATCTATCTCATAAAATAGGGATATTATTTCTGAAATAAATTCTCCCATCGTTTAGTAAGCATGCTTGACTCTGTGTTTATAATGATGGCTCACCGACTAAAAGGATGTATAAAATATAATTACGGAATGTTTTTTGAAAAATGATGTGGAGTGGATAGTGGAAAACCTATATATCAAAAAATATATGCATATAAATTAATACTGATATGCTAGCATTGATATGTTAGACGGGACATGTCAGCCCGGATATGTTGACACAGACATGTTAGCACTTCAAACGAGATCAAGATCGATAAATATTTAAATGAGAATTCATATATTGAATATAAACGTAAAACATTAAATGATAACCTATTAAATTTCATAATGATAAATATAAGAAGATTATTCATAGTTCAAGATATAATCCTAGACCCATAAAGATATAATCATGTACCTATAAAGATAAATTTTAATATAAAATCAAGGAAATATTTTTAATTTCATAGAATACCTCACAGCAATCTAACAAGTAAGTAGCCTCAGAAGGGCAGATTTTTCAATCGTTTCAAATTATCCAATTACAACATAAAGAAATCAAAATTACTTGTATGAGTAAAATTTTCAGTCCACTATTGTAATTTAATATTCAATCATGTTATATAATAGTTGATTTATTTTCATATGATAATTAAATTATTGTAAAATGAGTCCTTAGTATAAGTTTTTAATTAATAAATTGTTGGCGTATTTAATTTGTATATAAATTTTAATATAATTTTTATTTGTATACATTGTTAATTCAGTATAAAATTTACATATTTTAATTACTTATTAACTTAAAAGTTACACCGACAAACATACAATCGAATTAAGTACCTTCTTAATTTGCAAAGTTGGTGAACGAGCGATTCATGTAAATTTACTTATTTATACCGGCGATCTCGGAAACGGCTCTAACGATTTCTCGGAAGTATGGTGGTTTTCAGGGGAGAAAAATCGATATAAATAAGTCTTATATCGTGGTCAAGCGGCCAAAACGCAAGATTGACATTCACAGGTATCTTGGGTTGGAATCCCGGTCGGATACAAAAATTTTACTTTTGCATTTTTTATTTTTTTTTTGTATTTATTCAAGTTTTTAGTTTTTTTTTAAGAAAATTGTACATTTTGCCAAAAACTCTGAGCGAAGCTCGGTCGCCCAGGTACTATATATTATGTTACTTTTATTACTTAAAAAGATATTTTAAAATGTGTAAAAACATAATCGTATTAACTTAATATTATTCGTGTTTCAGAAATAAAAATGAAATTCCTAGTAGTATTCGCTTTCTGCGTCCTCGCGGCTTCGGCCAAGCCAACTGAGCCTATCCCTGAACTCAAACCCGCTCCCATCTCCGTTGGACCTGCTATCATTGACGGTGCGCCCATCTTCGTGGGACCCGCTATCGTTGGCGGTGAATACGAGCCCATCTCCGTTGGACCCGCTATCGTTGACGGTGTATACGAGCCCATCTCCGTTGGACCCGCTATTATTGACAACGAAGTTGCCGCTTCCGCAAGCTCTCCCCTAGTCCAAATCATTGTCAATGTTAACCCAAACTCTGGCATCGTTGGCAGTCCCGTGATTGTTGAGGGTATGCCTGAACCTGTGCCTATTAGCGTTGACCCCGTTATTATTGACGAGATCAAACCTACCCCCGTTATTGTTGTTGGTCAGCCTGAACCTGTGCCTATTAGCGTTGACCCCGTTATTATTGACGAGATCAAACCTACCCCCGTTATTGTTGTTGATCAGCCTGAACCTGAACCCGAAAATGTGATCATCGTCGAGCAACCTGAACCTGAAGCCCTCATCCCTCCCGTCGTTGCCCTCCCTGGAATTCTCAACTAAATAAATAGAATCATTTTTCCAATATGATATTAAAAAAAATATGATGATTACAAAATGTGTTTTCTTATACACTACATTTTATACTTTATTTATTAATTATGTAAACGAAGAATTTACTATTGCCGCAATCAGCTCTAATGGTGTTTGACCTCTATCCACTTACAGATATTTAGAATGATGCCATGAGTTCATGAATTTAATAGTATCAAACTAACGTATAATTTAGACTAGTAATAAGTACAGAAAATCATAATTTAATTTAGTTTACTAATACCCATAGACGAAAATAAGAGTAAGCGAGCTTTGAAAAAAATTTTTAAGGTGATTTTTCGAAAAGTTACACCATTGTTAATTAACTAATTTTTGTCATTTTTTAAATTATATTTTTAATTATATTTTTTGTCATTTTATAAATTACGGCATAAAAGTTTAAATAATTGGTCTATAAATTTTTCACTTCGTGGAGCTCTTCTTATTTAGGTACTTAATAAAGTAATGCAAAAAAAATTATTAGAGTTTATTATTTTGTTAATTATAATTTTTTTAAATTAACAAAAAAAAATGTATAAAAAATGTTATCAACAATTTTTTTTAGGTAATATCTTATTATTGCTGTTTTTGCATCTAATAATGTTATTAATTAACATTGGAAAAAAAATTACGTCATTTGTTAAGAAATTGTTTATAAGCAAATAGACTATTTTGGGATTTTTTTTAAATTTACCATCTTATTGCATAGGTGAAATAATGTTCATTATTTTTAATTTTTCTTAAATATTTTTTTTATTGTTTATAATCGTTTTTATATATTTCAATTGTTTAAATAAATATTTAAGAAATTATTTTATTCTGAAAAATCATCATTGACACTTTTCAATGGATTAACAGTCGTCGATATCGATAATCGATATTTGATAAATACATAAACAGTAAGTATTGAACCAACGTGTCAAAATATTGTACATTTGTAGTTATCTATTTTAATTTGCAAATCGATAAGTGAATCAGAATAATTAGAAATCGTTTTGAGGGCAAGATAAACAATCGCAGAAATAACGCATCGACGTAATTCGAGGACGACGAATAATATAAATCGACGTAACGTATTCGCACGTGAAGGGAAATACCTAGTCAAAATAGCCTTGTAGATTATTTTCGATTAAGTGTCAAATTTTCGACATAATATCATTATTTATAGCGCAAGCTTTCCTGCTAGATAAAATAGTCTTCACTTATGCTGCTTTGTTTGACTAAACCTATGCTACTGTAAAATGAGCAAGTACAATCTGAAGATATTCATTTAGATTTTAGACCGTTTCAAAGCACTAATTATAATAATTGCGATAGAATCACTTAAAGTTTATTAAGACGATTACAAATAATTTTAAAAAAAATACAAATATATCATAGATAATCTCGCTAATAGATATACAATACTTCTTCATAACGTTACATTATTTAAAGTAATAATATTCAAGATTATATTATATACCAACATTGCCCGCAGCTCCGCCCGCGTTCAGATGACCAAAAACCAAATTCTTAGGTTTTACATATTAGTATACTCTTACATTGCAGGTTTTGTATTTTTTCTTAGAAATGAGATATTTTCCCGCAGTATAAAGTATCCTATATGTTGACCCGGATAACCAGCTATCATCATACGAAATTTCATTAAAATCCCTCCAGTGGTTTTTCCGTGATGCGGTAACAGACAGACATACAGACAGACAAAAATTCTAAAAACTATAGATTTGGCCTCTTTTGATAATAATGTCTATTTCAATAACATTTCTCAAAAAATATTTAATGTACAGATTCGGCTTAGTTACAAATTTATTATACGAGTATGTATACAACTTCATCTATATATATAAAAGAAAGTCGTGTTAGTTACACTATTTATAATTCAAGAACGGCTGAACCGATTTGGCTGAAACTTGGTGGGGAGGTAGCTTAGAACCAGGAGACGGACATAGGACTTTTTAGCCCGTTCGACTGCGTTCCCGTATACAAGACTCAAGAACGGCTGGACCAATTTTTATGATATTTGAATTTTTGGATTTCTCTCATTCCGGAATAGGTTAATACCTAAGTATTAAAACGTCAGAAAAATTAACGAAAAAAAAATATTTATATGGCTAATAACACTGGCTAATAACTATTTATATTTATTTAAAACGTACCTAGCGACGAACCCGAGCGAAGCGAGGGTGAGCCGCTAGTTAGTTTTAAAAAAATGGAAAGATTAAGTTACTGTTTATGAATTTGAATAACTTAATTGCAAACAAGCTTAACCTGCAACTTCGTCTATTTATATCTCTACTGGCGACTCACCCTCGATTCGCTCGGGTTCTTCCCTAGTTTGATTCCCCATTCAAACTTTCATTCCCATTTTCACTTCCTTAGGGGATGTTTTCCGGGATGAAAACTATTTTATATCCTTCCCACGGTCTCAAACTATCTTCTTACAAAGTTTCATCTAAATTGGTTCGGTTCACGTCACAAACTCACAATCTCACAAACTCACTAACTTTACGTCTTTATAATATTAGTATAGACTTAGTCGATAATCATTTAACTTATTGTAGGGCTGCAGATTTACAAATTTCTGAAAAGTAACATAATGTCCTCCTAAACGAACCTCTCAATCTGAACTGATAAAAACTGTCTGGAACATGTAAAAATACATCCCTTTAAAATAGTTGTACCCATTTTATACTGCCAAACAATTGTCTCCGGCCCCGACATCTTTTCAGCAAAGGTTTTGATTTTTAGTCCGTTTTTTGATTTCTGTCTTGGTCATGGGTAATTTTAATACATATCACATAATATGGGGGATTGAATCCTTCCCTCGTTTAGTAAGCATGCTTGATTCTGTGTTTATAATGATGGCTCACCGACTAAAAGGATTTATAGAATATATACATACATTATACTTACTGAATGTCTTTTGAAAATAATCTGCAATGGATAGTCGAAAACCTATATATTCAAAAGATGCGGACAAGTTAAAACTGATATGTCAGACCGGATATATCAGAACGGATATGTTAGCACTTCAAACGAGATCTAAATCGGTCAATATTTCAATGAGAATTCAGATATTTCATGTTCAATATCTGTACCTATAGGTATGTAAAACGTTAGGTGAAAACCCCGTCATAGAAACTTCCTAATGATAAACATAAGAAGATTATTCATAGATCCATAAAGATATAATGATAGACCTATAAAGATAAATTTTAGTATAAAATCAAAGGAAATATTTTTAATTTCATAGAATACCTCATAGCAATCTAACAAGTAAGTAGCCTCAGAAGGGCAGATTTTTCAATCGTTTCAAATTATACAACATAAAGAAATCATAGTTGATGTAATACCTATTGTCATATTATATTTTATTGTAAAAATCAGTCCTTAGTATAAGTTTTGAATTTATAAATTATTGGCTTCATAATTATTTTGTATATAATATAATTGTTTTGTATATTTTAAATTCCTTTTTGACTTAAAAGGTACACAGATAAACATACAATAGAATTAAGTATCTTCTTAATTTTCGAAGCTGTAAAGACATAATCGTGTTAACTTAATATTATTCGTGTTTCAGAAATAAAAATGAAATTCCTAGTAGTATTCGCTCTCTGCGCCCTCGCGGCTTCGGCCAAGCCAACTGAGCCTATCACTGAACTCAAACCCGCTCCCATCTCCGTTGGACCTGCTATCATTGACGGTGCGCCCATCTTCGTGGGACCCGCTATCGTTGGCGGTGAATATGAGCCCATCTCTGTGGGACCCGCTATCGTTGACGGTGTATACGAGCCCATCTCCGTGGGACCCGCTATCATTGACGGTGAATACGAGCCCATCTCCGTTGGACCCGCTATCGTTGACGGTATATATGAGCCCATATCCGTTGGACCCGCTATTATTGACAACGAAGTTGCCGCTCCCGCAAGCTCTCCCCTAGTCCAAATCATTGTCAATGTTAACCCAAACTCTGGCATCGTTGGCAGTCCCGTGATTGTTGAGGGTATGCCTGAACCTGTGCCTATTAGCGTTGACCCCGTTATTATTGACGAGATCAAACCTACCCCCGTTATTGTTGTTGATCAGCCTGAACCTGTGCCTATTAGCGTTGACCCCGTTATTATTGACGAGATCAAACCTACCCCCGTTATTGTTGTTGATCAGCCTGAACCTGTGCCTATTAGCGTTAACCCCGTTATTATTGACGAGATCAAACCTACCCCGGTTATTGTTGTTGATCAGCCTGAACCCGAAAATGTGATCATCGTCGAACAACCTGAACCTGAAGCCCTCATCCCTCCCGTCGTTGCCCTCCCTGGAATTCTCAACTAAATAAATAAAAACATTTTTCCAATATAATATTAAAAAATATGTTTACAAAATGTGTTTTCTTATTACATAACCTTTTATACTTTATTAATTAACCTTTTACCTTTAATACTCACCCTCGGGTTCGTCCCTAGGTGCGTTTTGACGGTTAGGATAGAATAAATATGTATATATATATATATATATATATATATATATATATATATATAAGAAAAAATTATATTATTAATTCTAAATATATTCTTAAATTTTTATTTTCATACAAAAATAAAAATATTTTTTTGCACCTTCCAAGCTTAATGAGTTTAAATGAGTAGGCGCGGCTTCCAACACCCCTCCACCTCTCCCCCTCCACTGGACACGCACTTTCTTTTGCTAATGCTGGACTATTACGATTTAGAAGGTGCAATAAAAATATTTTTAATTTTGTTAAATTTAAGAATTATTATTTTTTTCTTACAGATGTTGTTGTTATGTTGTAAACAGTGTATTCCCAAAAGGTTTTCAGTAAATTAAAAATGACCCTGTCCTGTATATCAATTGGGAATCCATAATATAAATAAATTCAAATGTAAAATACTCGTAAGTAACTGGCTGAAATCACTAACCTATGACGACACAGAAAAACTTATAAATTATATATAATCATAATTAAATGCATACACATACACACTCTCACACACACAACACACACACACACACACACACATATACAAACGTAGACACAAACAATTTCTTTTATTTTATTCATTTTATCTTCTACCATTTTTATTTAAAAATTTTATTATTATCTACTAACTTCGGTAACTGTTAACTATTTGGTCCATACGTATTTTGTAAATCTAGAGGTAACGGTGCTCGTAATACAGGTTTTCCTAGTACGAGCACTCTTACTGGATAATCTTATATTATTGTCTTAAGCGAGACAGTTATGTAGAGTATATTTTTGTAACCCGATTTTCTACTACAAATAAAGAATATTATATTATTACTTCTTATTATATACAAACTTATGTACATTAACATATACATAATATAGGTATAGAAAAGTAGGTGAGTAGTATTTTAAAATATATATATATCCCTTACTTTAGAAATGATTAAATCCCCATTCAAACTTACACCCCCCTTATTCTCCCCTTAAGTTATGTTTTCCGGGATGAAAACTATCTTAGTTAGGATTGACATATCAGCGCTAGTTAAAATATTTCGCAGTTTTCATTAATTGTAACATACAGTTTTCGCTCGAGACATTTCATCCTTATCATAGACTCTATCCATTAATTCGATAAAATGGCGACGGTGTACCTTTTTGTATTTTCAGTTGGTTCAATTACCGGTTCAGGTCACCTCTTTAAAAAAAGTGCAGTTCGTTTTCTTCAATTCTAAAACGCAATGTTTGTTCGAGAGATTTTATCCTTCCCATAGACCTTATCCATTAATTCGACAAAATAGTGACGGTGTTCTTAATTCTTATTTGCATTTTTATTTGGTTCGATTCTCGGTTCAGGTAAGCTTTTAAAAAAAAAATTAAATGCAGCTCTTATTATTTAAAAAAATAAAGAAATGTTTCCTTTGAGTAAATATTTATAACTTCAATATTGAAGGTACTTTTCTTCCATGTCCAATCGATTTGTTCCACTCTGTATATATCAAATAATATACATAATATAGTCTATCTATTACATCCTAACCGTTAAAACGTACCTAAGGACGAACTCGAGTGAAGCGAGAGTAAGTCGCTATTATTAATATTATGATAATGACTCTTAGGTAGATAACTCAAAATACAACACTAATTTTAGAAATCGATTTAAAAAAAATCAACATAAAATATTTTTCATTAAACGGCTTAATCGAATATGTCATTCAAAAGTTTCTTCTTGCAAATTACCTGCTTATTGCGTCAACACTGAAAATACATTTAAAAATTTTTTTTTAAGGTAAGACGTATACGACATATCGAAAATTTGACACTTAAAATTTAATCTACATAAAACTATTTTTCAAAGACATTTTTATTTACACGATGCTTTCCATGAGCGATTGTTTAATATCTTGTCTCTTAAATGATTACTAATTATTCTGGTTGATTTATTGGTGGGCTGATTAGATAGATAACTATTTCCATGTTTACAATACATTTGTCATGTTTAAACAATACTCTTTCTGTTTGTTATGAATTGCTTTTAAGATAAAACCTTTCATATATAGTGTTCCAGCAAATAGTAGAAATATTAAGTAGGTATATTTGAGTAATTGATATAAAAGATAGCTCCATAATTAATTTAGACCATTTTAGTAGTTTAATTGTATAAACAGAATTAACTAATATTAAATAATATGAATACTTAATTTAATAATATTAACATTTAGAACAAAGAAACAATTTTGACGACACGTTTGGCTCAAGTGAGCAAAGTTACAAAGTTACAAAGTTGTAGTGACCCTACTTGCTGTGCCAGCGGTCGCGGGTTCGAGTCCCGCTGGGGGCATTCATTTGTGTATGAGCACGAATGTTTGTACTCTAGTCATGGGTGTTTATATTTATAATATGTATGTATTTAAAGCTATATATGTGTAGTGTATCAACTATCTGGTATCCATAACACAAGCCTCGTAGCTTACCATGGAACTAGATGGTGCTGTGTGTTAATGTCCCAACATATTTATTTATCTTAATTATTTAAATACCGCCAGTTTTCCTCTCTTGAAAGAAACCACTTGCTAAACCCATGATATCGTTTAGATGACTTACAAATTGCATAAAAGATATAGGTAGAAAATAAGAAACGGTATTATGTTATATTAATTAGCAAGTAATAAGAAAATAAAATTGAATGATTATAAACCTGTTAGCTTTTTCGTAGTAAAAGAATGGAGCATCTTGCGTTAATAATTAATCATTTTTAAAAACTGCCTTGACATCAAGGAACAATACTCAGAGGTCTCATATTATTACTACATATAAATAAATTATTATTATACTTAAGCAAGCCAATTAGCAAGAGTTCGTCGTGTCGTTCCTAATAATAAAATAAAATTATTAAATAGGTAAAATAAATAATTCTTTCACTTAAATCGATTAGAAATATTTGGGTATATGATAAAAACTTAAAAAACACCGACTTCCAGGCACTAAAAAGTAAAAAAAATAACTAAACGGGGGTTTCATTTATAATAGATACATAATCAGATATTTTCGAAATTAGTATTTTTTTTACTTTTTAGTGCCTAGGTTTTTTTTAAGTTTTTATTTTTCCATTTTCAGTTTAGACGTAATAAGCAGGTAATTTGCAAGAAGAAAGTTTTTTAATAACATATTCGATTAAGCCATTTATTTATAAATATTGATTGATGATTTTTTAAAATAGATTTCTGAAGTCAGTGTTGTATTTTGAGTTACTTACCTAAGAGTCATTATTATAATATTATTAATAGCGACTTACTCTCGCTTCGCTCGAGTTCGTCCTTAGGTACGTTTTAACGGTTAGGTTGTAATAGATAGACTGTATTATGTATATTATATGATACATACAGGCATGGGCGTACCCAGCTTTTATATATAAGACTAATATAGATCGATTTATCGCCCCTGAAACCCCTTGTATACTAAATTTCATGAAAATCTTTGGAGCCGTTTCCGAGATTACAATGATATGTATAGTATATTTTTGGACGACTTACCTCTGCTCAAATTTCACCCTTCGGTATTGGTTTGTATGTATACACATACACATAGCATGACTCGCACCAAGTACGAGTATAAACCATGTACATACATACATAAGCCCACAACTGCTTCAATTTTACTTCGTCAACTCGTTAACATCTTTTTACTCCGAGTTTAGATTTTACCGAGTCGGGTTTTTTTTTATTTTTATAATATTTTTCTTATTATTATTAAAGCCATAAAAATACTAATTCATTTCTTTTATTATCTATAGTTAATTATACATACATATATCTCCCAGCTAATGCTTTGTTTTGGTTTGGTTTTTTTAAAAAGTAAAAAGAAAACTGATTGATAGTTTTCATTTACTATAGATACCTAATCAGATGTTTTCGAAATTGATGTGCTTTGTGTATCGGCTGGCAACGACTTCGAAAATATTTGATTAGGTATTTATAGTAAATGAAAAGTACCAATAAGTATTTTTTTTCTTCTTAGTGTTTTTTTTTGAAGTCGGTTTTTATTTTTTGAAGTTATACTTCTTTTGGCACGTTTTGAAAAAATTGTGAGAATAAAATTTTTACGATGCACGCGCACACCGACAGCCAATAAGCGACATGATGAAGTTAGCTGCATTCCTTTTACAAACAAAGAGTTGTGACATACGGGATGAAATCTTTAGCTATTTTTGTTCTGCTACCCCAAAGAAGTATAACTTCTTACGTGCGTACATAAGTACACACACACACTATTTTTTGTATTAAAGTTTTTATTTTCCCTTTTTAATGTAGACATAATAATAGCAAACTAAGAAGTAAGTATTGTATTTAATAAAATTGACCGTTTTAGTTAGTTTGATGCCAATTTTTATATGAAAACTGACAAACTAAAATTCGCTTTTATTAGTAACACTAAAAATTCTGCCTCTAAAGTTCAATTGTAACGTATTGCTGGTCAAATCATATAAAATAAGCCCAGACTCAAAGTATCTACTAGTAGCCGTTGAAGAGTTCCACCTATCCACCTTCTGGCCTTACCATCAGATCAGATCCACGATACCGAACCACTGCACTATGAACGGAAATAGGAACACTTGCAAAATTTCAAGTCAATATGACAATTAGAAGTAGGTAAAATTTTCATTACCTATTTTTCTACCCTTAGGGGTGGTATTCTTTTTTTGAAATCTAAATGGGGCCAAATTGGAAGTATACACTTTCAAACAAAACAAAAATTGACCAAATCGGATAATAAATGACGGAGTTCTGAGCTTGTTACCAGCATTAAAAAAAATAGAACCGAAATGAGAAAGAGGGGTTCTTTCTCATTTTCTCCTTTTTGAAGGAGTCGGTTAAAAATGAGCAAAAAGGGGCATACTGTGTACGATATTATTAGAGACCCACAATAGGGATCGGCACTGATAGTTACTTAATAATATACTAGGGTATTATACTGGCTACTCCTTATTTTTATTAAATATAAATAAATCGTACTGAACGTCTATTCCACCAAATCAATTATTCAATACAATTAAAAATTACCTCTGCTGATAAAATGGTTTATCCAAATACATATTTAAATCTTTGATAATTCTTACTATATCAAAAGATTAAGTGTACACGTAGAGATAAATTTTATTATAAAACCAAGACAAAATTTTGAATTATCTATATTTCCTAGCAAATTGACCAAAAGGTAAGTCATCTCTGAATTAATGTTCTTCAGCCTAAGTTTATTTATTAACATGTAAATTATTTTATAATAACCACCTTATAATTATTCAATAGACATAAAATATTTTACTTGTATTTTTTCGTTAGATTTATAATATACCCATTTTATTTTGCTATATGCGGTGAACCAAGTGCTGTAAATTACCATTGACAATATTTCTAACTTTAAAATTTACAAGAACCCTTCCTTTGTTTCATCTAAATTCGTCCCCAGTTGTTTAGGCTGTATGTTGTTTGTCAGTGCTAGTTCCAGTGTCGTTTTTTAGTTAAAAATATAAAGTAAACACAACGTTTTAAATTAATATTATTGTATTTCAGCTAACAAAATGAAATTCCTAGTTATATTCGCTATCTGCGCCACCGTGGCCTTGGCCAAACCAACTGATGTCATAGATACGATCTCCGTTGGACCAGTTATCATTGACGGTGCGCCTATCTCCGTGGGACCCGCTATCATTGACGGTGAATACGAGCCCATCTCCGTGGGACCCGCTATCATTGACGGTGAATACGAGCCCATCTCCGTGGGACCCGCTATCATTGACGGTGAATACGAGCCCATCTCCGTGGGACCCGCTATCATTGACGGTGTATACGAGCCCATCTCCGTGGGACCCGCTATCATTGACGGTGTATACGAGCCCATCTCCGTTGGACCTGCTATTATTGACAACGAAGTTGCCGCTCCCGCTAACCTAATCCAAATCATTATCAATGTTAACCCAAGCTCTGGCATCGTTGGCAGTCCCGTGATTGTTGAGGGTATGCCTGAACCTGTGCCTATTAGCGTTGACCCCGTTATTATTGACGAGATCAAACCTACCCCCGTTATTGTTGTTGATCAGCCTGAACCTGAACCCGAAAATGTGATCATCGTCGAGCAACCTGAACCTGAAGCCCTCATCCCTCCCGTCGTTGCCCTCCCTGGAATTCTCAACTGAATAAATAAAAACATTTTATTGAAATAATATTTATAATATAAAAAGTAATAAGATAATTTAATTTACAATTTTTAAATAAATTATTTTATAACAAGTTTTTTCTTATTAAATGACATTTTTATATCAATTGATTATGTAAATGGTGAAAGTAAAAATTTCTTTACCTCATTCATTTCTGTTACCCAAACTTGATTATGCTGACTCCTGCTATTTAAATCTATCTCAGCAATTACTCAACAAGCTCGAGCGTTTATAATAAGATTTATTTTTGAACTAAGGAAGTATGATCACATTACACAGTATCAGACACAACTGAAATGGCTAACAGTACGAGTACACAATCGACGAGTGAGTTAAGTGAGTTTTCATTTAGAATAGACACCTAATCAGATATTTTCAAAGTCGGTGCCAGCCTACAATATTTTAAGATATGAATATCTAATAGGTAATTGGTAAATACAAGTACGATTAGGTATGGACTCTAATTATAGTTAAAATATTTCATCATCAATTTGTGATGTATTTTAGGTATCGAAATATATTAGATGTGCTTTGCATCGGCTCGCACCGACTTCGAAAATATCTGATTAGGTATCTATTGACAATTCTAAATAAAAACCCCCGTTTCGTTATTTCTTACATTTTACTACCTGGAAGTCGGTTTTTTTTAAGTTTTTATTAGATATTTATAATGCTGCATGGCACCAAGCAGTTATAATGAGAAAGTTTAAAAAGAAAATGGTCAATGTTTAAAATTAACACACCTTCCTTAAACCCTAAATAATACTCATAACTAATGAAAAGTAATTGTTAAAACAGTTTTTTTTTGTTTTTTTCTATTATTATTATTAAGTAAATTCAAACTACTTAGAATTTACAAAAGATTGGTAAGCTCACATGAAAAACAGACATTTTAACAATTATAATTCCTATTACAGTCATTTACTGACATTTTTATGGTATAATTAGCGAGTTACCCTAACTTCACTCAGGTGCGTTCCTAAATATTTAAATACATAGATAAAAAATATTCTACTGAGTGTACAAGAATATTTTACCAAAAACACAGAGTTATAATAATATGTCAACGAAGAGTCTAAATATTATCTTAATTAAAGGTGTTACACGCAATGCAAATATTGAACACGTACCTATATTATTAAAAATAATTGCAATGAAAGTATACTTAAGTTCTACAAAAGGAAAAGTGAAAACAACCAATTACTTAATCTAATATAATTAGAGACGAGTTGAAAATATAATTCATTAGAATATTAAAAATCAAAAAAAATATATACTAAGTACCTAGGTATATAATAATAAAACAGAAATATATTATTGGTAACTAACCACATAATTAATTAATACAGATGGTTTAAATAAGTTGTATCAGTAAAACAATTAGCTTTGAAATTAAACAAAATCAAAATAATTAATCGAATAAATTGCAATTAGAAGTGTGCTCGAGTGTGAGCAGTGGGAGGAGTGTGCTTACCCTCGGAGCTCTATAATAAAAAAATCACAATAAAATCTGTTAAATAATAAAATAATAATATACCTGCAAATGTCACAATAATGGGCGCCGGGAGGGGAGTGCACTTGCACCCCCCTGGCAAAATAAAAAATATTTAAATCATAATCGGGTGGAAAAAATAATTTTAATCATAAAAATATGACAATTTTTGCAAGCTGGTCATATTTTTTTTAGGGCTCCAAGTCAAGAGTTTATCTCAATCTCCTTCTAACAAATGCAGATAGTATAAAACTGTAGTCTATGAGTTTGGTCTGGCGGTGGGCAAGAAAGTCCCTTTAACACGACAATACGTTCATTATAAAGTGAGAATGAGGTACAAACTCTTTGGAACCGAAAAAAGTTAATACTGGTTGATAAAGCTGGAATAATAATTAGATTTAAAAAAAGGAAATAATGACGTGAATATGTTTTGTTCTTTAAAAATGAAAGTCTTTTGTTTGTAGTCTATCGTAGCGTATTGTCGAAAATGGAAAAAATTGAAATGCGCGCGGTTATTAAGTATCTATGCTTGAAACATTTCACTACGAAACGAGTTAATCAAGACAGGATACTTTAGGAGCAAATACTCCGCCGGTACGCCGAATTTAACCGTGGAAGAATATGCACCAAAGATGACCCTCGCTCGCCCCACACCGTTAGTAACAGAAGAAATGGTCATAAATAAAATTCACTGTACGTTTTATAACCGAAGAAACAAAGATTTCGACTGGTGGAACGCTTGGGCATGAAAAAAGTATCCACACGCTGGGTCGCCAGAATGCTTACAGATGCACAAAAACAAACCAGTCTGAACATATTATCTCGAGCTCCTTTGGAACTGTTACAACAAGATCCTGAACGTTTTTTGTCTCAATTTATAATCATGAATGAAACGTAGCTTCATTCATGATTATAATATTATAATCCAGAAACAAAATTATAGTCTATGACTTGGAAAATACCATCGTCTCCAACCAGAAAGGCTGTCAGAAAGATAGCTTTAGTTTTTATGTATTGATGTTTTTTTATTTATATAATTTAATTTATTATTATTATTAATGCCATAAAAGTACCATTTATTGTCTTTGTTATCAATAGTTAATCTGTCTATACATATAATAAAATTCTAACTGAGCCGAATCTGTCCATTAAATATTTTTTGAAATATCTTATTGTAATAGTAATTATTACAGAGACAGCATCTATAGTTTTAAGATTTTTTATCTGTCTGTCTATCTGGAAACTCACTAGACAGAATTTGCTGAAATTTTGTATGATGATAGCTGGTTATCTGGGTCCACATAAAGGATACTTTTTACAGCGGGAAAATGTTTCATCTCTGAGAAATGTATACTAACAGTTAAAACATAATCAAGGACCAACTCGAGCAGAACGAGGGTGAGTCGCTAGTTATACATATGTCAACCAGCTAATGCTTTATTATTTTGGTATGAGATAAGAAATAAAAGAATTGTTATTTATATGTTTTAATATGATGTTATCTTTAATTGGTTGTAAGCTGTTACTGAAGAAAAAAAAACAATAAAAGCCGTCGCGAGATGACTGGCAAATGTGAAACATAGAACTATTTTGTGTAGAAAATAAGCATGGCAGGATGTTTTTGAAAGACAGTAAATATAACATAATTAAAAACAAATTATTTAATTTTTAAAAGAAAAAACCTTTATTCGAAAAATACATCTTAATTAACGCGGTGAGAGAGAGGGAGGAGGGAATCATCGAGCCGAGTGGCAAGAGAGTCAAAGAGTTACTAGCGCGCCCACGCCAACAGCCGGTTTAATTCGCTGCGAGAGGGATCGGCACTGATATATTCCTTAATCACATACCCCAGCTGGTAATATCGCACCTCTCCCAATATTTTTTATTAAGTATAAATCGAACTGAACGTCTATTCCACCAAACCAATTATTTAATACAATTAAAAATTACCTCAACTGATAAAATGGTTTATCCAAATATATTTTAATCTCTGATAATAATTCACACTATATCGAAAGATTACGTATCGTAAATGTAGAGATAAATTTTAATATAAAACCATGACAAAATTTTGAATTATCTATATTTCCAAGCAATTTGACAAAAAGGTAAGCACGAGAATTAATGTTCTTCGGCCTAAGAGTATTTATCAACATGTAAATTATATTCTATAATAATAAAGTATCACCCAATTATTGAATCTATTACTTGACAAAAAATATTTTATTTGTATTTTTTTGTTAAGTTTATAATATACCCATTTGATTTTACTACATGCAGTGAACCAAGTGCTGTAATTTACTATGACAATATAAAGTGATCAATTCAAATATTAATGACCATATTTCCAATTTCAAAATTTACAAAAACCTTTCTCTAGTCTCACATACGTTGCCTGTCAGTGCTAATTCCAGAGTCGTATTTTTAGTTAAAAAATAAAAAGTAAAGACATAATCGTTTTAAATTAATATTATATTATTTCAGCTAACAAAATGAAATTCCTAGTTATTTTCGCTATCTGCGCTACCGTGGCCTTGGCCAAACCAACTGATGTCATAGATACGATCTCCGTTGGACCAGTTATCATTGACGGTGAATACCAACCCATCTCCGTTGGACCTGCTATCATTGACGGTGCGCCCATCTCCGTAGGACCCGCTATCGTTGACGGTGAATACGAGCCCATCTCCGTTGGACCCGCTATCGTTGACGGTGTGTACGAGCCCATCTCAGTTGGCCCCGCTATCATTGACGGTGTATACGAGCCCATCTCCGTGGGACCCGCTATCATTGACGGTGTATACGAGCCTATCTCCGTTGGACCCGCTATTATTGACAACGAAGTTGCCGCTCCCGCAAGCTCTCCCCTAGTCCAAATCATTGTCAATGTTAGCCCAAACTCTGGTATCGTTGGCAGTCCCGTTATTGTTGACGGTATGCCCAAACCTGTGCCTATTAGCGTTGACCCCGTTATTATTGACGAGATCAAACCTACCCCCGTTATTGTTGTTGATCAGCCTGAACCTGTGCCTATTAGCGTTGACCCCGTTATTATTGACGAGATCAAACCTACCCCCGTTATTGTTGTTGATCAGCCTGAACCTGAACCCGAAAATGTGATCATCGTCGAACAACCTGAACCTGAAGCTCTCATCCCTCCCGTCGTTGCCCTCCCTGGAATTCTCAACTAAATAAATAAATATTTTAAATAAAACTATCTTTTCGGATTTTGTCGCGGATTTATTTGGATTTTTTTTTTCTTTCCCGACGTTTCGAATGCTTTACAGCATCCATGGTCACGGGAGAGACCATGGATGCTGAATGGATGAGATGTCTCTCCCGTGACCATGGATGCTGTAAAGCATTCGAAACGTCGGGAAACAAAAATCCAAATAAATCCGCGACAAAATCCGAAAAGATAGTTTTATTTAAAATGTCAAATATTCGCGTAAATCTAAGAAAGTATTAAATAAATAAATATATTAAAAATTATCCTTTTTTTTTAATTGTTCATATTTAATATGATCTTTGATAAATAAATTATTTTCTAACATATTTTCACTTGTCAGTAGAGATATTTTAAATTAAGAAAAACAAAATAGATTCCAAATTGGTTAAATATACTTTTAATAATACAACTAAAAGACAATTGAAAAATCAGTCATGAATTACATAGGTAATGAGTTTATACTGTATATTCTCATAGATGACATCATTAATATTTTAGGATTTTTTATCACGCTCCAAAAACGTTTAAGTCACTAATATAAGTATATTTACATATAAATATGTTTTATTAAATGCTATTTTATTAAATGATTTTTTTCTATATTTCTGACACATTTTTACGAAGTGCGAAGTATCGCAAGTGCTCTTTCACTGCTAACTAATGCAGTTGATTCCCAGTAAGAATAACTTTAACTGTATTGTTCGCTTTATATTTGCTTTATTTCATGATATCTTAAAAGTGAATAAAATTGACTATTATATTTTTGTTTAAAGAACATTTACTATTTAATAAATTTATCGTCTAAATATTAAAAGGATAAATTATGATCATCCGAATATGAAAAATTGATACTTGCAAAATATATTGGGAAAATAACATAATTTCTGATATTACGTATTCATACATTTTGTTTATATACTAGGGAATATGCGTGATTTTTTTAATTTTTTATACAATAGCTAACATTGTTGTATAATTATAATATTTGGCATGTCTTTAATCATAAGAGTATGTTGAATAGAGCCAAAAATGAAAATAATTTTTGGCCAGATAAATCAGACGAAGAACGCAATCTCGGAGAAATATCCAATATCCAGCTCCAAAAAAATTAAATTTAGTATATATTTTTTTAAATATCATACCGATTCGGATATTTTAAACACCATTTCGCGCGCTTGGTGTGACATCAAAGTATCATACTAGACCAGGGTAGCCTTTAAAAATAATAAAAAATGAAAAAAAAAATAGTAGGATGAAACCCATTAGAAAAGGAGGGAAATATTATAAAAATGAAAGGAAAAATAATTTACTTGTGATCTGAGGTCGGGAAGGGGATGGGGGTGAGTTTTTAAGGGTAAAAAACGGTTTTTCTCGATTTCCGGCAAAACTAAAAGTCCTAAGGAAAAAAGTCAAATGGCAAAGTTGTAGGTAATAAAAAGATCTAAAACTTTTGTATTTACACTTTTTTCACATAACCTTAAAATTTATGTGAAAAATTCAAAAAACAAAGTTTATGTTTTTAATTTTTATCTTTTTAAAAAAAAAAAAAAAATTCACGAAATTTGGTGAAAACTTACCTTTTTATGTCCCAAATACGCTGTAATTTATTTGATTAGAAATATTTATTTTTTCACCTTAACTCTACGAAAATGCTTAATAATATTTTGTTGGTATCGTTAGCGTCTGTATGTATGTTTAAAAAGAAAAAAGGCACTTGGCGGCTTGAATATTTTTTTCATAATTATTAAAGTTGATAAGTAGGTGCCATTTATGACAGTAACTCAAAAGCGGTGGGCTGGATCCATTTTGCATAACTACGTCCTATTGTCGATTATACTATGATTGAGGTGGTTTAACACTGATATTTTAATGTATCAAATTATATTAATTGAGAACTTGTGCTAACATTTCATTATGTGAAATAAGTGTGAAACGAAATATGAGAGAAAGCAAACTATATTTATGTTTGTTTCCGACTTAGTATATCCGTATACGCACGCTGAGACAGAAAGCTTTAACGGTAGTGCCTTTTATGCTTATGTTCTTATAAGGTCCAAAGACTAAACAACCGGGTATAAATAAAATAGCATTTAGTATTGATATTAATGATAGTAAGAGACGTATCTCTTAACGTTTAGAATTAAAGGCTGAGGATCCGCGATTCATGAACAACCCATATGGGGAAGACTAGAAAAGAGAAAGAGCTATAATTAGATAATACCTCTATAATAGAGAGAGAAGCTCTTTTTTTCTCTCTCTCTCTCTCTCTATTGTCTATGACATTTCTATGACAAATAGATTTAATTATTAATTAGCGACTTACCCTCGCTTCGCTCGGGTGTGTCCCTAGGTATGTTTTAATTTTTTTTGAGTGGAACCTTAAACTTTTTCCTTAAATAGATTAGCCTTAGTTACTCCCTACAACATGAGCTATTTGTCAGTGATAGTCCCGTCAAAATCAGTTCAGCCGTTACAAAAATTAGTTGGAACAAACAGACAGACAGACAAAAAATTTAAAAATTGTGTTTTTCTTATGAGTACCGTATATAATTTCATATGAATTTAGTAAAAAGCTATCATTTTGTCGTTACAAAAAGACAGATCAATTTTATTTATATGTATAAATTGCTTATCCACCGTGCGGTTGAGCCACAGGTCATAACATAGTAATCTATAGCATAAATAAAAAAGGAAATAAAGAATGTACAGAGACGATGTTTCTACTATTTTATTATATAAATATCAAATTTTAAATTTTTTTATTATATTTTAATAAAATCTAAATGCTCATAAACTAAAATGTGTAAGTCATTGATCATTATTTAGTATACATTAAAATGTGGTGATAAAAAGGTCATCATATCTTTAGGGATTGTAAGGCTTTGAAAGAAGATTATATATGAAAAGATTATAGCTTCATAATGATAACATTTAGTATAAAAGTAGATGTACTGTTAAATTTCATTCTTTGTTTTATAGTAATCTAATAAGTAAGTAGTTTCGTAAGCGAGTAGTACTTAGCATTTATCGTATGAATTTATATCGCTTAAAAAATTTAAAAGACGCTTTAAGCTAACTTTAAATATATACTGTGAATGGCCCAACTCAAAAAATTTACTAGTAGACACTGTAGAGTTCTTCAATTCTTCGACACCCAAATAGGTTAAATAACGTACAAAGTTTCGACAACAATAGAAATAGATTGAGATAGATTTCCAAGATTTGATTACAGTTAAAGTAAAGCTAATAGAAGCGTGTTAACAATGATAGAAACATTTATTCATCCTTCAATCCATTATGAATTACAATTGACTCTTCATTTTTTTTGCTCGATATTCTTAGATATTAGTCATATTTATTTTGTTTTTAATCTGTTTCAGACGAGAAAATGAAATTCTTAGTTGTATTTGCCATCTGTGCCGTTGTGGCTTCGGCCAATCTCATCAATAGTGACCTGAGTGAACTCAAGGATATTATAGCCGCTATCAACCATCCAAGCACTCATCCAGATACCGCTGCTGCCCTGCAACAGATGCTTGAAGAGCTCCTTGCATCTGTTCACCCTAACCCCATCCACGTTGGACCTGCTATCATTGACGGCGAATACGAGCCCATCTCCGTTGGACCTGCGATCGTTGACGGTGAATACGAGCCCATCTCCGTTGGACCTGCGATCGTTGATGGTGAATACGAGCCCATCTCCGTTGGACCCGCTATTGTTGATGAAAGTGCTGTAGGAGCAAGTTCTCCTCTTGTGCAAATAATCATCAACGTTAAACCTAACTCGGGATCACCTGCTGTCAATCCCGCCCCTGTTATCGTCGATGACTTTCATGGTCTCCCTGTCGTCGTCGACAAGCCTGAGCTTATTATTAGTAATCCTGACGCCACCCCGCAGTAGGCCCCATCACCCCAATAATCGTTCCTGGCATTCTTAATTTAAAAAAATATTGTTTTAATTGTAAATTAAATATATATTATTAACAACCTACATGATTGTCATTTTTTATACCTATTACCATATTATCTACTTATATCTAATAGTTTTGGTAATGGTCGAAATTCGTCCACAATCATGATTGAAAACTTAAGAAAAACATATATAAAAAGTATATTAAAAAGGTAACCTTATCGATATTTTTATTGAAAACACTTAACAGAAAAGAAAAAGGTGCCGAACAGTGAACTGTTTCATCTTGGCCTATTTAACATGATATATAGAAGATAATAAAAACCTTATGATCGAGTTGACTCAAAATAGCATAGAGACCTAGTTTACCTAGTTTATAAGTTAAAAAGGGATTAATAACGAATTAATTTTAGTAAGGCGTAAAGTACGTGTAACAACATCATGTAAGCCGCAGCTCTGCGATTTTCCAATGTAGATTTAAATGTCCTCCTAACCGATCTTGGTCAATGTAGCCAACCTTATTGACAAACACCAACTGCGCGGGACATATTATTATGCTGTATAAGTCAGGGCACAAATGTACGCTCTATATTCCTTTCACGTTAAAACTACCGTAGGGCATATATTATACATAGTTTTTACAAAATAGCATTAAGTACTAATGGTAGGAGAGAAGACAAACCGGTAGCGTCTTTTAAGCGTAGGTCTTTTGTAATTTTGAAACCAGAAATTAGTGCTGTATTAATTCATGGTCCATAGATTCAGTTTACTGTACTCGTAACTCTCTGTATGTCCGTCAATTCACGATCACAACGACTATACAGACTATATAGAACAATTTGGAGTTAGTTGGAGGGAAACTTTTACTTTGGATTAATTAAGGTCAGGCTGTTTTTTAGACTAATTGCACTGTACTACCTCTGTAACTCTGGAACCGTTCAGTTTAGCAAGATTATGCACGGAACCATTTTTGTTCACAATTTGTTGTAGATTATTTTCAACCAACTTCAAAAAGAAGGAGGTTCTGAATTCGACTGTTTTTTTTTGTATGACAATTTTTGCGCTAAGCCGAATAATTTTCAAATTTTTTAAGAAAAACTAATGAAAACTACTTATTTATCAACTTATAATCGATATAACGAGTAATCGGTGAACATACATAAAAAAAAGATTCCGACGAATTGAGAACCTCCTCCTTTTTGGAAGTCGGCTAAAAAAGCTTTTCTTAAAATAAAATTTGCTTTTGGCTAAATTAAATCAAAATAATCGGGGGATTACATTAGCTGTGGCCTTATCTGGAAATGCTTCTGCACTTTGAGAAGATAGTAAAACAGCTTACGCTGCGTTTAAACTCCCGCTCAATCTCACCCGAGTTGAACTCCCCGTTCGAAATATGTTTAAGCATAGTAATATAGTTCAAGTTCTCCGGAAGTGCTCACTTACTGGGTGAGATATGAAATAGACAACGGAGATTATTCCTGATCCAAAGATAATTATGGGCAAATTTTTGGATGGCCACAGTCTGACAACTATAACAAAACTAGAGCGCGCGAGAAAGAAAATCTAGCTAGAGTGCATCCTGATGTTTATAATAGATATACAAAGGTACTCGTAGGTGTAGGCGTCTTGGCTTGGTATTATGAACGTGCTACACTGAGCCCCAAAAGCAACAGTGCTACTGCTTTTAATAAAATCCTGCTTAAGTACATTGAAGGGTCAAAAATAGAATATTGGTCTGTCGATTCAGTGATTTACATAGATGAATCAGTTCACTATCATGTGGAGTTTCTTAACTGTGCTAACCCACCAGGCGTCCTTTCCTCTTTTCTTATAAACTCCTTCTGAAGGTTAGAATACATAAAAAAATATAGTGTATATTGTGCTTGCTGAATGTGGACTGGACCCTTTCCGAACAGCAAAAACATCTAAGGCTGAATTTTATCCATTTACGAAGAAGATACTCAATATAACTGTATTTTTTGTAATATGTTACGCAATATCCAAGCTGATTTTGAAATTATTTTTATAATTCTCTTTAACAGTAAAAGTTAGACTCCAAGAGGGCTTATATAAATTGTTTATTATTTTTAAATGATTTTAAAATTGGTGTACAACAACCATAAAAGTTAACTGTCATGTAGGTAAAGGTAGGTGTAAAACCTCGACTTTTTATAAAAATAAGTTAATTCATTTGTTTTATCAATTTTATTTTATGTCATCCTACGGTTATTTTTTTAGTTTATTGTATGTATAATGAGCCCTTAATAGCAAATTCATCTAGTGTGCAAATTGAACTATCGACTTCCGACGTAGGGCGCAGTGCTAGTCCTGTTACACTTCTTTTTCAATCAATTTTGATTCAGCTATATGCCTATTTAGATATAAATGTAAAACTCAATCACTTTAATCACTTATAAGTAGTATCTAAATCTCCATTATAAGTTAGATCCAGACAATGCTAACAGCCAACTCTATGCGGTCCAAAGCATAAATGATTTAGTCAGAATCGAACTCGTAATGTCAAAGCGCAAATTAATACGAAAGCATAATAATAAAATTGAATGTCGCAATAATAACAAAACTAGAATGAAAACCCCTAATAAATGACAGTTATTAGGGGTTGTAAATTTAATTTTATCATTATCGTAGATAAAAAGTTTAACATCGTTATAAACGACTAATAAAATATTATTACAATGTGACTTTCTTCATTGTTTTTAGTAAAATTGATATTTAATTAACTACCTACTGATATTTTGATAAATAAATTTCCGCTCAAAACAAGTAGTAATATAATATAAATTAATTACTTTATAACGAAAATTATACAGCCAATTTGAAATTATTTTAATCGGAGGCTGAGGTTTTTTATCTAAAAAAAATCTTATATACAATTTTCAAATAAAACTATCTTTTCGGATTATTTCGCGGATTTATTTTGATTTTTGGTTCCCGATGTTTCGAATGCTTTACAGCATCCATGGTCACGGGAGAGACTGAGGTGTTACATGTCTTGAAGGTATAGTTCTTACAGACAGCCTACCCACAATTAACAAAATAAAAATTGCACCAATTACATTACAATATTTTTTATCTTTAAACATTTTTAATATAAAATAATCCGATAAGATAGTTTTATTTGAAAAAATGTCAAATATTCGCGTAAATCTAAGAAAGTCTTATATAAAATTTTCAATTATACTAATATGAAAATGAAACAAAAACAAAAATAGCAAAATATACAATTTTGTTGCCAAACTGAACAAACGTTTTTTTTGTAACATTTTTTTTATATGGTAGCTTCAGTCTTTTTTATTTATTCCAAAGTTCAGTATACCTAACTAACTAGTTCTGTCCTGTAGTTAAGAAACTAAAATAATAATCTTAATCAGCTTTATCTCCATAACTGCCTATTTGTGAGCAAAGTATATAAAAACTTTTGACCAATAGATTTTTTATAAATGATTTGCACATGATATGTTAATAATATCCTTAACGATTACAAAGCACCAATAAAAAAGATTAGATGAATACAAAGATAATACTTTTGTATATAAACACATATCAATACTTTTATTTGATAGTTTACAACAGTAAAAACAAGTGAGTAATAAACATATTTATATAAGTAAATCATTATAGTATTCAATATCAATTCAATATAATAAAGTAATCAAACATTGAATATTCTTAGTAAAAACTTTGTGCTCTATGTGGGGGATGTAACAGAAAGCTCATTGATTTACGGATAACTCGACTGCACAGATTTCATCGGGCGCTTGATTGTACTATAAATAGACTAAATTGGTTTTATTTGAATTTAATCTACAAGCATAATACTTTGTATAGTAGTTCATAGTATAACTAAAAAAGGAATTTTGTGAATTCATCCTTTAAGTTATACCTGGGATGAAAGTTTCTATAAAAAATCGTCATTTTGTATAGATTTTTTTAATTTATGTTGATAATGTATAATCTCGTCAGGCATTATTATCTGTATATTGTATAAATATTAATCATGTTTCAGAAAATGAAATTCCTGGTTGTAATCGCCCTTTGCGCCGCTGTGGCTTCGGCCAACTTGATCGGACCTATCACGGCTATTGATCAGGCAGCTGAAATCAAAGAAATTATAGCCGCCATCAACCACCCAAGCACAGACCCCGCAACCGCTGCCGCCCTGCAACAAATGCTTGATCAGTTCCTAGCAGCCTCTCAACCTAACCCCATCCACGTTGGGCCTGCTATCGTTGACGGCGAATACGAGCCCATCCACGTTGGGCCTGCTATCGTTGACGGCGAACACGAGCCCATCCACGTTGGGCCTGCTATCGTTGACGGCGAATACGAGCCCATCTCCGTTGGACCTGCAATCATTGACGGTGAATACGAGCCCATCTCCGTTGGACCCGCTATTGTTGATGAAAGTGTTGTAGGAGCAAGCTCTCCCCTTGTGCAAATAATCATCAACGTTAAACCTAACTCGGGATCATCTGTTATCAATCCCGCCCCTGTTATCGTCGATGACTTTCATGGTCTCCCTGTCATCGTCGACAGACCTGAGCTTATTATTACGCCTGTCGAAGAACCTCAAAGTGAGCCCATTAACGTTGTGGACATGCCCGACAGCCCCCCCGCGGTGGGCCCCATCACCCCAGTAAACGTTCCTGACTTCCTTAATTAAATTAATAAATAATAAAAAAAAACAAAAATTATTGAAATTGTAAATTAAATATATATTATTAACAATCTACATTGTCTATTTATATCAATTACCATATTATCTATTTATATCTACTAGTTTTGGTAATGGTCGAAATTCGATCATAATCATGATTGAAAATTAAAAAAAAAACATACCTATATAAAAAGTGAATTAAAAAGGTAACCTTATCGATTTTTTTATTGACAACTTTAAATGCTAAATAATTTAGTACTAAAGCTTTAATAAGCTCTTAACAAAGAAGAAAAAGGTGCTGAGCGGTGAACTATTTCATCTTTGCCTATTTATACATAGTATATACATGATATTAAAAAACATTATTACCGAGTTGACTCAAAATAGCATAGAGGTCTAGTACTAGTTCAGATGTCAAAAAACGAAATAATTTTAGTAAGGCGTAAAGTATGTGTAACAACATCATGTCAGCCTCAGCTCTGCCATTTTCCAATGTAGATTTAAATGTCCTCCTAACCGATCTTGGTTAATGTAGCCAACCTTATTGACAAACACCAACTGCGCGGGACATATTATTATGATGTATAAGTATTCAGGACATATACACAAATGCACTCTATTTCTTTCACGCTAAAAGTCCCGTAAGAATAGTTTTTACAAAATAGCACTAAGTATTAATGGTAGGAGAGAAGACAAACCGTAGCGTCTTTTAAGCGTAGGTCTTTTGTAATTTTGAAACCAGAAATTAGTGCTGTATTAGTATGCATGCATTAATTCATGCTCGATAGATTCAGTTTACTATACTTAACTGTCTCTGTTTGTTCATCAACTTTTAACACGATTAAATCTTGAAAATATTATAGAATAGAAAAGCGGAGTTTTCTACTTAATAATAGGTGTATCCGAAATAAATGTTGTGTATAAATATACATTTCAAAATTGAATTCCTTAGGTAAGAATCTACTTCTTAAACTGTTAAATAAATACTAAAAAGCTATAAATAAAAAATAATATAAAAATAATAGACCCGACTGCGTTAAAAAACCAACTAAAAATATGAAACAAGTTCTAGAAATAACATAGTATTGCATACAGTCGGAGACATACGCGTAGCATGTCTCGTAGCAACTGAGCAAGTTACATACATATGTATTTATGTGAAAAAAACTAGGCTCGTACTAACTACGTGACGCTCGTGCTCACCCCAAGCTTGGGACGGGATTTATACAGTTGACAGTTCATTTAAATAAACGTCAAAACAAAATTTTCGTGTGTTCAAAATTTATTACAAAATATACCTACAACGAATAAATACATAATATTATTTATTCGTAGAAAATATATCAGGAAATTACATAGGAACTTTGAATAATACTATAAAAAATGTTTTAAAAGAAAACATTATGGAATATACATTTTACACGACGTAAATTAAAGAACTCTCCAATATTAGGACACGCCTAACCTACCTCGATAAGCTATCTTTCTCGCACCTATGGCTACGCATAAGACTTTTTTGTAGTACTCATTTGTAAACTTTATTTACGTCTGGGAATGGTTTATAACCGGTAAATTCGTCTGACGAATTGCAAGTATTATTGAAAATTACTCAACAAATACGTAATTAAAATTTCAAATTGCCAAAAGTATATTTTTGGGAATTTTAATAAAGTATCATTGCAGAGTTCTGGAAATACTTCTGGGGTTCTTTTTTTATATTATATGAAAACTAAATTAAAAGATTAAATAAAAATCAAGTTGCCAAAAATATGTTTTTTTGGATATTTTTTTGCAAATGTCATATACTGCGCAGTAACGAAATAACCGCTCAAGCTATACCAGACTCGCGGGACTGGACTCGCCAATTCACGAAATTATATTTTTTCACAATTTCAACTTGCCAAAAGGACCTTCCCAAAATTCATCGCCAGCTCTCGGAATAATATATGTCTTTATCTCTCTCTATCAGGAGGTTTAATTTAATTAAGTGCATCATATTTTCGCAGACGGTGTAGTGGAGGGGCGGGGAAGACTTCATACCCGTAGATGTCACTTAAAACTATACCATAAAGCCATAGCATTGTCGAGTGCTCCTCAAGGATATTTGTTATATTACATGATAAACGATATCTTTATCATGTAATATAACAAAACTTTAAATTTTTGCATCATAAGTTCCATTTAATAAGAAAACCGAGCAAAAAAAATTAAAAAGTTTTCATGATTTACGACAGACATTTAATTCTATCGTGTATCATTGAAGCTTCAATTGATTAGTCAGAATATCTTTTAGTCTTTGGAAATATCGTGACTCAGCAGCTAGAAAATTCAATACTACTTACTTAGTAAAATCTTCCGAAAACCAAACAGAAGTACCAGGAGAAACCTACATTTTACACAGAGTTTGGCCGCTTCTCAAGTGGGACTTTTAAATTCACACTTAATTGTCGGACGCTACTGTGCTTATTAAAAACCATTCATCTAGTTTAAGTAATAATAATAATATTTGTTTTATATAAGTATTAGCTGCCCGTTTATAATGTTACCTACGTAAAACTAATGTTACTTGGTGAGTGAATTCTTTTCTTTTTAGAAATAAATGAATCTTAAACTTCAATATCCTTTATATCTTCATTGTGAAAATCTAATGGGACGACAATTTACATCTTATAGGTTTAAATAAAAGTTTTTCTATTTCTATATATAATATATATAATAGTCATGATAGGCATTTTTTTTAATTACTAAAAAAATTGTCTATGCAGCTATTATAATTGATAAAATCCAGTAAAATAAAAAAATATGTAAAAGTACTGTTGTAGTAACTGTTGTTTAAACAATATTGTTTTAAATTTGTTCTTATATTTTCAGAATTTCTTAATTAAAGTAAAACCAAATAGTTTCGTATAATATTTATTTATGAAGTTCATTTATTATATTTAAATGTACAATTATAAATAATGTACTAGGTTTGATCCAATTTTAATAATCTCATAGTTTTTTTGTGATTATTTTTTGAATGTGGAATTAACTTTATTTTTCTAACAGGTAAAAAAGGTGAAGTTTCACTTTTATGTAGGGAAAATGTAGCTGATCAAGAAATGATTATATCAGGGGAAACAATAGCGGGCCCAACGATGATATCAGGTGAACCGACTACATCAGGAGAAACAATAGCGGGCCCAACAATGATATCAGGTGAACCGACTACATCAGGGGAAACAATAGCGGGCCCAACGATGATATCAGGTGAACCAACTACATCAGGGGAAACAATAGCGGGCCCAACGATGATATCAGGTGAACCGACTACATCAGGGGAAACAATAGCGGGCCCAACGATGATGTCAGGTGAACCGACTACATCAGGGGAAACAATAGCGGGCCCAACAATTACAGGGCTGCCGACGACCCCAGATTCAGATTTGACATTAACAATAAGCTGGACTAGGGGAGACTTGAACACGGGAGAAGGGAAAACTGGAGCCGGAAGAACAGGGTACACGGAATCTGGTATTTCGATAGGTGAGTGTTCTACCGGAATCTCATCTATGATGATGGGGTCGACGATAATTGGCTCATATGAGTCGATTTCGGGTTTCTGAACTACAATAGGATCGTGTACAATATGTTCCACTGCAACTGACTCTTCCACCACTATTGGCCTAGGTCTTAAATGTTCCAATATTTGACTAATGATGTCAAGCAGAATACGCTCATTTCCGGCATTTTCAGCTGTAGTGACAGCAGCTACACATGCGAGAAAAACGATGAATTTCATCTTTTATCTGAAATGAAATATCAAATTAAAAAAATATTTATTAATTTATTTTTATATATGTATATGCAATTATGAAGCTTTAAATATGTAATATATTAAAATAGTTTAAATTATCTTAAAATTACTTTATAATTATGATTTTTTACTTTTTACTCCATACGTGATTAATTTAGTAAGATATAAACAATAAATATAAAAAAACCGCTTGACTGATTTCGATAAAATTTATATGGGACCACCTAGGAAGTATACCCTTTGAAACAAAAAAATTTCAAATCGGTTTAGGCGTCTTCGAGTAAACGGTGACTATACATAAGAAAAAAGATTCTGACGAATTGAGAACCTCCTCCTTTTTGGAAGTCGGTTAAAAAATTTAGATCTTAAAGAGCCCTACAGTCTACTTCCTAAAGGACACTGAGCGTTACATCTGAGCGAAGCAAGGATAAGTCGCTGTTAATAATAATAATAGAAAATAATCTTTCTTTTAGTTAACTTACATTGGTTTCTCCTTCCTCTTCACGAAGATATTTGATATTTGATTTTTAATTCGATTTATATACATATATGTTATCTTCATGATGTTATAATTATAATAATAAAGAATCTTTATATCCTTAATAAATATCACAATACAATCATTTCTTTATCAAAACTTTTTTTATCAGAACATGCAATATATTTTTAGTTTCATAAATAAGACAAGTAATAATTATTTTTGTATAAATAGTACTTTAATCTCTAATTTATTAATAGATATTTAATTACAATTAATCATTTCGTATTTAAAATTAAAAAAAATATGCAACATCATTACTGAAGGTCGTGCTTGTCCTGAAATGCTTTCACCGATGTGTCGACTAGCTTCCTCCACACCACTCTGCTTGTCTCAAGGCAGTCGGAATATTGAGCAGTCGGTATATTTTGAATCTGATCGGACCAGCTGGTAGGTACTCGACTACGTGATCTTTTGCCTTCAATCTTCCCTACTATTTATACAACCAGTTTGTCCATTTCTTTTTTTATCTATTACTAGAGAATTCAAAATCTATAAAAATGCTACAAAAAAGAGCCGCGGGCAATGCTAGTTGCTTTTATATAATTGCTTGTCCTGACTGATTCATCAACTCAGAGCCTAAGCCACAGGAGTAAAAACTTGAAATTTTTGGCAGTTCATGCATTATATGGTATAAACTTCCACTAAGAAAGGGTTTTTGGAAATTTTGTCCCTAAAAGGATAAAATAAGGGATAAACGGTTGTATAGAAATCTATCACTTTCAAAGTTAGAAGTATGAAATTTCATATACAAGCTTCTGGTTAGAAATATATAAATATGCATTTCAAAGTTTTTGAAAATCTGTCCCCTGAGAGGGTGAAATAGGGGTTGTAAGTTCATATGGGTGGTCCGTTATTTTTTAACTAAGAAGCATTAAATTTCATATACAAGCTTCTGATTATAAATAAAATCATTTTTGAAGTAAGAAGAATGAAATTTAATATTTATATTTTATAATGAGTTACGATCACTAAAGTTTTTGTTTTCCATAAAACGAGTATCTTTAAAAAATAATATGTAACCCGAACTTATTTTTGCAATTAATAAAGTATGTATCGCGAACATATAAAAATATTATTTGTATGTAAATATGTTGTTAGTAAAAAGTTAAAAACAGCACAATATTCAGCGGTACGAAACTCTCGATGCTCAATCAGCAGTCACAATCATACACATTTGCAAATCATTACAGACATCAAATTGTTACTAAAAGCATAAAGCCTAAGAGTTCATTTTTGTAGTTTTAGGGGGGCGAGCGAAGCCGCGGGTTCTGCTATTATAAATATGAAAGTGTGTTTGTTTGTTTGTCCTTCTTTCACGTCAAAACAGAGTGACGGATTGACGTGATTTTTCGTGTGACTGGAGAGTGACACAGCCTACTTTTTACCGCGAGAGAGTATTTTATTCCCACGGGAAAACATAGTGTAACTCAAACAAATATTTATGATCAGAATTACCTGAAACTTGGTATAAATGCTCTTCAATACACGTAAAAAAATACGTGCATTAGTATTTTTCGAAATTCATCCTATAAGGGGGTAAAATAGGGGATGAAAGTTTGAATGAAATCAACCTTTTTAGAGTTTTCTTATAGTTTTAGCGCGAGCGAAGTTCTGGTAATAGATCATAATATAGAAGTGGCAATACATTCACAAGTGGCAATTTTTTGTTTAAGCCAATATTTGCCAAGTCACTAGAAGTATTTCCAATACCTTTTTATAGTATGGAATGGAAAATTATAAAAAAATAAGATTAAGATTGATATGGAATATTTTCAGATCCACATTTTGTTAGCTTAGGATTAATAGAATTAATCAGTACCTATTGTATTTCACTATATTTCTCAAAGGTACTACACCTAGGGAAATACAAACTTATCTATACATATAATAAAATTGTAACCAAGCCGAATTTAAACATTAAATATTTTTTGGAAAATCTTATTGAGAACATTATTATCGATACAGAGGCCAAATCTATAGTTTATAGAATTTTTGTCTGTCTGTCTGTTACCGTATCACAGAAAAACCACTTCAGGGATTTTGATGATATGGTGATAGCTGGTTATACGAGTCAACATATAGGATACGTTTTAACGCGGGAAACTGTCTCATTTCTAAGAAAAAATACAAAAACTGCAATGTAAGAGTATACTAATATGTAAAAGCTTAGAATTTGGTTTTTGGTTAATGAACACAGGCGGAGCCGCGGACAATGCTAGTATATTATAAAAATAAAAAACTTTTCTATGATGCGGTAACAGACAGACAGACAGACAGATAGACAAAATTTCTAAAAACCATAGATTCGGCCTCTATATCGATGATAATGTTTATTTCAATAAGATTTTCCAAAAAATATTTAATGTACAGATTCGGCTTAGTTACAATTTTATTATTATTATTATGTATAGATTTTCTTCCCCGTATCGCCGAGCCTCAGCTTGTATGGTTGGTTTTTCCCTTTCAAGACGACATGTTTCCTTCCTGTTACCGTTAATAGGAGTTTTAGGCAATATCGCAAAATAAAATTATATTTCCCTTGGCTATTAAGATTTTAAAGGGATATTAAAAAAATAGGATTTTTTTATACACATTTGGTTCGTGGATTATAGAACCGTAAAATGGATTCTCCTTTAACAATAACACAGGTACTTCCATATAACAATAAAAGATAATATTTAGATATAATCAGAAGTTATCGCGTTGTAAATTTGATGATAAACAGAGGTTAGGTACTGTAAAGGTATGTATCATTAAGTAATTAATTTATTAAGTGTATCAGGCAGCCCTTGTAACTCGCCAATAAAAAGATAAGATTATCTTTATAATAATTTCTATTGCAAATCTATTATTTCGTGCCGAAATGCTCGTTCAATTTTTTTGTTAGTTAGATATGCGGATTGCGGGTAAGATTACGTTGTACAATAACATCTTTAGGAAGATTCAACCTATTTCAAAAAATCAAGTTAAATATCTTAAAAATTATTTGATTAAAATTAGTGCGTAATTCAAATATATGTTATTTGGCATGTCTTTAAATTTTGTTTATTTAAATTGTGAAATATTCGCGTAATAGTAGGGGAGCCGAAGAGGGGATTTTCTGTAGTTACTCGAGCGCGGCAGATTAATATACAGGGGGATACTTTGTACCCGGTTAAGTACCTCCACAAAACATGAGGCCCATATATAAGGCCGCCCGTGAAGGATACAGGATCAGATTAGTAAAAAAAAATTGACCACCAGAAATTCTCGAGCGCGTCAGATTAAGGTAGGGTGAGTTAATTACATCCTAAAAAGTGTATATTCCACTAATCTGACAATTTGAGAGTGACGTAAAAAAAGGGGAGGGCAACAAAGTTGTAAAAAAAAACGTCATTTCGACATTCTCGAGCGTAGCTAAATTTTTTTTTATTTTGAAGGAAATAATGCAAGAATAATGAAAAATATATAATCTGACGATTTCCGCAAGCCGAAATATCAAAAATTCGTCGATAAAGTTAAATGCGTGCAGCTGCGTGATGGCTACATTTCCTTCTCCGCGTTTCTATTCCTCTCTCACTCTTTCTCTATCTATTACTCTCTCACTCCGTCCCCACTCTGGTTTCTGCCGCCATGACACCATCACAGCTGATCATAAAGAGTCTAGGGGTGTGCGAACATCGTTCGAATCGAATCGAATATCAATATTTGATTCGAAATTCGAAAAATTTCGAATAATTCGTAAATATTTCGAATAATTCGAAAGTTTTCGAATAATTCGCGAATTAATGAAATATCTCTGGATCTTCAATTGTATCCATTTAAATTCCTTCAAATCGTGTGTCAAAATAGTCTACTTACGAATAATATACTTTTCGTTTAAAAATAAATTACCCAGAGAATACAATTGCTCATTTTTTAAATTTGCAATATATGTTCGAATTATTCGAAATTTTTCGAACTATTCGGGAACTTTCGAATAATTCGAATTTTCGAATTATTCAAAAGTTATTGCAGTTTGAAAATTCCAAAAATAGTGTTCCATGAAACTTCTATCAGACTTTCGAGCTGGGAGAGCTCAAATGCATAGAAATATTATTTCTTTGAACTCTGCGAGCTCAAAATATCACATAAATTATATTTTGAGCTCAAAAATGCCATAAGTACAATTTTAAGCGCACAGGAATGGAATTAGCGGGAAGTTGCAGGTATGGCCTTTAAGGTGAACCGTTTTTCTAATTTTTTTTTGTCAGATCAGGCGAATCCCTCTAGATAATCGTCAGATTATGAGACAGTACGTTTAGAACATAAAGATGAACCATATATATCTTAATCTGACGCGCTTGAGTATTACAAAATGGCGATTTTTTTTTTGCACATTATGAAAATGGCCGCGAGTTTGCGTCCCATCGAAATCGTCAGATTAGTGAATGAGAGCTTTTTTTTGGTGCACTTAACACTCCCTTAGAAAATCTGACGCGCTCGATTAAATTTTTTTTTTTCATTTTCAACCCTTAAATACAACCACCCGCATCATGCAAACGATCAGATTAACATACGTACATTATTAAAAATACGTAGGGCATTTATGCTATCAATATCTGACGCGCTCGAGGATGTCTATGCAACAGTTTTTTTTTACATATTTAAAAATCTATAGACGCTTCCCCCACCGATGTAAAGGTATATATCATATAACATTTTTTTCTTCTTATCATCTAAGCTTTGCATCCCAATAGGTCTCTACGACGCTCGAGTAAATCCCCATTTAGCTTCGTGGGCTCCCCTACCATAAATCTAAGAAACTATTATATTTTTAAGATACTGGATATTTTGAGTTAGGATCGTTAAAATTAAATTTGTTTTCCATATATTTTTAAGAAATAATAAAACTTATTTTCGCAAGTAATAATAATTGCGAAAAAGTTTTTTTTTCGTAGTTCGATCGCGGGCGAAGCCGCGCCTCTGTTGGTTAAGTATACACTGTACATTTGTTTTGTACATACAATGAAAAACAAAAATGAAAAAAGTTAATGTATGATATATGATATGTATGCCCTAACATACGTATTATTATTCAGTTTAAAATCAAATATACTCAGCTCGTACTTTTAAACGCTATAATATAAGAAATAGACAATATTAAAAAAAAGAAACTCTAATCAAATATCAAATATTTTAATTATATAATATCAATTTAATAGGTATCTTATTGTATAATAATTAAATGAGCAATTCTTGTATATATACAAACTTACTTCGTGCATCTCGAAAACGGCTCTAAGGATTTGGATTAAATTTTGTATTTAGATAAGGTCTTGTTTTTTAAGTTTATCTAAATAGGCATCTATTCTAAAAAAAACGTACGCAAAAAAAGCCTTTTTTTCTCTCCCCTCTCATGCTGACAAATGACGATGTCATATAGGGCCATCTCGTGGTAATTTTTAAATAATTTTTCTGGTAGGTACGTGCATTCTTCGCCAATGGATAATAACCTACTGAACGAGAGCCTACCTACTCTAAAAATTATTTAGTGAAGCTCTTAAAAACAGAGGAACATCTCTAAAACTCGCCAAAGTGATGACTAATGACGTGGAAAATAAGTAAACTAGTTAAAACTAGAAAATGTCTCCCGTAATATCAATGAATAACTTTTATCATCAATATTTATCGTAATTGTAGCGGATTATAACAGCTTAAAGTTGTAAAATAATAAGCTAAAGAAGAATGATGCGTATTAAAATTTTAAATTTAGTAACAAAACATAATTAAAATAATGTTTTGTTGGATTTACGAATATTTAATATTTGAAATAAAATCTTTTTTGCTTTTTTCACGAATTTCTTTTGATTTTTGATGGTCACCGGGAAGACCATGTCTGCTGTAAAGCATTCGAAACGTCCAGAACCAAAAATAAAAAGATACTTAGTTTTTTAAAAAATGACAATATTAAAAGTTGTGATTCAGGTTTAATTCTTGTATGGAATTTTATTAGGTGTTTTCCTTTGAAATTGGTATTTTTAACATAGTAGGGTAGCTTAGCCGGTTTGCCGGCCACCTCTGGTTTTCGGCCAAGACGTAGTTTTATGATGATAATAAGAAATCATTACTCTCCTCATTTAAAAATCAACGTCAAATATATTTTTTCCAATCAAACCTACGCCTTCTGAACTTTGTTGCATTATAATGATCCAACTGTCTCGTCAGTGGGCCTCCGAAAGTCGAGTAGTGCACGTGTGTCATAATAATAACAAAAAAAATAGGGCGTAAGAAAATTTTGCAAGGTAAGTTACTAAATTGTTTAAGGTTTGATAAAGATAATTGTTATTACTCTGAATTGGTGATTATTTGAATTTGTATTATTTTAATTAAAATGGATGAAAGATAAGGTTTTATATATTTAAATTTGATGGTCGGGTAACTAGATAAGGTTTTGGGGGGCCATCTGCTTTTCGCCCGGCATGCCGAAAACTAAAAGATAGCTTTGTAAATATAATAGATTATATTATATAATATTTAAGGAATACGTTTAAAAAATTTTTTTTAAAACAAAATATAAGCTTCCCTCATTTATGTAGTCAGATTTCGGCCGCATGTTATGAGTTAATATTTGGTGAAAAATATTTTTTTGTTATTTTGTATTTGGCAGCCGAAAATTAGAGTTGTTATAATTACTTTTCGGCCTAGGTATAATGGGTATGGACGAAAACTAATAATATGCCGATAAATCAGTTCATAAAAACTTAGTTTACGGCCAGTAATAAAGCAGGTGGCCGAAAATTAGTTAACATACAGTTAGTTTTCAGACCTATTTGAAAAAACAAAAAATAAAAAACCCGATTGCATATAAGCTAACTAAAAAGATAAAACAAGTTGACGAATGAATATAGTATTATGTAGTCGTAGACATACACGTTTCATCCTTGTCGCGATATGTATATGTTTATGTCTCCGACTGCATAATACTATATTCCTTTGTCAACTTGTTTTCATCTTTTTAGTAAGATTTTATGAAGTCGGGTTTTTTTTATTTTTTTAATATATTTTTTTATTATCTTGATAGGTAATTCTGTAGCATAGTTTTGGAGACTTACACTGATAAAATCGCGTGTAAGCCATATTGTAGTAATAATAATGTTACTTTTACTTTTAGATGCCTCCTGGGAGAAATAAACTTAAACATACTATTAAAAATAAGAGGATTCATTTCCAATATACTGAAGAAGCATTGGCACAAGCTGTCCAGGCCATAAGAACAGAAAATAAAAGCGTCAGAGAGGCCTGCCGTCACTATGGTGTCCCTCGCTCAACAGTTCAAGATCGAATTTCCGGCAGATCTAAAGAACAACCTCGAAAAGTAGGTCCAGAGCCTATACTAGGCATTGATGGTGAGCAAAAAGTTGTAGACTGGATTACAGAATTAGCCAAATGTGGGATTCCTGTGAGCAAAGAGGTATTGCTGGAAAATGTTGCAAAAATAATTAAAAATATTGGAAGAGAAAATAAGTTTCCAGAAGGGCGACTGGGACAGACATGGTACCAAAATTTTCTTAGAAGGCATCCGGAGATTAGCGTACGTGAACCTGAAAGTATTAATAAAGACAGAGAGGCGGTCAGAGAGAGCTTAATCAGAAAATGGTTTTCAGATCTTGAATGATTTTTGATTGAAAGAGGAGTTATAGATATCACTGTAGGAGGTAATGATAATGAAGGCTATTCTTTGCTTACTAATAGTTCAATTCCTGATATTGGATCTTACGTATCAATCAGTGATATTTCTGTTTTAAAAATAACTGACATAGATTTTGAAGACTTAAATACTATACAAATTATAGACCACGTTTGTAAAGGAGATAAAGAGCATTATTTAGCACAGGAATCGCTACCTATTCAAAATAATAATGTAGAATTTACGTCAAAAGTTATAGCAGTAGCTGAAGATCACAATAACCCATCGTCTCCAAAAAAATCGATCCATCAAAAATGTAATGACGTAAATTGTAATAAAGAAAATTTTGTAAACACTTCGTGTACTCTCCAAAATGATACGCAAATTGATCCATTTAAAAATCATTTAACATTTCCCATTAGTCCATCTGGGAAAAAAACTACTAAGAAAAACATTCATAAATTTCCTAGTGCCATATCTTCAAAAGCTTGGAGAGATTTTCACGATTTTAAAGAAAAAGAAAAACAAAACAAGATAAACGAAAAAAATAAGAGGAAAGCGGACAGAGAACAAAAAAACCGAACTGAATCCGCAAAAAACTTAAGATCATTAATAGAAACAATATAAAACCTAATATCCCAAAAAGAAAACAAACAAAAGCCAAAGAAAGTGATAGTGATATTATAAATACCGATAAAGATATAGAAATCAATATTAAGAAGACTAAAGTAATCGAAAAGACTGATAAATTGAATATTATAAAGAAAGTTGATATAAAAGAAATAAATAAAATAAGTGAAGATAAGATTGATAAAGAAATGTCTCATAAAAGTGAAACAGCTATAGATGTAACTAAAACCATTCCCAGCGATGAAACTTTTAAGAGATACGATATTTATGAAGAAGATGAGGATGATCACGAATTTGATATTTTTTGATTACGTAATTCAAAATATTAAATTCGTGATCATCTATATTTTTTCCATATTATTATTTTCTTTTTTTTATATAATTTAAGATCTACTGTTATAGTACAAAAATGTTCCTAAAAATATTGTTATAGTGTGAAAATTTAATTAAAATTTTTGATTCGTATGTATTATTTCGTTTTACTGTAGTATAAATCTTATTCAAGAACAAATAGAGATAATTTTTCAAATTGTTAAATGGGGGCCGAGAACTAAACAAATTAATGGCCGGAAACCAAATTTAGTGGCCGAAAACAGACTAAATAGCAAATTTCAGAGATTTTAGTTTCTAGTAATTTTAATATGACATTGTCAAGTAAAGGGGCTACAAATATCAAAACTACATTATCATATCTTTTGAGTTCGAAAATATTTGGAAAACTTATCTGCGACCTTAGTATCATCGAAAAAAATAGTTTCGTAGTCATACGTTTGTTTAAATGGCCGAAAACAGGTGAAACCACCCTATTAGCCATGACACTTTTTTTGGTTTTTTTTCTATTTACAATCGCAAAAGTCATCTTCCATACATATTTTAAAACCAAATAGATAATGCTGTTTTTACCAATTTTGCATGAGATAACTACCTACTGAGTTCAGCAATATTTGGGAGTTTCTCTTTACCTACTACAATACCGTATAAAGTAGCAAAATCGGTCAAACCATCTCCGAGAAATCAGTGAACATAAATAAAATAAAAATACAGACGAACATAGAACGTCCTCCTTTTTGCAAGTCGGTTATAAAAGAGAATTCCCTTAACTACCTGTTCCGAGGGCACAAGATCTATATAATAGGTAACTCGAATAGAACTAGACTAAAATGGTCATGACGAACGGCGATGTGCTAAGTTTTAGCCATTTAGCTATGGAACCCTAAAAAATTGATCGATCACTAATTTTCGATAATTTTCGATTAGGTTATGACTTATGCATTCTTTGATATCTATCAAAAGACAATTCATGCAAGTTATCGATCGTCTCCGATATAGATACAGAATTTTAATAGTTCAAGATTATTTTAGTATGATAAAAAAATATATAAGTTCAAAAAATATTTTCTTTTGTACGTAGCATGCTTTATTACGGGTAAAAGTTATCTAAATTGTTATTGCGCATAAGCAACCCTAGCCTTTTTGTGTACTCTCCAGATGGTCACCAATATCGTTTACAGAGAAGCATTTTCTTAAAAGCAAGCAATATCCCTAAGCTGCGCTTCTCACTAGAAAAATTACCAGGCCAGATCACGCGACACATTTTTTTTCTGACATCCACGCGATGTCGTAGTTACAACTAGTAATTATTAAAATTATTTATAAATTAAAATTTACAATTAAAATTTATTAATAAATTGATAACAAATATTGATGTGCCTAAAGGGAAGTACTTGCAGTCTAAAGAGATACTCTATACATCCGGTGCTTAATTTATAGTAGGGTCGCCCAAGAGGGGATTTTCTGTAGTTACTCGAGCGCGGCAGATTAACATAAAAGAGGTTACCTTGCACTCTATTGAGTACTTTCACCACAATATAAGTCTTCTATATAAAGGAGCGCGTCTAGGGAAGCCGAATAAAATATTTAAAAAATGTTTTGATAAGGTAGAAATACTTGAAACCGTCAGATTAAGGTGTGGTAGGCTAGTCACATCCTGAAAAGTGTCCAATTTAATAATCTGCCGATTTGCACAAACCTAAGAGGCAAAAACCATCATAAACTTTATAGTCGATTATCAAAACATTTTTTAAATATTTTAATCGGCTTCCCTAGACGCGCCCCCTTTATATAGAAGACTTATATTGTGGTGAAAGTACTCAATAGAGTGCAAGGTAACCTCTTTTATGTTAATCTGCCGCGCTCGAGTAACTACAGAAAATCCCCTCTTGGGCTCCCTTAGGTGTTTGTAATGCACGATAGGTGGCGTATTATATAATTTAAACTAGTGACTCACCCTCGATCCTCACGGGTTGGTCCCTACTTACGTTTTAACGTTTAGTATAGATTTCTCAAAGACGAGATATTTTCTCGCAGTAAAAATTATCTTATATGTTGATCCGGATAACCAGCTAACATCATACATCAAAATGCCTTCAGTGGTTTTCCGTGATGCGGTCACAGACAGACAAAAATTCTAAAAACTATAGATTCAGCCTCTGTATTGATAATAATTACTATTTTAATAAGATTTTCCAAAAAATATTTAATATATAGATTCGACTCGGAATTTTATTAGGTATATAATATGTATAGATATCACTATATTTACTGGAGTCACATATTTCCAATTCAGGGTACAGGGCGTAAATAACGTATATACTTAAAACGTATAAGGATGAATCTAGACTGTTTAATATAACTAAATATAAAAATAGCATATAATGTTATATGATGACGAACAGCTTGACAACTTTTAATACAACTTTGATTGCATCTACCCTATCAGACAGATACAAACATATAGTCGTAGCTTCTAAACTAAATAGAAAAAGTTAAAAAACACAAGTGAAACCGTAAATAGTAACTAGTTTAGAAGTTCACAATAAAATATTCCTATTCATAATATCCTGTTATACATTCATTAATAAAATGTAACAATAGAGAAAATAAATAACTTCGTTTTATGTCTTTGTGATCTATATATGTTACATATAATAAAAGTGTAACTGATCGCTGTCTGTACATGGAAGATAATTTAGAAAAACTATTATTGGGGTCTTTATTAACGCAATAGAATCCAAAACTATGATTTTTAGGTTTTTTGTCTGTTCGTCTGTGCGTTTGTGCGCGCTAATCTCAGGGTGCGGTTTCCACTAATCCATTGTAAGCTTCACTTAACATTTAGTATTTTTAGATTTAATATGTTTTATTTCAATCGATTCATAAATAAAAAAATTATGTTAATTTTAAGAATCACCTAGTTTTAAATAAAATATTTATCTACTACTAAACTTGGTAACATTCAGAATAGAACTAGCATAGTAGGTGTTATTTCATATGTGATATAGAACTAAAGATATGTAAAAAAACTACCTCGATGGTCTCATAGCTGATTATAATTAAACTTCATTCATTACTTTTTTATCTATCTGTATATAAATAATGTATGTAAATGTAAAGTTTGTGAGTATGGATGTTTGTTACTCTTTCAACGCTAGAAGGGCTGAATAGATCTGGATGAAATTTGGCACAGAGATAGATTATAGTCTGGAATAGCACATAGGCTACTTTTTATTCCGGAAAAATGTACGGTTCCCGAGGGATAGATTTGTTTTTGTTTTTCTAGAGGCGAACTCGGGCCAAGCAAGGGTAAGCGGCATAAAATAATTTAATTGCGTCAATTACAGACTGATTAGAATTATAATTAAATAACTTGTTTATTATTTTTTTTCATTTAAAACTAAAGAAATTCTAGATAACTACTAACAACTAATTCTACGTTCCACATTATGTTACCGTATTCTAGGTTCAGTACAGTATTCATACTAATTTACATAAAAACCATGATGATTGAGAACCATCATGAGTAAGTAGTTCCTGCACATTACCATAATTTGACTTTTATCCTCCATTTAAAAGTTTAAAGTGTGAAACTGTAACAATCTAACAGTTTCAATACTACGATCTATAATTTCAGTAAGCATATAGGAAATTAAAGGATACAATAAAGAAGGGTATTTAAATAACATAAAAAGATAACATAGTGATAAAGTGTTTATTTCGTCATTGCATATTATATGTATATATTTGTTTTTATAATTCATTTTATCTAAAATTCGTCAATTTTAGTTTGAAAATATATTTTTTGTACATCAAATGGGTATAACTTAAATAGAAACAAGCCCGAGAATGACAAAACTATTTTGTGTAGATTAAAAATGATTATGGCCACCTTCCGACTCCAATATAAGATTAGCTCTTTGATTTCAAATTTAATAGGTACTATTTTGCCATAAATAGATCTTACATAGTAAACGGTAAACCTCATATTATAAAGAAACATGCGAATACTTTTCAGTTTGATATGCATAAAAAGTAACTGGACGGTTTCCGCTATTAAGCATCGTGCGTACTTTATTACATAAAATATAATTATATCAATAATAATTTTATGTAATTACATAAAATATAAATAGTATTTATTGTTTTTTTTACCAGACTGCGTCGAAGCCCAAAGAAGGGTTATTTGTTCAACCTGTATGTATGTATGTCCGACTCTATCTTCTTCTCCCTGCCCATTTCCCAATCACTTGGGGTCGACGCAGTACATCTTCTGTACTGCTGAAAGGATTTGGCAAAAGTTTTACGACCGGCCGCCTCACGCCTGCCTGACGTCAACCCTCCTTGGGAATGCTATTATCTCTCTTTGTCTGAATGGTATCGCGGAACTTTTAAAACATTTTTTTATACTATTACTCAAATTTTTTATGTTATTTTCGGTTACATTTTAAAATAAATTTTGGTTACACAATGAATTTTGTTTTGACGTTGGCAATTTTTTTCTTTTTTTCTCTATTTATGTATGTCCGACTCTATATTCCCTCGTAATTACTAATTACTAAACGTTCGACGAAGATCGATTCATACGTCGTTAGATTCGTCTTGATAACGCGAGTGTCATATGGTATATAGATATTAAAAATCAAAATGGCGGATCCTAGGCGCCAATATATTTTTTTTAAATCGTCCGATTCAATCAAGTAGGGTATCAAAATACAGGGTTTTAAGATGAAATTACAAAAATATACAGAACTTATATGTTTAAAAATAATTTAGGATAAGAAATTGTTAAATAACACTATAAACATCAAAAATACAACCCTCTAAAACTAAAAAGCTGTAAATAAAAAAATAATTTCCAAAAATAAAAGACCCAACTGCATAAAAAGCAAACTAAAAAGATGAGAACAAGTTGACTAAGAAACAGTACTACGCAATTGGAGACATAATATGTATGTATACATATCTGCTGCGAGCCTTGCCACGTGTATTGTATGTTTTCGACTGCATTTCTTAACCCATTGACAATTCTTGCTATTTTTAATATTTATTTTGATGTAGATTCCTCACCCTATTACATTTCTGCGGAATAAACTTGTAAAACTTTACACCTGTAACAAAATAAAATAGTAAGTAAATACCAAACAGCAGCCTCGTTCTAGGGAGCTGGCACTTGGCAGTGTTGCATCATGCATGTCAATATTTCAGAGACTTTGTGAACTCATTGATAATATCGAGAGGATAATTATTATTTATTACTAAATGGCATATATTTTTAAATTTAAAATTTATATCTACTATGAAATGGGAATTATTTGTTTTTAAGCCTTAAATTCATGAAAGATGTCTACATAAATTAACGTATGCCTGTGCTAATTATAAACACCATATGCATGTACGTCCGATACTAAGTTCCCTCGTAATAATTACTAAACGGCTTTACCAATTTTGATGATTCATACATCGTTAAATTCGTCTTGATAACTTATCAAGATATATCATATCAATGATAAGGAGTGCGATAATGCTAGAAATAAATAGAAATCAAATTCGTCAACTTGTTCCCATATTTTTAGTTGGCTTTTTACGCAGTTGGGGTTTTAATTTTTCTAAATAATATTTTTTAATATTTTTTTTGTATTTCTTATTGTATTCTTATTTCAGTGGACATTTAAGGGGTATAAAAAATAGCCTATTTACGTTCCGCAATATCCATAAACTAAAAAAAATTGTCCAAATTAATTAATGTCAATAAATCAATTTACCTGACGGATTAATTCTCGTCCCGAAGTCACCTTTTGGTCCAAAAATGCGCTCTTTTTCTTCTTTATAAAGATCCTAAAAATATGCGGATAATATATATTAAAAAGAAGCAAAGTTTGTTTGTTTGAACGCGTTAATCTCAGCAACTACTAATCCGATTTGAAAAATTTTTTTGCCTTAAATGGCCCATTTGTTGAGGAAGGATGTAGGTTATATATCATATAATATATAAGTAGTCTACGTATTCCATACTAACCGTTAAAACGTACCAAAGGACGAACCCGAACGAACTGAGGGTGAGTCGCTAGTTTATAAATAAAACAGTATCGATATTGATAGATACACTTATACATTTATTACTAAAATAGTATAGATAATAATAATTGTTGTAATTTCCTTAGACGAAGCTTCCTACATATTATGACACCTTGTTCATTTTCCTTGTTATGTTTAAATTAATTATATTATTATTTATGCTTATTATTTAATTTCCAAATTTATTATATAATTACTAATTTTAAAATAATAGTAAAAGGAGTTACAAAAAATACCTGAATTTTATATGACTGTATTGGAATTTTCATTTCTTCGAAGGAAACTTTTAAAGAGTACGGTGCGCCGTCGTATCGCCGGCTCACAAATGCGATTGCGTAGGATTCATCTGACAGCTTTCTGGTCCAAATCTTGGGTGGATAAAAATAATTACTAAAAATAACTTATCTACTTAAGAATACTAGAGAACTGTCCCGACTTCTTCGTTAATTTTCTAATATCTCGCTTTCTTTAGTTATTTGGCTACGGGCTACCTACTTGAAGTTGATGTTTGACTAACCACTATCTAAATTCTGCCTTTCTGTTTGGGTTCTATCTACATCCTCATCGGCTCATCCTTTCATCCCATAAGATAAATGGCATAAAATTATTATATTGTCTTTCAAATGAAGTTTTTACAAAATTACTTTTGTATCGTGCTCTTACCAGATAAGCTAATAAAGCACAATAAGAAATTGTAGGTACCTACCTTATATGAATACTAGCGTTTACCTGCAGCTCCGCCCGCATAGAACATTAATCACCAACATATCATAAACTAAACCTTCTCCGAAACACGCTGCATTTTATGGTATGAGTATCATTCCGATCGGTTCAGTAGTTATCGCAGTATAACCAAACAAAAAAATCGGCTCTCCATTTATTAATATAGATACATATTACTATACTCACTTCGCAATTAAATTTATTCCATACTCGCAAACCTAGCTTTGCCAATGAATCTTGATCAATTGCTATAATTTCTTTATTTAGAAGTATATTTTATACTCTTGTCTGATTTTAGCTAAATCAACACTCATAAGTAACGGTGCAGGTAATATCGACCACACTGCCATTTGCACTTTCGCTTGATCCAAAGATAATCCATAATTGCCTATTATGAGCTGAAAAACAATACATTTATAGTTATTGTGATAAAATAAGACTAATAATAATCGGACTATTATTATATACGCCAAAGTGTATGTGTGTATGTTTATTACTCCTTCACGACCTAAAGTAATACGTAGACTACGTTAGGCACATATCCCTATGTCCTCCGCATCTGAGCGAAGCGAGGGTACGTGGCTAATACACCAAGATAAATTTAAAATTGAATTTATAGTAACATTAGTACTAAAAGCTTAATATTAATAAGTATATGATATAGTAAAAAGATGAAGCATCTACACACGCGGTAGCATGTCAAGCCAAATTCAAAACAAAGGAACTCGCGACGCTGCAGCCATGTTTTTGACCTCTTAATAATTCAAAATTTATTTTAAATAAGCACACGAAATTTGGTTAATTTATTAAATCCCCTTAGATTAACTAAAACCTAAATTTCATAAATAGTGCTTAAATGCTTATTGAGATATTAACGTCCAAAAATCGGCTTCTTTATCACGGACTGACATATAGATCAAAAACTTCCAGATGACTTAGAGAATCGAAATTAAAGGAAAAAATCCGAAACAGTGAATTTTTATGATTTGAAATATTTTCCAGGTAATCGACTTTTATTAACACCTAGCGCCTAAAGCATTTCGAAATTACAATAGCAAAATTTTTTTCTTTCGCAGGAGAATAGATTTCATGATGAAAGGTCGCTTTTATCGTTTTGTATACCAGTATATATATAAAATTTAGACAACCAATAATTACATAAATTGGTAGCGCCTGCTCAGCGAACTGACATCATTGTGAACAATTATTATTGTATTACGAAAGAAATACATTCTTACTTATATTTGAAAATAGTAAAAGTCTGTTAATTTTATAAATCACTTTTGAATTATGAATAATAATTGTTTATTTACAAAAAGAAATGATATCCTATCATAAACATAAATGTGAAAATGGAAGCCAATTTTGTAGCCAATAAGATAACTCGTATGTTAAAACTAGCCAAGTCAAATGTTCAACTTCATTTTATCCTAAGTTAATCTGCTTTGGTAAATAACTCAATTGCTTAAATTTAAAAAGTTATAGATATTTATAAATAACAAATATTGTTGTAGTAGGAAAAAAAATAAGAAATTGTGTTTTAAATTTTTTTTGGAATGTTGTATGTTCTTATAAATAAGCTCTCAGGATTGTCTACTGAACTTGGGACCCCATAGATCTCAATTCTTTTGGCAGCGGAGTCGACAACTACGCATATTCTTAATATTGAACTTGGCCTCCATTTTTACATTTATGGTTTTGATGGAATTGAGGTAGGTACACCATGTCCCCCCCCCCCCAACGTGCGTTCACCTTGTCGTGGTGGGGGGGCTCAGTAGTGCCCGGCAACCCAACCGGGCGCGAAGCCAAGAAACGCACAGGGAGGTGGCCCACTTCGGTGGGCGGTGGGAGGTGGCCCTCTTTGGAGGGCGGTGTACCATGCGGGTTGCTCCTGGTACTTCTCTGATAGCAGAGTGGACCTTGGAGCATCCCCGTGGTTGTTGTGGTCTGCTTTGGCAGACCTGCCGTCGGGGCGTTGTAGTTGAATGCGTAAGCGATCCTGCGACGCCCCATTAAGACGGGGGAAGGCTTTGTTGGGTTTTAGTGGGTAGTACTGGCTTTGCCGGTGAGTCCCACACCTCGTGCGTAAATGCATTTCCCAACGTAAAAAAAAAGGTATACCATGTCAGGATCATTCCAATTGCCTGGTCCAGCATATTGAACATATTCATCTTGATGTTCAGCGAACCACGTCATGATTTGGATCAAGGAACTCCATGAGTCTTCGATGTCACCATAATTCCGCCATAAGTTGCAATGCTTTGCAATGGAAGAGTAATCTGGCTAAAATATTTTTTTCAAAGATTAAAATTATAGTTAATCTATACTTATTTTTTATTAATAAAATTAAAACCAATTGGTATTATATCCAAAGTTACGTTTTAATAAATCTAAGTAAAGTATGTAAAACACACGATTTTATTTATCAATTCTAATCTAATTGCATTGCATCACATTATTCGTTTATGTATCAGGTACATTTGATACTATTCACTTTTCATTAAATCGACCAAAATCACAACGGTAAGACTAAACTATAATTTAAATTTAATTAATCATTTATTTTAGTATATCTCTTCATAATATCTACCTTCTCTTGATAAGCTGGCCAACTACACGAATAGACCATAGGCCTTCCAGTTTCATTCATTAATCTGTCAAAATAGGGATAACCTGCAAAATATTTATAACATTTTTACAAAGATTGCAAAATTAAACAAATATGCTATAACCAGTGACCCTTCTTCCCCTTCGTTACTCGGGTGCATCCCTAAGATCTTTTTGCCTAAGTGTCTATATGTCTGTTAGCCCAAGTCGTAGACTATTCATATAATCATTAATTTCATCCAAATCCGTCCAGCCGTCTTAGCGTGAAGAAATAAGAAGCACACACTAATTTAATTTTTCTAAATATTTGTAGCTATAAGAACCTATATTTCAAAATATCTTAAGATCATTAAGGCATACATCGTCACTAAAAAGACTATGAAGTTTATGAATGTAGCAAATGATTGCTACATTTAAGGTTTTACACTAAAAAATAATAAATTTTTATATCATACCAAAATCATATTTAGTTACATCAACATTACATGCATCTAATTTTATGTAATCAACACCCCAATCGGCAAATGTTTTGACATCATTTTCCTCATGACCCAGTACACCAGGGTAGCCTCCACACGTTTTGCTACCATAATCTTGGTATAAAGCAAACTTAAAACCTCTTTCATGAAGCTGCAAAAAATAAAAAATAATTAATCAAATCATACAAAACAAACTTAAAATGTAAATATAATAACGTCCTTCTGACCGACTTCGGCCACGGCGGCCAATCTCATTGAGACTATTCATCTGCGCAGAAGATATTATAGTGCACACATGTGCGCGCAGATACAAGTGGACTCTCTATTCCTTTCACTCTCATACTCCGGTGGGAGGAATACTTGACATGACCAGTGAGAGTTAAAGCGCAGGACCGACGACTTAACGTGCTCTCAGGGGTACGGGGGTGAAACACTGCCAACTTCGCAACTCTAGGCTGTTGTTACTGAGGCATACTAAACATAAAGATTCTATAAATATACTTGGCTCGACCCGGAACTCAAACCCAAGACATCCGGATGTGCAGCCATGCACACTACACAACCGGGGCAGTTAAAGTAAATATAATAAGATTATATATATGTATATATGTATTGTACACAAATACGTGTGATTAGTTCACATTGTTTCCTGGTAATCATGATATATTAAGATAAACTAAGACCTTAAGGCGGCTGTACACTCCCGTCCAAGTGCGACGAGTACACCGAGAGCTCTTGTTTATTCTGTTACAAGGTAGAGACTGACCACGATGGTATCTAAGACCCTTTTTCTCGAGGAAAAATGAACGCAGAATTAATCAGGTGAGGCGAAGGTGAGGATAGTCTCGCCTCACACACCGAGGAAAGTCGAGTACTAGCCATTACACTCTCGCACTCCGCGTATCGGCGAGAGTGTACAGTCGGTATTACAAAATATGTACCTCAGAACCATTAGCGAGTATGATAAATATTTTGCTAAACCCATAACGACAATTTGCAAAGCAATTTATTTCGTGAATTAGAAAATATTGCAGCAAATGTATTAAAATTTTATTTTCAGTAATATTTAAAATATAATAATACATAATTATTATATATTACAATAAATTAAATTAAATATTAAATATATACACTGAATAAGCATGAATGTAAAACATCTCTACTTAACATCCTGAAAATATTGAACTATGACGACACTGAAGCCTTGTGTAGGTAATCATAAATCATAATACACTATTAAACACAGTCAAATTCTAAAATCAGTCATGAACTTTCATTCTCATAAACACACATACACACACATACACACATACACATACATACACATATACCAATATTCACATACTTTTCACCTTAGATTGTATATTGTAAAACTTAGCTTATTGTAAAATTTTTAACTAGTACAAGTATCTATACAGTAGTAATTATTCGTTAGTACACTTATGTAATGAGAGCAGATATGTATGGAAGAGCGGTTATTCTAACACAAGTGCTTGTGCGCTTAAAAGGAGGTCCCAATCACTTATCAGCTATTGTAAAATTTTTGAGATACCGAATAAAGATTTTTATTTTATTTTATTTTATTTATTACATAATATGCATACAATAATTATGATATTACAATACCTGTGTATTAAACGTATGTTGTATGACCTTACAATACCCTTAATTTTTTATTATATTAAAGATAAATTGTTTCAAAAAAAAACTAATAATTTAACAAATGCTACGTACATAATCAGCAACGGCTTTCATGCCATTAGGAAATCTTTCCCGATCAGGAACTAGACGGCCATTTTCATCCCGATCTTTCTCTAGCCAACAATCGTCTATCCCCACGTAATTATATCCAGCGTCTAAATAACCTTCTCGTAACATAATATCTGCTGTACGCTCTATCAGGTTTTCACTGTTTGAAAATAAGATTGATTTAATAAAAATGTTGAATATCCTGGCAAAAGATTTTAGTTACAGAAGCAGTTAAGTGAAAAACAACCTATTATGGTCTTGTCTCATGGCCCTACAGAGTGACAATCCGAAAGTAGAGATAAGTCAGATATAGGACCACCAACTTTATTAGGCTGTTTCGAGCTGTTTGGGCTATACTTTGTAGCGATTTTGTCAGAGTTACAACGTAGTCAAGCGTCTGGGATAATTCGATGTCACCAACCCGCCTGGCCGTGAGCCCTGTAGGGCGCATATATAAGGCTAGCAATTTTTGTGTTAGGAATCCTTCAATATAAGGATGTGCAATCCAGCTACTTTCCGAACTACGGACTGATTTAGCAGCTCTTGACAAAAAAAACCATAATTATTTCTTAACGACTCTAAGCCTCAATCTAATGAATTAACCTTAAGACCATCAAATAAATTATTCCATAATTGAACAAAATCAACTGTTTATTTTGCAGTAGCACGTTTAATTTCCCCGTTATCGATTCCAATTCTAGTACTTCCCCGTCCCTGAATTACTAAAAATTTGCGTAGTAATTTAACTTTCCTTTTTTGTTTATGTATATGAATTGGTGTTTTATTTTAATCATTTACTTTTATTATTTTCATCAATCTATGCATATAATAAAATAGTAACGTAGCGAAATCTGTACATGAAATATTTTTCAAAAACAATGATTGTATCAGAATATAGACTCCAATAAATAGTTTCTAACGTTTAATTCCAAGCAAATCTAAACGGCATATCTAAAATTGCATATATGCTTATTTACAAAATATACCTACCTATATATTATAAAAATAAAAAACTCGACTGCATAAAAGCTACAAAACATAAAAGATGAAAACAAGTTAACGAAGAAATAAAGTATTATGCAGTCGGAGACATACACGTTTCGTCCTTGCCGCAAGATGTATGCACATACATATTATGTATGTCTCCGGCTGCATTTTCTCAGAAAATGCAATTAATAAAATTAATATTTAATAAGACATCTACAATATTTTAAGAAAGTTGTAGTCTTCTCTAATTAGATGCCTTTTTAAATTAGATTTGACGACACGTTTGGCTCAGTTGGTAGTGACCCTACTTGATGTGCCAGCGGTCGCGGGTTCGAGTCCCGCTGGGGGCATTCATTTGTGTGATGAGCACGAATGTTTGTACTCCAGTCATGGGTGTTTATATTTATAATATGTATGTATTTAAAAAAAGTTATATATATGTAGTGTATCAACTATCTGGTGTCCATAACACAAGCCTCGTAGCTTACCATGGAACTAGATGGCGCTGTGTGTTAATGTCCCAACAAAAAAAAAATTATTGCTATTTTAAGATAACTCATACACCTGAGCGAACTACGGAAAATTTTAGCCCATCAAAAGGTATTTCATAGAAAAGTAGGAAAGGGGCTAGGAGAGTCTGGCCTATACTTTTTGCATTTGCAGATATTTTGACGCGAGAATTTTCGATTGAAAATTAAGGTGCTTTTTCGATATTAAGTCAAAATAAGGTGAACAAATAAATATTTTAAATAAAAAAAAATTACAGTACTTTTTTGGCATAAAAAGGTGAGTTTTCACAAAATTTAGTGAAAAGATTTTTTTTTGTAAAAGATAAAAATATAAAACCAAAAACTTGGTTATTTTAATTTATCACATAAATTTTGAGGTTATGTGAAAAAATTGTAAATACAAAAGATATAGATATTTTTATTACGTGCAACTTTGGCATTTAACTTTTTTCCATAGGACTTGTAGTTTTGCCGGAAATCGAGATAAGCCGTTTTTTACCCTTATAAACTCACGCCCTCCCACTTCCCGACCTTAGATCGCCCGTAAATTATTTTTCCTTTCATTTTTGTTATATTGTCTTCCTTTTCCAATAGGTTTCATCCTACTATTATTATTTTTTTTACTTTTTACCATTTTCAAAGGCTTCAGCCCTACGTCATATCTCCCATACCATAGCCTACTAACTATTTTTGAAGATAAAAATCGATCATAATAAAACACCACAGATAGGTACATCAGCCAGAAAATAATAATATTTATAGGTTTAAGTAGTTAAAGGTAATTCCCAAGGAGGGTTGACGTCAGGCAGGCGACCGGTCGTAAAACTTTTGCCAAATCCTATCAGCAGTACAGAAGATGTACTGCGCGGACCCAAAGTGATTGGGAAATGGGCAGGGAGAAGAAGAAGAAGTAGTTAAAGGTAAACAAAGAGCTCATGGGGGCTTAATAAACGCTTACCTGATACATTCATCTGGATATTTTTGACAATCTGTCTTTTTCTTCTTCTTCTCCCTGCCCATTTCCCAAATCACTTGGGGTCGGCGCAGTACATCTTCAGTGTACTGCTGATAGGATTTGGCAAAAATTTTACGACCGGCCGCCTGCCTGACGTCAACCCTCCTTGGGAAGATTAAATAGGAACATGCCCTCAACCTCCAAAACCATAAACGAAACAACAATGGACATGTCAGCTCTGAAAGACGCCATTCAGCAGGAGGGTGTCTTTACAGAGCATCTGACAGCGTCCAAAAAACGACGCCTAAAAAAAGCCAGAGCGGTGGCGCAGCGTGCTGCGGCAGCTGATGCCGCTAGGCAAATTGAGGACCCCAACCTTCGCAGTGCAGAAGCCACAGCTTCAGCGCCTAAGGCTGAGGTATCAATCCAGGCGAAATCCAATGCCGCGCCCACGGAAACCGACAGGTCGACTGGGACGCCGTGTAGGCGTCCCAGTCGACCTGCGTTCGTCTATTCCTAGCCCTATTGAACAGTTTCCTGACTTTCCGGCGTTGCCTCTCGAGTTCGGGGCACCACCAGTGTTGCTTCCCTCCCCATCTAGGTATGGTGAGGGGACAGGACTGTTCGTAGCTCTCCAGGAGTAGTGTTGTGAGACTTTCTACATAGTTGTCTATGTCAGTTATTATCTATTTTTTGACAATCTGTAATACACCTAAATCTTTGCCACGTCAGCCAACCCATCGGTGACGTCAGAGCTAAACCATTGTCAAGAGCTTCATTAACCACCAATAATGCCGCTGAAAACAATAAAATAAACGTACCCTCCATCTGCAAACAATAAAAAAATATAACTTTAAATTTTCGCGTTCCATAATTATTAATGACACTACGGGACTTAAACGTGTGTGTTCGTAAGTGGACAAATTCACGCATTTAAGTCCTGTAGTGTCATTATTGATAGCAAATTAAATGACAATTATATAATGTTTACAACGTCTCACTTATTATGGAAATGCCAGTGACCCCGAATTTTATTGAATACTGACAAGTGTTAAATGGAAAACCATGGAAAATTCGCATATTTATAGTTTCTAATTGATAAGGTAATATGCTTTGGGTGCTGTTCAGCACGCGTAAATTATGCTTCTTATCTAACATTCGTGACAATAACATGGAGTGTCTATTATTCTCTACAAAACCATCTCTCTTCTCTACAAATCAAGAGTTTTTTTTTCATGATGCGAGCATGGTCCTGTACAATAGCGAATCCAGAGGGGAGGCTAAAGAGCCTTAGTCCAGCGATCCAGTTAAAACCTGCCGCTGACACCAGATCCAGATTCAACATTAAGAATAAGCTGGATGGCATAGATCTGAATACGGGAGAAGGGAAACTGGAGCAGGATGTAGAGGGTACAAGGAATTGGGGATTTCGATAGATGAGGATTCTGCAGGTTATTATCTATGATGACGACGCCGACATTAATGGGCTCATATGAGTCGATCTCAGGTTTCTGAACTACAAGGGGATCGAGTACTATTGCTTTAAGTCTTAAATTTTGCAAGACTTGACCGATAATGCTAAATAGACATAGCTCATTGCCGGCATTTTCAGCTATAGCGAAAGCCACCACGCAAGACACACGATGAATTTCATGTTTTATCTGAAATTAAATATAAATATAATGTTAGCTTATAATTTCCTCATGTTTGTCTACCCACCTATCAGCTTTATTTGTGCGTGTCATTTTTCTCGAAAACTATTGGCACTATGTAGTTAAAATTTAGAACGTGGATCTCTTCAAGTGAACCGCTAGACAATTCTTCTGCAAAATCAAGAAAGTAAAAGAAAATAGATCATAAATACACTTGCATAAAGTGACAGTATATATATATATATATTTCAGTTCCAAGCTTTGTTAGTAGTAGTAACTTTGAGAAATACAGTGACATACAAAGTCATTCTGAAATATGTCATTAAAATACGGGTACGGAACCCTTGGTGTATAATCAGACTTGCACATGTTCTATTTTTAATAAGAAAATATACTCGTACTTACAATAATAGTCTCGTTGAATTCGATAACGACTTAATAAGCAAACTATTTTTTATGCAAGTACCTATTCAATATTATTATCATTTCTAAAAAACCCATTTTCAAATTCACTCAAAAAAATTTTTTTTTAATTCTCTCACTAAAATCTAAGTCTTGTCTGTAATGACCAACTGAAGAAAATATTTTACATTTTATTTCACACGGTTATATTTTACACTGGCAGAAGCCGCGGCTTCGCCGGCGATCAAACTACGAAAAAAAGACTTTTCGCTATACACACTTTTATTTTTTGCAACAATAAGTTCGTGTTTCACATTATTTCAAATTTTTGAAAAAACACAAATGGAAAACAAATTTAATTTTAGCGATCGTAACTCAAAATATTAAATATCCTAAAAGATGTTAAACGTAGGTATATTCTGTAACTAAATTTTCATTTTAGGTATGTAGCAAGCTCCACTGCTTACATAACTTAGGTGACTTCATGACAGATGTGCCAACCTTTAAAAGGAGGATATATATAACAGGATACATTGTAGATAGAGTCTCTCTCTCGTCTGTTACAGTTGTCACTGCTGTGGCCAGCCGAGGGGTAATTTCCGTTCTCAACTCTACATATATGCCACACAGTAAGTGTGCACTTACGGAGAACTTGAGCCATGTTACTATTTTTAAATGCATTTAACCAACTCCAACTTTACCGCCCAGTTTTACCCCCTTAGGGCCTGAATTTTAAAAATTCAAAAATACATGTTTATTTAATTGTATTAAAGAGCATTAACACTAAGCTTCAAGCCATTCTGATCATAATCCATTTTCCCATATAAACAGCACAACCCCCTTTTACCCTTTCCAGGCATGAAATTCGAAAAAAAATGTTATTTGTATTATTTTATTTTTCATTTTAAAGGTAAATAACACTTTTCGTGCATTAATTACAGAATTCCATATAAACTTTCATACCCCATTTTATCCCCTTATGGAATGAATTTCAAAAAATGCTAAAACACATAATATAATTATTTTTTGCCCATATAAACTTTATTACCCTCTTTTATTCCTTTAAGGGATGAATTATGAAAATATACATTTTTTTTTACATTACCTACATAAATCCTACTAATATTATAAATGCGAAGGTTTGTGAGGGTGTATGGATATCTATTTTTTTCTCTTCCATGCAAAAACTACTGAATGGGTTTTAATGAGACTTTATAATAATATAGGTCATATATCAGAATACATATATGTTCATAGGCTACTTGTTATCCTGGAAAAATGTACGGTTCCCGTGGGATAGATTTGGTTTTGTTTTTCTAGAGGCGAACCAGAGCGAAGCCAGGGTGAACGAATAAACGGGCTTTCTTACACACCATATATATATCCACAGACATGCATATTTTTATTGATCTACATTAAAAAAGTAATATGTAAAAATGTGTGTATTCTAATTAACTTTATTACCCACCATTATCAATGTTCTATAGTAAAATAACAGCATAATTAACATATAGCATAAAAAAAACCCGACTGTGTAAAAAAACTAAAAAGATGAGAACAAGTTTACGAAGATACACAGTATTATACAGTCGGAGACATGCAAATTTTTATACTAATATAACTGCGAGTCTTGAAATGTGTCGAGTTTTCAAGACGAATCTAACGACGTATGAATATCAGTTAAGCCGTTTAGTAATTACAAGGGAACAGCGGGTCGGACATACATACATACAGGTCAAACTCCTTTGGGCTTCACTGCAGTCGGTTAAAAAATAAAACAAAGTTGACCATATCCATATTGTATTAGAGCGTTTCGCTGCTCTTTTACAATTAATGCATGGGCTCATGATGTCGATATTCAGTCGTCAATAAGACAAGGGTATACTACCGTATCTACTAATACGGTATCCAATGTTCAAACAACAGTAATTCAAAAATCAATAAATATCGGTATCTTGTAAGTTGTAGGTACACGTGCAAAGGTATAAATATTCGATAAAACGGTTAAAACACACTTATTCGCGTATCTAAGTACTAATACGAAAACAAATGATACATATATTTGCATATTAACAGACAAAGGAGGTTAAAAACCTATATATATTTTAGAAAATAGCTAAAAAGCTACCTATTATTTTGTAGCTTGCATTGAAAAATAAATCAGACGTACCTAACATCTTTCGTTTTGTTTTTAATAATGTTAAACTTAAAACTTCCATTTCAGATTTCCACAATCACAAAATTTCCAGAAAAGCAGTGGTTAATAATTAACAATTACCTATATTTATTATTTTCTTAAATACTTGTTTTTAACACTTCCCGTTAGAACTCGAATCATCGTCTGTCCACTTGACACATCAATTAAAAAAAAATACCGAGTTCCAGGCACTAATATAAAAATTAACTAAACAGGGGTTTTCATTTAGAATAGATACCTAATCAGATATTTTCGAAGTCGGTACTAGCCGATGCAAAGCAAATCTAATATATTTCGATACGTAAAATACATTAACTACATAATAATAATTGTTAGAGTTCATACCTAATCTTATTTACCTATTAGATATTAATATCTTAAAATATTGTCGGCTGCCACTGACTTCGAAAATATCTGATTAAGTATCTATTCTAAGTGCAAACCCCCGTTTAGTTACTTTTTGCATTTTAGTGCCTGGAATTGGTTCTTTTTTTATTTTATTTTTTTTACATTTTTTGTGTATACGTAATAAGCAGGTAAATTGTATGAAGAAAGTTTTTTAATAACATATTCGATTAAGTGATTTATTTAAAAAAATAATTTATTGTGGATTTTTTAAAAACCGCTCGACCTATTTCGATAAAATTTGAATGGAACCACCTAATAAATGTATTCTAAAGAAGTCTAGAAAATAATTAAAACAAAATATTTTGAAAGGTCATTAGTTTCAAAACGCAATTATAATTCATAAGTATCAATAATATAACGTATATATACGTACACATAATTGATATTTACATTGCCTAGGTAATTTATAGAGTGGCAATATTATATATATTACCGGTAACATATACATACGGATATAGACGTCTTCAGGAAACATTTCAAAATGACTATATTTACATAACATAGATAAGGAATAGAAATGTTATGATCTCTCGATAACCCGTTACTGACGAGGTTGCTATTTAATCCATATATAATCTTTCATTCATATTTGAGTTGCAAAACATTGAATAACAATATACTTATGTAGGTATATATAGACAGAAATCAGTTCTTATTTCCTTATCCATATCCATACAATTATTATAAATATTGTCTGTTTGGTTGTTTGTCCTTTTTTCCAATTGGTAACAATAATTTTAATCGCAAATAAAAAAAACAAATGATTTAACATCAAACTTTAACTCTAATAACACACGAATTTGAGACTTCTTGTGTTTGAGACGAATTTGAGATATCTTATGTCCTTCCCAGGGTCTGAAACTATCTTTCAATATCCAAATTTCATCTAAATCGGTTCAGTAGTTTCAAATTCTATTCGATACAAACAAACAAACAAACAAACAAACAAACAAAAAAAACAAACCTTGCCTCTTTAATATATATTAGAATAGATAATATCCTAATGATATACAGAGAAAAACTTATTATTAGAATTAATGTTATAAATATTTTCATTATTGTAATCTGATTGTTATTATTATTATTAGTTTTAACTTGAATTAATCAATAGCTTGAAGCTTCATTTTATTTTTCCACCATTGTTAAGTTATTGTTTTTCTGTTTTGTTTTTTATTGTCACTAATTTATGAAATACTAGCAGAACCCGCGGCTTCGCTCGCGCTAAAACTACAAAAAAACTAAAAAAGTAGTTTCATACAAACTTTCATCCTCTATTTTACCCCCTTATAGGATGAATTTGGAAAAATGTTAAAACAAGTATTTAATTAATTGTATTGAAGAGTATTATATACCAAGTTTTAAGTAATTCTGATAACAAATATTTTTTTGAATTGCATTATAACGTGTTTTCCCGTGGGAAAGAGATAATCTCCCGCGGTAAAAAGTAAGCCTATGCCCCTCTCCAGCCCTCTAACTATCTCCATACAAAAAATCACGCCAAATCACCAAGCCGTTTCGACGTGAAAGAAGGACAAACAAACAAACAAACAAACGAACAAACACACTTTCACATTTATAATATTAGTATGGATTTTTAAGTGGAAACTTTGCTGGTTTGTGTTTTATATATAATTATTTATTTTTAAGTGCACTTTATATTTCCCAAATATATTCTATATAAAATAAATATGGTATATAATTGAATTTTATATAAGTAATAAACCTCTCATTACTAACACGACTATTAAACGATCAACGGTCGTAAAAAAGGCATCCGTATAATTTATTCAGAATTAACAATGGTAGTATAATCGTTTTTTTCATTTTAAATAATAATAACTATAAGGAATTAGCGTCTTTCTTAGTTTCCTCATTTTATTTCCTCACAACTGCAACAACGCGCGAGTATGCTTTTTCTATAACTAGCCTTCATCCTTATGTCAAAACAAATTTCCTGCTTGCAATTTTTAAACGTATAAAAATTATAACATATCTTTACGATTGTGTTTTAAAGTATCTTTTGTGCTTTGAAATTTAATTCTGCTACTTCATGATCGATGCCTTGTACAATAAGTATATTCTCAGTAGAGCAAATTATTTTTTGATTTTGAAATCTAGCTAGCCTGAACTATACACTAATTCGTTTACAAAATGTTATTGATATTATAGGTACAACTTAAATACAAACAATAAGTCAAAAACTCGAATATTAAAATTTGAAAATAATGGCAATATTATAATGTCATTATTTTCAAATTTTAAAAACCGATTACGATTTGTTAATTTATAATAATGTTTTAATGACCGATTACGGCCACGGCGGGAATCTCAGTGTATAATGCACAATATAATGCACAAGAATGCGCGCAGACACAAGTACACTCTATATTCCTGTTATCCTATATTCCTGTCACTCTTTACTCCAACACAACAGAGTAACAACTCTCATACTCCGGTTAGACAACAATTCGATACGACCGGTGAGAGATCGATCAGAACAGGACCAACGGCTTTACGACAGCAAAGCACTCGGTTAAATGCCGCTAACTTGACAACCCCGGGTTATTGAGAAATTTTTGACAGAAAAACTCAATAACCAAACTCAGCTCGACCTAGGACTCGAACTCAGGACCTCTAGATTTGCAGCCATATATGATAATCTCTAGACTAACAAGGCAACTTTAACTATTCCATACACCACTCCTGCCGATTTTTTTTATTTATTTTGCATTTTTTTGTTTTTATACTTTGCCATATTTTAATGTTTACTTAAATATACTTTATAAGTATTTTTTTATTTCAAACTATCTATTCACCGTCCTCGTCACATTATTCGTCCCTACTTACGTTTGAAAGTTTAATATAGATTTCTCAGAGATGAGATAATTTCCCGCAGTAAAAAGTATCCTTTAAGTTGACCCGGATTACCAGCTATCACAATGCCAAATTTCATCATAATCTCTCCAGTAGTTTTTCCGTGATGCGGTCACAGAAGACAGACAGACACTGACAAAAGTTCTAAAAACTATAGATTCGGCCTCTGTATCGATAATAATATCTATTTCAATAAAATTTTCCAAAAAATATTTAATGTACAGATTCGGCTACGTTATTTTATTATAAGTATAAATTACACTTAATTCTTGTGTAAAATTAATTCAAGTATCTGTAAGTCATTTTAAAACTGGATCCTTTTCGATTTTTTGTATTTCGGTATTCTAATTTCTAATGTCCGTTTTTGTGTGCTAATGGGGTTCTGTATGGTTCATATCTATAATTGGACCTTTGGATTGGAAGTCTCTCGCAGTTCAAGTTACAACGTGTGCAAGCCATCCGCTACTACGTCTTTAAAGTACCTAACTACCTAATCTTTGAAAGAATATTGGATCGAGATCTGGCTGCAAGATTGCTTACACCTAGCTGCGAAGAGATTCCGGCCAAGTGCGCAACGGCAGCTATCATTTTTCAAGATCTCTACGTATATTTCCGTGAAGTGGAGTATAATTCATTTTAATAACAAATGCATCGTTTTCGTTCCAAAAAGTCAAGTATTATTTATTTAATTAAACATACTAGTGGGCACATTTTAATAGGCACCCCGGTCAAAACATATTGTCCCTTTTGTTATTGTATATAAAAAATTGGTTTTGATTAAATACGCTATGAACGTAGCTATCTTGCAGCGGGGTCTTAGTCCATATGAAATACTTTCTTAAAATAAATAAGATGGTACTAAGTTATTTGATTTTTGTACACGTTCATGCTTTTATTTCTGAATAAGAAAATGGAACAAAAATTGCAACAGTTCTGTTAGATAATAGGTATTTATTTAACTTAATTATTCTTTACTTATAAGTCGATAGTAATTTTACATGCAAAGTTATAAGTAAATACGTTATGTAACGTAGAATATTACAAATAGTGTCGAGTTTGACCTCGGTTAAACGTTTACAATTCTTCTGTTAGATAAGTATGTCTATAAAACATAAACTTGTAATGTCTGTCTATTATTTTGAAATATTAGATTCATAATATGAAATCTTATAATTTGCAAAGACATCATCAATTTTCACTTTTAACCTTAGAAATGTGACCTTAAGATAACTGGAATAATTATGTTAATTAATTTTGTTAATATATTATGTATAATAAAAAAAACTACTGTATGAATTGCTATAGAATTCATAGTGTATTCCAAACTAATAGTATTTGTAATATTAAAAATTAATTCCTTAATCTTGAATAATAACGTTTTATTTTATCCCAGAATCCCATATCCCATCCATACTCATATTATTTATAATTACTTTTTTTTGTACCACGTCGGTGACAATCAGGCATGCGGCCCGCCTGATGGTAAGCGGTTACCGCAGCCTATGGACGCCTGCAACACCATGGGCATCACATGCGCGTTGCCGACCCTTTAAGAACCTATTGAAAAACCTAGTGAAAGTTTGTGAGGATAGATGGATAAACGAATGAATAAATGAATGGTTTGTTACTCTTTTACGCCAGAACGGCTGAACGGATCTAGATGAAATCTGGTACAAAGATAGATTATATAGTCTGGAATAGCACATAGACTACTTTTTATCTTGGAAAAATGTACGGTTCTCGTGTGATAGATTTGTTCTTGACTAGAGCCGAACTGGAGCGAGTCGAGGGTGAGTCGCTAGTAAGTTTACAGTTAAAGTGTAATTTTCAGAACACTATAAAAAGAGCAAAGAAATCAAAGAAGCATGTACATTTTTTTTCTAAGTCTACGTCTTTACATGTTACATAATTAAAAAAACATATAGAGTTGTTGTAGTGATTATAATTTATTTCTTTTGGAGCAGATTTCTACAGACTACAGGTTTATAAATTTTTATATAATCATAGCGTTACCTCGCAGCTGCGTCTGCGTCTTCTATACTAATAATAAAATTGTAACTAAGCCGAATCTGTACATTAAATATTTTTTTGGAAAATCTTATTGAAATAAACATTATTATCGATACAGAGGCCGAATCTATAGTTTTTAGAATTTTAGTCTGTCTGTCTGTCTGTTACCGCATCACAGAAAAACCATTGGAGGGATTTTGATGAAATTTGGTATGGTGATAGCTGGTTATCCTGGTCAACATATAGGATACTTTTTACCGCGGGAAAATGACTCATTTCTGAGAAAAAATGCCAACACTGCAATGTAAAAGTATACTAATCTGTAAAACCTAAGAATTTGGTTTTTGGTCATCTGAACACGGGCGGAGCCGCGGGAAATGCTAGTTCTCGATAAATCTATACAAATAAAATAGTAAGAAAGCGAAATCTGTACATAAATACTTTTTAAAAACAATTACTGTGTTTTGATTGGAGGGATACTTCCTTCAAAAAGGAGCAAAAAGGGCGCTACTGGATATCTCCATCCTAGGAGATCCGATTTCGACGGTTCTTTTTTTATATGAAAGGTACTAACTTTAAGTTGGTCTCTTAATAGCTCCTCAAAATGCAGTTTGTGCTCGAAAATTATTATTAACATATTTAACAATATAATGCGATAAAATCTCTCATTTTCATAGAAAATTGCATAATTCAGTTCGAGTAGTTCGCAAGTCGCTCATGTGTATGTATATCTCTCACATACATAATAGAAAACAAAGTCGCTGTTTGCCTCTGTCTGTTTCCCCACGTACTTCTTCTAAACCACGCAACGGTTTTTAAAACAGCTTTCACTAATAGAATGAGCGATAAAAGAGGAGGGTTTGTGTATGTAATTTGTAAATATTTTGTAAGAATAGCTAAGCTATGATGGCGGTTAGTCAAAAAACGGTTTTCCTATGATTACTTGGCTAACGCCTGCGAAATTTTTAGAGATACAAAAAAAAATGTACTGGACAATTTGTGCCTTAAAATGTAGGTAGGTACTCTGACTTTACAACATAAAGCTTAGAAAAAATATTTTGTTTTTATTTATTTATTTAAACATACATGACATATCTTAACACACTCATCAAAACCAGGGCCACAGTAAAAAATGACGCCCTTTTACCGAAATTTTGTATAAAATGGGTAAAGTTTTGATAAATTTAATCTTTATTTATTTATTTTTGAAAAATGCAAAAAAAAATTATTTCAATTTTTTGAAAAATGTACTAGTTTTTTTTAATTAATCATTTTTTTGGAAAATAAAGTAATTTCGATAACGTGAAGAGAATTCTTTACCGCCCTCCGGATTTTGCCGCCTTAAAAATTTGCCGCCCTGGACACTAGCTCCGAGTGCCCCTAGAGTAAATCCAGCGCTGATCAAAACACAAACAGTGCAAAAAAACCATATATTATTTTCCCGTGCACTGCGGATTCAAACGTGGTAGTTAATTACACATGCGTGAAGCATCTATTAAAATCATATAAAAATATCACCAACTTGCGTTGATTAAATTGTTTCAAGACGGCAATGACTCGTCACTGCAATACACAGAGCAACATGTTGCTCTTTGCTGCAATAGCGTATAATCGGTTAGTAATACAACTGTACTATACAGGCTGCTCTAGATAATGTTTTTTATATATTATTAATATATTCATCGTTAATGTTATCTTTTAAAGTTTTAAATAAGTTATTAATTATAGAAGACATTAAGTATTCCAAAACTGTTTTCCATAATTATTATCATAATTGGAAATTTTTAATTTAATATAATTCAATTTTTTAATATTTATAGTGCTTCTTAGAATATGTTTTTTAATTAAAATATTGTTCTTTCAGTAAAAAAACTCATGATCGTCATCTTTGTACAAATGTTTCATTTTTTTAGATAGAATTGTTTTTATGAGTCTTAACTGTAAGTTGTATATTTGATAAATATGAGTTTTATACATGTAAGACCGTAACTGCTTAGTCTATGGACGAAATTATCGACTCACCCAATGTTCTATACATCATGAGCAATATTGGAAAAGAAATTTTATTCCTTATTAAACTAAACTTCGATAGCAAGGCTCGTAGTTTATCACAAATTTTATTTTTAGGTTACTTAAAGAGTTGAATTAGGAATAACAAAAAAAACTACATTTTCAAAATACCTAGGCAGATATTATTGGACCTTATTTATCTCCTTTTTTATTTTTTTTTATTTTTAATTTAATTTTATCATAAAAATATCACTTAATTTCTATCTGTTGAGAACTGAAATATACAATTTTAGGTGCACTATCGCCTGTTTATACAAAACTATCAGCGCGTGCAAGCAACAGTTAGGTACAGTTATGTAGGTACATATAATTATGATATGAACATTAATAATAATGTCATTATCACGATATATAATAAGCATGCATGAAGCAAAACTAAATAACGGGCTGAAAATATTTATGATTTTTTTTAATAGTTTTACACGATAAGTATATTATAAGTTTATATTTTATAAATTCTTATATTTTCCCAATTATTATATATTTTAGTTATTAAGAACATTTTACAGAGGTTGAACTTCTCCCTGCCCATTTCCCAAATCACTTGGGGTCGGCGCAGTACATCTTCAGTGTACTACTGATAGGATTTGGCAAAAGTTTTACGACCGGCCGCCTGCCTGACGTCAACCCTCCTTGGGAATGCTATTGTCTTTCTTTGTCTGAATGGTGTTAAATATTATGCACTTTCGATTTTGTTGTGTTTTAAAACATTTTTTATACTATTAATTCAATTATTAATGTTATTTTTGGATATATTTTAAAATAAATTTCGATTACACAATAAATTTTGTATTGACATTGTCAAATTTTTTCTTCTTTTATTTTTATTTTACAGAGGTTGAACATTAATTGTAATAATTAAAATCAATATAACCTTTTTTAACCTCGCTCCCCAGCGAGTACTCACTCATCATGGTTTCCCTGCCGTCGAGGGATAGGGGACTGTGACAGTGAGACTCTTATACACTTAATCTCACAAGCCTTTCACGCAGTGTCCTGGTATGGTCTAGAACATTAATTTAAACTTATTACTTAATATGTATAAGTTTCTTTATGATTAGTGCTGCATCTCTCCACTTAGCTGCCCAAACACGTAACACGCACCGACAAAGTCGTTGGTAGCCACTAACTAGGTCTGTCCGAAAGATCGGAGCTTAAAACCCTTCAAGACGACTTAAGTCCAGATACTAATTGCAAAATGGTTCCATATTTCCAATGTGCCTAGACTTAGACCCAAAAAAGATAATAACGAAATGTTGTTTATAGTTAACTATTGAATAAGTTACCTTCTAATTTTAGTTTGTGATGTTGTATGACATACGCTCGAGCATTGTTGTAAACTGATAAATATTAATGGATTTGTGATAGTGATTTGAAAAAATGAAAGAAGCAATTGTAATGTAAAACCTATAGGTATGTACTTAGGTAGTACGTAAAGCGTAGTAGTGTTATAATGTACGTAGTAGGCCTAAGGATGCTTAAATTATTAAATCTTTATATAATAATTTTCTTTCTTTAAATTGGTTTTTTTGTTATAATTTTTAATCCCTCGACGACCGTGGATACACCGGCGTTACAGTTAACAATAGATTTCTTAGAAATATAATTAATTACTTAGAAATATAATTAATTTCTTAGAAATTTATATCATTTAATTCAATTCTCTGAATGTGCCAGTTGAGCACATTAGTTTGCCAAAGTCACGTGTAATGGAAAATACCTACAAGAGAGAAATTGGTCGGTATTATAAGACTGTAATAAACAAAACCCTGAAACTTGACTTAATTAATAATAATTATTATAATTACAATTCTATTCATAAATAAAAGAATAATAAATAATAAAAACTCTTCTCTTCACTCGACAACTCGTTTTAATTGCTATTTATTCTAATACTCTATTTTTATAAGTTTTTATTTAAGTTATAATGTTTTTTAGTTGGATAAATTTGTATGGGTCTTGCATTAAGCTGAATAAGAACCACTTCCTCTTATCCAACAGGGCTAAAATGTGATTCTCCATCTAGAATCCACTCTAGAAGAACCACGAAATTTTATATAGGTATGTCGGTATTACTTAGGTAGGTACTGTTCGTGCTAAAATATACCATGACGGCTGCTGAGACCAGGGTTGGTTCCAAATGAGACATCTCTTCAGCGGTCAACAGCATTTTTCTTCTTTCGGTGTATTAAAATAAAAAATTGTTTAAAAATGCTTTTTCTGTTAACTTATAATAATATAAAAAAATATTTTTAATAAGGAAACCTAATTTCATATCACAAAGGCCGATGCTTTTTACCACATAGAGCAATAACATATTTATTAAACAATGAAACATCAAAAAGCCAGAAGAAATTTTGATAGACATTAATGCAATTGTTCGCTTGGCACTCGATTAGAGGCGATTACGCCTATTACTATAAATAAGGCTTCGTCTGTCAGAATGTCCAAACTGGACCGTAAATATCCCAAGTCATAGCCCGAGTTATATAATTAAAATCACCTAATCTATACTAATATTATAAAGAGGTAAAGTTTGTGATCTTGTGAGTTTGTGAGTTTGTGACGTTGTAGGGGGTAATCTCTGGATCAACTGAACCGATTTTCAAAATTCTTTTACCAATAGAAAGCCACGTTCTTTCTGAGTGTCATAGGCTATATATTAACCCGAAAAATGAAAAGACTTTTTCGTGGTAGTCGGATTTGCAAAGTCGGAGAAAAAACGGTCGAACGAAAACGTTAATTACGAACGCTGCCTTAACGATGAGAGATATATGATTATGTTCTAGAGAAAAGTTGTAGAGCTTAATAATGCCTACAAAAAAGTCAGCGACAGCATATGTCTAACTTTTATATTTAAGTCACAAAAAGTAGTTTATTATATTAAAAAAATCATTTAAACCGGTAGGTCATGTTTATTGGTCATATTATCAACAATTATGAATTCTTATCAAAATAAGTAAATTTATCATCTAAAATGTTTAAAATAAAAGACTTTTCTCTTTTACTGCATATAATTTGGACAAATGGTTAGAGATAATACAACATATTCGTAGGTATGGACGAACCTGAGCGAGCTGTTTGTCTGTTTTTCTCTTTGTACGGGCTAATCTCCGGATCTATTGGACCTATTTAAATGAAATTTTGCATGGTGGTACCTTATATCCCCGGGCAACATCTTAGATACTTTTCATCCCGGAAAATTAAAGAGTTTCCGTGGGATAGTTAAAAGACTGTAACAACTTATACAGCTTAGTACACAAAAACTACTGATTGGATTTTAATGAAACTTTACAATAATATAGTTCATACATGACAAAAACAAATCAGCTACTTTTTCATCCCGGAAAATTAAAGAGTTTCCGTGGGATAGTCAAAAAACCATAGTAACTTATACAGCTTAGTACGCAAAAACCAATGATTGGATTTTTAAGGAAACTTTACAATAATATAGTTCATACATCAGAATAACGAATAGGTAACTGTGGATACCGGAAAAATGTACTTCTCCCGTGGGATAGATATTTTTGTTTATTTGTAACGTATTATGTACACAACATCTTAACTGCCTCGGTGGTGTAGTGGCTAGCATGTACGGCTGCACACCCGCAGGTCCTGGGTTCGAGTCCCGGGTCGGGCCCAGTTTAGTTATTGAGTCTTTCTGTATAGTAAGTCTCAGTAACAGCCCGGAGTTGGAAAGTTGGCGGTGTTTCACCCCCGTGCCTCGGAGAGCACGTAAAGCCGTCGGTCCTGCGCCTTAACTCTCACCGGTCGTGTCGAGTGGTCGTCCCACCGGAGTATGAGAGTGATAGGAATAGAGAGTGCACTTGTGTCTGCGCGTACACTTGAGCACTATAATATCTCCTGCGCAGTTGGCTCATCTCAATGAGATTGGCCGCCGTAGCCGGAATCGGCTAGGAGAACATCATCATCATCATACACAACATAGACCCCAAAACAATAGTTATTAAAAAAAATGCCTGTTTGTCTGTTTGCCTGTATGTCTGTTTTTGTGTGTGCGTTTCGCGCGAAAAGTATTGTACCAATTTCAACGAAATTTGGTGAAGTGATAACTTATTACTCGAATCAACATTTAGGGTACCTTTTGTATGTATGTATGTTGTATTCAGCCCTTTTTAACACATGCACGGGCTTCCCTTCAGTACGAGGTGGATCAGGCCATAGTCCACCACGCTGGCCAAGTGCGGGTTGGTGGACTTCACATGTCTTTCGAAAACTTGCTAGGTTCTGTCAGACATGCAGGTTTTCCTTCACCGTTAAGACAAGTGGTAACTGTGTTAGAAATTATTCGCACATGAAATATTCAGAGGTGCGAGACCCGGGATTTGAACTTGCTTCACTCGGTTTCCCAAGCGAGCGCGTTACCACTGGGATACCACTGCCTAGATACCTTTTACTTAAAGAAAATCTTTCTTTCCCATGGGAAAATACAATAACTGGTTTTATCGAGTCCTCCCTAGAAACCTTCCTCTGGCTAAGCCTTAAGACATACATCAAAACAATTTACTAAAAAATTGTAGGTCTTGAAAAGTCCTACAGAAAAGTTGTGAATAGTAAGTATATATCTATCTTCTAAGTTACACTCGCAATATTTATTCTTATCTATACCTATAATAAAACTTAGTCAAATCGATGTGCGTGTTTCACGCAAAAAGTACTCAACCGATTTTAACTTAATTTTGTGTAGTCATAAAACTTAGTGCTCGGGTCAACATTAGAATACTTTTTACGACAGGCAAATTATTCATTCCCATGGGAAAATACAATAACTGGTTCTATCGAATTGTCCTTAGAAATTTATATGGCTAACGTTGGCTCAACCTTAAGAGATAGATCAAAACATTGTACAAGAAAATTGTAAGTCTTAAAAAGGTCTATAGAAAAGTTCTGCATAGTATATCTCTATCTCCTAAGGTACACTCGCTATAACTATTTTCATTATTATATATTTCTGTTTTATTATACGTTATTTATTCTATCTGAATATAGGTATGAATAATAAAACTGTAGAGGTCGAATGTCTGTACATAGATGGTAGAAAAAATTGCTAAAAAACCTCTGCTTAAAAAAAAAAGTCAGTTCTCTTTTTAAATCACGTAAGGAGAGAAATAGAACAAATCCAAGATTTTTTCAAATTTTTTGTTTCTTTGTCTGTTCGTACGGGCTAATCTCCGATACTATTGAACCTATTTAAATGAAATTTGATACTTTTCATTCCGGAAAATTAAAGAGTTCCCGTGGGATAGTTAAAAAATTATAGTAACTTATACAGCTCAGTACACAACAACTTATGCACCTAATTTAGTAAAATTTGGCATGCTGATACCTTATATTGCAGGTCAAACAACAGGTTACTTATTTTATTTTATTTATTTTATTTTTATCTCGGAAAAATTTACGGTTCCCGTGGGATAGATCTGTTTGTGCTTTTCTAGAGGTGAACCCGAGCGAAGCGAGGGTGAGCCGCTAGTTAGATATAAGATACATACATTGCACTTATATTATTTACTAGCGATTCACCCTCGCTTCACCCAGGTTCGTCCCTAGGTACGTTTTGACGCTTAGTATGGAATAGATATTTTTATATTTATTTTTTTCTTCAATTTTTCTGATGTTTTAATAGTTATTCTGCTATTCGGGGTAAAGACAAATCCAACAAAATAAAGATAATAAAAATCGGTCTAGCAGTTCTCGAGTTATAAGTGTTGTAACAAACCCGATGAATATATACAAATATACATATGTATTTATGACTTTTAATAGGCGTATCAAAGTCCAAATAGTAAAAGTATATGGGTGTATGTACCTATGATCGTTACCTGTTAAAAACCTCACCTTGTAACAGAGTAAATACAATTTATTAGTCATAACTTATGCATCAAGCATTATAATGGATATGTCATGGTGTGCTATACATAATACAAAAAAAAATATTTTATCTCTTAGTAATCACGTACACGTTGATGTAGAAATTCCAATCTTGCTATTCTGCTTAAATGCGTGACACACATTATTAATTAATAACACTCATCCTCACTACTTAATAATATTGAAAATGTATTTGTTTGTCGTTTTCACACAGCAACGGACCGACGTAATTTTTCGCATTAAGATATTGTATGGGAAGGACAAGAAAGAGATTAACAAAGATACTTTTATCCTGGCATTGATTCCCAAATCTCACGGGATAATAAACTTTTACAAAAAGTTAATACTTGAAAGTTAAAATTAAGTATAAATTACTGTTACTAGTATGTAGGTTAGCAGTTAGTATATTGAGCCTCAAAAATAATTTAAAATCCGTTAAATTATTCTAATAATATAAGTATGTTAGTTGCATAATTCTTCAATCTGTGACCCCTAAACTCAACACGTAGGCAAATATACTAGTATTAAAAACATATGGATAAATATACAAAACTTCAATCTTTGAGTTTAAACTTACAAGATATTTTTTTTTATGTCTAATACTTTTTACGAGAAGCAATGAACGAGAGGCAATGAAAAAATTATGCTAATGTAAACTGTGTGTACGGTACAAGACGAAGACATGATTTTGAACAGCACTAAAGTAAATTATGACATGATTCAAAAAGAAATATACTGGTCGCTTAGCAGACACAATTTAATGCTAAAATTTCACTTGTTTATTATTGAAATTGAATATTTATGTTATTAATGAATGAAATATCTCTTTGAAAGTGTTATCTATAGCGTGGCATTATGTTCGAAAAATAAAATAACACAAATAATATTGCACCATTTTTTCTTCTTCAAATAACTTATAAATTAAAAATAAAATTCATTTACACCAATATATTCATTAGTAATTTTCCATTTCTTGTTAACAATAAATAATAAATAAACAATCAAATTTAAATGCAAACATAAATATATGATATTTAAGCACTGCAATTTATTTAGAGATAATAATTACAACAATAATCTCTACAGTACAAATATAAAAACTTTGTTTTCTTTTGAATGTAATTATTATAGATTAGATAGTATTTATAATTTTAAATCTAAAATTTCTGGTTTTTAACATTTGAAATATATTTGAATTTATAAATGACCTTAGCCCATTATAAATGAAGATAACAAAAATATATTTAAAAAATATATATACATATAATGAATAAAAATTATATAGCACAAAGCTACAAAAATATAAATAAATAATGTTAACCTTTAATTTGACAATGTCCTACACCAGCACAAAAATAAACTAAGAAAAATGAACTAAGCGACTGTTCATTGTTTTCTATCATATGTGCGTCTTCTTTGGTCATCTATTTTGTTGAGGTAGTATGTACCGGGGAATAAAACATCTATTGAGCCTGATGGCTCGTAAGGAGCTGTATGGTAGTTTTCGGTTCGAACTTGCATTAAATCAGAGAAAGTCTGAGGCTCCACACTTATCCTTCTGTTTAACATTTCTACACTTTCATGTAATGAGTTAATTAGTTTTTCTAGTTTAGAGCCAGCACTCATGTCATTGCAGATATTAATAGAGTACATTGTTGAAGCTAAGCCAGAACCATATGAGAATAAGGCAAATTTTTTACCAATCAGCTGGTCTGCAGATTTACTTACTAAGTATGATACGAGTCCACCATATAAGGACGATGTGTACATATTTCCTACATTGCGAGCTATATAAAGTGATGGTTTTGTTTTCTCTTCAAAAAGATCCTTGCTGTATGTCATAAATGCTTTCTCTACGTCTCTATCAAAATAAGTATTTTCTCTTTGGTAAGTACTAAACTGTGACAGTCCAGGGAATTGCTTTTCTCTCTCACTTTCTTCTGCATTTAAAAAGTCATTGAAACACACTCGAGCCAATGACTTTTGAACTAATTTGCAATATGGAGAATGGAATAACATACCATCTAAGCTTAATAAGCCCTTAAAAGTGGGGTCTTTATTTCTCATTTTCTTGCAGAATAAATTATAACAATTATCCAAAGCACTGAGATAGCAATGAATTGATAATTTTCCATCAACATAAGGAAATTCAGATGCTAAATCTGGTTTGTAAAAATCATATGCATGAGTCATGTAAGAAGCACGGACTCCACAATCAAAAACCAATGGTGCATCTGGCCCTATTAGCATAGCTACTGCACCTGCACCCCCAGTGGGCCTAGCAGGACCCTTTCCATACACTGCAATATCACCTGCAACCACTATAGCTTTTCTGCCATCCCATGAAGAAGATTCTACCCAGTTTATAGCATTGAAGAGCGCAGCAGTTCCACCATAACATGCATTTGTAGTGTCAATACCTTCTATATCTGTTGCGCCTTCTTTTGCAAATAATGTCATGAGAAAAGTTTTTACACTCTTGCTTTTATCAATAATAGTCTCTGTCCCAACTTCCAGTCTTCCAATATCATGAAGGTTTATATTATTTTTCTGAATAAGGTTATGCAAAGCGGTGAGACACAAAGAATTGATATCCTCTCGATCAGAACAAAATCCCATTTTACTTTGTCCCAACCCTATGGTATATTTTCCAGCGGCCACTTCATCGAATTTTTCGAGTTCAACTTGATCAACATATTGTGAAGGAACATATAATTCCATGGCCAGGATGCCAACATTTTCTACTTTATTGCCCATTATTACGGTAAAATGACGCGATTATAGCTTTCACGGTCACGATGAACACGTTAATTATGCGAAAGAATACAAATGAACAACTATCGCCCGTCGCGTCTCAAGTGAGACTCCGCTTGGATCTTCACTCGAATGCACGTTTGCCTGATGACGAAGCGACTCGCCCGTCCTTAACGTTGCCGGCACGCAATTTTTGTACCATTGACCTACTGCGGAAGTAACCAACTTTCTTTTACTCTTACGCGACTAAAAGTTAACATTAGTTACGTGTCATTCAATTATAGTAAATAATTATTTCCTGTAAAATCTGTCAAAAATTTTATACTTGATGTATAATATCATTCAAATTTTGTAAGCTTTTAACCAAAACCGTTTTAATTTCTATTAAGCGTTAAGACAATGCGAATTGCGGTAGTGTGACTTTCACACATTTGTGATTTGACTTGAAGTTGAATGTCATCTGTTTGACACGTGACGGTTAGAGTTACGTTACGAAATTGATACATTTAATGTTTCATAAGTAGTATTAGTCTGATAGTCTTGTGTACTTTAAACTTGTTATAATCAAAACTTTAAACATCATGAGTTATATAAATATATACTAATATAATATAAATACAATGGTTTATAATAAATATATGGTTCATTATCAACAAAAAATTAATATAATAAGCTCCAAAAATAAAAAAAAGTTACGTATTTTTGCTTCAAATTATTTAATTTTTATAAATATTAAACGTGGTCGGTATAAAATTTATTGATGACCGATTTTTTTGGACTTCCTACCTTTTAAATTCAAATATTTAGTAGTATGAGTTTAACATATGTTAGGTATGTTATACAAATGATAAAAAAATTATCATTTGAAAATTTATTGAACACAAAGACCAAAGTTATCTTAAACATTTCAGATTACATTTTTTATCTGATGCAATTCAAAAAGATTTTGGGAAACTGTGTATGACTTCATATAATAATAATATAAGTACCTACTCCATTAAAGTTTATGGATATTTTATTTGCAATACTTTATAATAATTGCGCCATGTTATATAAATGTTTATTCAAAGTACTCTTGGTCATATATTATTATTTGAAATTTAGTGTGTACAATTTTATATCATATTTATGTGACTAATGTAGATTGTATATACCTTCAACACATCACAAATAACTATTTAATTCAAGGGGCTCGACCTCGCTTAGCCCATACAAAGGGAGACGCAAATAAATACGTATTCATAAATCACAAGTATAAACAAGTTTTAGGTACCTTTTGTATTCGGAGTAATGAATCTTATTAAAAATTTAAAAAATCCCCGATCATGTTGGACCGATTTTCATCAAAGATAGCTAAGAACACTCCCAACTAATTCACCTTTCAAACAATAAAAACAAAATCAAAATCAGTTCACCCGTTCGGGAGCTACGATCAATAATACCACAAACAACAAATAGATACATACAGACACCTCAAACTTGTAACAGCCCGTCGTTTATGCGTCGGGGGTTAAAAACAGATACGATTTGTGCCTTATCTATCGTCCGGTGATATAGTTACATCAGCTGGCATACACCGTAGGTAACAAACAAAAAATTAAGCTTAAAAATCCGACAGTGAATTTGGTATGAAATCTATAAATTCCTTTACGTAGGTACCATCCACTTTCACTCGCTAACGGTTATCACGCCATGCTTGACCCAGTATTAGTTAACCAGTTTCGAATTAAATATTGACTATCATTATAAACAATGTAGTAGTTAAATTGCTTTTGATATTAATTCTTTTCATAGTTTAAAATTTGTGCAAAACGTGAATAATGCACCTAACATAATATAGGTAATAAACCTGATAATAGGACGTTGAAAATACTTTCTAGTTTCTAGTAAGATATGCATAGTAACTAAATGGTTTTCGCTATTAATGTTTATTATGATTAAAATATAAATAAAATATTTATTGTTTTTTATTATTAAGATAAATATAAATTGCTGATCCTCAGAGAGGTTAATAATAATAAAAAATATTTTACATACCTACACAAGTTTTTGAAGTGATGAAATATTCTGTTTAAATTAACACTCAGTTTCAACAAAGACTTGGCTGGGTAACATTAAAATACTATAATACTTAAAAAAATACATTTTTATTGGGACATTAACACACACCACCATCTAGTTCCATGGTAAGCTACGAGGCTTGTGTTATGAATACCAGATAGTTGATACACTAGACATATAAAACTTTAAATACATACAATTACATACATAATACTTATACATATAAACACCCATGATTGGGTTATATAAACATTCGTGCTCATCATACAAATGAATGCCTCCAGCGGGACTCAAATCCGCGACCGCTGTCACAGCGAGTTGGGTCACTACAAAATGAGCCAAACAGGTCTCCTAATATATACATAATTAATTATTAATTTCAAATAACTAGTAATTACTAATTTTGTAAAATAGGTACTACTTTGTTATTTAACCATGTTGGATTTCTGCGTAATAAACTTGTAAAACTTTACACCTGCAACAATATAAAATGATAAGTAAATACCTAAGAGCAAGCTCGTTTTACGGAGCTGGCAGTGTTGTATCATGCATGTCAGTGTCTCAGAGACTGTTAACTCATTGTTAATATCGAGAAGATAATTATTATTTTTAAACTAAATAGTAAATACTTAATATACTTATAATCATTTATCACTTTTAGTTTTAATTCAACTTTATACCTACAGGGAAATCGGAATTCTTTGTTTTTTAAGATAATTCGCATCCTTCATGTTATGTACATGAAAGATACGCAAATTAACGAATCACTAGCGTATTACCCGACTGCGGCAAAGCCCAAAGGAGGATTATGTTTTTGACCTGTATGTTGTATATGTTGTTTAATGTATATACATATGTATGTATGTAGTATATGTGCTTCTGATCCTATGTTCCCTCATAATTACTAAACGGCTTCACCGATTTTGATGATTTATACATCGTTTAATTCATCTTGATAATGAGTGTTATAATCTATATAGAAATAAATAGAAATCAAAATTCGTCAACTTGTTTCTATCTTTTTAGTTCGCTTTTTACGCAGTCGGGTTTTAATTTCTATAAATATTTGTTTTTTTTTTATTTATCAGTGTGCGGTATAAGAAGTAAGCAACCTAGGTATTTACATTTTGCGATATCCATAAACTAAAAAAAATTTCCACATTAGAACAAATTTTCATCAAAATCAGATTAGAAGTTTGAAGGTGAAAATGTCACGGATAGATATTAGATACTGACATACTTTCTCATTTATAATATTATTAAGGATGTCAATAAATCAACTTACCTGACGGATTAATTCTCGTCTCGAAGTCACCTTCCGGTCCGAAACTGCGCTCCTCTTCTTCTTTATAAAGATCCTAAAAATATGCGGATTATATCTATAGATAAAACAGTATCGTTATTAAATAGATACAATAATTTATTACTAAAAATTTAGATTATTAATAAAATAGATTTATACTAATATAGATCTATACACACAGATAAATAATTGAAATATTTGTTTGTAATATCAAAATAACAGCTTATTAATTAATGCATATGAAACTATATACGGTACTTTATACTTATAGGAAGATACAATTAGCGACCGCGAATCTAACTTTGTCCTTCATTTTCAATATTTTAATTAATTTTGGTGTATTTAGCTACTTTTGATTTCATAAATTCTATATGAATTTAATGTTTGGTGTCAGAAGACATCGATACGTGGATCATAGGATATTCATAGATAAACATTGTGATACCTAATTCATTTTCCTTCTTAAATTTAAATAATTTATTTTATTATTTATGCTTATTATTTAATTTTCAAATTTATTATATAATTTCTAATTTTAAAATAATAGTTAAGGGAGGTACAAAAAGTACCTGAATTTTATATGATTGCATTGGAATTTTCATATCCTCGAAGGAAACTTTTAAAGAGTACGGTGCGCCGTCGTCTCGCCGGCTCACAAATGCGATTGCGTAGGATTCATCTGACAGCTCTCGGGTCCAAATCTTAAGTAAATCGAAAAAATAATTAAAAATAACTTAAATACATTAGAATACTCGGGAACCGTGCTTTTGTTATTAATTTCCTAAATTCACGTTTTCTTTAGTTATTTTGGCTACCAGAAGTTGTTTTGTAAATTCTGTAAAATTTCTATCTGGGTTCTATCCACATCCTAATCGGCTTCTCTTCGTCAGATAAGATAAATGGCATGAAAATATTATATTGTCTTTCAAATTAAACTTTTACAGAATAACTTTTGTATCATACTCTTACTAGATAATAAGGCATATAAAAAATATAGGCAAAAAAAATAGTATCTACCTTATATGAGTATTTACCTCGCATTTTGATTTATTCCACACTCGCAAACCTTGCTTTGCCAATGAATCTTGATCAATTGCTATAATTTCTTTATTTAGAAGTATATCTTTATACTCTTGTCTGATTTTAGCTAAATCAACACTCATAAGTAACGGTGCAGCTAATATCGACCACACTGCCATTTGAACTTTCGCTTGATCCAAAGATAATCCATAATTGCCTATTATGAGCTAAAACAATATACTTATAGTTACTATGATAGAATAAGACTAATATTACTCGTAATTGGATTATTATTATATATGTGAACGCGTATGTGTGTGTATGTTTATTACTTTTTTATGACCTGGAGTCAGGGCTTGGAAACGATTAAAAAAAACGTTTAGAAGAAAATGAACGGTTTAGTAAACCGAAATAATAATGGTTAACGGTTTTTCTTAGAGGAAGGTTGGATTTCGGTTTTGATACCGAAATAAACCGGTTAATTTATTCATAAGTAAGAAATGTGCATACTTCCTTCTACTAAGCCATTCACCATTGGCAAAGACGTGCCAAATGTAAACACACAAAAACTCATTTTAACAGGTTAATTTAGTTCATGGAACCTAAATTCGTCAAAATCCTTCTCCCCGATTTAACCGGTTAAAGATTGTAACCAAAACCTTAAACCGAAAAGCCTTTCAGTTTGAGGTCAATGACCAAAACCGGTTTAAACATTAAACGAGTTTCCGAGCCCTGCCTGGCGTAACACGTAGGCTACTGTTAGGCACAAAGGGACTGCACCCGAATGAAGCGAGGTTAAGTCGCTAGTATCTACCAAGATATATATATTTAAAATTGCATTTTTAGTAACATTTGTACTTAAAGCTTATATAAATTATCAAGTGATATAGTAGAAAGATATAATATTAAGTATACCATGTCAGGATCATTCCAATTTCCCGGTCCAGCATATTGTACAAAATCATCTTGATGTTCAGCGAACCACGTCATGATTTTAGTCAAGGAACTCCACGAGTCGTCGATGTCATCCCAATTCCGCCACAAGTTGCAATGCTTTGCAATGGAAGAGTAGTCTGGCTAAAATATATATAAATATATTATTTTTAATTAACGATTTATAAAGATAAATATTTTTTGTTCATAAAATTAAAAACAATTGATTTTAATTTACATTAAATTACATAGCAATCTAGCAAAAGTTACATTGTAAAAAATCTAAGCAACGTGAAACACACGATTTTATTTATTAATTCTAATTCTACTCTAATTGCATCTATACCCCTACAACGTTACAAACTCACAAACTTTACCTCTTCATAATATTAGTATAGGTTAATTATTTATTTCAGTATACCTCATCATAATACCTACCTTGTCTTGATAAGCTGGCCAACTACACGAATAGACCATAGGCCTTCCAGTTTCATTCATTAATCTGCCAAAATACGGATAACCTGCAAAGTATTATCTCTTAGCAAACATTGTAAAATTAGACTATATGCTATAACTAGTGATTTGTATTCAGCACTTTTTAACGTCCCACTGCTGGGCACGGGCCTCCCTTCAATACGAGGGGTTCAGGCCATAGTCCACCACGCTGGCCAAGTGCGGGTTGACGGACTTAACCTGTCTTTCGAAAACTTGCTAAGTTCTCTAAGACATGCAGGTTTCCTCACGATGTTTTCCTTCACCGTTAAGACAAATGGTAATCATGTTGGAAATGATTCGCACATGAAAATATCAGAAGTGCGAGACCCGGTATTTGAACTCGCTTCACTCGGTTACCCAAGTGAGCACGTTACCAATGGGCTATCACTGCCTTCGTGCGTTATTTTTTTACTTCTTAGTGTCTGGAAGTCGATTTTTAATTGTTTTTACATTTTTAGAGTAGACATAGTAGTTTTGTAAGAAATATTTTAATAAAATACGACTTAAAGCTTTAAACTAAAATTCTATTTTATTAGTAAAAACCAAGCTCTCGAAATCGAATTCTAACGTATTAGACCATTGAAGAATTCCATAATCCACCTTCTGGCTTCACCACCAAATCAGCTCAACATTACCGAATCACTGCACTATCACCGGAAATGCAAACACTTGCAAAGTTTCAAGTCATTATGACAATTAGAAGGTTAAATTTTCATTAGCCATTTTTCCACCCTTAAAGATAGTATTTTTTCTTCAAATTTAAATGGGACCAAACGGAACGGATTTTTTCAAATCGGTTAATCAATGACGAAGTTCTGAGGTAACAAACATAAAAAATACTACCAAAATGAGAAACTGTTCCTTTTTTTAAAGTCGGTTCAATAATTAAAATAAAATGTAAATCATAACTAAAATTTCTTAACTACTAAGGCTTCATTTGCAATATTTCAATTTCTACACTAAATCAAAAATCCTTACCAGAATCCATTTTAGTTACATTCACGTAACATCCATCTAATTTTATGTAATCAACATCCCAATCGGTAAAAGTTTTGACGTCAGTATCCTCATGACCCAATACACCAGGGTAACCAGCACACGTTTTGTTACCATAATCTTGGTATAAGGCAAACTTAAAACCTCTTTCGTGAAGCTGCAAAAAAAATCATACAAAACAAACATAAAATGAAAATATAATAAAATTATTAATCTCTGTATACACGTGTGATTAGTTCGCCTCGTCTCCTAGTAAACATGATATATATTAAGATAAAGTAAGACCATAAGGCGCCTGTACACTTCCGTCCAAGTGCGGCGAGTACCCGAGAGCTCTCGTTTATTCTGTTACAAAGTAGATACCGACCACGAGGTTATCCGAGACCCTTTTCCTTGAGGAAAAATGGATGCCGAACCAATCAGGCGAGGCGAAGGAGAGAATGGTCTTGCCTCACATCGAGGACAGCCTTGCACTACACAGTATATCGGCGAGAGTGTACAGCCGGTATTACCAAATACTTCGCCACCAATAGTGAGTACGATAAATATTTTGTTAAGTCCAACATCAATTTAGAAAGCAATTTATTATGTAAATTATTTTTTTTATCAAAATATTGCAGCAAAGGCAAAATATTATAATTTCAGTAATATTTAAAAACCTAATAATATGTTCATACAATCATACAACAATAATACTGATATGACTTATGTTATATGACCTTACAAAAAACTTATTTCTTTAAATGTAAAGATAAACTGTTACAAACACCAACATATTCCTTCTCGTCACGCTTGAAGTACTTTATACGCAAATGTAAATATTCAATTTGCATGAAAATACGTAAAATTATATTTTGTATTAGGTATTTATATACCTATTATCAGTTGTTTTATGAATCAAAACTTTTGATTCTAATCCAAATCTAGTAAAAATACGCTAGTCACTACTTTCTGACCGTTGACAGAAGAAATTTATACATATAATAATAAAATAATTTAACTAATCTTACGTACATAATCAGCAACAGCTTTCATGCCATTAGGAAATCTTTCCCGATCAGGAACTAGACGGCCATTTTCATCCCGATCTTTCTCTAGCCAACAATCGTCTATCCCCACGTAATTATATCCAGCGTCTAAATAACCCTCTCGTAACATAATATCTGCTGTACGCTTTATCAGGTTTTCACTGTATGAAAATAAAACTGATTTAACGTAAACGACGAAGTTATCCCTGAACACATATAAAAAAAATAAAAATATATACGGTCGAATTGAGAACCTCCTCCTTTTTGCAAGTCGGTTGAAAATGTTGAATGATTTTGCGCGGGTTATAACGTAGTGAAGAATCTGGACTAACTCATACATCAGCCATGTGGCACATATGGCTGGCAGCTTTTGTGTGTGCTTGTGAGGAATTTTTTAATTTCAAAAATTCACTTCCCGAACTCCGGATTTAGACTTAGCAGTTCTTAACTAAATAAAACAGTCGTACTTTCTTCCCTGTTCTAAGCTTGAACCCAAAAAATAATTAAGACTTTCCTTTTTTCCCCGTAAATTATAGTTTTTACTTTTTAGGATTTAAAATAAATCAAAAATTAAAAATTAACCTAATAAAAAAGGAATCGAGCAATCATTTACATCAAACACCTGATAACTGGCAATTCGCAAACTATCATCTTCAAATGGTAAATTATGTATTAAATTGTATCGTTATCGGTTTTATCGAGAATAGTTTAGTCGTGACAAGATTGTAAATAGAAATAGACCATCGTTATTGTAAATCGTTATATTAAGTAATGAAACAAAAAATTAAATAAAAAATTTAAATAACCCCCCATAAGTCATAACTTAATCATTTAGGTTTGTTTCAATCAGCATAAACACGATATTTCTACAGTATGTTAGTAAAGATTTTAGTATCTTGCAGATTCCAGGTGTCGCTGCAGCATCAGACCAAGGATATCATATCGTTGCAACATCACTCAAGTAACGGTATACCAATATTCGAATGGGTTAGATCTGTGGAAGTGACTCATATCCTTTTACTACCTAGAAAAGAGCGGATGGCCTGCAAACGACTGACGAATTTTCTTGATTTATAACTAAGTCGAATTAAGTCAAGTCACCTTTCCAACAACAAAATCTAAGTTAAAATCGGTTCATCCATTTGGCCGCTACCGGCTACGATACCACAGACAGACACACAGAACATGTTAACAACCCTCTTTTGCATCGGAGGTTAAAAACATAATAATAAATGCTAACCTGATACATTCATCTGGATATTTTTGACAATCTGTAATACACCTAAATCTTTGCCACGTCAGCCAACCCATCGGTGGCGTCAGAGCTAAACCATTGTTAAGGGCTTCAGTGCTCACCAATAATGCCGCAAAAAACAACAAAATGAATGTACCCTCCATCTGTAAACAATTAAAAAAATACTTATGAAGGTATAAAAAAAATTAAACATATATCAACTAAACATAAAATTTCTAGCAAACAAGCAGTAAATAACAATAATAAAATGTTTACGAATTGAAAACGCCAGTGACCCCGACTATAATTGAATATTGACAGGTGTTAAATGAAAAACCGTGGAAGGTTCGCATATTTATTGTGTCTAATTGACAACTATTGATAAGGAGTAATGCTTTGACTGCTGCTCAACATGCAACTATCTAAACTATCTCATAAATTATGCTTCTTATCTAACATAAACAGTCAATAGTGATAATAACATGGAGCGTCACTTATTTATTCACAAATCCCGCTATGAAGAGTTTTTTTTTAATGATGCGAGTATGATCCTGTATTTTAATAATACGCTAGTGCATATTGAAACAAATTATTATCTCTTAAGGAAAAATATTATTCAGAATGTTATATAGATTTCAAAAAATGATATTGAGTATGTACCTACTCCTGTTAAAAACTATTTTCTTTTGCGCCTTGAGCACTTATTTCCTCAAACCTTTTATCTTTAGACAGGTGAGGAACATCTCGAGGTGAATCTTAAGAGACTTTATAATGTAAAGACTTCAAGGTATATCTTTAGAATAATTTAATAATTTTTATTTCTTCTTCATAATTTTATCTTTCAGTCCTAAATGAAAATACAATAACTGGTTCTTTCGAGTTGTACTTAGAAATTTACTTAGCTAATGCTGGCTGAACCTTTTCTATTTAACGAACTAAATAAACTACAAGAAATAAAATAAATAACGAAGAACAAAACTTCATTTATAACAATATAGAACCCTAATGAAAACCAAATATATGCTGATTAACTATGTATGATTATATATGATGATATTTATAAATGAATTTAGTTCAACCTTGTACCCACATGCTGTTTATTCATATTTGTTTTTAAACTATATTTTTCTAAAGCTTTTCACGTCTACATTTAATTGGTAACCGCTTTTCGCTTCTAATTAAAGTCGTATTATTTATCAGAACCCCATCCTTATAAACAGCGCTATTCTTATCTATATAAATAATATAGGTTCGATTTCTGACTACGGCTAGGAAACTTGATTTTCTAAAAATCTAATAATGCAGTAATTATTATCAAAATCGATCCGCGGCTCCTTCGGTTATCACCTACTGATTTAGATTTCATATTATTTACACTTTTCGCAGTTTGCACCTACAAGCTCTACATGAATTTCATACTATATTCCGTTACCGCATCACAAATACCACTGGAGGGATTTTGATGAAATTTGGTATGGTGATACCTGGTTATCCGGGTCAACATATAGGTTACTTTTTACCGCGGAAAAATATGTCATTTCTGAGAAAAAATACAAAAACTGCAATGTAAGAGTGTACTAATATAGAAAACCTAAGAATTTAGTTTTTCGTCATCTGAACGCGGTCGGAGTCGCGGGCAATGCTAGTCTATACATATAATTAAACCAAATTTAATCAAAATCCCTCCAGTGGTTTTTTTGTGATCCGGTAACAGACAGACAGACAAAAAATCTAAAAACTATAGATTCGGCCTCTTTTTCGATAATAATGTTTATTTCAATAAGATTTTCCAAAAAATATTTAATGTACAGATTCGCCTTAGTTACAATTTTATTATATGTATAGATAATAAAGTTGCAGCTAGAATTAGTAATTAAAAATTTTAAGTAACCCCCAACACAAAAAAAAACACAAAAAAAAAATCATTTCATTGTTTTTAAATTACTCGCGGACACTAATTCTAATAGGTAACTCTCATGGAGACTATTCTTATGAGCCCAAACACGCTATATCTGCTGTAAGCTTCTGAGGAATTAAACATGCCGCAGACTATTTAACGCTACAGCATCAGCTCAAGGCAGCATGTCTTGGAAAGTAATAACAGTACACTACAAGTCAATCGGATCTGTAAAAGTTAGTAAGACCCTTTCATTAAGTAGGAAATGAGCTGATGATCATCAAACGCCTGAACAAATCTTCATAAATTATACCTAAGAGCCATCTCGATCACGTCAGCTTTCGAACAAAAAAAACACATCAAAATCGGTCCATTCGTTTAGGCGATACGGTGCCACAGACTGACACACAGATACACAGATACACACGTCAACTCATAACTCCCCTCTTTGCGTCGGGGGTTAAAAACAAAAATTTACAAATAAACATAAATACGAGTATATCAAGCAGACAGTAATTAAGTATTCAATTAATTTTACCTTAAAAACCTTAATGTAAGGCTAAAACCAGATATAAAAATACTATATTAGACTAAATCTATTTTCACTCATAACCACAGACCAAAATAAAATAATTCAGAAGATGTGTCACAAATAAATATACAAATATGTTGGGACATTACACAGCATCATGTAGTTCCATACGAGGCTTGTGTTATGGATACCAGATAGTTGATACACTACACATATATAACTTTATATACATACACATTATAAATATAAACAGCCATGACTAGAGTACAAACATTCGTGCTCATCACACAAATGAATGCCAGCCAGCGGAACTCGAACCCGCCACCGCTGGCTACACTAAAGCTGAGTCAAACGTATCGTCAATAATACAATACAAAGAAAAATAAATAGAAAGTTTAATATTTTAGTTAACTTACTAGGTTATATTTATACTCAGTAGCAGCTAACATGGTCAGTGTACGACAAAAATTCAAAATATACCAATGAATTCACTATTAAATATTCAAGTTGCAATCTTTACTAAGAAGATGCGAAACATTCCACTTATCTTACACAGCACTCCTACCTAATTTGTATCACCTATATGTAGAATGAATATGGCGAAGTTCAGTTAAAATTTAAAACGGTTTGAATACGTTCAGTTTTACGGTGTATTTGTATTAAATAATTTCAAACTTTTTACTATTTAATTTTTGTAATATTATATGATCTGTGCTACAGCAGTAGAATATTATTTATTTGTTGATAGATATTTGCATGAAAATGTATAAGTTCTTAACAATTAAAGGGCATATAATTAAAACAAAACATCCAATAGAAAATGTTATAATATAGATATAAAATTTTGAACCGAACAATTTCTCACGTCTAAACGACAAAGAATTAAAAGCAACTTTAGCTCAACAAACGCTGAAAGCTATTATAAAAAAAAACTTAAAATCGTGCCTTATTTAATTAGACAGCCTAAGGTCAGGTAAGGTAAGGTAAGAGGTAAATTTTAGGATAAAGAACATATTATAGAAAGAGCTATATAAAACTAGGTATTTACTTACATATTACTTATTCTATGAACGTGTTGATACAACAGAATTCCAAAGCCTCTATCAGCTCTAGGTTGTATTGTAAATGTAAAAAAAGTAAAGTGTAAATACAACTATTTAGCCCTTTATAACGTCCTATTGCTGGGCACATGCCTACCTTCAGTGAGAGGAGGATCCCATAGTCCACCACGCTAGAGTCTGGGCAAGTGCGGGTTGGCGGACTTTACGTGTCTTTCAAAAACTTGTTAGGTACTCTCAGACATGCAGATGCTACAAGTTAAGGCTAATCATTATCTATACTAATATTACAAAGAAGTAAAGTTTGTGACGTTGCAGGGGGTAATCTCTGGATTTTTCTTAAATTTACGTTTCAAGAAGTTAGTAGTCTTTAATGAACACTCATTTTTATCTCATCTATTTATTGTTCTAAAAATTTCTTTAAATTTTAATTTTAATAATTCCAAGCTTTTGCCTGTAGCTCCACTTAATTTCAATAATAGTTAACATGTAGCAGAAATGTAAATTTTTTATCTTTCATAGTTCGATTTTTTTTTTAATTTTTAGACCAACGTATGATTGTTATACTGCAGTAAATTATTTCATTTTCCAGGATAAAAATAAAAAAAACCTGTCAATCCGTAAAAGTCACATTAAAATCGGTTCAAACGTTTCGAAAATAAATAAACCCAAAAAGAAAAAAGCTGAGGAAATAAAATTTATAATATTTATTATTTTTACTTTGCTTATATTATGGGCTTAAAAATACCAATATATACAAGCAATTTAATTATTAATTATAGCTATACAAAGGGGAAAAGGAAATAAAACACATTCTTAAGAAATAATTTATCTTTATTATTCCTTTTTAACGTCTCGAATTCTTTTCTAAGAAATCAAACTTGGTTTTACTTACATCGAAAAAATACACAAATGATATATCGATACATTATAATGCAACATCGTGTTGCTTACCAAGTCACTGGTACCATACAAAATAATGAAAGCGTAATGTCTCGACATCGCGGTCATAACCATAGCTAGGATTGTTCCAATAATTATTTATTTAACAATAAATATTTGGACTAAATAATATCAAACATCACAGAACTATAAAGCAAATATTTTATTTTTAATGAACAGCGTCCAATATGTTAATTGAAAAATTAAAATTCATAGCACGTCATTGGGCTTAAACAAGATAATATTCTTAATTCTACAATCGTTGAAGAATATTTAAAAATTGTATTAAAATGACTAATCGTTACGTGATAAAATCATAATACGTCATTACCATATATTTTATATGGATATCCCATAGATATCGATTCTACAGTACCTGTTGAATGGCACCTTGCCTAAGCCTCCGTGATTTATAAATTTCTAAACTACACATCGGTTTCAACAATTTCTTAAATAAGTACAATATGTTGAAGAAGATATTGTAGTTAATGTTATGTATTATTACAAAATGAGTCAAGAAAGATGTGCAAAATTTTCTATTTTAGTCAATTTTTTGTTAAGAAAATGTGTAATTTAACACCACATCTACGTGCTATAATAAAAACAGCAAAAAAAGCAACATATTTTTTTTTAATATCTAACATTGTGTTTGATATTTGCAGCGTTCCTAGCTACGGCTACGTCCGCGCCGATTGATACAAAGTAATCATCAGTCTATTAATCTATCAATGCAGCACGAGACTAACTCAGCTCGTTCATCTAAACATAATAAAAAGCTTCAAATTCTCTCAATTTGAAAGATCAAGTTGTTTCTTATAAAAATAGAAGTTTGAATCAATCAAATGTGGTCATGTTTTAATGCCTTTCAACTCAACTTCAAAAATTTTATCATAAAAGTAATTTTACAAAAACCCTCAATAATTTGTACATTATTTTTGTATATAAATATACGATTGAAAATAAGTAAAATATGTACATATTGCCGCTGTTGTAACATTCAGAACCTATATAGAAACTTAATTAACACAAGTTTCTTTTTTAAAAATCAAAGGCATTAAAACACTGAATAAAAAAATCGGTAGTGGAAAATCTATTAAGATTCCCATAGAAAACACAAAATATTAGGCCCCACAATTTTTTACAATCTCGGTTTTTATTTCTGAAAACAGGTACACGCGTACATCAAATAACCTCTTTAAACAATAGTGAGTACTACATACAAACGTCTTCTATTACAGAGGTTCCACTACTTAAGAAATGCGATCGATCGACGGTTCTCTCACTCGTCTATAAATATACTTAAAATAACACTTATGTGCCAACTAGTGACGATTGTTCGTCTAAAACGTTAGAGCAGTTATGTGTACTTAGTTCGGCGTTAATCACCGAACTAAATATATGAAGCTGCCCACAGAATTGAAGTGCGAACACAATTCATACAGAATCACAACAGTCGCTTAAAACATTCGACTGGAAGACTATCTTTTGTTAAAGTTAAATCAATGCTTCTAACAAACATTCAGTATAACAAAAAATAACGTTTATATTTATCGCTAAAACTACAGTGCAGTACAGAAAAGTTTGGAAACGCTAATCCCTTGTATTTGAGAATATCGGACTATGAGATTTTTATATTTATCATTAAAAGCCAGACAGACAGACAGACAGACACGCACAGCGATATTCGAAACACTCCACAGTACTATAGAATGCTCTCTACTTATGAACAGTATCGTCTCAGGATAGAGTACGATTTGTGCACGCTACGACTCGTCCGACCGTACGACCGTGCGACCGTACGACCTTACGACTTACGATGATCACATAGACTTTACACTTACTCAATATTACTTAAATATAGATTAATCTTAAACAACTATATACGTTCGACTTTGTTTTTGTGGAATGCCGTTTTATAAATAAAGATCTCAGTATTCATATAATTTCACAGGGCTCCAAACATCAGTACAACGCCCGGACAGTGAGAGGATTCGATGTTCTATACAATATCGATTTAAAAGGACACTAATAATAATAGGGTAATTTACATATAACACTAATATTTACAAAACTAGTTTTTAGTTTGTGCTTCCTCTAGTTAATGTATAACTACGACGTACAGTCCGATATCTATTTCAACCGTCGTTTGAAACACGTCCACAACATTCATAGGAGTCCGAAACAACACTCAGGTAACTATTAGTTCACATTTTCACATTGTTGAACATCCAAAGCACACACACATACGTGGGTCACGAGATCACAGTGTTTAATTATGGCTACTGGCATCGATAATCACTTTTGTCCACAGTTTTGGTTTTCGCGATAGTCTCACTAATGTCACTGTCACATCTGATTATTCCGATTATAGTTTATCGATTGAGCGATTCGATTCTCACAATTGGGTCCATCGTCGGTACATTTTGTCGACGAAAAGTCATCGTCTGTTCCTGAAGGTAATATTCGCGTTGACTCATTTAGGTGGTGTCGGGAAAGAGTTGACCACAGCTTGCGTGCTCGCGAGAACGGCGGCCGCTGTAATAAATCTTCTATTATAGTCTTTTTATTTAAAATTTTCAGCATCATGTTTCCCGAATGACATCTTTCTAGTGGGAAGTTACACTTGAGCGGGGCTCGGCCGCTTTTCGGCCGAATGCTATCGCGCCCCTGCAAGCAACACACGGCTATATTAGAGGGGTCAGATCGGAACAAGAAAGATGTATTCGAGGAAAATGAAAAACTGATAAATTTGAATGTAAAACTAAACAAACCCAATATAACAGGCAAATCATAAAACTTATAAAGTAACAGCCAACAAACAAGTTTTGATCGCTTGACTGACATTGCAGTTGGTCAAAAAATCAAAAGATCAAATATTAGTATTATAAAAGCGAATGAGTTAATGATTAGTTGTCTCGTACACTATAACGTACCGGGATATGGCGGTGGGTAGAGCGGGTAGCCGAGCCCCACGTGTGTATGATGATGGGTGTGCACGTGTCTCTGAGGCGGCGGGGACCGCGGGGATTCCTTTGGGGGCTCCGGCCTCGGGGGTTTCCCTTGGGGCGACTTGGCATGCTCTTGCAGCTCATGTATTTTGTGTTGCGCATGCGCATTATGAGCCCCATACGCATACTGTCCGTGGCCAGGTAATAGTTCGAGCTTCCCTGGTGCTCCTGGTCGGGATAGGTCTTCCGGGGCGTGGTATCTGGGCACCGTCCAACCGCCACCGAAGCCCCCGACTAGCATAGGGCTTAAGGGTGCTCTGTATACAGGATCGAAGGGCAAAGCCCCATAATGCGGTGCTTGCATGTATGGTGGTAGATAGTATTGAGAGGTCGGAGGTGGAGGAGGCCCCTGTGTTTCTGTCGTCGGTTTCTGTCCCTCTTGCTTCACCTGGAATAATATATTATAAAATTATTATTTTTTTATTAACATACTAATTTATAAAATGATAATGGATGACAATAATAGCTAATAACAAAAACCTATTCAGTCATTGCTTTCATGTCATATCATTTAAAATGTCTCACTTCGCTTAACCAAGTCCAGGTACATTTAAAATAGACTAGTATCGTATTGAAACTACTTGACACGTTCTAACTATTCGTGTAGTAGTCCCAATAAGATTTACAGCGGAAAAAAGTTAAACTGAAATTTTAACAGGAAAACATCCGTCGGGTCAGCTAGTTTATAATATCAGTAGGTCTTCTTCCCAGTATTATAATATTGAGTAGTAGTAGTGAAGTGGCAATGCGCTCGCTTGGGAAACCAATTGAAACGGACTCGAATCCCGGGTCGTGCACCTCTGATATTTTAATGAGCGAATCATTTTCAAATTAATTATCACTAGTAAAAACCTACATATCTGAGAGAACATAGCAAGTTTTCGAAAGATATGAAGTCTGTCAACTCGCACTTGGCCAGCGTGTTGGATTATGGCCTGATCCTCCTTAGCCCGTATCCAGGAGTGAGTGATTAAAAAAAGGTGCTGATTACGTTATTATATTACCTTAACCTCCTCCTTAGGCTTGTCGTCCTTGTCCTTAGGCTTGTGAGCGGGCTGCGGCCGCGGAGCTCCCCCGGGCCCGGGCGGCGCGCCCGGCTTGCCGTCACCACCTTCTTTACGACGCTGCTCGAGACTCATGTAATATCTGTAATTAGAGAACAGTATTGATGTAAAAAACAATGTTACACCGACTTCAAAAAAAAGGCACTTAATTTGAGTGTATATTTTTTATTCCATTATTTTAACTAGAAACGAAAGAAAGGTTCCATGTGTAAAGGTGGAACATAATTGTATTAACAATTAATTACTTTTAAAAATAAACTGGTAAATTAATAATTATTGATAATAATGCTGTAAAGTGTAAACTATCACTATTTATCAACTAACGCCACGAGCGACGCCAGATTGACGGAATGTCTCGATTTAATATACGAGTATATATGATCAAAGTCCTAAACACAAATTATTATGTGATTTAATCTTGATCAATAATCCTAGATCTAAGACTTTTCTATTTTATGAAATTTGACAAAACTAATATTGTTAACTAACCTTCTTAGTTCTTCCTCTCTCGCATGCGGCGGTCTTTGGAAGGCGTACGGTCCCATCTGCGCTTTCATTTCTATACTCTCTTTCAAAATCTGATGGTTCTCATTCGGTCTGCTTGGATCTTTTCCCTCTGAAGACCTCGACTGTTTACTTTTGTCTAAAGGACTTGGTGTAGTTTTGGAACGATCTGACTCCTTTGCCTTCTCATCTAAAGGTGTTCCAGGAGGTGGGCCTGATTCCACGTTGTAGGGAAAATTCGGAACATAGTTATACGGGTAAAAATGTGGTTGAAGGACCTTTTGAGGACCTCCGTCCGGTTTTCCATCCTGAAATAAGAAATACACGGTTTATTATAGGTTATTAAAATAACTAACTTATACTTACCGCACTAGAACTTAAGGTTAGTGCAATCGAATTTAATACTAAGAGATATTCACTTATAAGAGATTTTGTTATGTAACTATTGCAAAAGGATTGTTGTATGTTCCATTAAGATCACAAAAACGACAGAATTTCAATAAGACTTTTTTGTGTACAATAAGTTGAATTCAACAATTACATAAATAAATAAATATGTTGGAACATTAACACACAGCACCATCTAGTTCCATGGTAAGCTACGAGGCTTGTGTTGTGGACACCAGATAGTTGATACACTAAACATATATAACTTTAAATACATACATATTATAAATAAGTTTATTTAGTCGAGAAAACCCATAGATATCATTTGAATTCCTCGAACGATGTGTTTTATAGTAAGTAACAGTGATCACTAGTTATCGACTGAATAGAACAGTCGATAAATAGAATAAAATTTATTTAAAATTATAAACATGAACAAGAAAATTGACGATATATTTATTTTGCTACATTATTATTTTCTCTGATGTCTATTTAAAATCGCTAAACGTGCTCGCTATAAACATAATATTATGTTTTTATAAGAGATTCGTTACCTTGAGGTCTGATTTTGGGTCTCCCTTTGACAAATCTTCCTTCCCTTTATCGCTGGGAGGCGGAGCGCTGGCCGGATGCGTCGGCAAGTATGGCGGCTGTCCATAATACTGCAAAAATAGATAGAATTATAAAAAAATATTATTAATATAAGTATTATTGGACATAATGAAAATAAATCCTTATTAGGTACTTTAATTCTATACAAAATTATCAATAATCCTACAAATATTATAAATGCGAAAATTTATGAGTATATATGGATGTCTGGATGTTTGTATAGATATTAGACATATGGATGTTTGTTACTCTTTTTCGCAAAAAGTACTGAATGGGTTTTCATGAAACTTTACAATAATATAGCTCATACAACAGAATAACACATAGGCTATTTATCCCGGAAAAATGTACGTTTCCCGTGGGATAGATTTGTTTTTGTTTTGTACCATATGATTTCGCAATTTTCAGATATAATTATTTATATAATAAGTTGCTAAACTTAATATCTATAATATTATATTAAAAAACAGTATTATTAATATGTACACATGATTTAAAATGTAGTTCAACTACGAGACGTTATTGTCATTTTATAATTTTAGTTGATTGGATAAATCTTATTTGTTAAGTGAAATAAATAAAGTGTATTAAACCACGGACAAATAGAAGTTTTTTGTAATATGAACCAGACATTAGAATCGATTGTAACCTCTGTTGGATGTACGTAACATGATATAAATCGGTGAATCACACCGTAAGAGACGGTTCAGTCTCCACAGTCTGATTGCTTTAAGAATGTAATTGAATATCACATGAAACATTGTATTGTACGAATTAGTGCTTTCTAACTGATCTACTCAACTGAGATGATATTTAGATAGGCATCTTAAATATCAGATTAAAAAAAACTTATATATAAACCTCTGATGATTACGAGAGACTCTCGAAACTTAACACCTCCAGGTAAATTTCTAAGAAATTAATTAAATTTTTAAGAAATCTATTGTTAACTGTAACGCCGGCGTGTCCGCGCCCGCGGTCGTGGCGGGATGAAAACGCTGTTAAGAGTGTACTTCAAGTAGTATGCTGTCGAGAGTGTATTGCTTGCTATAAATGCATATAGCTAGTGTCTGCGGCTTTGCTAGATATTACAATTCTATTTAGTCCTTAACCACTAAAATTGACACGACTTTTTACAAGAGAGTTCACATCATATGAGACGGCAGACGTTTTTTTAACTCTACCTATTATTTATACAACACAGAAGAAGAAATATTTAAAAATTATGTACGAGTATTTTGCTATATTTTATTCGTAATAGATTGTATATAGATTAGTTGATAACGAGAAATAAAGAATTTATTATTAATATTAATTATAACTTTATTTAATTTGTAGAATGAAACCGATGAATTGACATGCGTGTTACATTCTGATTCTAAAGTTAGCTCATTCAAGATATATGTACAAGCTCTTCCTTTTTAAAATTACAGTTCCTCCTTTGCCTAGGAGTCTCTTTTGTTGAGTTAATCGAAGAATTATAAAATTATTATTAAATGATTAATCGAAGTACTAAATAGTTTCCTTAGGATTCAAACTTTGCAAGTTATACATAAAACCTAGATCTATACTAATATTATAAAGAGGTAAAGTTTGTAAGTTTGTGACGTTGTAGGGGGTATCTCTGGATCTCTACTAAACCAATTTAGATGAAATTTGGTAAAAAAATAGTTTGAGACCCTTGGAAGGACATAGGATATTTTTTATCCCGGAAATCATCCCTTAAGGGAGTGAAAATGGGGATGAAAGTTTGTATTGGGAAGCAAGCTAGCTAGTATACATGTATGTATGTACCTGATGATGATAAACCGGGAAAGGTCGGTGCCCAGCATCCGCATCAGCCGCTCCCTCAGTGGGAGCAGCATCATCTGATATGTCAGAGTACGCCGGCGACCGTACACCCGGGGTTGGGGACCGGCGCCCGCGACGCTTGCCTGGCGACTCGTCTGGTGGAGACTCTGTTGACTTACGTTCCTCTGATGGCATTAGTGCTGACCTGGGTTTTACCTGGAATTAAATATTAAGTTTTGTTAATAGCTAGGTGTGTTTAAGTTTTTCTCATTGTTCTTTCTATGGTTTTGGGCGTTAACGTTTTAATTGAACTATTATCGCATACGTAATTTCCCGGATAAAACGTATGAGAGTGTGAGATTAGAATAAGGTAAGCTATGTGTCTGCCTGTGTATTCAGCCCTTTTTAACGTCCCACTGCTGAGCACGGGCCTCCCTTCAATACGAGGGGGATCAGGCCATAGCCCACCATGCTGGCCAAGTGCGGGTTGGCGGACTTCAAATGTCTTTTGAAAACTTGCTAGGTTCTTTCAGACATGCAGGTTTCCTCACGATGTTTTTCCTTGACCGTAAGGCAAGTGGTAATCATGTTAGAAATTATTCGCACATGAAAATATCAGAGGTGCGAAACCCGGGATTTGAACCCGCTTCACTCGGTTTCGCAAGCGAGCGCGTTACCACTGGGCTACCACTACCTGTATAAATGTGTCCGCCTAATTCGTCTAATTCGGTTCAACAACTTGCGTATCGTTAGAAGCATCTAATGATCGTCACAAATAGTATGTATATTTATTAAATCTTTGTATTTATTTATTTATTTAAATATTTTTTCAAATCTAATTGTATTTATTTTTAAAACGTTAGATAGTGGATTTATGTACATATACATATGTAAGTAAAATAGATGTGTAGTATTTTAGACTAAGCGCCATATTGAATCCCAATGGCTTACCTTACTTTAATCAGATCAACAGAAGGCTTTGTATGGCCAATTAACGAGTATGGCAATTAGAGATAGTCTGATATGCCTTCATTTTGTATTCTGACCATGTTAATAATTAAGTAATGAGCAAAATGGATATCATACCTTAAACTGTGTCAACTGCGTTGTAGGTTGTAAGGTCGGCAGAGATTCAGGAGGAGGAGTGGTGGGTGCCGGGGGGGTCGGGGGACGTTCCGGTTGAGGTTGAGGCTCGGGAGTCGCAGCAAATTCCTCAAAACGAGGCTGAGGGGGTGACTCTATTGCCTCTGGTTTCTCAGGAGACTTTTCCGGTGACTTTTCACTCTTTTCCTCAGGGGATTTTGTAGGAGTAGGAGATTTTACGGGAGTAGCAGGAGTGGCAGGCTCTGATGGTGGTCGAGCTGGTGAAGCAGGCTCCGGCGTAGGTTCTTCTAATTCTGAACTAGAACCATCTTTATCATCGTCATCTGGCGACCCATGTGCGTGCGATCGATGATATTTTAAGCCATTCGCATGTTTGTACTTTTTCGAACAATTAGGTTCTGGACACTCAAGTAAAACAGGATCTGGGGGTGGTGACGATGGTGTCGGAGGTGGGCGTTTTGCTTTAGGGGTTGGAGGACGCTCTTCTGCATCTGAATTACGCTTCCTCTTTGAGTCTGGTCTCGGTGGAGTAAACGGTGTAGGCGAAGGTAAAGCTCTTCGTCCCTTTGCACCACCATTTCTGAGCTTACTATGTACTGAGGATCGCGTTTCGGTGAAATTCGTCATGTCAGTGGGCACTGCGCCCCGACCACGTTTCGCCCGACCTTTGGGTGTCCGCGCATCCAACTCCTCCGTAGGTGAATCGCAAAATCTGCAATGTTATAAGAAATAAACGTATATTAGTGAATATCGCTGATTTAAAGCAAACGAATAGAAAGAACTTAAAATTTATATTTCATTAAAATAAATAAAAATATATATCGTTTAATGATTTAAGACAGAAATTATTCCATATATTGAGGTAACATTTTTGTATAGTATCGATTAGATACTAACCGTGGCGGCGCCCAATCATGTCGTGTACAATCCAATAGAGTTCCGACATAAGTCTTCCCTCGCCACGTCACATTCACAACTAAAACACCTGTAACAATAAAAACCTAAACGTTAAACTAATACAAATATAACCCGATTAATGATGTCGAAACTTCAAAATTGGGGTCGACATGGGCAAAATGGATGCAGCTGAGTTATGGCTGAGCGATCCAATTTGTCACGGGGGCGCTCATTTGCATAGTGAGGCGGGTGTGCGGCGAGCCCGCTGCTTCAGGAACGTGACTTTAGCCGCATATTTAGAAACGCTCGCATTTCCCTAAACCACCCTCGCTTATCACGCTCGCGTGCTAACTTATGCAAATTTAATTAATCAACTTAATCCCTCCGCACGGCTCGTACGAAACTTTTCCACAATATTATTTGCTGCTTTTATGTTTTATACGAATGTAACAATTTCACTCAACGCGTTTTATAGTCGGAGTTGCGAGTGCGTGATAATCCATTTATTCGCAAAAGTTATTTGAGTGCGAAATAAACAAATCGAGATAAAATAAAGGACACGGCTTGTCCCTTTTATAATCCCATCTGAGCATTTTTTCCACGCCCACGAATAATAAAATATCTTTTGAAGATAAAAAAACATATACTGAACATTTCTAAATACTATTAAAAAACTACTACATAAATATATTCTACTAAGAGATGATTAAGATCTAAAATTTTACATACAAAAATTCACAAAAAAATAATAATATTAAAGTAACAAACATTTATAACTCTAATATTAAATGAAGTATAATAAATAAATGCAGTCGCTCAGTAGCCGACATCATGCGATGTCTAAATAAATTCTCTTTTAACATTTTATTGTTTCACAAACAATGAATCCATAAAGCATTTCACTATAAGCCATTAGCATTATAATAGCAAGTTATTGTATAGAATGAAACGATAAGCGTAATCATGATAGATAAATTAAACTGTCAACACTTTTTATCGATAAAATTAATTGAATTTAAAGAACAAAGTTATACATTGAATGTAACCTACATACGTTACAAAAAATATTGCTTGCTTTAAAACAATATTATTTAGTCTTTGTCTAAATACACTCCGACAAAATAATATTCTTAGTCAAACTTTCATCATTACAGACTGACTGTATTTTACTTTGTTCTTGTTATTTAAAAAGAAACTAAACTTTCTAAGAGGGTAGGATAGCAGGAATATTAAAAAGTGGGCAGATGGAACTTCCGAACTCAGGAAATTGTTGGACGCGCGCCTCTCTTTTATTATTTAAGGGTGGATTTCGCTTGTAAATGGTTAATATGGACGACCGGTCACGGAAAAGTTAAATTAGACGTCCGGGCCTTTTGTTTGCGCGTGTCCGCTTCGATTTGTACGCTTCACTAATGGGTATTGGCCTCTGTTGATGACACTTATTATTATCTTACAAGTACATATTTAAATCGAATATTTATTATTGTAAAAAAAAATAAGTTTTATGTTTAAAATCTGAGATTTTCATTAGAAATTTCCTTTACTAGAATACTTAGTAATAATTGGTACCCAATATACATAAAACGACTTAAATGTAATCGTAGCCATTTATCTTTATAATACCGCGATTATAGTGAAAACGTTTTCATTATTCAAAGTAAATAACACGAATAACGTTATTTAATTAATCCGTGCAATTAGCAGGCAACACCATCTAACTAATGTTTCCCGATTGAGATCGCTACGGCTGTACCAGGCGAGCAGTGCTCTGAAATAGGTTCATTTAGGGTGCTAATTACCCCGGGCCGTAATCAACTGACTAATGGTTGTGGAGCTCCCGGTCGTGCTTTCACGTTTTTCTCCTTCCATATCCTATGATCTCGTATAGTTAGTATAGATCTATTCCACCTTTAGCGAAATTGTATGTTTAGTTTTTTTTTAATAAATGCAAAGAATCTAGTCTTAAAATTGTTAAATTTTAAAAATAAAATAAATTTAATGTAAAATTTACTGGAAATGACTAGGAGAAACGTAAAATTATATTGTGTTGCTAGCATAATATGTAAGTGATACCATGTTTTGCCTCCCATGAATAAATAATAGCTAAAGAAAAATGTAACTAAAGAGAAATTTATAAATTAATAATAAGATTTTACAATAACAAACAAAAATATTTTGCTTAAGTAATATTTAAAGTCTATTACGGATGTACTGAACAAACAGAAACGTGGATGGATCGTTGTCTTTTGTAAGTGGGCGGCAACTCTAGTCAGACCTGACCGCAGCCATTGTTCTCACACCCATCCATACAAACAAGCGCCCGGAGCATTCATTTACACCCATTCAACGCAAAGCAAACTTTGTGCTCTTAAAGCTTGTCCACAAAGTTAATTAAAGTCGCCGCCCAAACCCGCCATTTTGCCCCCGCGATTTAAAATCAAGTGACTAACTTTTTTATTAATAAACTCGGATGTTGTCGTTTCACGGTATTTTGTTTGAATTATGTTCTTTTTAGGTTTGCTTATAAATTAAGCTAAAAGTTAAGTTCAAATACTTTATGTATTTTTAACATTGTAAGAAAATAATAATATTTCATGAAAATGATTTATATAAAAGGTAAAAATGTGAACAAAGTTTCATAAAAATGCCTAAGTCTGCAGTATTTAATTTCCCTAAGCCCCTCTGGTATTAGTCTAAAATAAATAAGCTTGTAGGGCGTGAATTCGCTCCCCTCCGACAGAATGGATAAATTTGGAAGTGCCGACCAGATGTTGATTTATTATCGCGTTTTATAATAATTATACGTAACGTTGGGGAGACGTATTGTGATTCTAATAACGGATACAATAGACAGACTGAGATTGGTCTTATCTAAATATGTAATATAGAATCTAAAATATGCTTTATTGTATGTAGGATAGAGACAAAATTATAGGTTAACAATACATTTATAATCTGTTTTCTTTGTCTATTGATAGACGGCTCTGTGTCATGGCAGAGATTTCATTATGTAAAAGTAAAAATACAGAGAAACAATGAATTTGATATTGAATCTTTAATCAGTTTGGTATTTAATTGATGCTAACTAAGGTATATATGTAGTATGTACATATCTTTTGAGCTCTTTTTAACGACCTGCTGTTGGGCAATGGCCTTCCTTCAATATGACGGGAAACAAACCATAGCTCACCATGCTGGCCATGTTCGCAGATTTCACATGTCTTTCGAAAACTTGCTAATGTTTTTTAGACATGCAGATTTCCTCACGATGTTTTCCTTCACCAAAGAAAAGACAAAATATCAGATGAGCAAAACCTGGGATTTGAACCCGTTTCACTCAGTTTCCCAAGCGGATTACAACTGGGCTACCACTGCCATAAAATGTAACTAAGGTAATGTATAATAATACTAAAACTGTAATTGAATATATGTCAGTAATTACAGACTTAAACTTTAAAGCACGATCAATCAAACGTCACTAAAATATTTATGAAGATCGTTTAAAATTTAATTCGAGCTCGTGTCGTAAAGCTCGAACGTGAAGCCAATGTGCCAACAGTATTTTAAATTCTATGCATTTACGTAAATGCCGTCAATATATATCAATCTTAATACAAGCAAATTATAAATTGATTTTTGTAACCTTAAATTCATTTTAATCATCCGTGTGTTTAATTAACATTTAAAATAATTGGACTTAAAAATCGGACAAATGCGAGTTTGACTTGCATATCGAGAGTTCCATAGGATTTTAGAATTAGATGCATATAACTGGGCAACTATAAGCACTATATTATATAGAACACACTTATATGCACTATTTTTTTACTTATATTAAAAATGAGAATTGCAATCCCGAATCTTTATATTTCGTAATTTGACAGCAGAATTGTCAAGCGATTTAGCTATTAAGCTCTAATAGTCACCGGATAATATAACAATAAACAGACGGACGTTTGCATTTTTACTACGGAACAACATTAATATTAGAAAACAAAATAGGTCTTTACAATGCTTAATATTTAAATAATATACTTTTATAACAAGTTAGGAGTATGTTTACATGTAAAAAGACTTGGAAATAACATAAGACGCAGATAACATGGATGAATAGCATCGATTAAAAACTTGTCATACCTCTGTAAAGGTGCAATGAAACTAAACATATATAATTACGTGGTTCGATATGCAAGATAACATTATACTCTTACGTACGAGACAGTTATTAAATGTAATTATTTATATACCAACTATAATAAGCTACTCCAGAATTTCTGACATGAGGAGCCCCAGGCATTTGTTAGTGATTAATATTGATTACATAAATGCCTCGTTATTTTGTGAAGCATATTATTGTTATATAGAGCGTAAGGAATCATTATCTCTATATTAGAAATTAATTAACTGTTGAAGATAAAGCATTTTCTTAAAAGTGTTTGAAGCGATGGAAGTTTTTTAACGCTATCTACACTAATATTATAAAGATGTAAAATTTTTAAGTTTGTGAGTTTGTAGGAAGTAATCTCTGAAATTACTGAACCGATTTAGATAAAACTTGACATGAAGATTTGAGTTTCAGACACTTGAAAAGGACATTTGGATAGGACATGGGATAACTTTTATCTCGGTTATAGTTTTTTAATATTTTGACTATAGCGTACATTCTCAGTTTCCACTAAATACCTTAATTGATTAAGGTTATTTTCTCCAAATAAACGATTTTTTTTAATAATGTAATAGTTAAATTAATTACGTGGAACGAAATTCAAAGTAAATCTCATATAGCTAAAATCAATAACTTAAAAGGTTATTTTATTCATTTTTAAAATCATAAAAGCAAAAGTGTCGTAAGATTAAAGTCTACGCAAATTAAAGTCATGAGGATGAGTTCAAAGGAAATATACGTCAATGAAATTATTGATGGATGCACGAACTCCCCTAAGCGAAGAGGGTAAAACAATTTTGACTTAGATGGAGTATACAATTGTAGGGATCTTCTGTACATACATTAGTTTAATTATAAAAAATCATATAAGATATCATTATAAGAATTCACAAAACGCAAAAAAAAGGTTTTATAAATAGTTTTTGACAAATAAAATGTACGGTAAAATAAATATATTCAATGCCAGATTTTATCATTTATATTGGGAATGAAAAATCTAAAATATCAATTGCCAGTGTCTGCTATTTTTATCAACAAGAAAAAATAAAGATTGTAGGTCACACGAATGGATTAGATGAAATAAATAAATAGACGAAATTCTTTTTTCAAACTGAAGTTAAATGGAATTCTTTTTTCAAACTGAGTTAAATGGAATTCTTTATTCAAACTGAGTTCAATGGAATGAAGGGGGTATGCGTGGATCGCAAAGCGGACACAAGTACCAGGCGTGCATAAGCGTGCTGGAGGTGTGAAGTGAGGCGCTACGGTGCGGGTTCGTGCGCTAGTAACAACTCACCACCTTCCGTTTCGTGCCACACGATGCCCTCCAGCGTGACCGATGTACCAGGCTCGCAGGGACCCAAGCAGTCCGGCTCGGTGATCGTCCCCACCGATGTACCGACGCACACTTCTGCCGTCTCCTGTAATCGATACGTAATATTATAGAAAAAAACTAAAGTAATTTACGGATGATGAATACAGATATGCTGTTACGATATCAATTTATAGACTTATCCGATTATGAGTTGACTGTTGGACCAATTGAAAAAGTCCAATTGCTGAAATAACAAGGTGTATTTATTTAGAATAAAGAAGCATACGAGTACTTAGTAATAGCAATATAAAGTTTTTTACATATATCATTTTGTTTGTCCCGACCAGATGATCTTCATGTGCCAGACCAAATCAATAAATTTTAAATGCTTATGACAGTGAGCTTAAATTTTTCTATAGTGAAGTGCCAGAGCCAAGATTTTCTTAAAATTAACCGAAGTTTAAATTAAAAAAAAATCGGGTCATAAATTGAAGAAAAAGCAATTTTGCACCAGACCAAGACGACAACAGCTGAGTAATAATATACTAAAAATATTTGCCATGAGCAAACTTCGCTTTAAAGATTAAACAAAAAAAATATCTAATCGATTTAGTCAAACATTCGTGCCCTCATTCCGCAACGATATAAATACGATTCCAGATAAAGATTAGTTATAAAAGTCTAGTCGTCCATTGTCCATAAAACCTTATTTTATTTTTATTCTTTTGCTCAGGCAATAGGAACGACAATCGTCCACAGTACTCACTGGGATTGCATGAATGCAAAGAACGTTTACGGTGTGGAACATAATCAAATGAAGCCATTTACATTCAGCGGCCGATATGCGAGTAGCGCGACGACATTTTCCGTCTCTTTCACGCGCACGGTTAATGGCATCGCAAATTATGGACTGGAGCATCCCAGCAGTGAATCCGAAGAGATGTCGACTCGCAAATGTACTATCGGAAAAATAACAAAATTTTATGTGAATTTCCCGATATTAAAATCTTTTCACGTTTCGGTAACAACTAATGTGGGGGGAACGGTATGCTTTCATAAACATTATATACTATGGTTATGGAATATTTATAAAACTTAGAGCCTTTATCGGAAATGTTAGAGGCGTGTATAAGCTAGTGAAGCAAAATGTACGACGCGAGGTCATGGAACCATATACACTTAGAACACGGTAATAGATGGCAGCACTTTACGTGTTTAAAGTTAGTATTACGAATACTGATAACATTTTTTACTGATGTAAGTTTTAAAATAAAAGTACATAAATTATTAATAAATGTACGTTTGAAAAATCATAATACTTTACTTTTTATAAAATATAAATGGAAAGAAATAAAGAACCGTTATATTTAATATTATAAATGTAGATGCCACAAATATTTTTTAAGAAAATGCCGAATATTGTTTTAGTAAATAGCATGTAAAGTCGCTTAGTTCATTTACTAGAAACTTTCACAAATATAAGAGCAGCTGTGTAGTAATCTGACAATTATTCTACAACAGCACAAACTTCTAGAGTCTAGACAGTATGTAAAAGATAACCCCCTTGCGATCGACAGCTGAACGCTAACTAGACAATCTTATATAGAACGCTTAATTAAAATATGTTCTCTAAGTGTGGATCGTTAGACACGCATTATGTGCGTATGTAATAACAAGGATTAAAGTTTTAAACATTTATAAAATAATGTATCTATATAACGGAATAACTTACTTCATTATAGAATCATAGGAATTTAATCACGAGTCTGAACATCTTAAGCGATAACAACAAATCATCGATTAACTCATACCCACGCGTGGAGTATAAATAGCGTAAACGTTGCATTGTTAGACGAAGACAAATGTGCGATCGTCTTACGCCCACTCGGAGACTCGCCGTTACAAGAGACAATACCGTGTTTATTTGTACAGTTAATCCGCATATTAATATTTCGACACGCCATGTCGCCATTAAATCCTTTATAAGCGCCTCGTCACTGTAAATCGAAATAGGGGAGGCATTGTACAGTGCACGGAAAGACTAGAGGGGTCGCACGGTTCGCAACGTCAATGTTCGCTCCGAGTCTACTACAAACAAGGGCCGCCAGCTGCCGCTATATCTCGCCGAACGAACTTTATGGCGAGCACTTGAAAAAACTTCGTTTCGCATTAACATTTCAATAAAACTCGAGCTCGCACTAGCGTATCGGACGCAAATAAGACTCGGGAGGCGCGGCGGTGTCAAAAGACAATAGGTAGTAAATCAATTCAGGCAGGAACAAAGGAGCGTGCTGGGACGAGAATGTAATGAGCGGGTAGACTTCGATTAAGACGCCGAAGAGAGACGTTTGAAGATTTCTCTTTGTGGCGCATCGCAGGAACTAATTTGTAGTTTCCGTTGCTTCGCACCGCAAAAGGAAAGCACAGCGGCCGATACCTACATCCTACATGCCTAATGACTCGAAACAGTCCAGACATACCCTTGACTCGTGTTATAATGCTAAAATAGTAACATCATTTTTGAGGGGTCATAAAAGACAAATTTCTCTTAGATAGTCATGCACATTTGGCAGCTAACGTCTAATAAAAGACGAAAACGATATGTAACAGCGTAACCAAATTATAATACATTAAAGCGAGGGAAGTGTTTATCATTGAAATAATTTAGGGAAATGGCACATTTTAGAGCTAACGTTCATGGTGGACGGGCGCCGTGTCGAGCCAACGGCAATAAATAGCGGGGCGGGGTTTAGAGCATCTTGTTTATTGTACGCTAGCTGGCAAGCAAAACATAAATTTTCTGCTATGAGGTAAGTGGCGACAAAGACTATTTGTACCAGCTAATGGACCAAAACGCTCGATTAACTTTCAGCGATTGTGTAAATCTGTTGACAAGTATTTCAAGTGAGGTGTAAACTCTATATAGCGAAATTCAAGGGACCGAATATTTTATTACGTTATTAAAAAGTTTTTGTTTAACGGAGAGTAGACAAAAAGAGTAATAAACTTAGAATTTATTTATAATCCATTCTTCAGTAACAATTGTATCCACGTCTAACGTCTAACAATGTAAACCAAACAAACCTTAACAATATCAACGTTTTAAGGAGTTTTTCGTTAGACGTTCGCTATATAGAGTTTACAATAACAGAGAATTAACAAGATATTTGAAGCTAACATCGAAGACTAAAACGACGATATTTTAAAATAAATATATCATTTAAAGAACATGAATTTTTATGACTGAGTTCTTCACAGTAGTCGAAACATTTACCTGTACAATATACAGTAGGTGAATTATATCGCCCTGAAATTAGACTTGTTAAACATCCGCCAATCGAACGCTGTTATTTGCTCATTTAAACTGCTATTTTGGTAGTAATAATGACAATTGCGCAAACAGTTTGCAGCCTGATTTAAAGCGCCACAGTTACACATACACATAGATCAGAAGAAGAAGAAAAGGGAACATACTATAATTATAATTAATCTATACATATAATAAAATTGTAATTAAACCGAATCTGTACATTAAATATTTTTTTGGGGAATCTTATTGAAATAGACATTATTATCGATACAGAAGCCGAATCTATAGTTTTTAGAATTTTTGTCTGTCTGTCTGTCTGTCTGTTACCGCATCACGGAAAAACAACTGGAGGGATTTTGATGAAATTTGGTATGATGATAGCTGATTATTCGGGTCAACATATAGGATACATAACCGCGGGTAAATATCTCATCTCTGAGAAAAAATACAAAAACTGTGATGTAAGAGTATACTAATATGTAAAACCTAAGAAGTTATTTTTTGGTCATTTGAACGCGGGCGGAGCCGCGGGCAATGCTAGTCTATACTATAATACTATAAAAACGACAATCAGCAGCTTCTTGTCACCGTGAAAGTGAAAAGAAGACTAAACAAATAAATTACATTATTTTTCAACAAACTTCATATTTCACGTTTTCTATACCAGATGTTTTATGGTACCTTAAAATCCTTCATCTATTTTGTAAAATTATCTTTTAATCTCTATTGTCAAACAGATAAGTCATTTTTACAATAATTAATTTATGAGTTGCAGGTATTTTATGGGGGTGCCTAATACCGTTGGCCAAAACTGTATGTACATCATAAAGAAAATGCAATTGTATGTAATTATTTAAAAATTGGAGATATTTAAATATTTTAGTATTTATTAATTTAATAAGATATTACGTTTAAAAACAGTAAATACATAAGCAGAAAATAAAATTCTAATGAAATTTTAACCGTTTAACTTGAGAAGGTATAAAAACTCTTTACGGTTGGATTGATAGCATCAGATTTATATTGCAAATTATTAACAGTTTCGTATATTACTACTAAGTTTACATTTAACGATGTTTCTGGAAAAAACAAAATAGAAATATCAAATAATGGTCAATAAAATAACTTAACGAAAATGTTGCAGATATAAATATAAAAAAAAAAATTTTAGTGAAATGAATCGAAAGGCGTAATTTGAAAACTGAAAACAATCGCACCCTCCAGAGTCATGGCAGTATTAATTAAAAATAAAACCTCCCTCCACCGGCTGACACCCTGGTAATTAAAACAAAAATAACTATAACGAAATAACATTCAATTTATAATTAAAGGCTTGGGAATCGGATAAGCGATTCCCTTTCAATTATTTTACAGCTTCATTTGAACTGTAACAAGTTTTATATTTGTACGGTTGCAATATTCATAAATGAATAATAAATATGTTGGGACATTACACAGCACCACCTAGTTCCATGGAAAGCTACAAGGGCTGTGTTATGGATACCAGATAGTTATATATATATATATATATATATATATATATATATATATATATATATATATAAACACCGTCATCGCACAAATGAATGCTCTCAGCGGGACTCAAATCCGCGACCGCTGGTACAGCAAGTAGGGTCACTACAAACTGAACCGAACATGTCGTGAAACACAAAAATATTATACTACTAAAGATAATATGATATAGATCATTTTTAATTTATCATAAAATATAAAAAAACACTGTAATAAATCGGACAATGTGTTTATTAGTTTTGGCGGTTTATTTATTTATTATATTATTTATTACATACACAATGAGTAGGTACAAAAGCTGTCTAATTGCTAAAACCAATCTCTACCAGACAACCTTTGGTGGTTTCCCTTCTAAGTTGCAACAAAAAATTAACTACATGCTTTTCACAATAGTGTATGAAAGTGACAATATAGCATTTATCAACATTACAGCAAAAGTGATTCAATCCATACTAATATTTATTATAAATGTGAAAGTTTGTGAGGATGAATGGATGGATGTTTGTTACTCTTTCACGCGAGAGTGGCTGAACGGTTTTGGATGAAACTTTCCACAGAGATAGACTATAATCTAGAATAACACATAGGTTACTTTTTCTTCTGGAAAAATGTACGATTCTGGAAGAAACGGAAGCAAGCGAAGGTGAGTCGCTAGTATATGTTTGAGTTGTTTATAAATTAATCATACTTGAATAAAAGCGATAGCGATAATTTCAGAATGATAATTGAAATTCCATGAAAAATATCTGATATAGACCACTTTTCATATTATTATTTATGGGAACTTATACGACAATAAAATGCAGACAAAGAGATAACAAACATTCCAAGCCATTTGAACGTACATCCAATAAGAATCTAAGTTGTATGGAATTTTTAAAGGCAGATATTAAAATAAAAGTTATAAGAACAAATGAAATTTAAATGCAAAATATTTTTACTGCATTTTCTTGTTCACATAGATATTTAAAACAAAAGTGTCTTACTAAATAACTACATTAAAGCCATAAATATATTCGTATGCTTTCATTATTTTTTTTAATATCGATTTATGTTTATTAAAAGATTATTTTCAAAATAGAGGAACAAAAATTGATTCTTTACGTAAAATATTACTTAAAAGATGTACTCGAGATAAAAGAGGAAATTGGTTATTAGATAAAAGTAAAAATCCTATTTAAATAGAATAAAACCTTCTCTTAAAACAACAATGTTAAAATCTAAAGCATTCTTATTTTATTAGAAATTTAAAATGTATTACAATTAAAGAATTAAAAGTTTTCTTTTCAGTAGGTACCTACTCTCCCTACAAGCATTAAAATATACTCATTGCTTTTTGCAATAGCGCACATAATTTTATTACTGGCAACATCACAAGATTTTATTTTAATGGAAGGACAAATGATTGCGGATTTTAAAAGGCAAGACTTTAAACATTAAAAATAAAAAGCTTTTGCATAATGGATGTACCTAATTGGATTACAATTTTCAAAATTGTACCTCCATTTAAATGTACCAATGCACCTTTTAATATCTTACTGGTGAGTGATAATTAAATTAACCGAATATAATAATTTAACCGGTAATAGTGACGAGAATTTGGTCTCTAATCATATTATTAAATTATCGAAACCCATTCGAATTGATTAAAATTAATTAACATTTTAACTTATACATATTCACATGTGTGTTTAGCGAAAAAGCAAATGAGCTTTTTTATGAAAATTAATTCTTCAGCATAGATTTTAGACTAATAACAATACTTATATGTATATAATATTTATATGTATACAATATGTATATTTCTTATTATAAATTTATGTCATCCAATATTTTTAATATGGTCTCGGACATCGATATACATATTTAAATCGTCACGAAATAGGGCAATAAATTATTATTTTAAAATCATTTACGCCAATCAAGTAGAAAACGAACAAATTAAAATTTATGTGATTGAATCATTGAATATTTGCTTCAATGGGTTCCTGGATGGTTTGAAAATACAAATGGACATAGTAGGTGGCCCTGCAGTCGGTGTGCCACTGATCATCTTCTAAACTGCAGGGACGACTTTAATAATATTTTTTGTGTATGTTCAAGTGGGTCCCTGCAAGGTTTGAATTCACAAATGGATCCGGTGGGTGGCGCTGCAGTCAGTGTGTCACTAAATTTTCTTGAAAGACTCCATTTTCCGAGCAATAAATGATTTAAATTGTTAATTAAATTAAAATCGCTGTGTGCATGTATGTTTCCTCCTGGACTCCAAAACAGCTGAAGCGATTTTGATGATTTGATTTTTGAAATTTTCAGGTTACTTTCAGATTAGCCCAGCGAGTGATCCTGTGAATTTTGTTAGCGATCGGAAGTTTGGACGCGGGCGAAGCCGCGGGTACTGCCAATATATATATATATATATATATATATATATATATATATATATATATATATATACACAAGTAGTATATATATTGTATATTAGTGATACCTATACCTACATAGACTATAATATGAATAATATATAATTAGTGTTGAGTAGGGATTTTGAGTTTCATTCGAACATTAATCCGATTTCGTTGGCTATACTTTTTTAATATAGATGTAATCAATAACAACGGTGTATCAAAGATAATCTAAATACCAACCTGATCCTCTTAATAAGAAGAGTATATTATTTTGTATCATTTATTAATTAACGTTTCGATAAGCTATCTCTGACTTCAACACAAGCTTAAATAATCACTATAAAATATTTTTTAGCACTAACAAAATTTGTCCTTAAAAATGAGTTTTAAGATACAAAAACATAAAAATATAATGTTTAATATTTAAATATTAACAAAAACAAATGAAACTGGACTTCATCAAGACAAAAAGCTTTTATATCCAACAAAAAGTACCTCTAAAAAGCTCGAGATATTTAATTACGAAGAAATACCACAGAGCCATATAAAGAGCGTGTTGCAAAAAACGTGATAATCTTGGCGCACTCGCTTATTTCAAAAAGAAAAACTGATTCATATCTTTGGCAAACCTCCTTTATTATTTATTATTACCTACAATATTCTTTAATTTGGTGTAAACACGCAAAGCGCCTCGAGTAAATAAAAGAATGAAATCCGAACAAAAACAACAATGAGGTTAAAACACTTTGTACGCCTATAAGCTATCTCTTAGAACCTTTAGGACAATACACATTAAAGTATAGACCGCCATCAAATGTTGTTTTAGACGGTTTATTCAAAACGTTTTATTTAACGGTAACAGTATATTGCTTAAGAACGCCGACGCCAATGTTGCCAACTTTAGTTTTGATGAAACGATTAAGAAGTCAATTCTCCGAGATCAATATCTTAAATTGGCAATATGAATAATATAAAATGCTTGAACAGATTGATGTATGATGTTAAAGATATATTATTATTCTGTTTTAAATTATTTAAACGACTGTTTGTTTTTCATGTTTTTACTCCTGAAACCGAAGTGTCCTTTACGAGACAATTAACACGCGAATAAAATTAATATCGATTTATTATATTCGATTACCTATTATTATGTTTAGTAATTACAATACTCGCAGGTACATAAATCATTGCTTAATTTGGGAAGTTTTATTTTCTCTTAAATAAAATACCTTGTTCAAAGCAGATTGACTGCACATCGGACGATAGTGAAAATAATTTAAATATTATTTTGAAATATGAAGCAGGAATAATCGATAGCAAATTTATAATTGTATATTGTCTTTAACGATTTGATTTAATTAGGTTCGAAAATTTTAAGTCTTCTAAAGAATATTAATTAAATACTATGAAAATATATTCTTTCCAATCTATACAAGATTATTGACATTAAATGGAGAAAAGTAAGTGCTATCTTCGTTTTATCCAATTTTTCTCGGAGGATACAAAAATAAACAAGCGACGTAAACACCGATTGCCCCTCTAAATCACCCTCGGGCACGAGTGGTCGCGGCATCCGTGACTCTTTCGACGACATGTTATTTATTCCCCTTCTCAACCTCTTTACGGACGCAATATCGATAGAAGATTTTTATTCTGTCCAAGAGAAAGATAGGGACAGATTAATACAAATATTTCTTCACAATTTAGGATCGGATCAATTCGGAATAAATAATGAGTATGATCATTGGTAAGACAAAATAAAACAGTCACCTAAGCTATAGACCCTAATTTATTCCGATAAATACTTTATTTGACTTTATTTCTTATATATATTCAAAAGGAAAAACCAACCAAATATAAAAAATAAAGAAATAGAAAGCTGCTAAAATTAGCTGCTCAAAATACCGGGCGTATTGTAAATATTCATGATCTTCCCAACTCATATAAATATTTCTCGAGACAGTCAAGCGCGTTAATGAAACAAGATGCTAACTCAAGACTCACAAAGCTTTTAAATTATTCCAGTCGCGTTTCGCATCTTTGTGCTCAGGCTATTATTTCAAATTATTTTTAATTGCGTAAAAGCAAGCGAAAAACACAATAACAGCACTTTAAGTTAATTACTATTGCAATAAAGTATTCAAGGAGCTTCTCGAGACGCAGGACCGTACCTAATACAAATATTAAAGCGTAACCTTTCCGCTTTAACAATTCTTGAAAAGAAAATGGACCGTGAAAATCGTAACACAACAATGGCTTGTAATGAAATCTCTTTTTTTACGGTAACGTCGGGACTGAGCAATTTTAACCTCGTTTTCATTGAAATTCACATTTCATCCAAATAACAAAGGGTTGACTCTTTACGAAACGTCAATTGTGAGAAGGGTAGCCAGCGGCTACCAGGGCTACCCCGCGGACATAGATTCATGGATTGCGGACATGTAGGACGACACTGCACTATTTATACGGGCACAGGCACGAGCTCGTCCTCACTCGTGTAGTGTATACCTTCATTGCCAAACTTACTGAATTATGCATGAGAGCCAACGAATGTTTTAAAAAGTTAACAAGGTTTTCCGAGCTTTTTCTTTGTTCTGCTATTTTACCGAGGAAAACAAATTGCCTGTACTCCCTACAACACTAAAAACATGATTCACCTACGTGTATTTGATGCTGACGTTATGAATTTTTAAACAAAGTCGTGAGCAAAATAAATAATTTTATAGAGTACCTACCGGAAAATGGCAGTGGCATAAAAGTAATGTGTTATATCTAGTAAAGGTATAGGTAAGTGGTACAAAATGTTGATTAAATACTTATTGAAAACCAGTCTACACTCAAGATGGAAAACAAGATTATTTTAAATAATAATTTAATTAAAAAAAAATACAAAATTTCAACTTTTTAAAACATAATAGTAAGTATTATGTAAACATGGCCGTTTAAATTTAAGCGTTATATTCATAGCAAGTACATCCTTTCCGAGCTTTATCACGAGCTAATCTCCTTAGTGGGAGAACAACAATTAAAGTGTAGTCCGACTAAAGTTAGCTTTTAGTGTAGTTCTAAAAGTTGTGGTTTCCCGTACCGCAGGCTTTGGTGCGGATATCTAACCGATAACAGGATTACAGCGCCCTCCCGCCTTGTTACCGGGTAATTCGCACGCAAACTTTATCCAACCCTCCACACGATACTTTCTTTTAATAAATTATTCAAACTTACATGTTTATAAATATATGACAACGTGCAACACGCAAATCGTTTTAGTATCACTAATACATTTCAATAATCTATATATGTAATATAAATGAAATGTCGCTTGTTGGTAAGCCCATCACGTGAGAACGACTGGACCGGTTTGGCAGTTTTTTTTTAAATTGTAATATTTGTACATAATACAAGGATTTTGAAGGAAACTAAAGTTCTGGTCCAGATCTGGGGAATTTCTGAAAAACTAAAATGTTTTCTTTTTTAGTATTTTGGACAGGGTAATGTTGCCAGGACAAAGAAAGTCAGCTAATCTATACATACTTATAATAAAATTCTGAGTCAAATCTGTAGGTACATTAGATATTTTTTGGAAAATCTTATTGAAATATTCATTATTATCGATACAGAGGCCAAGTCTATAGTTTTTAGAATTTTTGTCTGTCTGACTGTCTAGGAACACATCACGAGAAAACCACTGGACTTCCATGAAATTTTGTATAATAATAGCTGGTTATCCGGGTCAACATATAGGGTACTTTTTACTGCAGGAAAAAATCTCATCTCTGAGAAATCTGTACTAACCGTTAAAACTACTACTGAAATAAAAGTGTGAAATAACTTCACACAAAACATAACTTTAAATATTGACAAATAAATGAATGTTACTAGAACAATAATTATATTTACTACGAATTACCGGTTGTCGCCAATGCAAACACCAATTGAGAATATTATTAGATATTATATAATAGCAAATAAAGTTTGAACAGTTGACGGGAGTCGTGAAACCTTTACGACAGTATAAAATGGTAATGGATTAACTTGATCGCCGCAGTCGGCGTTTAACGAGCGACCTGAGCCAACTTCCTCAATAAAATAATAGTATTTCGGCCTCGTACCCACGGGCATAAATACGGCTTTTAAAAAATATTAATGATCATGAAACACGAATACCTTAAAATAGCGTGGGCTCATCATAACAGGATTCGACTAACTATATATAGAGATAATCTTCAAAAGATATGTACGAGTATGTATGTTCATCGACGGTACCAATAATTAAAGTTTTTAAGCAATATAGTAATTTAAATCATTGCGTTTTAATTGAGGCAGTCTATAAAATGTAAACGTTAGTGTTATCTAACGTCGCTATTGATGTTAAATAATACATGTTGAAATAAAATATTTATTATAAATGCTGTATTTCGAACAAATGACACCTCAAATAATAAGAAATGATAGTTATACTCTGAGGGGCGGATAGGACTAGCGAGATAATAGGGGTCAAAATTGGTTGGCAGTTTATGGAAATATAAATCCGTTTATGTCCCAAATGATATTGTAATACAGGCGGAGTTGGGACGGAAACTTTAAATAATATTGGTTTTTTATGCGCTAGCATGGTGCTGACGACACGCGAGTTACAATGTTTAATATTTAATGAACTATTAAATTTACGACCAGGCTATATAGAGAGTAGGCACTGCTCTACTTTAAACTTGTTTTTAAAAAATCATTTCAATTTATTATTATTTAAGTACATTTTACATGTTTTACAACACAACAAAGAGCAAGAAATTGAATAAACAAGTAAGATCTTATACATATAATAATCAAAGAATATATAGAAGTTTCGTTTATACAACACGACAACAACACGTTTGTCTCAGTTTGTAGTGACCCTACTTACTCGTACTGTGCCAGCGGTCGCGGGTTCGAGTCCCGCTGGAGGCGTTCATTTGTGTAATGAGCACGAATATTTGTACTCCAGTTATGGGTGTTTATATTTGTAATGTGTATGTATTTAAAGTTGTATATGTGTAGTGTATCCACTATCTGGTATCCATAACACAAGCCTCGTAGCTTACCACGGAACTAGATGGTGCGTGTGTTAATGTCCCAACATATTTATTTTATTTATTTACAACTGAATACATTAAATATCTATTAAAATAATTTACACCGAGTTGAATACAAAATTATTTATAGATTTGATACAAAATAAACACATTACCGGTACCTAAATTTCAATTCGATGAATCTTTATGAATTCAACAGAAACAATATCACAGCTAGCTGTTTAATATGAAACATTCTGTAGATTTAAAAGGCAAAAGTAAAAAGATTTTATTTTGCTCTTTCTCGCGTAACATGCATGGGACTGATACTCGGCAACGTCTTTTCTAAATGCGAGATGAAAGTAACATACGTGATATGAGATACCTACTAATATCATACGAGTAGACGTATGTATATTGTATAAGACACGGATCCCTTGACAATAATGTGTTAAACCACTAGTTTTACGCCAAAACGTTGATTTAGATATCTCTTAAGCCATAATACATATAATGTGGAATTTAAACATATTTAATCATTCCTTAACACCTATACATATAATAAAATTCTAACTGACTCGAAAAAATCTTATTGAAATAGCCATTATTGTTGATACAGAGGCCGAATCTATAGTTTTTAGAATTTTTGTCTGTCTGTCTGTCTGTTACCGCATCACGAAAAACCACTGGAGGGATTTTGATGAATTTTGGTATGATGGTAGCTGGTTATCCGGGTCAACATATAGGATACTTTTTATTGCGGGAAAATATCTCATTTCTGAGAAAAAATACAAAAACTGTAATAAGTATACTAATATGTAAAACTATACTAATATGTAAAACTTAAGAATTTGGTTTTTGGTCATGTAAACGCGGGCGGAGCCGCGGGCAATGCTAGTATTTTATAAATTACCTGTAGATTCTTAAATCATAATAGGATTCATTATGACAGATTAAAACAAAAAAACATGAAGCGTATCTTCTAATAACATATTAATTATGGCAAATAGAATAGCCTGTCGTAATTAAGAGTCCATTTTGCGATCCTCTTAAAATTCACTGCGCGCTGGGGAGGTTCAAAGGCGAAATAATTAAAGGCGAGGGCAAGAAAATGCTGGGAGATCAAAGGAGGAAAACTCCCCTCGTAGTAAATAAAACGGTGTTAGGGATTTTCGTGTTTGCTACTGTTACCTGCGTCAGATTATATTGACGCCAGTTCGCCTCAAACTTGATTAAATATTTCGCTTGCTGTAATTAACAGTCGTACAAATGCGCATTTTGATGGGATTTGGAATATTACACATTTAATCATTGTATTATAATGAATTTTAGTAAAACAACGCTTAAATTAAATCTTATTTGACATATGAGCAATGTTTAAAGTGTCTTATCTCGATGTTTTAAACTCAAACTTTAAAATCTCTTTATATAAACTGACTAAAACTAAAATATGAAAATAAGAAGCTTTTATCTACATTATATTGACCTTTAAAGTGTATAGAAATTGTAAAAGTATTCTAAATGCATTCGCCCAAACAGTACAAAACGTGAATCCAATTAACCGTGGTTACGAGTGACAGTTCCAAATGAAGTTGCAATTAAACTCAACTGGGTATTAATAGTCTTCCAATTAGGTTGCCATTAAAATGTAATTACAGCTTTTTCAATACGAATGCGTTCTGTTTCAAAAAATATACCAAGTATTTTTTTTTAAATAGCTCTTCAGACTAAGGCATAATATAGGCAGAATGTCATTGAACTAAACATGAAGCCAAATAAAAATGTTTTTAAATAGTATACAAATGACAATGTAGATACTGAGTGACAAGTAAATAAATATTTATACTCGTAAATAAAAATGGCTTAAAGAAAGTAAACGTAAATAAAATAGAGAAATAGTAGCATAAACAGCAAATTACGCTACAATTTTTGTCTTTGACATTTATATTGGCGGACGTCACTATAATTTTTTTATCTGAGAGGTAGATACACTATGGTTAAAGCAAAAGTCTTTAGACTCAACTCAATTACTTTATACTCATAGTAGGTATGGAGGCACGATAAAATAAAGCACTTACAACAAAAACTAAAAGTAAACTTGTATCATACAATAAATAAAAATCGTTTTAGTATTTTTATACTATACATATTTTCAAAATTTTATTTTCTGTTTGGCTTTTTTAAGAAAAAAGATATAACACTAAAAATTTCTTAATAATAAAGTGTGTATAATAAGAACAAAAGGTTCTTGTTTTAATTTTTGTTTCTTTTTGTCCTCTTGCTTTTTTTCTTTATGGCTTTTTGTTTAGTCTTAAGTCCCTATCAGAAAACCGAATTTAGTTTTATTTCTTACCTCTTGTCTAAATAAGGTATTTTTAGAAAATGTATAATGTTATTTGAATTGGATAAAATAAATGTGAACATCTATTTGCATATAATAAAATTGTAACTGATTGCTGTCTGTCGTCTGTACAGGTAAGATATTTGAGATAAACTATAATTACTGACGGTCTTTAAAGCAATAGACCCAAAAACAAAGATTTTTAGAATTTTTGTCACTTTGTGCGTTTGTGCGCGCTAATCTCAGAAACGGATGAACCGATTTGAGTGCGGTTATCACTAATGCATCGTGACAAGCTTCACTTAATATTTAGTATTTGTTATATTTTAAACAGTTCGTAAATAAAAAAGTTATGTCAATTAAAATAATTATCTATGGACGAACCCGAGCGAAGCGAGCGAAAGATGAGTCCCTAGTAGAAAATATATTCTTACAATCAAAGAAGATTGTCATAATCTTCTATTAAAATCAATTATCTTTACTAATATATATAATATGTATACATATATATAATATATGAAGGAATAATTAACATAAAACCGACGTTCATACCTGTAACCGTACAAAATTAAACACCTTCTTCACCATCGCAGCGATAAAATACGCAGAATCGATAGAACTTACCTGAAAAACAAAGAAACTACAATTAAAGGTAATTCATGTTTTTGTAACCTCAATATAATTAATATTTTACTTTAACGAAAAACGTTAAAATGATTTTGTTTACTGGCAATCTTTTTAGATTAAGTTATTAAGTTATTAAACTAAAAAATATGATTTGAACATTAATAATAATTCATTTTTATTAACAATTATCTATAAAGTATAAAGTAAACTTATAATACCATTAGTATTATAAGTTTGCTTTATACTTTATTAATATTTACTGTTTATTCTTATTCAATACATGTTATAAGCGTATGTTATTTCATTAAAAATTAGAACCAATTGTAAAGTAATAATAACACACATAAAAAAATATCTCAAGTAATTGTTTTAACATATAGAGAAAGTTATATTGAGTAACATTCTATTCAATTTCAATATAAATTTCAACATGAGAGTAAAATCAAATGCTTCATGGCAAGTTATGATGATCTAAGGGACATAAAATACTCAGTTTAATTACATCCTTCGCTTTTGATTTGATTAATATTTATTGATGTTGTATAAATTCTCATCATAAAATCTAACAATTCTTGTGTTACATTTAACTAGCACCAATTAACACCTATTAAATTTTATTATAATTGTTATACGCATATCAAATATCAATATATTGTATAATTTATAACTCAAAGAATAGCTCTACGTCTAATTATTTTTAAATTAAGCTATCGCAACTAAGAATAAAATTATAAAGAAATCTATCCAAATATTCTTTTACCTTATCTATACAGATAAATAAAATTGAGGTGTCTATTTGTAATGTCAAAATAACAAATTTTTACTAAGTAAATGCATATGAAATAATATACGGCACTTATAAGAAAAACGCGACTTTTAATTTTTTTGTCTGTCTTTGTTTTTTCCGGGCAACGACTAATCTCCGAAACAGCTGGACTAATTCTGACGGGACTTTCACTGGCAGATGGCTGATGTTATAAGGAGTAACTTAGGCTACCTTAATTTTAGAAAAAGAATTAGGGTCCCGCTAAAAATAATTAAAACGTATCTAGGACGCACCCGAGTAAAGCCAGAGTAAGGAGCCAGTTTCTAAATAATAAAGCTTTATATCTATCTAACTAAACATAAGTAATGATACAAAAAAGAAAAAAAAAAGAAAATTTATAGAAACTTAGAAAGTTTTAGACCTAATGATAATTTCAATATAAATAAATTTTCAGATTGAATCATACGATAAGTGAATAATAAATTACATTCAATACCAAATATAAGCGAAGTAATTACAAAAATAAAGCTGCTTGTAATTCGAAGCCGACATTCAATTAAGATACTAACAATTAATAAGTCCGACGGCCTTCCAATGACATTTCCGTTCCACTGGAGATAAAGTGTACCGTTTTTGTCTTTAAATATTGGTTCTTGGAAGACTATGTTTTTATGTTTATTTATATAAAATAAGTTTAATGGTTATGTCAAAAAACTTTGTATGTCATTAGAGGTCGCATATCCAAAAAGGCGTTATCTTAATAAAATCGGCGTCGGCACAAGTTATTAGTGCCTACCTAAATTAGGGTCGCGGTAACACATAGCTCGACCGATTTATAGCCAGCATTCGTTAACCACAATTTATACATTGCCGCACCATCGTAAAATTTAATAGCATCATTTTTTTGTATCGTATTAAGTATAGAGTATTGTAACCACGAAATCTGATGTAATTCATAATAAGCTCGCAAAATACCTTTAATTGTTAAAAATTAACATTCAAATTAGGGTAGTGCTGTTAGCGGAATTAAAACGAGTTTCACTCATAAATCGTCTGGAGAGGGTGGCGAGAGCTCGCCGCTTTATTGGCTCCACGTCGACATCGCGCTAATAAATGAAGCAGAAAACTTCTACGAGTGTTATGTAGTGCGCCGTTTGAGCGGAAGACGTCATCGCATCAACCAAAAACTGCGTCTATCTGTAGCAGTGTAGAGGTGAAGTTTCGATGGGACAAATTTTATAGCCTCCTCGAGTATATCCATCCCTGTTCCTCTAAAGGGAGACGAGGGAGATGAAGCGATGGCATTATGGGTTATGAAACGAACTCGGTCGCGTCATGTTAGTGTTACTCCGACGAAGAAAATGAAATTATGACCGTAGCGCGTGCAAAGAAAGCGCATGACGAGTCTAATTCAACGGAGCGCCGACGAAACGTTATAAAGTTCGTTCGAAATGTTTCCACTGGCTGCCTGCTCTGCAGCAAAACAAATTAACCCACCCTCCGCTCTCTGCGAGTGCTTACGTAATCTTTGTGACTGTTTATAATATAGGAACACTGAAACAACGACCCTCGTGCATCTCTGAGCTGCTCATTAAAAATATATAAACGTCTCTACGAGAAACTAGAAAGGCTTTTAGAGTGCATCGACAAAGAAAATGTACTCCAATAACTTAAATTCTAATGTTAAATTCAATGACCGAGACAGCTCTTCATGGGACTTCTGTTGGAACAGACAACTTGATTATAATGTATCAAATGTATAAATATGATATACGATAACGACGGTTATACTCTATTATAGTATCTATTACGAAAATGGTTAGCGCCATACAGATATACACCGTTTCTATGTACGAGGAAGTAAGCCATTATCAATATAGCAGATCAATATAGTCATTATGGTGATTAAATTGAAAGCATGCTTTGACGTCCGTAATGAGAGACATGGTCCAGATAATTGACATAATTTATATTAATTATCAACATATCTCAATTATCAGTAAATTGCATATTTATACAATAAACTATAATTGAAACATCTTAATTTAATACTTTCTTAGATTTAAGCGAATATTTGACAATTTAAATAAAACTATCTTTACGGATTTTTCCGCGGATTTATTTTGATTTTTTGGTTACCGACGTTTCGAATGCTTTACAGCAATCATGGTCACGGCAGAGACTGAGGCTATAGACGTCTCAAAGGATATATTATGTAGTTGTTACAGATAGTGCCTTCCCACAAAATTACAAAAACGATTTAAAAAATACAAATAAGTGGCTCCAGAATAAATACCTTATAATATTTTTTTTTATTTTAATTTTTTTTTATTTTAATAAGTTTTATATAAACGAATGTGTAAAAAGAAAAGTACAAAATAAACACAGCCGTCCAATGTCAGTAAAGCATGACTTATTTATTTTAAAATTCACTTCATTTTTTAAGATTTATTTTACTACATATATAAATATACTGAGCTAACATTTCAAAGACTAAGTTCATCGCATAACTTAATAATTTAATTGACAAAGAAATCGATGCTTACTATCTAAGCTATCGAATACCGACAAACCAGTAGAATTGATGGGAACACGTTTAACACAAAGTCATTAAGGAAATGGAATAAGTAGAGCGGGTGTTTATTTTTACACTATTCTTCAATATACATTAATTTATAATACAAAATGTTAAAACATTCATTGTAGGTAAAGTTTTTATAGATTACGCAATAATATGTGCTATGTATTAAAATAAAACTTATTTAATATGCCTAGACGATATATTTTATTTATAAAATTAATTTATTTACTGATTCTATTATATTGAGGATATTATAAGTATTAAATCGAATTAATTTATTATCGAATCAAGTATACGCTATCAGTTTAGTTTATCGATACACAGAGGTTATCAAAGCAATAATCATTGTATTGAGAAAGGCACCATGGGAACAATAATATGAGTGGAGCGTAATAACTCTAGAGACACTAGCGGTCGTCTTACTGGGAAATATCTTTTGTTCTTCACAACAAAGGATGAAAAAAATTCTTCAAATTTACACATATAAAAATTAAAAAATATAGAATTGTAGAAATAACAAGAGCTATTATCGACATTATGCCTAGTTAAAAGCTTTTAGAATATTGTTTACATACATTATTACATAGAACTAGAGACTCACCTTCGCTTCGCTCGGGTTCGTCCCTAAGTAAGTACGTTTTAAAGATTAGTATGGAATGGATAGTCTATGTATTAGTACATATGTATGTATATAAGTAAACATAGGTATGATCAGTTTTATATCCCTTACTTACGTAGAAATTATTGATTCCCCATACAAACTTTCATCCCCCTTTTCACATCCTTAAGGGATGATTTCCGGGATAAAAATATCCTGTCTATCTTCAAACCAAATTTCCTCTAAATCGGTTCACAGATTTTTAGTTTATCCATTCCAAAAAAACTCACAAACTTACAAACTTTACCTTTTTATAACATTAGTGTAGAAGTATAGATATTTCATATTACTTTAAATTATGGTACCAAGATATTATTGAGACTCTTATGATTAACGATTACCGTGTGAATGCTGTAAGGTACCTACTCTATAACCTACTTTCAACAAAAGGTAGACATATTTACACATTTACTCACAAATGAACATATAACTGTCTCATTACACTCAACGCCTCGACGCAGCAGTATTTTAAATTTTACATCATCAAAACGATATGTGTGACTGAGAAGATATTATGTGAGAACGTGTAAAGAAAAGAGACAGAAGATTTAACATTATGAAATAGGGTCGCCATATAGAATCACTGTGGGATTTTAAAACTTAAATAGAAATATAGATACAATAATAATAATAAAAGCAGAATTAAATAAATAATAAATAATTAGTAATAAAATAAAGTATTTGTACGTTAAGTATGATATTTGTACGTAGCTATACTTTTTTGTATTTGTCGTACAACGATGATATATGAAAAAATATCATAAAACTTGTAAATAATATATTCAGTAATTTATAACTTTCGAATAGATGGTATGTAGAGTTAGCTACTCACAAAGAGATGTAAAGCATATTTTCTTTTGTTACAAACACCTTTTCCCCTTTTTATATACATAAATAAATTAATTAATGTCATTAACCGGTGTTTAATGTAATGAATTATTATTACTTATATGGATGTTTCTCTCCATAAATATGTAATTAAAGATGTACATTTACTCGGGTGCGTCTGGTCACCCTATCACATGCCGTGTGGTGTGGTGTTAAGGTTAATAGCGCTATTTGTACGAGATGTTATCACTGCGACACCGGACTTAGCCTGTATATTGACTTTTTGTACATTTTACGCTTAACTAAATAAAAGTGAGACGACTCTTGGCACTCATTTTGATCTTTGAAAGATAAATATGAGTTTTTTTTGTTGTTTAATGTAAATTAGGAACAAAAAAGAAAATACAATGCCAGTTTTAAATTCGTAATTATTATTTTTGTCTGTATTTTTTATGGCTTCAATTGCTTGTGTGTTTTAACTTTTATAATGGATAAATAATAGCGCACCGCCTTACATGGGTACTCATACTAAATACCATGTGTTTAAAGTGTAACTTTGAATTTAAACCGTAAAGAAAGTAAGCAATATTGCTAGCTCTAAACAAAATTTAAGTAATCACTTCTATATAATGGACCATTACAATTTAACATGAAGAGAACTTTTAATTATAATCAAATGTATATTTACTGTTCACATTAAACTTAATATAATTTTTAAAAGCATTGTTTTTATAGTGCTATTATTAGTGCTGCGCAGCGGGAACAGTATGATATTAATAGTAATTGCTTCTTAAATCTTTTTTAAACAATAAAATAAAGATTACATATTTTATAGATATGACAAATAAGAATGTTGTATTATTTAAATAAGTTTTTATTCTTTAATTTGCCCCCTTACCTAACATTTTTATAATAAACAGACCATCGATTCGCTCGGGTTCGTCCTTAAGTACGTTTTAAAGGTTAGTATGGAATAGATAGACTATAATTATATTATATGATATATTATAGTATATACTATAAAGCCTTCCTCAAAAAAAGAATTTTCAAATCGGATTCCTGAATTCAAACAAACAAACAAGCTCTACCTCTTTACAATATTACTATACATAATGCAAAAGCGTAGAAACATCTTATATCTATGTAAAAATTAAAAAATAACTGAACTCGTCATGTAAGCCATTGGACCAAAGATTTTAAAATTTCCAGGAATTTTAATTGTACTACTTATACCAAGATACTGCTTAGTGCTTACTAACAACAAACTATAATTAAAAGTTCAGTAGTAGACTATTCCAAAAACACAAGTAGGTACAGTCAAGATCCGCTATTTGACCATATTATGTTTGTAATCATATATAAAATACCACTCGAACGACAATCAATTTAAAAGGTATATATATAATAAATAAATTAACACTATAAATTATACTAGACGTCGTACTGACATGAACGAATGAATAATAGGACGATGAAACGTAAACGTAATAAAGATGTTTAGAAATAGTAAATGCCAAGTTTAATTGATGGTTTCTTATTGCAAATGTATAGTTAAGTGTGATTTTCCATTAATGATACTGACCACTTATTTTTAACTAGCAGAAAAAAAAGTGACAGAACTAAAAAATGGGTTTCATAAAAACTTTCATCCCCTATTTCACCCTCTTGAGGGGGTTGAATTTTAGAAAACGCTGAAATAAGTAACCCATTATTTTTGCCGTACTCAATTCATATGAAATTTCATGCAAAATATTACCAAGGAATAAAAGGTTTCATACAAACTATTATCCCCTATTTCACCCCCTTGGGGGTTTAATTTTGAAAAAGCTTGAATAATAGGACGAATTGAATTGGAAGTGGATGCCTTCGTCATATGAGGAGTACGTGTGCGAAATCTCAATTTTCTAGCCTTAAAGGTTTGGCCTGTGCGTTGATACATCAGTCAATCACTTTTGCCTTTTATATATGTATATAGATTAAGGTTTTTATGTATATACCTATATAGTAATTGTGCTGTCTTTTGTTGTGGATTCAAGGTCCATAAAGGAGTTGGTCCCTTTTTTAAACTTTTTAATTAATATACACAGTTTAATAATCTCATTAAATACCGACCAGTCTCCTTCGTGTCTTCTTCATTCTACGTGACATTGGCAAAGTAGGTAATTTGTGCTCAATTGGCACGATTTGAAGCCATTAAAAAAAGAATTGAATTGAATCCATTAATTATATTAAGGAGGTTTGATTTACCGACTTCGATTTTTTTTTCATAGAAAAGTAATCATAGAAATCGGTATCTATACCTAATGTCTATGTCTACCTATACGCGAAAATATCGCGATAAATTAAAATACTCCTTTTCTAGAGAACTATCGGTGTTTGATACCGATTTGGACTTGACCGACTTTTATTTAATTTATGAATGAAATAAATTACAATGTATTTTATTTTCATGTGTAATAAATTCTGACGGCCCTAAGATTCATCATTGATGTTATTTTCGCATGCTCATATAAGGCGGTTATTAATATCATAAGGTTTGAGTACACGCGATTAGAACGAGAAATATAAAAGATAATAAACCTTTTTTTAACAATAAATAAAAAAAGATAGCATTCGATAGAGCTTTTTAAAGCTCCACATTTTTCTTTGTAGCAAATTAAGAACGTCTGGATCTCTGAAGTGGATAAGTAGAGACAATAAAAACTTATAAAGAAATTCTATCGGGATTTACTTTTAATATAAAGGTAAAAATCGCAAGTTGAAAAGAGGAAACGGAAATGCTTTGTTTTTAATCACGGAAGAATGAAGGTATTCTTTTAATATTAATATCCCCTTGAACAAATTTTATGATACCGAGGGAGTGCTTTTTCATCTGCAATAAGAACAACATCTTCATTATTATATTTAGAAATTTACTTACTCATTTTGTAAAGAAGTTGATTTTGTTTTGTTTTATTGTTTATTTAGAATTCAAAATATACTTATATGAGGGTATTTTTTGAGGGTAATCCTAATCCTTTTTCTAAAATAAAAGTTAAAAGTCTAAGTTACTCCTCATAACATCAGCTATCTGCCAGTGAAAGTCCCGTCAAAATCGGTTTAGCCGTTTCGGAGATTAGCCGGAACAAACAGACACACAGATAAAAATATTTAAAAAGGTGTTTTTTCTTATATGTACTGCATATACTTTCATTTTAAAAAGTTGTTATTTTAAATGAGACTGTCTTTTCGGATTATTTCGCGGATTTATTTTGACTTTTGGTTCCCGACGTTTCGAATGCTTTACGGCAATCATGGTCACAGGAGAGACATGTCATGGGAACCAATAATAATCAAAATAAATCCGTGAAATAATCCGAAAAGATAGTTTTATTTAAAATGTCAAATATTCGCGTAAATCTAAGAAAGTTAAAAGTTTATTTATCTATATAAAACAAAGATTGATAAAGTATTTAATTTAATAAGATTTAATCAACTGTGTTGCAACAACATTAGGTAAAATATTGAAACAAAAGATGTCTTATTTTTATATTTAGGTCTCAAACTAAACGAATAAGACAGACGGAGCGCACAAAATACAGCGGCGGTTGACGCCTGAAATGAAAATTATAATTCATTAGCAATTAACCTATAATACTTTTCACTGTACTTATCGCTGTTTTCAAAATTAACAAAGTTAGTATGTAGTATGTTTTGCATTTCAACTAAATTTTAAAATTATTGGGAAATATTCAATACGTCATACATATTGACATCGGTAAGAGTAATGCAATGAAACTCACACCACTTAAGGTTTTGTTTACCTTTCCTTTATTGCTCTATTCACTGCGCACTATAATTTTTTTAATCTGTGATTTAGGATTTTAGCGCTTTAATAATACTAAATTAACTAACTTATTTTCATTTTAAATGAAATAATTATTCTGAATTAAAAATTATTACTATTTTTTTCAATTTTTAATCTTTTATATATTCTTTATGTCAAACTGTATGAAATAATGTGTATGACTATGATGTGAAAAAATGTCATTATTATATTTTAAATGGCAAAAGATCTTTAAAGTCAGTCATCGACTTCCGTTAAACATTTTTATTTATAGAAAGCGTTTAAAAACTTACATAAAAGGGGATGCTAAGACCAGGATAGCATAAGCGTAAAGGTGTGGTATTATAGGAAAACGTTGAGAAAGCTGTCAGTACATGCGGCCAGTGTAAGCGGGTCAAGTACATATACGTAGGGTTGCCACGCCATAAAACATGTACTACAAACAACCGCTTTTCAAAATGGTTGTCCGACGCTTTTAATTGTACAGTACTTTATTTAAATATGTAAATTGTATGAATGGTTGTATTATGTAAGTATTTTTTTACAGCGAATATAAGGACAATTAAGAAATATATAATTGCAGGAAGACATTTGTTATGAGATGTTTTTATAGGTTTGACATTTTCATTTTTTAAGAAGTCTTTACTCTTTAGTTTGTATGACTATAAAACAACTACATAATATATGAGGTATCTCCAGGCGAAAATATATAAAAACATAAAACTGTTGTATTATATTGTTAGAATAATTATAGTTGATATATTATATTCAAATTTGATCAATGCATATTTCAAAACAATTATGATGATACAATTTAGGCGAAGGTATAAAATGATAGTCCGGAAAAACAAATTAAACTTGCGCCAATATAAATGGAAGTAATTATTATAAAATAGTAGTTATACGCATCAATTTTGTTTGGCATTTACGTGAAAACGTATTTCATTTATGTTAATAATAACACATTTGTGGTCGCTGTATTGAATATATTAAATTATAAAACCATTTTATTGGCAAATTGTTTTACTCGAGCGTTAATTACCTTTTTATTTAAATACTATATATTTAGTTTATGTCTGAATTATTCATTGAAATATTGTTATAGGTACTCGTTTATTTCCAAAGGCTTAAATTACTTTCAAACATTATTCAACGTAGCCAACCTAAGCAAATAATAAAATATTTTAATATTTCTATAAGACGCAATGGAGATTAAACAAAGGCTCATCTCGGCATGATTAAATGACAAATAACGAACAGATCTCACCGAAAGCCTGAGGGCACTTAGAACCTGTGTAAGTATCATTAAGCCGTTTGTAATAAAGCAAGTAGGTATTTGCATGAGAACGACAGGAGATTTGCATATGTAAATTACTTTCCGTCTTTATTTGGGCCGACGAGTTAAATTCTGCGTCCTTATGCAAATTGAGACCCGTCGATGGTTGGATCTTCGACATTAATACGTATTTGGAAATATAAATCGATGCCCGATCGAATCTTTAATTATACAAATTACGACATCAATAGTGGAATGGCAAAAAGTCAAAGCTAAAAACTCGCCGATGAAGCGCTGCAATACCAGAAACGTCTAGTCGTTAGACGAGAACGGAATAAACAATAACGATGCCGTTCATTTTGTGCAGCAAACGAAAACAATAAAACAAAGAGGGCGAAAAAACGACACCGTGCACGCAAACCGAGCTCTCGTCTCGAAAAATGGCAGCTTCCACACGCAACGCGGTTGCGCCGAGGGAGCATAAAGCCACATGCAGGAATAAAAAAACAGGCGAGTGCACACGAGCTTAGCCCCGTACTTGGCGAGGCATTCGTGCGTGATCCCGAGCGCCTCGTGTGCACACTGCACATACCGCACTCATTACCAGTACTTGCGTCGCGGTATCCATTACGCGGCGGAAAAAGCGCGCGGACCAACGGTGTGTGTAATTGATTAACAGTTTGAGAACCCGTCGACCGGAGAGCCGACAACCCTCGTTGCGCACTTTAAAATCTTAATAAATACATGTCATTCCGTCGCCGGCGAAACGAGACGAGCTGCTCAATTAAAATTTATGTATCGCCGTTGCAGCTTTTTGCGCTATAACATTTGCATTGAATGCGCATATTAATAACAAATTTTCATGCACCGCAAATTCATAAAGGCTACTTTATACTACATACAGCCTTGTTAAGGTTTCATAATAAGAATATCCATTTTTACTTACAAAAAATCGTACGTTTTTCGTCTTTCTAATTGATCAATTAATTACTGTATGACAAAAAAGAAGGATAGAACGAGCGTTATAACATAATAATATGAGCATCAATTTAATTATAGTTTTGGTTACCTACTTTAGACACCTGCAGCTAAGTTTTTAAATAACTATTGTGTTTTATGAGTCTTTAGAATTACCGAAGCCAGGAAGCTACGGAAGATCATTCTAAAGGTGGCAGGAAAAAGAATAATTTGTGACAATAAAATGGCGCGCATCGACCCTCGGACGCCGTCCGCATCAATAATTCATGATACACCGCGCCATTGAGAAAGTGCTTTGTGATTGCCATACAAATTATTTAAACATTAGGTCGCTAAAATATTTTATTAGACCAGACTGCATACATGGACGCGCACTTATATCACATTAACAGCGCATTACCTTTGTAGGGACGAGGTTAGAATGCACATTTCAGTGATGATATATTACTGCGGACTTTAGTTGGTTATTACTTTAGAACACTGCAAACCTTAACGTTTATTGTAAATGAAATAAACACGTCAGTTTTTCTTTTCAAATAAATCATAACTAGACACGCCTCCACATAAACTACAACAAACACAAAGGAGAAAATAACAATGGTTATTGGTACAAGAAACGCGAACTTCATCCTCTTCAAATAGCGAAAAATAAACAAGAAATATCTATACTTCTGTAATAACATTGTAGAGAGAAACTATTTGTTCTTATATTTAAACAAACACTAAATTTATACACGTATGTACATAATTATATGAACATCTATACATAATATAATAAAATTATACCTAAGCTGAATCTGTACATTAAATATTTTTTGGAAAATGTTATTGAAATAGATATTATTGATACAGAGGTCGAATCTATAGTTCTTAGAATTTTTGTCTGTCTGTCTGGGAAAGCATCACGAGAAAACCACTAGACCGATTTTGATGAAATTTTGTATAATGATAGCTGGTTATCCGGATCAACATATAGGATACTTTTTACTGCGGGAAAATATCTCATCACTAAGAAATCTATACTAAACGTTAAAACTAGTTATACTCGTAAATATGATTTAAATCTAATTTTAAAATCACTATATATCATAAAAATGTGGCTAAAGGTGATTGTACTACTTTTATTGATAGCATGGAAGAAAAAATCTGAAGAGCGACGACCGAGTTTAATAATAATTACAGCGTGCAAGCATATTTTTGTTTTAATAACGTATTATTTTTTATTAAATGATACTTTAGAATATGCGTTGGACAAAAAAATCAGTTTTACTGAAAAATACAGTGCAAAATATATTCAGTAAGCACATTCATCCCTCGGGACGCGAAGTACCCGCATGGATTAATTCGTGTAATTTAAACTCCAATACCAGGAGAATACAAAGCTGAGTAGGTAGGTATTCAGACAAAGTGGCACTGCAGACGGGCAGGGTTTCATCATTATTATTATTATCATTTAAACGTAAATACGAACATTGTCATATTTAAGCTATTTTTGTTTAGTATATTGTATTTAATTAACATTTTATACATTTAATAAAAATAATATTTTTTATAATATATTTATTAAAATATCGCAATTAAGTATCACGTTTCCTCACCTTCATATGCTACGTTTACTTAATAACGTCGCAATATTGTATCATTAAGCGTCACACGAATTGAATATAAAATTACTAGTTAATATGACAACTATAAATATATCACCATTAAATTCATTACCAACCATAAAACATATCAGTTTATTTAATTAATAGCAGTATTCAATATAAAATAAGGAAAACAACTCTACCAACTATGTTAATAAAGGCGACGTGAAAATTCTAAACTTTGGTAGAAAGCCAATAATTTGAGTCGTCCGTATCGAAACTAAAGCTCTACTTCCTTGCACAAGCATGTGAAACTGATAACAAAATCCATTGGGATATCTATACCTCCGCGTCCTCGACGCTCGTCTGCACACTGCGGGGTGGGAGGGAGACAGTGCTCCACTCCCGGAGTGGAGTGAGTGAGAGGTGGATATTTCATCGACTCCAGCTACAAGATGGCAGACGTTTGCGGTTGATAGTTTATAGTTATTGCGAGAGAGTGCGACGTGCGCCGTGCGGCTTTATCACATTGTTAGCGTTGTAACCCACGTCCAGAGGATTAAACGGAGATCACTCGAGCCTCTTCGGCTTCCTGTAATAGGCTGTACACGACATCCGGTCAAGTTTGTTTGAAAATATCTCAATCCATCACAGTTTAAAAAGTTCAGCCTAATTTATTCCACCACATCGTTAACAAACAAAACAATTTATAAAACAAATTTTCCTTTTGAGCAAATGAAATATCTTTGAATAAATGACATTGCGTTGTAATAATAAAGTTTCAACATTATTTTAATTAAAAGGATGAGAGCTTAACTTAAATATATTTTTACAACCGACTTCAAAGGACCAGAAGTATCGCTATGAGATATAAATCTCCGCCCGAAATACGATATATTCCTAGGTTATAAAAATGTTTCAATTTCAGTGACTGGTATATGTTGGCTGCATTTCAATCGCGTCGTTCATTTATGTCATATTCGAAGTACCAGATATAACGTACTGACAGAAAAGATAATTCAAGATATAGGTGTTGATTGAAACATGTATTTGGGATTCAGGAAGACATTTTGCGACAGAATGGTTCGTAAAATGTGAATGAAGTGCTCTGTTGAGCCAATTTGATGAGAGCGGATGTGTGGGCTCACAAAGCGAAGGAAATACGCGGGTGCGGATCCGATCGTAAATCGAAGGGCGCAAAGAATACGTAATGCTGATTTACGGACCCCATCCAAAACTTTCTTAGGGACTGAATACGGTCAGGTAGGTCTCATTGAACAGGGAATATTAAAAATATTAAAGATGTATATTGGGCTACATTATAATAAATTCTAAAATTTGCACGCGTTTTGTTCACGTGGTCAATGCATCGATTAATAGTATTGTCTATATGGCGTTAATCTAGAATATAATCCATAATCTCCAAAGAGATACCTAATAAACATAAAACCTATAGATGGAATAGTTTAATCAAACACAATATAAGTTTCAAAAGAATTCCTCTGATATATTTTCACAAGATATTACGAAGCCATGCGCTCAATCCTTCGAGACGTATTGCTAACTCGAAAAATCGCCGTAACACGGACAAAGGAATTGTGAGCACGTGACTAGAAACCTGTAGCTACTCTTATTGTTGCCATTTATCAATAACTCGTTCCTCCTTTGAAAACAGTAAAAGAATAAGATGAGGAATATTAGGAAAATGGAACTTTAGCTGACTGAGCTAGAAAGCATAACCATTAGGCAATCCTTGAAAGGATTGTGGACACGTGAGCGGAAATAGAGCAGTTCCTCAGCGATAGTGATTTATCTTTACTACCATAAAATTTTTATATGTTACAGTAGATAAGTTCTTACTCATACAGAGAATGCATTTCTAAGTTTTTTTTTAAAATATTTACCTAAAAAATAAGGATTGCAAATAAATATGTTTTTAGAAGATAACATTTTAATTTGACGTCCGTTCAGTTATCAAAGACAACAGATTATTCAACTTGACACCCGACGAAAATTGCTTTCCATTAGAATTCAATTAAAAGTTTTATTAATTTGGCAAAGAAAAGACAAAGTTCGAGCTAGAAACGGTTGAGAGTTAAGAAAATTTTGCTAATATAATTTATAATGAAACAAAGCTTTGAACTACGAATCTGATTAATAATATCAAGTCTCGTCGTCGGAGACAAAAACAGATACAAAATCGTTTAATAGCCTGCACAGAACACTCATATAAAATGTAACGAGCCGATAAATGACTAAAAAAGTAAATAAAAATAAAAAATAGAAAACATATTTATTGCCCTGTACTTATACAGTTTGCGAATGAATATTTTCGGGCGATTTAAAGAGATATAAAAAAGTAATTAATAATAAATAAATAATAATAATAAATATGTCAGGACATTAACACACAACACCATCTAGTTGCATGGTAAGTTACGAGGCTTGTGTTATGGATACTAGATAGTTGATACATTATACATATATAACTTTAAATACATAGATATTATAAATATAAACACCCATGACTGGAGTACAAACAACATTCGTGCTCATCACACAAATGAATGCCCCCAGCGGGACTCGAACCCGCGACCGCTGGCGCAGCAAGTAGGGTCACTACAAACTGAGCCAAACGTTTCGTCAATTCTCAAAATTTCATTCCACATAACACTAAAAAACCTTTAAAAAGCGTAAAATTATACATAGAAGAGCAAATGAAAGGCACTCATTACGCAGTGTAGTAACGTAGTACTTGTAGGCTATACATAGTTCATGGTAATCAAAAAATAGAGCGCTATTAATTACGGGTAGGTGATTAGTCAGAAGTAGAACTCTTAATTAGAAGCACATTTGCACGCCGCCAGCCATGGGCCGGCCCCGCATTCATTATATAATTAAAACATTATATTCTTACTAATTACATAAAAAGTTACATGAGTTATGTGTATTAGTATTCTGTCAAGAGATACGATTTGATATTTTAACTTCGAGTTCTAACTCCCAGTAAAATGTTAGCGTTAGTTAGCATTGTGTAAGGGGTTATTATTGTGGCATGTATATGTATTTATCACGTCTTGCACACACCTCACAAGTCACGAGCTTGTGCTTTCTAGAACTTAGAGCAAACGAATATTAAAAATTCTATAATAGATATACCAAAGTATATGAGCATTGTATAGCTATTAAGCATTATGTATAATAATGTAGGATTCAATCGTACCATAAAGAACGGTCTATATGGTTTACAAAGTAGACAAAATTAATTTTTTTTATTCTCATATCGTCGGACCAATAAAAATTAATCGTCATCGTTAGATAACAGTCATTGAAAACAAACAGTAGCGAACAAAGTGAATTACATCATGCCATCTGTGTTGCAACTCGGAGCGAACGGTTGCTGGCAAATTGCTGTATTAAAATTTTAAACCGGTATTATAAACGCTCTTGCTTTGTGAACATTGTAGTTTTACTGCTGGCTTCATAAAACGTTGTACTTTTCTATGATATATCCCCTTTAAAATTTAACACTTTGTTTAATAGCACTAGAATTGTATGTTTATGATAAATTTACATGAGAACTCGTTACACTTCATGAAAGTATAATATAGTGTTTAAAGCGAACATTTATTTTCTAAACACATCAAAGTCTATGCCTAACATAAAAAAATATATTTATATATTCGAGATACAAAAGCTGACAAGGTTTTCATGACCGTAATAATATAAAATTTCATTTCGTTGAACGGAGACGTTAGAACAGTAAGTTTAATAATAGAAAAGAAAATGTTATTTGTAAGTGAAATATTCTACAGTAGAATAAAGCTGATTTATATAATAATCCATCAACGGTCTGAGAGAATATAAATTGAAGTAATTATGTGAAAGAGGCCGAGGCACTTAGGTCTCAGATTATATCAAAAGATAATAATAAGTCTATAGGTATCTACGAGATTTTATCTGTAGAATTACGAGTATATCAATATGGTCGTTGTTAATGTTTTAATTCAAGATAAATGTATCGTAATTCTTTTATCATAGATACTCTAGATCTGATTATGTTGCTATGTTAATATGATTATAATATAATATACTTTGACTAAGCGTACATATAAATAAATATCTTAGCTCAGAAGTCTTTTACGTATTCTATACAGATAATTAAAATTAAAATGCATATTAAATTATATACGATGCTTATAAACAATTTTTTTTAATCTGTCTGTTTGTTCCGGCTAATCTACAAAACGGCTGGACTGATTTTGACGGGGCCTTTACTGGTTGATGTAATAAGTAGTAACTTAGAGTACTTTTATTTTAGAAAAAGAATTAGGGTTCCGCTCAAAAAAATTAAAAACTACCTAGGGATGCGCCCGAGTAAAACGGGTATGTGTTCGAATAAATACGGCTTATATTCAACTTGGACTCTTAAAGCGACATTAGTAGCTAATATATTATAAATATAATGAAAGAAATTCCTTCTGGATGATAAGTAATACGTATGTTTAAATAATAAAACACTTAAAATAATGATTAAAATGTAACGCAGAATTAATGAATTTTACATAGCAATTACATATATTAGAAATGTAGTGTTTCCAATAGTATACCTAGTACCTACTGATTATTACACAAAGACGTGTTCGAATTCCATTTGTTGTCGTTTGATCAAATAGCAACAACCCAATCTATACATATAATAAAATTGTAACTAAGCCGAATCTGTACATTAAATATTTCTTGGAAAATCTTACTGAAATAGACATTATTATCAATACAGAGGCCGAATTTATAGTTTTTAGAATTTTTGTCTGTCTGTCTGACTGACTGTTACCGTATCACAGAAAACCACAGGAAGGATTTTGATGAAATTTGGTATGGTGATAGCTAGCTGGTTATCCGGGTCAACATATAGGATACTTATTACCGCGGGAACATGTCTCATTTCTGAGGAAAAAAAATACAAAATTGCAAATGTAAGAGTATACTAATATCATATTAGTATATTCTTACATTTGCAGTTTTTGTATTTTCATCATCTCATCATCATTTTATCATATTAGTAATATGTAAAACCTAAGAATTTGGTTTTTGGTCATCTGAACGCGGGCGGAGCCGCGGGTAATGCTAGTACAATATAACATACAAAAATACTATTATAGGTATATAACTATAGAAGCACAATGCAAATTAAATATAGTCAAAGAACTTTAGTCTTTTTCTTATGTATATATAATATTTATATATACTTGTTCATATAATAGTAAATTGAAGTTTTGTGCGTCAAATCAATTCAACAGTTCACTGTTAAATCACTAGGACGCTTAATATTCCCACAGCTGCAAGACGGCAGTTAGTGTCACGAGCGGGTAATCAAAGAGTGGTTAGCGTCCCGCGATCTCCTAGCAATTTCCTACTACCATCAATACATTAACACGCATGTATAATCTTTAACACGCTCGCAATACGGACTATATTCCTATGAAATGAAAAATTCACAATATAATAAGTTCTATCTTGAGAATTACAGCTTTTATTGCAATAACATCCTTATTTCTTAGGTAGCACGGTCGATATATTTATTTGCGGTCCCCAAATGGCCTTCCCGGCGGGTTCGCCTCCGCTTTTTACTCGTGTATAAACGCTTGCACACATCCTGTTCCATTGTATTGACTAGCCTTTTGTAGCTGTTATTTTTTTAGCAGCCAAACATGTTTACGTGTGTAATAGGAAAAATAAATCTTATTAAAATAATTCTGCCAATTTTATCGCATTCATATTAATTAATTACTGGTCAATTACAGTACCAAGAACTAAAACAAAAAGACTTCTTTCCACTCAGTAAATAGATGATATCTATATATGTATATGTATATAATATAAAACAAAGTCGGGTTTGTTACAACACTTATCTAGCCTCGAGAACTGCTGGACCGATTTTTATGATTTTTGTTTTGTTGGATTTGTCTTCACCCCTAATAGCAGAATAACTATTATATTTAGAACGACTAGTATTACTATTATATATGAGATCGAAAAAATTCACGAAAAAAAAATGACAAAAAATATAATCCATAGGTACCTACTAAGCATCAAAACGTACCTAGAGACGAATCTGAGCGAAGCGAGGGTGAGTCGCTAGTGTGACATAAAAGCATGGCCCCAATATGGCCCCAATTCATAGCATCAATAGAAAGACAACGCTAATAAAATGTTTCTACATCAAGATAATCTTTAGATGTTTAGATAATATATAATTATAGTGTAAATAACATGTTAATATAACTGAATATTAAACATGCATACATGAGAATTAACTTTAATCTAACCGGGAATCAGTTCTCCGAAATAATATACAGGTTCAATTATAACAGAATAGCTTGTTTACAAATTAATTAATTGTAAATTGAAGTACATATTAGTTTAGCCTAATATTTAAGTTAAATAATAACTTTAATTACTGAATATAAAGAAACAATCCCGTATTTAAAATTTATCCAAGGTTGTTTTTGGTGTGCTTATCACGTAGCGGCACCAGCTGCCAGCAATGACGACTTCATGTCTGAAATACTGAACAGAGAACCCTATTCTTACCTATACTGGATATTACTAAGCTTGATTAGTAAATAAAATGAATATTCGTTTTGTTCGGATTGTGATAAAACTCTGATGGTCATACTGTATACACCTGCGAAGGGTTCTGGCGCAAAAAAAGAAGATTTTTTCTTTAGACATTTGTCTTTTATGCATCCCACAACCGTTTAAGCTTAAATTCGCTACTAAATTATAAAAATATTTAAATTAAACGATAGAAATAAGTTATGTTTGAATTATCATTATTCATTACTCATTTAAAACATCCATCGGAATATTACTTGAACAAGAATTTATTATGGCATTAACAAAATAGCTCCTCCGCGAAAAGATGTATTGAATAATAATCCATGAATAATATTATCCTAAATTATGTTCAACAAAGTATTCGAGAAAATAATGTGATCAAATATATATTGCGTGCGATAAATCACGATTTGCCGCGGTGTATTAATATTAATTTTTATTATGAGTCTAAGAACTAAGGTATTAGAATAATATTGCCAGATTTATAGTCGGGTGAGAAGATAATTCTATCGCTGTCAGCGTTACTTAAACCAGACCGGGCAATAAATACGGAGTCATTAGGAGACTCCTTCGACATGTCGACGTTCCGAGCTCTTATATCGTAGAAACAATAAAATGTTCAGCAGTAAAGCTACAACGTGACTTTATATACGTTGGAATGAATCAATCAGCTATCAACTGACTGCTTTTGGTTTATTGTTTCAAGTTTTGTGCTTTGTCGAGATTCTGTTAAAAGTTTATGTTGTTCTTTAAAATAAATAATTAATGGAAAACGAGAATAAAAATATAAAATAATAAACAAAAATATTACATATTATAAGCAGCAATGATTAAAATATTTATAACTACATATGGCACATGTCACACATGACAGTATTCATAGATTAGATATCTATTTATAGAGCTTAATAATTTGTGAGTTCCTTAGATAATGAATTTAAACTATATATATTAAGTATAGATAATAAATAATAATCAATACTAATATTATAAAGAAGCAGAGTTTCTTTGTTCGAACGCGCTAATCTCTGGAACTACTGAAGTACTAATCCGATTTGAAAAATTCTTTATTCTACATTAGATCGCCTATTTATTGAGAAAGAATATAGTCTATACATGTATCATATAATATATCTTTTCCATACTAACCGTTAAAATGTACACCAAACAACAGGACAAACTGGGTGAGTCGCTAGTTTTATATATAGTATCAATTCTTGATTAGTTCACAAATAAAATTAAATCGAATGTGTTGATAGTGTGCAAACGTCGCGTAAGGTCAGCCATTCAAGATAACATTCACTTGTACATACAAAAATAGGAATCATAAATAACATTTCACACTTCGACCTCTATTCAATATGATAAGTTGAACATCTTGTGAGTTATCAAAGTAATAAGCATGTTCATGTACTGCATAAGAAATAAGAAAGAAAAGAGATAATTTACAAAATCTTTTAGTAAGTAATATCTTTTATTAGATATGAGGTTTTTCTGCGAATAGGTTTATTTGAAAAGTATTTAATAAATACATTTTAATTTATTTATAATTGAATTGGGTTTTTTTTTATTGAAAGTGACTATTAATCCAGTTACCGTACGACTAATATATAATTATTTGTCCGACTACTTTATTTTGATTTTTTTTTAATATTTTAAATTTAGAGCATTTAGCTAAAAGATTATTTATTTGTAAATTTTTATGTTCGATTATATGACAGACCCGACTTGGTCTTCTTTTTATTTCCAACCCAAAATCCTCCATATCATAAATTACTTTATGTTATTTAAAATCTGGTAACAGTTTCGACTCGCAATTTTTTTCTTAATAATCAATAGCCGGACTAATAAAAATAATATTAGTCGTACAGTTAATAGTACAGACAGTTACTGTATCGATAGTGCCAGCATTTTTATTTGCAACCCAACCCTAGTGTATAAATTGAAGAGATTTATTTTATAAAATGAAATGCTCAAATAACCGAAATAAATATCACGTATAAGTTCCCACTGCAATTTATCAATATGACTACAATATTTCTTGTGTCCTGTATTCTGTGTGCAATTCAATACACTTATAAAATATGTTCAACCGCGAATAATACTGCGGTGTTCCTCACGCATCGACGACTTTGTGAACAAAGACTTGTTCACGTTCACGCTTCATAATGTTAAAATATGAAGAACTAGCGTCTTGTATCCCTCGGAAACCGTATATTTTTCTGGGACTAAAAGTAGCCTATGTGTTATTCCAGACTATAATGTATCTCTGTGCCAAATTTCATCCAGATCCGTTCAGCCGTTCTGGGTAGAAAGAGTAACAAACATCCATACTCACAAACTATCACATTTATATACATACATATGTATATTTACAGATTGGAAAGCTTCACCGCATTATAGGTGAAACAATATTTACTTTAAATAATGTAATAACTAATAAGTAAATCTTGATAAGAATAATAAATAGTAAAAGTACAACGTAGAATAATTTTAAAATAATTATTTCCCAAAAAAAAAACTATGAGAATAAAACTAAAATAAACGAAATGATTAGTATCGTATTAACAGTACATGTATACTCGTGGTGTGCGGTTTACTGCTAGTAACACAAGCATGTCGACACTGAGAGAAAAAGTGAGCGGAGCATAACGGTCGCGCTAGACCGCCTAATGCCCGGCATTATTGATATAGAGGTCATTAAGGAAGAACTCGACGCTCAACAATAAAACCTGTAATAAAGTTCACACATGTCGCCTGACCACAAAGAGAACAAAATTCTTACCCGCTCGCCCACTCCGGTCTTACCTGCGAAAGATAAAAATTCACTGTTATTGCATTACTTTAATATTAAAACAAAATTCTTTGAAATATTCTGTTAATATTTTAACTTAAGAAAGAGAGAACTTTGTAACAGCTCCATTTTTTTTTATTTCTACCCATATTGAATCAGTAATTTATTACAAACATTTAACCATTACGAGAATCGAACCTTTACTCAAGTCATATTTAAAATTATTGCATTACAATGAGAGCATCTTCGTGACGTAGTATATTCGGTTGCATGTATCCACTACAATTTTCGAGGCACGGCTATAACCTCATTTGAACACTAACATTCAGCATAAAATAACACCTCATATAAAAACAAAGACAATAAACACGTCAGATCAGATTAAATACAACATTCAATCTATATTTTACAAGTCACGTTAGAGGTGGAATCAAATAACCGGTGCTTACACGAGCACGCGATTCAGTCGGGATTTATTTGAACATAGTGAATTCAACTGAAAACTGACGTAGCTAAAATCGATTTTGTTGTATTTGAACCTGGCTCTGTACTCGTGTATTCGACCGTGAACAATCTAAAATGTAGAGTACGCTGTACTAGATAGAGGCTCCCATTCGTGTGGCAGCCGTAGTTCGAACATAAAACTTTCGTGACGCGACTTTCTGATTACCCGTCAATTTCCTTTGAAAATCAAACTGCAGTTCAGAAATACTAAGCGCAGTTACAATACGAGAGCTGGCAGATATGAGGTAAAACCAAATATAAATTTGTGACACATTATGTTCCTTGCTTATATGTACACTAGCAGAACCCGCAATTCGCTCGCACTAAAACTATAAAAAAACCTCTAAAAAGGTAGTTTCAAACAAACTTTCATCCCCTATTTTACCCCCTTATAGGATGAATTTCGAAAAATTCTAAAACACGTATATATTTAATTTTATTGAAGAGCATTAATACTAAGTTTCAAGTAATTTCATTCTGATCATAAATATTTTTTTGAATTGTATTATAACGTGTTTTGTCGTGGGAATGAGATGATCTCCTGCAACAAAAAATATCACTATGTCACTCTCCTACTATCTCCACACAAAAAATCACGCCAATCTGTCACTCCGTTTCGACGTGAAAGAAGGACAAACAACCTTTCACATTTATAATATTAGCATGGATATATCGACATGCATTAATTAATGATGGATTGTTAACGGATAACTTAATAGGTAGTTACTAATGATAATACTTGTGACATTGAATCGTCATATGTAGCGCTACTGTACGTTATAATCAGATTCAAAAGTTTGAATAAAATTATAATAAGCAATCAATATTAACATTAATTTTAATATAATCAGTAAATAGAAATAGCTTCGTTTAAAACAAGATTATTTTCACGTATTTCGATACTTGATATAAATATTTGAACATAGATACAATCATAAATAAAAAAGAAAGAATATTTTTGCATAGTTTCCTATTAGGAATGTACAATATAAAACGAATTGGATATTTAGGTCGAAACCTTCGTTCTACAATAAAAGAGCGAGCTATGTTTGCGTGAAATAGGCAATCTCTCAATGCTGTTTCTATATTAACCCCACATACGTACTCGTATATATCGGAAATTGTCCTGTCCAATACCAAATATTAGAAAAAATGTTAAACTCACAGCTTTCCAACAATTGCATAATTAACCTATCCACGTCAGGGTTACTTTTCTCGATATGAAAGGAAATAAAAATAAACCTTCATGTGAAATCCTGTCACGAAAGGTTCATGGATAATACGGGCTCAAAGCTCTGAAAATAAAACGCTCGCCGACAAATGGACCGTCGTTTGTGCACTCCTTTTGTCACCATTCCCCCAACCACTCGCGAATGTCTTTATGAGTGCCAATAATTCACGCGATGGAACAATTCAGAGGCAGGACAAAAACTTTTATAAAACACTTAAATGCAAAGGTTTATTGGTTCTTTGTTTGAATATTAATTCAATATTGATGTCAAGTTACACGGCTTTTGCGTTTCATTTCGAAGTTGTCAATATTTACAAAATTTCCGATCTATGCTAATATATTAGAGGAAAGATTTTTTTTTTCTTTGTAATCGATAAACTCTGAAAACTATTATACGGATTTCAGTAATTCTTTTACAATTAATTATACACTATCCGAAATTAACATATATTTCATTTTAACTTTAAACCTGAAGTGTCACCTAGGAACGCTTATATACAAATTCTAGTATAGAAATAACTCCATATCGTTCGACGTAAAATGAATATAGGGAACATGAAACCCAATTTGAAACATTGTAGTAATCCTGTTATGCATTGTGCTTCAATAGAAGCACGTGGATCTATTACTTAAAGTAATTGGTTTAATAAAGTTACTTGAAGGTTGATTTTAATTAACAATTAATTATAGAACAGGTACATAAAAGCAAATGTTAACGTCAATCAATTACAATGATCTTAAAATGTTTCCATTCTTACTAACAAAGTTTCCAACAGTATTTAATTCCCTCAACGACCGCGGACACGCCGGCGTTACAGTTAACAATAGATTTCTTAGAAATTTAATTAATTTCTTAGAAGTTTACCTGGAGGTGTTAAAACATGACAGTCGGCTAGGGTTTACATGTACTTAGTTGTTTAAACAAAAACTTAAATCTTAAGCTTAGAGAAAGAGGTACCGAGAAAATCTACAGCTAACACTATAATAGACAAGTCACATTAGTTAAAGATAAATATAAAATGTAAAGACTCATTTTGAAAATAAACATTTTCTCGGAACGGTGCATGCGAAACAATTGCCAGAGTAACGACCAACGAGAGCGTCGATTGATTCACTATTTTATTTTAGTGGATTTCTAATTTTACTCGCCAACTTTTCCGTAAGATATTTTTATCTTAATTCACTATAAATTATGAAAACTGTAAACAATAAAAAATGTTTTCTAATATATTTCTTTTCAAACGTAATCCAATTTAAAATAAAATTATCGGTCAAGCATCTTTTTAAACTTCAAAGAAAATACTAGGTATTTTATAGTAAGTCTTTAAATTTTTATTTATGGCAAAACTGAACTCAATGTCAGATGGAATATATTTTATTCAGCATGCAGACGAACATGACGTTTCAGTGGAATTCTAAAAAAGTCGGAAAATGTGTTCACTTTTTTTTTCACAAAAATGAAAATCGTGCAAGTTAGTCCGAGGCAAAAAAAAATTGATATTTTTCAGCACTTCCCGCCTCTACGGTTTATTTTGCGTATGTACAATGTAGTTAACATTGTTTTATTCATATTAATAATGGATTCATAAAAATAAGTTATAATTTTCGCCACTCTATTAAATATTTTACTCATTTCTCATATCAACTTTGGCGTAGTAAATATAATAAATATTTCATGTCTAAAATTTATAGATGAGATATTAAATCTAAAATCTAAATTCTTAGCTACCTAGAACATTTATTTAATATAAAGTACCTAAGTTTTATAAAAATAACATTACAATATAAATAACATAATCAAATTTCCCTAAGACTGACTGACTACACGAGTGGAGAAAGATTTGCTTCGTTCAGTCACATCGAAATGAAGCAATCCGTCTATCTAGAAGTTGCTTTCGAAACTACGGTACTAGGGTAGCATCAATAGAGAGGCAATCGAGTGAGACTGGCGGGCGGCGGTCGGCCAGCCAATTACTGCGGCGCGTCAACAATGATTTACGATATAATGGCCAGCTCGCCTACATTGCTTAAATGCTTCGCGACGGATGAAATCTGTTCAATTCAAAAAGCGCATTGAAAGGATCGAATTCAAATGACATGCAGTTTTTTTTATAATTCAAAAGAAGATTTACAAAGGTTGCAAAACCGGTTTTTTAAATCTATAATAACAAATTTATAACTGAGTCGAATCTGTACATTAAATATTTTTTTCGGAAATTCTTATTGAAATAGTCATTATTATCGGTACAGAGGCCGAATTTATAGTTTTTAGAATAATTTCTGTCTGTCTGTCTGGAAACGCATTACGAAAAAGCCACTGGACAGATTTTGATGAAATTTTGTATGATGATAGCTGGTTATCCGGGTCAACACATAGGATACTTTTTACTGCGGGAAAATATCTCATCTCTGAGAAATCTGTACTATACGTTTATATATAAGTTTTTAGCAATTTCAAAAAAACCTATTGTTAATGTCAATATAATCGATTATTATTGTGTCATTATATATACGTCATAATTTCACACAAAAACGGTAACGGTAGCAATTATGGGACTTTTTATAGGAACAGCTGTTGTATACTTTTAAGTTATTTACTGTAACGCTCACTCATCTGTCACGATCATTTATACTCATTGAAATGACGGCAATGTTTAATAACGTGTTCCCCATGCTTCTCATGGGGTCATGGCGTCATGCGTCATGTAATCTATCTTGATATTTGCATGATAATAGCCTCTTGAATAACTTGTTTGTATAAACGTGTAAGCTGTTATATTGTAATTGTTTTAAACTAAGCGTGTCTACATTGATTTATAATTACGTATTTGAGATAACATTTTACTGAATAAATATTTGAAATCTATACATTCGTTTATTATTAAAAATGCAAATAACATTTTATTTTCTTTATGTTTATAAGTATAATAATGGCAACACTAGATAAGATAATAAAGTTTTCTAAAAAATTGTAACAATTATAATAATAACCGCTAAAATTTAAATTAAACAATTATTATAAGGTACCTAGTTTGGTGCCATTTTTGTCTTTAACTTTGGCTGTCTGTAACAACTATATAATATCTTTGAGACGTCTAAAACCTGAAGTCTCGCCGGTGACCATAATTATTGTTATAAAGCATTCAAAACGTCGGGGACCAAAAATCTAATTAAATTCGCAAAAAAATCCGACAAGATAGGTAGTTTTATTTAAAACATTCTGCTGCTTGCAAATCAACATAACTAGCTGTTTAAAGTCACAAAGAGTTTTTACTTTTTTCCAAATTTCCATCTATAGCAATGTATTATTGTATTCATAATATGTAATTTTATTATGAACTTATAACTAATTTAAAAAGTTGTTGCTTAGCGGAACGAGAAAAATAATTGAATAATATATAAAGGCATCGCGTGGAATTATTGTCAATTATCATGAAGTACGCCTTATGATTAAATAGACATAAATAAAAAAAAACATTAATTTATGCCTTCTTGAATAAAATATAAAAAAGGTTATTATGATCTTAACATAAATAAATCGCGCGAAACCTGTAAAATTAAGATTATTTTTAATTAAAATGCATACATTTTGAATGACTCATAAAATACATCAAGTATACATTTATATTTTACCGTAACACATAATACCTAATTAAGATACTAAATGAGGAAAATAAAATTAATAATGAATATTTCTCGAATAAAATTAATATAATCTAAAAATAACATTACAATATTATTTCCTCTTTAATCCTATATTGGTCCTTTTAGGACAAAACATATTGGCTTTACAATTCTTCACTTTTCCAGATAACGTTTACCTACTCAACGGTAAGTATCTAAAACGGCGTTGTGAATTATATACACTTGAACATTTAGTTTATTTTTATTAACATTTATTTTAACGATTTTCCCCCAAATTTTAATGGAATCGAACTTCTGACCTTCCGCATATAACGTACCTAATGCATGTCAAAAGCTTAAAACGGGAGTGTTCATCTATAACAATAATAGAATAAAAACTGTTCTTTATATTTCATAAAAAAACGTGGGAACTCAATAAAATATACTTAGTACTTGTTAAAAACCACAGCTAAGGTGTGCTAAAACCTATTTAAGTGGGAATTAATTATATAAAACGTTAAAGAAATAGCGAAATGTAATTATGTATATTTTTGTTTATTAGTAAGGAATTGTTTATTTTTTAATAGCACGATTCTAGTTACACCAGGTGTCAACGAGCCATGTTTAATGTCTATATCTCTTTATCCTTAATAGATATTCCACCTTTTTGCACACAAGATAAATAATTTATTTTTTGTTCGCAAACTTTACAAACAATGCATTTTAATTAACAAGCCCGATTTATAATATTTATTATTCAATCTTACATTATTAATGAGTAAAACAGTATTAACAGTGTTTCTTGCACAACATCAATCATAATAAAGTAGTACATGGATTATGAAAACCGAATACATACTTGACATTTTTATTATTTATTAAATTTATTATCCTCGAACATTTATATAATAAAGTGTTAATAATTTTGTTGATTTAACTTTTGTCATATCAAATATCATAAAAAAACCAAATAAATGAAAGATATAAAAATAAGTATTCGTATTTCGTACATAAATAACGATTATAAATAAAAAAACGTGTGTGTGTGTGTACTTATATATTATGTACGTACACACGTAAGTTATACTTCTTTGGCGTAACAGAAGAAAAATTGCTAAAGATTTCATCCCGTAGGTATGTCACAACTCTATATGTAAAAGGAATGCAGCTAACTTCATCATGTCGCTTTTTGGCTGTCGGTGTGCGCGCGCATCGTATACTCTCATATTTTTTTCCATATTTGCCAAAAGAAGTATAACTTCAATATAAATGTTTCTTTATATGAGCGACGAAAATAATTTAAAGAAATAGTATCTATATTATTGCTTAGCAAAAATACCAAAAACATTATTACTCGGAAACGTATGTCGTAACAAAGGCTGAGTGAAACCTTAAGTAAGCCATTATTATAATAAGTACTCGAGCTGTATAGTCATGTTAACAAGACAAACAAGATCAACACACTTGACCGCGATTCCGCCACTGAGCCGTACGTGGCCGTGCCTCTTCAATTCTACTCACGCTTACTAGACTTTATGTACATAACAATAAAGGCGACATTACATTATTCAATATCAATTATAAAACTTTAAATTGTTATTTTTTATACTTATCTTCGTACAATATAAATTGTAAAGATTGGCAGTGTTGCTTTTATGTTTAATAAACAAATATTTACGCATGGACATAAATGTGAATATTTAATGGGATTTTTTTTATTGGGGTTAAAGCCATTTTTAATATAATAATATTTTTTTTATTTTTAAAAATGATATTCTTTATTCTTTACATATACAACATAAGAGAATCGAATCTGCACATTAAATATTTCTTGAATATCTTACTGAAATAGTCATTATTATCGATACAGAGGCCGAATCTAGTTTTTAGAATTTCTGTCTATCTGTCTGAGAACGCATCATGAGAAAACCACTGGACAGATTTTAATGAAATTTGGTATGATGGTACTAGTTATCCGGGTCAACATATAGGATACTTTTTATTACGGGAAAATATGTCATCTCTAAGAAATCTATAGTAAACGTTGAAACGTAACTAGGGACGAACCCGAGCGGAGCAAGGGTGAGTCGCTAGTACCAACTAAAAGTAATTAATTATGTAATATCAAATATGGTATGCGAAATATGTCGTGGTTTAACCATTGCTTTTCGTTCTTACTTTAAATGTATCTTACAGTTGGTTTTATAATTTACACGTATCAATATCAAAATGTTTGTTTACGGTATTTCTGATTCGATTGATTATAAATATTTTAGTTATTTTTTTTATTTTAGTTCTATTGAGAGTAAAAAAGGTTATGTAATAAGTACTAATCTAGAAAACGAATAAAAAGTCAATCCAATATCTTTAAAAACAAAAAGCTTTAAAATATTTACGATCATATTAACTAAACACCTACTCTCAATAGGCAGCTAACTAACTGTACTTGGAACAGCCCAGTTGTTTATTTGAAACAAAAATTCATATTGCATTGTCTTATTTTATCATAATAACTTCGAGAGCTCGAGTAATTTATCAATCTTGTTCTGTTCAGTCAATAAAAAACACAAAACCAATCAAGAGCGAGTTCGCCAATGCCAACTTGTACTGAACGAGTTGGAGCATGCACTCGGTATTTTCATTAAAGAAGCCGTCTCATTATAGACGTGCTCGGTGTTCATGGTGCCCTGGTGGCAATTATCGCGGTACGAAACTTTATTCAATTCGTTGTCGCCCGCTGGCAGCGCCCGAGGAAATTATTCCCGCCGCGGATTCCGCTTCATTTGCACGGACCCGCTCCTCGCTTTCCTGTTCGCCTGGTACTTCCATTACAGTTTACACAACTACGATTACAGACAGGAAAATTTATTAGCATCATCAACTATCAATTGACTTTTTAGGTCTCACGCAGACATCTTCGAACTCACATTATAACTTTCAAGTAAGTAGTTCTTCCCAATTCAATTATAAAACTCAACGTTAAATGTTCAAATAAAGAAATTCCTATAAACAATATGAGTAACAATAACAATAAAATATAAGTTGCACAGTCGAGTGTTAACCACATGGAAAATACAAAGTAAATAGGACGCAGGGAAGAATTTGAAATAATATGTTGCATTCCGACACGAGTCATACAAAATGAAAGAGTTTGGGAAAAATAAACTCGCATTTTACGTTGGAAAATGCAACGAGCAATGTTCTTTTGTTACTCAACGCTCCACGCTTCTCTTTGTTATTTTATATTTTAACTGCATGTGTGCTTGGATTCATCTGTTTCATTCTTTCAAAATCAACACACCCTTTTATTTTATCCTTTGTTTCAACGTGACTTTACAAAAACCTTAAAAGATTTTTTGCAACATATTCAGCAATTCTGTAAGAACATCATCGTGAGCTTAAATCACTCCATAATCAAAGAAGACATGTTTCGAATTATTACAAAGAAAATTAAAATGCTGAGAAGGCGTCCGTCATTAACACTATCTCCAGTATTAACATCTGCCGATTTAATTATACTTTAAAAAATATTTGCTGTATTGCTGGCTCGATATATAAATAAGCAATTAAATCGATTTGCCGGGACATGCACAGCGAGGCGTTTTATTTTAAACATTTATCAGATAACCCGTCACATTCGCGCTGCACACAGATAAAAATAAATAAATGTATTTGCACTCACGAAATGAAGACGCGTTGTAAGATGTCGACGATATTTAGAAAACGGCCTATTTACCCGATGTACCCTAGATGCCATCATACTAATTACTTACTTCTTAAATAATTTAACTTTGTATTTCATTCCGCTCCTTGTTATATAATAGTTTTTATTTATCTTTAAATAAGTTTTTATTAATATGTGCATAGTTAACACTATATAAAAAATGAAAATATTAGGGTTTACACGGTTATTAATAACAGACTAATTTATTTTTATAATTTAATTTAAAAAATCAAGTTCATATAATTTAGGTTCATACTTTGTGTAAATTGCTTTAAAAATTAATATCGGCAATATAATATTTAAAAACAATGACTCAGCGCTCTACAGCCGGTAATACAGATTAAATATTAATTAGTAGGTGCTTACGATCTTTGGCACCGTTTCAGATGAATGGTTTTAGCCGCACGTTACACTACGCAATTCATCACAAGAATCCAAATTGGTTTCGAGGCTCGCTCATAAATATCCCGACTTTGACGTAACCATATATATAAAAGATTTCATGGAGTCATTTTAGAATTTATTATATTCAGACTTATTATTTTAGTCACTTACCTAAATATTCCAGCATCGTTATTTTTACATAACATTACGGCGTTTCATTTCAAATTAGTGAAAAACAAAATAGCCAGTAGTAATTATTGTTCAAGCTCATAGCAACAATATGTTACTAAATAAAATTATAAATCACCACTTTTTAGTACGTCAGTAGCATTAAAATATAACGAGTGCAGTAAGCGAAACGATGAGAACGAATGATACATGATTCAAGATGCCAAAAGATCTTTATAATTCCAATGTGCCTAGATTCTGCGAACATAATATGTTAAACAACTTTGTTCAACATCTTTATTACTGTCATAAGAATGAAATGATAATTCTCATTGCGATATACGAGTCTACAAACAAAATGTGCGTGTGTTTTTGCTATATTCTCTTCTTTTATACGTAAAAATTCCTCTATTATTATCGTGTAAGCTTGTCAATGTATTATGTGGAGGTAAACATGTACCAATGTGTTATATAGTGGCAAATATACTGCGACACTGGTGGTGGTTTCGTTCGAACTATTGCCTCAAAAATAGACATGGACGGTTGCGTGGGCGAGGCATCAAAATATTACGGTAAACACGCCGAATTAGCGGCAGATTAACGGCTTTTCAGCGAAATAATGTTCCTGATAAATGTTAGCTTTGGTTTATTTATTACTAACATTTATTATAGGGGTAATAATATAACTACTTTGTAATCACAGTAGTGTATTACGTATTTTTATTCTGGAACTTATTGTGAAGGACCTACACTGTAGGTAAACTTGATTACATAATAACAAACAACATTTGGCAACCATCTTCAAACACAATACGAAATAAAGTTTATCAATGTGGGCTAATCTCGACTGGCAGGTATAAGAAAAGTTGACGACAATGTGACGGATTGGTTCGTACAACTTATCCTGCGGCAATGTATACACGATCGTATGCAGAATGCCGAAACGTAGCGTATATGTTTGTTCCCAATCACTATCATTCGTGGCGAAATCAACAACACTTTAGAAAATAAATATACACAGCAGACGTCAAATCCGCTGTCACGTATCTCGAAAATACGTCGTCTGTCTCAAACATTTACACACGTTCGCGCATACACTAAAATCTATACATATAATAAAATTGTAACTAAGTCGAATCTGTACATTAAATATTTTTTTGTCTGTCTGTCTGTTACTGCATCACGAGAATACCACTAGATAGATTTTGATGAAATTTGGTATGATGATAGCTGGTTATCCGGGTCAACATATAGGATACTTTTTACTGCGGGAAAATATGTCATTTCTAAGAAAAAATACAAAAACTGCATTGTAAGAGTATACTAATATGTAAAACCTAAGAATTTGATTTTTGGTCATCTGAACGCGGGCGGAGCTGCGGGCAATGCTAGTATCAAATAAATTCGGCCATTCTCCGCCAAATTGATGTTCCTAGGGTTGATAAATAATACCGTTCGCCAGCCGACTCGCACAGATAAAAGAACTCATAAAACTTTTTATAAGATATCATTACGTGTTTGGAATGCAATTATTGAAATCAAAATGAAATTTGCATTACAAAAGCGAGTAGGCAAGTTTATGAATAATTCATAAGATGATACGATTTTTAATGTTTGCCATAGAATATTATTAACTTTTTTATTGGAAGGTTATTGTTATTAAAGATCGTTTCTATTGCTTGTCGAATTGTTGAATGTTTTAAAAATGTTTTTTAATCATGAGAATCAATTAAACCTGTCATATTGAAGACAAGCCGTAAGCGATTCGTTCCATCGCTTTGTATAGTTGCAAAACTGGTACCTAACTGAGTCTTATCTAACCCTATTCCTAGTAAGTTCGCATATCAAGTTTATAAGCGGGCGAGTTTTGTGGCACACCGAGCAACGAGCCGAGAATCTGTGTTCTGATGTACCAGGGGAGCAGAACAGAGCCGAAAGTGCCCGTAATATGAACAGCATACATACGCTGCGGCATACAGACGCTCACAATCGATACGGGGGGGCCGCCACCCTGAGTACGAGGGGATGAATTTAAATTATTCACAGCGGGTATAACTGCGTGCCGCCGTCTTTAACAAACAAATTACGTATGCGCGTCTAATAACGCGATACACCCGGCTTCAGACCCGAGATGCCAGGCTTTCAATTATAACTTAGGATAAATGACGTGACTTCAACTTGGGTGCTCCCACTGATAATGTTTACGCTAGCCATGTCCTAATTCTGCTAATTACATGCAAAACATAATTAATATTACATCCAATTAGTAATGATTAATTATTAATGTTTACGAACCTATTTTCATAAATTATTTCAATAGCTTTATGAATGTACAGACTATAGAGACAATAGAATCATAAAAAATATTAACGTTAAAATGAATGCTCTACAGAGAACAATCTTGAGCGGTTTGCGATAAATATTCATTCGTATGTGGATAAATAAAGAGCTCAAACGTTTTAATTAAAATTTATAATCCAATAAAAACTCAAAGGAAGGTAATACAATAATTTATTATAATTTATACATTAAATTAAATAAGACAGTAAAAATAAAATGTAATGATATTTTCTTATAAAAAGAAGTATCGTTATTATAGGAGAATTGAACGAAAGCGAAATATCGATCAAGACGCAAGTGGAGCTGCTCCTTTCATCTGCTGTAAACACCGACACAAAGTAAGAAAAGTAGGGAGAGCATAACGTCAAAGAGATTGAATATTGATTGTCGAGTCGACAGCAATCTGAACACATCGAGGGGGACGAACCGGGAGCGGCGTTAGAGGAACGAGGGGTTTTCCGACCGGCCGTGACAATTTATGTTATTGCCACGGAGCTGGCCGTCGCCGATACGGGACCCTCTCATGTAATTGTTAGTTGGACCGCAGGATATTGGGGAATTAAACGAAAGCGGTGATTGATTAAGCGGCGATAACGATTATGGTCGTGGATATTGCCAGCAATGAAAAATTGGAGGGTTAATACTACTTCCAGTGTGTAATTAAATGCGGTAGAAGCGCTTTATAAACAAACAGATCGGTGTTAACGGGAATGAATTAAAAGTGAGGTAATCTCCCGCCTCGAACAAAAATAAAAACACGACGCGGACGCGTATGAGAAGCAAGCACTGGTACGCTAACAGATTAAGCCGAAAGATCAACAAATAAATTTTAATCCGACCGAACAGCATTCTCGCATTTCCGGCGGCAAAAACTCGTGCAGCTCAACACATGGGCGAGAAAAAACTAAAAGTTATTATCTTAAGTCGAACCCAACAGAACCCATTAGTAAACAACACGGGCACAAAAGAGGGTAAAATAGCTGCATATAAAAAAACGTAACAAAAAATCAACTTTTGAGTTTTGGCTCCCTTGCATTTCAACTGTGAAGGTTTTATTAGTCTGTACTAGTTCACAAAATCATTATTTAGTATGTAATTCGTTTACTATTGACATAAAAGTTAAACATCACTGAAACAATGAAATTATTATATATATTTTTTAACAAAAAGATATGTGAAGAACATATGTATGTATATTTAAATTTCCTTTATAAATACATAGATACTTATTAAAAACAATAATCATTGAGGCTAACATATTATATAAAACGAATTATTTATGCAATAATTATATAATTATACATACCTATGCTTTTATAGCTTAAATCCTTAATGGTTGTACGTGAACTACTACATTTCCACAAATTAAATTGCTCATTTGAAGCGAGAACCAAAGCCTGAGTTCTGAAAGCGTTAATCAGTAATAACATTCGTGTTTATATATTTGGTGAACGTTTACCGCGACAAATCTGCTCTTGGCAAAACTTTCCACTCGAACAAAGAGACGGCCAGGTATACGCCAGCTGCGGATTATAGCTTCCACCAACAAAACCACGGACTCGTCGTTCAACTCTGTTGACCGTTTACAAGCTGGCTCAACTCGCATGCTGATACAATCAAGAGATCCGTATATCGTACCTACAACTTCAATGGGTTTATGACGGCTAATACTCTGGAATTTATCGTCGGGAGTCCAATGAAACGTGTTACTTGACAACACTCCTTAAAAGCTTAATTTAAAATGACACTATAATTGATAAGCAGTCGGCTCGAAAGTAGCAGCATTGCATTTGTAAGAACGCAATCCGTTAACATATAAACTGTAAGCGTGATGAATATCGATTTAACTCATGCTACAGGAGTTACTTATCTAACAAACGATGCAATTAATTTTGAATCAATTTGCTATGTGGTGTTGAATTTATTACCATTTCAATTGTTCTTGACATAATAAACGAGTAGCTAACAAACCGCGGAGGTATAATACGAAGCGGAAATAATAATGGCATTTGTTAGAACGCAGGCTGTCGGCGCCGCGGGCCTTTCCCGGCCTCACATCCTAATTACGCCAATAATATAATTACCCGCACAGTAGTCGAGTCGACAGCTGCCGTCTGCTACTATCTCCTTACGCCTTCAGTGTTCCTACTTTAGCGTACGTCTCTTGAAAGCTTAATTAATCTATACATATAGGTAATAAAATTGTAACTAAGCCGAATCCGTACATTAATACCGGCCGAATCTATAGTTTTTCGAATTTTTGTCTGTCTGTCTGTTACCGCATCACGAGACAACCACTGCACAGATTTTGATGAAATTTGGTATAATGATAGCTGGTTATCCGGGTCAACATATAGAATAGTTTTTACCGCAGGAAGATATCTCATTTCTGAGAAAAAATACAAAAACTGCATTGTAAGAGTATACTAATATGTAAAACCTAAGAATTTGGTTTTTGGTCACCTGAACGCGGGCGGAGCCGCGGGCAATGCTAGTAACTAATAAAAGTACTAACGATTAAAGCTCCATCAAATTCTCGGGTTAAATCTTTAAAAATATTACAAGAAAACTCAACGTTTACTTTGCAAACCTATACCTATAACGTAGCATAAATGTATACTTAATGGATTATCAAAGGTCAAAATCAATTACCTACGATCAATAATGATTTTATTGAAACATTATAATTTAATATATTCAAGGAAGCCCTCGATTTAGACGAGTGAAGGAACAAATATAATTATTGCGAGTCATTAACTGTAATAAGTGTAGCGATTCGTTCCGCAAGCTCTATCTGTGGGCCATGTCCCGAGAGGCGATTTATTTTACAACATCAATCAATTACATCGAGAATTCGATATTAAAATTTTAATTCGCAACAGACATCGCAGGCTTTCGGCCGAGGCAATAACGTTTTTGTGAAATGAATGATGATACGCCCGAGGCAGGTAACGCGATACGTCCGATGTGGGATATAAATAAAGTCGTTGAAGCGAAAAATTCATCAGAATTTATCACTCATGCCAGTGTCTGTTCACGCAAATAACATACCATCTGTATAACACGAACTAATAATACACATATTAAAGCACATAATGCTATCGAATCAGTGACCGTTCAAAATTAATTAAACAAACTGTATGTATGTATGTATTACATACAAGTACGTACTTGAGCGTGAAATTTAATTGACCGGATAAAACATTATGTTAGAAGTATAATATATTTATAAAAATTAGAAACTAGTTTGCTATAGAGATGAGGATGAAATATGAATTACCTAACAAATTGTTTCTAAAAATAACTCGATATAAAAAAATCACGATCTAAATACATTAATTTAATGTATACAAGCTATAACAAGCCAACAGACAGTATAGAGAACACTGATCTAGCGGTAATCAGCATGTAAATTTATTCAGAGCGATCAGTATAATCCAGCAAGGCAGTGATATTAACCTCGTTTGAGACGAATGTACGTATTACATACTATGCCCCCAGCCATACCGATAGGGACCTTATTAATTTGTAATGTATGAAGACTACGACATCGGGTTCAATTAACTATAATATATATGAAATAATCACGGCTGTTTATCGATAACATCTCAACAGAGCGGCTAGGCGCTTTGATAAACAAGTTACAACATATTAGGTACATATACGAAGTAGTTAACACTATACTTTTATAGTTAGTTTATTTATTCAAAACATTTATTCGAAAATAAAACCTAATTTGTTGGACGGTGACTGCAAAAATGCGGTTAAGAGAACTTCAGTGCTAACCGTAGGAAAGGTCTAAACCCGCAATTAAAGTGTCCTATACTTTTATATTTATGAATATACCACTAGCACGCTGGAATGCCATCAAATAAACATTATGGATTTAATTACCCGTATCATATAGTAAAATGGTAGAGTACATAGCGTTTATGACTTTTAAGATAATTCTAAAAATTACATATTTTTATCAAAAATCTCATTCGACACAATATAATTTAATCGGGTTTAATTTATATACATATATAAAAATCTATTGCCGTTCATTAGTTTTGCTAAAATTAAAAACGGCTGGAAAATTGAAACGTATTTAAGGACGAACCCGAGCGAAACGAGAATGAGTCGCTAGTACATGTTATAGAAATATGTGTTTCTCAATACTAACCCAAACTATAATCTCGTACACATTTTAGACGATTTAAAATAAAATTTACTATTCATCACTGTAAATAGAGTTACGGACATAAGGCGTAAAAATATTGTAGACAGGGGCGCCACCCCTCCGTGTCACCGCCATTGTTCACACTCATAATAATTGTATAAAGCATATGGCATAAATACTTCATTCCTAAAAAAGTAATGGAAATAATATTTGTACACGTAACAGTCAACAGGTAAATGATTTTATAGTGTGCGATAACATAGCCGTGTAGCTATTGTGATAGTTACCATGATTGCAAAAGACATTGACACAAATAGATAGTAGAACAAATAAAACACAATGTCAGAGTCAAAGGCCGGGTAGACGAAAGGAATATTAAATTGATATCTTTAATTATCACGCTTCCAAGTTCCCCAGCTAGAGGGCGAACGTTAAATTGATTCCGCAAGCACTTTAGAAATTTTTAGAACCCTCGACAGTGATTAATGAAAGGAATTTCGGAGTCTGGGACGTGTTCTTCTGCTCCCCTCACGAATAATGCCAAGAAAAGCTAAGGGACGCTCCCTTGCTCCGCTTTTAAAAGTACCTACCTACAGCAGATATGAAGCAATTTAGATTTATCATAAAATATAGCGGTTGCAATAATATATCATTGCTCAAGCGGCTGCCGAGTCTGTCGCGTAATTTGCTGTGGTTGAGCGTGATGAGCCGTAAGTGTTCCACGTCGGGTCGCAGAGTTGGTGCAACAACGCCACGTCACGTTTTTAATTAATGATGTATGCATTACAAGATGCTTCTGTTAGCAGGTGCATGTTATCGCATAATAACACTACCAGCCGCAACTTAATTTACAATCATTATTATGACTTTTATGTAAATCACTCAAACATAAAAACAACTAAGTATTCCTAAATTTATTTCTTTAAGGAAATCGAATGTAAGAAATAAAAAAAATATCTTTTATACTTAGCTTTTCTATAGGTATAATAAATAACTAGTGATAATATCTTGTCAATAAACATATATTTTCGTTTACTTTTCCAACGAACAATCTTATCTTCACGAATTTAATTATTAGATAATACTAAGACCACATCTAATATTACAAGTCGAAACCGGACGTTGTAGTGTTTCAGATTAGCAAATAAGTAGCGCAGGCCACAATCGCATTAATTTGTAAAGAGAGGTAGGCACAGGGTGGGAGGAGTGATTTAATGAACCGCTGCGGTGGGCGACAGTGAGGATTACACCCCGCCGTTTGCACTCAATCAACCTCGCAAACACCCTAAGCCCGCCAATTAAATACACTCCGAAACAATCAGATACATGACCGATAAGAGCAATTGGACAATTAGCGATTATTGTAATTGATAAATGACTGATCGGCACCGTGAGGTTGTCGCGAGTCACGCACGAGCGCGTCATTCGGATCTAGATCAAGGATCGTGTAACATTATGTCAATCGGTGCATGTATCACTTCTAACAATTATATGTCAACAAACTGTGTATGTCATGAAATACAACATTAAACGAACGTTGCGGTTCTTTATAGTGAATTATCTTCAAAATTTCTAGCAAATATTTATTTTTGACTGACAATTTAACCACTCCCAGAAAAGCTAAACCTAAATAGACTTGTTGACACACAATAACGTCGACTTTGGCGCGTTGATAACGAGCAAACTTGTGTAATTAATGGTATCAGTTCAGCAAGTTTACAACTAGTGTTTTATCGGTATTTTTGTTTTTGTTCTGTTGCTATATCGCAATCTACTTGAAAATTTAATCTGAAGTCAAAAAAAAATATTTATACGTTTTAATCTTTTGAATCTTTTCCTTTTCTTTCGGAATGAGGGTTCGATATTTCAAGCTAGCTCCAATATTTTGTGCAAAAACTAAAAAGAATGACGATATAAATGATTACTCCTTACCTTAGTTTCTGTTTTTTGTTTCTTAGCCGGAGGTTGAGGATTGTGGTCCTGCCGCGAGTCATCAGGTTCAGGTTTAGCCAGCTGGGGGATCGCGGGGGCGGGAGAGGGCGCGGGCGGTGGCGCTGGTGCCACGGCCGGGGGCGCGGCGGCGGGCGCAGGTGGCACCACCGGCTTGGTGTCCATACGCGGCGCGGCGGGTCTAGGTTCGGGTTTGGGCTGCGGCGCGTGCGGCGGCGCGGGCGGCAGCGCGGGCGGCGGCGCAGGCGGGCCTGGCGCGTTGGGCGGCGGCGGCACGCGCGCCACTCCGTTCACATCGTGCGGCGGATGCGGGTGGTGGTGTTTCTCGCGCGCCTTATCCCGCCGGTGGCCGCCCGAGCCGCGTTTGGCCGCGGCCGGCGTCGTCGCAGTCGGCGGCTTCGGCTCGCCGTTCATTTCATTCGACTTCACGATCTCGTGCTTCGCCTCGGAGCTCTTGGTGCCGGGCTTGGTGCGCTTGATCTTCATCTTGAGCGCGGTGCGCTGCGCGTCCGGTTCGGCGCGCGCCGCCATGCCGCCCGCCTCGTCGGTCTTCTCTATGTCGGCATCGAGGTCTATGATTAGGTCGCCGATGCCGATGTCCCACTCGTTGTCATCGTACTCGAAGTTGGCGGGGTGCGCGTGGGGCGCGGGGCGAGCTCCGCCGGCCGGCGCGCCCTCCCTCATTGGCGCCGCCATGCGCGCCGGCTGCCCGCGCCCGCCCCCCGCAGCCCCGCACACGCACACACCATTGTAGCCCTGTTCAAAAAAAAAGATAAAATTACATATCAAATTATCTATAAACTTATATCACTAATGGTAAATATAGTACCTATATGCCATAAATTAAAAACGTAATCTAAACGTACTTAAAAAAATAAACATGCTTTAATTAAATGAAGATAAATTGAAAAAAAAAAACACATACACCAATTAAATGTAATATGGTCCTTGATGAGAATTTTGTAGTAAAAATTAAGGCATAAAAGAGCTAAATGAATATGTCACATTAAATTTATATATTTCTTTAAAGAATTTTCATATCTTACGAAGTTATAACCAATTCAAAGTGGCAATAATCGTAAAATAGTCATAAAACCTCTCAGATAAGCTCGCTTTAACTCATAGCGAATAAACCCGAGACCAAACGTACACGAAGCAAAGCTGTACCGTATTTATTGTCACATACGTATTTACTACTTGAAGTATATTTTAATAGATATGTAGTTGGGTATATATTTGTTAAATTCATTTGGAACTTTGACTGATTTGGATATATTCATAGACTACTTACTGTATATTATTTGTGACATCTCTAAAGGTATATTATATTGTAAGGCACAAAATTTAAATAATTGTATATTATTCAATTCAATACAATTTTTTAAGGCTTCAAATCTGTAAGTTTTTAATTTACTACACTGCAACAGTTTTGGTAGAAAAAGTTAAATATTGCAATTTACGAAGGTATTCAAGTAAAAAAGAAATTTGAAAGCTTAGTAGCTAGTGGAGTAACAGTGCAACAGGGAATTAAGATTACTTGGAAAATAGTTTATGGCGTCGCCAAAGCCGGCTTTACTGCGCCCTTTTGATAACTCCTCGTAACTTTTTTTATTACTTGTGCGCCTTGTCTGCCTGGTACGCTCATAGACTTATCCGATCTCGTCTATTCTTATATTTATTTAGTATCAGACTTGAGGTGTATTTTATAGCAAAATATTATGCTCTTAAAATTGAGTTTTTATAAGAACATCTTATTACAATACAAATAAGTTATAGGTAAGGTTATATCCGTATCAATACTAATATTATAAATATGAAAGTTTTGTGAGGATGGATGTTTGTTACTCTTTTACGCCAGAACGGCTGAACGGATCTAGATGAAAGACACAGAGGTAGTCTGGAATAGCACATAGGTTACTTTTATTCCGGGAAAATGTATGGTTCCCGTGGGATAGATTTGTTTTTCTCTAGGGGCATACCCGAAGCGAAGCGAGGGTGAGTCGCTAGTAAGATTATTAAATTATTCACGATTTTTGATAAATTATGAAAATAATTATAAATATGTGCAAACAATTACTCATGTTAAATAAATTATTGTAAATGTACAATGTTTTTGAATGTAGTAATTTTAATATCATGTCTTTAAGTCAAAAAACACACGAGCACTAAATGTGACTTAATAAAAAGTTTACAGCTAGTATTTAATTTAAATTTTTACTGTGCCTACTAAGTTCATGAAATTCTAAAAAAGTACTGAGGGGAAATATGTTTTATGTTTTTCTATTTATGTATTTAAACTGAATGTTTAAGATCGTTTTAATATTTATCTTAACTTTATGAAAACATTTACTATTCTAAAAATATATTTTTACGTTAGAATATTAAGTACCTAGTCAATTACAAAGAGTATCGAGCAGTTTAATACTATCCAATAATTACATTGTTTTTTATTCCTCAAGCAAGTTCTTTGAGATTTCTCAAAGCGAGCGTTGAAAATAATCGTTAAGAAACCGTAAATGTTTTACATTAAATAATACAGATAATTAATCTCATCCAGCCCTTTTTAAACTCCAACTTCTGGGCACGCGCCTCGCATTGAAGATTGTGAGGGGGATCAGGCCATAGTCCACCAAGCTGTCCAAGTGCGAGTTGGCGGGCTTAGCATGACTACGAAAACTAGTTAGATTCTCTCAGACATGCAGGTTTCCTCATAATGTTGTGCTTCATCATTAGACAAGTGGTAGGTAATAATCACGTGACAATATTAGAGGTGCGAGAACCAAGATTTGACCCCCTACTACTGGGCTACTGCCTCAATATTGTATATATACAATATACATAATATATTATATAGTAAATAATAACCAACATTGTACTTCAAATATAGACTGTGCAATACAAGTACCATATAAGTTAGAACTTGATGTATAGAAATATTTTGTCTCGACAGATTAACTACTGCGTTTCTTAACAAGTATATACGCAATTAAGTAATTAATCGAATCGGAACGTGAGCATACTAACAACACAGCCGTCGTTAACATGAGTTTCTTAGAACATGTCTCTCATTAAACAAGTAATAAGTATGTAATAGCTTCCACATGTAAAACCGATTAAGATTATAAAATCAGTTAAGATACTAATGGCCGGATAATGAGAAAAGATAAAACTATTAATATACAGGACTAATTAAATGTGTTGGTTTTTTAATTGTAACGACAGTTATAATTTTAAATATTTCTTGTGTTAAGTAATTTTTCAAGACAAAATTATTAAAATGATAATTTAATATCTAAATAGTTAATTGTAAAAGGTTTTAAATAAAGTATTGCAATGTACTGTTAAATATATTTTCTATGTAAGCGTTTTTTTTTTTTTTTTTAACGTTGGGAAATGCATTTACGCACGACGTGTGGGACTCACCGGCGTAATACAGCCAGTACTACCCACTAAAACCCAACAAAACCTTCCCCCGTCTTAATGGGGCGTCGCAGGATCGCTTACGCATTCAACTACGACGCCCCAACTATGTAAGCGCTGCTTTTTTGTAAAATTATAAATAATTTTTCATATCTAATCTCTTATCATTTCAATTATATACTGAATATTCAGTAAAAATATTTTCATGTTAGAATATACTATAGGTAATATATACACATCAAGTAAATCTTAGTTTTAAGTGAAATTCCTCACAAGGTATAAAAATAAGGACGGTTACTTATTAATATAATCCAGTCAATTTCCTCGAGTGATCTTTCAAAACAAAAATATTTACCGTTTTCTTTATATTATAAAATTACATGAAAACAACATTTTGTGTAATTATATAAATGGTTATGGATGTAATCATTAAAATAGTTTGTTGAAATATAAAAATTAAGTATAATCCTATAAAAATAAATAAATAGCTGTTGTGTATAAAAGATGAAGGCTGCCAGAAGTGGGCACGCTAATGTTATCAATAAATCAAACATTAGAATCTTAAAGCCAACCTGCGCTAAGTGACCTCATCTATAAGATAAAAAACACGACAATCCGTGCCAAGATGAGGAAAAAAAAACGAAATATTTTGACTCAACGATCTCGTAACGTATACTTATATGATGGGATAAAAATATTCGATACCATTTATAATACACACTCATTGTTTATCTTTGAAACATAAGTCGTTCGCTCTCATTTATCTTCATGAAAAGTTAACGTCATGTTCAATAAAAAAAAAAAGAAAAATAACAAAACAAAAGAAAATCATTACTTTTTATTACATAAAAACGAGTTTTACTAGTTGTAAAATGAAACACTCATCTACTCTTATTCCTGCTTTGAAGTACCGATCAAATGGCGTATAAAACCGAAAATTTAGCCATTATTCATCACTGACAAAGCTTAAATAATACTAGATTGAATGTGAATTTCAAAGAGATAGCCAGGAATAAATCGCGGGAAAAAGCATTATGCTCGAGCCGTATGTTTGTCAATAGACCGGTTGATTGGGGGGGCTCTTCGGCGCGCTGCGAGCTTGGTACAAGTGATTTACGGGCAAGCCGCGCTACTTGGCGAGATGCCCGAACATCGAACCCGGCCCTGCACTTTATATGAGAAAAATTGCTTGTGACGCGGAAACGTAATGCCTACACAGGGATTCTGAGATATTGCCTCAGCTGTACGAATAAAAATATTTCCCGACTGCGATTCATATTTTATAATAATACTTGACATTTTTTTACTACATAAAAATGTTTTTAACAGATTTGAGGACAAATTATTTTTCATTAGCACAAGATAACAATCGGATCTTATAAATTAGAAAGCAAACTCGTTTCAAGATATTTAAAGTCCCATAAAACTTGTCACATCAGCATAATAATAAGTATAAATTTTAGTCTATGGCTATTTTTTATATAAAATTAAATACAAGTTTTTATGAGTCTCTCAATTAAATTATAATATAATCAATTGACATATAAATTGTTTACGGTTTGCAGATAATTATTGCTGACATTTGGTTATTTAATATTTATCGGCGCCTTCATTAATAAGCCTTTAAAAAAGCCATCAAGTAGATTGCATCTAAAAAGTTAATCTACGCGAGCTAATCTACGATGTGAGCGATAATGGATGTTGGTTGATTATCTCACGTTCTTATAACGATGTTAGTTACTATCGACTTAGAATATAACGTACCTATAATTGAATGGGATTGAACTATTGGATGCCGCATTAGTTATGTATACTTAAATTTCAAAGGTACTGATTTTTATATTTCAATAATAAATATGTTGGGACATTAACACACAGCACCATCCAGTTCCATGGAAAGCTACGAGGCTTGTGTTATAGATACCAGATAGTTGATACACTACACATATATAACTTTAAATACATACATATAAAAATATGAACATTCGTGCTTATCACACAAATGAATGCCCAAGCGGGCGTCTAACCCGTGACCGCTGGCACAGTAAGTAGGGTCACTACAAACTGAGCCAAAGGTGTCATTGAACGTCGTTTGTGTTTATAATTTAAAGAAATATTCGTCATCAGGTAGGTACTGTACTTTAAACCTACTGTCGCATGTTCGATTCTCGCACTTAAAATTATGTATAACCTACATATAAAACATGTTAGGTATCTATATGCTATACATAGTGTATGTTGTGACAGATCTTAGTATGTGTGAAGTGACATTTTTGTTTAATTAAATTATTAATATTTAATATGCCTGTATTTCCGTTCTATAAGAAAGTTATTTCTTCTAAAGGAACTTTTCTGTAGTAATTGGGTATAACCCTTTACCATCTATCACTCATCGTTTAAGATCGGACAAATGGAATATTTATCCAGCGAGAACGTTCTCTGTCTGTCTATTCCAAGAAATTGAATATATTCATATATCGTATCATATTACTCCATTCATCTATTTGTTTTAGCCGACGCGTCGAAATACGATACGTGAAACCATTTCTATTATAACTTTTTGAGCTATCAACAAAATTGTGCCGCAAGCGTTAAAACGTAACAATAATGAGGCAGGATAATGACGTACACACATTATCGTATTAAATACACTTGCGATAAACGCCATTTACGTATATTAAACCTTTCGGCATATCGTGCAAATTGTTTTATAATTAACGAATCGCTAATAAACTGCACTCGAAAGGAAACAAATGCGCGTGAAATTTAAAACCCGCAATTAACATTACCGGTAGAATTGATTTAAACGTTTATTTCAATATTTTATGCAATGCAACAAACGATACAGAGTAATAAAAACGATGTTGCTATTACACAAATATATTGAAAGTCTATATTTTAATGAATGTAATATATATATATATATATATATATATATATATATATATATATATAGAAAATTGTATGACATAAAATTGATGAAACCTTTTCCAATTGGGTTTGGACACGTGACAACAGTACAATATTAATTACTATATTCTATAATATGTACATAGGTTTAGATAAACTGGCTGAAGTGCCAAGTATTACAATTGAATGACGTGACGACTTTGCACTATTGAAATCTGAATGCCGATCAATACTTGAATATTTGGCATGAATTTGGATCAAACTTGCAAAATTGAATAGGCACAAAGTTCCACTTACATTATACAATGATTTATGACAAAAGCGTGTTACTAAAAATAAGAATAGGCTAAAAAAATATCAAAGCTAAACATGTATTAAAGATTACGTTAAAAATTTATATTTATATTCAAAATAAATCAAACGTAAAAAGTGATAAAGTAATATTAATAAAATATGAAGACTTTTGAGATTATACCCTAATAAAAAGCTTAAATTGATTTGGATAGGTAATAAAGGGATCGGTATAAGTTACTCGTAAGGTTTAAGGCAATAACGTCAACGCAATCACTAAGACAGGCGTGGGATGTGTGCGGTAATCGACTTTTAACTTTGCCTCGAGAAATAGTAGAAAGAAAACACCCTTATTTATTATTCTCAAATTTAAGCTAGAGTAAGTAAATATTATGTAATGAATTTCAATTTTTTTTTTAATTTATCTCGAAATAGTAAGATTGGAAAAGTATAAACGAAGAATTGTAATAAATATATCTACATAATAAGTAATTATTTGGAACATACGATTTACTTATTCAAAATAATAGCGTTTTGCTATAATAATACTTTAATTGTATAATGTAAATTCTCATTGTTAGTTTGCTATGAAAACATTGTTTATATAATAAAATATATTATTTATATCGCATATACACGCAATAGGTACGTTATATTACGTACGTACGCAAAGAAACCATTTTTCATATTATGTACATACGTTATTATATATATTTTTTAATTTTATAAATCAAAATGTAGCACAGACTAACTCAAATTGGAATGTAATATGCAATATAAAGAAAAAAAAGTAAAAAAAATAATAATAATATCTATTTCATTAAGATTTTACAAACAATATTTAATGTACAGATTCGACTTAGAATTTTATTATATGTATAGATAAAATATTAAGAAATTAAATAACTATTTAGATCACACGCCACATGATATTGACTTAACGTAATGACAAATCGACTGGACCAATGTGGTAATAATAGGTGACAAGCGAATTCATTAAAATATATTATTATTATAACTTATTACGTACATAATGCAATCAATTAATATATTTATCAGCCTAATGAAACATTTTCAAGTCAAAGAATCTATGCTCAAACAATAATGTACGAATATGAAAAATAAGTCTCTCAAGCCCTATCAAAGTCAAGTCGAGTATTTCTATTTAGTGCTGTTATCAGATTACTAAACAAAAAATGCGAATGTTTCAGAAGACAAGTGTATCATTAAAAAATAACAACTAGGACAAGATGGCACCTGAGCTCTACTGCAGCTACGATGGGATATCTATCTATCAGTAACTACACATTCGATCAAATATGTAAACCTATTCTAATATTAAACTACTTTAATTACTATATTTATATATTACAACAAGTTTATAATAACAGGAACAAAGTAAGCAAATATTTAAAACACTGAGAATTTTGAAGGATTTTCACAATGGCACAAAATTTTTGTCCCGTAATTTCCTTCAATAAACTAAAGGTTGCCTCTTTACAAAACCGTAATGGATTCTGACCCTCTTGATGTTTCAAAATAAACAAAGGATGCTCAAAGCTTTGTTAACAAAAAGATCCTTTTAGTATATCGTTAGCTATACAAATAAAATAAGCCAATAAAATTGTTAGCATTCGTAAGTAAAAAATGTTATTTATATTTAAACCTTAGAGGATAGGATACTTTATAGCTTGAAGGCAGATCTTAATACGAGTATGTAGGCTAAAATCTAAATATATTATTATTTTAGGTACTTGATCTTTAAGTATTAAGTAAAGTTTTTTTACAAATAATACGAGAGCTCTTAAGCTATCTAAAAATAATATAATTGCGACTGTACAATAAGCTTTAGACCTTAAAGTTTTGACCTCATTGAAGCGACAAAATCAAGTTTAATTGTCAGCCAATATCTATACTGTTACATACCATGTTATTTATCTATTAATATTTGCATCATTAGACTGTGGCAGAGGTCGTCACATATACGGCTATTTTTATTAAGATTAGGATTAAACCTATTAAATATTTTTTTTAATTAAAACTTTTTATTGTTTTTATTGCAAGGCTATTTGCAACGACTTAAATGGTATTGTGACCATGTATCGCACATCTCGTTTTCGCCATCCGACGCGTCGAAATGCAGATTACAACTTTAAATACTTGGAATCGTAATAAATAAAAAACGGGAATATTTGAAGTGTGTACTGTAATGGAAAAGTTTTAACATAAAATAAAAACGTTTAAAATAAAAATGTCAGTCTTTCGTGTAGACGTACAAAATATTATTTTTATATACAGTACAAACAACCGTGATAGGACTAAGCCTTCACATATTATTTTGCTTTTTTGTCCCCTTCTCACGTATCAATACGTTTTTATTGTCTTTTCTCATGGTCCCTATATTCTTATTCAGGACATATTTGCGATATGAAAAATATACGAATTGATTTTGGTATCTGTTAATTTAGCAGACCTATATCATTCTCTGAATAGGTAGGTTTAATAGGTGAATAAAGTGTGAAACTTATAATAAAAAAAAAAGAAACATGTTATATGCAGTTACTTTAAAATAACTTCAGTAAAAAGTTATTATTAATATTAAAGTGTTTCATTAAATATTAATAATAACAGACTATAAATATAATTAAGGATATTTTATATTACACTTCATACATTTAGCAACCAGCTTAATTGACTTAATTGACTGTAAAGAATTGTTAATTAATTAAATCCTCGTGTGGTCCATTAATTATTTGTATCAAACTTATAAAATGTATATAAATCATGTTGTATTATATATCTTATATTGAAAATACTTAAAACCTATCGTAAAATATAAGATTATACTAACGATATTACTCATGCTGCGAATTTTTGTGATAAGGCACGTCTACATAATAGAATAAACATCAACCACACGTACTCGTAGCCAGCACACATTAAATAAAACACAAAGCTTTAAGCAAATAAGAGTAGATACATATTTAAACAAAAACTATAATGAAGCGTAAGTAATTGTGAGATAAAAATAATCTTGTAAGATATGATTGATTCCTCACCGTTCCCAACTGGATCTATCGATGACTGGCGATGGCAATCCCAAACAGACACAATCCATACAGCACTAACAGCACTTAGTTAACACTATCACTGCGGGAGTGGCACCATCTAATGCACCATCACTTGAACACCATGGACCGATTCTCGCACCAGACAGCACGTCGACACACCTACAAAGAAACGGTATGGATGAGCACACCGGAACACATAGTTATTTGACACTAGCGTAAGATGCCTTACAAAGAACAACAAGCGCGCGTCACGAATGCACGCTGCTCGAATACTGAGCGCTAGCGGCTAGCGAGAACGACCGCCGAGCCGAGCGGAGCGGGAAAACGGCTTCAGAATTCAGATAGCGATGCTCCATGCTCCACACTCCCAGCCCCCGCGCTGCGATCATTTCACGCTTCACTAAGTGGAAGAGCAAAGTGTAAAATTACACGCAAATAATGTCCAACTAGTGTTCGTTTTGCGAGTGACGTTTCTTTTACAGCAAACGTCGCAGATAGTGTCGAGCCACGAGCTCGTAAAGTGCCAAGTAATTATCACATAGACATAAACCGATACAGAAAGGTTTTCGCATGTAAGAATATCATTAACGTGCAATGAGCGGGCTGAGTGCCGGCTGTACCGCTGTTTATAAAACTAAAGCGAGAGAGAGGTCCGATCCCGCGTGAAGCGTGTGCAACGTGGCGAGGAGGCGCGGGGAAAGGGGTTTCGGGAACATGGCTTCCAAAATTATTATACAAACATTTATGCATGAAGGGATAACAAAATATTACTGCTGTTATACAGTTCTGATTGAAGCACATTTATTCATAGCGTAATATTATACGGGCGCGCTCGATTGATAATTATAAAATGTTCGAGTAATTGGGCTCGGGAGCGGAGACCACATGCCTGCCCCGAGCGCGCGGTAGGCGGCGATAACTTTTTTTATTTCTATGTGTGCGTGCATCCAAGAAGACATGTGAGATAATAAAAAGTTATGTTTAAACGTTCGACTCGTAAAGTTTATTTGTATAATACATTCTTTAAACAAACGGATAATTACAAAGCGCTTTATAGACGGTTACAACGATACTCGGGAAAAAATAAATTACCAAAATGAATTTATTTATAGATCTTCCTTCACGCTTGGAAGTTTTGCAGTTGTGGTAATTAAAACATGAAATCATAATGTTTATCATTAAACATAATATACTATATTTCAATGTAATTACTATAGATAATATCTGGGATTAATTTATGATAACACATAATTTACATTTGAATGTGACACTGTAAATGTGGATGTATTTAAAACTAATGTAAATAGGCATTCAAAAGCAACAACATATTAATATATAAATGATAAATGATGACGTCCATGAACCGCGCTAAGTTATTATAATAAGCATTTGTTATTTACTTTACGTACTAGTTGAAATTATTAATTAACATAATTGATGGTACAACATTATGATGTTACATTGTAATATTAATGCTTATCGTCGTTGCATGCCAACGGTAATGCGAATCGGATTTACCTACATGATCCTCCTCAGGTAGTAGTAAAATCGCTTTAATCAATAAACAACAAGTATACACTGGTTTAACTATGATATTTATATATATATATATATATATATATATATATATATATATATATATATATATATATATATTAAGTATAATTGAAAAATCCAACACGATTGTTATGCTCATATAAAATTGATAATGCAAAATTTCACATTAGATACTATCATAGAAAATAACGTTACAGTGTTGTATAAAGCAATTTATTTTATACGTTGAAGCTATTTGCCATTCTTTTGATAAAATATGAGAAGAGATTTTAACTATGTACTCAGATATTTGAGGAGCAAAGAATATTTTCCGATACATACGAACTCGCGATCCGAATCGTATTGCGGGGGAGATATTTCTTATATTCTTTTGTTACGATCACTGCGGTCGGCTCTTTGTTATATGAGTTATACCAAGACTGCGAATAAGAAAAACTAAAGCATTATTCTCGAAAGCCGAGGAATCACGGTATAATTCAAGTGCGATAGGGGTATGTTAGTATTTATTCTACTAACTTTTACAAAATTCCGAGAATGTAGATAAAAATAATTAAGTTAAAAAGAACACTTATAAATAAATTCAAAAAGTTTGTGTAAGTTCTTTCTAAAGTAATTTTCGTGTATTTATTCTTATTAATCCTATTTCACTAGTTATGAGCATATCCATAACGATTATAAAAATAAATATGTAGATATAGACTAAATGTAAAAAAATATCTTATAATTACGTTCCTCCTTTAATTCCAATCTCCTTTTTACTTTTTACATCTAGCCCTTTTTATATCCGTATTTACCGTTGGCTATTATTTTATTGATAATAATACAATGTTTGCTACGAGTGCATTGTGTGAGGATTTACGTCGCCTTTATTCATTGGATCGTGAGATAGCTCGGCTATTGAGTCAGATGATTCTTTATACTCACTCACGTACGGACTTGCTTCAAACAGTAAAGAATTGACGACATTTGGCATTTTCACTGCATGTGTTGCATAGTTAATCACTGGAGCGACAGCAATTTGTAGCCAATAACCACAACTGCAACGCGACACTATACACTCAATCGGCCCACTCGCTCTAAAGTGATTGATGGCGTGGTGTCAATTTCGCGTTATCGCTGACACCCTGATCCCACGGCGGCTCGATGAGATTGTTGCATAAATTTACACGTTGGATAAGGTTACGGCTTCAGTTAATGCCTTGTGCAAACGTAACGTTGTCAAGCCTCGAAATTTAGTGGCCGTTATTTCTTTAATGTCCTTTTGTTCTCGCGGGAGCCTTCTTTATTTAAAGGTTGTCAACATTTATTTTTAATAGCCTTAATAATCATAATAGCTCGACTTTTGCCTGTGTTAATAGAATTTTTCTTAAATAATCATTAAAAGGCAAATATTTAAACCGGCTTATCTTTATCGAGATAATGAACATTTTACCTGTATTTACTAAATGTGATCGTTTACGATAAGACGGGTCGGAATAATACGCCACGAGTAGAAACGCGTGGGATAATTAAATCCATCAACAAAAGCAACAAGTATTACCATTTTCGTCTCACTTATATTAATCATTTAAAGTTAAATCCATTGTCAATGTATGCCTATAGCGGAGTATTTCGTAATTGTAATTTGTATGGCAGTTTTGAAGTAACAGTGTTAGTGTTGAGTGAGGCGTGTGACGAATTATTTACGCCCCAAACAAATTCAACAATAGAACGAACAGCTTTCTGCGACCCCTTGATCTCTCTTTGCTCAGCCGGTTACACATTAACGTTAGCTCCTTTTTTATTTGTAAGTTTAAGCGCACGTTTAAAAGAGGGTAAATCTAGCTTCACTCGAGTTGTTTAATTGGATTACTAATGAAAGTCTATACTTAATAGTAAAATATACTAAATGGCATGTAATATATTTCGTTATTGGGTTTTGTATCCTCACAGACTTTCCTTTGAAAGTAGAGTAGATACGGCTAGCTTAGTGGTTTATCATTCAGTTTTCTTTTATTGTATATTTTAGTACAAATATTAATTTTTTGCGAGAGCCGAGTATCTAATTTCCGATATAGTAGACAATTTGAGTCGACTATATGGTAGATAAAATTTTATCACGATAACTATCATAGTAATATAAATATATCTGGTTATATATAAGGTAAATTGTTATATAAAAAATAGCTTCTATAACTGCTTATCCTCTTTTTTTATAACATTTAGCGCCCCAAATAAACTCAGTTTTAACCTTATCAGATAAAAATGGCAAAAATCTTGTTGTCCTCTGCCTATCATAAATTCAAGGATTACCCATCAAAAGAATGGAAACCGTAATTCAATTTCTTAGTAAACTACTATGCATTTAACCGTATATGAATTATTCTTTGCATATACTTACATATTTAAATTTTAAAATGCATAATTGTACATTTGTGTAATATTTAATTTGTACATCAATTACTAACAAAGACCGAAGGTTAATACCAGTTCGTCGTTCAACTCATTTAAAAATTTTTTAAAAACAACTGCTCGAGCTGTAGAGCAAAAAAAATAATTACATGTAATTATGAAGTGTCACCTGCTGTATGTTTATGTTACCCCATTCTCCCCTCGCTCGCAAGTTACGGTATTTTGCTGACAATGTGTGTGTGCTTGCTTATTACGTACCTCTTAATAACCGCTGCTTAATGCGTATGAAATATCGCCATCGTATGCTTTCTAGTATGTGTTGAAAGCGGAGGGTTTGATAACAACATCTTTCTGTCATTTTCTAATCTTACTTATATTTTATAAGTTTATATGAGTATAAATGCGTAAGTGTGCTAAGTCCTTTTCAAGCAGTAATAAGTCGTCTATTCCAAAAAGTTTTCAAAATTTTTTTTTTATTTATTAGAAAGAGACACCATCGACTTATCATAATGTCCCTTTAATAATTGTAACATATACATTCGCCTTTACAGGTGTATAGACTCGGCATTCTACTTACAATTATTTGCGTGCGATTAGAAAGTGTTAGTTACATGTAAACTAAGAGGAGTATTAAAAACAATTACGTATACATTAAAAACATTCAAGTACGAGTAAGTATATAAAAAAGAGAAAAAAAAACATATTAAAAGTACAAAAATACTATAACAATATTAACTATAAATTATGACCTAAATATTTTTAAACTTTGGCATAATCATCACAACAAAAAATCCACAGATCTCGTGTCTGCCACGACCTTAGAGTACATTGAAAATGAATCTGTCAAATGAACTGAATTCAATTTTTATAATATTAATTACTAGGCACTAGCAGGACTACCTACAAAAAAGTATTTGGATGCATAAAGATATATTCTATACATATAATAAAACTGTGGAGGTCGAATGTCTGTACATAGAAAAAATATGCTAAAAACCGAGTCAGGGGTATGTAAGAAGAAAAATAGAACAAATCCAGATTTTTTCAATTTTTTTGTTTCTCTGTCTGTTTGTCTGTTTGTACGGGCTAATCTCCGAAACTGTTGGACAGATTTAAATGAAATTTTGCATGGTGGTACCTTATATCCCTGGTCAACTTTTTATCCCGGAAAATTAAAGAGTCCTTGTGGGATAGTTAATAATTAAAAATATAAAGCGAAACCGAACGAAAAGCGACCGCATTATTCACATTATTTGGATTTTAAAAAAAGCCTTGAATGTTTTCAAATTTTTTTTTTGCATTTTGTAGCCCTAATTCAGACGCATTTTTTAACATCCCAATGTGATGTGGATATTAATGTTAATTAACTGTAGAATATCTGTACAGCTTATATGTCCATGTATATGGAGGGTTACTTCCACCCACCATATCCATGTAAGAGCTTGTAAAGCGTTTTTAAGTCACTAATTTTTCGTCGCATTTCCAGGGTGTTTAGTTTGAAGCGGGATAATCTACGTTATATATATATATATATATATATATATATATATATATATATATATATATATATATATATTACACACGTAAAGAACGTACAAACGTTTGTCTTTCGAACAATTATACGGCGTAGGTGAAACAAACAATTCCAATTTGAATTTACCTACAAGCGAGACTTCCTTTAATATAGACGCTGTTACCACAGCACGATTTCCATTACGAAGAACATAATAACCAAATTTCGTATTCATGCTACATTACAATATTTCCTGTCCCTGCATCAAAACATTTTGTAAACTCCGTAAAAATTCACTACCCTCGAAACCTTTCTCGATCTTATTTGAAATACTTACTTCTGATCTTTCTTTTGATATTACACGTATATTTGTTGCCGTTGGAGCGAAATTGGAAACGTAATAAAATAAGGCTTTGATGCCATATTCGAGGTGTTTTCATGGTAATATTATATTGAAACTTTTTTTGTAAATCTTTATTTATAGAAGTCCCACTGCTGAGTTTGGGCCAAAAGTAATCAGGCCATAATCCATCAAGCTGACCAAGAAGGGGTTGGAGGACTTTGACATGTCTTTCAAAAAGTTACTAAGTTCCCTCAGATATGCTGTTTTCCTTACGACGTTTTACGTCACCGTAATCATGTTAAAACAAATATTTGTACATTTTCAGAAGCGCGAGAGCCGAGATTTGAACCCGCTTCACTCAATTTCCAAAGCCAGCGCGTCGCCACTGGACTAACGGTGCCTTTTTACCCGTGTATACAGATTACAGTATAATACGAGAACACTGAAATTAAGTACTAAAATGGTTGCATAGGTTAGTATGTTTGTTCATTACGTAAATACCACTAGACGTTTATTAATGACCCTGCAGTTTTAAACTTCTAAAAGCAAAATAAATAGGTTTAGTTAACATCTGCACGTGAAATTGTCTCTATTTTTACAAGGCAGAATGTTTTGTAGATGCTAGAAATTCTAAATGAAAAGCGTGTGTAGGATTACTTGCTCGACATTCATTTTGTTTTTTGCTAAACAATATTTAAAATCTGTACATGTAATAAAATTGTAACTAAGTCGAATCTGTACATTAAATATTTTTTTAGAAATGTAATTGAAATAGACATTATTATCGATAGCGAGTCCAAATCTATAGTTTTTAGAATTTTTGTCTGTCTGTCTGTCTGTTACCGCATCACGAGAAACCCACTGGAAAGATTTTGATTAAATTTGGTACGGTGATAGCTGGTTATCCAGGTCAACATATAGGATACTTTTTACCGCGGGAAAATATCTCATTTCTGAGAAAAAATACAAAAACTGAATTGTAAGAGTATAGTAATATGTAAAACCTAAGAATTTGGTTTTTGGTCATCTGAACGCGGGCGGAGCCGCGGGCAATGCTAGTTTTTAAATAAAATGAAGAGTTTTGGTACAAGTGGTCCATAAAAGGGATAATTATATTTTTTTTCACATCAACTGAAAATATAACTATAAAACTTTATTATATGTATTTTTGTTCTGAACCAGCAGGTAGTTATGTTGTGAGAAAGTCGAGTGAATGCACTCAACCACACAGCCATTAGTAGTTAGTCTTTCCGACTTTTGAAGACAAAACAACCGTTTATTACACACCACATTGCTGTGAGTAGGTACTGGAGTACCGTTCATTATATTGTATGTTATTGGAACTTTTATTATTTACTTCTCTGTTTTTTTCATCTTCTTTGTTCTTTAATATTCAGTTTTAATATTTAGAAATCTGAGTTTTATTAATATAACGTTGCAAACATGCTGTATAAGTTGATAATCGAATGCAAAAGTTTATAATACGAGCTTTTATATTGGTTACTCGTTCACGGTAAAGTGACAGGACGGATTTTGATATTTAGTGCGTTGATAGAATAAGATCCAGAGTAACACAAGGCTGCTAGTAATAATAAAATTTGCCAAAAAGTGGCGCTACGTAAATATATATATAATATTGTTAAAACAAAAAGCACTCGAGCGAAGCAAGCGATACAAATTATTAAATACAATACATGTATTCAATAGTACCTATTACCTAACAAACATCCGTATAATACAGCAAATTCCAATATTATACACTGTATCAAAACGTTAATAATGTCTAAAATATAACTGTTATTTAACCATCTATTCGCGACAAACAAGTTACCACTAGAAATATTCCAACAATAATAATTGAAAGCGTTGTTTCGTTATTTGCAAGGAATAATTCATTAAACAAACTTTATAAATTGTAAACATGCTAACAAAGTAATCATGATGTCATTCAGCTTCAAATGCTCGGAATACATAAAACATTAAGAAACGTGCAGTTGATTTACAATAACAGATCTAAAATCAATTTAAAGAGCGTAAGTCCGATCGCGTCTCGGAGATCATTTGATAAACAAGTTTATACAACGTCCAGCGCACCCACGCGCATCAAAATCCCGCCGCGAACGACATCTTTTAGCGGAATCTTACGCTTTATTTTTATGCTCGCCTAGTATTGAGCTAAAAGATGCGATGGCGGCGTGCAGATACCGCAACGACATAAATAAAACGTTTTTTTTCACTGAGATACTCGAAAGAAGCACTCGCCTTTGATAAATCTTCAATCTTAGAATCTTAAACTATTTCGAAAGATTAGATATATGTTCAGTTTTACAAAGAGCTCATGTTGTTTTATCAGATATCCAGGAGCTCGAACCAACGGGAGATTAATCATAAAACATTGTGTGGGGTGTTTCACCGTAAATTGCTTGTTTATTCAATGCTCGATTACGTTCAATAAATTTATGATGTTTGTCAGCTCGAATGAAGTATTTTGTGAATTGTGGCTAACGAGATATTTCATGTGAATAAATTATATAATACAGTCACGTCTCGAGAAATGTTAAACTGATACTAATAAATATAATATGAGGTCGGCGGGGAGCAAAAGCTCCGTAATTATCTAAGTCGAGTCTATTGTGAGTCCATCACACGTCAACCACAATAAGAAGGAAATAATTGCATCGGTTTCTATCACAGCACGTTCGACGCTCGAACAAAAGCAATTTGTGTCCGCACGAAGTGGCTTTGTACGTGCGTAGCGTCGTAGGTGTTTATTAGCGCCGATGGTTAGATTGTGAAGATGTATGAGGTGGGTCATGCCGCGCTGCGCCGGCATCTAACCGGGCCGATTCGCCCTAGAGTCACGACCTCGTAAGGTCACTCGGTATCAATTCGCTAATCTCGAATTCTCCTCACTAACTGCACGTGTCTGTTGCCTCTCTGAATGATGGCTTCTAATTAATTAATAAACTTGACACACAGGAGGTTGCGATTTAGAACATTTCTATAAGCACGAGAGAAATGTATTTCGGTTAGATCGTAATACATGCGAGAAGTTGGAAACAAAGTTACATTTGGCGGATATCCAACGTCACTTACATTGTGGTTTAGTGTGCTTGCATGACCAAATTAAGTCGTTTCAAGATTTACACTGGCTAAATTCGAGGATCAAGTTCTTAGTTTGTAAGTAGAATATAATGTCGTTTAAATTTTAGAAAAACATGACATAAATGAATTATTTTGTAATAAACATGTTCTTTGAAGCTCTTTGTGGGTGTGCTCATACAAAGTTGGCGAACTTCCAGATATTTGCTCATCACTATCATACAACACGCTAACTTCATTTAGCAGCAAATAGGTATTCCGTATACCGAAAAATATGTTCCGTGAATCAATTGCGAATCAAAATCAAATGCATAATAATATTTCCATACATCGTATTACTTCGTGAAAAGAATAATAAAACTTCCCGCTTACATAGGAACGCGGCGTATGGTTCACGGTCCATGTATTTTTATTAGGTATCGTTCAACAATCGAGAAAAATCTCGCAAACAAAATGAAACGAGTTAACAAGAAGCTCCGGCAGTTTTGATAAATATCCTTTCGGCGCTTTTCCATTATTCGACGAAAGACAAATGTCCCGTCGACGCGGCATCACGACATTCCCTCATTAAAATGTCCCCAAGCGGCTGTCGTCCCCTCGCGTGCATTTCGATACGGACGATACGATAATCGATTTTATTACCAATCGCTATAAAATAAACGATAACTGAAAAGCCTTTGTTTTACTCACGTCGCACATTTCACCTCGTGTATCAATCACCGTATTATTTCAATACGAGCTAATAAAGATAAAGTGGAATGAATAATGTATCTAATTTGTTGGCATCGTGAGCATAGTGTCATGAGAACGTGGTTATTTTGTCATCGGTATTTAGGTTTCAAAATACGCCTATTTAATATTAATTGATAGAAGTCGTATTAATATTTTAACATCTTGTCAAATGTTTAAAGAGAATTAATCTGAGGCACTTACGTGCATTACACGTTTGTATTATATCTTTTATATAATACTACATAGTGAAGCGGATAATGAGATAGGTACCTATTGTTCGAGCAAGACATTATCTTCCTTACAGTTTGAGTGCTCTAGTTTAATGTACTCGCATAATAATGCAGCAGTAGAAAGCCAGCCGTGTCCCAAGCAAATTTGCTTTAAATCTGCCGCGTCGCTCCCATTTATGATAAAAATAAGCGCCGTCAGTGCTTAGGGAAGCTTGAATTCAGGAAATTGATCACTAAAATAATCTTGTGTATGAGCTATTTGACAATTTTATTCAATTGTTATTATATATGTTATAATATTTTTATTTTTATGTGTAAGTTGATATATTTTATTTCAAACTAAGCTTTTAAAATTAGATGCTTCCACGGGAAATATTGAACATTGTAAAAAAAATCTGCTAGGAAATATATTCGATGACATGTCACAACTGTGAACGTGTTATCACATTAGAATTTACATTAGACATACGACGTACGTAACAAAGTATGTAATTGCCCGAGTCGGTTCATTTAATTTAAATCGAGGCCGTAATTAGCTTGTTATACAATGGAGATGAGTGCGTAAACGTTGAATTCGAGCTCTGCCAACGGTGTTACATGTACCTAACTAATTTGCAAACAAGCTATTATGGGGCTGCAGTCAAAAGCGGCAATAGAATTAAAATACTATTACGCCAATACAAAGTTGATTGAGTCGGTGAGGGGTGCGCGGTTGGCGCGTAGTGTGTCGGCAGCCGCCAGCCGCTTGCTCCGCTCGTGTAATTTGATTTGGAGTGGCGCGCGGGGAGAGGGCCTGGATCGATAAAACGCGGGGGGCCCGGGGGAGGGGGCGCGGGGCGGGAGTAGGGGACCGGGGGGCAAGCACCAGGCGCGTGTTGTTATGGAAACCATAGCTACCATCGCCTCCAGATTTCGTCCCAGTAAATTAAACAAAGGATATCGTTTCAGGCCCGACTTTGCGGTTCCCGTTCGGGTGACAATTGTTATCGGGGAAATCTGATAGAGCGATAACAATAAGTTAGATTATACCGCACAAATCTTGACTCATTCATTTACTCTGGTGGCAATCACTTAGATGGAACTTTATAGAATTAGTACAAGTAAGCAAAGAAGGTTGGAACGTAATATTAGTGGAATATGCCTGTGAAATTTCAGACACAAAGGCCTACGCGCTCCTTTGGCGATGTGGTTCAGTGAGCAGCTTTGCTCGTATTAAACCCATCTATTGTGTATCCAGATTGAATATTAAACTACTGATTAGATACTGCGTTTGTACAACACAGTGTAACCAAATCGTGTCAGTAGAGTGCCGTCGAAGGAATGGGCGTATTATATATTTTTAAAATCTTTCTTTTTATTAGTTCTTTATAAGAGAAAGTGTTACATATCAATATTTAATCCATAAAAATATTTTATTATAGAAATAAAATTATTTCTTTTTTCTAATTTCGATAACGTCGTCAAAGACTTAAATTATTCGGCCTAGAATCGTAAAACTAATTTAACGGCGATAAGTATTATGTCATAACCACACTTATTTCGCTGCCTCTGGCTGTATGTATATTTGCTTGTGAACATTAATAATAATTAATAAGATAAAATATTAATAGCTGACCTTTCCGCTGAGGTTGACGTGTTAAATTAATTATGAAGTTACATGGCAGATGAAATACACAAATATTTGGTTTCGTCAAGGAAACAGTTAAATTATACTGGTTTTTGAATACGATAATAAATTGCTTCAATTGATAGACTTAATGCTTTTGCTAAATCGACCTTTTGAATATTAAATTCATATACTATTGTTACACCTACCATTCAATTCACGATGATATCTGCCCGCGGGCACTACTTACGCCTATTCTAAAATGTGTATTTAAATATTCATTTCTCATTTGAGCGGCAATTATTTATACAACTTAAATATACATGGAAACGAATTTATTTAACATTTGTATTCTATACCAAAGAAATCCTGTTAGTTTTAAGTAAAATGTATAAGAAATAAACAAATGTTGCTGGTCTCTTATTTAATAGTAAAATAATAGGTATAGAAACGCTGGCAGCTCAATCCATCGCCAGTGGCTTCAATCAATAAGTATACAGTCAGTTTATGTCGCTGAGGACCGTTATTATCTTGTTAAGCGATACGTAAAGTACCGTTTATGTGTTACGTCACTTGCAACACGTCGACCTGTCAAACCGAATTCGTGTTTCAATTATCAGTAGCCATTTCGTTATTTAAATTGCCTTAGTTATACCTCATTTGTTAATTTATCGTTTTTTTTTTCTACTAGCTCAAAAAAAACTTACGGCAATTATTTACAGAGAAATTTATAAAATATATATAAGTATCGTAGTTTAAATAGTGCACTAAAGTACTAATGAGTATGTCGCATTCCGAGTGAACAGTTCGAAACACGCCCGAGGCTGTCTGTGGCACAATTGAATAGGCTCATTTAAATCGCCTAGACCGAAGATAAGCAGACATGAAAGGGCGGGCGATGATGCTAATACAGTGAACTTAACCTGGCCGCCGGCACCTTGCGGCGTCCCGCCAAACTGGTTCTACCGACCTTCGCACCGTCTCGCTCCTACGCACTCATGCCACCCTGGTCCTTTTGATCGTAGCGAATGATTTCTATACGATCGGAATGCATGTTCGATCGGCCAATTGACTCATGCAAATTTTGTAAAGCGTTAAATTATAATTTTTCTCGCGTAGCAAGCATGGAATATTGCAATGCAATTATTGCATGGAACGCCAGTGCACGGTGCAACGAGGTAAATACACATAGTTTTACTAATACAAAAATAATAATATATTTTTTATTTATATTTAATTTTTTATACCATTCAGGAACATAATTGGGCGACATAACTTATAAAGTAGGTAATTGCTTTGAAATTGAAATTACTAAATTAGTATACATATTAATTTCTGCCTAAAATAAAGTAAAATGTTGTAAAATATCAGAAAAATATAGGCTATATTTACTATAAATCGATCGAACGACGAATTCGATATCATTGGCAAATAATGTAGAATTCTACGAAGAACGGTATAAATTAACTATTAAGTCAGTGATTTTGCGAAGTATTACCGCGACTATTTCATTTGAAACTAACAAAACATTGTGAAAGTTGTATACGTTCCTTTAACATTGGCAAAAGTGTTGACTGTTGACGAGTCAAAGTCACGACACAAAGCTCTAAAACGAATTACAAATTACAACATACGTTTGAAGTTCAGAACTTTCTTTTAGAGCCATCGCCGATGCTTGAACAACGCAATATTTTCTTTTTGTTTTGTGAACATTCTCACATCTATTAGTCTTCTTCATAATGTTTATATTTTATGTATCGTATCAGAATGAACGGATCGTAGTCGATTTATATCCGCATTGTATGCGATAAGTGGGCGTATTATCGGTTGGATCTAGCTCTAAGCCCTTGCCGAGCTGCTTTTCAAAATTACTCTGATATATTTTACTTAGTTTGCACGCGAGACATTAGTCAGTTACATAAGTTTTTTGAATGAAATGAACATTCTAAAGATTGTAACCCTATTACTGTCCATGGAATATACCTGTTCTAAATGGAAGGGACGGAACATAATGAGGCCAATTTCCCTTACGCGACCAATGACAATCGTCATTTGCATTGATGGATCCTTAACATGCTAAGTTTATATAATTAAGGTATTAAATATTATCATGAAAAAGAATTACTCTACAGGCGTGGTGGATATATAAATTAGTTAAATTGGTAATGTAAGATTAACATTCATATAATTAATAGTATTTACATGCATTCAAATATGGGTATATTTAAAATAAATTGCTTTTACGTCTTAGAAGATAAAAATAGATCAAGCACGTTATTAACTATTTCTTATTGCGCCACGAGAAATAACCATATTTATGTAGTAAAATTAGTTTTACTTATTTTAGAATAAGTACGTGTTTTCAAGAAGACTTTAAAGACAATTGCAAAAAAATTAAAAGACTAAAGGCAAAATATATTACAGAGAATATTTTTTTAGTCTTACAGTTGTAATACTTGTAAAGACTAAAGCACTTAAAGTAAAAGAGACCACAATTCGCATGGTAATGAAACAGGGCTCCGCTTAAATGGAAGGGTTGTTCGAAAATGGCGACGGTAATCGCGTGAACGCCGTAATTGGCCTTAATCAAGCGAGATGGCGTGCGGCCCGGGGCTCTGTCGCTTCTATTGAAACTATTAGTAATCTTTATTGCTTGAATAATTTCGTCGTGAGTCCACTGGAATCCGAATCAACATAATCAGATTGAAATCAAACTCCTATTGTTTATTTAATCAACTACGAAACTGGTACATGTTCCGTGTTCCTAAGTGTTTACCGAGCTTAATTTGTTAGGGCAGTTGATTAATTTTATTAATAAAAACTTATTTAATTTAATAGAATAAGAATTATCTTTTTCTATATCTTGTAACATGTTTTCTTTAGATTATATACTATATGATAGATAAAATGTCAAGAGTGTCTTTATGTAACAGTAAATACTTATATATTATGTAATACGTCTTTCACTAGAGCTTGTACTAAATTAAGCCTAATACGTTTTTATAAGGTTTCATGTTCTACTCACTAATTAACTACAGCTCAATAAACACGTTTATTACCAAAGTCAAAGGCGAGAAAAGCAGTGAAGTTTGGTTTGATGACGATCGTTTAAATGGCTTTAGCATGTTATTTGAGTATTTATAAATGTACGAAGCCATTTCGTGTGTGCACAAATTAAGTATTTTAACATCGTAATAAATATTTACATTAACTTTGACTTCGCTGAAACCCAAAATATTCGTTTCCTTGCAATATCCCATGTTTAAAATATTTTTTCATCGCAGAAATAAGTTAAATTATAGGCTTCATAGAGCCACTTGAACGCTTTACGTCACGCTGCTAATGTGCCTGAGAAAGTTAGAGATAGGGCAACAAATGAGAGAGCTGTTATCTACGCATTACCGCAAACGGTGATTTACGAGGCGGCTACCTACTCCACACATGCTTGCCAGATACCGGTTTCGTGGAGCGAAAAGACAAACCTGCTTGTGAAACAGACGTGAATTGAGTGTTAAACATGCAAGTCAAGACGTTGCATTAATGCTCCAACATAAACAAGATTCGACTGATGGATGTCATGCGAAATGTACCGATCGTGATCACAAAACTCGAATACGCAAACGATAAATTGGATCTGACAAATAGCATACAAACTAGTACATAATTTGAACTTATTTGCATAACTTATCGTGCAAATGCATTTACCAGTATGCAAAATACGTGTACGCTAAATTGTTAGTAATCTGAATAAAGAATTAGCCTGTGGGGTAATAGTTTTTGGACCTTCCGAGAATTTTTATTGTGATTTTGTCAGGTAAATTAAAGGGAAATAACAAAACCGATAGATAACCTTTGTGAGTCACTGGTCATTTGAGAGTTCGACGAATTACTTTGATCTCAATGTTATTCAAAATGAGACGTTCATATATATTTTTTTAATTAAGTAATCAAGTAATATAGAAATGTTATGTTTAAACATTACGTGCAAAAAATAGTAATATTCTAATCGTGAAATATAATATTAAATTACGGCAACAATTTTGTGAGATAAATATTTAACAAAATCGTTTTTGAAGCAATTTAAAAACAAACATTTTAGTTCCTATTAATTTTGTCATTAAAATTTCAGAATGATTGCAATACTGCTCAATTAATAAAAGCTCTAAAGCACTCATGGTTTTGTTACAAACTTATATGTCTCATTGAAAATTTGTACAAACCCGTGGGCTGTGATTAAATGGAGCCCCATTACATTAGCATAGGGCGAGCGTCGAGCGTTTAGTTGGAGAACACGTCCCGGAGCCGAGCATTCAGTCAGAGCGCCGCTGGCAGACGGCAAATTGCCAGTGGGCGGCCTGGCGTGATCCCGCGACCCCACGGATAAATACTCCATCTATCGCGCTCGTACCTCCCACCGACAAAACATTTCAATGTCAAGAAACTTAATAAACATCACAAAGCTACATGCAAAATAAAGAAACGGCCCGCTTTGAATCAAAATTAAAATTAATCCATCCGGAAAACAGAAGGATATGAAAACTCCACAAAAGAGACAAAAGAAAAAATTCAAAAAGGAATCGGACAAAATGAAGGAGCAAAAAGACAAATAAAACGTTAGCAGAGCGCCCTCACTCGGCGGCGCGAGTACTGAGAGTACCAGGCGCGCATACCGCTCGTGGAGTATGCAATTAAACCGCGCCGAGATCTAATCAAGTGTAATTTTAATAGAGTGCTGCTGATCAAGCAACCTCGAGGACTGTCAGGGCAGTAGATAACGGACGACACGAAGAATTAACGAAAATTGTCATAGTGTGATATTATCTCGACAAGTCCGTTATAAAGATGACAACGTAACAAAACTTAGATCTATTCTATTGAAAGTCAATATTTGTTACTCATTTTACATGACAAGATGTTCGTTGGGAATTAAATTAACTTGTTAGTGATTACCGAGTCTTTCGTATCGTAATACGAAGTTGAAGTCGAGTCGTATAAAGACATGACAAGTACTGTAGGAGCCGGCATCGGCACTAAGTTCGGCGACGTCAATAACCGATTTCATGCAGGGAATAGCAATGGGTTGCAGACTCACTGCTCGGAGCCAATGTATCGGTTTCGCGACCCCCCGCGGCGCCCCCCGTGGCGACCAAAAACTAACAAATGCGGAATCCAAGCTACCTACGTGTCGTCGACACGCTGTTATAAACGTTGTCTCTTGCCTAACTATTGTGCTCTAAATGAATTATTCAATCGATAACCTTTCTAATATATGTATTATTATTTATTTGTCTGTACGTTGAAATATAAAAAAAAAAACTATAATAGAATATTTATATTTTTTTACCTTATTTGATGTAGTAATATTCGTTCCAATGCTTTACATACAAGTCATGTTAGCACTCAACTTATTGCTGTAACAAAAATTATAATATTACTCGTTATCATCAACATGACAGGGTACTATAATAGAATAATATAAATATTTGAGATAATATCTAAATAAAACAGTGACACACAAAATTAACATTTAAATAACTTATTATTTTTTTCTACATTAATATATTTGTCAAATTGACTTGTCACGTTGCTTGTTAAGTAGTGCATGGACTTGTTTCTAAAACTAAGAACTAAATAAGGCTTTGAAATCGTCTGGAAAGTCCAAGTGAGGCCCAAGGCGGCTCTAGTCTAGCCTATCTAGCCGTGGCAATACTTAATCAATTTCATACTTTAAATGCAGGCGAGCGCCTCGAGTGATTGCTATCATAATCAGACATTAGGCACGGCTAAAGCTCACTGTCCAGAACACAACATCAGACAAAATTATGGTTGTACACTATAAAATACTGGCACACTATAAAATAGTTCATAGTGTAAATTAAAAAAAGTCAATGTCATAGAGAAATGGTAACGATAATTATTTTAATTCCGCAATAAAGCTGTTAAATTTCAAAATTACCGCTCAAACTCATTCGTGTCTTCTTCACAAAACGTGACACTAGCAGAATGTACTGTGTCCTGCGTCTCTAAGCCACTAAAGAAAAGAAACTATAATTATAATAAGAAATCTGTGAAGGAGTTGAGTGTAACAACAATTTATATTTTATATCTATACATATAATAAAATTGTAACCAAGCCGAATCTGTACATTAAATATTTTTTGGAAAATCTTATTGAAATAAACATTATTATCGATACATAGGCCGAATCTATGGTTTTTAGAATTTTTGTCTATCTGTCTGTTACCGCATTACAGAAAAACCACTGAAAGGATTTTGATGAAATTTAGTATGGTGATAGCTGGTTATCTGGGTCAACATATAGGGTACTTTTTATCGCGGGAAAATGTCTCATTTCTGAGAAAAAATACAAAAACTGCAAAGTAAGGATATACTAATATGTTAATATTAAATCTAAGAATTTGGTTTTTGGTCATCTGATCGCGGGCGGAGCCACGGGCAATGCTAGTATTATAATATGTATATGAACCAACGTTGAAACACATAAAATATTTATTGGCTATCCATAATTTACGCGAGAACAATTTGTTATATTATATTATACTTTGAATTTGCTATGAAATCTCATAGTTGTTATTCATTACGTTCATACACACTTTCATTTAGGTCTCATCAGTACCTATACAAGTACTTTACTGATTTCTATTTACGTCCCGAGTTCCGCATATTTTGGCGAACGGTGGACTGGAAGCATAATCACTAGCTTGTTCAATATGGCTGTACATAAAATCCGGTTTTTGAACTTGTCTTACCTTACATTAATAAATATAATATTAACGATTTGTCAAATTAACATTATACTATATTAAGATAATTTTTTGTAGATTATGCAAGCTACATGATTGCTATCAAGAATCTGGGCTGCCAATAAATTATGAATTTTTATGGCCAAAGAATTCGATACGATATGTTTTGATATGTTACAAGTATTTATGACGATAGATGTAATTTAAATTTTATAACATTTGTATAATTATAATATTAGATAAATGTATAAATGGCAACATTCTTTTAATAAGCGAATAAACTGAATTAAACGAAATAAGCAAACCGTAAACCGAAAAGTCAACAAAGCACTGACTGAACAAAAGTCTAGTCTCAAGTACTAAAGCCCGTTCCTAGCTATAAAAAACTGATCTGAATCTTTTAAAGAAAGGTGAGGGAAGTTTAAACGTCGCATTTCACCTCAACAGCGAGTATTTGCTGTGATTTTCTTTACATTCGACGAAATTACTTTCCTCCTTCGCGCAGATTTCAATTCTTTTAAATACTTATTGCAAAAGCAAAAATACAAGTGCCTCAATCCACACTAATTACAAACATAATTTCTTCTACAATACACTAAATATAGTATTACATCTTTATATTTTTATTCATTAATATAAAAAGTTGACGGTATTTTGTGAAATAATGAAACTAGACGTTTTGAATAATTTTAACTCATATCCTTATACATATGTATTTATTTTTACTCGTTTTTAATTAGCATTTACCGTTTTTAATCGAATAACTTAAAAAATATTGCTCTTAATGTTTTGTATTATACAATATGACATTTACAAGCATTATTACTTCAGTAAAAATCGTAAAAACAATTATTTGTGATTATTACTCAAAAGATAAAATCTCAATTCAACATAAAAAGATCTTTATAATTAGACGAAGCTTGTTATTTCTATCAATGAATAGCAATAAATTCTTTTCAATTTTATCTCTTACGGAAAAGCGTTCATATAGAATCTCTTCAAGTGTTTATATATTTTGCTATACGTATTTCAAGTAATCTTATCAATTACAAGAGCCATCGAGTTCGACAGCCATGTTTAAGATCCTCGACGCTCTCAAATAAATCCTTTTTCAAACGACGCTTTAATGTTTTATTAAGATGTTTAATGTAGAAGGTTCTTTCGAGAGATGAAAATCTGTCTATTTTATAGCTTACTTGTAAAATGAATAGGCGTATAATGTAATAGCCTTTTCAATTAATACACGTTATAACGAGTTTTAAGTCCTTTAAACTGTATAATTCATTTCTTTTAATCGAATTTGTATCATTAATCACCAGGTCCGAGCATTAATTAAATGTTCTTTATAAAGCGAGGCAAAAAATAAATTACTTATCACTCTTATTGAAAACTTGTCAGCCAATTAAAAATGCACCGATATTGGTCTATTTATGTACGAATGCAATTATAATAGTTTTTGATTGCACTTAGCAAGCACGTTTTACGCGCATATTTGTTGGTCTGCAAAAATGCGCTACTAGACTAAGATTATACACGCGAAAGTACATAACATTGTAAATTCTTTATTAATTCCGTTGTATTAACATTTTCTAAGACCTAGAAAAATCATTCTTTTACATTTTTGCTTGTCGTATACTGCTTACTTACTTGTAGGTCTTCCTAGAATTGTCTTTCTATGGCTTCACGTTAAAATATACCCGTGTCTTTATAAAATTTGAACAAATACCAAGTAAATACTTACCTGATCTTGTTAAAATTCATATTTTTACAACAAGGGTTATAATTTATTCGATTTAACAATTACGATCAAACAAAGATTTTTCTTTTCAAAACAAGCATTCTTTTAAATTTCAATAATCTATCCTTGTACACCACACGGTAGATAAAAAATATTTAGTTTATGAGCTAACAGTGCTTCATACATATAATAATGTATTCAAAAAGACGACATTTTTAGATATTCTATGTTCAAGGCGGCAAAGTTAATATGGAACAAATTATTTAACAATCCCAATGGAAAGAACCCCCTAAAATACAAATATTTATAGAGTCGTATTTTTTGACGGAAAACAACGGTGAAGGAAAACATCGTGAGGAAACCTGCATGTCTGAGAGAACCTAGCAAGTTTTCGAAAGACATGTGAAGTCCGCCTGAACCCGCACTTGGCCAGCGTGGTGGACTACGGCCTGATCCCCCTCGTATTGGGAGGCCCGTGCCCAGCAGTGGGACGTCAAAAAGGGCTGAATACATACATACATACTGTTACATACATACATTTTGTTAACTGTTACACGTTTTTATGTTGTTTTAATGTTACACATCTTAACATTACTAGCTAACGTTATAAATTTACTTTTTATTAGAAACATTTCAAATGATATTTTTATTTTTATGATTGCAATATGTAGAGCAAATATTTAGTGCCACTAAGAATTTTCATATTTAAGTTGTTCCAAGGTTTACGTAATGCAGAGCTCGCTGTTTGCCAATTTTCAACATAAACTGCTATTTTATCATAATCCGACAGAGACACCTAATTATTATTGATTTATCAACGAATGAAGCTAACAACAATCGAAACGTATTCGTCATCATTATTATATTTAAACTATCTGTTTTTTAAACAAAATCAATAAAATATATACATATAATAAAATTCTAACTAAGACGAATCTGTACATTAAATATTTTTTGTAAAATCTTATTAAAATAGTCATTATTATCGATACAGAGGCCGAATCTATAGTTTTTAGAATTTTTGTCTGTCTGTCTGTCACCGCATCACGGGAAAACCACTGGATAGATTTTGATGAAATTTGGTATGATGATAGCTGGTTATCCGGGTCAACATATAGGATACTTTTTACCGCGGGAAAATATCTCAAAACTGCAATGTAAGACTATACTAATACGTAAAACCTAAGAATTTGGATTTTGGTCATCTGAACGCGCGCGGAGCCACGGGCAATGCTAGTCATATTATAAAAAAGACGACTTATATAATACATACATTGTATTTTAAAAAGAGCTTAAAATATTACGCTTTGTTATAAGTACTTATATATGTAATATTTCATCGAACAATTTTCATATACTTTACTACCTACTGAATACTTATATCGTCAGGTTCTTTATTTATGTAAGTTATTAGTACTTTAAATTTTTAGGTGTGATAGAAATGGGAATGTTCGCTAAATATAGATTTTAAATTTATTTTTTTGTATAATCTGCGATAATACCGTATATTATAGAATAAAAATGGCTGTGATATTTATGATAAGGCTTATCGTTCGGCTATGACTAATATGCGAAATACTTCAATAATTCGTTATATCTATGTATGTATGTATATATGTATTATATAACAGTTACATTTTATAGACTATTAACCAATTTTTTATTTAGTAATATTTACATAACTATTTCTGTCCTATATATACCTAATATATTTTTTAGTAAATATGTTGGTAACATTAGATATATTGTTCCTCTTCTATGCAAACGTTTTAAGAAAAACAATGCTTGAGTTTCTCAATTGACATCCTCAGCGCTCTTTATTTTAGCTTTATGGCCCTTTGACATAGACTAGAGTAGGGTTTCCCAACCTTTCTTCTGTTGAGCCTCCCCAGATTATAAAAATATTTTCATACCCCCTCTTAAATTTTGTTATTATAATAAAACACGTTATTTTAATGATTTTTGTTTATTTTAGTTTAAGTAAATTCTTTCTACGCCTCCCTGTTTGAGAACTCCTAGCCTAGAGGAATGTTACACGCTTTAAATTTTAAAATAATCGTTCAAATCGGTAACAAATTTGAAATTAATGAGTAAGCTAACTAGTAAATAGTAAGTACACGTAATATATTTAATGAATTTAAATATTTTCTTTTACGTAACGTACGCTATCTTTTAAATTGTTATTACTTAGCCGACTCAAACGGCCAATAGCATTAAAAAAAACTCTTATCTTTTCTAAGCCCCTAAAGCAATGAATACAAAAAAGCAGGTAAACACCCGTAAAGAATTGAGGAGACCTTTGGCCATACCTAGAATATAATGGGAACAGCTGCTTAATCATCTGTTTTATTTCTAAAGAAAAACTATGACGAATTACGAGTACAACGTGTAAGCACGTAAAAAATGTGCCTAGAACGATAAGTAGATAAAATTCAACGATAGTTTAACGATGCGAAGTTTATTATTAATATCATAAAAAGTAAATACTTTCAAGTTACCATAAAGAAGAAAACCATAGATAATTTATTCCTACTGTGCATTATAATCTATTCCTTTAGCTTTTAAATTATATAGCATGTATCTAGAAGCGGCAACATCGCCACAGACGGGCTTATTCTTGCAATGGAAGCGGCAATATCCATTATGAAGTTAATGATTATTCAAATTAGATCGTAAAATTAATAAGATATCTATTACAGCCTGCGTAAAGTATAATAAATGTCGTATTTCGAAGTCTGTAGAGGCGTTAGTTCCGAGGTTTTCTGTGATTAATATTTGATTATGATGTTAATGTTGTTATTACTCGTTAGTGAGGATAGCTTTAATTAATGCAGTAGTATCGTTGGGAGTTTATCTCACTTGATGTTGATACATATTTAGGATAATACGGTTTTTTATGTAGATACTAAAATAGTATTACTTGTCTTAGAGTAAAGACAAAGAAACTTTCGTTTCTTGTATTTGAATTAGTTAAATTATTATTAAAAGTAAGTACATTGTGCTACTAAATGATCCAGACTTGGAAATAATTTTAACTAAGTACAAAGTGGGATATTATTCAATTTATAGACTGCCTTAAGTAATAGGTAATATTAGGAATTAATATATTTTATAGGATTATATAAACAAGCCGTTTGTACGTCGGCTCTTAAAGTCCGTCTTATCGGCTCCCTTGTCGACTAAATGGGAAGGCAAACAGTCCACAGCTTGTTGACACGGCGCGATCCGACCGCTTTATAAATATTTCGAGCGCGGCGGCCACCACAGGCCACAGCCATTATCCCATTAGGGAGGGCAATAGGCATTACTCACTCTCAATGTGTAGCTATTAGCCGTTGCCGATGCCCGCGGCACGTCGCCTCCCCGCCGATATCAACTTGTATTAAGTATGAGATAAAATTTAACATTAAAGGTACAACCGAGCTGAAATCCATAAAAGCTTTTGAAGTGCAGAGCGATGCCTCCCCGCCCTCCCCTACCCCCCACATGCACCGGTTGCGTGCGACGTTTATATGATTCCTCGGAATCGAGCCCATTTACTGCACAGTGTATACCATGATATAAAGATCGCTCACCTCAAGCTCCGCCGGCTCCTCCGCCGCCAAAACAATCCACGGCTTTGTTTCAATACGCGATCGATACGCACCGACCGACCCTCTACACCGTAAAAGCAAAGTAAATTGCTTTTAATCACCATTCAACACATAAACGAACTCGACCGACCCGCTCCACGATATTAGCAGTTTAAAACTTCACATAAACATGTACAGTACACCTCACTATTGACAGTCGATCCTCGGGGCAGTGTAATCAAATCCATAGTAGGTATAAACAAATAACATTGGTGATTTCACGGTGGAAACACTAGCTTAGCGTATCGCACGTCAGCGCCGCTGCGAGTCGGCGGCCGAGCGCGGAACGCTACGTGTCCCCCGGCCGCGCGGCCGGCGCGAGAGCGACAGGGACGCGCTATACGCGACACGCAAGACCGACAGAGACGGACGATCCGCACAAAAATGTGAGAAGGGCGCATACTGATCGCGACCGGTGGCGTCTCTCGCAACCGCCATGTATCGACATCGCAGATCTATACGACACGCGATTAAAGATAGTGAAGCATTAGTATCGGCACTGCTGAAGCATTTCATTCATTACAATAAATTATCTGACAATTACCGCGTGCTGCGAAGGTCGTTGACCCACATGTAAGCTGTGTCAGCTCTCGCTCTAATTGATTCCTTTGCCACTACAAAGATCAAAAGATTGTTCAGAATGTTTTTTTAATTATGATTTATACTAAATTTGACTTATTTTTGTACGTTAGATATAATATTTTTATCTCTTTTTATTTGTATTTAAAATTTATAACCTGATTTTCAGATCCAAGATAGTACGTAAATAGCTTAATTTAAAAGATTAATTATATTTTATACGAATTCCGCTTCGCTGCTAATTGCACTAATTATATCCAATAAAAAAACGTATTAAAATTTGCTTTAACTCAACATTAGTTTTAGCGATGCGTTAAAGTTAAATCGTTATGCATAATATATATTATAATATAGTCAAATGAGATAAATTAATATACTCGTATAACTTAAACGACTTGCTCTAGACATTTGCATAACATTTCTTAAAAAATTATCATTTAAAAGATATTTTATTTTTTATACACGCGGTCTATTTTTACGAGTTAATATAGGTATAAATCCATGTTGAAAGTTGTAAAGATGGATGGATGTTTGTTACTCTTTTACGACAGAACTGCTAAATGGATCTGGATGAAAGGCAGAGATAGATTAGTCTGGAATATATAGGCTACTTGTCCCGGAAAAATATACAGTTCTTGTTATGGGATATTTGTTTTTTGCTAGTGTAGACGAGTCGCTATCATCTTATCTATTCTAATTTATAAAGAAGAATAAATTCTTTTTTTGTTTGTATCGAATAGGCTCCCGAAACTACTGAACCGTTTTAGATGAAATTTGGTAAGAGGTTCGAGACCCTGGGAAGGACATAGGATAGTTTTTATTCCTGAATTCATCCCATAAGGGGGTGAAAATGGAGGTGAAAATTTGTATGGGAAATCAACCTAGGGACGAACCCGAGCGACGCTATGGGTGAGACGCTAGTATTAAATACAGGTGAGAAATAAAAGATGGTAGTAACTTGATATTTTATAATAATAAATACGGGTGAGAAATAAAAAACAGTCTTAATATTTACATTTATTGTTATTCTACATTACCTTATTCTTTAGCGTTTATATTTTGGAAATGTCGTCGTGATTTCGTGAAGTTACCTCACAGTTTCACTATAATACATTACACAAATATTCTAATTCTTAAGAATAAATAAATTAGAGCAACTTTCTTATTTGATGGAAATTATAACTAACAACTGACGCTACTTTTGACACATATTTAAATATGTCAATTACTCTACACGTTCCAAAATGCGAAACATTGATTTACATACACTGAAAATTCGAAATAAATACACAAAAATACTTATTTCCATTTAGTTACTTTAATATTATAAAATTGTCTTAAGTAATAGTATTATAATTTTGAAAAATAAGAAAAATTGTCTATTAACACCAAAATGCACTTTTTTCAGAAATCATTTTCAACACATTAAAAAAACACACCACAATGTTGCCATACAAAACTTCTGCTTGCAACTTTCAACAGCATCTAACACCCACGATTTACAAGAGGACACAAAATCGAGTACAAACAAGTCGTATCGCAGATATTAAGTAGATCTTATTTATTATAAATAATATATTCGGAAACTGCTTCGACCGCACATTCAAATTAATGCACATGAAAAGGAATGTGCAAAGTTCTAAATCATCATTTATCATATCCTCCCATTTGAATGTCACCGTCCTCAACCATTCTATGGTCAATGTTGCCAGATGTCTTAATTTAAACAGTTTTTTTGATGGTAACATTTTCTCATATATGAGAAACTACAAGCTAAACAATTTATTTTTCATATCTTGCTATTTCCAACAGTCGAGACATTTTGAATACACCTGGCAATATTTATGGTTGTAGAAGTGGTACTTCCGGGTAGGAAGGTTCCTGTTCATCTTCAGAAGAATGGCCGCTGGCGTAGGAGGGACGACCACTCTTCTCCCTCAGTCAGTACCTAAAGAAATAAACATTAAGAAATTAAATATATAAAAAATTATAAAAAGCATTCATAAGGACTGCCGACAAAAGTGAAAACTTAAAACTATAAACAAACAGTTGTTATTTTTGGATATTCAAATTAATTGATTGATCTTAAATCATTTTTTTTCAAATTAAAACTGTTTACATTTATCTGGTTTTGACATATATCAGCACTCTGAGTGTTAGCGTTAACACGTCCTGTGACCATGTCGATGACGATTTACATGAATCCGAATTATGTAAGTAAATAAGTGAAATTAAACTTGTGGTAAAGATGTCACAATATATAATAAATTACCTGTACAATGAATGATTTTTATTTGATAATGTAAATTGGTTTTAGTTGAATTAAATTTCACGTGTAGCCAAATGTAGTATAATCTATACATATAATAAAATTGTAACTGAGTCGAATCTGTACATTAAATATCTTTTGGAAAATCTAATTGAAATAGTCATCATTATCGATACAGAGTCCGAATCTATAGTTTTTAGAATTTTTGTCTGTCTGTCTGTCTGTTACCGCATCACGAGAAAACCACTGCACAAATTTTGATGAAATTTGGTATGATGATAGCTGGTTATCCGGGTCAACATATAGGATACTTTTTACCGCGGGAAAATATCTCATTTCTGAGAAAAAATAAAAAAACTGCATTGTAAGAGTATACTAATATGTAAAACCTAAGAATTTGGTTTTTGGTCATCCGAACGCGGGCGGATCCGCGGACAATGCTAGTGATTAATAAATGAAAATAGGCTGTTTGTTACATATTTAATAATATAGTTCTTTTTCTAAAAAAGTACCGTTTGTAGAAAAAAAGCAACTTTAAAGTGGTGTAGAATTTTTACCTTACTGTAAGGGCGTAAGTAGTGTTTATAATATAAAAAATCGTATAAAAAACTTGGTTCACAATAGGTGTAAATATCGCCGAATACATACACAAAATAAACAACTTTAAAGTGGTGTAGAATTTTTACCTTACTGTAAGGGCGTAAGTAGTCTTTATAATATAAAAAATCGTATAAAAAACTTGGTTCACAATAGGTGTAAATATCGCCGAATACATACACAAAATAAACAACTTTAAAGTGGTGTAGAATTTTTACCTTACTGTAAGGGCGTAAGTAGTCTTTATAATATAAAAAATCGTATAAAAAACTTGGTTCACAATAGGTGTAAATATCGCCGAATACATACACAAAATAAGCAACTGCTTAAAACGTAACTAGGGACTAACCCCAGCGGAGCGAGAGTGAGTGGCCTAGTTTATAAATATGGAAATAGTGGTGCTTAAATTTTTTATTTTATTTTAAAATGTTAATCGCATAAATCTAAGAAAGTATTATTTTAATAGGATTTTCATTAGCGGGTACCATTAGGAGTAAGATATCTCGAATATTTTGATTTCCAAGACACCTTAATATAATGGTTGATAATAATTGATATTGACAAAGAAAAACGAAAAAGTAAGAATATTTTTTTTGTTATTTGAATACAGTACATAAATATGTATATAATTTTTGTTGAGTGTTGGAGATATTGATATTAAAAAAAATACTTTTTTTAGATCATATATGACTGATTCTTACAAATTAGAGCTACAAAGCTCTTAAGAACCAGTGCTTGTTAATTCTACATGCGGTAGTTGCGATTCAAAAGTTTCAAAATTTTCTTATTAATTCCCTTTTTGAGTGAACGAAAATATTTAAATTAGGGGTACTCCGAATTCCATTATTATATATAATGTTCCTATATTCAAATGTTTGCCTATCTTAATATTACAAATGTGAAAGTTTAGATGTGAGTGTGGTTTGTTTGTTACTCAACGACGGCAGAACGGCTGAGCGGATCTGGATGAAATTTGGCACAGAGATAGATTATAGCTTGATATAGCACATAGGCTTTTTATCCTTTTTTTCACATAACTTTTTATCCCGGAAAAATGTACGGTTTTTTAGGGCTAATAATAAATATTACACTATCGACTTATTCCCCCTCCACTTAAAAGTGCGTCCCTGGGTGCCTAACAGTAACCTATCAGTTACTTCTACGTCCAGTGTACTAAGAAATCAATCCAGCGATTTCAGCGTAAAAGAGAAACAAACGAACATAATTCGCATTTTTAATAGTAGTTCCAATTTTTTCCATACCTTCGAAATGTGTCATGACTGTCCCTATCTGACTCGGCGTATGGCGCCCAGTGCGCGGGCGTGGCATCATTTTCCTCACGTTCTGTGTTATTACTTGTACCTACAATAAATAAAATATTGAATGTGAGTGTTAATAACAAAATAATATTATTTATTTTAACTTTTTAGTATAACTAGCGTAGTTTATATATGGATAATTTCTCTGTTCCTAAAGTATAACCTCCTCAATAATTGCTATAAAATGCAAAAACTTTTTAACAAAAAAATAAAAACCGACTTCAAACAAAAGCACTTAAAAGTAAAAAATAACTGATTGGTAGTTTTCATTTACTATACATACCTAATCAAATATTTTCGAAGTCGGTGTGCTTTGCTTTGTATGGGCTGGCACCGATTTCAAAAATATTTGATTAGGTATGTATAGTAAATGAAAACTACCAATCAGTTATTTTTTACTTTTTAGTGCTTTTGTTTGAAGTCGGTTTTTATTTTTTTGTTAAAAAGTTTTTATTTTTCCCTTTTTAGTGTAGATAGTAGTAGCAAAGTAAGAATTCTAACGTGTTAGGCTTGTCAAATCAAACAAAATAAGCCCAAACTCAAAGTATCTACTATAAGCCGTTGAAGAGTTCCACCTATCCACCTTCTGGCCTTACCATCAGATCAGGTCAACAATACCGAACCACTGTACTATCAACGGAAATAGAAACACTTGCAAAGTTTCAAGTCAATATGACAATTAGAAGTAGGTTAAATTCATCATTAGCTATTTTTCCACCCTTATGGGTGGTATTTTTTTTTTAATTTAAATGGGACCAATCTGGAAGTATACACTTTCAAACAACACTAAAATTGTCCAAATCGGTTAATAAATGACGGAGTTCTGAGGTAACAAACATAAAAAAAAAACAGTCGAATTGAGAACCTCCTTTTTGAAGTCGGTTGAAAAAAATTTAAATGTGTGTATATTATATAGGTATCTCTTTACATGAGGGCACTTGGGGCGGGTCTGGGCCTAGGCTTTTGCGGTTTCCGTACGACATGTCTTTGCATGGTAGTTTAGGTGCAGGCCTACCCTACCACCTCCTTCAGAGATGGTAGGGGGGCGTTGGTCTTGGGAGTAGCGCAGGTCGCAAAGATCCCCAAGGCAAGTTCGGTGGACTAGCCTTCTCGAGGTTGCCAGCCCTGTTATAGGTTTATTTCCATCCGAAATAGACATAACTGAAACCACCGGACGGTTCAACCCAGGGGAATATATAGTGTATGTAATATATGTAAAACTATTAATGTGTAGTCTACTCTTATTGTTTTCCCCACAATTAATATCACTGTATTATATAAAAACATCACGGCTAGTAGGCGGGCTGTGACTATTATAATATCTTAAAATAAATATATGTATGTTTATCATATTCATTATACATATCTATGTGCCTGGGCATGCACCGAAATAAGATAGCCCGTTATCTATGTACGTTTATCAGTTATTTTAATTCTATTGATATAATCGCCTACCTGCGCTAGAGCCTGCGCAGTTGAGCGCTGCACGTGCGGATGACGGAGTCCTGGGAGGTTGAGTCGCGCCAGACCAGCCGGCAACACGCCCCTTTGGTCCCGATTTCGTACTAAACAGTACCCCTGAGTCTAACCAGCTCGGGGGAAACGGCTTTACGTCCCGTCAGAGGGCCGTAGGTGAGGTGAGGGGGGGGGAAGCGGAAGGTCATGCTGATGGAGTAAGGGTGTGTGGAACAACTGGTTGGACCAGAATCCGGTCTACCAGCCACACATAGCATGCGGCCCCTGGGCACGTGCGTCTGAGCTCCTGATGTCGCACTGTACGCCACCCCTTCTTTCCTATATCTGCTAGGTAGTCCTAGTGCTCAAAGAGTACTCCCAGTTGCGGGCTCCGTGGAGGGTGGGAAGCCTGGCAGACGAATCCTACAACACTCAAACTATGGAAAATCAAGGATTCATAGAACTCAAAGCAAAGGTGGCATCTGAGGGACATCCCAAAGAAGCCCCTGCTAAACCTAATAAAACAAACGCGTCCGGTGAGCCAAGCACAGGGTTTCCTGTGGGAGGTTCCCACGCTAATCGCCAACAAGGAGGTAAAGGTAAAGCAGGTAAAGGAACTAAGGGGCAACCCAAAGCTCCCAAGCCAGCCTTACCAACCCCTAGTCAAGACCAACAAATGAAGTCAGTGGAGGCCACACAAGGCCCCCTTACTTCATTTAGCAAGGGCCACCCCAAGTCGGTTGCGCCGACCGCGCTCACTGGTGGCGAGGTGGCAACCAGATCACTGGAGGCCCCCCCATCTATGAGTGGGGCCGGAGCAACCAGCAAGGGAATGAGGGGGGTTGTAGATGCCCCACCGGCACCCCAGACCGACTCAACGAGAGCCGCCGCTGAAGCTAACGAGGAGGCATCCAGGAAACTGGTATTGCCCCCGTCTGCCAACGCGAAAGCAATCGGGACAGCCGGGAAGGAGGCGGCCACGGCAGCACCTGCAACCACCCACACAAGCCCCGAAACAGCAGGAGGTCCATGGACGGTGGTAACCTCCCGCAAAACAAACAAGCACCCTCGTTCGGAGGCTAATCAACCAAACACTGGTAATGCTGAAGCAAAGGAACCAGGTAAAAAGCTCAGAAAGAGGCCAAACGCAGCTACCAGATGGAAGCGCAAGCTGAAGGCCAAAACTGCATCAAAAACATCTGCACCTAACACCACGCAAGGCACTTCAACCTCGGAACCAAGTGCGAGTGGCACGCAGCCCCTAAAGGCAGGGACCTCTGGTTCCACTGAGGGCGGCAGCAGAACTAACAAGAGGCATCGTCCTGACGAGACAATGACCCCTAGTGGAGCAAAGAAGAAGGCGCGCACGGGTGCCACCCCAAGAAGTTATGCTGAGGCCGCTAAATCTGACCTTATGGCGGCAATCACAGCTGACAACTTGGGGCACCTGAGCAAAGAACAGGCGGAAGAGGTCCAGGAGGTGCTTACCAGCAAACTCTGGTCTCTAGTCCAGACCAAAGCAGACAATCCACCAACATTTCAGGGTAGACCCTCCTATTTTGGTGGATCCTTACAAATATGGTGCACAAATGCGGAGGCCATGGAATGGCTAAAAACAGCAATACATGGTCACACGCTAACTTCGGGAGTTAAGGTAGAGGTCCGGAAGCATTCGGATCTCCCTAAGAAAGTTAGATGCGGCATATTAATACCGGGGAAAGCTGAAACCAGCCAAATGGGTGAGGCTCTCCGATATTTTAACCCGTGGGCAGGAGTGGAGCGCTGGCTACTACACACTGCTCAACAACAAACCTCGGGAACCTTCATCGTGGTTAGCATACCAGAGGACCTGATCCCTGAAATAATTAAACGTGGACGGCAACTCAGCTACCTACTGGGCGCCGTCTACGTAAAGTTCGAATTACGGAAGGGCAGGTTCTCTGAACTACCGCCGGAACAAGCCGATGCTAACAACAAGGCTATGGAACCATCGGACACCCCAACGGAGCAGCCCGATCAGCAACAGCACCCCAGCACCAGCGGCGGTGACAACAGCGTACCTCCTCTGGGTCCCTCCGACTCACCGCACGATCTGACAGTCGTCGAAATGGCGAGCGTCAGTGATGAGGCGGAGAGCATCGGGGACTGGGCCCAGGGGATGGAGGAGCTCGATCTTGGTACAGGAGATGACGACTCTGATGACGGAGTCCCCTTTACCAAGTAGTCGAGCTCTCCAAATCAACCTCCACCACAGTCTCACCGCTACAGCGCAGCTACGCAAGTGGCTGGAGGTAAACAACACAGTCGTAGCCTTCATCCAAGAACCCTGGCTATCTAGGTCAGGGTCGATACAAGGATTGAACAACCTCAAAGGTAAGCTAATAACAAGCAACGAACCCCAGACAAGGGCCGCTATTTACATTTCAAATAACATTCCTGTGCAGGTCCTAACCGACTTCTGTTCCAGAGACATCTGCACAATAAAAACAGCCAAAACCCAGACGACGTCGCGGGAAGTAGTCCTCACATCGGTTTACATGCCGGATGGAGAGGACCCCCCCCCACAAGACCTGGTGCGACTCGTCAACTACTGCGAAGCAGAGGGGCTAGACATCATCGTTGCCACAGACTCTAACTGCCATCACACGATCTGGGGTAATGAAAAAACAAATGTCAGAGGTAGGATACTAATTGAATACTTATCAACTACTAACTTAGACATTATTAACACAGGCAACAAGCCTACCTTTGTAACAAGACGTGCCAATAGCATTATTGACCTCACGCTAGCAAACGACGGGGGTGCCAAACTGATATCCAACTGGCATGTGTCTGATGAAGCCTCTTGCTCAGACCACAGATGGATACGTTTTGAACTAGGTTTATCCACTACACCCCCTCAACCCTTTAGGAACGTACGAAAGACAAACAAAGATGAATTTCGTAAACTACTAGTCGACGGCCTGCGGGCACTTGACTACCCTGACAGACTAACCGACACGGATAGTATCGAACAACTGGTCACTAAACTAACGCAGTTAATGACTACATGTTACGAAGCAACTTGCCCACTAACCTATCCTCCGTCAAACCCACTTGACAGAGGATCCTGGTGGGGCCCAGAGTTAAAACGCCTTAGAACCAAGGTCAGGAAAGCCTTCAATAGAGCTATGAATACATACAACGATCTAGATTGGGACCACTACAAAAATGTTAAAGCCAAGTACAAAAAACGAATAAGATACTGGAGGAATCGTGCTTGGCGAAAATACTGTGAGTCCATAGAATCGTTTATACAGGCAAACAGAATTCGTAAAATTCTTACCGGACAACCACAGCGGGAACTGGGTTCCTTAAGGAAACCGGACGGCACATATACCAAATCATTGGAAGAAGCACACCGAGTACTTCTGCAGACGCACTTCCCCGACTGCTCAATGATTAACGAAACCAAATGGTTAGATGTCAACCACAACATAACAGACACATCCATGCAACTTGCAACGGAGGTCATAAGCCCAAAGAAAATAGCATGGGCCATTAAAAGCTTTCAGCCCTTCAAGGCACCAGGCCTAGACGGCATTTACCCCGCTTTTATACAATGGGGAGGCCCAAAACTGTTCCATATACTCAATAGAGTATATCAGGCCTGCCTGGCTCTTGGTTACGTACCCAAGACCTGGAGAGAGGTCAAGGTAATCTTCATACCAAAAACCGGCAGGTCTGACTACACGGATGCTAAATCCTACAGACCAATAAGCCTCACATCATTCCTACTTAAAACTATGGAAAGACTATGTGATAGATACCTAAGAGACAATGCATTAGTAAAAACACCTCTACATAGGAACCAACATGCCTATAGTTCAGGCAAATCAACGGAATCAGCCCTCCACGCTGTAGTATGCAAGATCGAGGAGGCGTTAGATACCAAAGACATATGCCTAGGCACCTTTATCGACATTGAAGGAGCCTTCGATAAAACTAACTTCACCAGCATCAGAGCAGCACTCGACAGACATGATGTGAACCCAGTAATATCAAACTGGATTCAACACATGCTCGCAAATAGAGTAGTCCGGCTGGGAAATAGCAACAAACAGGGAGCCATCGTTGCTAAAGGCTGTCCACAAGGAGGTGTACTGTCGCCTCTTTTGTGGAACCTCGTAGTTAACGACCTCATATCCCTGCTCAACGACAACAGATTTTATACAATCGGTTATGCAGATGACCTAGCCATCTTAGTAACGGGTAAATTCACAAGCACGGTCTGCGAATTAACACAATCGGCCCTATTAATAGTTGAAAAGTGGTGCGAAAAGTTTCATCTGACCGTCAATCCGCGCAAAACTGAACTAATAATGTTCACAAACAAAAGAGCGCTAGGGAACTACTCCCTTCCAAAACTCTTTAATTCGACACTGTCACTAACTACAGAAGTAAAATACCTAGGTATTATTCTAGACAGTAAATTAAATTGGTCCAAACACCTAGAAACCAAACTAAACAAGGCCAGCATTACCTTCTGGCAATGCCGAAGAATGTTAGGTAAGAAGTGGGGCCTTAAACCAAAACTAACTCTATGGCTTTACACAGCAGTTATACGACCTATGATTAGCTACGGTGCCCTAGTGTGGTGGCGTAGAACTCTTCTAACCACAGCACAATGCAAGTTACAAAGCTGGCAGAGACTGGTGTGCATGGCAGTAACGGGCTGCATGAGAACAACACCCACTGCAGCCCTGGAAGCCATACTAAGCCTTCTGCCGCTGCACTTGTTTATCCAACAAGAGGCTGCGACTACCGCAACAAGATTAGATAACCAGAAGTTGCTACGAAAAACAGGCACGCCACATACAAAAATTTTGATAGACGTAGCCAAAGACATCCCGCTCATGGGAGCACCGAATGACGGGATCCAAATCAAATACATTTTTGACAAAAAATACAAAATAGAGCTAGAGGTAGACAAAAACGAAGGTCGCGACAGCAAGGACCTTAGAATATACACTGATGGCTCAAAAACCAAATCAGGGACAGGTTGCGGGATCTTCTCTGATGATCTAAACATTCAAACTTCAATACCCCTAGGTACCTATAACACCGTGTTCCAAGCCGAATGTCTAGGTATCCTTGAGGCAGCTAGAACAATTGCGAATAAAGACGTCAAAAACTTCTCTATCCGCATACTATCAGACAGCATGTCAGTACTACAGGCATTAAATAGTAATTCTACCACTTCAGGTATAATCTATGAATGTCATAACGCTTTGACACAGGTAAGTGACCAAAACAAGGTCTCAGTACAATGGGTCAAAGGCCACAGCAACTCGTGGGGTAACGATAGGGCCGACGAGCTAGCAAGAAGAGGATCGGACCTGAATGCAATAGGTCCTGAGCCCATCGTGGCGCTACCTTCTTGCTGGCTCAAAGGTCAAATACGACAACGCACAAGACGACTACACGAAAATATATGGCGTGAAGTCGCAGACTGCAGGCAAGCAAAGGAATCGCTTCCTTTCATTAACACTAAAACGACTAACCGTCTGATTAATCTCAACAGATCTCAACTCAGACAGATAACCGCGGCTCTAACAGGCCACGGACCCTATAACAAACACCTATTTAACTTAGGTATAACTGACAGCCCTCTCTGCAGAGCCTGCATGAGGGCAGATGAAACGGCTGCACATGTGATTTTACATTGTCCAGGTGTAGCGGCGTACCGGGCTCAACATCTTGGCACCCCTAGTACACTCCCGGAGGTCTTCGGTAGGACGAAGAGACTACTGAAGTTCCTGGAGGAACTGGGCTGGCAAGAATAAACATTTGGAAAATTTCCCACACACGCAAAATAGGCGCGCAGACGTCGAGTTGCGGAAACTGGCCCGTCTTATACCATACCATACCATACCATACCATGAGGGCACTTGGTATGTATGTATATTAGTATATACATATGTACATTTATATAAGAAACGTTACAATGAGAAGAAAACACTTCTGTCAGTCCTGTCCTGTCTGTCGGTCCTGCGCTTTAACTCATTAGTCATGTCATCAGTATTGTCCCATATTACTGCAGAGGAAAATTAATTAATATCATTTTTTTTTAAAAACAAGCTTTTACTTAAATTCTCTAAAAAGAACGAAATAAACTTTAAATAAAATCCAACTATTTATTATATTGCACAATTTATATGATATAAAAGCTTGTCGCAAGATTTACCTATTTTAAAAAATATATTCTTGCTCTGTAAACACAGGTAAATTTCACGACAAGCATTTATATCATATAAATTGAGTAATGTAATTAATTTTGCTATAAAATTGAGTTGCAAGATTCCACCCGAACAAACATAGTTGCATACATATAATATATAAGACGGAGGAGGATTTAGTTACCTTTTTCTGTTATGTAACCTTATTATTGTTTAAAGTCACTATGTTCTTTAATTTACTTTTTATTGCTTCTAAATAGATTTTGAATTAAGAGCAGAGATTTAGTCTCGAGCGGGGTCGAGACGCCATCACGACATTCTTTGGAGATACGTGGCTTAGTAACGTTGGTTGATCATAGAGAGTGATATTTGATATTGTAGTTGGAAGTCGATGATCGGTGACTGTGAACCCGCTAGCTCTAAATCATTAGAATTACCGTTTTCAAGTTTATAACATTGTGACTTCCCTGATTAAATTGTGTATTGAGCACTGAATACTTTATTGTTTGAGCCCTGATAACGCCCACAAGATGAGTAACCACTAAAGATGATGTTCGTAGTATATGGATAACACATCAGAAGTGGTATGATACCCGAAGAACAGGGCAAATATAGATGACAGCGGCCATTTGAAAATTTTGTTGCAAAATTTTTCTCAAACTGAACGAAATGCGATGTCAAATGTTATTTAAAACGGACGTACAAAATGGCGATGCATATGCGGGTTGTTTTACAGATTTACTTTTTGATAATCATGAATCATGATGATATGACATACTCGTATGCAAGATGCTCAAAAGATTAAAATAATCATAGATGTCTCAATTTAATTTTTATGAAATGACATGACGTCGTCAAAGATGTATTGCTAGCTGGATTTGATTTTGTTGATATTATTATCGCAAAAATATTTTTAAACACAATATGTATGGAAAAATTAAATGGAAAATTTGTTTATTTCAGGATGATATATGAAGTTAATTTATTTAATCGATAAATTACGAGAATTATTTTTGAAATGTTTTTGTTCGATGCTTATAAGGACCTTCTTCTAGTTCTGAAATAAAATATAAATCATGTCAGAATTTTAGTGTCAAAAATGTTTTATATTGTAATTGTTTGCTTTATATTTTCTTTATTTCAGGATTTTTAAAGTGAAAATATTGAGTTGATATTTTTGATAAAATAAAATTTAACTAAAAGGCTTACTATTTCCCGTCGGAACATTTAAAGATGATATTTGCAAAATATATTGGGAAAATAGCATGATCTCTAGTTATACTATAATCGAGGTGGTATAAAAGTGATGTTTTTATCTAACAAAAATTTTTTGCAGTTCATCATGTGAAATATGAGAAATAGTTGACTGTATTAATGGTTATACACCGTAAAACTAATGTTTGTGTACACTCCGAAGACATTCTCATACGCACGCTGAGAATAGATCTTTGATTATAATACCGATTTCATATGTCCTTATTTGGTCTAAAGATTAAGCATAATTAGATCGGGCCGATGGTAATAACAACTGTGGCACAATATTAAATAATATAAATTTTCAGGTGCTTCATTTCAAGGGTTCAAAATATGTATGTAGCGTAAAGAGGACGCCTTGCTTTAGCCAGTTTAGTTTACGCTAAACCAGATCACATCAGACGTATACGATGCCCTAGAAGAAGACGGTATCCAGAGATGCTTTGGCTGTGCAAAAAATGGATATCTGTGGACTGTTTCATTTAATATAATATGAATGTTATATGGTGAGACGTTTCCAGTTTGTTTAGATGTGTCAGGCAATTGATATAGGAATGTACCGTTAAATACGGTTGTAATTTTAGTTATTTCCAATAATATCTAGCAGCTTAACATTAATGAACCTACGTAGCACAAGCTAGGATGACTGAATTGACGAAGTTATGTAACATTGACAAGCCGAAGTAGCACGATGAGGCTGTATGATTCTGATATTGCTGTGCGATGATGGCGGAAGTGGTATTTAGACAATGTAGTGCCTATTTGGCGTTAACGAGTCTTTGTAGCAAATGTAGCCTGAGTGGCGAGAGTTGCCTGTGTGGCAAAAGTAACCTTGTGGCACATGTAGCCTGAATGGCGAGAGTTGTCTGTGTGGCATCGGTTGGGTTGCATCGCGTCGTTTGATTTGTGTGGCACCGACTTAACTTGATTAACATATGAGACACTCACTTCTGTAACTTGTACTCAATGATAACTTCGTGTGTGTAGTTTTAAAGTTTCAGTCAGTTTAAAGATTAAGCTTTGAAAAATTTGTCCTAAAGATAACTAGCTTATTCAATGATTAAGTAGAATAAAGTTAAAAATAACCTAATACTGTGTACGTGTCTGTGCGTACACTTTTGCACTAAATAAATATCTACTGCACCGATTGCTAGTTTTAGTAAGTTTGGCCACCATGGTCAGTTATTTGGTCAGGAATAGCAGAGCTAATGTTACTTTTTTTATAGATCGACTTTCAATATCACACGAGGGCGCGTGAACAGCAGGACGGCCGTGGTAGAAGAAATAGCGGTGGTGAGTGCCCCACAAGATCACCCGAGGGCGTGTGAACAGCAGGACGGCCGAGACGGAGGAGGATTTAGTTACCTTTTTCTGTTATGTAACCTTATTATTGTTTAAAGTCACTATGTTCTTTAATTTACTTTTTATTGCTTCTAAATAGATTTTGAATTAAGAGCAGAGATTTAGTCTCGAGCGGGGTCGAGACGCCATCACGACATTCTTTGGAGATACGTGGCTTAGTAACGTTGGTTGATCATAGAGAGTGATATTTGATATTGTAGTTGGAAGTCGATGATCGGTGACTGTGAACCCGCTAGCTCTAAATCATTAGAATTACCGTTTTCAAGTTTATAACATTGTGACTTCCCTGATTAAATTGTGTATTGAGCACTGAATACTTTATTGTTTGAGCCCTGATAACGCCCACAAGATGAGTAACCACTAAAGATGATGTTCGTAGTATATGGATAACACGACATATATATATATATATATATATATATATATATATATATATATATATAGCAAGTTAAATAAAAGCTTGTAAGATAATATAGTGTGGGCAGTGGCTCTTCCAGGACACGGGCAGCCTGTTAGACAACAGGGACTCTCAGGTATGGAAAGACTAATACTACACACAGCACAAGCTCACACACAACGGGCAATAATGCTTAAGTGCGGAAAAGGCCGTGCAGAAGAAGGCTCAGTGAGTGAGTGGCAGTACTCACAGTGGTCGGTGTGAGTGAGCGCGTCCGCGTGCGCGTCGGCGTGCGCGTCGTGGCGCGGCGAGGCGGGCGCGGGTGGCGACGGGCTGTCCAGCGAGATCACGGCGCCGCCCGGCGACCGGTACCCGCTCGACGACACCGCCTCCGCTACACTCACACACACACAATACACATTATTAGAATGTTAACAATACATTTCTTAGAAATTTACCTGGAGGTGTTAATGGTACTTAATGATTTAAAATTAATAAACATGATATTTAGAGATTTAGAATTAATAATGTGAATCTTAATGATACGCTTTCGAATATAAATCTTTGAAGCGAATCGTCTAATAAAGATAAAAAGTTACAATTCAACAAACCGGTATCGCAAGTACAACACTGCACAAAAGGGCTGGCAGCATTATTTGTAAATTTGACATTTGCATGTGTCAATTTAGTCTCAGAGATTAAAAAACAGACTATAAGTTTGTTTGTATTTATGTATGTATGTATTGTATACTTGTATGTATATATGAATATTTTTGTTTATATGTATCGATTTATTTTATATACAATTTATTTCATCATACATTTTATTATTATAGTGTGTGTGTGTTATTGTCTCTAGTGTGTTATTATCTGTGATATTGGCCAAATTGTAGTAAAAAATATTTATTTTATACCAATCCGTAATAACTAATAGTGTAGTATAATAAAAAAAAACAAAACAATATTTTTTTTTATCTTACCATTCGACGTGGAGTAGTTGTCATCAGATTTAGCAATACTCTCAATGGATGCCGGTGAACTCTTAGGCTGTGGCACTTTCCTTTTCAGAGGCAGTTCATCTTCAGAATCGGATGTGAGATCGACGAGAACTTCTGTTGTTTTAGGTGTTCTCCCTTCGCCAACGGCGGCGCGTTTTGCTCCATTATTCCCATCTACTGGTATGACTTCTGTTGAAATTATGTAAATGATTATATATATATATATATATAAAGCAGTCATGAGGACTGCCGACAGAAATGAAAACATAAAACTATAAACAAACAGTCTTATTTTGTGGGTAAGCTGTCTGTAACAACTACATAATGCCTTTGAGACATCTTAAACCTTAGTCTCTCCCGTGATCATGACTGCTATAAAGCATATGACATGTCAGGAACGAAAAATCAAAATAAATCCGCGAAAAAATCCGAAAAGACAGTTTTATTTAAAAAATAAAATATTAAAAGAAAATATATGAAGTTAATCACTAAAAGATTAGTAAATACATAGTTAGTAGTTTAAGAGTAATGGCATGGTTACCAAGATCATCAGATATGAGCGTGACAGGCTCGGCGGCGGGCTGCACGGGCTGCGGCGCGCGCGGCGGCGGAACGTGCGCCGACCAGTTGCCGTCCGCGTGCAGCTGGATCTCGTTGCACTCGCTGGCCAGCCGCGACGACGTTAATACTTCTTGGAAATACCTGGAAATATTGTAAAAACATATGACTACGTCAAATGTTAAACATTTATATAAACAAACTAGCTACTCACCCCCGCTCCGCTCGGGTTCGTCCCTAGAAGAACTTTTTTTTTGGAATCCTAAGTCTTTTTCTAAAATAAAAGTTAAGCCTAAGTTACTTCTAAAGGTACATTTACATCGTTCAACAATCAGTTGAAGCAACGGATTGTCGAAGCAACACTGTCCAACAATGTTGTATGATCAACATTGATCAACATCTGTTGCAGCAACACATTCGACAGTTCCATTTTACATACATTCTACAATTGTACACAGTCATGTCTACCGGACAAGTCGTTGCTGCTGCGGCTTTCTTAATTTCAAATGAAACTATTCAGAAAGAAAGGAGAAGAATACGATAGTGCAAACGAGCAATGTTTACAAGTGGATACCGAAACAAAGGACACTAAAGGACCTAATATCAGATGATGGATTGTTACAGAATGTACTCATACAGAATTAGTGTGGCATGTATTTTTATGTTAATATTTTAAAATATTTACAAATTACATTTTATGTAATTTGAAGATTAGCCGGAACAAACAGACAGACAAAAATGTTAAAAATTGTGTTTTTGTTATAAGTACCGTATATAATTTCATATGCATTTAGTAAAGAGCTGTTATTTTGATATTACAAACAGACACTTCAATTTTGTTTATCAAATATGGTATACATATATGATGTTCTCCCGACCGATTCCGGCCACGGCGGCCAATCTCATTGAGACTAGCCAACTGCGCAGGAGATATTATAGTGCAGCGCGTGTACGCGCAGACACAAGTGCACTCTCTATTCCTGTCACTCTCATATTCCGGTGGGACGACTGCTCGACACGACCAGTGAGAGTTAAGGCGCAGGACCGACGGCTTTACGTGCTCTCCGAGGCACGGGGGTGAAACACCGCCAACTTCCCAACTCCGGGCTGTTACTGAGGCTTTACTTATACAGAAAGACTCAATAACTAAACTTGGCCCGACCCGGGACTCGAACCCAGGACCTCCGGGTGTGCAGCCGTACATGCTAGCCACTACACCACGGAGGCAGTTGACAATATAACTAGTCAATCTATAACTTTATATACAGAATTTGTGCTGGAAAAACGAATATCGAAAAACACCTAACAAAAATCCCTCCATTTACTCCTTAACTATAAGTAAAATTAAGTTACCATTTAAACTAAAAGTATAATCAATAACATTAGCGAAACCTATTACCACCACATTACCAGAAAGAATACACGGTTTCCTATTAGTCCATGTGCACGAATAGTGCCATATTTACAGTGCCGGCAGCTGGCATGATTACTTGCACTACATACATAATTATATATATAACCTTAGCCTTATTTAAACACTAGAACATTCTAGAAACCTACCCGTCCACCACCAACGAGTCATAGGGAGCCGGCCGGTCACAGACAGGGCAGAGCCAGGTGGGTTTCCTCTCGTTCATCTGTAGGAACAGCGAGGCGTCGAAGCACTGCAGGTGCGGGCAGTTGGCGGGCCGGCACGGACACGACATGCGCATCTTGCCGAGCGGGCACATGAGGGACACCCGCAGCGACGTCGTCGCTATCTCACTGTCGTAGTCTTCTGATAGCTTTTCTTTGACTGCGGATAGGATTGGAAGGTTCATTGTGTATACTCAATATTTTTTAATATATTATAACAAACTAGCGACTCACCCTCGCTTCGCTCGGGTTTGTCCCTAGTTTGCTTCCCTGTACAAACGTCTTGTCCTCAAACTATGTAACTTGTCTCAGACTATGTTATTACCAAATTTCATCGAAATTGGTTCAGTAGTTTCGGAGCCTATTCGATACAAACAAACATTTTTTTTTATCTTTATAATATGAGATTCTTTTATAGCGTTTATAGCACAAATTGTTATGATTTTTTTTAAGACGCGCAAATTGGCGCGTAAAGTCCAAAAGAAGTCATTTAATTTTTTATAATCTTAATATCCTATGACTCGCGTTATCAAACGAGTTGAGTCTAACAATATACAATTAATCTGAACTTACACAAACATACATACTAACAGGTCCAATATATAACTGCTGTCTGAAGGAGGCCTTATATCTAATCTAATAATATGAATAATACATAATTATGACTCACTTAATGATCTCGTATAGTCTACATTCTTTGTACCCTTGTTCTTCAGCCTCTGGAGCAGTTCCGCTGACGTCAGCTTCCTGACCATAAACACACTGAGCACGTAAGCCCTCGTAAAGTCCGAGGCCCACGTGACGTGGATAGTGTTGGCTACTGTGGGCGAGAGCTTCACTAGCGACGAGATGTTGACTGGCCGGGGCGGTCTTTTTGGCTCTGGTGTTGGTTTGTTTGTTGGTATTGGATTCTGCAAAAGTAAATGTTTTGAGTATAATAATGCCTTTCATTCATTGAGATAAACTTTATGCGCAGGAGATATTATCTATACGTATAACAAAACAGTAACTTAGCGAAATCGATGTTCGCGTTGCACGCAAAACGTATTGTACCGATTTTAACACATTTTACTTAGAAATTTAGCTGGCTTAAACTTAAGAGGAACATCACAACAATGTACTAGAAAATTGTAGATCTAATAAGGCCTATAGAAAAAGTCTTCAATTTATCTATTTAAAACGTACCTTGGGACGCACCCGAGCGAAGCAAGAGTAAGTAACTTGTAGTACATAAATTAAGAGTGCAACACAAACACTATCTATATTCTTTTCACCCTCAAACTCCAGTTGGAAGTACTATTCGAAACTAGCGGTGAGCGATCAGGTGCATATTTCCACATTCTCATAGAACTCTCATACTCCATATGTAATTGAATAATTTATTTATAAACTAACAACTCACTTTCGCATCGTTCAGGTTCGTCCCTAGGTACGTTTTAACAGAATATTAATGAATGGTGAATAAATAGGCTATATATTATATGATATATAGCCTACAGCCTTCCCCAATAAACAGGCTACCTAATGCAAAAAGACTTTTTCAAATCGAATTAGTAGTTCCTGAGATTAGCGCGATCAAACAAATAAAGAAACAAACTCTGCCTCTTTATAATATTAGTATAGTATAGATAATTAAAGTAGTAATTCGCATAACTCAATTTCACTGATGGTACATATGTTATGTTCTATACGAGGCACATAACATTTTATATCGAAATTTATTAAATAAAACCTTAACTAAAGAATCAGGGGCTGTTTATGATTAGCATATTATTTAAACACATAATAAAGTTAATAATTTCAAGAAATAAAAATATTTTTCTATAAGTTATATTGTATGGTCTAAATAAAAATCTAAGTCTAACATATCATCCAGTTTAAATTTCAATTCAAATTTATATTCGAAACATAGTCATACTTACTGGTAAAGGACACATCTTATTATTAACTTTAACATTAACACTAGGTGGGAAGTAGTCTTCTTGTTCACAGGAAGTTTCTAGAAGACAAAACCTTAACTGCGCCTGCAACAACATTGTTTTTTCAGTCTTATATAGCTAAAATACTTGAAAATAATATAAAAATAATTGCGCATAATACTTAAAATAATGTCCCAAATATCATTATAGTCAATCTAACTGAAACTAACCTTATAAATAAATGAATAGTTTTTGCCCACGTCTTGTGTTGTAGCAAAAATTAGCCCATTAATCTAAAACATGACCCACCTCAACAAACATTAATAATCGAATATATTATATTACTAGCGACTCACCCTCGCTTCGCTCGGGTTACGCCCTAGCTTGATTCCCCATACAAAACTTCATTCCAATTTTCACCCCCTTAATGGATAATTTCTGGGATGAAAAGTATCCTATGTCCTTCCCAGAGTCTCAAACTATCTTCTTACCAAATTTCATCTAAATCGGTTCAGTAGATCCAGAGATTACCCCCTACAATGTCACAAACTCACAAACTTAACCTCTTTATAATATAAGTATAAATTATTCATTTATTATCGTATTACGTCATGACACCACTACCAGTTCGGTAAGAAATCAGCAGAACTAAAATTATTTCTGTATGTAAAATTACAAATTACAAAAATCTGATTTCCAAAAACTTCCAAAATGATTTCCAAAATGTGTTATATTTTACACAGAACCTTTGGCACATGATAACATGATAGATAGAGATATTCCTTGAATTCTTCTTCGCAACACTTACTTGTATAACATAATCAAGTTTATTACTAGCTCCAACAATATCTTTCCCTGAAGCAATCTCTGTGGCCTGTTGCGGTGTGAGGTGGAATATGAAGGTGCCTTCTTGCATGCGGCCCACTTGCATTGGCATCATTGTGGATGGCTTCATTAACTCTGCCAGCACATCGTAGAATGGTAACCTGCATAACCAGAAATTTGGTTATATTTTTGACTTGCGATTTAACCTCGCTTCGCTAGGGTGCGTCCGTTGTCCTTAGGGTTTGTTGGGAATTTCATGGGTTTTAATTTTTTACGCGGAACCCTTATTCTTTTTCTAAAATAAAAGTAGCCTATGTTAACAAAGTTCCGCAAAAATCGGTCCAGCTGTTTCGGATTAGCTGCAGCAAACAAACAAGACAGATTGTACTTTCATAAACATTTAGTAAAAAGCTGTTATTTTGACGTTACAAACGGAGACTTTCTTAAATGTCAACTGTCAATCATCATTATCATAATAAAGTTAGACATATTATAGTCCCGCGGACTTTTTTTGTGGGTAATTAAAAGTACATATTATACACATGTAGTAAGTATATTTTATGTATCATAAATAGATTTTGCAGCCCACGCCAAATAATGACTTCTATATGTAAATTTTCGATACCTTGCGTTACATTATGGCAACATTCGTAGAGATCGCTATTTTTGTTTTAAATAAAATACAGCTCATGTTACTCGTTGATAATGCATGTTCCTATAGGTGAAAGAATATTAAAATCGATTAAGTAGTTTTTGAGTTTATCCATTACAAACAAACATACAAAAAGAAATCAAATCTTTTCCCTCTATAATATTAGTTTTCATATACATATGTGCATGAATATAAATTAAACAATCACTCACTTCTTAAACTTAACATCCGGGTGCACAGGGAAAGGGGGCAAAGGCGCGGTGGGTGAGGGCGACGGCATTGGCGCGAGGGTGGCGCCGCCCGCGCCGCTGTAGCCGTGGTACATGCCGCTCGCGTACATCGGGTTCTGGCGGGCCTGCGCCGTGTATACGTTTTAATTGTTCCTTTTTTAGTTCCTACTTGTTTATTATTTGCTAATTCTCTTTTGCATCGTTGTAAATGAATGACTTTTTAAGATGCATAAATAAATAAACCGGTTGTCAGAAAGAATCCCCTCTTTTAAAAACATCGAAATCTAAACTAAAACCTTGCAAGCACAACTTAGAACTATTAAATATAAAGTTTACTATAAAGCAAGAATAGTTGCTGAATTCGGCAGCTTTGATAAACAAACGAGAACTTATCAAAAATGTATTTCGTATCCATTGTGGTACCTTATTTCAATAACCATTTTAAAATAATAGGTTCGTGTTTCGACCTGCCTAAATATGAATAGACCCATACAATTTGGACACAAAACAAAATAATAAACTACATTCACGATATTAATGGCTGTACATAGTTAAATTTATTATTTTATATAGCTGTAGAGACTTTTGCGTTACATTTATATAAAATCCGACTGGGAAATCCCGTGTATATATTTAATATTCAGTCTACGAACAATAGATAAAATACGCGACATAAACAAAAGTTACATTCGCTTTTTATTAAATTCTTTTAATTCATGTGCTCTAACTGTAAACACAGTCGAAATGTACCAAAACCACTCACCGTAACTGGCATAGACTGTGCCCGGGAATCTTGTGGGTTATATCCCGTAACCGCGGGATGTTGGTACATAGAGCGGGACCCCGGGATCGCGGCCGCAAGCGGGTCCTTTCCCTGCGACCCGCTCCCGGGACCCCCACTTGACAGCGCCTGACTGTTCCTAAATACCAAAAACACGCTCAGACCAATGTCTAATATTCAGAAAAATCGTCTCCCATAATTTAACATGTTTAAATGTAATAAGATTACCAAATTTATGAATAATTTAGAGATTGGTAATCTGCTGTACAATAAACATGATGAGGAGTTAGAACACAAATTAGCGAATTCATGAATGAGAAATAACGTCGATTCATTACTGCATTATAATACTATACAAAAAGATGAAGATACAGCACAGATTCCTTAAAAACATGCATCAAACAATCTGTTTCATACAACGTACTCAAGTCACAACGTGAACTTGTTGTCCGACACCGCAAGCTTTATTCATGCACCTTAAGCTTAAATGAGAAAATTTACGCTCAAGGGTAGGAAATATACAAACAAGATAAGAGGAATATTTTGTTATATATTTCCTAGGTACGGTAGGTGTTTCCTTGGTGACAATTGAGATATTTAGGGTATAACCTAATAAATTTAAAGGACTTCTTAAACTGGCTAAAATTGTAAACTACAATACTGAGAAAATAAGAGCCGTTTGAGAAGCCCTATTTACTAGCACGACTGCAGATGATACGCAAAGCTGTAAGGGGCATATTACCTCAGTAACAATTATTTTATCAATTCTTATTACACTTTAAAACCACTTTCAAAAGAGAAACATCTCACGACAGTATTTTAGTTACTGAGATAAAATGTTATAAGGTCGTAAAACCTAATTTTAAGAATTGCTAATTCTTAAGTAGGGTAGGTATTCATGCTAACAGAGCTGCGGGCAATCGCGAGAGGACGTGACACTTGCCTAGTGGTGTTGGTCTTTTGCGAACGTGGCCTGTTGTCATAGGCTTTTACCCGCGAACTAATTTCGGAAGAGTTTCCATTTGCAGCGTTCTCACTCTGAGCAGCATTCACTACCCTCGCTGAAGATCGTGTTTTAACCATTGTTGACGACCGAGTGTCTCATGTCAACTGAAATTAGGAGTCCAAAAACGGACAGAAATCACTATAAAATCCTTTCGACCTACTGAGATATTCTGGAAAATTTCTTGGACACACCAAAAAATGAGAATGCTTCCTTCTTATTTCTCTTACCATAACCGGAGTTCAACGGGACAAAGGGGAGCTTAAGATCGTCTGCAATCGAATAATTACCCATTAAGTCTACAATGGTTAAAACATGTCTTACAGCTTTGTACTAGGCAAACCACATGAATCCTAACGAAGGTATAAATTGGAACAATGCTGGCGGTCCCATTGTTTTATAGAGAATTATTCCACTGCAGCTATGGAGCATTGCTAGGGAGAAAAATTATATTAAAGAATTTAGAAAGTGACAAATTTTGAAAAAGAATTGGGACGACAGGAGCTAGGTAAGTAAGAGAAATAAGTTGAATGCCCTGTCAAGGAAATTTTCCAGATGTTTACATTGAAAAACTATTCTATTTTTATTCATTAGTCACCAAGTATGTTTTAAAAAACTATTTTAGGGAGGGGGTAGGACCACCTATATTACAAAAATGATTTAACTAACCATTGACAATTCGCAGTTTTATTTTTGTAATAAGGGCAGCATATCAAAAGTATTTAATAATAAATAATATTTCAAAAGTACTTTGTTCAACTCATAGAAAATTTAATAAAAAATGGTAAGCCTACTTGACACAAAAACTCACATATTATGAATACAAAATATATATTTTAATATAATGAATGATTAGTCTATTAGTACTAAATTATTAAAATTAAATAAATTAAATAGTGTTAATGGTTTATTATTACTTTATATGTTAGTGCTTTATTTACTTTTGATGTTAAGTTTTTATTTTGAACTTGTTTAGAAACAAAAATCATTTTAATAAAAAAAATATTTAAGCAAATAGGTAGGGTAGATAAAAGGGGGCAATAATTTTTTTGCTTTTAATTTTATTACTATTTTATCCTTTTTATAAAAGGTTTGTTATTCAGATAATGTGTGAAATCTAAACATTAAAATATTCTGGCTCTCTTAACGCTAAGCTAAGCAATGCCATTTCAAATTTTTAGTAATGGTATTGTGATTTTTTATGACTGATGAAGACTGTTACAACGTCTGACAAACCCGGCAAAAATTAAATACAGTTATAATATGTAATGCAACATATTCTTCATATTTTAGGTGTTTTACAAATGTTATTGGTATACATATAAACAAAATAAATTTATAAATTTAAAGTTAAACGTATACATTATTTAAAACAATATGGATGTCAGTAAAAATAATCGTGTTTACTCACCATGATATCGCGTTACCGTAATCGTAATATCTGCTCATATTAAATTTAAGTTATAAAAGTTACACTGATATTCAATAACACCTATATTATGAAATATTTACGAATGTCTTTCACAAAACGCCATAACTTGACGCTTGTTGGTCTGTGTGCGGCCGCCACATTGGTTGAGCATAGACAACGTAATTTTTTTTCCTAATGTCGTCTGAGGACTTCTTTTTCAAAATGTCTGTTAAAATGTACTATTTATTGGTCAGCACTATGCAAAATCTAAGGTTAACACGAGTAATAAGAAGAAGAATACAATAACGGTAAGTAAATTATTATTCACAAGCAAATATTTTAAAATGAATTTAACAAACCCATGAAGGAGTTTACCATAGGCAAATGATTGAGTGACATCACATCCTTTTCCTATGAATTAGGGTTGAACATCTAATTTTGACTTAATTTTAAATAAAATATAATAGGACAAGCTTACGCATAGTCAACAGAAGTACTGGTATAATGAAATATCTTAGATAACTATAAAGAATCATTGCCATTGTTAGTTGTTTGGATATAGATGACAATTTAAAAATGTATTTATTTGATATAGCAAAGCTCCATTCAATTATTAGTTAATAAATAATATTAACATCAAATTGTGTTGACTGTTTTACCGTTTTCGTATTTTAGTTATATTGAAGCTTAGCAATTAGATAATTTGTCCATTTTGTACTATTTTGTTAAATATCGGCGACTCCACTCACGTAGTCTATAGTAATAATAATAATAACCTACACCCATAGTCGACCACACTGAAGTTGCGCCCGAGGCACTATGCTGTTTTGTGGGGGCCCATCTAGTGGAAGACGAGTCACCGTCCGCCAAATATTCAATCTGAGACTGTTGAGAGGGCGGACGTCTGGTAGTATCATCCAATATAGTTTCCATAGTTCTTACGTATTATTTGGTCATATGGTACATCTTTGACCATTCCCTATGGGTTACTCTGAGATGAATCCCGGCTTGAATGAAAACTTGAATTTCTTAAGGAGCCTCTACGTATCGGACCCGTGTCCCCACACCAGCCTTACAAAAGACGGAGCTCCTTAGAGCCTGTGAAATCGGAAGAGATATAAGCTCGCAGTGCAGCTTGAAGCTAGCTGGGTAACTGTGGGTGTGACCTGAGATCTCTCCAGGGAACAACATCTGTCCCCCGTCTCTGCCTTGCCTTCATTAGCCATCTAGAGTGAAGTGCAAGAGCTAAGTGCTCGAAAGGGTGGAAGTGCTCAATCTGCGTAATAAACTAAGGGAAACTAGCTCACGAGCTTTTTCGTGATAGTGAAACCAGTACACACCTATCAACACCCTTACCCAACCACACCGATGTTGTGCTAGAGACACTACGCCGCTTTGTGGGGACCACCTAATGGGCCCCCTAATCAACTTCCACCGAATGTTCAATATGAGAATTGAAGAAGATATGCTGTAGTCTTCAATAACCCAATAGCCCAGTTTTTTAGCACAGTCAGACTTCATTCCATAAACCTATTTATTTTTCCATATTTTCCATACTTTTTACGTATTATCTGGTCACATGGCACATATTTGGGCAATTGCCTATTGGGTACTTAAAGGTGGATCACGGCTGATGCGTCACATTAAACAAATATGAATTTCTAAAGGGGCCTCTACGAGTTGAACCTGTGTCCTCACACAAGCCTTTCAAAGGGCCGAGCTCTTTCGAACCCGTAAAATTCAAAGAGATACAAATAATAATAATATTGTATTGCATCATTTTTACGGTAAACCAATTTTCTACCGGTCTATCGAAGTTAATATATTTCAGTCCATTTATTCTCCTTCTATGATAAAAGAATAAATCAAAGTATGCACAAACGATACAGAAATTATGTGTCTTATTTAGTTTGAAAACTACTGAGTAATTCCCCTTTTTCTTAATTTAAACATTTTTATAATAATACAAGAAGTAAGGCAAAAATATAATATATACTTAGAATATATAGTAACCCAAAATAGACCACAAAATGGAAATATTTTTTTGAAAAGTGAAATAAGGAAAAGAAATTATTAGTGTGCAACTGTGCATCATTATTTAGAATCTCGTTAATATTATTTTCAATTTCAATTACAATAAATATAATATCTAAATAAAACTTTCGTAAATTTAAATGTAGCTGTAATTGTTAGATAGACTTTTTGAATCATGTAAATATGAAAATACATAAATAAGATTTTCAAAAAGTTTGCTGTAAAAGATATTGTGAAGCCGCGGATTTATTTTATTTAGGATAACTTTAATATTTTATAGAATATAATTTTATTCATAAAAAAATCTATTTACACGAAAAAGAATATGGCATTTAGCATACCATTCATAAACGATTACAATAATACGTGCAATGCATCCGATTTAAATTTCGTTCAGAAATTTTATAAAACTGTTAACTTAAAACGTCTATATGACTCTTTTTGCTTAGGTTTAACTGAATCTTATGCTCCTCTTTAAAGAACTTAATATCAGATATAAGGTATAATAAAATGTACTTATCCTTTGTCCCTTCTTATTGTGAGTTATTAATAATATCAATATTTACTAATTATGAGCTTTAATTTCAGAACGCATGATTCTAAATCGGATACGGAAATTTTGTAAGAATCATCACTTCCGTTTCCTTAAGAATAGGGTTGTCCATCGAGAATTAATATTTATTATAACATTATAAATTATAATGTTTTGGTAAATTCAATAATAATAATAATAATAATGCGAGAAATACTAACAATAAAATTTATTGTAAGTACACCACATGGGCCACACGGGAGTGGGGTTAATACCTCGATTCATAAGACGTCTTCTATGAAAATCCAACCTAATGAACACTGATCTTGTTCCATCTTCACTGCGATCAGACCAGAGCCTCTCAGCAAAAGCTGCGGCCCTCGGCCAAATACGCGCATCCAATCCATCTGCATTAAGTGTTGATGACCATACTGTCACTTCTCCACCTTCCACACATCCTAGATTCCTCCCAGCCCATGGTCGATATTCGTATATTCGTTGCCAAGAGTTATAAGGCCCACCTCCATATTCTTCGTCCCAATTCCCAAAACCACTATTCAGATCCCAAATATTTTCATTTGAAATAATAGTACACAATCCATAGAAATTGTTCTGTGTCCATCCACTGTTACGTGATTGGAACGCAAATTTATGAATGTAGGCTTTTAAATCCATTTTAAAACGTTCTAACAAATGTTTTGACCACAATACAAATAAAGGTAACTGTCCATAATCGGATTCTAACTTTTGTAAGGTGTTTAGAATAAGCTTTGTCCAAATATTGAACAATTCTGTTTGATCTATGTTTTCTGCCCAACAATACATAGAAATATCTACGCCGCCAAGATGAAAAATATCTTCAACCCCTGTAATATTTATGATTTCAGCGTAAAGACGTTGAATAGTATTATAAAGATTTGAATTAAGTTGATTAATTAGTCCACAGGAACGCTTACTGCATCTTGCTACCAAATTCTGTATTTCTATACATGATAATGACTCATCATCACTTGTATTCTGTTTCCAGAACCAAGAGCTTCCTATATATGCTAGCAAATCTACCTCTAAAAGTATTCTTATACCACGTAATCGTGCATGTTTCGTAACTTTACGCACGTCATCTTCCGTGTACATTATACGAGGTCCATAAGATTCTAATTTATCCAGCCGCGGCATATTATTTAGTTGCAAGGAAAATGCTTTCGAACTGGTTGTATGCCAATGAAACGTATTAAGCTTTGACGCTGCCATAGCATCAATAGTGTGTAGTATTTGTTCGGTTGGAAAGTAGCTTTGCGTAGTGTCGAGCATTAATCCTCGGTACCTAAAGCGTGGGGCGTCATCCACAGAAGCTTCTTGTACGATGAACAAATAATTTGTATATGGATCTAGCCAAGTCATTTGCAGTAACGTTTCCAAAGCATGTCGTGAGCCGCTGAAAGTATTTGATAAAATATTTACGAGTATAGTATCATTGTCTGTTTTTAGTCGCAATTTATAACTTTCATCGGTGTCTAAAAGCATCCTTGGATCAGTGCTGCCACTCTCATTTATGGCTATTTGAACTATGACTCTACGCTGTATTGTTAACGCACATATATTGTTGTTCATTTTAAGTAAATCTGATTGAAAAAGTATAAAAGCTTCGTTAACATGATCTCGGATAGTAATCGATGGATATGATAATATTTGTAGACTGAATTGATCTGCGCAGACAGCCACGGCAGTAGTGGATATTTCTACTTTTCCCGTAGGATGAGGCCAAAACGGTAGAGATGTACAAAGCATATTACATGTTATAAGAGATTGTAACTTTTCGGAATTTGTTGTGTTTACGGGTATGCATTTATTGTTGATACAGTCCCACGACCATAGAGGTAGCTCATGCCTGAAAAAAAAATGTTTAAGTATAAATCTTCTTGTTGTAGATAAGTATAATTAAAAATGAAGCAGATATTATAAAATGTAGCTACGATAGCATCCGAGAAAGTGTCATCGAAAATAAAAGTAGTAGAATTATGAAGTTTGCTTGAGATATTTTCCATACTTCTAGCATTTCTTTGATTATAAAAAGTTATTACAGATTTATCATTAGAAGTATAAATATGTCTTTATACATGTTAATGTTACTTTATGACTTGAACTGTCTGCCTTTATTGACATTATACCTATTAAACTTCAATATTTTGCAGAATATAGTAAGTACCTAGATATTTATAACCTATGCTTGCATGAAGATAAATATTTATACAAATAGGTATTTATGGAAATAATAATTTAATACAATATCTTTATATTTTGTAAAAGAAATCGCTAAAAATATTGAAGATTGCTTGTGTTCTTGGCATATCTCGCCTTTTTTAAGGTAGAACCACACTATAGTGCCGATTACAGTCTTTTCTCGGTTTGGTAAAGTGTTTTTAACGGAAACGTTTCTGGAGTGTGATTCGACCGGAACTAGATCCTTACTGACAGTTTAAATGCGCTCATTATTTCTTGTATAAAAATACTATACCCGACCGATATGGGACCGAGTAAGCACGTCGTGATCAGCGCTATAGTGTGGACTGAGCCTTAAAGTAGATAAACAAAATAAGTCAAGGGCACTATAAATATGATCGTAAGACCTCAGTAAAAGCAGCAAAAGCAAATTATTAAAATAATTATAACAGTTATTATAAAAATACTTAAAAGATAAGTCGATAAATACCTTTTTCATAAAGTAATTTGTAAATTAGTTTGTTAATTATCTATTTTATAAATAAAAATGATTATTGATACCCAACATTATTTTATAAAATCATCTAGCGACTCACCCTCGCTCCGCTCGGGTTCATCCCTACTTACGTTGTAACGTTTACTATAGATTTCTCAGAGATGAGATATTTGCCCGTAATAAAAAGTATTCTATATGTTGACCCGTATAACCAGCTATCATCATACCAAATTTCATCGAAATCCCTCCAGTGTTTTTTCCGTGATGCGGTTACAGACAGACTGACAAAAATTCTTAAAACTATAGATTCGGCCTCAGTATCGATGATAATATCTATCTCAATATACGATTTTCCAAAAAATATATAATGTACAGATTCGGCTTAGTTACAATTTTATTATATGTACAGATTATCTAGGTAGGTATAAATTATTTAAAAAAAAAAACAATACTTTTCAAAATATTTTATTAGGTCATGTATAATGTAAAAATAGATAAAACGAATTTTGCATCAATATTCCATATTATTGTTGAGTGAATGTAAAGAAAGAATTCTGACGTATATGAGGTAGCCACACAACGCTACACCCAGTATCCAGCATAAAAACCCGAAAAAAATAATGGCTAGATCTTTTATTAAATAAAAACTAAATCTTCCGTAATCATTAGGATATAAAATGCACAGCTCCATCAAGGCGGGGAAAATCAGAGCAATCATTGTTGTGCATAAATTCCCGACAAAGGCGACAAGTGCGCCTTGAATCGGCACTAGGTAGCAAACTGTAACTATAAAAATAAATAAATGATAAAATAATTAGTTTACAGATTTTTTTTAATGGGAGCAAATGGCGAAATACCAAAAAAATCTCTTCTCAAAGGAAATACCTACGGATCCGCTTTTTATAAAAACTTTTAGTGTATATACCTATTTATTGTGTTATGAATAGTTTTATCTTAAAATGGGTTAATAATTCGTTGCGGAGATTGTTGATATAGATGTTACAAGCAGACAGACCGATGGATAAAAACTTTGTCAAACGGTTGCTTGCATTGGCTTATGTCGAGCAAATAGATAAGTTTATTATTAATAATTAATCTGATTCAAATTATTAAATACGGTTATTTTATGGGTGTCGTCTGATGGCTATCTATATAGCCCATACTACGAGTAATAGATATTAAAAAGCTGAGATCGTTTTTTCTATATATTTTTTCTTTATTTAAGCGCGTCAATCTTTGGCTGCCTCGAACTGCCAGCCCGATATGAAAATATTTTTTTACAGGTCTGAGTTAACAAAAAAGTCTGTGTATATGGCTCTGCATATACCTTGATATCCCACGGAAGAGAAAACACGCTCAACGTTTATCTTCCGTGATTATCTAATATATAAATATCTCGTGTCACGGTGTTTGTGGTCGCACTCCTCCAAAACGGTTCAACCGATTTTAATAAAAACTTTTTTGTACATTTGATAGGTATGAGAATAGGTCGTAAAGTATTTTTCACCCTACTACCCCCACTCCCCACTTTATTATCGCGATTTTAGTAGTTTTGTATGAACAATATTATATAAATACATAGTGAGTTACACTTACAGGAAGTAATTACGAAGAGGGGCCGAGCAAAAAATTCAATTGTTTTCATTGTATTTTCTGAAGGCGGGCTTGTAGTATCCCTATTTTTTATAATCTCCAGTATAATGTGAATCGCAGGGTGACACTGAATAGGGTATGCGAAGGCTACGGATATTAAATACAATCCTATTGCAAATATAGCTGAACTGAAAATAATAAAAAAACATAAAATATCATCTGTATAAGATTTTAAGTCTTTGTACTAATAACAGAAAAGATTGGTAGGTAATATAAGCTATAATAATAGGTTCTCATAAAACAGTTGGAATTAATTAAATGACTCGCCTTAGTTCTCAGTTATTTTAATATAAAGAAGTAGTTAGTACAGTATAGTAAAAAATACGGACTTCTTTATTCTATAGTACCTATAACGTCGTGAAAGATCTGCAGGAACATCGATTTTCGTCCATTTGCTTACCATAATCCGCATGAGTAGAGACACTCAGATAAATATAGCGGTTACACCACCGATTAAATATTAAATCATATTAGGCTTTGAAGGCATGTGTGTAGCTGGTAAAGTAGCACTGCGTATATGATGTATATATATGTATGCGAAATTGGAAGATTAACTAAAGAACGAATGGTAAGGAATGAATTAAAACGTAAAAACAAAAATGTTGCATTATTCAATACTCATATTCTCAACATTCCATTAGGTGACTCCCGTGCAATGTATTTGTTTATATCTTATATAAGTATATTAAAGTTTATTACAACACTTATAACTCGAGAATGGCTGGACCGATTTTTATGATCTTTAATTTGTTGGATTTGTCTTCACCCCAAATAGCAGAATAACTATTAAAACATTGGAAAAAATCTCGAAAAAAAATTGAAAATAAAATCTATTCCATACGTCAAATCGTATCTAGGGACGAACCTGAGCAAAGCGATTGTGAATCGCTAGTATTACATATTATATGTATTGCAAAATATTCGGTAAATAAATGGGTGAGAGACGATCGTACTTCAGATCTTACACCAATAGATAATGTCGCTATTAGCTATTGATTACTATTAATTAATTCGTATATATATGTAAATACATAACAATATTAAATAGTTGTTCGTATATAACCTACAAATACTGCAATATTCTACCCGCAGCTCCGCTCGTACGATAAATACATATATACGCTATCTAAAAATAAACGATCAATGATCTATCTCCATATCGTACTATGTGCCTCAAATCTGTTGAACCTTTAAATAAGAATAAAGGACCAGCACAGCACTCGTCTAATCACTTTCAGTGACCCTCACGAGCTTTAATAATTTTAATAATCGTTGGATAATGTGATATGAAAATTTCATACTCATCATCGAAAGGCAACGACCGCAACAAATTTTCTTCCATTGTTCCAAAAGCCCAATATCCAAAACCGCCAAAAATAGTCAAAATAAGAGTAGTGGTAAACATGCTGACGGTTATTATGCCAATCGGTTTGGTGAGCATTCGCGGTTCTGCTAAGGCTCTATCTAGAGACAGAATCTAATAAAATTTGTTAACATTACATACATTACTATCAATATAATAATCTAACAATTCATACAATAATAAAGCGTTCGATGCTTCGATATTGAAGGAACCTCTGAAAAGCAAAGTAGGACGTTGATGAGACATTTGGAAGGGGCATGAAGGACATAGTGACTCAAGTTCTTTTCCTTGTTTCTGTTCCGAGACTAATAAAAACTAAGTAAGCTTTTAGGATAGAAGCTTCACAATTTAGGTTTACGAGAAACAGGTTCACTCATAGCTGAATTAGATAATAAGCAATTTTTTTTAATGGTAAAAAAATATAAAGCTCCATATTAATAGAATAATAAAGTCTAGAAAAGAAATATAGATAACATTAATACCGTCTGTGTGTCTGTTTGTTCCTTTTCGCCTAGTTAAATTACAGATAGACATTTTCACCATGTTTCTGAGATTTGTATCTCAGGAACATGGTTCAATCGAATAGAGGATACAATAGGATCACTGTTAGCCAGATTTTAATATTTTAACTAGCGACTCACCCTCGCTTCGCTCAGGTTCGTCCCTAGGTAAGTTTTAATTTTTTTGTGCTGAACCCTAATTCTTTTTCTAAAATAAAAGTAGCCTATGTTACTCCCTATAACATCAGCTATCTTCCAGTAAAAGTCCCGTCAAAATCAGTTCAGCCGATTCAGAGATTATTCGGAACAAACAGACAAATAGACAGACCGTACCGTACCGTATATAATTTCGTATTATGCATTTAACACTGTTATTTTGACATTACAAACAGACACTTCAATTTTATTTATCTGTATAGATAAATTGAGATACTCGTACATACTGCCTTAAGTCGCTTAATAGAGACGTAGGGCGTTTTCCAATTACAGCACTAAAGCGCATTATGCGGCATAATGCTCAATTTTGAATTTTTCCACTACAGCAATGCTCCGCACAATCGAGCACTAAAAATCATTTCTGTGGCGTGATGCGCGCAACTCAGTAACAGAAAATATAAGAAGTGTTTTTTCGTGTTGTTGGTGTATGTGCGCAAAAGTGCGGCATTATGCTCTGTAATTGGAAAACAGGAGTAAAATATATAATGCATTTCGACAATTATATTAATACATAAAATATAGTAATCGATATGCATTATGTAAAAAAATCTAATAAAATATTAATGAAAAACAAAAAGAGCTTTACCACACCAACAGCACTTAGATTAAACAAGCAAGTGCCGATTACGAAGAAAAGTGCCAAAGCATCGCTAGTGGCGTATATCACAACACCGTGAGGGGCGAGAAATATGTGGTACGTCACTAATGTCAAGCCAACAAGGTTCATAAAATTACCTAAAAATTAAAAATCATTTTCTAATGGTTCCTTCGAGATTTAAAGGGTAGTATTAGCTCTTGTAACCAGTGAAAACACCATCGAAAAAAGTATTAACAAACATTCGCATTTTCATTTCATTTTCATTCGCATAAAACATTCAATTTAATGTATGCCTTATCAAGTTAATATGTATTTTATAATATTACCAAGCATAGATATATAACTGACTATTTTTAACGTCTTCATAAAATATTCAAGTAAAAGGTAAAGCACTAATAACACTGCCATTGCTGGTCTAGATGTTTTCCAATCCATAATCTAAATAAAAAAGCAAAATATATTAAATGTAAATATTCCTGAAAAATATATTAATATTTATTTACGTAAAATAGTGTTGTAAAAACTCTAATTATACATGAGAATAAAACTCACATCCCTCAGACTGTCCGTAGTGAATATAACGAATACTGTACAAATACCAAGTTGACTCAGTATCATGAACGTCGCGATTATCGTTCTATAGGTAAACAAACAAAGGCAAAAGTAATAAAATAAATAACAAATAATACTTAGTTTGGTTTGCACATCATTTGGCAAAATGAATTATGTTTTGTTAGGGGATGGAAAATCTTGACAAAATAATTTGTTCAGAAAATGTCAATAGATCTTTACGTTAAATTAATAACAGTAAAATATACCTACTTTACTTTACAAAAATATATCTAAACGATCTCTTATCTTATATATTTAAACGAGCTATTCTTGTATATATATATATATATATATATATATATCTCAATATATAATCTGAATCTCGAAAACGGCTCCAACGATTTTCATGAAATTTAGTATACAGAGGGTTTCGGGGGCGATAAATCGATCTAGATTAATCTTATGTCTGGAAAAACGCATGCTTTCGAATTTTCATGCGGTTTTCTTTTACATTTTCTCAATTTTTGCATTGTCAGTTGTCACTTCTGGTGGGTGGGAGGCGCCACTGTACAACTGTCAATATCGTGTCCGTATTTACATCAAGTTTAAAAATATTTAAGTGGAAATAATCTAAAGAAAATGGTAAATTCTAATTAATTTAATAATAATTTTAAGAAATATTAATCGATAAAACCTATGGGCAATATGTACACATTACCAAATCTTGATGTGTTGAAGAACAAATGAGCTTTCAAAAATTCACCTAACAAACAAATACAAAAGTGAGAAACATAACATACAGATACTATCAGTGCAAAACCATCTTTTCTGTGTGTGATGACAATAAAATAAAATAATTTGTGAAGTGGAAGCGTAAAATAATAAAACATAAGTTTATAACCTCAAAAACTAATACTCTGTATAAAATTGCAATTCAACTAGGTATAATTGGTGCTCTTTTTCAATCAGTTTTTCTACTTCCGACTTCACACTTAACTGGGGGATAAAATTGAGGAGGTTCCTAATGTGTTTAATATACTGTATCTTGCTGTGTTGTTTTTAGTTTTTCCTGGTTATCATTTGTGTGGTTGAAAGTTAATTTTGGTTTTTGTAATATAAAGTCTTTAATATTAGCAGGTTTGGTTTTCTTTGTATGTTGTTTATTTGTTAGTTTTTGTTTATAATTGAGGTAAGGCGTTTCTGAAGATACAGGCAGACTTCTTTTATTTGAGTATTGGCGAGAAGTGTTCTTATTATTATCCACAATAATTAGTTTGTCATATTTAATGAAAGCTGTTTTGCCTAGGTTTTTTTCTTTATCTTCAGTTGGGCTTGTACCTCCTTGCGTTTTTTTAAGACTTTATTTTTTCCTCTAGTTCATGATAGGATTTTTCACCTTTTTCTACTCCGAACATAACCAAGTTCTTGCGCCTAATATGTCTTTCTAAATTATTTATTGAGGATTTTTTTATTTCTAAGTGTTTAAATTTCTCATTTAAGTATATGTATTTTTAATGTCTTCTTTCATTTTTTTTTTCTTGAAGTGTATTTGCAATCAGCCCTAGGACTATGAGCAAATCTGTTCTGTGATGCTGTCATGTGGAGCGACTTCCCATTGGAAGCATCTACTCTACTGTCGGTCCTCTAGCTCTAGAATATGATGACGTTTTAGTCGTCTCACATATTGGTCCATGGTTAGCTGGCGAGCAAGTTCATTAGGGTGGCGAATTAACCGTTCTTTGTATTTAGCTGCCAAACTCCGAATTTCCTCTTTGATTGTTCTCATTCCAAGGTGCTCGTGAACTTCATTGTTGGTTATGTACCATGGTACTTTTGCAATTGTTCTTAGTATCTTGTTGTGTTGGCGCTGGAGTATATTTATGTTGGAATCGCTTGCACTGCCCCATAGTTGCAAACCATATGTCCAAGTGGGCTTTAGGATGACTTTATATATCAGTAGTTTGTTGTCCAAAGAGAGTCTCGAGTTCCTTCCTAGCATCCAGTATAGGCTGTTGTATTTTATTTGAAGCTCCTGCTTTTTACATTTGATGTGGTGCCTCCAGGTTAGTCTACGATCAATATGTAAGCCAAGATATCTTACATGGTCGCTGTGTGGTAGAGTATGTTGGCCCAACTTTACAGGTGGGCAGTCTCCTTTTTTGAGGGTAAATGTCACCTGTACTGACTTTGCAGCACTAGCCTTTATTTTCCATTTTTGGAGCCACTCATTTACTTTGTTAAGGCCTTTCTGCAAGTTCTCTGATGCCAGTCTTGGATCTTTATTACTTGCTAATATAGCGGTGTCGTCCGCAAATGTAGCTGTGGTTGTCCATGGCGTTAGCGGTCGGTCAGCAGTGTACAACGTGTAGAGCATGGGGCCGAGAACAGATCCTTGTGGCACCCCAGCGTAAATTTCTTGGAACTCAGAAGTGGCGTCGCCTTCTTTCACATAAAATATACGATCATCGAGGTAAGATTTAAATATTGAAAAGTAAGAGTGGGAAATTTTCTGCTTGATCTTACATAGTAGACCTTTGTGCCAAACCTTATCGAATGCCTGCTGGATATCCAAGAATGCTGACGAACAGTATTCCCTTTGTTCTAAGGACTTTCTTATAGCGTCACATACTCTGTGGGCTTGTTCCACTGTGCCATGGTGTTCTCTAAAGCCGAATTGGTGATCTGGTATCACTTTGCGCTCTAAGAGACTTGGCATAATTCTGCGAAGTATTGTCTTCTCCAGTACCTTGGATAGAGTAGGTAAGAGACTGAATGGACGATAGGATGTTTTTTCGGTCATTGGTTTTCCAGTCTTGTAAATCATGATGATTTCCGAGACTTTCCACGCACTCGGGAAGTACCCTATTCGTAGCATGGCGTTGAAGATGATCGTGATGAAGACAATAGCCTTTCTTGGTAGTTCCAGCAATACTTCTTTAGTTATCAGATCGTAACCCGGTGCCTTTTTACTGTCCAGCCTTTTGATAGTTTTTATGACTTCTGCGGGCGACACGGGTGGAACACAGGAGGAAAGTCCATTTGAAGGTCTTGTTTTAGAATGAGATCAACATGTTCTTCTGATGAGTTGTCTAGTGTTACATTTGGTGTGAAAACGCTTGCTAGATGATCCGCAAACAAGTTCGCTTTGTCTTGGCTTGTTCTGGCCCAGCCGTTTTCCCTTTTTAATGGGGTTTTTGGTACGTTAGGTCTGTTAGAAGAACGGGTGATTTTCCAGAGCGAGTAGTTGCTGGCTTTCGTAGCAGTTAGAGACTCCAACTTTGCTTGCATTGTTAAGTCATTGGCATTCTTTATAGCTTCCTTCACTTCTACAATGGCTTTATTAAGGAAGGTCTTGTCTTGCTTTGTCTTGTTGTTGTTGTTTTGGTCTTGTCTTGGATGACGGCTCAGCTGCCAGACTCTGCGTAATCTGCGTTTCTCCTGGATCATGATCTTTATTTCCAATGGTACGTTTGTGGGCTGGCTCCTATGTTCGATAAAAGGCGTGCTTCGCCACGCGGCAACTTGTATGAGATTAGTAAATTGCACTACTGCTGTTTCAATTACCTCCACTTCTTTGAGCCTGATATTTAGGTTAAGGTTTTCTTCTATGTGTTCCCTGAAGGAGGGCCAATCAGTATGCTGATTATATAATATTGTGGGTCTCTCTACTTCAATTATAGTTGAGCTGATAGTAAGACTGGGGTGTGATCTGATGACCCATCAGCACATGACTCGATCTTCATGTACTGTTTGGAGAGTCCTTTTGTTAGGAAGAAGTCGAGTATGTCCAGGATTCGATTGTGATCGGCTGGCCAGTTGGTAGGTTCTGATGGAGCAATAGTACTTAAGTGGTTCATATCGACACTCAACTTCAGTTGTCTTCCCCTTGTTGTAATTAGTCTTGAACCCCAATGGACATGTTTGGAGTTCCAATCGCCTCCTGCTATGAAGCGGTTGCCAAGACTTGAGAAGAAGTGAGAAAACATGTCGGAGTCTATTCGATGTTTTGGTGGACAGTATGCAGCAGAGACATTAAAGTATCCACATCTATCTTGTATTGCGACTGTAGTAGCCTGTATTTGCTCGGTTTTATATTCAGGCAGTAGATGGTGCTTTATTTTGTCCCGAATTATTATAGCTGAACCTGCATGACCTGTACCGTCTGGGTGGTTTGTAGTATATGTCTGGAACTCTTTGATTTTGACATTGGTTTTGTCTGTGCAGTGTGCTTCGGATATTAAGACTATGTCTAGTTTGTGCTCGGCCATTAGTATCTCGAGCTCATCTTTATTGGGTGAGAGTCCATTTATGTTCCAAGTCGCCAGTCTTAGCCCAAGGCCCGTTAGCCTTGTAGTTTGGTTATGAGCGTAGTCATGAGGCTCATTAGAGTACTCATTTGTTGTAAGATTAAGTCGAATTTCTGGTTTTGTTTGGTGAGGAGGGTTTCTAATACTGTTAAGTTTTGGTTTACATTAGGTATAGTATTATCTGTGGTCACTTTGTCTGGGACATTTCTAGCAGCTTTGGCGTAAGTGTATGGTTCGTCTTCTTTTTCACTGGAGGAGGATTGTTGGACAGTATTTCTTTGAGAATTTGTATCTTGATTCGTGTTGTCTTTTTTAGTCGCACGCCTGTCAGTTCTTCGATGACCGTATTTGTTAATTTTTCTGGCAAGTATTTCTCTGTACACCTCACAACCCTTGTAATTTGCCGGGTGGGAGCCTTGGCACAGTGCACATTGGGCTGGCGTATTTCTATCGCGCTTTGGACAGTCCGAGGTTTTATGTGCCTGAGCGCATTTCACGCAGCGGAAAGGTCTCATACAGTAATTCTTTGTGTGCCCATATTGCTGACACCGTTGGCACCGAACAATTGAATTTTTCTTCTTGGGATCCTCTATGGTTACTGATTGATGGTAAATGTATTTGATTTCTTTAGCTGCTTTATTGTTCGGCGAAAAAAGAGCACCAATTATACCTAGTTGAATTGCAATTTTATACAGAGTATTAGTTTTTGAGGTTATAAACTTATGTTTTATTATTTTACGCTTCCACTTCACAAATTATTTTGTTTTATTGTCATCACACACAGAAAAGATGGTTTTGCACTGATAGTATCTGTATGTTATGTTTCTCACTTTTGTATTTGTTTGTTAGGTGAATTTTTAAAAGCTCATTTGTTCTTCAACACATCAAGACTTGGTAATGTGTACATATAGCCCATAGGTTTTATCGATTAATATTTCTTAAAATTATTATTAAATTAATTAGAATTTACCATATACAATATCATTTCAAATAATATTAAAGATTTTTAAAATAATTTAATTCCAGATTACAAAATTATTAGTTAAAAAATTATAATTTAATAAATAGTCACTAACCAAAAAGTGAAGTTAAATTAAATATAATTAAATAAGTTATAAATATGATCTGTTAAAATACAATGTTAAAAATTGTTAATTAAGTAAGAGTAATTATAATTTAAAATTATAAGTAAGCATGTATACAATAAATAAAGCTTTATTATTATTACTATTTCTTTTGCATTATTCCACGCAAAATATTATGTTCGATAATTTCGCACGCTCAGGCATAAGCATCATGGTCAAGTGGCCAATGCGCAAGTTTGACAACCACAGACCTGGGTTCGTATCCCAGTCGGACACAAAGTTTTTAATATTGTTTTTTTTTTTGTATTTATTCAAATTCTTAGTTTGTTTTTTTGTCCAAAAACTCCGAGCGAAGCTCGGTCGCCCAGGTACTATTATAAATGCGGAAGTTTGTGAGGATGTATGGATGTATAGATATAAGTATGAATGTTTCTTTTGTTATTCTTTCACGCAAAAACTACTGAATGGATTTTAATAAAACTTTATAATAATATAGCTCATATATCAGAATAACACAAAGGCTACTTTTATCCCGGAAAATTGTTCAGTTCCCATGGGATAGTTTCTTTTTGTTTTTCTAGAGGCGAACCCGAGCGAAGCGGGATCGAGCCGCTAGTATATACTTAATACTTTAATCTCTCCAAGACCGCGGACACGCCGGCGTTACAGTTAACAATAGATTTCTTAGAAATTTAATTAATTTCCTAGAAATTTACCTGGAGGTGCTAATTAAAAAAAGATCAGTAAGTGTAGCCTTTACGCGCGGTTGAAGTAAAACTTCTTTGGCGCTGACAGATATACCGCAGTTAATTAAAACAAATCAAAATATCATTCGTCTCTACTTACGTTTTAACGTTTAGTATAGATTTCTCAGAGATGAGATATTTTCCCGCAGTAACAAGTATCCTAGTTATATGTTGACCCAGATAACCAGATATCATCATACCAAATTTCATCAAAATAGCTCCAGTGGTTTTTCCGTGATGCAGTCACAGACAGACAGACAATTTTTTTAAAAACTATAGATTCGGTCTCTAAGTATATCGATAATAATGTCTGTTTCAATAAGATTTTCCAAAAAATATTTAAGGTACAGATTCGGATTAGTTACAATTTTATTATAGTACAGATATTCTTCTGAGCAGAACTGCAGTTCAAGCTGGGCGTAGCTTCACAACAATGACGAGCCTAAGTAAACTGACTTAATTTAAACGTTAAATTACAGTATGTAAGGTCATAGTTTATAAAATTAAAAACTTACGGGCCACTACGTCCAATACTATGACAACACGACGGACCATGCAGTAGAGCCAAGCGAAATCCGTACCGATACGACGTGTGAGGAATTTTTAGTTGTCGACTGATCTCGTTTAGACACCAAAGCTTAAGTGAAAATATAACTTAGGTTAAATACGAGTATACATGACCGAGAAAAAATCAAATACATAAATGAAATAAAAATAGCCATTTTATATAAAACAAATTTAAACAAATAAATTGTTCCCTTAAATATTATTACATAAATGCAATAATAATTTTTTACCAAAGTCAAATGCATGTGAATGATCAGTAGACCCAATCCCATGGACATAATAGGTCCAAGGACAATTCCAGCTTGACTAACAGCTAACGGTAATCCTAATATTCCGGCGCCAAACACAGTTCGTATAAGATTAAAACAAGCCATCCATAATCTGCGAAATAGTCCCTGATGAATACGTTATAGGAACTAACGTTCCCCGTCACTTTGTTGATAGGAATTTGTATAACTAATTACCTGATATAAACAAAAATCATTATTGTGTGGGATCTATAAAACCGAATCAAATGAGATTTTAATAGTAACCATTATAGGGCTCCATGGCCCACCCTGCTATCTATCATCAGATAAGCGCGATGGTATCAAAGTGTTGCATTTTACCCTGGACTAAACCTTTTTTTAAATAGATACGACAAACCGTTTTGCGAAAATTATGCTGTATTAAAATTTAACTTAAAAATTTACGTTACTTAATTGGCCGTTTAGGCTCTCTATGCTGCAGTGGATCATAATCATCTAATGGTGGCCTTTCTTGTGGTAAATAGGTATATCTGACATCAATAATGGAAATGCGATTGTGCGGTTGTAGAGTAAGTTTGCTAACTGCTTCAAATGCAGCCCTACAACGTTAAAACTATTTTAGTGTTTTTTTATTGTTTATTTAGGTAAATAATAAATAGCCTAAATAAGTACTATACTTACATTGCATAGAGATATACGGAAATATTGACATTTAAAAAAGTTATGGCTTACTTTGAAGGCAGCTAGTTTAAAGATAATAAATTGATAAATTTTCAGATATTTTACAATTCTAATAAATGAATTTATGAGTAGAACAAATACTTTCTGCTTTACCTTAATTTCTCAATTCTTCCGATAACTTTTCGAAGAGTTGCTTTTAAGCGAGGCGCTTACTATCTCCCTGAGTAAATAAATATGTTTCTTGTTTACTATAATATATTCACTATAGCATGGTGCGAATTGAGTCTGCATAAGTAATCCAGAGACGCTCTATTAAACCTATTTATAAAGTAAATATAATTATAAATGTGTACATTTTTGGGTTAATTTGAATTTCTATTTATTTTTAAATAAAGCTGTATTCATTATGAAACACTAAGATATATCTTGACTAAAAATTCCTAAAAAAACGTTCCATTATTAAATACAACCTGAATGTGTTATTATTCAGAAAATATGCTTGTTCAAACTTACCCAAAATCTGTTGTAAATTTCACTAATACAAAATGAATATACCATATATATAATAGTTTAATTAGTTGTAAATAAAATTCATACGGTTGCGTTAAACAGGTAGCATTTAAAAAATAACGTATTTCTCTTTTTCAAAGTTAGTAAATTTATTTTATAATTTTTTTTAGGTAAAGCAAAAATTCTTGATATTCTGTGTGCGTGTTAAGGAATTCAGAATTGTTTGACAGCTAGTTTATATTGTCTATTATTTGTAAATGACAGCAGTAAAAGCCAGCGACTGTGATCTAAGGCGGAATTATTGCATCTTGTAAAACACTTTCATGTGCAATTTTTATTCAACTTTGAATATATTTGGCAATTATGATGTCTACTACAGAAGGAGAACTGGATGTAGAGGTGTCCCATGAACTTGAAGATGGCGAGGTACGACTAATAACTTTTTGTTTAAAAAAATTAGAGCTTGATAAAAATACTGCTTTTTATGTATAATATAGTGGTAGCTTTACGAGTTATTAATATAAGTGATATCTTGTATGTTTCTTACGATTAAACACTTGATTCTTTTTAAGTTGTATGATTCGATTACGAGTAAAATTTAGGTGACATTGTATTAATGTAGCACGTACATCTTTTGTAGTTAGAGGATTCTGACGTAGAAGAGGGTACATACATCCCTTTGGCACGACCTGAAGCCTTCAACCCGCCATCTTTGGTGAACATGCAGATTCAAGATGAACAAAGTGATGAGGAATCTGTCCAGGAGTCAACAGGCTCAGAGTCTGATGAAGAGCCCCGTAGACGCCCAAAACGCACAAAGCTACGGCCGCGGCGCCCACAGCCACAACCTCAATCAGTCAAAAAAGATAAATACAATATTTGGTGCAAAGCATTACAGGTAAGCAACATTTTAAAGTATCATTGTTAGAGTCACACAAATTGAATTTAACATAAGTTACCCAGATTTGTGATTTGTCTAAATATAATATTACTTATTTATTTTTATTATCAGTTAGTTAAATTACCAAGTTATATACCCTGCGAAAATTATACTTGAATGGATTCATAAAATGTCCAAAAATAAAAGAATATAAACTTAAAATATCTTAAAAATGTTTATTTTTCATTATTGTCAGTGTAATAAAAATAGTTGTTAACTATTTCAGGAGGATCTGCTAACAGAAGATATGGTTACTTGTGATGTATCAAAGAAAAGCAGATATGGCGTTGAATCTTATGATTATACTATTAAGTATAGATTAGATGATGAATATATTTCTAAGAAAGTATTTACAAACAGTCATGGATTTAAAAATAGAGACCAGGCTTCTAATAAAAGAAGTTTTTCAGACAGAGGTAATTTAAAATTAAGGCTCGGTAAAAGAGTGAACAGTGAACAGCCTTTAGAAGAAAAACAGAATCCAAGGATCTTGCCCGATCTATTAATTACACCAGATCATCCAATGGAACAACTAGTTCAAGAAATAACTGAAAAATTATCTGAAGAAAAAAAAGATTTAGTTGGTATGTTATTTATTATGCTGTAATCTTGTCTCGCAAATAAAATGACAATATTTTTGTTATAATTTTCTGAAAAATATATATTTGTATATACTATAATAGCATTGTACGCATCTCCACTATTTTATACTAACTAGTTGTATTATTACTCAGAAATGAGACATTTTTAAGTAAAAAGCACCTTATATGTTGACCCGAGTAATTAGTTATCACCAAACCAAATTTCATCAAAATCCATTGTGGTTTTTACGTGATGCAATCACAGACACACAAGCTGACAAACAGACAAAAAGTTTAAAAACTGTTGGCCTTTGTATTGATAATAATGGCTCATTCAATAAAAGTTTCCAAAAAATGTTTAATGTACAGATTCAGCTGTTACAATTTTATATGTATAGATCACAAAAAAAATTACAGGTAGGATTATACAAGTAATTGGTGCAAGTAAAGCTATAGAAATTTATAAAGAAACACAGAGAATTGAAGCAGATGGTGGAATGCTTGTTATGGTAAGTTACTCCCGGTTATAGTGGACTGTAAAGACTTTTTTATATTTCATCCTGAATTGTAAAATGTTTGCAGTTATTTATTCCTTACCAACTTATTTAGGATAAAATATGATACATTTTATCTTAGAACAGTTCAATTTACATCTACATTTATACAGTATTTCCTCTATTTTAACTAAACTTAAACTCCAACTTACACTTATAGGATATGGACCTCTTCCTTTCTCATATAATAATAATAAATACTCTTTATTGAACACCAAAAAAAGGAAGAAAAATAATATAAATATTGATTATGAACACCTCCAGGTATATTTCTAAGAAATTAATTAAATTTCTAAGAAATCTTGGTAACTGTAACGCCGGCGTGTCCGCGGTCCCTAGCTTGCTTCCCAATACAAACTTTCATCCCCATTTTCACTCCTTTAAGGGAGGATTTCCGGAAAAAAAGTATCCTATGTCCTTCCCAGGGTCTCAAACTGTCTTCTTACCAAATTTCATCTATATCGGTTCAGTAGATCCAGAGATTACCCCCTACAACGTCACAAACTTTACCTCTATAAAATATTAGTATAGATTAAATTATGTATGTAGTTACTATCCCACAGCAACTTTTTAACATACCAAAAAACTAACAGTTGATTTGTTTTTTTTTCATTATTCTTTACTAGTGTTGAAATTGAAACATGACGGACCTAACAATTTTACTTTCTAAAATGGAGGAACAATTTGAAAAACAAACAATAAGAATAACCGAAAATGTGACAAAAACCCTATCTGCCACTATAGATGAAAAACTGCGACCTGTTCTGGAAGAAAACCAAGAATTGAAAAAGGAGATTAATGCTTTAAAAACAAAAGTACAAAACATAGAAAGGGATATAAGGAAGAACAACTTGATACTACATGGAGTTCAGGAAACTGAAAAAAATCACGCGGACCTTCTAAATCTGGTATTAGAAATCTTTAACACGGCTGGCGAAAAAGCTGGATTGGACAATTGGGACAAATGGGAGATCAGCAACGTTCGTAGACTTGGGATGCCAATGCAAAACAAAACAAGACCCATCCTTGTTTCTGTTACCCTCGAATGGCGTAAAATGGAAATGTTAAAGAATAAAAGATTCTTCCCACAAAAGGTCTACATTAGTGAAGATTTCTCAAAAGACATCCTAAACAAAAGGAAAGAGTTGAAGATACAGCAACAAGAAGAAATCAAGAAAGGAAATCGAGCTTATATCCGCTATGATAAACTGATCATAAATGAGAAATCAACAGAAAAGCGGAAACGATCGCCGTCAAAGTCACCTAAAATTGCAGCAGCTGCTGAAGAACAACCAACTACTGCCCCAACTAAAATAAACAAAACAAACAAGTTAGAACAAGTTCACAGAGTTAGATCGAACTCACTTTCACTAACCACAGCAAGCAAGAAATAGCAACTACTGAAACGACAGGACCGGGAGACAAACACTCTAAACAACCAAACGCACACAACCACAACTGAAAAAAACTCTTCCCAAGCCGGCTGGTCACCGTGGGAAAGTACGACCAACACCCTCCAACTGAAATAAATTATACAGGAAAACAAATTCACAAACAAAACCTCATGTATATCAGTACACTGAATACTCGAACACTGAGAACAGAAGAAGCCTTGAAGAACTAGAACTTGCCCTACGAGACCTAAAACTGGGACATACTAGGTATCAGCGAAATGAGAAGAGAAGATGAGGGAATAGTAGAAAGAAAGGAATACATCATGTACAATAAAGGCGGTACTGCTGGTCACCGTGGGAGTAGGCTTCTTAGTTAAGTCTAATCACAAAAACTCGATAAAAGAATTCGAAGGGATATCGGACCGAATAGCAATCCTCCACATCAATATCTCCAACCACAAAAAAGACTGGTCTATTATCCAGGTATATGCGCCTACAGAGCAAGCTAATGAGAATGACACGGTCCACTTTTACGAATGTCTATCAGAAATCGTGGAAAAATACTCCAACATATCACCTTATAGTGATGGGAGATTTTAATGCTCAAGTAGGCACGAGACAAGTGGGAGAGGATTTAATCATGGGAAAGTTTGGTCACGGAAAGAGAAGCACCAATGGTCACAAGCTGGTCGAATTCTTGCTCGAAAACAATTTGACACTGTTAAAACTCGATTTTTAAGAAAAAAATTAAGAACAAATGGACCTGGATATCCCCGGATGGGCGGACTAAAAACGAAATTGATTTATATTAACGAACAAACCCAAACTATTTAAGGACACACACATAATTCAGAACCTAAACTTCAACACAAACCACCGCATGGTACGAAGTTGTCTAAACTCTGCACCACCTAAAATATCTAGAAATTTATAATCAATCGAAACCTCCTACCTTCAGAACAAGAACTCACTAAATTGAATAAATTAGATACCAAACCTCTTCTGGAAATTGTTCAGTCCGAAATAGATGTACTAGAAAAATACAACAAGGTAGAAAACAAACTCACCAAATTAACAAAAAACCAGCATAACAAACACAAGAAAACCAAAACACAGCGAAAAAACCTTAAATCTCCTAAAAGAAAGAAAGAAGTTGTTTTCGGAAAAGACAACGTAAACAAAATCTCTGCGCTTAGTAAAATAATTAGGGAAAGTATGAAAAAAAGATAGAAAAACAAGAGACTTCAAACTTTAGAAAAACACATAGCGAAAACAGGAGGCATAAAGAAAGCACTAAAAGAGTTAAGAGAGAAAGAGAAAGAATGGATACCCAAAATGAAAAAGAATCAAACTAGCATTACTAAACGAAAAGATATACAGAGATTTAGCGACAGACTATTTCCGCACATTGTACTCCAAAGACCATGCTAAACGACGTAAATCAGCAAGACAAAGCTGATCCTCAACTCAAAGAAGACCAATACCATCTATACTTGCAGGAGAGGTCGAGAAGGCCATAAATTCCCAAAAACTAGAAAAAGCACCGGGACCTGATAAAATCCCGAATGAGCTAATGAGAGGATCAATTGAGGAATTAAGCCAATACTAGCAGTGGTATTCAACGACATCCTGCGCACAAGCTCATTCCAAATCAATGGGGCGAATCCCACATAATCCTCATACACAAGAAAGGCGCTAAAGATGAGATGGGTAACTACCGGCCTATAAGCCTAATGTCCAATATATATAAGGTGTTTGCCAAAGTATTACAGGAGAGAATATCAAAAACGCTGGACGAGAATCAACCGGTGGAGCAAGCAGGGTTTAGAAAGAATTTCAGCACTATTGACATATCCATACTGTGAAACAGATTATCCAGAAATACAACGAATACCAGAAAACCCCTATACGTGGCTTTCATTGATTACTCTAAGGCATTGATACGCTCAACCACAACCACTATATGGTCAAGCTTAAGACAAGCAGGGTGTTAACGAAGTCTATATAAATATAATTAAAAACATCTATAGTATAAGTAAAAGTAGCATAAAACTGGAAGAAACTGGTCACCCATTCCCTATTAACAGAGGAGTTAGACAAGGGGACCCACTATCCCCAAAGCTCTTCTCAGCTGTTTTAGAAAGTATATTTAGGAGTATAGACTGGGCTGGTTTAGGTCTAAATATAAAACGGCTGTCGTCTTAACCACACTGCGATTCGCTGATGATATTGTTTTGTTCGAAGAGAATCCCAAGAAACTAGAACTTATGATCAAAGATCTGGCTGCGAAAAGCAAGGAAGTAGGGCTAGAAATGAACAAGAACAAAACTAAAATAATGACCAACTCAAAAACATGTGGACATAACAATCAATGGTGATCTTTTCGATTATGTTACCGAATATGTTTATTTTAGGACAAATAATTTCTCCAAGCGACCAAATGACTAAGGAGATCAACAAGAGGATTGCATATGGTTGGAAGAAATATTGGTCTTTGAAGGAAGTAATGAAGAGCAAAGTGCTGGGAATCCATCTTAAAAGGAAGACCTTTGACATATGTAATCTTACCATGCGCTTGACCTACGGATGCGAGACCTGGTCGCTAACAAAGTCCCATAGGGAAACAACTTACAAGTGTCAGCGTGCAATGGAGCGGAGTATGTTGGGAGTGAAATTAAAAGACAAGATCCGCAACGATGATATCAGATCTAAAACAAAAGTTACCAACATACTCACGCGAGTTGACCAATTAAAATGGAGGTGGACTGGGCACCTACTAAGAAGTAGCCTGGAGAAGTGGAGCAAACGCGTAACGGTCTGGTACCCCAGAGGACGTAAAACGCAAAAGAGGGCGCCAGATAAGGAGATGGGAGGATGAAATCTGCCAAACTCTAGGGCCACTGTGGACACGAGTGGCGCTAGATAGAGTCCAATGGAGACAGATGGAGGAGGCCTTTGCCAAAAGGCACACAGAAATCAGAGATATTTTGTAAACCCTAAAACAACTTTATCTGAATAACTCTGTAACTCTGACTCCTGTAATAAAGGCTATTTTATTTTATTTTTATTTTAGTGTTGTCCCGCGGCTCCGCACGCGTAGCTAACTCATTTATTACTATGTCTTTAAAACGTGTAGCTGATGTATAAGCTAAATTAATGTAGTTTCTCAAATTCCATTCACTAGTTTTTGTGTGATAGACTAAGAAACGTCTATTCATCCTCGCAAACTTTCGCGTTTATAATATTAGTGGGATAGATAGGATTAAAATTAATCAAGTAATATAATTTTACTAATATTATAAATGTAAAAGTTTAAAAACGGATGAAATTTGGCACAGAGATAGATTATAGTCTGGAATACCACATGGGTTACTTTTTATCCCGGAAAAATGTACCGATCCCGTGGGATATATTTTTTTGTTATTCTAGAGGTGGCTGCTATGTCGATGGCGAGTAATGTAACAATAATAATAATGACAAATTTTCATTAGTGTTTCCTTTTCTGCAGAATCTTTTTTTAATGAGTATTTAGTTAGGTGTCATGCAAATTACCATTTTTGGCTAAGTATATGTTAGAAGCATAATACAATGTAGATTATTATTTATATTACAGAATGGTACTCGTAGACGCACACCTGGTGGTATTTACTTCTTTTTACTAAAGAGAGATGATGAAATCTCCCAAACAATGATAAACCAGATTTTTAATGAAGATCGAAAGGAAACGGCGCGCAGAATAAAGAAAACACGTGCCAAGAGCCGTCAAAAAGTAATGGAACAATTAAAACAAAGCCTCACAGGTACATTCAAAAATATTTAATTTATTTCATTATATTTTTTTCCAAACAAATTGCTAAAATAATATCAGTTGAGACAGATTGCTTTTTGATATATTTATCAAGACATTTTATTTTCTGTAACTCATGCAGATGAAATCTTTGATTGCTTGTGACCTTGCTTAAGAAATATAAAGTAAGAGTAATTAAAAAGTATACTACAATCTTTTTATTCCGCCTTTCAGATTCAGAACTACCGTCATTGCTTTCTCGGGGTGAAGCAACCGTGCAATCAGAACATGGCTCAAACCCTCCACCCTCTCCAGCAACAGATGCTCGCGATTGCTCAAGCGATACAGACGGACACTCACACACTGAACAGCCTCCATCTCCCTCTCGCCCCCTTTCCCCTCTCCCGGACCGAACATCTAGAGCTGTACAAGAGTATGATGACGATGATTTCTTAGAAGTTATGTGCAACGAACAGATGGACTTATTTTAATCCGAGGCGTATATTGGTGCTGTTCCTGCCTTTTGTTAATGTCATTTGTCTATAGTATAGTCACTGTTTGACATTAAGTGTGTGAAGATGCACACTTAAAACCTAAGTGTGCCCAGCATGCATTCCCTGTTGCATCTGAAAATGTGGCTGTGAATTTTTACACACTGTTTACAAGACTCGATAATTAATATGGCCTTGCAAAATACCTACAGCTCTTGTGTAATCTGTGCTAAAACAAATATTAAGTCAGTATCATATATTAACTAGCTAACTTAGCTAACACTACCTTATAAACATCTATACTATTTTAAAGTTGTTTTAAGGGTTGTGACTACATTGCATATTTATAAAATTTTATATAATATACAAATTTTCATGATTGAAATGCTGAAATATGACAAATGAGTTCTTCGATCTGTTTTTTATGTGAAATTTTCTATAGGAAGTCTAAAATTTTGTTTTAATTTTATTTATCATTAAAAAAAATAAGCGCATTTATGAACTGACCATTACTGTATTGTAATATATTGAGTAAAAAGCCAAAAATGACTTTGTTCTTTGATATTTGCCATATTGGTAGCAGATTAATGATGAGAAACAGTATTTTTCATCCTGGAAGCCCGAAAATTGATATTTTCTTAAAATGATAAAAAAATATCTCAAGCAATGTAAGTTTATATTATGTTTAAATTATAATATAATAAATCTAATAGAAATAGTTTTGGAAACTGCTATTAATAGTTATTCAGTGATGTAGATGATACCTGGTAGAAAGTTTTATTTTCAAATGCAATTAAAAACATATTGTTACATAGAAATAATAGTCATAAACGTAGAAATTAATCTAATATAGAATTCTAATAACTATTATAAGTTTTGTTTTTCAGTTCGTAACTAATATTATTGTATTTGTTTCAAAAGTGAACTATTTTTATAAAGCAGTCCCTGGCAGCCTTATACATAAAAATATTGGGCATTATACATCTGCCTATGAAATATTTTTTTATAAACTCAGCCATATCCCAGTGGTTGCGAACTGTGCTGTATAAAATAGCTGTAGATGTAGACAATAATAGTTAACTATTTTATTAGATGGATATGGATTCAAATTGATGAACAAACTTTAGATGTACAAGAAAATAAAACAGCCGGATAAGTTAAAAGCTATATTGTTCACAACATAAATATATTAAAGCTATTTTTTATTTATTAATAAATAGTTGACTTAAAAATTTGTTGCCTAGTAAAATTATTGTGCTGCTTTCAAAGATTATAAATTACTAATATTAATTTAAATTCTGTACAGGTTTTTTTTCATTGGGCAATAATTTTTGTTGTAAGTTATCCTAGTTAGATTGCAGGAAAGAAATAATGATTATATAATCTATATTAAACTTTTGAATCTTATATTATTACTGTCAAATCGATTGGTAATTCTGAAAAAGTGCAAAAATATTTAAATAAAACTGTAGGCCTGTTACTGTGGCTTAACAATTTTTTTATTACAAAATGTTTGTAATCTTGAGAATTACCTTAAGCAATTGTCTATTAAATCCTTGTAATACTTATTTTATTTATTATAAGCTACCTATATGTTAGGAATAAAATAATACCATGTTTTCTATGGTTATCAATAACCAACATTTGCTATTTATTTATTCAGTAGTCTGTGGGGTTGATGTTATTCTTTTTTACAATAAGACAATATCTTAATTTGTTGTGTGAAAAGAACTTGTGGAGTTCTCTGGATGTTAGAGCAGATACTGAAATATTTGTATAATAAAGTTTTTAATAAAAATACTTGATCATTATTTAACTTAAATCATACATTTTATCTATAATATTTGTTTTTTACAGACTTCATTATGATAATTAATTATTTTATTATAATTTTAATAAAGATGTGCATACATTTTACATATTTCTGAGAAAACTTAGATAACAAAATAGTTCAGAATTAAACTATACTTTTTATCAAAAAAATGTGCAGCTATCTATATTTACATAATTATTTCATATAACAAAATAAGTTATTAAGAGTTAAAAACAAATGGTTATGTTGATGATTGATCTTTACACAATCAATAATCTATCTAAAATTTAATGTATTAATTTCAAAAATTAGGGGAAGTCCAGCATCTGTAAAAGAAAATAAATTAATATCAAATAATTATTATAATAAAAGTGAATATAAATATATTCAGTATAAACTCACCAATTGTGGTAAACATTTCTCTACATGTTCAATGTCAACTTTATCAGAACCTTCACGTAGAGCTTCATTTGTAGCTCTCAAACATGTCTCTGTTACCAGACATTTGGCTACTTCTACTACAAGAGTCAAAGCATCATTTCCTAACTTGGTTTTGTTATCTTGAAATGAGCCATGAAGTAGTTCTTTTATAATATCCTTAAATAAAAGATAGGGCAATATAATTTTTACAAATACTATACATATTTATTATTTCTTTATACATACCTGTTTTATAAAACTCTTTACGTTAGACGCAACACATGCTGGGTCTATTTTATCCTCATTATTCTCATTACTGTATCGCGCCATGTTTTGTTTATTGTTTTATAATAAATCCCTAACAGTCGTTTGCAACTAGTATTATGAATTGGTTTTATAATGAGAATAACTGGATAGTATAGTATGTATTACACTGGACAGAAACTATGTCTCCGAAAATATTTCAATCTTTAGATAAATCTTTTGATTAATAAAAATCAAAAAATACGATAACTCGATCAACAGAAAAACTTAATTTGACGTACAATTGACATTCAAGAATTATTTGACACACATATAACAGTGGTGCATTTACAGTATACAGACTATGAAGAATGTAGATGTTATGTGAAAGCCAGTATTTTAGTACTAGCTTGTGATTTAGTACTAACTATAGTGAAAAATGTTAAAATTGATACATATAATTTTTAATCAATATTTATTAATTTTTAATATATAATAAATTTTATATTCTCTTTGCTAAAAACTAAAAAGTAAAAAGACAGTCGAGTCGATAATCGATATTGACACTTGACAGATCAAAATTTTGTTCAGCTTTAGCTCTTGTCAATCAAATTGTAAATTGTATTTATAGTATATTTGTTGTAAAAGCAGTCAATTTTTGTTAATATCCGATACACAAACAGCCAGGTACATTTATTATATAATTTGCGTCTTCAATATCACTATAAAGTGCTAATTTGCAAATATTTTGGATTTGTTTACGTAATTATCTAACCTCGTATCATAATAGCAAAGTCCTTCCTTTTTCTAGCTTAAATAATGTCACTCTCACCATTTCTTCGTTCTCCATTCACTGATCTAACTGGTGGCATGATATCGCACCAGATGTTGGGTAATTGTCAAAAACAAGAAATGCGCTATATGGATTGTCTTGAAGCCTATGGACTAGATCGTGGAAAAGTTAAATGTCATGAGTATTTCGCAGACTATCATGAATGCCAAACCAAGATTAAGCAGTTTAAAAGATTTGTGGTTTGTATTACAATTATTAAAATGTAATATATGCATGTATTGTTCAATAACTAATCTTGAAAGTTGATTGATTTGAACTTGAAATTAGCTGTCCCATGTAATCATTTTCTAATGATTTAATTATAATTAAATCAATTCCTGCAAAAGTAAATGTGAATTTAGAATGTATCAATATTCTATCATGCTTGCCAAATATGGAAATAAAATATAAATAAATTTTAAAATATATTTTTTTTGTTTTGTAATGCTTTGTCAAATGGTAGTAATAGCCTAATATTATTTACATCATTACTTAACATATTGTGTTAATTGTTAATGTAGTATTGTATTATAATTAATAAAATAAAATTTTCAGGCCATGAGAAGAGAGAGGGACAGACAAATAGCTGAAGGAAAACTTAAAGGAGATGAACAATATTTGAATCCCCGGATTGATGGTTTTTAAGAATGTGAATATAGAGACTAAATGTCATTTTTAGTAATATAGAATTGTTAATTTATGTGTTTTATCTTCTTTACAATTCATTGCTTGGGCTGGTACTAAGTCCAAAATTAATAATCTATTGTAAAACGCAGATCATATAATACTGTACCTTTTTTAATGTTGGGAAATGCATTTATGCATACCACCTATATACAAACAGGTGCTTATGTGTGAATCACCGGCTAGAAAGGCCAGTACTACCCACTAAAATCTAACAAAACTTCCCCCCGACTGCGGGTCTGCTGAAGCAGACCTCAACAGCCATGGGGTTGCTTCAATTGCTCACTCTGCTATCAGAGAAGTACCAGGAGCAACCTGCATGCCACCCTGCCCACCAAGCTAGGCCACCTCCCAGTGTGTTTCTTGGCTTTGCGCCCGGCTGGATTGCCGGAAGCTAATGTACCCCCCACCACAAGGTGAACACACGTTGGGGGGGACATAATACTCATACTAGTACAGATGCCACATTCCATACAAGGTAATTGGACAAGTCTAATTTAGGCTATTTTTGTTTGCTTGCATTAATATTATCAATTGTTGATCCACAAACTCTTGAACTGATTTATTTTCAAAAATATGAATGACTAAATTTCAGTAACTGACAGTTTTTACTGTGATAATTCATAAGGAGTAAAAGCACCATGTGAATATGCACTACACAGCCATTACCTGATTGGTAATTTTTCAATAATCAATAAAATAAGGTAAATTTGATCCATAATTGTGTTATTTTGTTTTCCTTTATTTGAATTATTTTTTAAAACGTAATACGAGTATATCTTTTTTGAGATAATTTTTTTATCTTTTAATTTTGTATAAACTTCAATAACAATTCGATACAAGATATAATGCCATCTATCGATATTTATTTAAACTAATTTTTCTTTTCTCCTGATAAGACCCCATTTTGTAAAATAATATGACTGTTTCGCATTACAACAAAACAGGTATTATGTGTAGGAGAAAACACACAGCATTGAGATGAAGAAAGCAGCTCTGTGATCTGTCAAAACTATCGAGAATACAGATTAAAACATACCTGAATCCAATAAAGTTTGATAATTAGGTTACCAGAGGGTGCAGGCATCTGCTTGCCGCCTTTTCCACTGTCAAGTGTCATAGTGTCTTCATCGCCAGCAAGCACCTTGAATCAATGCTGTGTGTTTTCTCCTACACATAATACCTGTTTTGTTGTAATGCAAAACAGTCATATTATGTGTCTCCAAAAACACACAGCATTGAGATAAAGACCTGTTTGATATCTGCTGGTGACCAGAATTATATGCACAAAACGCTATGTGAATGAATAAACAATTAATTATACAATTATCAGCTACGGACCTCTTTAATGGATTATATATTTTATGTAACTTCTTTCATGTAATCAAAATATCACTAATTTAACTTAGGAAATTACTTATTAAAACAACATGATAAACAAACTTAAACACTTTAAGTGCACCTTGCACCACTTTTACACCTAGTTCCATAAAATTCAAATCTAATAGGTCCATCAAAATAATTCAAATTAATATTTTAGATAACCATAGGCATAAATTTCTCTGAAAAGATAATAATTAAAAAATAATCTTAATCTTAATATTAATCTTACACCCTGTGTAATAACACATAAATAATTCAATTTTTAATTATAAACCAAAACCAAAAATTGAAATCAATTATTACTCTATAATATTAAGCAGTCTTAAAATTATTATATAATAAATCAGTACAATCACTGTTAGAAGTGAAGGATTTATTTACTTTATCGATAGTAAAATTTCTTAAATGTTTCTAAACATCTCTCTAGCTCTAGAATCTCCTTTATTTGTCTATTGTTTAGCCATCTCCGCGATGCTACAGTAGACTTGATGTTTCCCGAGAACTCATCTATTTTGGCCTGCCTAAATACTGAATGCAGCCACCCGGAAGCGACAGGTTCTGCCGACTTCACTTGTCCTATAACTGTGATAAAAAGACATTGCAAATCCTTTCCCATCTTGCATCTGACCTCCGAGGCCATCTGCGAGCCCATCTGCGAGCAGGGATGTAAGGAGCCAACAAGATTGTCTAAGTTACCGAGTCAGTCTTAGAACCAAACCCTGGTCAAAATGTTATGGAATTTTTGCCTCCTTAATTAACTCTATCATTAGAAAGTCCCAGAAAAGTTAGATCATGCCACCTACAGCCTGAAGCTAGTAACAATATTAAGGCTTTCTCTCTACCCTTATGAAACAATGAATCAGAACATGATGTTGAATTCAACCAGTTAAATACATATTAACATCCCATATGGGCAGTTTAGCTTCTTGTGGTTTAGAAAATTAAATTTCTTTTAAAACCTGATGAATTAATAAGCTTTTTGGTAGATTCTCAATTGTGGCTAACAATAAGTAGATATGGCTAATTTATGTTATAAAATCATTCTGTATGCTAACTTATTCTTTACATAATAAAGCTTAGCTATCAATCTGGCTACATCCCTCATTTCTGGACTTTAACTATTGACATTGTTATCCCGGCACCTATATAAAAACTATATAAACCTATATAAAAAATAATAACCATTTTTTTAATGAAGTACCGGTAGAATTCAATGTAGCTCGACACCAACTCCATTGAAATAGTTGCTTTTTATTCTCACTCCACTCTATTATTTGGGCTGCCCACCCCCACTTTTTTAAGCCTGAAAATTAACTTGCCTATTTGTGGTGGGCCTGTTACTGTCATCTCATCAACAAGAACCTTCCGCAGGTTCTTTACGAGAACGGGATTGGCCCTAACTCTCATTTGAGTCAAGCGATACATAGGCCTCTACGACGGTGGTCTCGTTGAACACGAACAGGTCTATGTCTAGTATCCCCCACACTTCAAAAATAGCCTCCGTGGCTGGCGGGATCAGATGCCATTCGGGTACTTGCTTTCCCCTTGATAAGCGATCTGCGATACCGTTTAACTTTCCTGGGAGCTAAAAAGCTGAGATTGTTATATTGATAGAATTCGTTACTTTTAAGTTTTAACCCAACATACCTCTACCAGAAGGTTCATACCTTTATCAGACAGGTTCATAGACCGAGTCCCCTTTGATTCCGAATATAGGCGACTAGGGTCTGATTATCGGACTGCTCCAGTATGTGCGCATTCTTTAAAAAAAGACACCTGTGACTTGATCACAGCAAACAGTGCATACACCTCCTCTAGATTGGAGTGCCAAGGTATTTGATTTGGAGCCTGTCTACTCCTTAGGTTGTCTAAGTGCTAATTGCCCAGCCCGCATCCGCTGCGTCTGTGGTCAAGAAGTACGTTACTTCCTTTTTGTGGAGTTGGACTGCAGCCTATTGCATCCAACCACCACTTTAGCTCCTGTAGGGCAGAATTTCTTTTTCCAACCTCTCTGGGTGAACTTCTTTAAGAAAAGATATACCCTGAAACAGTGTAGCTGACCTTGAAGAACTGCATGGTTGGCATAGTCTAACATGAGTAGCAAACTTCAAGATCCCCTAGAGAGTAGTTATCTCCTTCTAAAAACTTTAACAAAGTTCTTTTTATTCGAGGACGTTCTGAGTTGGCCGGGCTAACTTTAAATGTTGGGTATTTGAAACTAGGCTGAACTATCGTAACTCGTGTGTGAGCACTGAAACCGATTTTTCGTAATTACGGGCCAACCCAGAGACTCGTAAAGTTGCGAGCGTTTCCGCAACCTGCGCAACTCACTTAAATCTGACCTGGCATACAACAGATAATCGTCCAGCTATAGCCAACGAACATCTCGGTTTCTTAAGGTTTCCGCAACCCAGTTCGATACCGCTGCCAAAGTACGTCGGTTTCGCAAGGTTTCCGCAACCCAGTTCGATACCGCTGCTAAAGTACCTCGGTTTCGCAAGGTTTCCGCAACCCAGTACGTAACCGCTGCCAAAGTACCTCGGTTTTACAAGGTTTCCGCAACCCTGTTCGATACCGCTGCAAAGGTACGGGGGGCTAAAGACAGACTAAATGATAAGGTTGTTAACTGAAGGATCTCTCTCGTGAATAACACGGAGGAACCGTGTGTGCCTTTTTTCATACATAAATGAATATAGGCCTGGTGAATTATTATTTTCACCATCCAATTATTGTCCTGAAAGAAAGCTTATTCTATCTTATATAAAGTAAGTTTATTATATCTTCCTAAGATATCAAATAAAACGCTTTATTACTATGCGAGTATTTTAAGTCTCTAAGGTCGAAAAGGGGACATAATTCACTATCTGTTGTCCTAACTCAATACCTATTTTGAGTTGTTCTTAAATTTTTCAAGTTACGTCTGAATAACTCGGGTAGCTCATGTACTAACTCGGCTTGGATGGGAACTTCAAAGGTGGTTTCATTCTGACGGGTAAGGGCAATTGGCTATAAAATTTAAAACAAACTGATTAGCGCCCTTTCGACTCCATTTGTCTGTAAACAAAGCTTAGGCACCACCCTCTGAAGTTCTGTTGAGTTTAATGCCTCCTTACTTTTGGAGCTGGAACTCTGCTATTGGACTCACATTGACAAAGGGGCTGATCCCTCTTAACAGTATGTCTACAACTCTTTTCAGATCTTTTGAGCTTCATCCTTTTTCTATATTTTTAAATAAAAGATAAATCAGTATGTTTTGTATGATTTATTACCCTTCTATTCCTCAAATAAAACCTTAGAATATCCAAGAACTATAATTGGCCCTAGGGCCTCTACAGTAAATAAATACTCTGAACTACGAGGAACATTCTGTAAAGTTGTCCTAAGGTAAGGCTTAATTTCAAAAAATTCTGAACTCTTGTCACATATTATTTGCAAAGTTATTTCTACATTTATATGCTTTGCAGAACCTGAGTCAGGCTCTTGAAAATTTCTCATATAAAGAATTTAAATTAAAATCTTTTGGATTGACTACAGTCCAATCAAGTATTGATTGTAAACTCTTAATAAATCTCTGCTCCCTAGTAGATAGCCCAGCTATTAAGAGTTCTGTACAAGCTAAATAATTTTTTATTTATTGAAATGACCCTAACTCATCATCAATTTTTAAACCTATAAACCCAGTAAAACCTAGACTATTCTGCCCTAGTTTCTTATCTTTAATAGGCTTTCAAACTAGGGAAAAAAGCCACTGTAGTTTATTCAATTAAGAAAAACATTATCTATCAATAGGTTGAACAAAGCTTTTCATGGCAAATTCAGTACTTAACTATCAAAAATTAATATTAATGTTTCTGGTAATTCATTTGTTGACAGTTGATTAAAATTAATAATAAATTTCTCAGAATTAGCACTACTACCCTATCTTATGTATACAAATATATATAAGCTAGTAATTGTGTTAAATATTTAATATATGTATAGCACATCTGAGATTAAAGTAGGTATATACCTACCATAGTATCTAAATTTCACTTATGCGTTCTACAACGTTTATTATGCATGGATAAAGCCAAGCCCTCCTCAACCTCCGAGAAAGAGAAGGAGCCGGTCCCTGAAGCTGCAGAGGTCAAGGCCGAGACATGTTCTTCCTCCAGAGCAACTGACTTCCGACCGACCTTCACGTCGTCGTAACGCATAGGTTCCATGTTTTAAAAATATTAACAATGCTTACCAATCTCCTTTTTACACATAAAATTCACCTAAAACTTCATTTACATCGACTTTCTAACTTTTCGATGTAAATTTTTTCAAATCACAAAACGCTATGACACTTGACAGTGGAAAAGGCGGCAAGCAGATGCCTGCACCCTCTGGTAACCTAATTATCAAACTTTATTGGATTCAGGTATGTTTTAATCTGTATTCTCGATAGTTTTGACAGATCACAGAGCTGCTTTCTTCATCTCAATGCTGTGTGTTTTTGGAGACACATAATATTTAAAATTTTAAGTAACCCCTGATACAAAAAATAAAATAAAAAGTAAAAAAATAAAATTTGTCTTGTAACATCATTAAAAGTACCTATTAATATTTTGACGATGAGCGGCGTCGCGTCGAGGGATCGCTAATATTTTATCGTTATCAATATTCTCTTTATTTTGATTTGGAAAATTATTTTTTGTTTTAAAGGGTATACTTTCCAGGGCCTCATTTAAATTTTATTAAAATCGGTCGAGCGCTTTTAAAAAAATCAACAATAAATTATTTTTAAATAAATGGCTTAATCGAATATTTTATTAAAAAACTTTCTTACAAATTACCTGCTTATTACGTCTACACTAAAAATGGAAAAAATAAATAAATAAATACACTGACTTCGAAGCACTAAAGATTAAAAAATAACTAAACGGGGGTTTTCATTTAAAAGAGATAGGTACCTAATCAGATATTTTCGAAGACGGTGCCAGCCGATGCAAAGCAAACTAATAAAATAATCAAAAATTTCTATGCACTTACATATAATAAAATTCTGAGTTGAATCTGTACATTAAATATTTTTTTAAAATCTTATTGATATAGTCAGTTTTATCGATACAGAGGCCAAATCTATAGTTTTTTAATTTTTTGTCTGTCTGGGAAAGCATCGCGAAAAAACCACTGGGACAGATTTTGATGAAATTTGGTATGATGATAGTGGTTATCTGGGTCAACATAATACCTATAGGATACTTTTTACTACGGGAAAATATCTCATTTCTGAGATATCTATACTAACCGTTAAAACGTACCAAGAGACGACCCCGACTGGAGCGAGGGTGAGTCGCTAGTCATAATTAAAATTTAGTAGTGACAATCTCAGCTTCAAAGCAAAAACGCTTTTAATAAATACTACTTTCTGGTGCCAAACAAGAAACAAGTACCTACCTACGACGATGCAAGTATTCCCGCCACAAGTTTTACGCAGGCCGAATACTTTTGCCTAATATTCGGCTTGAAAGCCTACCGAATATTCGGTATTCGGTGTATGGTCGAATACACTATTCGTTGCAAGTCTAAAAAAAAATACGTCGAACATAACATATAATACAAGCAATTAAATAAAATCCAACACAATGTAACCTATTCATTGAGGTCATTTCATTGAGCCTAAACACGATATCTGCAGTATTTTAGTAAAGAATTGAGTATCTTACAGATTCCAGGTGATGCTACAGCATCAGGCTTGGGTTACCATATCATTGCAATATCATTAACGAAACGGGATACCCAGATGGACTAGATCTGTGGAAGTTGCTCATATTGTTTTACTTTTAGAAGGCAGTTGTTGGCCTGGAAACGGTTGAACGGAATTTCTTGATTTATAGCTTAAGTCACTCTTCAAACAAAAAATCAATCAAATCAAAATATTTTATTCAGCATTAAATTATTACATTTTTTTACTGAACGTCATGAGTCTACTACCAGTTCGGAAAGAAGAAGCCTCAGACCTGAGAAGAACTGACTAAATCGGTTCATCCGTTTGGCCGCTATGATGCCCCAGATATAAATAAATAAATATGTTAAGATCTATTTCCATGGTAAGCTACGAGGTCTGTGTTATGAATACTAGAATATATAATAAATACATATTTATTATAAATATAAACACCCAAGTACAGACATTCGTGCTCACTGCTCATCAAATAAATGAATGCCTTTAGTGGGACTTGAACCGGCTACCGCTAGCACAGCAAGTAGGGTGACTTCAAACTGTACCAAACGTGTCGTCAAACAAAGATGCAGTCGTTAAACTTAAAACACCCCTCTTTTGCGTCCGGGGAAAAATCAATAAATACGAAAACAAAATACCAAAATTATAAATCAATAAATAAGAAAACATCTTAAATAAAAGGTTTTTTAAGATGCAGTTTTCTTATTTAAACCAATACTTAGCAGTCGCAGATTTTATTAATGAGTTTCTGAAATGGTAAACATAATGTGTCCCCAGCAAAGGCACGGTAGTGTTATATAACATGAACGTGGCAAAGGTAAGAGTAATGAAAATTGAAATGAAATATTTTTTTAAAACATTGACCAAACAATAGAAAGAATAGAAACTCAATAGAAATTTTTCTGTTTGTCTGAATATTTGTGTGCATTTCACGCAAAAAGACTCTCCGAGTCTTACTACGTGTATGTACTCTAGGTATATAATCTACATGTGTATGTTCCGACTAAATAATACTATGTTTCTTCGTCAACTTGTTCTTATCTTTTTAGTTCGCAGTCGGGTTTTTTATTTTTGTAAATATTTTTTTTATTTACAAATTTTTATCAGTTTATTTTTTATCAGTTTTTTTTAGTTTTATAACTTTTTATAAATATTCCATTACAGTTGTTAGAAACAAAAGGTATACTATTTCTAAATTAGAAGACTATTTATATAATTCATTGAAGAAGCCATAGGTAGCTTCAGGTATGGTTAAGTTAAACCAAAGAAAAAAAATTTGGTGGAATGACTGTAAACTTTAATATTTCTTATTGTCGTGGTGTTTTCGGTGGACCTGACGATGCGTACGACTATGGGTACGATGCGATAACATAGGCTTCTATCATGGACTATTTCATCATAGAAGTTTAGTTTTTATCCCGTGACCTCACCCTTCGCTAACGCGCATGCCAAATAAGTAGGTAAATGATAAATTAAAAAATAGAAATGATGCGCACAAGCAAAATATCAAAAAAGTGTATTGCATTCTTAATCATATAATATGTAGACTGTAGGTATTACTAATTAAATTAATACAAGACGACGGTGTTCTACACTACGCATGCTCTAGCAGTAGCGATACGCGGATGGCGCAGCGGCGATCTCTAAAGCCTAGTTCGCATTAAGCTAGTATTTTAGTCTAGTAGCGAGTAATTTAATAGCTACTACTCACCAAAAATCGTTCGCACTTTGGTCGAGTACAGTTTACAAGTGAGTGGTGTTTTGCAAGATGAACAGCCTACAACGCAATAAAGTAAATAAACTGATTAAGCTGATCGTAACGGCTATTTTAGAATAGGTGGATGAGGAAATTTGTGTGATTAATAAAAAGAAGCTATGGGTACGAAAATGGATAGAAAGACGAGATAAACTAGGAGCTACTAATTGTCTTCTGAAGGAACAAGCATTCGTGTTCAACATATTTCGAAACAAATTTAAAAGTCATTTCTTCGCTCCAGCGAAACGACATTATGGCGGCAACTAATGAACTCGACTAATTCGACAGGTTCGCACTTGTTTAGCCGGTGAACCAGTGAGCTCGGACGCGTGGTGGGGGCTGCTACTCGCCAAAAAAATAGAATAAAATGGATTGACTCGACTAAATTACTTACTAAACTACTCGACAAAATTTTTAGTGTTCAGACACGTTTAGTTACTAAATTACTCGCTACTAGACTAAAATACTAGCTTAATGCGAACTAGGCTTAACCGAGTTTTTTGCGTTCAAGTCACGGTCGGTCGAAGGCTTTTTTGCGCGGAATTTTGGCGCCAAACTATTTACAATTAATTCTTGCAAGTCAAATGATGGATAACAATCTTTTTATTTTCATAATTTATTCACCCACGCGGAAAATGTGATTTTAAGGTTACTCCGTGTTAATTTTATCCAAGCTCGATGCTTTGACAGGATGTTATTCTATATCTGTTGACGAATAGGAATATAAAAAAAATAAAGATTGACATATTATGATTTTATAATATATCAATTTAAATTGTTATTTTTTTTTAAATCTATACGTATACGATTAGGGATTTCATGTGTCTGTCTGTCGTGAACTCTTTCTTTTACTCAACTTTTTATTATTTCAATTATTTTAATAAAGAGCTAATACTCAGGGAACGTTTTCTTTAATCGTTTTAAATAGTGAAAGACCATATCTTTATATATAGACGTGTAGACAGGACAACGTCTGTCGGGTCCGCTAGTAGTAGTATAAGTACCTACATTAGGTACTATTCTACTACGGATATTTTTAACCTCACGTTAATTTACTTTAAATATTTCATATAACAAAAACTGTTAGGAATTTTAATTTTGCATAAATATGTCTGATAATAAGCGAGTAGGTAAGTCGAAACATTTACCTGCTTGTCTTATTACCAACTTTTTTACGTCATTAATTAATACAATCGAAGCGAGGGTGAGCCGCTAGTTTTATTATGAAATAGATATCGAGACTAACATTTAAAGAATTTAGTGTTCATAGGTTAATGACCGGCCTTTACTGATGAAATACGAGTGAAGGTTATACCAAATCATACCCAGGTAGCTGACGAAATCGATCGGTGCCCTCTGGCATAAAAAAATAAATAAAAAAATCTAATGTGAATGTATATTATACGGAAACTATTCAAAGGTTTTCGACCTTCTCATGAATTTAGACTGATTAATTATTTAAAAGCTAAAGTCCTTTTTTATGAGAGGACAAAGATCCCGTAGTACCTATCTTTAAGTTCAAGCTATTCGCCGAATAAACCGTGGAATTGAGATTTCATCTCATAAGCAATAAAATAGTAAAAATAATTATATTGGATAAAAAGTTGAATTATGAAAGAGATTGTAGAGAGGCATGCGATAGGTGTCTGGTTAACTGAGGTAGGTATTGTCAACTACCCACGTTTCGAATAACGCGGCTTAACGCTTTTCAAGATCGAAACTTTATTATTTGCCTATCTAGAAATATGATAGGTATATACTATGTACGCCAAATGCAGAATTAAAACACAAATTATTACGTTATGACTAACTCTGGTATTTAAAATATGTACTACTACGAACATAAAAACTAAGAATGTAGTTTTTTACGCAAGTCGTGTGACGTATAAATATAGATTTCCATAATCTGTGTATTAAACTCATTTTAATTATTCTACTCAGTTAATATTATTACATAAAATATTCTAATTCTAACATTTTATAGTCTACTAAGTATACATAAACCTTTAAGTAAGTATATATACCTAAACCTGTAAGTAATTTTTTCTCAGCATGATTATTCGAAACTTTTTAAAGTTGTACAACGTGTGCGCATTTTGCAGGTGCAACGTAGGACTTTAAAGGCCAAGAAGTGTTATTTTTTACAGCATTTATTCTGGCGGTCGAATAAATGTTTCAGTGCCTTATTCACAATTTTGATTAATAATTCATGTTGAACCGATTTTGACTGGGAAATGAATCGAGCATATCTAATGTGTTGTATAACCGTGTCTCCTGCCTTGGCGGCTTCGTATCGTTACTACAAATAATTTATATTTTAACAAGTATATTTAAAATTATATTTTTAACTAACGCAAGGACTTGAATGTTCGATCTTCAATACAATTTATAAAATATATCTATTTTTGTCATTGATTTACAAAGTAAGAAGTAAATGAAATGCTCTTCGTTAGAAAGTACATCTATTGCAAACAATTGAACTGTGCAAAAAGTTCTTTTTGCACAGTTTTAACGCGCTTTCTTCAGATTTTTCGGCTAAACTGAGCTTGAAATTGGGATAGAGTATCTGTCACGTGTCAAGTCAACTAGATTCTACTTCTTACATCCTGTAAGTGTTATTATGTTAATTTCTATTAAGATATTTTTTTTAATATAGGGCATGTTAAATAATAATTTTCATATCTATTTTTTTAAAGTCTATATTTTAAATATTTTATCGAAGTAGAATATTTGATAGCTTGTCCATGTTGATCCGCTATTATAAATTTAAAGTTGTTTTATGAATTCTGTTGGCCCCGTCTGGTCTGTGGAAAATACATTATTACATACATTATTTATCAACGGATAGTAGGTAGATATTCGATATAGTAATCATCACTTTCAGAGCTTAACATTTTTCTCAAATAATAGTTTCTATTATTTAAATAATTGGCCACCTTTTTAAAAGTTTTCTAAAATCAGCGTAAGTAATGCTAACATAGAGTAACAAATTATATAATGCTAAAGTTATACTCATCCGTGCGGAGTTGACAGATACTTATATAAAATAGAATAAAAATATATTACTAGCAGAATCCGCGGCTTCGCTCGCGCTAAAACTACAAAAAAATATCTACAAAGGTAGTTTCATACAAACTTTCATCCCCTATTTTACCCTCTTATAGGATGAATTTCAAAAAATGCTAAAATGCGTGTTTGTTTAATTTTATTGAAGAGCATTAATACCAAGTTTCAAGTAATTATGATGTTAAATATTTTTTGGATTGTATTATAACGTGTTTTCCCGTGGGAATTAGATAGTCGGTAAAATGTAGGCGTAGCCTGCCACTCTCCAGCCTTCTAACTACCTATCTCCACACAAAAAAAACACGCCAATCCGTCACTCCGTTTCAACGTGAAAGAACGACAAACAAACACACAAACAAACATACACAATTTCACATTTGTAATATTAGTAAGTATATGTAGTAGTAAATATAAATACTTTGTACCTATTTATTTTTAAACATAACGACTTGGTTAAGAAATCCGAAAAAGTTACAATTTTTTTCTGTTAAAAAAAAACTTTTTTTTCCCTTTTTAGTGTAGACAGTAGTAGCAAAGTAAGAATTCTAACGTGTTAGGCTTGTCAAATCAAACAAAACAAGCCCAAACTCAAAGTATCTACTATTAGCCGTTGAAGAGTTCCACCTATCCACCTTCTGGCCTTACCATCAGATCAGGTCAACAATACTGAACGACTGTACTATCAACGGAAATAGAAACACTTGCAAAGTTTCAAGTCAATATGACAATAAGAAGTAGGTTAAATTCATCATTAGCTATTTTTCCACCCTTAGGGGTGGTATTTTCTTTTTGAAATTTAAATGGGATCAATCTGGAAATATACACTTTCAAACAACACAAAAATTGTCCAAATCGGTTAATAAATGACGGAGTTCTGAGGTAACAAACATAAAAAAAAATACAGTCGAATTGAGAACCTCCTCCTTTTGAAGTCGGTTGATAAAATACAAAACAGTATTTCTATATATTTTCAATAAGCAGGCCGACCGTTATGATATTCAATTTATATTGAAAGTATTGTGATCATTTACCGTATTATAATATTAAAATAAACTATAACACAACGTTTACAGTCAAAGAGTCATTATGATAAGTAATTAAAAGCTTTTGGCATCAATTTACTCATGTCAATTATACTTAAGTGGGTACATATCCATAGGTATCCAAATAAGGGTATCGCGTATCCTAGATCATCTCTCTATTTATCAAAAACTCATACCTACACAAAATATTATAGTACTAATTTCCGGATGCTATCTTGCTTGGTTCGTAAATGACAAATAACTTACCAATATATTACTTAGGGATAGCGTAGGTTTTATTGGAGAAATCCTTTGTGTAATACTATAAGCGCTATCTTCCATTACCATGCGCGTTATTTTAAAATATCATTGACATACATAATGATATTAAGTAATAATTATATTAATTTACATAAATATAAAGTGTTCATAAAACTACCAGATCTAATCCACGGAATCACTTCTCTTGGAATAAAAAGTATCCTAGGGATAAAAATTACCCTTAACCTAAATATAATATTAAATCAACAACAATCATTGAGAGTTTTCCCTGCCATTCCTAAAACCTGTAAGCTTAATAAGTAATATCTGCAAGTTTTCTTTGTAAGACCAATTTAAATTTACAAAATATATTTTTAAACTTATTTTCTCCTTGCGGCTCTGCTCGGGTGGTGGCTTTTTTATTCAAATTATTATTTTTATCTATGAAATAAAAAAATGTTAATTTATTATTTAAACAACCAGACATTTGAAAATTATAAAAAACTAGCGACTCACCCTCGCTTCGCTTGGATTTGTCTCTATTTTGTGATATTACCGACGATAATCTATCTGTGTACCTTATTTCATCCATATCCGTTCAGGTGTTCTGGTGTGAAAGAGTAACAAACGTCCATCCGTCCTCACAAACTTTCACATTTATAATATTACTAGCGACTCACCCTCGCTCCGCTCGGGTTCGTCCCTGGGGTGGGGTCTGGGAGGACCACCCTTATCACTTAGGGGTATGAAAAATAGATAGTAGCCGATTCCCAGACCTACTGAATACGCATATAAAATTTGGTAAAAATCGGTAAATCCGTTTCGGAGGAGTACGGTAACAAACATTGTGACATGGAAATTTTATATAATACTAGCGCACCCGACAGACGTTGTCCTGTCTACACGTCTTTAATTTGAAAATTTCAAACTTTTTTTTTATAATTTTTTTGATGAAAATTATTATTCAAATTGTGAATCTAAACCATTCCCAGATCCCCTTGAACACACACAAAAAAATTCATCAAAATCGGTCCAGTCGTTTGAGAGAAGTTCAGTGACATACACACTCACAGAAGAATTATATATATAAAGATTAGACTAGGATTAGTATGGATGGATTCTGAAACATATGTAAAAGATAACATATTGAATTATGTACGTTTATAGCTAAACCTTTCAGAATTATCACATTACTATTAAAGTAATAGCATTGTTTTTATAATCTAATATACTTAATGTTATTATATTTTTGAATAGAAGAAATTAATAAATCTATAAAGATTATTTTATTATTATTTTGCCAAAGTTTGCAAGCGCACGTCATATGTTTTTTTTGACGATATTAAGCGATATGTCCTTTGATTATACAATCTAAATAGCAATTTATGCGACATTTCTACATTTGCACTTTACGGGTCACAAAGTCGTATAAAACGCACGATAATGCTGATCGTAATCTGTTTATGAGTAAATAAGGCTATTATTATTTTAAAGAATGAATTGAACGTAATACAAATTGATAATGTAATATTGAGTAATCGTAAATATGCATGACAGAATCAAATGATTGGTTCTGAATGAGTTTTGGCGATTGTATTTTAAAAGTTTAAGTGGTGGAAGGCGCCCGCCCGTAAGTTCGGCGGCGCTACCCGGCTCGCGGCGCCCAGTTCAGACCGTGGGGGCAATCAGAGTGCGCGATTTGTAATCACGTGCATTGTAAATAGTCATACGTTTCTCAAACGCTGAAATTATTTTTATTTAAATCCCCATTTTTAATGTCTTGATTATAAATATTTGAATCCCTCATAAAATTATTAAAAAGTAGAGTTTATCATCCCTTTGACATACGTATTAAAGAAAAACAGTATGTTTAAGCAAGAACATTGAATTTTATCCTCAAAATGTTTGTAGTAACAGTAATATCGTTTCTATTGAACGTGCTTAGTATAAGCTCAACACTTGCTGAAATTTTTTTCGTAAAAGAACTTCCTGTATCTGACAACCAGATAAAAGATCTCGCGCAAGCTGTATGCGACGAAATGTTGTATGGAACGGTGAGTCTATTTTTTTTAAATTATTTGAAAATAAATATTTATTATAATACAATTATACAGAAAAAAAACCATAGTATATAAAGAATATTTAAATAAAATAAAAACTCTTTCTAATCGACTTATTTAATAAAAAAAAATTTTCATCTATAGACAATCCGAATGTCAAATAACATAATTTAAAATTCAAAAAAGGTTAAATCAAATTCGATATACAAAATTATGTACGGTCCATATGCCGGCCATAGTCCCGCTGGCGTGTGTGATATACGCATTGTATGCCTATTAGCCTCGGTGGTGTAGTGGCTTGCATATATACGGCTGCACACCCGGAGGTCCTGGGTTCGAGTCCCGGGTTGGGCCAAGTTTAGTTATTGAGTCTTTCTGTATATTAAGCCTCAGTAACAACCCGGAATTGGGAAGTTGGCAGTGTTTCACCCCCGTGCCGAGTATGAAAGTGACAGGAATAGAGAGTGCACTTGTCTGCGCGTACACGTGTGCACTATAATATCTCCTGCGCAGCTAGTCTCAATGAGATTGGCCGCCGTGGCTGGAATCGGTCAGGAGAACATCATCATGCCTATTAGACCGCAAACACAAAACACTACCTACTTCAACAACCAAGGAGCACGAAATCAGGAGATCCGTTGCGACCCTTGAAGATTAGACTTAGCTATTTTTTTAATCAGTCGTGGAAATCTTTGGGGGAGGCCTATGTCCAGCAGTGGACGGTTTTTAATACATATACTTACCTGTGCCTATATATTTAGGTATACCTCTGCATAAAAAATATGTAAAAAAATATAGGTAGAAATTAATTTTAAGTGGCGTTCAGATGTATATGTCAATGGTATTTGTTCATCGAGAGTCTAGAAAGAAAGTAAAAGTAAATTTGTATGCCATAATTAAGGCACGCGTATTGCGTTAATAAATCGTCACGGATGCGTCAAATTAAGACAAACTTAAAGTCGTAATCTATGTGTTGGAACTGCGTTCTCATGCAAGACTTCCTGTGGACCGGACTCTTTTAAGCCCATGAAATCCAAAGAGATGCTAATAAATAATACTGAATAATTAAGTAATTTAGCTATTTTCCCAGCTGTGGCTTACAGCTGGGCACGGGTATCCATACAATGCTATAGGATAGTCTACCATGCTGGACCCATGCCGGTTGGTGAACTTAACACGTCTTTTTAAAACTGGTTCTATAAAATCAAAGAGAATATAAGATCATTAAAATAAAATCATTTTTTTATTCTAATGCTCATATATTCAAACATGCAGAATATCTATAAAATAAAATAAAATAAAATAAAATAAAATAAGCCTTTATTTGCTGTTCGTTTTTAACATTAATATATATACTTATTAATTAAGTCGCCTTAAGCAAAGATCTTAAAAAAATAATTCTAAGGTTACTACTAATTTTAAATTTCAATTTAATAACTATCGGCAAATGGTTAATCTGTTGTAACAGCTTGTCTTTCGACAAAGGCCTCCTCTAAAGATTTCCACTTTTCTCTGTTTTTTGCTGTTCGCATCCATGTAGGCCCAGCCACATCTTTTAGGTCGTCTTCCCATCTTTTTATTTGTCGTCCTTTTTTCCTTTTTCCATCTCGTGGGTACCATTCTGTAATTAATTTTGTCCATTTTTCTTTTGTTTCTCTTAGAATATGTCCTGTCCATTTCCATTTTAGAGTTCTATGAACAGTTTGTACATTTTTGAACTTGGTAACACTTTTAATGTCTTTTAGGCGGACTTTGTCTTTTCTTCTGAAACCCATAACGCTCCTTTCTATAGAGTTTTGGCAGACCCTAAGTTTGCTTGCCATTTTTTCTGTCAGTGCCCAGGTTTGACATCCGTACGTTAAACATGGCAATACACATATGTTGAAAACTTTTCTTTTTTCTTTTAAAGGCATATCTCTGCTCTTCATCACTTCGCTGAGTGACCAGAATCTCCTCCAGGTGTTACTAATCCTTCGATCAATTTCTTTGTCCATGGTGTTTTTCGGAGATATTAGTTGGCCTAAATAGATGTATTCATCTACGTATTCTATGTTCTCATTGCTTACTTTTATGGTATTTTTATGCTTAGAGTTTGTTACGAGTTTGGTTTTTGATAAGTTCATTGTTAAACCGGCTTTAATACTCTCTTTGGCTAGTTCTTGTAACATTTTCTCTAGTTTTAAGTGACTATCAGAAAAGAGGATGAGATCATCCGCGAAACGAAGGTGGCTTAAGTGTTCTCCATTTACATTAATGCCTTGTGTTTCCCAGTCTAGATTTCTAAATATCGTTTCTAAAACAGCCGAGATATTTTTGGCGATATAGGGTCTCCTTGACGCACACCTCGTTGTATGGGAAACTCTTCTCCTACTGTTTCTAGTTTTACTTGAGCAGTACTTTTCAAATAAATATTTTTTAGTATGCTTATATATTTAGATTGTATTCCCTGTAGTTCTAATGCCTTCCAAATATAATCGTGCTCTAGTGAGTCGAAAGCCTTATTATAGTCGACAAACGCTAAATAATACGTTTTATTATATTCCTTATATTTTTGAAGAACTTGTCTTAGAACATGGATGTGGTCTATTGTCGAAAAATTGCTGCGGAATCCTGCTTGCTCTTTAGGTTGGTTTTCGTCAAGACAATTAGTTATTCTAAAAAGTATAATTTTTGAAAATATTTTGTAGATGTTTGACATCAGGCTTATGGGTCTGTAGTTCTTAATGTCACCTTTATCTCCTTTTTTATGTAATAGTATTATTGTTGATTTGGTCCAATCCGTAGGTATTTGTTCTGTTTGAATGATTTCGTTGAATATCTTAGTTAGAACAGGAGCAATCGCTGACGATGTAGTTTTCAGCAGTTCGTTAGTTATTTGGTCTGATCCTGGTGCTTTGTCAAGTTTCTGTGTTTTAATTGCTTTTTAGGTTTCTTCACTTAATATTAATGGTATTGTTTCTGCTGAATCAGTTATTATATTTAGCATACTGGTTTGTGGTTTTTGTTTTCGATAGAGGTCACGGTAATAATCTGTGGCAATTTTTAGAATTTCTGGTCTTTTAGTTGTTGCGTTTCCGTTTTTGTTGGACATATTTAACATCCAAGATTTCTTTGTGTTTAACTCTTTCAAAGCTTTCTTTAGTCCCCCAGACTTTTCTATAAACGTTTTGATTGTTCTTTGTCTATGTATTTTCCTATCTTTTCTAATATTTTCGTTGATTCTTTTGCTTATTTCTGCTATCTTGACGCGATCGGTTTTTGTTTTATTTGTTTGCAATAATTCTTTCCTTTCATTCAGAAGTTCTCGGGTTCTAGTAGAAATAAAGTTTTTACTGTTGTTATTTATTCGCTTTGTTTCCGTTTTTAGACATTTTATTATGGTATTATATCTTTCTTGTACTGTAGTCTTTTCAGATGTGTTTGTGTTCATTATTGATTTTAGGTTATTTACGAGTGATAAGCTATCTCCTGTACATGTTAGGGCGTTGTTTTGATACATAAAACTTCTCTTTTTCTTTACATTCTGTCCTGATATTGTCGCTCGAATCATTCTGTGATCAGAGTCAAAATTTAGATTATTTATTATAGATACGTTCTTAAATATTTTTGGTTTGTTCGTCATGATATAGTCTATTTCATTTTTGTGTAATTTATTTGGAGAAATCCATGTCCATTTCTTTGATTCCTTCTTCTTGAAAAAGCTGTTCATTATACTTAACTTATTTTGTAGAGCAAATGTAATTAGTCTTACACCATTCTTACTTCTTTTTCCGTAGCCATATTTTCCTATCGCATATTCTTCTCCTGGTGCACAAGCTCCGATTTGTCCATTAAAGTCACCCATCACAATAATATTTTTATGTGAACTTTGTATGCACTCTTGTAGTTCCTCATAAAACGTCTCGATTTTTTTAATATCTTCTTTTTTGTCAGATTCGGTTGGCGAGTAGGCTTGAATTATAGACCACATTTCCTCTTTTTTTTTGTGTATGGGGAGTTTAATGTTCAGAATAGCAATTCTTTCTGAAATGCCTTTGACTTCCTCTATCATTTCTACCCATTTCTTTTTAATCAAGAATCCTACACCATAAAGTCCTGCAGATTTTTTTCCGTTTCCGGTGGTCAAAACGTCAACATTACCTAAAGGCAGAATATCTATACATACATATAAATCTGAGTTGAATCTGTACATTAAATATTTTTTGGAAAATCTTATTGAAATAGTCAGTATTATCGGTACAGAGACCGAATCTATAGTTTTTAAAATTTTTGTCTGTCTGTCTGTGACCGCATCACGGAAATACCAGAGGGATTTTGATAAAATTTGGTAAGATGATAGCTGGTTATCCGGGTCTACATAGGATACTTTTTACTGCGGGAAAATATCTCATCTTTAGGAGCGAGTGTGACACGCTCATACGATAATATTCATTAACTAGCGACTCATTCTTGCTCCGCTCGGGTTCGTCGTTACTTACGTTTTACCATTTAGTATAGATTTCTCAGAGATATTTCTATGCGTTAAAAATATTAAAAAGTATTTTTTCGGTTTGCTTTGTTAAAACAGTTGGGTATAATCTAATTTCTACACGTGGTCAGCTTTGTATGACGTTGGAATTTAAAATTGCAAAATAGGAACTTTTGAAAAATAATCAACTTTCGATACAATGATCAAAAATTCTAAATAAGTGCGAGTCTGATTCGTACACCAATGGTTCCGTAACATGTAACATTTTTGTGCTATGTTTTAACAAACCTGAAGTATTTGCATGAAAACCAAATTTAATTTTGTGGTAAAACGCGTGGAGCCGAAAATCTAAATTAGGGTCGACTCCGGAGCCTACTTTTGGCTAATAACTAAATATTTAAAAAATTTGTTGCATGCGACAGAGGAGAACACAAATCTATACATATAATAAAATTCTGAGTCAAATCTGTACATTAAATACTTTTTGGAAAATCTTATTGAAATAGACATTATTATCGATACAGAGGCCGAATCTATGGTTTTTAGAATTTTTGTCTGTCTGTCTGTTACCGCATCACAAAAAAACTACTGGACGGATTTCGATAAAATTTGGTATGGTCATAGCTATATGAATATATATATATATATATATATATATGTTATATATATAATATATATATATATATAATATATATAATATATATAATATATATATATATCTGTCATCCGGGTCAACATATAGGATGAAATGGAAAAATATCTCATTTCTGAGAAGAAAATTAAAAACTGTAATGTAAGAGTACACATACTAATAGGTTTTACACCTAAGAATTTGGTTTTTGGTCATCTTAACGTGGGCGGAGCCGCGGGCAATGCTAGTTAAATATAAAATTGAATTAATAGGTCTTTAATAATGAAACTCGTATATTTAAATGTTCTTTAACTAAGTTCTAGAGGTCCTGGAAGCGAATCCCGGCTGGGGCCAAATTTAGTTATTAAGTTTTTCTATTAAGAAAAACTCAGAACCGGAGTTGGGAAGGTGGCGGTGTTTCACTTCTGTGTCTCGGAGCTAGCACGTAAAATAGTAGATTCACGTAGATCTGTCGGTGGTGTCGAATTGTCATCCAATCGGAATTTGAGAGTGAAAGGAATAGTGTCTGCGAGAACACTTTAAATAATAATATCTGCACTATATACATGCACTATGAATTATAATATCTCCTATTTACATTCGAGTATAATAGATTTGTTATGAAACCCTCAGCTTACGAGTCAGACTTTGACTTCGGATTTTTAGGAGGATTTTTATTCTATTCATCAGGTTTTTGTTTAATTAAACTAGATTTATAAGTAAATTGTTATTTCGTTCGGCTGATCTACAGAAAATTTATCATTCATAAACATGTGTTTTGAATGTGATAAACATATGGTTCCATTTGTCTACATTACCATTCGTATAGATTCATGTGAGGAAAATAGAGTCACTTGAAACCTTTTAATTTTAAGAACTATTTATTGTTTTGCTAATCTATACTTATTATTATAAAGAGGTAAAGTTTGTGATCTTGTGAGTTTGTGAGTTTGTGGGTTTGTGAGTTTGTGAGTTTGTGACGTTGTAGGGGGTAATCTCTGGATCTACTGAACCGATTTTCAAAATTCTTTTACCAATAGAAAGCCACGTTCTTTCTGAGTGTCATAGGCTATATATTAACCCGAAAAATAAAAAGGCTTTTTCGTGGTAGTCGGATTTGCAAAGTAAGTCGGAGAAAAAACGGTCGAACGAAAACGTTTCTTACGAACGCTGCCTTAACGATGAGAGATATATGATTATGTTCTAGAGAAAAGTTGTAGAGCTTAATAATGCCTACAAAAAAGTCAGCGACAGCATATGTCTAACTTTTATATTTAAGTCACAAAAAGTAGTTTTTTATATTAAAAAAATCATTTAAATCGGTAGGTCATGTTTATTGGTCATATTATCAACAATTATGAATTCTTATCAAAATAAGTAAATTTGTCGTCTAAAATGTTTAAAATAAAAGACTTTTCCGTTTTACTGCATATAATTTGGACAAATGGTTAAAGAGATAATACAACATATTCGTATGTATGGACGAACCCGAGCGAGCTGTTTATCTGTTTTTCTCTTTGTACGGGCTAATCTCCGGATCTATTGGACATATTTAAATGAAATTTTGCATGGTGGTACCTTATATCCCCGGACAACATCTTAGATACTTTTCATTCCAGAAAATTAAACAGTTCCCGTGGGATAGTTAAAAAACTATAACAACTTATACAGCTTAGTACACAAAAACTACTGATTGGATTTTAATGAAACTTTACAATAATATAGTTCATACATGACAAAAACAAATCAGCTAATTTTCATCCCGGACAATTAAATAGTTTTCGTGGGATAGTCAAAAAACTATAGTAACTTATACAGCTTAGTACGCAAAATAACTGATTGGATTTTGATGAAACTTTACAATAATATAGTTCATACATCAGAATAACAAATAGGTAACTTTTTTATCCCGGAAAATTGTACTTTTCCCGTGGGATAGATGTTTTTGTTTATTTGTAACGTATTATGTACACAACATAGACCCCAAAACAATAGTTATTAAAAAAATTCCTAATTGTCTGTTTGCCTGTATGTCTGTTTGTCTGTTTTTGTGTGTGCGTTTCACGCGAAAAGTAATGTACTAATTTCAACGAAATTTGGTGAAGTGATAACTTATTACTCGAGTCAACATTTAGGGTACCTTTTGTATGTATGTATGTTGTATTCAGCCCTTTTTAACACATGCACGGGCCTCCCTTCAGTACGAGGTGGATCAGGCCATAGTCCACCACGCTGCCCAGTGCGGGTTGGTGGACTTCACATGTCTTTCGAAAACTTGCTAGGTTATGTCAGACATGCAGGTTTTTCTTCACCGTTACGACAAGTGGTAACTGTGTTAGAAATGATTCGCATATGAAAATATCACTCGGTTTCCCAAGTGAGCGCGTTACCATTGGGATACCACTGCCTAGATACCTTTTACTTAAAGAAAATCTTTCTTTCCCACGGGAAAATACAATAACTGGTTTTATCGAGTCCTCCCTAGAAACCTTCCTCTGACTAAGCCTTAAGACATACATCAAGACAATATACTAAAAAATTGTAGGTCTTGAAAAGTCCTACAGAAAAGTTGTGAATAGTATATGTCTATCTTCTAAGTTACACTCGCAATATTTATTCTTATCTATACCTATAATAAAACTTAGTCAAATCGATGTGCGCGTTTCACGCAAAAAGTACTCAAACAATTTTAACTTAATTTTGTAGTCATAAAACTTAGTACTCGGGTCAACATTTAGAATACTTTTTACGACGGGCAAATTACTCATTCCCACGGGAAAATACAATAACTGGTTCTATCGAACTGTCCTTAGAAATTTATTGGCTAACGTTGGCTCAACCTTAAGAGATAGATCAAAACATTGTACAAGAAAATTGTAAGTCTTAAAAAGGTCTATAGAAAAGTTCTACATAGTATATGTCTATCTCCTAAGGTACACTCGCTATAACTATTTTCATTATTATATATTTCTGTTTTATTATACGTTATTTATTCTATCTGAATATAGGTATAATAAAACTGTAGAGGTCGAATGTCTGTACATAGATGGTAGAAAAAATTGCTAAAAAACGAGTCAGTTCTCTTCTTACATCCCGTAAGGAGAGAAATAGAACAAATCCAGATTTTTTCAATTTTTTTGTTTCTCTGTCTGTTTGTCTGTTCGTACGGGCTAATCTCCGATACTATTGAACCTATTTAAATGAAATTTGATACTTTTCATTCCGGAAAATTAAAGAGTTCCCGTGGGATAGTTAAAAAATTATAGTAACTTATACAGCTCAGTACACAACAACTTATGCACCTAATTTAGTAAAATTTGGCATGCTGATACCTATACCTTATAATGCAGCTCAAACAACAGGTTACTTATTTTATTTTATTTATTTTATTTTTATCCCGGAAAAATGAACGGTTCCCGTGGGATAGATCTTTTTGTGCTTTTCTAGAGGTGAACCCGAGCGAAGCGAGGGTGAGCCGCTAGTACTAAATAAACATTATATTAATGATTCGATTGGTATCTAGTACTGTGTACTAATTTTGTGTATTTGATTATTTTTGAAGTAAAACTTCTATAGGCGTGACTGAGGGGGTAAGTCAATACATATAGTAAAACTAGCATTGCCCGCAGCTCCGCCCGCGTTCAAATGACCAAAAACCAAATTCTTAGGTTTTACATATTAGTATACTCTTACATTGCAGTTTTTGTATTTTTTCTGAGAAATGAGATATTTTCCCGTGGTAATAAGTTGACCCGGATAACCAGCTATCACCATACCAAATTTCATCAAAATCCCTCCAGTAGTTTTTCCGTAATGCGGTAACAGACAGACAGACAAAAATTCTAAAAACTATAGATTCGGCTTCTGTATCGATAATAATGTCTATTTCAATAAGATTTTCCAAAAAATATTTAATGTACAGATTTGGCTTAGTTACAATTTTATTATATTTATGTATAGATGAAAACTCCCATTTACTTATTTTTTACTTTTTAGTGTTTTGAAGTCGTTTTTTAATTATAACAATCCAATAGTGCGTAATAACCAGGCTCGTAATAATATTATGTAAAATATAAATTTAAGAATATTTATACCTAAATGATCAAATAAAACGTTGCTTACTAATTATTCTTAAGAAACAATTTCTTGGGGTGTCTTACTTTAGTTAGTACCTATCTATCCTGTCTTCAAAAAGGTAATAAAACAAGCATCAATCTTGTCATGATTAGGTAAAATGTTAATTCTTTATTAAATAAAAATCGACTAAATGTATATGGGACTCGAGCTATTGGTTTCAAGTGCTTTTGAAAATATAGATCCTTATTTTATTGGTACATATATACGTATTATGTCGTCTGTGGTAGTAGGAAAATTTAACGGCGCGCAGCCAAAAAATGCAATCAATAAAGTTAATATTTAATAAGACATCTACAATATTTTAAAAAAGTTGTAGAATTTTCTTTAAATTATATGCGTAGATGCCTATTTATTGCTATTTTAAGATAACTTATATACCTGAGACCTACGGAAAATTTTAGCCCATCAAAAGGTAGGTATTTCATAGACAAGTGAGGAAGTAGCTAGGAGGGTCTGGTCTATACTTTTTGCATTTTCTGAGAAAATTTACCATACCATGTTTTTTTACACCGTCAGAAAGTAGAGATTTCAACGAACAAAAAGCCCACCCGACTTTTTTTAAAACGCAGATATTTTGACGCAAGAATTTTCGATTGAAAATTAGGGTGCTTTTTCGATATTCAGTCAAAGTAAGATAAAAAATTAAATATTTTAAATAAAAAAAATACAGTTTGTTAGGGACATAAAAAAGTAAGTTTTCACCAAATTTCGTGTAAAGTTTTTTTTTTGTAAAAAATAAAAATAAAAAACCAAAAACTTGGTTATTTGAATTTTTGAAATAAATTTTGAGGTTATGTGAAAAAGTGTTAATACAAAAGTTGTAGATCTTTTTATTACCAACAACTTTGCTATTTTACTTTTATCCATAGGACTTGTGGTTTTGCCGAAAATCGAGATAAACCGTTTTTTACCCTTAAAAACTCACCCCCTCCCACTTCCCGACCTCAGATCGCCCGTAAATTATTTTTCCTTTCATTTTTGTTATATTCTCTTCCTTTTCCAATGGGTTTCATCCCACTATTTTTTTTTATCACTTTTTCAGCCCTGGTCTATATGTCGCCGCGGAGATATTCGTCTGGTTAATCTATAAATTTATACAGATAAATAAAATTGAAGTGTCTGTTTGTTATACGTTTATTTAAGAATAAGAATTAGGGTCCCGTTCACAAAAATGAAAACGTACTTAGAGACCCTAGTGTAAGATATAGGTAATGCAGTATATAGGCAATAGGGCGGTATTTGTCACGGTGCCCCAGGGCGGCACTAAGGTAAATCCGGCCCTGACGGCGCGCGAATCCAATTTGCATGTGGTTGATTTTAAGCTACCTTCAAACAAGAAGGTCAAGGAGGCAATCTAGAGAGAGATATAATCAATTGAAAACTTTTACACAGCAAAATAATTATGTTTTTTTAAAAGAATGCCAAAGATTCTTGCAAAAATTTCAAGATTTTTTTTATTTTTGGACTGCATCGACCTTGTGTCTATGTGTGTCATCTATTCTACTGATACGGTAACGCTTTTCTCGCTGATGTTTTAAACGATAACGTTACCAGAAGAAAAAAATTAGATGAAGTATAATACCCGAATTTTAGCCTTGCGAAGCTCGTCGGTCTTTTTATTATTGTTAAACGTCTACTAATTACCTAGTCTTTTTTAACTTACGTAAATATTTATATAGAGGATAGGATAAGAGTAGAGGGCTACCACTTGCGTATATGCCAGTTTAGATGTTGATAAACAGGCCATTAAGTATGGCAATGAGGTAATCGTTCAAATTCGAAATCCGTCACCGACGGCTCGTAAACAGTTTAAGGGCCTTATAATTAACTTTTAATAGTAGTGTTTCTAAACATATGACGTTCGATGAGAAAATATTTTTTTAAGCCTAAAAAATGTCCAATGTAGAATTTTCAATAATAGAAGATTTTTCCTTGAATTCTTATTACCCGACTGCGGCGAAACCCAAAGGAGGGTTGTGGTTGACCTATATATATGTTGTCCTGACGTTCAGGCTGACGCAGATGCTTACCGGGCATGGGTGCTTTGGTAAGTATCTATGTCAGGTTGCGCGTCGGGAACCGTTGCCCGTATGCCACGAGTGTGGTGCGTCCGAGGACACCTCGCACCACACCCTCGCGGTATGCGCCGCTTGGACTCCCCAGCGCCATGCCCTGATGGCGATAGTGGGTGGAGACCTTTCGTTGCAAAGCGTGGTGGGGGCCATGCTACGTGACGCGAGGTCCTGGTCGGCGATGGTCTCCTTTAGTGAAACCGTCATCTCACTGAAGGAGACGGCGGAGAGGGAACGCGACGCTAACGCCTTAGCAGACCCTCTTCGTCGCCGTCGGCTGAGGGAGAGGAGGCGCCGGTATGCGCATCTTCTCCCGCCACCCTAGAGGAGCTACTGCGGGGGGATCTCTCGTTGACTCCCCTGCACGTCATCGGGGCGGTCGGGATGCTCTGTGAATCGAGGGCATCCCGATTTAGGCGAGGATGGCCCGCGAGGTACGGGCCGACCGCAGGGGTGTTGTAGTGAATGCGCAAGCGATCCTGCAACGCCCCATTGCACTGCGGCGACGGGTTCCGCTGTGGGTTTTAGTGAGTAGGAGTCTCACAGTACCTTGTTCGTTATGACGGCGGGCAGGGTGCCCATGATGGGTTTCCCCAGCGTCAACAAAAAAAAATGTATGTACGAGTTCGGAGTATGTATGTATGCCCGACCCTATGTTTCGCTAGTAATTAATAAACTTCTATATCAATTTTGATGATTCATACGTTATTTGATTCATCTTAATAACACAAGTGTCATAGCGTATAAAGGAAAAATATAAATTAAAAAATTAAAAATGGCAGATCCTAGGCGCCAAGTTGTGTAAAAAAAAATTCGTCCGAATCAATCGAGTGGCGAATGAAATGCAGGTTTTTAAGAGGTGATTACAATAACATATATGTTTAAAAGCAATTTAGGATAAGAAATTGTTAAACAAAACTAAAAATGCATAACTAACCAATACTAAAAAGCTATAAATAAATAAAAATTACAAAAAAAAAACCCAACTACGTAAAGAACGAACTAAAAAGAAGAACAAGAAGAATTTTTTTTTGTTATAGGTATTTTATTACGAGATAGTTATATTTCGCTTTGGTAAAAATCTTTCTATTCGTATCCGTCGCTTCTTTCTAAAATATAACTATACTATAAGCTTATAAATAAAATGAATATGTTCGTCTCATGTTTCTCATAGTTTTATTATGTTTAGTTACCTGATTTACACATGACCTAAGTCTAAGCCAGCATTGAAAAAAATGTTTTCTTTCTTTTTGGTGATACAATAGTTCAACATTTTAATTTTTATGTAGTAAAATAATTAGTGGAACTTATAAATATAAATAATAACGTGAAAAACTTACTAAGGGTAGATTCACTAATACCTACGTCTTGTAATTCCTGTTTTTTTTTAATTCGCAGGTAACAAATCGAAATAGATGCGTGACGCAATTTTTATGTGAGTGAAGCTAAAAATTACTTATATGACTTAATAAACGATAAAAGTAAAGTCGAATATACCTAATATTTTAAATTACTTACTTTGTATTTATTTTTATATTTCCTTTTAGACCAAGCACATAGCTCATATTTTACTCCAAGCACCTCGACAATTAAAATTGAATGCAATTCAGATACTCAAATACTATTCAGGATAACGCCTTCAAAATATACACAGCTAGTTACATTGGTTCCATTAGATATCGACGTAAACAAAACGGTAAGCCACAACTTGTGTAACGCCATCGGCGATTATTATTCATTTTTTTAACACCTCCAGGTAAATTTCTAAGAAATTAATTAAATTTCCAAGAAATCTGCTGTAACGCTGGTGTGTCCGCGGTCGTGGAGGGAATAATTTATGTAAAAATCAATTGCTGTTCGTTAGTCTTGCTAAAACTCAAAAACGGCTGAACTGATTTGAATAATTCTTTTTTTTTGTTGGAGGTATATCAGGGATAGTTTAAATATAAAAAAATTAGGCAAAAACCCATAAGAACAGCTAGAAGATCATAAAGTTCAAAACTTGTTATTTTGTATGAGAAACACTACTTCGGATTACTTTCAATAGTGGTGGACCTACCATCTACAACAATACGTCAAGTTTAAGTTAGAAAAAAATAATATATGTATATAGATAGCAGTGTATACTCTATCTATTCTATACTAACCGTTAAAACGTACCTAGGGACGAACCCGAGCGAAGCGACGATGAGTCGCTAGCGATATATGCTATATATCTAAAGTTTTAAAGATAGGAAGACATAAACTCCATATAAATGACGATGTATTTATTGCTATTAAGGAAAACCACAGATATTGGGATCCACCGCATGTAAATAAACATACCTAGGTACTGGTTTCTGACATTTATTTTTTGTATTCAGATTGAGTTTTCTATTATTGAGCCATACCAAGAGAAAGCGTCACTTTACCCGGAACCGGGGAAATACACATTTTGGACGACTACAATAAATGACACTGGTTTTCTGTCACCGTGGAAACGAGGGCCTTACATAGAGAATTTTGTACCACAGAGAGAGCAAAAACCGTACGCAATTAATATAACATTTTCGAATCTTTTACTTATAGAAGATGATTTTTTTGTAAAAGCAAATATATCATGGAATTCAACTGACGGTAAGTACTAATATGGTTAAAAGTTACTTTCTGATACTTCTGATGTGACGGCGAACCTGGTTCTGGTTCATAGAACATATATAACGTTGAGTTTAGATTAAAAATTGAACAGAAGGAACAATGTTACCGTCTAATTGTCTTAATCCTAATATCATTGCTGATTGTAAAGTAAAAAGAACGAGCGATTCTATATTTTGTAGTTACCAACTATCAAGTACTATCTCAGTAACTTAAAGTTTTAACTCTTAACTGCAATAAGCTACCATATTTTTTTAATGTTTTTTTTTTATAAAACAACTAATTAATTAATTTTCAGCTGCGGACTCTTTAACAGTAACAAATAGTTGTAACAAAGAGACTCAAGGAAACTTTTATTATAAAACAATTAAAGTAAGTTACACTATTGATCACTACCCTATTACAGAACTTTTGTTATTTTTTTATTATTTTGTAGCTTGCTTCCCAATACAAACCTTCATCCCCATTTTCACTCCCTTAAGGGAAGATTTCCGCGATAAAAAGTGTCCTATGTCCTTTCCAGAGTCTCAATCTATTTTCTTACCAAATTTCATCTAAATCGGTTCAGTAGATCCAGAGATTACCTTTTTTTTTTTTAACGTTGGGAAATGCATTTACGCACGACGTGTGGGACTCACCGGCGTAATACAGCCAGTACTACCCACTAAAACCCAACAAAACCTTCCCCCGTCTTAATGGGGCGTCGCAGGATCGCTTACGCATTCAACTACGACGCCCCGACGGCAGGTCTGCCGAAGCAGACCACCACAACCATGGGGTTGCTCCACAGTCCACTCTGCTATCAGAGAAGTACCAGGAGCAACCCGCATGGTACACCGCCCTCCGAAGAGGGCCACCTCCCACCGCCCACCGAAGTGGGCAACCTCCCTGTGCGTTTCTTAGCTTCGCTACTGCTACTGAGCCCCCCCACCACGACAAGGTGAACGCACGTTGGGGGGGAGATCCAGAGATTACCTCCTACAACGTCATAAATTCACAAACTTTACCTCTTTATAATATAAGTATAGATAATATAAATCGTATCATATTATAAATTATCAATTTATCTTTCAGCCATGCGAACGCCGCAATGTTATACTACACAATTTGTTTCTTAACGATACTTGCACAGTTACAATAAATGGAAAATATGGCGTCACCAAGAAAGTATATCATACGCCCCCGTGCATTCATAGAGAATGCTATAAATGTAAGTATTTTCATCAGAAATTACCTTTACAGGTAATGTTATCTATATTATACTAATATTATAAAGAGAAAGTTTGTGAGTTTGTGACGTTGTTTTTTGGGGATAATCTTTGGTTCTACTGAACCAATTTAGATGAAATTTGGTTAGAAGATAGTAGACATAGGACTATACTTTTTACTTAGCAAATCTTCTCTATGTGTCTTCTTATGTGTTTGCTATGACTACTTGTTTACTAGTTGGCTATGATTACTTACATTTTATACGGTTTATATTCTCGAGACCTCCTTAACCAATCGTTTGACATAGAGTCAATATTATTATACATTAACTGCCTCGGTGGTGTACTGGCTAGAATGTACGGCTGCACACTCGGAGGTCCTGGGTTCGAGTCCCGGGTCGGGCCAAGTTTAGTTATTGAGTTTTTCTGTAAAGTAAGCCTCAGTAACAGCCCGGAGTTGGGAAGTTGGCGGTGTTACACCCCCGTGAGGTGTCAAGTAGTCGTCCCACCGGAGTATGAGAGTGACAGGAATAGAGAGTGCACGTTGTGTCTGCGCGTACACGCGCTGCACTACAATATCTCCTGCGCAGTTGGCTAGTTTCAATGAGATTGGCCGCCCTAGCCGGAATCGGCCAGGAGAACATCATAATCATCATCATTATTTAACATGACTTGTAAAACATTTACAATTTCAGTTACAGCACAAAATGTGACACTCAAAGCTGTTTGGGACGAAAACCAGGATTTCTGGACGGTGCACGTAAGTTGGAACAGGCCAACTTTCGCGCCCGACTACTACAATGCTACTTTACGCACAAATATGGCTGTTCAAAGCGTTAGAGTTCCTGGAGTAAGTATATTTAAAATATTACCTTATACCTAAGTACATAATGTTTCGTCTCCCATCTTCAATATAAATAGAACTCTCGTCGATTTTCTTAAACAAATCTTCTGTTCTTCTATTACAATCTACGTGTTTACATATAATAATCTACCACCTAGGTATTTATAATTATTTACATACACGCGTCATGTAAAGTTATAAGAAAATGGGCATCAGCTGAAAAAGTCTCATTCATGAATTATTAATTATTTTCCATCTTTATTATTTTTACTTTATTTATGTACTTATTTCTTTTATGACATAGGTACTTTCACTTGTTTGACCACGGCGCACTCCTTTTATTAACAAAAGTTTTATTATTCCAAAAGAAATATTCTCTATTAATACTCTTCTCTTAAATTATTCAAATAAATTATACCTCTAAACATAAATATATAACATAGTATAATATTTTCTGCAATTTTATTTTCCGAACTTGCCTTGATAATTTTTTAATTATTTAATCGTTTTACTTACAGAATGCAACAGTAATGCATTTTAAAAATGTAAAAGGCAGAGAATTTTTCAACGTGTCGCTAGTGGCGCACGCCAACAACCGCACGGCGCACACCAGTGCACGCAGCTTATTTCCAAGTCAGTTTCTGCTTTTTTATGTTTATTTGTATAGGATGATTTTTGTAATATGCCCTTTATTGTAAATACATTATTTAACAGATATATTTATTTATTTATTTTGTCTATTTAATATTTTTACCACAGAGGCCATGCAGGTATTCATTAGTAGTTAGTATGAATACCTCATCCCATACAAAGGTATCAAACAAAAAATTGCACCAACCTATTTTGAACTAATATTGACCTGAATAGATTTGCCAATTTATTTTATAAAGTATTTGTTTTTTTTCTGATGAAAATGATGAATATTATTGTTACAGATTTACAGCTTGCATCTAAACCTCTCTCAGGCTTATTGGTAGGCGCCTGGTGCTCGGCGCTGGTCTTTGTTGTACTTTTAGTAGCTGCTTTTTGTTGGAAACGTCGCTTCCATTTGACTCGCTCTGGAAATTATTATAGGGTAAATTATCTATTTTAAAATGAAATATAAACTATTATCTTTATGCACCAATTAGATATTTATCCAAATTCGCTCAATCTTACAACAAACTACACGTGAACCAGTCACAAGTATTCTAAATCTCCAAATATCTTAACATCTTCATACATTTTCACATATGTACATCTCATTATGCAATTATTAATAGGAATTATAGGTATCATTTAATTATTGTAAGAGACTACCTGCATCACGTCACCTATGCGTTGCCGATGTTATTCACCCAAATCCAACGTCCGACCTTAGTATAATCGACAAAGTCATAGCCATAGGCCCAGTTCCGGAGGTTAGCTAGTATAATCAAAATATAAACAAAAATTATATAATGCAAAATAGCTGTAATGTAAGTATTTCCTAAAAAAAGATTAAAATTAAACAGACTACAATGGAGAAGATACCTCAAGATGAGTTGGACGTGGACGGCATGGAGGCGGGCACGGAGGACCAGTGGGAGGTGCGGCCCGAGCGCCTGCTGCTGCACGAGGTCATCGGAGAAGGCGCCTTCGGAGTGGTCCGTCGGGGGACATTTGCGCCTGCTAATAAAGAAGTCGCCGTGAAAATGCTTAAAGGTACATTTGAAAGAAATTATCAGTAATTTTAAGCTAGTTTAGTCTGTAGTTTAATAAAAATTTTTTTATTAAAAATAGCCCGGAGCAAATTTTTGGTGAAACCTCCCCTGGGTCGTGTTTGTTAATATGTTTTATGGTTTGAAAAATATACTTCGCTTAGAAATAGAGTGAGGGGGACCCCTCCACATATATATCCACCTCTATTATAACTGTATTGATTTCTGCATAAAATTAAAGCTAAATTGAAAACGCATAACTTAAGTAAACATTAGGTTTACCTACCATATCTACCATACCTACGTCGGTCACAAATCATAATACTTTTCTTTCGTGCACTGGAAAATTAAACAGAAAAAACTTGTAACTATATTTGGATCGCACCCAGACTTACCATCAGTGGAGGAGATCCGGTCGTTCCGCGCGGAGATGGAGCTGATGAAGAGCGTGGGCGCGCACGCGCACGTGGTGAGCCTGCTGGCGTGCTGCAGCGGCCGCCGCCTCCTCATCGTGGCCGAGTACTGCAGCCGCGGCGACCTGCTGTCTTACTTGAGGTACATACTTTAACGCGGGTTAAATTACAGAATAGTCAATTATGTAAGTCATAGTTTAGATAAGGTAAGGATTTTATATTAGGTACCTATGTACATATGTAAACAATATCCTTATCATACCTATTAATTATTAATAGATGTTCCTGGGATATAATGCTAACTCGACGCAATGTGAAGTACTACAATAACAATAAGGATGGAGTGAACTATAGGAATAACTTGTTCAAAAGCAAAACAACAGGTTTAAAATTCGCTGCAAATCGACTCTACGACCTACAAGAAGTTTGCGACACTGAGCTAACCATATTGGACCTTCTCTCTTTTTGCCGACAAATTGCAATGGGCATGGAGTTCCTTGCTTCAAACCGCGTGGTCCATAGAGACTTAGCTGCTAGAAACATTTTAGTTACTGGAGATAGAACGCTAAAGATAGCAGACTTCGGCTTATCCAGAGACATTTATCAGGAAAATCAGTACAAGCAGAAAGGCAATGGCAAGATGCCGGTGAAATGGATGGCCTTAGAGTCTTTAACGCATCGGATCTACACAACGCAGACTGATGTGTAAGTTTAACAGATTTTATTGAGGTTTTCAATTTTCTGAGGTCCTTTTTTCGGTTTCTTCAAGATTTTGAATTAATATATATGTCATTGATTCCCAAAATTACTTTTTTGAATCCTACATTTAAGAAAAAAATATAACTGTTATAAGTGATGTATAGATGTTCTCTACATTTTTAAAGATACAGCTGTGGTAATGATTCCAATGATTTCTCAAAGAAGTCAGTTAAGAAAAGTTAAGTAAAGGTTGTGGAATATCTTCAGGTGGTCATTCGGCGTGGTGGTGTGGGAGGTGGTGACGGTGGGCGGGTCGCCGTACGCGGGCGTGAGCGCGGCGCGCCTGCCGCGCCTGCTCGCCGCCGGCTACCGCATGCCGCGCCCGCCCAACTGCAGCACCGCGCTGTGAGTTACTTGTTCTAGTAAACTAAAAAATAATATATAAGTAATTTTACTTATTGGAAATTTTTATTTTTCTAATAATAATCGATTGTCAGGTACGATTTAATGCTATCCTGTTGGAACGAGCGTCCCCGCGCGCGGCCCACGTTCAGCGAGCTGCACGCGAGGCTGGACGACCTGTTGTGCGCGTGCGCCGACCACTACATGTCACTGGCGGTGCCCACCGAGGTGCCGGAGATACACTCAAAACCGTACCGATATGTGCGCAAACTTATAAGGTAACTCATATAGCTCAACCATAGTTCTATTGTTACATAGAAAAAATAAAATGCTGCTTTATGTGCCTAAAAATTCAACATTCTATAGAATACTTCCTTGTTTATACGAAATCTACTATTTGAACTTGGTATCTGATTATCTACCATGTATCCTCTCGACCACTGACGTTGAGATATATGGGAGAGTTTGTTTCAGAGGTAGACGGAAACGTTCGAAGAACTACGAACGACCGCTGGCCGCGCCCACCAATCACTACACCGAGCAGCCGGTCATCGCGCTCACCTGAACTACGATACTTCTCAGAGATTAATTATTATAGCTAGTGTTGTTAGCTGTTTATAGCATTTTTTTCCTTTCTCGAGAATATTAAATGCGTAACATGAGCTGAACATGCTCAACTCTACAAGTGCTTTAACCGAGTGTAGCAGATACACGTATACTTAAAACATATTACGTAAGCTTTACTTTGTTTTAACAAAGATATTAGGTAGATAATTAATTATTAAATAAGAATTCGGTTATAAGACAAAATCAGTTATTACTTTTATTTTTGAAGTGATATTATAAGAATCATTTAATTACCTCGCTGTTTTGGCTTTTATGGGATGTTTTATAAAATCTAAGAAAGTCAATACTTTAAGAGTATTATGTATGGTACTTAATATTATATTTACGTAGAATTAATGTTGTACATAGCTATATTTAACTATGTTGTATTTTTTTTGTATTCAGTCCTTTTTAACGTCCCACTGTTGGGGACGGGCCTCCCTTCAATACGAGGGGGACCAAGCCATAGTCCACCACGCTAGCTAAGTGCGGGTGGGATGGCAATCTTAATGTCTTTCAAAAAATTGCCAGGTCCTCCGAGACATGCAGCTTTTCTTACGATGTTTTCCTTCACCATAAGGCTAGTTAGTGGTAATAATGTTGAAAATAATTCGCACATGAAAATATCAGAGGTGCCAGACCCGGGTATTGAACTCACTGGGTTTCCCAAGCGAGCGAGTTACCACTGGGTTTTACTTGTACTTATTTTAGTTATTAAGAAGGATGTTTTCATTGACAGTACGATTAGATAGATCTGTCAATAATATCCTTGCTATGTTGTATTCATTTCTTTACATTACTACTTCTAATTTCCTGTATAAAATATGAATTTCAAAACTATTTAAATTTAAACGTATTAATAAATAATGTAAACATGTACAATTTATTTTATAACCTATCCATTAAACTATCACAATTCCTAATTGTAAATTATCTATACAAATAAATAAATATAAATAAATAAACATTAATAAAATTTAAGTGTCTGTAATTTCAAAAATCAGATATTTACTAAATGCACATAAAAGTATATATAAGACTTATAAGAAGACAATTTTTTTAAATTTTGTCTGTCTGTTCCAGCTAATTTCGAAACGGTTGGACCGATTTTGACAGGACTTTCACTGGCAGATAGTTGATGCTAGGAATAATTTAGGCTACTTTTATTTTAGAAATAGAATTGGGGCTCCGGGCAAAAAAAAATCCACGAAAATACATCGGGACGCACCTGAACGAAGCGAGGGTAAATCGCTAGTAGTATAATAATATTAAAACTCTTCTATTTCTCTATTCAAACCACAAACCAAAATACAGAGTACATAAATCATTTCCCGAATTCATAGTTACAACATAAGCTGGGTAATAAAATTCAATGCAAGAAAATGGCGAAGAAAAACTCATTGTTTAATATTAATTCAATATATTACTTTACATTACATATGTATAGCTTACTGCTAAATATAAAAATATTAAACCTTCACTTTCTGGTCTACATCACGTGTTGCCTTCCGTCCGTTCCATTCATTGACATGTGTGTGCGCAGTTTTATGATAATATACAAAAAAATCCAAAAAAATATTTTTCTTTAAAAAGTCATACTAACATACATATACCTAAAAAATTACAATAATTAGTTTATTTTTATTTTTATAAGGAAATATCAAATTTTCTCTTCACATCGAATATTAAATATTAATTTAAAATAAATAATCACTACATGAAGCCTTGAGTATAAACAGTTCTACAAAACCGAGGACACACAGATGCAACGACCAAACAACATTTTATATCAATAACATAATTAGGACGTACGAGACCTGAGCAACATAAAATCGATTTATACGTTTACAGCCCCCTTTGCAAAGCTTAAATTAATTAAACCATTCATTACTCAAGGTTAAATTCTAAACATTTGTCAATATGCAAACACAAATATTTCGAATTGTGTTACGAGGTGACCGAGATATCTAAAGTATAAAGGCAGTTTTAGTATACTTTATAATTTCAAATGATAAATTCTGTACACAGTAATAACTAATGAACTTGATTACATGTCTTAAAAATATACAAGAATCCTAAACAGACATATTGTAGATATTAGTGTATCAACATATAAACATGAAATAAAAATAACGTACATTTATGAACATATATTGTGTACTTAATTTTTTTATATGTAAGTATTAAACATATAATATAAACTTTTAACAAAGGAAGAATTGACTTAAAACCGTAACTTTCATTATCGAATCAATGTTGCAGACAAAATCATAATAATTATAAAATTAGAAAAAATAATGTACACTACATCAGCATGAACGTGTACAAGAGAGCGTGTAAACGTTGCTTATAATTTTCTTACTTACAGCTATGATATGACTAACAAATACAACATACCTTTACAAATAGTACAGTAATATCACACTAAGTAAGATTCGTACACGATATCAAACGTTCACACATACCATAATCATATACTGAATGTTAGCGAACAGATCGCTAGCCTTACATTATTAAGTTTTAATAATTATTATTTCTCTCATTATTTCCTATGAGGCGATTAGATGAACCGTTTTTGAATTGTGCATGATATTATTATAGTGAACATGCGTTAAAATAATTGTATTTATTTTCAGTCTAAATAAGAGATTTACATATAACTAACTCAGGAGCTCGAAATCCTGGCAAGATTTGCATGGTATTAAATGCAAATAGTAACAATACAATACACACGCCAAGCCTATAAAATTAATATTTATCGTTATAATTTTTTATTAACCAGGCGCCATGTGTCAGAGTAAAATTATAATAGTAATATATAATATGTAGGCATCTTTAAAAACTTCTACTCTTATTCAAAACCGAATATAATTTATTAAATAGAAAATTTTAATAACTAAATAAAACACGCTTTGAGAGCAAAACTATCTTATATGATTATATGTTTTTATATGTTTAACTATTAACATACAGATGATAAAATTATATCAGTTTTCACATAACATAGCCTCCTTACTTTATAAAATCCAGTTGTATAATATATATAATATTAAAACAACGAATCACTGGTATCGACCATTTACTTTAATTCAATAAGTAAATTTATAATTGTCTATCAATATGAAAATTTATCTAAATGTCGCTTAAATGAAAGAGATCATCTTAATACATAAGGACGACATGTAATTATACATTATACATAGTATATTGAAACCCAATACTCTCCCACACTCAGTTTAATACCCTCGAATATAATTTGTTATTGATAAGTACATAGAAACAATCGCTGTTGTGTCGTGACCTGAACTATACCTAATATAAGAAATACTTATATATAATATCAGTATATCAATATACTACATATACCCCCTTAATATTCCCTATTTAATGGACTAAGTGGAAACTGCAAAACTTTTGTCGTTTTATGCAGCTTACTAAAAACAATGACCCATGTAAAATCAAACTAAATATATCCCCATCACTGTCAGCGCTTGATTAGAACAAAATGATTTATGAATTAACTATATATGTATATCATTATAACTGAGCAATTACCTAAAAGTGCAGTAACAGCCCGACATGCGTATAAAAATTAAACAAATATGTGGCTCAACAATATATCTTATGGTTTAATTATAAATTATAAAAAAAATAATAGTAAAAAAAACACACACATACTCCTTGTCATGCGCGGTCCCTTAATTTGGCCTTTCTTTGTGTTTTTTGTTCATATTTCTGACCCATGTTTATTAGTATGGTGAGCATAAATAACTCTTTCTAAATTCCTTTTGCATATATAATTATAATTTCGTCGTAGTAAATCGGCCTGACAATCTTAGGCTTAAAAAACCACCGTAGTGAACAAATTATCATATTTTATTTATCATATTATACATAGGTATGTAATAAGCCCACTACATATATAATATACATGTATAACAATTATTCACAATTTGGCAGTTTGTTATTTTGGTAACATACCAAAAAATTATAGTTAAAACAAAAAAAGTAATAGATATTTTTTTATATTATATATAATTTAAGTGGTAACATTTTCAGTTTAATAATATGTTATTTATGAGTTTATTTAATTATTGTTTGTATAAGATGATATCTATTGTTTAAATAAATTTTCATAAATATTGTATTTTCGAAATGTGACAACATAAGCGTTACATACTGAACCATTTTCTATTATATAAACGAAAACTGGAATTATATAATCAACTTTATAATTAATACATTTTCAACCAATTTTCCTTTTAATATTTTTATTTACACATGAATTACACGCAATACATGATAACTGGATATTTAAATCTGATTTCGTTTTTAATACTAATGATTGACAGACATTTTTTTATATTAGTATTTTCTAACACGTACTCATAAAACGCCAAACGCTAAGTTTATATGGTAACAAATTCAGTCAATATTTTTGAATGGTAATATCATATGAATAATATTAAAACACGCTTACTAAACGAAACGTAACAATGACCTTATGATATTCAATGACTTTAATTAATTGAGACATTACATAGGTTTATAATATAGAGATGGCACTGCTCTTTTTTACAGACTGTTATTAATTGTTAATACAATTTTCTATTATTGACGTCCAGGCAAACCTGTTGACTAAGTAGAACAAAGAATGCAGTACCATACCACAGTGTACTAATCCATACAGACGATCTATTGAAGACGTCAAGGCAGTCGTGTGGGGTGTGGGTGGAGGTGAAACGAGAACCTCACCCACACTCAACCGTCATACTTACTTTTAAATGACAGTTGGAAAACGGTCGTATAGTTAACAGATATAATTGTAACATACCACGAGATGACCCTACATCGTTATTGATACTTTTTGACACACCTTGTATTTGACAGTATTTCCGTTAAATATAAATAATAGTCAGAAGAAAATTAGTATTTTTGACAAACCTTGTATGTATTTAACAGCATTTCCGTTGAAATCAATAGATTACATAAATGAGCAAGCTGTGGTCTCCTATAAGTGAAGGAGCACACGTGTTGTGAGTCATATTAGCTTTTTATGTTTTTAAATGATGTTGTATATAGTGTGTATTTTTTGTTGGAGATCCTAAATAAAATAAAATTACTGTATGGATTTTTATACTGTGTCCATATTGTGTTATGTGAGGAGCGCTACGCGCAGGGCGGCGGCGCGCGCGGTCAGTCCAGCGGCGGCGGGTGCGCGGGCGGCACGGACGGCGGCGCTGACAGGTAGCCCGCGCTCTGGGGCGCCGCTGTGGGACCAGTTGTTATCATGTTAATCCATTGTTATTCTCGTTATCTATATATTAAAACGTGAAGCAAAGACTTTGTACTGAATATGAAATTTTCCACACTTATAGTTTATATAGAGGAGTGCATAAAGCTAATATTTTTTTAAATTATACATAAAAAATACATTAAATCAATAAAAAAACATTACGCACACTATCATGTATTTGACACACACGCATATGTAATATTTTGTTTATTGTTAAAGTCTGGTCAAATTGAGAATTATGTATTAATATGTGAAGCAAAAACTTTGTATAGCTTTTTAAGATAAATCAAGAATAATCACGGTCGAAGTTCGACCATTCGGCGAACTCTAGTTCACATCGAGTATTTATACTGTTTACATGCTAATTGTCACTGTTTTATTTGATGCTAAAACAGATACAAAAAGTTGGGTTTTAATAGGTACTTTTAGCTGGTGAGTGGGTGTTAAGCGTGAATGCTTTAACCAACATTGAAAATTAAGGTAAATTTGTGTAAAAGGCGAATAAAAAAGCCTCATATAAAACGCTGTGAAAATTTTGATTTATTACATCCATTTTTACTTCATATATGTAAGGCAGAAACAATTAGTAATTTTAAGTTGAATCCATATAGTAGTCTAGTCTAATCGAAGGTGTCTAAACATGGCAATTACGCGAACCATGCGGGAAACGCGGGTAAAGCGTATCAGACTGTCATGCTTAATTTTATATAACAGTTAGGAAACGGACGGTTGTAACTGTAACTTCCACTATAGGGCCGCGAAGTGGCACTACAGTGCTTTAACTTTAAAACCGTCGGTCATTAAATTAGTATTTTTCGATCACAGCCCAGCGTTGCCGTTAATATCAATAAGTAATCGCCTCTATAATATGATTGTTTATAGTGTCGTTGAAGCGTGTCGTGTGGCGCACACATAATATGTATGTACACACCGGCGATAGAGTGGTGCTGGGGCGCAGATATGAAGAGGTCGTGCCGCTGCGCCGCGTACTGGTCCCAGACGGGCGAGCGCGCCAGCTGCGCGCGCACGCGCTCGGCGTGCGGGCCGGCGCGCGCCATGGCCTTGAGCGCGCCCACCACGCGCGCCGCCGCGCCGCCCTCCACCGCGCGCCCCTCCAGCACCGACAGCAGCTCGCTCACCAGCTCGCACTCTAGCGCCTGCCGCCAAGGAAGCGCGCGTACAAATACCATTTCTTATATATATTATATATTTTTATACGTTTATTTAATATAACCGTGTATCGGACTTGCATTATTATTATTGCAATAGTTTGTATGTGTATACGTTTGTCTTCGTCATTCCTTCACGCTGAAAGGGATGGACGGATTCAGATGTAACCCAAAAATAAATGACCTGGAGTAGCACATGGAGTATAACCTGGAGCTACTGTACCCACCCGTGAAAATCTTACATTTATTACTTTTATTTTAAAGATTTTGATTATTTATTCAATCAATTATTCATTGATCAAGAACTTCTATGGTATACTACCAATCAATCACACAAAACTGATTTACACAATTGACCAACAACTACATCAATAAAATCTAAAATATGCTTTTATTTATTGTTATATCACTAGTCCTCGTCATACAATAATAAGTTGACCCATAAACTTAAAATTGTTATATATAATTTAATCAGGATTAAACACCTCATTACCCACAATTATAAAAATAAATATATTTCATGCACAGAGACACATTTCTGATAGTTTCATAATAGTATAGCATCGATCAAAAAAGTAATCAATAAATAAAACATAATCAGCAACAAAAATATCCTCACCGAATGAGCGCTTATTTGAACATTTAAGCGCGCATTCTTTTTTTGTGAAAACAACTGCATTGCATTTAAGGTTCAATTTACATTGTTGTATATTTATTTCTATTAGAATAAATTACGTAAATACAATTGGTGACAGTTTTCAGAGAACTTTTGAATGGGATTGTGTATCTAGTATTTTTTGATAGATACAAATAATACCTGAAGTACGAGTTTATCCGTATTGGCGGAACTGTTGAATATGGCGGCGAGCGCGTCGCAGGCGGTGCCCACCACCTCGCGGCACGTCTTCACCGCCGTCTTGAGGCCCACCATCACATCCGTCTGGCTCAGGGCTGACACGCACGCCTGCGGGATAAAAGGTTGTTATTATATAATGTCTGGTAGTGGTTGTAATACCTATAAGCACGTAAAAGATCGCAAAATGTTGTCTAGATAGATATCTGTATGTCTCTTTTTACCCGCATTTCTCTCTGCACAATTGTCCTGTCTAGTTGCCTTCGTTAGACGAAGTATGAACTAGTATATGTGACATAAGTGTAAGCGTGTGTATGTATCGGTAGAGAGACCTGCGTGTCGGCGAGGGCGGCCAGCACGGGCACGGCGAGGCGCGGGCAGGCGGGCAGCAGGCGCGCCAGGCGCGGCAGCTCGCCCAGCTGCGCGCACGCCTCGCACAGCGCCGGCCGCGCGCGCAGCAGCGCCGCCAGCGCGCGCGCGCACGTCTCGCCGCGGCTGCCCTGGTAGACGAACACCGATTGGCTTATACGATTTTTCTTTACATTCATTTCTTTTTTATAATTTCCAAGGGTGAAACAATAGAGAATATATTTGTGACTTATGTTTGCTTTGGTTTACTAACAAGACTATTTTCCTTAATTTACATTAACTATTAAATAAAGTGCAAAATATGCACAGAACAATAAAGAAAAACTTATCTTTTGTAATAAACATCATTCCACAAGCTCTGATTAAAATTGTTGTATTTAAGCAATAAATAAAAACATGCATGTTCTATATCGTACGTGTTAAGTAGGAAAATTTATATACAATCAAATCAAAGTATACAAAAAGTTATCAAACAAACTAATATAACCAATTTCAAGAATAGCGTTTACTTTTAAATACAATTTAAATACAATATTTTACTACTCACTTCAGACGAGTCTTTGTTCAACGCAGACAATGTCTCAGTGACCAGCTCCTGCAGGAAGCGCTTGGGGCTGCGCAAGCTCCAGGTGGGGTTCTGCAGGAACAGCTTGAGGTACACACCACCCACCACCACCTCGCCCGGCGGCGCCCACGCCTCCTCGTTGTGCTCCGTTGCGTCGCGCTCCTCGAATAACACTGATGGATCGCGGATTTGATTTGTGTAGTGCCTATTAACATGTACATATATCTTTAAATATATTGATGTTTTAGGCAAATCTTACAGAGACTAGTCGACTGCGCAGGACATATGATAGTGCACAATTTTACGCGTTCACTCTCTATTCCATTCACTCTCAAATAACGATAATTCGACCCTCGCTGCGAGAGATCAGGCGCAAGACTGACGGTTTCACATACTCTATTAGACACGCGGGTGAAACTCTTGAATAGCCCTATATGCAAACACTCAGGGGAACCCCGGGAGAAATATTCCACAATTTGCACATGCAAGAGATAACTATAGAGTCGTGTTGTGAGCCACGCACCGATCCCGCAGCTGCGCTAGGTGCGCGCGCACGCGCTGGCGCAGCTCGTCGCCCCACACCAGCTCGGGGTGCTCGTGGCCGGCGTCGAAGGCGTGCACGGCGGCGGCCGCGCCCGCCTCGCGCATCGCCTCCGCGAACACGCCCGGCACGTAGCGGCATATAGTGAGGCGCACCTGGAATGTATTATGTCATTATTTTATTGCGCTCTAAATGTACAATATAACTATATATTAAAAATAAATAATTTCTGTTCATGCTAATTTCATTTTTTATTTATATTTTTAGACACGGAGGAAGGTTTATATTTATAGACACCATCATTTATGGACATTTAGCGAAATAAGCAATTGGTGTAATGATTTTTGTAATTTAAATATAAAAAATATTTCTTCTACGAGTTAGCTAGGGATAAAATGTTTCTTCTAGGAGCTTGCACATATTATAATCTTGTTAAAGAAATCTAGAATCTACACGCATCGAAACGAAGGATCAAGAATCAATCAATCAAGAATCAATCAATCAAGAATCAATCAATCAATCAATCAAAAAATCAAGGAGAAGAAGTTATATATAAGAGAAAAAAATTGATAATTTAGTTTGAAATATAATATAATTAAAAAAAATCATATAGACAGGAAGGAAAATTATTACATAAACTCTGTTACCTTGGGCCCAAGTAATTTGTCAGCCATCATGCGGGCCAACAACTCCACTGCCATTTCTCTAACTTCCGGTATCTTACAATTGCAGAATAAATCTAATAAGTATATCACAGCACCTGAAATAAAAAAGGATAAAATATTTTTAACTATAGCGTGTTCTATGAGGTAAAAGTTTTGGATAATCCAATTAGTGACTTATCCTTGTTGTGCTTGGATGCCTCTTTAAGTGTTTAAACTCTATTTGTGCATTAAAATTTATTAAAATTCGTCCACCTGTTTCAGCGTAAGGAAGTAACAGACATACACACTGTTCACTTTCACATCTATAAACGCAGTCTGATTTTCTGCAGTTGATGAAATACTCAACGTTCAAAAAAAATTAAATTTTAAAATAGATAACATTTATGAGCTCAATACCTTTCGCCAAGGCCTCTCTAACGAGCTGCGTGGCGGAGAGCAGCGCCGCCAGCGCGGCCAGCACGTCTGGCGCGGAGGGCGCGGCGGGCGCGGCGTGCGCGGCCAGCGGCAGCAGGTGGCCCAGCAGCGCGGCCGCCGCCACGTCCTCCACGCACTCGCGCGCGCGCGCCGCCGCCCGCGCCGCGCGCACCGCGTGCCGCGCCGCGCCCCGGCACCGCGCCCGCCGACATCAGACCGAATATCACACCGAAGTGCCCTATGCATTGGATCTCCACGCCTGGAAATTAAATCATATTAAATTTTAATTAATTAATTCTGAATAAAATTATATGTAATAAATATGCTTTAGCCAGAGTGATGTATTATGGCCTACAAACAATTTAAGTAGTACAATATAATATAATAATCCATTAACGTGCATTTACATAATAATAAACACAATTACGCGAAGATTTTGATCAAAAATTTTTTTTCTATTAAAAATTCTACCAGCAAATGAGACCTAAACTGAAAATTATAAACGCAATCAAAATATTTTTTAAGTCGCTTGACCGCGCTGGTCATATCGATAACTTTGAAAAAAATATTAAAATATAATAAAAATACCTGGATTCTTTATAATACAATTGGCAAGAGCATCCAATGCTAGGGTGATGTGCTCAGCTCTTTCTTCTGTCATTTCAGCCTGAATTTCTGTCTCTATAAAGCTGAGCAAGTCCAAAACAAACTGTTGAGGATTCTGTAAAAACATACTTCACTTAAACTAAGTTTTTTCCGTTTATACATCATTAAAACAATATTCTTAGCTTTCACATTTATTGTCAATAAAATTATAACACTACTTACTTCTATAGGATAATCGGGCTGTTCATTGTATATATGCAAGTAGACCCCTCCTACGGGTAGCAATCCTTCGTGGGCAGTGTACTGCAATGGCGGCACAAGTGGCGCGTCGTCCCCTATCGGTTTCTCTCTGAGCGCCTCTTTTAACTCTGCTCGAGTACTGTTGTCCCACACGAGGTATGGCGTCCGCCAGTTTGATGTGAGAGTTTTAAGTAGCTGTAAATTAAGTTGATTATAAATAGTGTGTTTTCTCTAGGATGTAAATGAAAAATTGGATGTAATTAAAAAAATAAAATTAAATAAGAATAAGTCGTATGGGACATAACTTATGTCAAATAATATACGATTAACCTTTAATTTAGTATTTAACACCTTGTCAATAAAACAGTCACAATTCATAATGTTCACATATTTACATTAAAAGCTTAAATACTTAGAAAACAAACCTATACAGATAAATAAAATTGAAGTGTCTGTTTGTAAGGTCAAAATAACAGCGTTTTACTAAATGCATAATATGAAATTATAAACGGTACTTATAAGCAAAACACAATTTAAAAAAAAAATTGTCCGTCTGTCTGTTGCGGCTAATCTCCGACACGGCTGGACTAATTTTGACGGGACTTCTACTGGCAGATAGCGGATATTATAAGGAGTAACTTAGGCTACTTTAATGTAGAAAAAGAATTAATGTTCCTCTCAAAAAAAATTAAGAGCTAAACGAACACACGAGCGAATCGAGGATAAGTTACCAGTCTATACTAATATTATAAAGAGGTAAAGTTTGGTAAGAAGATAGTTTCAGACCCTGGGAAGGACATAGGATACTTTTTATCCCGAAAATCATCCCTTAAGAGGGTGAATATGGGGATGAAAGTTTGTATTGCACAAACCCGAGCGAAGCGAGGGTAAGTCGCTAGTATGTACTATAATAATAGCAAACGTATCGTACATCGTGTGTATCCGAGCTGGACAGCTTCTCGCACAAGTAGGGCGTAAGTAGCGCGTGCAGCGCGGCCCGCACGCGCGCGTCGTCCTCCGTGGCGTCCTCGTGCGGCCCGTACAGTGCGGCGAGGGCGGCCACGCTTTGTGTTGCGAAACGGTTTGCCACTTCCTGCATTAATATTATTTGATTTACACTTCAAGAACTTTTTATATATTTAATCACATACATAGAATTAATATTATAAATACGAAAGTATGTATATATGTGTTTTCTTTAATCTTTTACGCTGAAATGGCTGGACGAATTTGGATTAAATTAAGTACAGAGAGAGATATGATCTGGAGTAACAGATAGGTCACTCTGTAGCACCTAGGAACGTATCCGAGAGAAACGAGTGTAAGGCGCTAGTATTTAACTAAACATTATACATACATAAAAAAAACCTCAAATCAAATGATTAGAAAAATAACTTGTACTACATTAGTTTTTATTTTTCACATACTATTTTTTTATTTATTGATTTAGCGCTATTTAACGTCCCACTCCTGAGCACGGACCTACCTTCAATACGAGGGGGATCAGGCCATAGTCCATCATGCTGGCTAAATGCGGGTTGATGGACTTTTTTATTTATATTTGTCTATTAGTTCCACTGAGTTTCTTTCGCCAGTTCTTCTCAGGTCTGGGGCTTCTTCCTTCCGAACTGGTAGTAGTAGACTCACGACGTTCAATAAAAATTGTAATAATTTAATTCTGAATAAAATATGTTGAATTTTTATATTACCTGTTTATTGTCGCCCTCCGTAGGCACGCCGGACTCCGCGAGCGTGTAGTCGTACCGCAGCACGGCGGGCAGCAGCGCGTGCAGCGCGTGCGCGCGGGCGAGGCGCGCGCGGCACTGCGCGTCCGCCGCCAGCGCCGCCACCGCCTCCGCGCCTGCGCACGCCGTCTCGCCCAGCTCCTGCATGTTTATACATTTTTGATAACATACGTCGCCTGAATAATACTATTATAATTGGTAAAACGCGAATCGCACTGACGTATATATATGGTTTCGTATCAGCAATAAAATAATATTGAAAAGCGATTAAAACCACTAGCGCGTGTTCGGCTTATATTTGGCTAGTGTTTAGTGTTTTTTATAACAAATATCTAAAACTATAACTAAAATTAGTGTACTATCTAGACTGTAACATAATCAAAATGACTTTAAAAAGATACAGATATTTGAAATAAAACTATCTTTAGAGTTTTTTTCGCGTATTTATTTGATTTTATTTAAAGACCTTTGCATCATCTAAAACCTTAGTCTCTCCCGTGATATTATTACTATAAAACATTTGAAACGTCGGAAACAAAAATCAAAATAAATCAAATTTGATACTTTTATTTAAAATGTTAAATATTCGTGTAAATTTAAGAAAGTATTAAGAGATACATAATGAGAGTATACTGACCGGTCGCCTCAATAGCGGCACGATGTCGGCGCAGAGCTGCGGCAGCTGCGCGCAGGCGGCGCGGCAGGCGGGGAAGCGCGCGGCCACGGCGAAGCAGCGCGCGCAGTGCGTGCACACGGCCGCCGCCGTGCCGTGCGCGCGCGCGCCGCCCAGCACCGACGCGCAGCGCGACAGCGCCTCCTGCAGCACCTGCGGACGACACGCCGAGATCTTAGCTATAGCTCCCAAAATAATTTGTAATTACATATTGAAAATATGGTATTGTGAGTTTTGTTCTTCATAGAATGTTGGTAACAAATTTTTTTTTATATATATAATGAGATTGTGTAATACACTGGGTATTTATTTTTTCAACACCGGCTTAGAGTTACACAAAATTCGTAGTATACTTTTAGTTTTTGTCACAATCTGTCCTGTGATTCCGAAAAATTGAAATTTGTATGAATTTTTCACAATCAGTCTACTATAATTACAAATGCAATTTGTATGTACATATATTTATTACTCCTTCACGCTGAAACGGCTGAGCTGATTTGGATGAAGTTTAGCAACACATAAATTATTTACCTGTAATAATACATGCAAAGGCCACTGTTAGGCACCTAGGACGCACGCATAGCACACACAATATACAAAATATAAACCCACCTCCAGCCCGCGCTCGCGGCACAGCTCCTCGGCGTTGAGCGCGGAGCAGGCGAGCGTGGCGTGCGCGAGCTCGCAGGCGGCGGGCAGCAGCGCGGCGTCGCGCGCAAACAGCGCCTCCGCCTCCGCCTCCAGGCGCGCCGTGCGCAGCAGCGCCGGGTAGCCCGCGTACTTGTACGGCGCCAGCACTGACAATACATTCATCATATCTTAATGTGTTATTCAATTAAATCTTATAATATTAAATGAGCTATTCTTTTATATACATAAATTTACTTCCTGTGCCGTAGATCAAATTTTATGTTCATATAAGAATTTATTTTGCTTTTAAGTTTACCTATATACATGGATGGGTCTTTTAAAAAATGCAATTTTTCTCAAAAATAAAATTATAACTAAATATTATTAGAGCCTTTTTCTATCTGCCCTCATGCTAATAATGCCACATTATGATATTTCAAATTTTATGTTATTTGCATTGTCGCCAATTTATTTGGATATATAATCTGCTGAACGAGAGCCTACGGCGAACGATGTTTGGTCGAGCAGTGATAGCAGGTTCTATTTTTTATTTAGTACTCAGACAGACTGGAATTACCACATAGGTTACAGTTAGGAATCAAGTCCAATATTTAAATATTTTATCCATCCAGTATTTAAATATATATTTTTAAATTTTAATAACTTATTTATTCAGCGTTTCGCTTATATTAAAACATTTAATGTACAAAATATTAAAATAATACAGAATATCTAATAAACGCTACATTGCAGATATATATACCTTCAGAATATCTTTGGAAAAGTATTGTCTGTGTCCGAAGTATAAGTAGGATATTGTTTGTATTTGGACCATCGCCAGTCCATACATTTCTACTGCAGAGAAATTCGTATGCTTGATTCACAGCCTCGAAACGGTCCTATAAACAAGAAAAATTAATAATAATACAAAAACACATAAAAATTAAGAAATTATAAACAATCAAAACGTGGTTAATTTATGTTGGATCATAAATTAGAAAATCGTCCAAGTGCTAGTCGTTTCCGCGTGAAATTTAAATTCTGGAGACTTAGGCCCTTCTCCCATTACGATACGCTCATTCTAGTGTCTTGAGAGACCCGGAAGACTAATCGCCGCGGAGTATCGCACATACATTTGTACCGGTGCTCACACACTACGCTGCCGGTATCGTACGCGTCCGCGACCCGCCGCGCTGGTCGTCCGCGCGTCGCGTCTCCTACGCATCTCGAAAAAATTCGGCCGTTCATTGAAAATGAACAAAATAAATGATGCATTTTGTTATTTTTCAGTAGCGTAATGTGCGAACGTCGAGTTGCCAACAAGTATTAAGCTAGTATGCGACTTGAGTATTATTTGAGAAGGGCCTAGACATATCATTTTACAATCGTTGAAGTAAATATATCTAAAATAGTATAAGGTACTTCGCAGATTGCGAAATTTTCTTCCGATTCCTACCAAAATTGCGCTAGCAAATTCACTCCTACTACCGATTCTTGATTATGCTGACATTTGTTATCTCGACATCAAAGAGGACCACTTGAATAAACTTGAGCGATTCCAAAATCTCTGTATACGGTTTATTTTTGGCCTTAGAAAATATGACCATGTTTCTCAAATTCGTAAAAAGCTCAAGTGGCTCCCAATCCCATTCCGCAGGAATACTCATATTCTTCATCTTCTCTACTGCGTGCTGTTTAACCCTTCAACTCCTATTTATCTGAAAGAGCGTTTTGAGTTTCTGGATGATTCCCATGCTCGTTCACTTCGCTCTGCTCGGAATTTCCTTCTTAAAATTCCTACTCACTCTTCCTGTTTCTTCACAAATTCTTTTACAGTAAAAGCTGCTCGATTGTGTAATTCTATTCCTTTAAGCGTTAGATCTGCTAAAAGCTTAGATAAATTTAAAAAGTTATTAAAAGATTATTATATGTCTTTTTAAGTCTTTCTCCTTAGTCCTTTCCCCTAATATCATCGTTATTATTATTTCCTCTATTATGTTCTAGTATCTAATCCTATTTATTATTTGATTGATTTTTCTTTTTTATGTGTGTGTGTGTGTGTGTGTGTGTGTGTGTGTGTGTGTAAATTTTACGCATATATGTATGTATGTATGTATCTATATATGCATTTATATGTATACGTATCTATTTATCTATAAGTATTTATATATGTAAACGTGTCAAAGCAAGTACACCGCCTACCGTTTTTATGAACACTTACTCCTCCACCTCAAGGTTGCCTAGAAGAGATCGCTTCCAGTGATAAGGCCGCCTGCTGTGCATCTTTTCTTTGTGTTGTTTTTTTTTTATTTTATATTTATTTTTGGTGTACAATAAAGAATATTTTTATTATTATGGTACTACCATATCTACTAACACCCATTTTAATACATTTTTTGTCCTTTTAACAATTATAGATACTCTGTAACGTTTAGTCTGTGTCTAAGCCTGATCCTATAAGTTATGTTTTTTACCAGGCATATAAAGACCTAAAAATAATATTTTATTATAATAAAATAGAAATGATTTTCTCTATAACAATACAATAATACTTTTTTAGATTTAGGCGAATATTTAACATTCGAGAAAAAAAACTATCATTTTGTTGCTGTAAAATATTCAAAATGCGAAGAAGCAAAAACCAAAATCAACCCTGATCCCACTCACCCGTCCTTCAGGATTCTTATCTGGATGGAACAGCTGCGCGAGGCGGTAGTAGGCCTTGCGCACGGCGGCCTCGTCGTGCGCCGCGCCCGCCTCCAGCCCCAGCGCCGCGTACGCCTGCTCCGCCGTCATCGACGCCGGCTTCTTGTCCACTTCGCGCCGCCACGCCTCCAGCACGTCTTTTAGTAGACACACCTGGGTTTCACAAGTTAGTTCTCGTAATAATACGTGAAACAAAATCATTTAAACTGAAGAACGCGTTCGACGCGCTGTCGACCCGATTATTTTGCAGTTATGAGGCAACATAAAAATAATTCTTGTGTTGAATCTAAATTAAGTATATACTGTAATACACCAGATAAATATTATTCCTTTCATTTTTGAACACAATTAAGCACAAAGACTTACCATTACTAATATTATAAGTTTGTGAAGATGTATGTATGTTTATTACTCTTTTACGCAAAAACAAAGGATTTTGATGAAATGTTAAATGTAAAACAGCTTATACAATATACACTCAGGCTAAAGAATTTGCTCAAACTAAAGAATTATTATTTGGCTTTATGTTTAATTCTATGATACTACACAGTACTCCTTAGTCTGAGAATGTATGTACATCGGAGTAACACAAGCTAGTGAGACAAGGCATGCACAAACCGGGTCAGGTATCGGCCAGTCGGGGAAGCGCTGCGTGTCGCAGAGGTGGCGCAGGTAGAACATGTTGCAGAACAGCTCGTGGCGCAGCTGCGGGTACAGCACGGCGGGGATGGCCAGGTACGGGTAGCGCGCCGCCACGTGCGCGCGCAGCCGCGGCGTGAACTCCCCGATGTGCGCCGACACCTTCATTATCAGCATGCGTCTGCAACGTACGTCTCGTCAGGAAAGAACGGTTTTTCAATAAAGGTGGATGGACTATCTGGTTGGATGCTAGTCCCGCGTAAGTTCTTGCGCACTAAACATTAAATGTTTATTTGTAAGAGTCTAGAATATTCACTGGGTTACGCACGATAACTTAGATTATTTTACAAAGATTTAAATAAGGAGCATCCAAAGCTCGCAGACAAGTTTTTTCGATATACCCTTGGGTATGGGATATTAGAAAATGACAGGAATATGGGTTCAGTACTTTAAATTAGAGTTTTGATGTGGTGAGTAAGATTCTCACAGTACCCTTTCCACTGACGGCCAGCATGGTTCCCGCGATGAGTTTCCACAGCGAGAGAATAAAAGTAAATAAAAATAGACCCTACAAAATGAAGTTAAATTTATAAAGATACAAATTAGAGATGGAAGTTGAAATAACTATTTTATTTAATTAAATGTACAAGCTTTTAGAATTTGATTAATGCATGATTGATAAATCAGCTATCAAGTAATATTATTTTTATTTTTGAATTTGATCTGATTTACACATTTTTCATTTCATTAAATAAAAAATACTTTAAAATTTTCGGCTTAACGACGACTATTCATAAAAAATAAATTACCCTGAAGAATAACCAAATTAGACAGCAGGGGTCATCCAATTTTTTTATTTGATTTCCCATTCAAACGTTCATCCCCATTTTCACCCGCTTAAGGGATGATTTCCGGGATAAAAAGTACAACATTACCACTTTATAATATTAGTTTAGATATAGATGGGGGTATCTGTGCTCAGTAATATGTATTATGTGAAGGTACATTTAGCTATCTACATCCATTCTAAATTTGGTGTTGTTGTAAGTGATGACAAGAATACAAGAGACAAACAAGGCTTACCTACAGAAATTGCTTCACGAATTTAATTACTATATGTCTAACAATTTATATAAAAAAATTAACCTCATCTCTGAATTCCAAATAGCTTCAGGCGTGTCCCACTCGCCAAGGAAAATTTGGGCGAATTTTTCCGCTCCATGATTTTCTAAATAACAAACCATAGCTTCTGGTAGCAACTGACCGAGGATAGATCTTTGCATTATGTCTGAACTAGTCTGAAATTAATTTTGATTTCAAATCATTAAAAACCTTTAAAACAACTAAACAAATAAACTTGATAATTATTCACATTAATTATTCAAAAATAACTTTTTCAATTCATATTTATTTTTCATGAATTACTACAATTTACCAACCTGATCCGCTCTAAATGCTTGTTTCATGTGAGTGAGTCTCAAAAATCTTGCAATGGGTAATAAATTAGAACCAGTATACAGAAGCATGAAGTAAAACACTCCAGTTAGGTACAATTTGGATATTTCCGGATTGTCTTGCATTACTTCATATAAAAGAGTTGCCACCTGTAAAATTCAAAAATTACTTATATTGCTCACAATAATATTATTTTCATACAAACTGTTCAACTACAATTTGTAGTTACATAATATTTATAATTATTTTTATATTATCTTGCCTCCAAACAAATATTATCTAAGAAAATTCATATCAATTATTTCAATTGATTGATTTTATTGTTTATTTTTTGGCATATAAATCACTATAATAATACAACAAACCTTTTCAACAAGTATAGGATCGAAGGTGAGCAACAGCTGGACGACATGCGCTAAGCAAGCCGGTTCCGACAACATACGTTTTACTTTTGGCAAAGGTCTTATCACCGCGTCTTCTTCATCTCTATAACAAATGTTATGTTTGAAATTTAACTTTTGAAATTAATATATGATTTTTTTTTAATCTAAACCTCTCTAATGTCTCTCATGGCACGTTATCTGCTAATAGATATGTTGATTTCATCATTTTTATCAAATTAGATTTTGTGTATTTAATTGTACATATGTATATATATGTAGTAATTAAAAGTACACATGTATTTCTAATAACAATGTCAGATTTTAAATAAAACTATCTTTTCGAATTATTTCACGAATTTATTTTGATTTTTGCTATTATTACTATTTTTATTACTATTACGAATACTAGCGGTTCGCTTCGCCTCTAAAAAGACAAAAACAAACTTATTCCACGGGAACCGTACATTTTCCGGGATAAAAAGAAGCCTATATGTTATTCCAGAGTAATCTATCTCTGTGCCATATTTCATCCAGACCCGTTCAGCCGTTCTGGCGTGAAAGAGTAACAAACATCCACACTCACAAACTTTCACATTTATAATATTATAAAATACGGATTGCTGTAAAACATTCAAAACGTCGTGAACTAAAAATCAAAATAAATCCACGAAATAATCCGAAGACAAAATTTTATTTAAAATGTCAAATATTCGCGTAAATTTAAGAAATTATTAAATGTCAGATTTCTTTTTCTGATCTAAAATATTTTACAGTAAGTTTTTACATAAACGTGCTATAAATATTTGAATACCGGCTCGGGTAGTATCTGGCGCAGACGACGAGCAGGTCGAGCACGGCGGCCGCCAGCTCAGTCTCGGTGAGCGCGGGCGCGCCGCGCGCCGCCAGCGCCCAGCGCAGCTGCGGCACGCCGCCCAGCGCGCGCCATCCCTCCATGCTGTTCGCCCAGCATTTCGTCTTGTTGTTTATTGTGCCGTTCTTGTACAGCTCCTTCAGCTGTGGATGTTTCTCAATTATTTCTTGAATTCTACTAATACGATTCTCAATATACACAGTTTTTAATCACACAGTCTGTGTACCACCGATTTTGAAATCACTTTTTAAGTAATTATTACCATTCTAAAGGGGTTGCCTTTATATTGAACTATACTTGAGATGTTACTACACTTCACACGTTAAAAATATAGTCATAAAATATTTCTTAAACAAATTATAGTGCAGTGTGTAGGTCACAACACACACTCTAAGTAAGAGTTGAAGGATAACCAGTGACATAAAATGGAGGAACGGCAGCTTAAGTTATCGAGGCACAGGGGTACACATATAGCCGACTTCTTAACTCCGGACTCTTATCGAGAATTTCATAACAGGACTACCCAGTAATTGTTAAGTTAATAGTCGTACCTAAAAAAATCTCATAGAGCCCATGCTAGCAACACGACCATACTATTTCTTTTTTAAAGCTTACTTTATCCGACACATCTAGGAGTTTATATTTCAGGTTTAACTTATTCACTTTGTAATGTGATGTGTGAGTAAAAGTTTTTCCTATACAATGCAGTAATGGATAGTACATGTAGCATCACCTACCTGTTGGAAGCTAACGGGCCCCTTGCGCTGCACGGTGTCGCCGAGCTCCACGTTGTAGTACCACTCGCGGTCGCCGTCGGCGGCGGGCGCGGCGCCCTCCAGCACGTTGCTCTGCGCCGGCACGGTGGCGCGCGACGTGTGCAGGTGCGCCAGCGTCATCAGCTCCACCAGGATCCTTGCGAGCAAACGTTCGATACACTGCTTTATGTACATACATACATACACTGGTTTATAGTCAATCACCAACATCTATACACCTATCTATATAAACAAAAAATATTGTTCGTATGTTTGTGCTCTGTGCGTTTAGGAGCCATTCCGATTGTGATAAAACTCTGGTGGGTTATTATGTATACACCTGAGAAGGTTTCTGGTGCAAAAAGATTATTTCTTTGAAAGCAGGGACATACCCGAGCGAAACGAAGATAAATCGCTAATATATTCATAAGAATATATGACCAATTTATAAATTTTTCAATTTACAAATTTCACACATTCTACAAAGTTAAAAACTTTATGCACTTTAAATATCTTTCTCTATAACTATAGTTTTAGCAATATAATAAAAAATCTAATGTCAGTGTGCCGAAGAAAACACGAGACAAAATTTTGCGAGCTTACCTTATGCCATTCCATTCCAAAATCTCGCTAACGTTCTTTCTGTGTAAAATTAGTTTTGCTAAAAACTGCACCAGTCTATCTCTTTCCATTCTGTCACATGTCTGTAACAATTCATTTAGCTACATATAATTCAATAAAATTGTGAAAAATAAAAAAAGAACTCTTCAAAAAATATATAAATTAATCTATCCAAATAACACAAGAAGCAGAAAATTTTTACTCGTACCCTGTCTAACATTTGCACAATGTACTTGGTGTCTGCGAATGGGCCAATATCTTCATAATACCGACCATAGACAATGGTCATCGCTTGCAAGCACATGCACTTCATCTCCACTTTCGGTGTCGATAGAAACCGATGATATAAATCGTTGAAGAATTCGTATCTGAAAACAATTTTTATTAAAAATTATATTGTATTATACAATTAAGCGCTTAAAAAGCGCTCACTTAAAAAACAAAGCAGTGAAGCAGGTTCAAATACCGGATCACATGGTTCAAATGCGAATCATTTTCAACATAGTTACTATAGAGTAAAGAGAGAACTTTATTAGTTTCGAAAGCCATGTGAAGTCTGCCAACCTGTACTGAAACCCTCTCGCGAGAACTAAGATTTAACACGTGAGCAGCCAGGAAACGTCAAAACAGCTTTATTATTATTATTATATGAGACTAATTATTCTCGCTTCGCTCAAGTGTCTAACAATATTTAAGTAAATTTTTTTATACATTTTTTTTACTTCTATTAAAGTTATTATGACTACATACTAACAGTAAACACATTTCATCGAAATAATTAGACTATAATACGACTCAGGGGTAACATAGCTTCCTATTAGTGAAATAATTCTAATCAGATCAGTAGTTTCAGATATTATACCAAAATACAAACTTACAATCTTTAACTCTTTATTACGAGGTAAATTACTATTTATTATATTTGTGTAGATTAGTGTAGATATATACAAATGAAGCTCTTTTGGCCCTTCATTAAATTTAAATTGATCGCGCATTAACTTCGACTTCATACGTGAGTGTAATATCTTTGGTGGCAGCACTTTGCACTATGCGCATTCTATATCTAGCGAAATTCTCTTTGGCTTTGTATAAGATTAAGTTAACAAAGTTTTCAAAAGAAATATTTCAGATTACAAAAAATATTATTTGAAGCAATAGCTTTGAATGTTGTTTCCCTTTACAGGTTAATAATTGCTTCTTAAGTCTACAAGTTGTGTTTAAAAATGTAATTGGTGATATAAGAATAAAATAATTAAATTTCTCTTTACAGTGCAACGACTTTGGTTCTCAATAAAAAACCATATAACATATATATAGTACTTACGACTTTCGAATAGGGCTATCATCGTTGTCCTTCTGCTCGAGCAGTATGCGCAGGTAGTAGTCGCCGATCTTGACCTCGTTCTGCAGGCACTGGTAGTGCACCTCGAGCTCGGCGTGGTTCCACGACGTGAGCGTGTTGCCCGCCACCTCACGGTCCGACGCGAACGCGCGCAGCTCGTTCTCCAGGGCGTTGCGGAGTTCTTCTCTTGTCTATGGAAAGTAACGTCTTGTTATATATACATAACATGTACTCGCCTTTTTAGTGAGTGTATATAAAAAGTAAAATTATCATAATTCATTATTAACTGATGTTGAATAATAAATAAGTTTATGTCGATCACGGTTACCGAAATTGTTTTACTTCTCTTGATACAATTTGCTAGTCTTATTAATACAAATGAAGTTGTACTAAAATTAAAAAAAGAAGTAAACAGTAAACTAAACAAAAACATGCGTGTGTGTACTTATGTACGCACGTAAGAAGTTGGCGTAACAGAACAAAAATAGCTAAAGATTTCATCCCGTATGTCACAACTCTTTGTTTGTTAAAGGAATGATAAATTAATAAAATAATTAAATAACGCATATTAGGCATATTACAATCATATATTTATAGAATAACATTTAAGAAAAAAATATACTATTATATTATATATATCATACAATAATATATAACATGGCAACAAACAATTATCAGCTAACTTTATCATGTCACTTTTTGGCTGTCGGTGTGCACGCGATCGTAAAAATTTTACTCTCATATTTTTTTAAAACATCTAAAAATAAGTATAACTTGAAAAATTTAAAACATTAATTTAAATATTGATATATACAAAGGAAAATAAATCTAACGATTCAATGCTTAAGTATATATTATGTACTAGCTGACTCAATCCATGTGGTCCTGTCATAATTTCAATAAATTTATTTTGGCTTTGAGGAAGTCATATGAAAATTCTATTATTATATTCTATTTTAGTTTCTCCCATTTTCCCAATTTGGTTACCTTTTCCACATAATTCCCCCTAAAAGTCTTCTTTAAACTTGCAACAAATTTTTCTATAAAAAACCAGCCAAATCGGTCTCAGCTGTCAAGCGATACGTTCACCAACAATCAGTACTATACTATATACTTTTAAAATAAACGGACAGAGATTATAAAACGAAAAAGAATTCGAACTGGCACTCACTGTGTGGTTCCATATGAGGTTGGGCAGCGCGTGGTCGCGGTGGAACTGGTAGTAGAACATGGGCCAGTTGGCGGTGGATTTGACGCGCTCGCGGCGGCGCCGCAGCAGCACCGGCCGCGGCGCCTCGCGCCGCGCCTCGCCGCCACGCGCGCGCTGCGCCCAGTGCTGCAGCGCCAGCGACGCGTAGTGCTGCCGTGCAAACAAATATTGTTAATCCTATTAATATATTTATTATATTATCATGTAGTCAGCTCTTTTTAACGTCGCACAGCTGGGCACGAGCCTCCCTTTAGTACGAAAGGAATCAGGCCATAGACCACCACGCTAGCCAAGTGCGGGTTGGCGACATGTCGTTTGAAAACTTGCTAGGTTCTCTTAGACATACAAGTATCATCACAATGTTTTCCTTCGCCGTTAAGATAAATGGTAATCATGTTGGAAATGATTCGCACATGAAAATATCAGAGGTGCGAAACCCGGGATTTGAACTCGCTTCACTCGGTTTCCCAAGCGAGCGCGTTACCACTGGGCTACCACTGCCATATTATCTATACATATAGTAAAATATAAAATATATATACCGAAATATTCCTCAAATCTGTTTACTTTTCATACAAAAATAATAATCAAATTTTAACTATAATATTTGTAGCGATTACTTATAATTCGGATCAACATTTAGCATACCTTTTACTATAGGAATATCTATTTAAGACGAGAGTATGAACACACCCGTAAGGTAGGTAAGGTTATTTCAAACGTGAAAGTTTGTTGGATTTATGGAAAAACATAAGCAACTGAACGGCTTCTAATGACATTTTATGGTAATATAGCTTATACATCTGATTAACATATAGGCTATCATTAGAAAGTTAGTTTAAAAGATATAGTAATACATAATTTGTATTTTTGTTTTTTACCTGTTATACAATATATTAAGTTTAAATGTGTAATTTTTTATTTATTTACAGTTAAAGATATTATTAGTATAATTAAAGAATATTAATTATTCCTTGACCAATTCCGGTCACTGCGCCAAATCTCATTAAGGCTAGCCATGTCAAATATCATGTGAATTTGATTTGATTTTATTGAGGCACGGGGATCGGGGCAAATAAAAGTTTTGTGAGTGATATATATGTATTATTTCTTTCAATTACGGTATATACTAATAACAATAAGGATGCGACCGTTCGCTTCCCGATTTCCCCGTGACTGGCGAGACGGCGCATTCCAAGCCATTATATATTATATCACAACTAGTGCATGGTATGCAAACCTGTAGTAGTGTGTCCCTACAATTTGAATAGTATAACTAATATATTTTAATTTTACCTTTACATAGTTAAAAATATAAGTGGAAGACTGTGAATGTTTGTAAAACTTTAATATAGGGCAAGACCATAAAATATAAGATTAGAGTCACTCACCTCAAGATGTTTCTCGACGTACTTGACCTGCCGCTCGAGCGCCTCCCAGTGCGGCGCGCGCGGCCTCGCCGCCGCCTGCGCCAGCTGCAGGTTGTCGCGCTCCTCCACGCGCTCCGCCTCCAGCGCGGCCGCGGGCGGCGCCTCGGACGACTCTAGGAACGCTAGGAGACCTGATGGCTGAATGTTAAATTAAAGAAAACATTCATTATTTTTATCATAAGCAGAAGGATGTTATTGAATAATTGAAATCATTCTGCACTCTATTATACTAGCGAGATTGTTCGATATTCAAAGTTCGTTTTAAGTGTTAGTATAGACTATATATTATATTACTGCTCAGCTTCCTTGGGTAGTAGGATGATAGCTTTCCCAATAAACGGGCATAACATCTAATGCAAAAAGAATGTTGTTTATAAACAAACTAGCTCTGCCTCTTTATAATATGAGTATAGATAAACATAACTGTCGTCAATCCTAAGAAATTTAAGTACATTTTTGGAAACCATCTAGTTTTAGTTTAGTAGTTAGTGTTCTCAAGTAAAGCTAAAAAGATGAACATATAAGTACAATTCTTATTTTATTTCTATTATTTATACGTTTTAAACATCTCATTGATACTGACAAAACGTCGAAAACATAGATATAAAATAAAACCGCGACGAGAAAAAAATAATGTCATTTAACATGTCACATATTCGCGTAAATGTAAGGAATTATAACACAAATATCGTCAGTGAGCATGAAAGCAAATCCCAAGCATACAGCGTGCATCTCACGGCTCACTCACCATGATGCGCCGGAGCAGGTCGTTGGCGGGCGCGTGGTCGACGAGCCAGAGCGCCACGAGGTGGCGCGCCAGGTGGCGGCGCTGCAGGCGCGCCGGCGCGTACAGCGCGGCCAGCAGGTGGCGCGGCAGCGCGGCCTCGCCCAGCGCCAGCGCCTGCACGCGCGCGCCCACGCCGCCGCCGCCCTCCTCCACCAGCGCGCGCGCCACCAGCCCCGCGCCCTTCACTATCGCCGCCGACGGGTGCTGCAGGGGAACACGAGACACCGACACACTATATCATCACTCATCGGTGCCTCTTAAGGTCTGGGTTTGACTCCCGACTCGGGTCAAATTTAGTTGTTGAGACTTTATTTCAGAACAGTAACAGCCCGGAATTAGAAAGTAGGAGGTGTTCCACCCCCGTGCCTCGGAGAGGAAAATAAGCTACAAGTGGACGGTCCATTCATATATCAGTATATAAGTGAATGATCATATAATTAAATATACCTCAAAAAGTTTAAATATGATGCGGCCCCGGCTAGCCACCATCTCGAGCAGCTGGTCGAACTGCTTGCCGTCGGTGGTCTCGCTGTAGGGCACGCACAGCGCGAACGTGAGGAAGTCCAGCATGGCCGCCACCACCAGCGCGCCCGTGCCTGCCGACTGCAATGGAATAAAAATTCATGTTCTCATTAATAAATATTAAGCGCATATTTAATACATATAAGCAGGTTTTTACTTATATATTCAAGCGGTCTAAAAAACAATTTCGTGATGTTAAAATTTAATTATTCACTTATGATTATTTAATACATGAAGTTTTAACTGCTTAAACTTAATAAAAGACGAGATATTTTTAATTTGTAATTCAATGTAATGACATTCAAAACGTTCTTCAATTAAATGAAAACGCGAACTTTGCTATAGGAACATGGCTGACACAGTGGAATACAAAGTATGTAGTAAGTAGTAACCACGTGGTCGGCCCACATGAGCAGCAGGCCGTCGAGGAAGGCGCTGGAGGCGAGCATGGAGGCCTTGTTGAGCTGCTCCTGGCGCAGGTCGGGCTCGGCGTGCATGGGCTGCAGCAGCGCGCACAGCGCGTCCAGCGCCGCGTGCGAGCACGCCGCGCACTCGCGCCGCAGTGCGCCCACCACCGCGCTGCCCATCCACTCGCGGAATCTGCACGCAACGCGAATCACTATATTTATCTATACTATGTATGGTAATCTCTGGATCTACTGAAATGATTTAGATGAAATTTGGTAAGGAGATAGTTTGAGACTCTGGGAAGGACATGGGATACTTTTTCTCCCGGAAACCATCCCTTAAGGTGGTGAAAATGGGGATGAAATTTTGTATTGGATAGCAAGCTAGCTAGTGACGAAACCGAAGTGAAGCGAAGGTGAGTCGCTAGTATAATATATAAATAGTATTCTATCTTCTTACATAAGAAGTAGGTACTATATTTTTTTATCATAGATACTATATCACATACTAGCAACTTACCTTCGTTTCGCTCGTGTGTGTCCCTATGTCCGTTTTAAATACATAAAGTTAGTTATTGCAGAAATGTCCTTTTAAATTTTGCCGATATGGTACACGCGCCATCTACTGCAAATTAATTGTACTATGTCTATAATTTTCGTGCAAGTGCAAGCAATAAGTTTAAGTTGGCACAATAAAAGAAATACTAACAAACGTTAATTTTTATACATATATTAGAGTTCATTTAAACTTTTGTTGTTCTAAATTACATTTTGTTAACACTCCTCTGTACTAAAAATTTTCAATTTACCCAGACAAAGCGGTGAAGGCGGCGAAGCCGACTTTGCTGGCGCACAGCCGCCGCAGCGCGTGGAACTGCGCCTCGAGCTCGCGCAGCGTGAGGCCGGCGCCGGCGGGCGCGCTCGCCATCATCGCGGCCAACGCGCCCGTTATCAACTTCTCTTTGTTCTCCGCGAACAGTCGCTGTTGGTGGACCAACCGTATAATAAAAAATATTATAAAACTTTATAAAATTTTAATAGATTTCGATATAAAGATTGAAAAGTATATAAGTTTTGTAAAGGAAATTTAAATTTCAAGAATTATTTACATATAATTAATAGTGAGTGGTTAAACGTACTCTACATATTTTACAGCGTTATGTACAAAGCATGATTAGCATTATTTACATTGCTTCTTTCTTGCATAAACTTAAACATCATCCAGCTATATATTATTATTATTATACTATTATTTGTTGATATAATACAAAATATTGTATTGAATACAATCAACTCCATTTCTATCTAACTAGATCAAATACATCTTACAACTACCTGTCTTAATAAATTGATGTATCTAGCAATTACTTAAAAGGCTTGAAATATCCCAAAAATGTAAATGAATTGTGAACCCAATAAAAAGTAGAGTCGACCTTAGGTATGAATTATTGGATATATTTGTTAAGCTATTGATTGATTTTAACACAAATTTTCTAATCTAAGGCCAGCTCTTACATTGCAAGTAGGCGAGGGACAGATAATAATATTGTAGGGACTTACAAGATCCCACGTAAGAAACAGCCACAACAGGGGGCTAACCTACAATGCAACAACATCAAATTAACATGCCCGCACATCGCACGACTAGAACAATTCAATCATCTATTGCATAATACTTTCTTAGAATTACGTAAATATTTGACATGGTCACGAGAGAGACAGTCTCTCGCGTGACCATGTTTACTGTAAAGCATTCAAAACGTTGAGTACCAAAACATAAAATATATCCGCGACAGTATCCGAAAACATACTTTAATTTAAAATTGCAATTATAAAAAGTGTTAAAGAAATCTAAATAACATAAGACATAATTATGAAATCGTGTTTATTTGTAGTTTTAAAAGGTAGGTTATGGATTCAATTCTCGACAAACAAAAATTTTAATTTTTAAATGAACTGTGTCAATTCTCGAAAAATATAATAATTGTACTCATTTATTAATTTAATTAATTAAATTTCAAGAACCTGCAAATGTTCATCATAAGCATTCGCTTTGCTATAATAAAATATTTGGTAATATAATAATTTATACATCTTGTATTGATCAGTATTGTGGGATATTCTTAAAAAATATTTTTAATATAGTATTTTGCTTGACTGTTGAGTATGTAATACTTTCTTAGATTTACGCGAATATTTGACATTTTTAATAAAACTATCTTTTCAGATTATTTCGCGGATTTAATTTGATTTTTGGTTCTCGACATTTCGAATGCTTTACAGCAATCATGGTCACGGGAGAGACTAGGGTTATAGACTTCTCAAACACATATACCTACTTGTTACAGATAGGCACTGTCTAAATCCGCGAATTAATCCGAAAAGATATTTTATTTAAATGTTAAGTATATTTTATTGTTCTGGTAGTGCGATATGAGTATGATGTAGCAATAGAATGTGATAGAGGCAGAGTACATATACAAAAGGACAACTCCATTGAAACATTGTTTTTGTTTACCTTTTAATTGACTGCACACTTAGAAAATGGTTATAAAGTCATTTTAGCAGTTCTTTTACAAGTAGGCACCGGAATTTCATACAATTAAGAGCTATCCTGCGGAATAGTATAATCCTAGAGGGATACAAAATAAAAAAAAAATATGGCAGACGAGTTTATGTTGATTTTACATCCGAGTAGCGAGTACGTACTTAATAATAATTGTCATGCCTCGTCCACAATGATCTTTGATGGAAATCTTAGTTATCCTGGAACTAAAGCTATACGATAGTTTACGCCCCCATATGTAGGACCCTAAATTTTCCTTGCATAAAAATTTGCTCCTAAATTATAATTTTTTTCATAAAATCATTTTAGTCGTTTCATATATTAGTGGTAGTGAGGAATATGCATCTAATACCAAGTGCAATGTTATATGAAGTTGTCTCTCTGTAGGTATTATATTTATGGCATTATGACAGAATATGTGGCAGACGTAAATGTTTATGTTCTACTGATGATATAATATTAATGATATATTCAAATAAACAGACAAAAACATTTCGTTTATTAAAAACCTAATTTTACTGGTCACTAGGACATAACTAAATAGTACAACGAGGGGAAAGCAATTAAGAAATAAAAAAAATATCTCCAAGATTTAAAAAAATAAAGTTTTAGGTATTTTTTATAGAATGAAGCATTTATTTTTTTGGCTTTATTTAATTTTGTAAAAGCAATGAATAGTAAAACTATAGAAAAAAATTACATTAATTATGTGGAAGCAGTTTAAACTATTTTATGTACAAAATAAACTCACATCTTGACTGACGGAGTATATGAGACCGCTGTAACCGACGTTAGCATTAAAACGTTCGATCACTTCAGCTCTTGACATCCCAACAGGATTTTGAAATAATCTGCAAACATAAAATAAATTTAATTTTTTTCATATACCTATGGGTCAAATCACAAATATATATATATATATATATATATATATATATATATATATTTATGTACATGTATTTTGAAATTTATTTTTAAGCAAATATATAAAGATGAAAATTTTTATAGGCAAAAACGATGTCTTTAAAAGTTTTTATTACATCAATTAGCTAGTCGGTGTAAGGATCTAATCTATGCACTAAACAGTCGGTGTATAAATATCAATTTTTCACACAAACTACGCGCGGTAATTAGGAAAGACGCATCTACGAGTATTATATTAGTTGCGTCGAGCCATTGATTATTTCCCAATTCTCAATTTTGTTTTTTATTACTCTTTAATTTTTTTAACGTATTTTGGAAAGAAAAACACTGTTTTGTTATGATCTATATAATAACGTGATAATTTTTTCCGACTTAGGAAACTTCTTCATTCACAATTCGCTATTTCCCAAAGCTTACGGATATATCGACGTCCAGTGTTAACGGAGTAGTGACTAGTGAATCAAATCAAAATATACTTTATTCAAATAGACTTTTACAATCACTTTTGAATCGGCAATTTCATATTTTAACTTTAAATTAAATTTAATGTCCTTGTCAAATACCCACCTGAGATGGTTGGACTCGGTCTCCTCGTCGACGGGGTGGTGCAGCGGGCCGAGGCGGTACCCGCGCGGCGTGCGGCCCGAGCGCACGTGCACGTCGCGCTGCCCCGCCGACCGCACGCCGTCCACCAGCGACGCGAGCAGCGCGTCTCTGATCCACACACATACATATATATCGTGCTAATTGAACTTAAATTATCGTTTATCGCTGGTGCAATAATAAATTAACTTATTTCGTCTTATAATAAGTTATAAAAACTTAAAAAAAAACGACTTTCCAAGCACTAAAATCTAAAAAATAACTAAACGGGAGTTTTCATTTAGAAGAAATACCTAATGAGATATTTTCGAAGTCAGTGCCTAGTCAGTTTTATAAAAAGGGTTCATTTTTCTATTTTATTTAGAAAATATATATTGTTGATTTTTAAAACCACTCAACCGATTCCGATAAAATTTATATGGGACCACCTAGAAATTATACTCTTCGAAACAAAAGAAAGTTAAAATCGGTTCCGGCGTCTTCGAGTAATCGGTGAACATACATAAAAAAAAAGATTCGACGAATTGGGAACCTCCTCCTTTTTGGAAGTCGGTTAAAAAGTATAGTGGACGAGGTAATAAAAACCAAAAATTTTTTTTTAAAGAAGACCTAGCAAAATCTCCTTAAATAAATGCCTCAAATGTTATGGTCATTATATGACAAATATTGCCAGGTCCTGCCGATGTGCCATTTTGAGTTTTACTTACTTGTACAATGGATGACAAAACGTACTCTAATTAAGTCTTCAGATAATTTCTTATTTTCTCAATTTATTTATCAGGACTGAATTTTTAAAATAATAATTTAATATTTTAAATTTTAATATAAAAAAAAATATTACGTCTTAACATTTTAGGAATAGGGTATTCAAGATTTTCTTACAGGGGAATGCTTTCGTGTTACATAAAGGGCCGTTTTAGCATAGTATCTACATCCGAACATTAAAAAAAATCATCTACATTACACTAAAGAGTAGATACAACATACCTTTCACCAGCTAAATATGTTCGAGTCTGTCCATTTAAATATTCAATCGAAAATTTCTGAGGGTGGTCTGGATCACGGACTAAGGCAAAAACGTCACTCAGCGGCCGCAGGCAAACTACCTGAAATAAAAATGGCGTCATAATCATTCTATAAAAGAAACCAAATAAATGTTATAAAAACTAGATAATATCAATAAATTAAAATATATCAAATTTTTTTAACTAGGTATCTAATTTAAATATCCATCACTTATAGTTTTCTTGATCTGATAGTTTAGGAAAGGGATTGGGATCCTGGGTTCGAGTCCTGAGCTGCCCAAAAATTTAATCATTGGGTTCTATATTAAGAAATTCTTTATTCAGTAATGGTATGGAGTTAAGACAATAATTAAGTCCTTAAGTATATTAGTCCTTTACCTTGCTAGTTATAGGTGCATGCTGTATTAGCTTGGCAGCATATCGGATTACGATAGTTAGTGCACATGCTTTGAGTACACTCGTGTACTAAAGTCTGTTTATATGTATTAAAAATTTAAAAATAACTATTAGTTAGATATTATATTAAATAACCTTAATTTTCCCCGTGGCTATAATTGCAAAGATAAGAAAAATCTATGTAAAACGGCGAAAAAATAGTAACTAAGTATTATAATTATTCAAATGTTAATAAGCCTTACAGAATAAGTCTGAGGATCTCTCTCTAAAATGCATGTATCAGAAAGACAAAGGGTTCGCCGCATCGGTTCCATATGACGTGCTGGATTCACTTTGTGGACCAAGAATTCACTTAACGATGTTTGATGTTGATCGCCACTGTAAAGTAAAAAAAAATGTTATAATACAGTTTTAACCTCATATAAGAAGATAATAAATTAATGTGTCTTCAGAGGTCCAAAGTTTTAAGCCGATTTGTTCCATTATTCTTTAGTTCTGGCTTATTTTTGTTTTTAAATTAAATAATATTTCTTTAAAATCAAAAGATTTCATGAGCTTGGCCAAATTTAATTTACATAATTATCAAATTTAAAATATTATATATACAAAAAGAGGATTTTTCTCCGTTTCCCTTTTCTTTTGCAAAATCGACATCAAATGTGCTATTATCAAAATATTATGTTTAAGCTTTTATCAATGTGATTATATCATTCTGGGTAATAAAACTGGAACAAATAGAACAGAAATGGCGAAGATCACATGAATCATGTGGTGACTTTATAAGGGAAGTATTGATAAAATCAGTATTAATTAATTTAAATATACTGATGATTTAATAAAAAAAAAATTAGTAAATATTTTATGCTCAGTTAACTACTTTAATATGTTTCAATAATTATTTTTATGAAGCAATTATACAACAATTTAACAAATCCTATAGTGGTTTTTAACCAACTTCCAAAAAGGAGGAGGTTCTCAATTCGTTGGAATCTTTTTTTGTTTGCGAGTTCAATTCTTGCTTATGCTTAAAGCTTAATTTATGAAAATTATTTTTTAAATCTACTATCTAAAACAATATATATATATATATATATATATATATATATATATATATATATATATATATATATATATATATATTTATAGCAATTTGAATTGTAACTAAAATTGATAAACTCAAAACAACATCATCTGCTTATCACTTCTAAATATTCCTTATCTAAAAGCTATTACAAAAAAATTATATGCATATATCTTACTGTACTCAAATTTCAATTACTCATACATAAATTCAAGCAAAATCAATATTTTAAATTCTTTTGAAAATTTGGTTGAAAATTGAACCTAAAAATGTTTATTAAAAACAAGATTGCAAGCTTCACATAATATATAGCTATTTCCATGACAAAATTACTAAACCAATTGTAATGAAATTGGGCTTTGTTCTTAATTGAACCATACAACAAAGTAACCTATATTAAAACCATCCTAATTAAACACACATAAAGCAAATTGAATTTTATGTACTAAATAGCGACTCACCCTTGCTCCGCTTGGGTTCGTCCCTACTTATGTTTTAACATTTAGTATAAATTTCTTGGGGATGAGACATTTTCCCACTGTAAAAAATATCTTATATGTTGACCCAGGTGACCAGCTATCATCATACCAAATTTCAAAAACTATTTAATGTATAGATTCGACTTAGTTACAATTTTATTATATGTATAGATTATTTTACACTTTAGCCTCATTTGTATACTGTAAGCTAAACCTAAATAAATAATACTCTGTCTAAACCTGTACATAATTAATATTATATGCTTAACAATTTAATATTACATTATAGGTATTATATAAAGTATATATTTTTACCTGTATTTACCAAAGCGTTGGTTGTGATAGTCATCAAGTGTGATAGTAGCTGACAGTACTTTGATACTTATGCTCATCATCAAGCTAGCCATTTCAAGCATTTTATTTATTATAATCTGATGATCCATAACATTAGAAAACAAATGAAGTCGGCTATAACCACCGACAGCTAACACAAAACCTCCCGGTATATCCCTTACTGGAAGAATGCCTTGTATATCACAGTATGGATAGCTTGCAAGCAGTGTATGTGTTGATGGATCTAATTGCTCAAGAGAACATGGTCCCACTTCAAGTACTATTGGTAACCGTGTACCACTCCAATGGTGCTTATATGCTTGATATCTCTGAAATAAAATATAGAAATTTCTTATGTAATTCCATCACACAAACATTATTTCATTAACATAATATAATACCTATTTATAGATTTTATATAAATAGATATTATACTGGTATGTATAGTGAGGTTGAGGGTTCAAGCTTAGTGATATATTCAACTTGCTTTAAGACTTCTTCTTATTCTTAGGTTTTATTAAAGAAACTTTTATTTGCCATAACAACAAAAATCTCTAAATGTTATGGTGGCCCTGCAGTCGAACTTCTTATATGGGATTGATGTGTAATTGTTAATGTTAATGGTCAATGTTTTGGCCAAAATTTCTTCTATTTTGAGTATATTATGATTACTATGAAGCTAATATATATAAAAAAATGGTCAAAATGTTGAAATGTATCTCTTTATTGTAAATTTATATTTAAAAATCAATATTAATTTATAAATTAGAAATAATAAATAATTAAAAATTCTTACAAATATATCCTTTGGTTTTTCAGCAAACAAGTGCCTGTATTTAAAAGCTTCAGTTAAAATAAGACATTTATGTTCTGATGAAAATTTCATTGAATCTACTTTCTTGTCTTTCTTCATGACAAGTGTAAAGTCATGGTTGTTAGCAGAATTGGAATGCTTTGCTGAAGCAAGGGTAACCACATCTGAATATTGCCATTTGTTTGTTACTTCTAAGCGATCAGGATTGTATGTGGTGATGCCATGAGTGCCTATAGAGAATACTCTCTTATATTTGCCTTTCCAGGAATGTTTAGTGACAAGGAAAGTTGCCACATCTTGATTGTCTTTAAGTGGAATCATCTTAACATTGCCTATAACAAAAGAAATATTTCATTTAACTATTTATTATGAGAAATTGTTACAATATGGCAGTTATAAACTTTATTCAACATGTACTTTTTAATCAGGGTATCCCAATAAAAAAATACGTTAATTGACAAAGTTGGTGATCGAAAAACCGTATCATGTAATATTTATGTCAATATCTTTCTTTGCAATTAAAATCGGTAAAATATTTTGATATAATAATTCAAATTTAATTTGTATATTGTAATAATTACATCAATAAGTATCCTCCCCTTTGTAAATACGGAGAAGACGGATATTGGAGACGTGTAAACAATATGTTAAACAAAATAAACTACCATAAAGAGTATAATACAGTTATATTAAAATACTTACAGGTTTTAGTTGAACCAATAAAATATATTAATTCATCAAGTATCTATTAGGATTAACATAGTATACAAAACATTCAGCAAAATATGATAAAAATGATCTCAAAACTAGCCGACCAATCGCCAATTTGACGTTTTATTTATTATTGCCATTTGCCAGGCTACGAATAAATAATAAGTATTTATTCATAGTTGCCAGGCACAGTATTCAATTGAATACCTAATGTTTGTACATGTCAGAAGTAAAAGTAGCAGGCACCTTTAATTCAAATTAAAAATATTTTATTCAACATTTTATTGCAATTTTCACTGAATGTCATGAGTCTACTACCAGTTCGGAAAGAAGCCTCAGACCTGAGAAGAACTGGCGAAAGAAACTCAGCGGGACTAATATTTAACTCATTATCTTTTTTTAAAGTTAAATAATTCTACTGTATGTTAAAATAATTATTATCAAAAATGAACCAGTAAAAGTAAAACTAAAAGAGACTCCGTCCATTTACTTAAATTTTCTAAGTAAAAATTAAAATACTTTTCTTATCTATATCTATGTCACATAAAGTACGTTCGATAGTTCGGTTCAGTAGATTTAATTTTCCATATTAACTTTGTAGTTATAAGCTTTAAATAATCAAAATGAATAAAAAATATTATTAAATTACATTATCAACGTAAAATTTGAAATTTTTTGAATAAAATAAGTATATTTTGCCGAAATCGTCTTTGTTTGTGCAAATTGAAAATAATATAATCACATTTCAAAACGTCACTTTCCGATTTCCGATACAGTCAGCCGCAATTTGTCACTTTCATTAAAACTTGAAATTTCGTCACCAATAGTTTGGTTGCGTTAAATAAATATATTTTTCACTTAAATTACATTATTTCTATTTTTATATTAAAATGGTTTTAGATTTAGATTTGTTTCGTGCTGACAAAGATGGTAATCCAGACAAAATTCGCGAAAACCAACGTAAACGCTATAAAGACGTTGCTTTGGTAGATATTGTTGTGGAACAGGACACCTTATGGAGAAAATTACGCCACGATGCCGATAATTTAAATAAACTTAAAAATGTGTGTAGCAAAGAGATAGGGCAAAAAATGAAAAATAAAGAACCCGTCGGACCAGAAGACGAGCCAGTCCCTCAAGAAATCTCAGATAACCTTATCAATCTTATTGGAGAACAACTACGTCCTCTTACAGTAAACCAAATAAAAAAGGTATTTTCATAATATTATAAAAAAAGTTGAAGATTTTATTTGTTAAAACTACTTTTGCATGTGGCAGAGTACATGAAGATTATTATTTATTTATCATAAAAACTAATCACTCGTCTATTTGTATGCAGTATTTTCATAAAAAGTCCTGATATTTAACTATTATTAATAGATTTAATTTATCATTATAGGTGAGAGTACTTATTGATGAAGCAATCACAAAAAATGAAGAAGCTCTATTAACAGCAGAGAAAACACGTTCCTCAGCCTTAAGGGAGGTGGGTAATCATTTACATGAGTCGGTACCTGTAGATGATGATGAGGATCACAATGCTGTTGAGAGAACTTTTGGTGATTGTGCTGTCAGGCAAAAGTATTCTCATGTGGACCTCATTTGCATGATAGATGGTAAGTTCATAAAAAATTAAATCTTGAAAAAAAAACATATGGTTACTATTTAGGTTGAAGGAATATTAGCTGTGTTTCTAAATTCCTATAAATGTATTTTATTCACACTCCCCATTCTGCCTTTCCTTTTGTTGTTTTACTTTAACTCTTGATAACTTAAGACTCAAAATATTATTATATTTATACAATAAATATATATATATCTGTTGCCATATACATATAAACTCTCAATGTTTATTGAAACACTACAACACTTGATCAAACATCAGAAAAAATATTTGTATATATAATATATACAAAACCTACAAAAATTATGATAAAATTTTAATAAATGAGTTTTATATTTATTATAATATTTTTTTAGGTATGGATGGGGAGAGGGGTACTGCAGTATCAGGTGGTCGAGGGTACTATCTTAAAGGTCCTGCAGTTTTCCTTGAACAAGCATTAGTGCAGCTCTCTCTAAGAATTCTTTTGAAAAAAGGATATACACCACTCTATACACCCTTTTTTATGAAAAAAGAGGTGGGTTATTGTTACTAGGTATTTTGACTATAAATCACACTTGTTCAATATATTGATGTTATGGAGCTTATTGACATAAAGATAGTATTACATACATTTTTACAAAATAAGACAAAAAAGAAATTTAAGAAAAAATTATTGTAAAAAAATAAAGATTCTGATGAATTGACAACCTCCTCCTTTTTGGAAGTCAGTTAAATAAAATGTATAATGATTTATGACCTTATTGTATTAAATATTATCACTGTTTGTAATAATTGTATTGTTTATTTGTACATTTTTAGGTGATGCAAGAAGTAGCGCAATTAGCTCAATTTGATGAAGAACTATATAAGGTGATAGGAAAAGGCTCTGAGAACAAGGGAGATGCAGCTGTGGAGGAAAAATATCTCATTGCGACATCCGAACAGCCTATAGCTGCATATCACAGGGATGAATGGCTTCCAGAAGCTTTGTTACCCATAAAGTATGAATATTTCTTTTAAATAAACCTGTGCAAATAATTTGTATAATACAATGTATAATTTTTATTCAGATATTCTGGATTATCCACATGCTTCAGGCAAGAAGTTGGGTCACATGGTCGTGATACACGCGGTATCTTTAGGGTGCACCAATTTGAAAAGGTAAAATTTTAAAACTATTATTAATTGTTGTCATTTTTCAGTACTTGTTATCCATTGTTATAATGATGAAACATTTTGAGCGGCAGAGCTGCAAAGTAGGAAAAAGGTACCGGAACTAAAAAAGCAAAGATACTTAATCAATAACTAGTTTTAATTCTTTCAACTATTCTGGATTCGAATTATATTTTAACATATAATAAATGTATCTACCAATATACATTTATTATAATTCAAATATGGAAAAACAATACATTTAAAAAGTACATGTTTTTACTAGGTAGAGCAGTTCGTTTTAACATCTCCTCATGACAACAAATCTTGGGAAATGATGGATGAGATGATCGCTAATGCAGAAGAGTTCTACCAAATATTGGGTATACCGTATCGCGTTGTGAATATCGTGTCAGGGGCACTCAACCATGCGGCAGCTAAAAAGTTGGACTTGGAAGCGTGGTTCCCTGGATCTGGCGCCTTCCGTGAACTGGTCTCGTGCAGCAACTGCTTGGAATACCAAGCTAGACGTTTGCTTGTCAGGTACTAAATTATTTTAGTAATATTGAATATGTATACAATGTTATAGCACATAATTACAAACATTAATAAATTATTATACATATCATTCATTTTAAAATACCAAATATATCTATCTATGCAGATAAATATAATTGAAGTGTTTGTAATGTCAAAATAAGAGCTTTTTAGTAAATGCGTATGATATAATATATGGTACTTATAAGAAAAACACAATTTTTAATTTTTCAACCGACTTCAAAAAGGAGGAGGTTCTCAATTCGACTGTATGTTTTTTTTTTTTATGTTTGTTACCTCAGAACTCCGTCATTTATGAACCGATTTGTACAATTTTTGTTTTGTTTGAAAGGGTATACTTCCAGATTGGTCCCATTTAAATTTCAAAAAAAAAAACCCACCCCTAAGGGTGGAAAAACAACTAATGACGAATTTAACCTACTTCTAATTGTCATATTGACTTGAAACTTTGCAAGTATTTCTATTTCCGTTGATAGTACAGTGGTTCGGTGTTGTTGACCTGATCTGATGGCAAGGCCAGAAGGTGGATAGGTGGAACTCTTCAACGGCTAATAGTAGATACTTTGAGTTTGGGCTTATTTTGTTTGATTTGACAAGCCTAACACGTTAGATTCCTTACTTTGCTACTACTGTCTACACTAAAAAGGGAAAAATAAAAACTTTTTAACAAAAAAATAAAAACCGACTTCAAACAAAAGCACTAAAAAGTAAAAAATAACTGATTGGTAGTTTTCATTTACTATACATACCTAATCAAATATTTTCGAAGTCGGTGTGCTTTGCTTTGTATGGGCTGGCACCGATTTCGAAAATATTTGATTAGGTATGTATTTAATTGGTAGGCTTTAATTACTTAGCCAAAGCACACCGACTTCGAAAATATTTGATTAGGTATGTATAGTAAATGAAAACTACCAATCAGTTATTTTTTACTTTTTATTTGTCAGTCAGTTTGTTTTGGCTAATCTCTGAAACGGCTGGACTGATTTTGACGGAGCTTTCACTAGCAGATAGTTTATATTATAAGGAGTAACATTGGCTATTTTGTTTTAGAAAAAGAATTAGGGTCTTGCTCAAAAAAATTAAAATGCCGATTGAATGAAGTGATGGTACGTTTTTTTTCTTAATATCCTTCCTCCCGTGTATGTATTAAGGATAATTAATGTATATAAATAAATTCCCGCAGATACGGTCAGACTAAGAAGATGAATGCAGCCACGGAGTACGTGCACATGCTCAACGCGACCATGTGCGCCACCACGCGCGTCATCTGTGCCGTACTGGAAGTCCATCAGAGCGAGCGCGGTATTGAGGTAACTTATTCATCTTAAATGTTAATTATCTGCTACTATTTTTGATTTCAATGTTTGCAATTTATACCATCAGATTTTGTTCAGATTTATGTATAAACACCGATTTTATATTTAATTATGGATAATATTAATAATCCATACATATAATAAAATTGTAACTAAGCCGAATATGTATATTAAATAGTTTTTGGAAAACCTCATTGAAATAGACATTATTATCGATACAGAAGCCGAATCTATAATTTTTAGGGTTTTTGTCTGTCTGTTACCGCATCACGAATAAACCACTGGAGGGATTTTGATGAAATTTGGTATGATGATAGGTGGTTATCCGGGTCAACTTATAGGATACATTTTACTGCGGGAAAATATCTCATCTCTGAGAAATCGACACAAAATGTTAAAACGTAGGTAGGGGCGAACCCGAGTGTACTGGCCAGTGCCTATTTGTAATAATAAGTAAAAAATCGAACGGATTTTTTATAATCTATTCAAATAAATATTTATTAAAATAAATATTATACAATAAAATGTTTTACAGATACCAGAAGCTTTGAAGCCATGGATGCCAGAACAGTACCAGGAGTTCATACCATTTGTGAAGCCTGCTCCAATAGATATTGAGGCAGCCGCTGCCTCCAAGAAGGGCAAGAAAGAGAAGAAATAGACATAAATGTCAATCAATTCTGTATTAACTTATCAAGCATTTAATTTATTTTTATGCTAAGCTTAAAATGTCACATTATGCATTTGTTTATCTGATAAACAGTCCGAATTATTGTTCCATTATAAAAGTCTGCATCTGCAAAATATAACAATTTGTTTTATTTTCAACACAACTTTGATTTGCTTAGTAATTTAAATGGAGGTCTCTATGCACTATCACTAGCGTTAATATTTAAATATTGACTTTGGTAATATCGTACTTTAATCTATACTATATTATAAAGAGTTTGTATGAACGCGCTAATCCCAGTAACAACTTATCCGATTTGAAAAATTATTTTTGCATTAGAATTTAGATAACCCATTTATTGAGGATGGTTATCATCATGCTACTACCTATGGGAGGGAAGTAGTAATCATAAATGTCAACAAATCTGGCAGACTTCCATACATTATTACTAATAGCATAAAGCCAGTTTTTTTTGTAGTATTAGCGCGAGCAAAGCCGCGGGTTCTGCTAGTTAAACATATTAATGATAGGAAAGTAATTATTATTAGTGTAAACATTTTTGATTTATTAATAGGTATAACAAGTTACAGTAAAGTTTTAAAAAGATTATTTGATTAAAACAAACATTTTGTATTTTATACTTTATTGTGACAATCATTTTATATTTACAACCGTCCAACATATATACATGCTCCTTCAAAATGTATAAAATTATTAACGGAATTTTCTATAATAAAATCACAACTATTTCTCTCACTTCAATAATATATTTAACGGTAAAAATGTGAGTCGCCATTCAAGTTTTGCCAATTTAAGATATATATATATATACGTAGTGACATGCCAAAGTTATATCATATTATGGTGATATAATATTTCCAACCGACTTCAAAAATGAAGAGGTTCTGATTACATCACTACATATTATGGAAAAAAGTCCTCCGCCGCGTCTGTCTGTTCGCGATAAACACAAACTACTGCACCGATTTTCATGCTGTTTTCACCAATGGATAGTGATAGATAGACAAATTATATACTTAAACCTTCCTCGAGAACCATCTCGAGGAAGGTTTAAGTATATAATTTGTTAAGTTTTTGTATACATTGGCTAAAATATAACGATATTTTTTGGAGGTGTTGGAATAAAATAAGCTGTCTGGGAACTTTCAACGAAAAACCTGCCTGAACCCTTTGAGAAATAACAAAATAATGTATGGTGGAATTGTGTATCTTAAATAGGTCTACAGAAAAGTCCGCGATGTCATATGTCTATCTCTTAAGGATAACATACTATATCTATTTTAATTTAAAACGTACCTAGGGACGAACCCGAGCGAAGCGAGAGTGAGAGAGTAATGAGAAATATGGACATCTTTATATATTCATTTACATCCGTGACCTCTGATATAAGCAGATGGTCAACTACACCGGCATCGTTATCGCTAGCACACATATTATAACTGTGCTGCTCTGCTCTGAAATTAAACTTCCTAAACATCCAATGACGTCGTTATTTTTCTGTGCATTCAATTATAGAAACAACTTTATTTTGCATTTAGTTGAAACAATTGAGACGTTAAAAATAGTTAATTCTATTTTTAATGTGACAATAATTCATAAAATTTAAACATTATGCACAACTACAAACTCATTACGTAATGAATATTGATTCAATAAATCATAATGTATGTTCTTGAATATTGGTATATACTATAAAGGTATTTCTTTTAATAATTTTACACAAACATCAATAACTCCATCTATTGACATTCATTTAAACTATTTTTTTTTGTTTATGATGAAATCTCTTGATATCCTATAGAAATAAATGAAATTGAAGTGTCCGTCTATGATTTTAAATAACTGTTTTCTCAAGCACATAAAGTTGTTTAAAGTACCTAAACCCTCTTTAAAATTTTCGTTTGTCTGTCTTTCTGTTTGTCCACTGTAATCTTTGGAACGGTTTAAGCGATTGTAAGGGAGTGTGTGTATGTGTATGTATCTCCTTAGGTAACACAATAACTATTTTTATCAATTAATAACGAATCTAGGTACGCATAGGAGCAAAGCGAGCGTAAGATACTATTACTTAATAAACTTTGAACCAGTTAAAGCAAAGTATTTAAAAAATATAAATAAATTATTCTACTTCCAATGATTATATTTTTGAAATATTTTAATGTGGCAGTTGAATACATTATTTTAAATAGCATCTACGAGGATTTGAACCTGCAACTCCATTAGTATTTAGTATTACAATATTATAAAGCCAAAGACACTAACTTATTTTATTTATGGTATTACTGCTCCCCATCTGTGCAAAAAATATTCAATATTTGTATACAAAAAAATATTTTAACATTTAAAAAGCTTTCGAGTATATAATATAAAATGCTACGACAATTACAATCTACATGATTATATATATGGTTACATAGTATTTTCATTTCTGGTGCAAATGGCACATATTTATAGCAAATTAACAATTTTGAGATTCCAATATATAAATTTAATGTTCTTTTTATGTTGTCTTTAATTTACATAATATATTATTAAATGAATCTCATAAATTGATTTATTCTTACTCTCTTTTCACATAACATTGCTATTTAAATCACAGAAATCTTAAGTTATTTTTTGTATATTTGTTAGTTAATGCATTTTATTCAAGCTCTTACATGCAGTTATTTTAATTCTATTATCTATAATATAATCAAGCAAAATAGTCTTCAATTTCCTTGATTTGTTTTTGGTTTTACAAAAATGTTCTGTTAATGTGAAATGATTTCATAAAATATTTATTGCATCATTAAGATGAAAACAAACATTGCTATGTACACAACCCATGACTCATTTTGATAAATCCAAGTTGATTCTACAGTTAATGAGTTATGTAACTATCTCAGAATATTAACTAAAGAGTAATGAACTTTTGAAATATTCAATGGTAGTGTGCTGAGTTTGATAAAATGTCAAAAAATGTTTATTGCTCTAAATTATGTGTAAAGTTACTTTATTTTTTTTTATTTTTTACACATATTTAGTCATTTAGATAAAGAAATGTTGTCGTGTTTAATAATAGCTACATTACATCTTATCTAGTAGCTTCTGATAAAGTTTAAGATTTACAAAACTCAATAACATACCAGAAATAAAAAATGAGCTTACATATATAAGTATAAAGTATAATGCTTTTAACTTTTAATTCCAGTATTTACTAACATGCAAGTTGAGCCTTTTGCCTACACTTATGCATCAGAGCTCTATAAGTAAATTGACGACGAGCAAGTATACGCATTTGTTTTAAAAATGTATCCAAATCAATAACTTCTTTACGTAATGCTTCACCCATGTAGTAAATTGCATCTTCTAGAGTAGCTTCTAGAGCAAAAGCATTCAACAATTGCGAATATAGTGGTGCAATAGTCACTACTGCTTCATCAACATCAACAGTCTCTTGCTCACCTAAATGTTCCAAAGCAGCCTCCAGTTCTTTTTCTTTTTCTTGTAAAGTAGCAACATTTTTATCAAGTTCTGCTCTTTCTTTTTGTAATCTTGTTAATATATCTTCTAATCTAGTTTTACCTTCCCTCAGCTCTTGCTGAGTTCTACGTAATGTTTCAAGCTCAGCTTGTGACTGTTGAGATTGTTCTTTAAGTCTTCTTCTTAATTTATCTTCAACAGCAGATAATAAAGAAGCTTTAATATGCTCTTCAGTTATTGTACCACTTGTTTCTGGTCCAGGATAACCAGTTGGTGGTTTGAATGGGGTTGGGTTTGAAGGAGAAAACGGAATGCCATTAGAAGTAACAGATCCAGGATAAGGAGAACCGAAACTTGGATATGGCAAATTTGATGTTGCAGGATATGGAGTAACATTCGGGAACCCTGTTGGAGGTGTGCTTACAGCAGGATAAGGATAACCTGCAGGTTGAGGCATAAAAGAACTAACAGGGTAGGGTGCACGGGCTTCATTACGAGGCTTAGAAAATACGGGGGGTAATTCCCCAAACGCCGCTATCATGCACTGTATAAGTTGTTGTAGTGTAGATGTTCTCTGATCCCATTCATGTAGGTACGGCAAGTATACTTTTCCATTATGGTCAACGTATTTAGATACCTTAATCGACATGTCTGCTGTCGGTTTCACAAAACATAGTGGTGCAGCCTGTGGGTGTTTATCCATCAACCAAATACACACTGGGATATTGTAATATGCACCTTTGAAGTTCACAGGAATTGTACCCTCAAGGTTCAATAAATCTTTTCTAACGCCATTGTTAAAAACAAATCCTTCTAAACGATAAGTGAGACTGCGATATACTTGAATTACACTAATCACCTCTCGTAGTGTAATGTCGCGATGCTTGTAATTCGATAGATGTGACCTTAAAATAGCCTCGTTGTGGTCCATGATGATAGGCACTTACACAAATTACAGGAACAAAATACTAATGAAATTCTTTAACAATTCAACAAAAGGCGACAAACTAAATAATTTGACAACGACGTATCATCAATATTATTCATCTGTTATTGTGAATCTGTATTCTAAATTTAACAAAGGAATTATTCTATATAATCTATAAATAATAAAAATATAGGTATGACTGTTCTAACTTCTATGTCTATTCACCAAAAAATAATTTTGCACCAGCAGCTGCTCCACTATCTCAGCCGGTTATTTTTTTATTATTACTACATTTTACGGTTTATTGGTCGTTGGTTAGACATTGTTGGCTGAATGAAAGCATTTATAAATTAATAATTTTTAAAAATCGAAGAATAAAATTTGGCATAAAGTTAGCCAGAAAATAATATATAATTATATATTCAGAGAAAAGCGGGTTTAATTACGGGTATCGCACATTTTCATAATAATATCATTTCAATATTAATATATATAGCACATGCTAATTACAGCGCAGAAAAACTTCATGAAAAAGTCTTCATGATCCACTATTGCAAAAATTCTAACAAGCCTAACCCCAACCTAACACGTTTTCCTTTCCTTACTTCATTTTTTATAAATAAAATTGTTTGTTAATTCTTTTCTCTTCTTCAATTATAAATAATATAATATGCAGTAATTAGTAATTCAATACTTTTAAATTTTATTATTATTATATATTGATTTGTTTTTTGGAATTAACATTCCATTCCATTTTCATTAACACCTACAGGTAAATTTCTATGAAATTAACTAAAATTCTAAGAAATCTATTGTTAACTGACACGCCGGCGTGTGCGTAGTCGTGGAGGGATTATCATGAAAAAATAATTACAAAAAGCTTTAAATGATCTCACGCAAAGAAAGTACTACATATTTAGCTACATACTAATTACATATTTTATCACAGAATTACTACTAACCAAATTTAAATTAAATCTACAATGCCCAAAAATTCAATAACGAAACTAAATACATGAAAATTGATAGGCTCATTCATGTGTAGCACATACATTTCTATTTTATAGGATCATATTTGTTTGTTATTTCGTGCTGCATCAATTAATTAACATTTGATATAAAAATATGATTTTTTTTGCATTTATATAGGAAATTGGACTTGCCCTAAAAATAGATGAAATATGATACAAATAATTTTTCGTTTTCAAAAGTAATAAATTACCCAGGAAAATAGTGATTTATTGAATGTGGAATAAAATATTATTTATTACTATACTATTAATAATTGAGAAAAATGGCAGGACGGATGTGTATATCATTTTGTATGCTCTATCTATTTATTTACTAAATTTTATGTATTTATAACGGATTAAACATGTTATAAGCTTAGTCAGGAAGAAATAGTCCCTCATCCCTCGAAGATCACGTAAAACCATCAGCCCTGCTCCTCATACCTCATCGGTCCCACATTCCGGTGGAGCCACACCGGAATGTGGGACCGGTGAGGTAAGAATAAAATGAGTAGAGAGTGCATTTGTATCTGCGCGTACACTAGTGCAATTTAATGTCTCTTGTGTAGTTGGTTAAACTGAGAGATTGACAACCGTGGCCCAAACCGGTAGAGAGAACCTACTTACTTTTACTTCACTCGGATGCCTTTTATAGTAACTTATAACTTATAATATTATATACAGGCAGAAAAAAATTTAATAAACATAACACAATAAATACAAAATAGAATTTTAAAACCGTAACCTGGTTTCGTTACTTTATCGGAGTTCTTTCCATTTATGTTTATAAATGGAAAGAACTCCGATAAAGTACCGAAACCAGGTTACGGTTTTAAAATTCTGTTTGCAACAATAATATTATATTATAAAACTTACTATGAAGATATCTATTATTTACAATATCATTAGACTGTTACCGTGAAAAAAAACTGATCAAAGTTATCCCAATTTGTAATAAACTGATTGCAGAATATTCTTCAAAGTTGCCATAAAATACAAAAATACTCAACCCTTAAAAATCTGTTTACTCTGTGGTCTTCACTTGACATTGACAAATAACAGTTCGATAGATTTTACCTTTTCATCAAAATTGATTGTTCTTTTCTAACGAACTGTCAACGTTTACGGAACGTTTCGCGGCAGTTCGAGTGTCTAATCCAAAGTAATCGCTTTGGACTTGGGTTAATATCTTAAATAGATATCTGTTTAACAAAGCACAATGCCTCCTAAGTTCGATCCTAACGAAATTAAAATCGGTAAGGACATATTTTTGTGTTAAATGATTCGGTTCTTTATCGCTATGTAGGGCTTACAAATCTTATGTTTTATTTTAGTTAACTTGAGATGTGTTGGTGGAGAAGTTGGAGCTACATCATCACTGGCTCCTAAAATTGGTCCCTTGGGTCTCGTGAGTATTATCCTTACTTATTATTGATTTTGATAACTAATAGTTTATACCTAACCTAGTCAACTAAAACTCATGTGCAACATTTCATAAATTTCTTTTGCTAAATACTTGCACGTATTATAATTACATCGTTGGGCAATTTGGTATTTTTTATAATACGTATATTAACGAATAAAGATTTATGAAATTATTATCTTTATATGGTTACGTTAAATAAGGTAATGAGTGCAAAGATGGTCTAACAATGCTATAGTTAAAAGGAAATGTAATATATATTAAAATTGGTTCAAATATGAGTTCTATTTTTGTGTTGACGACCTCATAAATGTGATGTATGATCCTGGGGGGTGCCTCCCTACCAGGCGCGTCCTTCCGGGTGGCGGATGGAAGGAACCCGCGACTCAGGATATTTTCCCTGTCGCGGCTACTCCGAATGCCCAATAAGGAGTCGCGGACCAGGCTAATTATAATATAGGCTAGTTACAAAACAAAACATAAGTGAGCCAATTGGTTATTATTGTTATAAATTGCTTTTAAATATGAGTTTCTGCTAACCTGTATACTTATTAATTATTTTGCCTATGCCATAGTCCCCCAAAAAGGTTGGTGATGATATCGCAAAGGCTACTGGAGACTGGAAAGGACTGAAAATTACAGTACAACTGATTGTACAAAACAGACAAGCGCAGATCTCTGTTGTTCCTTCTGCAGCAGCTCTCATCATCAGAGCTCTTAAAGAACCTCCCCGTGATCGTAAAAAGCAAAAGAATGGTAAGTTTTATCTTTTAAAAAATCAAAAGTGGAAAAGTCTAATTAAAAAGAATTATACCTACTATCATAGTATTTATCCTAACCAAAATATCTATAGACATGCTCTGTCAAGCAAATGATGACATGCAAATTAAATGAATCTGTATTATTGTTAATATTATGCATGTGAAAGTTTGTTGTTGTGAGTATGGGTGTTTGTTACTCTTTCACGCTAGAATGCCTGAATAGAGGATGAATTTGGCACAGAGATAGATTTATAGTCTGGAATAACATACAGGCAACTTTTTATCCCAGAAAATTGTATGGTTTCTGTGGAATATCACGTGGGTTTGTTTTTGTTTTCCTAGTAGATAATAAATACTAGTATTATGTACATTTGATTTTCATACATATAATACAGGAATATTTTTGTTTGTGTGTGTATGATAATTACTTCCATTGGAAAATGAATGATCTTGTTAAAAAAATTATTCACCCTTATATTACTATTGCCAACCCGCACTTGGCCAGCGTGGTGGACTATGGCCTGATCCCCCTCATATTGAAGGAAGGCCCGTGCTCAGCAGTGGGATGTTAAGAAGGGCTGAATACATACATACATATTACTATTATTTATAAAGTTTCATAAAGCATATTGTTATTTGTTGCATCTGGATCCAATTAAAAATTTTATTAAATGCATTTTTCTATACTTTCAGTTAAACACAATGGCAATATTACATTAGAAGATGTTATTGGTATTGCTAAAATAATGAGACCTAGATCAATGGCAAGATATCTCTCTGGTACAGTGAAAGAGATTCTTGGAACAGCCCAGTCCGTTGGTTGCACTGTTGAAGGCAGACCGCCCCATGATCTTATTGCAGACATCAACAGTGGTGCACTAACTATTGATGAATAAACTTGATAAGATTTTATTTTAACCCATTTGTTTTATTTACTTCTTTTTTGTATGTGTCTCTGTTACCGCATCATGGAAAAATCACTGGAGGGATTTTGATGAAATTTGGTATGATGATAGCTGGTTATCCGGGTCAACATATAGGAAAATATCTCATTTCTGAGAAAAAATACAAAAACTGCAATGTAAGAGTATATTAATATGTAAAACCTAAGAATTTGGTTTTTGGTCATCTGAACGCGGGCGGAGCCCGCAGGCAATGCTAGTATTTAATATTTATTCTTGACTAAAGAGGGTAATTAATACCCACAAACTATATAGAAATACCCGTATGGGATCGTCCATTAATCACGTGGGGCTCGAAAGGTCCCCTTCGAGGAGGTTTGAAAAAATCCGAAAACATCACAAGGGGGGCGGGGGGCTGTGTAGTGAGACATCACGCGTATTTATTTTTTCGTTGTATTTCCCCGTTCTTTCGTTAAATTCAGAAGGCTGGAGAAGTTCTCACAGAAGTATGGAATAACATAGTTATCGACGGCGATGACGTCGTAGCAGAGTATGTCGAGCCCGATGACAGTGCTGAAAGCTTTATTCCAGACCTGCCTTCTCCGCAGTGGTATAACGAGCATTTGAGAGAGAGCTAGTAGTATTTGCTTTAGGTACTGCAACCTTAATGTCTGTCTGGACATATTTATCACGGTTATATTTTTCTAGAATTAATTTTGACTAGGTATATATATTTAAAGTAAAATTCAGAATTTTTTAAATACTTTGTACCAATAAAAATACACGTGATTATGGATTGGGGAGGAGGTTAGTCTAAAACATCACCAGGGGGGAATGGGAGTTAAAAAGTTGCTAAAAACATCACGACTCACGTGATTAATTGACGACCCTCCTCTACACTCCTGATAGCACAGAAGAATAAAAAAGGGGAATTGCAATGGACTGTTTGTATCGAAACCAGTGTCGTCAAACAAACTTTACACCATTAATCATACATTGCACTATAAATAAAGAATCAATTAAATATTAGTTTTTTATTTAGTCAAAACTAGCATAATAATTATCAATATCCTATATAAAAGTGAATATATGAAGTGAACTGCCTCGGTGGTGTAGGGGCTAGCATATTTTACGGCTGCACACCCGGAGGTCCTGGGTTCGAGTCCCGGGTAGGGCCAAGTTTAGTTATTGAGTCTTTCTGTATAGTAAGTCTCAGTAACAGCCCGGAGTTGAGAAGTTGGCGGTGTTTCACCCCCGTGCCTCGGAGAGCACATAAAGCCGTCGGTCCTGCGCCTTAACTCTCACCGGTCGTGTCGAGCAGTCGTCCCACCGGAGTATGAGAGTGACAGGAATAGAGAGTGCACTTGTGTCTGCGCGTACACTTGTGCACTATAATATCTCCTGCGCAGTTGGCTAGTCTCAATGAGATTAGCCGCCGTGGCCGGAATCGGTCAGGAGAACATCAATCAATATAAAAGTTTTTCTTTTTCCACTTTAAATAAGATTCAATATTGTGTTAAACTGTAGCATCGATCAAAAAAGTACTTTTTCTTTAAGTATTTATTTTTACTTATAGTATTCTTACAAAGATGGCGACAATCTTCAATGCACACAATTATGCAAAGCAATTTTATTATTTACTAGGGATTTACCCTCGCTTCGCTTGGATGCATCTCTAGGTAACCCTAATTCTTTTTCTAAAATAAAAGTAACCTAAGTTACTCCATAGAACATCAGCTATCTGCCAATGGAAGTCCCGGCAAAATCTGTCCAGCCATTTCGGAGATTAGCTGGAACAAACAGACAGACAAAAATGTCACACACTTAACATTTCTATTATATTCTTAATTATCGTCACCACACTACTTCGCACATCCCTTGTTTTATATCTTCAGGTCCTGACACATTCGTTTATAGTTTAAAACTTAGTGAATTCATTCAAGAAAATAAGTAGTCTTAAAAATAATTTAACTTTTTTAATTAAATTTATTATAATTTTCATAACGATAGTAAATAATGTTTGTTTTAGTTCATGTAAAATAAGTTGTATCTGTTACAAAATTTATGGAAGATTACTAGCTGTCAACACTGCTCCCTCCAAGCAGAAATGTCAAAATGGCGTCAACGCAGGACGCTTGGTATATTTCATTACTTGGTTTAGCGGAACATTTCCGTACATCAAATCCTCCTGACATAAAAAGTTGTATTCAGTGCCTTCAAGCCGTATTTAATTTCAAACCACCGCAAAGGGTCGAGGCCAGAACACATTTACAACTCGGGAATATCCTTTTGACACACACTAAAAACATCGACTTGGCGAGAACGCATTTGGAACAGAGTGTAAGTTTTTTTGTTATTTTATTGGAAGTTCATAAAGATACGTTAATGCCTTTACAGTTTTGTTCAAATAAAGTGCTGTGAGATATATTTTCTTTTCTATTTTATATTGGTGATAAGAGCGAAAGGTTCATATAGAATGTAAACAATGATGTTGAAGTGGGTCATATACTGTTTTTGTTGCAGTGGTGTTTATCTCAGACTATCAATGGTTTCGACGATGTCAAATTCGAAGCAGCAAGTGTCCTAGCTGAGCTTTTTGAACAACAGGGTCAACCAACACATTCTAAACCCATATTACGAAAAGCTATTGAGTTATCACAACATAGTGTTTACTGGCACTGCAGGCTAATATTCCAATTGGCAGTAAGTTATTAAACCTTTAATTTTCTTAAGTGATCAGTTTAATTTAGAATTAAATGGGTGTCTGTTATATGTTTTGTAACTTAACTGAAAACTTACTTGCTAATATTATGATATTTTTTATTAAACATTCTTCACTTTATCATAGTATGTACATTATGTGTGTATGAGTGACTTTTTTACTAGAAATAACGGAACATGATTATTTTTAGCAAATCCATGCAACAGAAAGAGAATACGAAGTAGCAAGTAGTTTACTGGGTGTAGGTGTGGATTATGCTCAGATTTCCAATGCAGCATATACAAGAGTATTATTCCTGCTGAGTAGAGTTATGGTAGGTATAAAACATGTTGTCAACTAGATTTAAGGAGGATTGTTATGTCTAGATTGTTATTTTTTTTATATATAAATATAATAACAGGTATATTAAGAGTTACTGCAAGATAGAGGATGTTGTCTGTTTAATAGTTGTGCAATTTTTTTTAATTTAGATAAGAATGATTATTAGATAATATTTAACTTAAAACATTCTGAGGTCTTAACAAACTCCTCTAAGAAGTGAATATTATGAAAGTTCATATACACAATACTAAATTCTTACTAGATATTAAAATAGTTAATGTATTGTAAATCATTGTATCTGTGTGTATTCAGATAAAAATGTTGTAAGTGATTGGTACTATAAGAGAAATCTTTACAGGATTGCTTAAGTAACTTATTAAGTTAACTAAAAGTATCTGATGACATGTTTAGCTAAGTTTATTGTGACCCTACTTGCTGTGACATCAGTCACGGGTTCGAGTCCCGTTGAGGACATTCATTTATGTGATGAACATCAATGCTTGTACTCCAGTCATGGGTGTCTGTATTTATAATATGTATGTATTTAAAGTTATATATGTGTACTGTATCAACTGTCTGGTATCCATTTTTTTCTTAACGTTGGGAAATGCATTTACGCACGAGGTGTGGGACTCACCGGCAAAGCCAATACTACTGTCTGGTATCCATAACCCAAGCATTCAGAGCTTAGCTTATAAAGGCATTGCAAGCAATAATATGTATTGGCTAAAATATTTTGATTAAAATAGTGTTAATTGTTGCCGCTTAAAATATGTATGTTACAGACTATGATGTTTCATGTTTATTATAGTTGCTTGCAATATCATATATGAAATAAAATTGATTTATATATGTTTTTTACAGTTATTGTTAATAGATAAAAAAATCCAGGAAGTGTTACCATTACTGAACCAGGCTGGACACCTAGTGGAAACTTGGGCGGGCAGCCTTCATCAAAAAGAGTACCTTAAAGTCTTCTTCCTTGTGTTGCAGGTAAAATTTGACTATATTAATATTATTATTGAAGAATTTATAATAATAATTATGAAACCTTCCAATCTTGCAATGCATAAGAAACAAATACATTATTTTCAAACTGATAATAAACTTTTAAGAATTTTGCACTTAACAACTGATTATATAAATTCAGTATAGTATTTTATGAAAAACATTCGAAAAAAGAATCTGACTTAAATGACGATTAATATTGATATAAATTTCAAATTTAAATTTTAGTACCTGGGCGACCGAGGCAGTGGTAGCCCAGTGGTGACGGGCTTGCTTAGGTAACCGAGTGAAGCGGGTTCAAATCCCGGGTCTCGCACCTCTGATATATTCATTTGCAAATCATTTTCAACATGATTACCACTTGTTTTACGGAGAAGGAAAACATCGTGAGGAAACCTGTATGTCTGAGATAACCTAGCAAGTTATCGAAAGACATGTGAAGTCCGCCAACCCGCACTTGGCCAACGTGGTGGACTATGGCCTGATCCCCCTCGTATTGAAGGCAGGCCCGTGCCCAGCAGTGGGACGTTAAAAATAAAAAAAGGTTGAACACATATATACCTGGGCGACCGAGCTTCGCTCGCCGTTTTTCAGCACAGATATAAAGTGTTTTTTTTTTCAGAAAATACCGATATTCAATTAATTAAAAAAAAAAAATAAGAATAATATAGTTTTAATTAATTAATAATAAACCCAGCATTTTATAATCATAATTGATTTGTAAATTGTTAAGCCTTCAATAAAATACTTAACTGTTTTCCTGTTTTTGTTTTTCATAATTATTATTTATTATATAAATTTGCATATTATGTACATGCCATTATAATAATTCAAATTCAATGTTCTGTAAAAAATCTTAAATGACTTGACCATTCTTGTTATTCACCAGGTTGTACAAATTGATTTCCTTTTGAACTGTATCATATTTTCCTGTTTAATAATTGATAACTTTTTTTATTAGGTATGTCATTATTTAATGGCTGGACAAGTGAAGAGTGTGAAGCCATGCCTTAAACAGTTGCAGCAGAGCATTCAGACGATTATGGCGCCTACATGGCCAGACGATGATGGTTAGTTCAATATACATTAGTATTTTCATTTTTTTATTTTTTAATTAAATTTAATTGTTTATTTTAGGCAATATTTACAATAAGATCTTAAATATGTAACCAGAGGCCCATAACATGTATAACTTACAAACTAACATATATATTAATTTTAAAACTTAAAAACTAAATAACTTTATTGTTGCCGAAAACATTAGAAAAACACACAACTTTATCGAAAAAGGTGTCTGTCTTAACAATATTAAAAAGAATATCCGACTAAAACAGTATTTACTGTGAAACCGAAACTTTGCTCTTACTTAACACTACACACCTAAAACAACTACACATAAACCAAACCGCAATTTAAGCCACGTTGACACACTCAAAGTCTGATCAATGTTTACTTGGATACCTGTTGACACGCTTATTGTCTGCTTTGACAAAAGCTTTGAAACGAACTTTACTATGATAAACACGGTCCCAAGTCTACTATGATTGAGCGCCGACGTTAGTGATCAAAGTAGTCATCAAAACTACTTTGTCAAAGCAAGCTTTGAAAAATAGAAATCGGTCCGAGTCCACTTTGATTAACGTCCACATCAAAGTGCGGTTTGATTGCTCGTTTGCTTGATCAAAGTTGCGTCAAAGTAGTCAGCAAAACTACTTTGACAAAATAGACTTTGATCGTGTTAACACAGCTTTATTTAGACTTGTTAAAATTTCTATTTGCGCTCTAATGTAGGTAGTGATTTTTTTTCATATTATAATTTATATAGTAAACCTTAAAAACTGCGTAGCATGTACGGAAGTCCTGGATTCGAGTTCCAGGTCGGGTCAAGTTCAGTTACTGAGTATTTCTGTCAAAGAAATTCTCAGTAACAGCCCGGAGTTGGTAAGTTGGCGGTGTTTTATCTCCGTGCCTTGGAGAGCACGTTAAACCGTCGGTTCTGCACCTGAACTTTCACCGCGAGTGTCGAAATATTTTCCCATCGGACTTTGAGATTAAAAGGAATAGGGAGTCGACGTCGTGGCTGCGTTATAATATCTCATGCGCAGAGAGAAATCGGTCAACAGGACATTACATTATTATATGATCTATATATTAATACGTGAAGCAAAAACTTTGTAACCCTATTTACGAAAATTGCGCGGACTTAGGAGTATGAAATTTCCCATACTTATAGTTTGTATAGAGAAGGAGTGCAGAATGCTAATATTTTTTTAAAATTCTGCATAAAAATATTTGACACAAACACACGCATATATATAACTCTTTTGTTGTGAAAGTGTGTTTGTTGTGTGCTTCTTTCACGTCGAAACGGAGTGACGTATTGACGTGATTTTTTTTGTGGAGATAGTTGGGAGGGCTGGAGAGTGGCATAGGCTACTTCTCAATGCGGGAGAACTCCCACGGGAAAACACGTTATAATACAATCCAAAAAATATTGATGGTCAGAATTACTTTAACCTTGGTATAAATGCTCTTCAATAAAATTAAATAAATACTTGTTTTAACATTTTTCGAAATTCATCCCATAAGGGGGTAAAATAATGGATGAAAGTTTGTATAAAACTATCTTTTTTAAAGATTTTTCTAGTTTTAGCGCGAGCGAAGCCGCGTGTTCTGCTAGTATTATTATATTTAATTAATTCACTCATTCGGTCGTTGTAATAACAGCAGTGTGCGGCAGCGCGGCGGGGGAGTCGTTCGTGTGGCTGTCGCGCCAGCAGCTGTACGTGCTGGTGTACCTGGTGACGGTGATGCACTCCGCGCAGGCCGGCTACATGGACAAGGCGCACAAGTACACAGAGAAGGCGCTGGCGCAGATAGACAAGCTCACTTGTGAGACATTTGTTTTTTTTGTTTGTTACTCATAGTTGATGATAGTTGTTCTTGGTAAAGTTTTTAAGGGCAATAAATTTTAAAAATTCGTCGTGGGAACGAAGTTTCTCATCGCACGATACACTCAGAATATCTATACAGATAAATAAAAATGAAGTATCTGTTCGTAAGGTCAAAATAACATCGTTTTACTAAATGAAATATACATTTTTTTTTGTCTGTTTGTTTCGTATAATCTCTGGAACGGCTGGACTGATTTTGACGAGACTTTTACTGGAAGATAGCTGATGTTATAGAAAAAGAATTAGGGGTTCCGCTCAAAAAAAAAAACTTGCCTATCGCTAGTTTAGTGATAAAAGGAAGACGGAAAAAAGTAATATTTCGGTCGTCACGACACTTTTTATTATTTACTAAAAGCATCCCATGTGATGTCATCGTAAGTACCAGGCGATCATAAGTGCTAAGGAGTTTCTGTTGTAAGAAATTCGTTATGTGCAGCACCTTTCTTCAACATGTACAATGATTTTATTGATTGATATTTATGATACCCTAGTAATCGTGATAATTTTTATGGCTTAATTTATAAGCCAAGGGCATATATAGCGAACTACGAAAGGAAATTCGTATCATAATAATTGTAATCGTGATCCGAGTCACACAAGAAAATAATTAAAATTAAATAAAAAAAATGTAAAAATCTCTTTAAACGTTACTGGTGTTCGTTTAATGTGAGTGACTTGATCAATAGATAAATTAACAACATCTCAGTGCACTTTTATCTTCTCTTTGTACATTATTATTCGCATTTAAAACAAAATAATTGTCCACCGCCAATATGCATCACAATGACAAAAGTATAATTATAGCGCCTCTAACGGTGGATAATGTAAGTTGTAACAATTTGACGATATGACCACTCATGATACGATAGCATTTCACGACTATTTTATGAGAATACTCGTAGTACCCGCTGCCCATATCATGATGTGGTCTACATCATATGCTATATTACATGTAAGTTAAGTTGCAATCATAATACTTTCTTAGATTTACGCGAATATTTGACATTTTAAAATAAAACTATCTTTTTATGTCACGGTCATGGTGACGGGAGAGACTGACTGTCTCCCGTGACCATGATTGCTGTAAAACATTCGAAACGTCGGGAACCAAAAACCAAAATAAATCTGCAAAAAAATCTTAAAAGATATTTTATTTTAAATTACAATAATAATTTTAATTCATTTCATTTTTTCTTACCGGTGTGTGTTTTCCAGCGTCAAGTGCATATAGGCTAGACTATACTATTATGTATGTGGTGTGGTTCCAGCGAGCGAGGAGAGCTGCGCGGGCGGCGCGGGGGGCGCGGGGGGCGCGGGCGGCGTGCGCGGCGGCGCCACGCTGGCGTGGCGGCTGCGCATGGCGCTGCTGGAGCACGCCGCGCTGTGCCGCCTCGTGGCGGGCGGCAAGGCGCAGGCGCTGCACGAGATCGCGCGCGCCGCACACCTGCTCAACTCGGCGCCCAACCGTATGTACTATGTACACGTCGACTCGGCTTCGAACATGTAACACCGATCTACACTACGTGCATATCACAGTTCGTTTTATATCCGATCGGTCTGGTAAAGTTTTTTTATACAAGAAATGTTGCTGAAGTATAATTTTAATAGAACTTAACTCTTACTATATACATAGTATGTCCTACCATAAATTTACCTGACCCGTTATCGGTCCCAGAGCGGACCGTGATTGGCTCTATAATGTGGATCGGCCTTTATTATATTGTCTTCTCAAGGGAACTACATTCCGGTTCTTCACTTTGCTGATTCTCTTAAAATTAAATTCATGATTGAAAATTTTCAGTTTTTCTCCCATACCCACATAATATATTTTTAGGTCGCAATAGGGCTTCACTCTTATTGTTCCATATTCCGTCTTTGATGATCTTTTAATGTAAGTGTAGATTATAATATTTGTTTTGTTGTCCGCAGCGAGCACGGCGGCGCTGCACACGCCGCAGCTGCACTGCCTGCTCGGCCTCTACGCCATGTCCATGAACTGCATGGAGGCGGCCGAGGCGCAGTTCCACACCGCCATACATGTACGTAACTCGTTGGTCTAGTGGCTAACACGAAACTGCATATACGGAAGTCCTGGGTTCGAGTCCCGGATTGGAACTAAGTTGAGTTTTTCTGTTAAGAAATTCTCAGTAGCAGCCCGCAGTTGGAAAGTCGGTGGTGTTGTACCCCGTGTTCGGAGAGCACGTAAACCGTCGATCATACGCCGGAATTGTTGTCCCGTCGAAGTTTGAAGGAATACAATAAGGAGGTTTTGTTTTATAATATATATTGGCAGTGGTAGACTAAAGTAGAAATATTTCCTTCAACAAATTTATTATAACACTTTATTAGTCGTAATATTTTCAATATTTAATCTAGTTAGTAATTGTATGTGTTTGGGTGTAAAATTACATAAGTATTAAAGCATTATTTACCTAACAATATTTCTCATTCTAGCCTTATGTTGACTGGCAGAAAAAATCTTGGATATTAGTCTATAGCTAGTTATTGTCTTGTGTTAATATGTTGCTATTTAATTAATTCTTTGTTTTTTATAGATGTCACAAGAAAGGGACTTATGGATGTTCGCAAAACTTAATTTGGCTATTGTGTATTTACGAGGGCGGAGAGACAACGACTTAGCACAACTCATGGAACAGGTAAACTTAGTTTTATATTAAACTAGCGACTCACCTTCGCTCCGTTCGGGTTCGTCCCCAACGTGGGCCACCCTTATCACTTAGGGGTATGGAAAATAGATAGTAGCCGATTCTCAGACCTACTGAATACGCATATAAAATTTGGTAAAAATCGGTAAAGCCGTTTTGGAGGAGTACGGTAACTAACATTGTGACATGGACATTTTATATATTAGATTAATCAGATAAAATAATGTGATATTAGTTTATTAGTTATATTTTATTTAAAAAATAATAATAATTGGCCATCCACCGCCATTTTTTTTAAATAGCGATACACAATGAAACTGGTTTATATGAATAAAGTAATGCACATAAACAAATAGTGTCTCCTGTAGATATATACCAGAATTCAATGTTTGCTACGTATAATAGGAGATTGTCAATACCAAAGGCTCTATCTCCTTTAACTGTTCACATAAAATAGCATATATTTTATGTTGTATGTTTATTCAGTTATTGTTTTCTAAATTATTATTTTTTTCTATTTTAAAACTATCTTTTCAGCACAAAATTTTGTGGGTAAATATTAAATACCGTCCATAACAACTGTATAATATCTTTTAAAATGTCGAAAACCTTTGTCTCTTTGTGGCTATATTTCCTGTAAAGCATTCGAAACGCCGCGCCGGTAACAAAAAAAAACAAAACAAAATAAGAACAACAGAATCCCTAAAGATAGTTTCATTTAAAATGTCAAATATTCGCGTAAGTCGAAGAAAGTGTTAATTTTATTAATATTAAGCAAGTAAAGTAAAACAATTTCCATGACAGGTGCGGCCGGAGGCGCTACCTGCGTACGCGCACGGCCTGCGCGCCGCCTCGTACTACGTGCTGGGCCTGCAGGCGTTCTTCCAGGCGCGCTATAATGAGGCCAAGTAAGACTTAATATTATGTCATCGACTGTTGTTGCTGAAGTTTGAATGTGTGTATGTTTGTCACTTCTTATGCTGACAACACTTGAACAGGTTTGGAAATAGTTTATATGACCTGGAGACCTAGACTATGACATATAATAAAAATACCAAAGGTCCCTAGGTGGAATGCACCTATTATATAAAATTTATAATTTAAACGTAAATAAGTATTGTGAGATTATTTAGGACATAAAATTTTAATATATTAAATGCTTATGACACGAGAGAAAGATTAAGATTACTGTTAAAATATATTGTTTTTCTGTTTAATTACGACTTTGAAATTTTACACATAAGACTTCTACTTCTTTTTACTGCTATATTTATTATTAAAGTGCGTAAAAGATTTTATCATATTATATTGTATGTGGTAATGTAATAATAATTAATTGAATACCAAAATTCCAGACGGTACCTCAGAGAGACACTGAAGATGGCCAACGCGGAGGACTTGAACCGACTGACTTCGTGCTCGCTGGTGCTGCTCGGACACATCTTCCTCTCCATCAACAACTCGCGCGAGAGCATGAACATGGTGACGCCCGCCATGCAGCTCGCCAGCAAGATACCCGACGTGCATGTGCAGCTGTGGGCCAGTGCTATACTTAAAGGTGCTTAGCTATAGCTGTCAATATCTATACATATATGATATAATAAAAGTGTAACTGATCGCTGTCTGTACACGAAAGATATTTAAGAAAAACTATCATTGGCGGTCTTTATTAACACAATAGAACCCAAAACGATGATTTTTAGAATTTTTGTCTGTACGTTTGTGCACGCTAATCTCAAGAACGGCTTACCCGATTTAGGTGCGGTTTTCACTAATGTACTGTGGTGAACTTTACTTAACATTTAGTATTTGTTTTATTTCAATTGATTCATAAATAAAAAACTTATTTCAATTTAAAGTAGAGGGTGAGTCTCTTTTATTTAAATATATTGATAGATATGTTTTAAAAGTAAATGAAAATTCAAATTTTCACAGCATGTGAGAATTGAAACCACCAGCTCTCGAGTAGTAGAAATAGTAAATAACAATAACATTGGTTGTGACTTGTGGTGTTTATTCAATTGCTTCTCTCGTAAATTGGTTTTGAATCCTGAATCGGGCACAAGAGTTATAACTTTTGTTATTGGGATGTTAGTAACCATGATTTTTCTCCGTTTTTTAGACTAGGTAATATAGAATGCATATTTTTTTTTTTATACTATTCCGAATTAGTGCTTGACTACGTTCCACCTGATGGTAAGTGGTAACGCAGTCGTAGATGGTAAGTCGCACTAATTCAGTAGCCACCTATTCACTCTTGCCTTGAAGACACCCATATTATAATCGGACGGAAACACCGACGCAGGCAGGTTGTTCCAATCCTTAGCCGTACGTATAATAAATGACGTAGCGAAACGCTTCGTGCGGACGGGTGGAATGTCCACGACATAAGGATGGAGACCAGCCGTTCGTCGAGTTGTCCGATGATGGAAAGGGGATGGGGGAATTAATTCATGTAGTTCCTGCGCACATTTATATTTTTTAAAGCTTATTATCCATTATCCCTTCCAGACCTGTACAGGCTAGCGGGGGATACGGAGCGCGAGAACGAAGCGTACCAAATGCATTGCAACTTCTCCCAAGCCCTGCTCAAGGACCACTTCCAAGCCACGCAGCTGCCGCAGCACGCGCTCGTACACTGGACGAGCGGGCCGCCGCCCGCGCTGCCGCCGCCGCCCGGCAACACCGGCACATAGGTGCTAGAACACTAACAATAAAACCCACATGATTAGGTCATTCGCACTAGTTATGTATTATTGGCTAACACTTCGTCACTTTTTAATACTACGAAGAATTTGTTTTTATAAAAAATAATTTTATTGTATTTAAATATTTAATCGATTTTAGTACGAAATTTTATTTGTATTATTTTACGTTGTAGCCAATAATATGTTACTTTTACAATTGATGACTCAAATTTACTGTGGATTAACTAGGACTATCAACCTATCAGTGCTAAGTGTTGGAATATAAAAAGGTGAAGTGTGAAACAGTGCAAAGTGACCCAATGTGACCCCCAGATCTTTGGTGTGATTGTGGCCGTATATAGTGAATGTGAAATAATGAATTGTTTGATGAGAAAATTTGACATGACTTAATTTTGTAATGCTCTGCCCTTAAACAATATTAAGAATATATTTTTAGTTTCAAATTAAGAATCGACTTAATATGGTTTTATTTTATGGGAATTTATTTAAATGTAAAATTTCCTTATGAAACTTAAAAATGTTTACCATTAAATAAGACTACTTAATAACAATATATTAAACAGAAAGCGTATTATAACCTCCGTGTACATGTTCATAGACTTAGGTTCTAATTCACAAATATCATATTTATTATTAGTAGTATTATCAAATATTCCTAACAAATATTGTACAGCTTAGTGAAAGCTTTTTTGATGCTTTAAATTTTGTTATCAAGTGTTATCTTATTTTAAAACAGAGCAAGCAACTGTATAATTATAATATGTACAATTTTGTGTTATAAATTATTTAGATGTAAACTGACATATTATTTCTCATTGTGTAATTTTAAACTAAAATTTAAATCTATGTAATATCTGACAATATTAATCAATTATCAAAATTTATATTGCCCACTTAATATGTATATGCACATACATATAAACTAAAGGTTTATATATTCTGTATTGCAGATCTGTAAAAAACATACAAAACTAATGATTGGTCGTTGCAATGAATTATCTTGAACAAACCATACAAACTTTGGATTATATGTATATATAAATATTACCTTGGAGCTATTGGTCCACAACTGTTTATATATACTAAAAGGCAGGTAAACAAATCAAGAGAAAAACTGTTAACATATTTAATTTAATTAATGTCCAGAGTTAACTACAATCATAGTTAGCTTACATTTTAACAAATAAAAAACTATTTAATATTTAAAATTCAATTATTCCTTGGGTTTTTGGTAAATGTATACTTTTATAATAATTTATTTAATATAATATTATTTTGTATTTACTGTATTTCTATTAGAAATTTCTCTTTATCTCAAAATAAGTTAAAAATGTACCAAAAGGGAGAGCATTTTGTCTTGTTTTGCACAATTTGTAAGAAAGGGAAATTAAAAGCAGATTTTGCTAAATTAAAAGGACTGATTTTGTAGTCTATAATTGTACATACTATGTGTCAAATATGAACTTGAGAAAGAACAAAGACGTCTCATATTTATTATTATCTTAGTTACTTGTTAGGGTGCGAATGTTGTTGATGAGTCTGGTTGATTAATTTTAGTTGTAATTGAGTATTCGTTATCGACGTTTCAATGGATGGATCCATATTAATGTTAGAGTCACAATAGCTGTTAATACATCTTTCCATTCTAATATTATTTTTATATAATCGCGTAGGAGACGACCGCTTCCGTTGTACTGGATCCGTCCATTGGCATGCTCCGACGCTTATGTTGTAAATTAAACGACTATTCTGTACACATTTTTTATTTTAATAATTCCCTCAAACAGTGAGATGTGGCCTTAGGAAATGGGTACATTTGCTGTTGTTAAATATGTAAATAAAAGTTGAATTATTGTAAATAATAAAACTATAAAATATATGTTTTTTGCTATACATTGTCTTTTTATTTGGAATTGCTCGGTTGCTTGTAATGCCAATACTTAATTAGCGTTGCATGAATATTCGCTGCATATGGAGAACTCTCCGCCGGCGGGGCTCGAGTAGTGCGGCGGGTCGGGCGCGAGGTTGCTCTTGCGGTAGAACGTGTCCCGTAGTATGGCGCAGCGGCCGCGGTTCACGTCGCGGGCTTTGAGACGGGACTGCTTTTGCTGCCAGCCGTAATCCCAGTTCGACGTTAAGCGAAAGTAGAATCTGCGATTAAATTTTATTTCTATATGCCTACGTAAATATTTCTTCAACGACTTGAAGCAGACAATATTAATGAATAAATATTATTAGTAATAAAAATGTCATATTTGCGAATAGTAAATCAAATATGTAGTTAAATTTAATGACTACTAGCGACACTTTCAATTCGTGGCCCAATAGTTAATACAGGTCATAGCTTATCTCCCTCCGATGTAAGTTCATTTTGTCGTGGTGAGGAGGTTCATCTCATTAGCGTTCAGCAATTCAACCCCTTGGTTGTGTAGTCTGCTTTGGTAGACCTACCGACGGGGCGTCGTGGTTGTGTGTAAGCGATTAAGACGGGGGAGGTACAGTTGGGTTTTAATGGGTCGTACTGGCTTTCTAGTCGGTGAGTCCTGCTCATAACCACCTGTATGTATGTACACCGGTAGTATGCGTCAATGCTTTCATCTAAATCTGTCCAGCCGTTTCAGCGTGAATGAGTTACAAAGATACGGTTTGTAACTCCACACATACAAACTTTCGCATTTATAGTTATTAAAGTCTGATACAGTCCTATTTTTGAATTCAATAAATTTAATAAATAATGTCAAAACATACTTGTCCTCCGGAGCCTTTTTATATCTAGCCCTAAGATATTGTCTAGCTGCACCTTTCTCGGTACATCCATACAATAGATTTAATACATCTGGTTCTATCGGTTTCATAAGATTGTCATCCTCTAAGGGAACAAGTTCATATAAAGGAACCGGCTTCGGCTTTACTAAAGGTTCTTTATAAGCCTAGAAAATTTAATATTTAATATTAATTTATAATTTATTCAAGATTTCTAGTAACTTTAATGAAAATATCGGTTTAATTGTAACGTACTTCTAAAAGTTCATTAGCAAGTGCTATGGAAGCGTCAATTTCCCGCACTCGTCTCTCCTTAGCCGCCAATAAAGCTGGCATTAAATTTTCCTGATACCATAGCCTGTTTCTACGTTTCGATTTCTGCCAAGCGTCCGCATAGAATGCGTGAGACATTATTCTTGGTATTGATTTAGCACAGAAAATTTTAATTATTATCTAAATTATTTTCAACTATTTTGAACCTGACAAATACTTTGACATCTTTGTATGAATAATATGCAAAATATTAAAGAACCTTTTTGTACAGCTTATAGTCATACTAATCAATAAAAATAAATTTTCAAAAAAAATCCCCGACCGCGTAAAAAGCGCACTGAAAAGATGAGAACAAGTCGACGAAGGAACAGTATAATGTAGTCCAAGACACACATACGTAGCAAGACTCGCGGATATTATAAAACATGTACATGTCTCCGGCGAGCATACTTGTTAAGCTATATTTTACGTTTTTATAAAAAAACACTATTTTGGCAACTCATGAATCAACGCGATCTATTGGTTAGCAGTCAAACAAAAATAGCTCAATGTAGGATCTTCTAAACTTCATTATTATTTTCATATCGGATAATTAACACCTCCAGATAAATTTGTAAGAAATTAATTAAAATTCTAAGAAAACTATTGTTATCTGACACACTGGTTTGTCCGCGGTCGTGGAGGGATTATAACTTTAATATATAGTGTTATCTATGTCAATAATACTAATAAAGCAAGAAACGAAAACACATTTATTATAAATTAAAATTTTAATACTAAATAGTTACATGTTGATTAAAGCTAATTTATTAAATATATACAGATCCATCAGCTGGGCCAAGGTGATGGATGCCAATAAGGAGTGCATCCACTAGAGTCCAGACACCTAAACCTCCAAAACTAAAGAGTTTTCCAATGCCTTCTTGCCAATGTCCAAGGTAGAACCTATCAGCACCAAAGCCGCCAAGGGTAAGAGCCAAGATAAGTGCAGTGCCCCACCTAGTCCCAGAGGTCCAGGAACATCGGATTTTCTTCAAAAATTTTCGTTTTCCCAAACAGATTACATCATCAGACACTGTGCAATTTGTTCTAAAAATAATAGAATTAAATACAATTTATATTATAAAAAGGTATATTTAGTTTTTAAAATATGAGTAAGATATTAAGTTAATGCACTTTATAAAAATGTGTATTAATTACAAATTAATTATTAACTAAGGAAGATATGGATAGATTGAAACTCACAAGTAATATTTGGTTGGTGAAGCTAAAGAATTGCAGTTAGCTTTTTGATCACACCGGTGTTCCCATTTCTCTGTCTGATAACAAAAACGGCACATAGCTGTTCTGTTAAATGTCTTTGAACCCTGAAAATATAAAAAATATTAAGTATATAAACCAAGGCTTTAAAGATATTAGAAAAAATATGATGTAAAAAATGAATGAAGAGGTATAAAGTTGCTTGGAATGTTCAACAAATCAATATACTGTAAATTATATACATAACAACCACTCAATATAAAAAATAACAATTTACAGTAAGAAAAATCAAAATGAGGATATTACATTGCATATTATCTTGGGCTTCACAACACATGTATAATTATAGAATCCTCCATATATACAGTCTATGTCCCGATTACAGTTGATACAAGGATAATTAAGTACAGAACAGTCCGATACATTTTCCTGTTCCACTGGACAGTTCTTCAAATAATCTTCATTGCTATTAAAATTCACAATCTTGTTGTTAGTATCATCTTTGGTTTTGCTCTGCTTGCTTTGAATATCCATATCATTATTAGCTGTAATAGAAGTAAACACTAGACTTACTAAATTATCTCAGAAAAATATAAACGAATTCAAATGTTTTAGATATAAAAATATATAAATCTGTTACTAATTTGCACCTACTTACCCAAATCAGTTACATGAATTGTATTAAATATAACTAGAAGAATTAAAATCAACGAATCTTTAATAGCTATCCTTAAGGGAAAAATTCTACACATTTTGTGTTACGCAAATAACATAGAATTGCAAAAAATCATATTAATTATTAAAATAATTATATTTTATCGTATTTAAATATTTAATAATGAATAAATATGAAAGGGAGCGTAATCGTAATGTTTATATATTTTCCGACACTTTGACAGACAACAGCAGCTGACAACATAACAAAAATTGAATTGATTGACATATTTAAACAGAATAAAAAAGTTTTAAGATAATAAATTAATACAGATGTTTGGCTTATGTGATAGTATATTATATTAGAAAGGTACATATCGTAAATTTAATCTAGCAAATAGCCAATAGCAATGGAGTTTAAAAAGAATAGAAGTGGACTTTGAAACATAATAGTGTACCTATAATTTTCTTTCATGTTTTTCACAATAGTTTAGTTTACTTTAACTAGGATGTCTACGTCTATAAATCAGTGGCTTAAGAAATTTTAGTCAAAAATGAATATTAAAACTTAGTTAAATTATTAAATATTTTATACGATTCATTACTAATCCGTTGCGTTGTCTATATGTAAGGTAAAAGACTGACTGGTGAGTTTTTGTGTGTTTACATTAGGCGCGTCTTTGCTAATGGTGAATGGCTTAGCAGAAGGATGCATATACGTTTCTAACTTATGAATAAATTAACCGGTTTATTTCGGTATCAAAACCAAAACCCAACCTTTCTGTAAGTATAATCGTTAACCATTATTATTTAGGTTTACAAAGCCGTTCGTTTTCATTAACCGGTTAAAGAACGAATAATGAATTCACCATTACATTACCGAAATAAATCGCTTTTTTAAAGCGGTTCAAGCCCTGCACCTCACGAAAGGAGTCTAAATTGAAAGAAAATCAGGTCATGTAATGAATGGATGCCCCATATTAAGTTAACGCTACACATTTTTTTAACCCGTTCAGTACTTGTTGCGTGGAAAGCAAACAGATACAATGAGAACAGGCAGAAATTTCGACAACTACGGTGTTGAGGTACACTAACTATAATCCGTACACAATGTGTACATAACAGTCATTATTTTATATACAGATTTTGCTTGGTTGCTATTTTATGTACAGAAGATATTATTAATTCTGATATATAAATTCTGCCGCAAGCTGTTCTGTAATAAATAATGTCAGAACTTTAAATCACGAAATTTAAAAAAAAAGATAAAATAACTCGGACTGCGTAAAAGCGAAACATTATGTATTACATTGCGACGAAGAAGAAGACTTACATCTTGTATAAAACGGGTAAATACTAAATATGTGTCTTTCGACTGCATAATTGTGTTCCTTCGTCAACTTGTTCTCTTTTTTTTTGGTTCGCTTTTTACCCAGTCAGACTTTATTATTTTTGTTTTTTTTATTTGCAGCTTTTTAGTTTTAGTCAGTTAAACATTTTTAGTTTTATTTAATATTTTTAACCTAAAATATTTTTTAACATAAAAGTTGTATATGTATATTTTTGTAATCGCCTTTTAAAAACCTGAATATTTTGATACTCCACTCGATTGATTTGACCGTAAAAAAAAGTTCAAGACACAAATTGGCATTTTTAAATACCATATAATGCCACTCGCGTAAGCAAGATGAATCTAACGACATGAATCATTAAAATCGTGTGCGCCGTTTAGTAACTACGTGGCAACATAGTGTCGGACATACATACAGTTCAAACACATAACCCTCCTTTGGGCTTCGCCGCAGTTGGGTAAAAATCCCGTATATCGTAACATAAATGTAAGCTATATTATATGTTCTGAACTATAATATAATAAACACGAACAAATATATCATTCATTATATATTTTATTAATTCATATCATTTAAAAAAGATGCACAGCAATAATAATATCTTATAATAAACAAAACCTTCTAATAATTATTGAATAAACTTTGAGAATCGAAATCATTTCTACTGTTCGTATCTTCACCGAACTTCCTTGTATTTTCGTCAACATCTTTGGACATTTCTGTAATGGTGGACAAGTCTGGAACGGCGCATGTTAGTGGGAATATATCGTTTAAATTTGCCCCATAGCCGGAATTACGATCAACTTCAAAGGCATTCGTATTAGACGTTTCATCTTCAGAGAAGAGATACCATTTAGTATTACAAGCGGGCTTTGGGAGAGCGTCATCAGATAGGTCTTCTGTGATCAGACTGTTAGGTGTCGACAGGCTTCCCAGCGGAGTGTGGAAGACTGTAGCAGTAGCGTTGTTTTGCCTGAATTCCGAACCGTAGTTAGAGGTAGCTGTAACAACAAAATATATATAAATATACATACATTTTTCAGATATTTTGAATATCGTATAGACAGAGATGTCTATATATTTTATTTAGAACTTACTGTACCATCTAACTATTAATTTTATATTGATTTAGACTTGATATTTTATATCTGCGTTTTTTATTTACTGATATTGATATTTTTTTGTAACTGTTAAGTTATTAAAAAAAAGACAATAATACCTTTAATCATTTGTGTTCCATCTTGCGCGTCATTATAATACAACTCCTGAGCCAATATATCTGATAAATTTTTAAAGTAATCTTTATTAGAATCTTCGTTAGACAGCATCGAATTTGAATCAATGGATATAATAGATTTTGTGGAATTATCAATGATTTTCACACTAGCTTCCAAACATTCGTGCGCGTTGAGACATGTTTCTGAGTGATTGTGAATCAAATCCACGCTGTCCTCAGACATTTGAAGAAATATACTAGATTGCGTCTCGTTTATGCCACTGTCTATTTGGTTATTGTTTGTTGTTTCATGGTTTTGATGTTGTTCCTTGTTAGTTTGGTATGGTTGTTCTTTCAACTTTAAATCAGGCTCGTTTTCTTTGCGTTTTCTCTTAGGCTTATCAATTTTTACTTTAATAATATCCTTCTTTTTTCTATTTTTCGGTTTATCAATATTTTTTTCAATGGTGGCAATCGCTTCGTTGTTATTATTTATCTCTTCAAATATTTGCAAAACCGGTGGGCAAGACTTGCGGCTGAGTTGGGAACAAGTCTCCATGTGCTCTTCTTCAATGCACGGTTCATTTTGAATTAATTTCAATTTAGATGTAGTTTGCCGTTTGCGAGGCGTTGAACTTCGTTTCTTGAATTTACTCTTTTTATCATCAGTATTTATAATTTCATCTTGTTCCATATTTTCATCTACACTGTAGTTATTTTTTATCCTCTTTTTAGTACTCTCCAATATTAAGTTCTTTAGCTTATCGTTAATGCTGTCCGATGTCGGGTCTTGTATATTAACAGTGTTTATTTTATTAAGAAATGATTCAGAGATAATTGAAGGTGTTTTTGGAGCACACAAACTATAGTGGTATTCAACACCATCATGAATTTTTGTATCAATGTCACACTCTTGTTCCATTAAAGGCATGGACACATCCAATGTGGGTGTCATGAAATTATTAAGCGTTATTCTTTCTGTTCCATTTCCATTTAAGTCACCATCGAAGACAAAATCGTCGGTATTATTCAACATGCTCTTACTTATAGATATATTTTCAACTATAGATAAAGCTGGTGATGTTGGCATTGTCATATTACTTGAATAATCTGTATTTGTTTGGGAAATTGTGTCTTTCCGTTCGAAATTATTATTTTCGTTTAAATTAAAAAGGGCTTCAATATTCTGCTCTGTCGAATTTTCTGTTTCTTGTGCAAATGGAACAATTTCGTCGATTTTATCTAATTTTTGGGATAGATTTCTATTTCGCATTGAGGTGTTATTATTGATTAAGAGCTGATAAGAATCTGATTTATATATGTCAGAAGACAGAGTTGAATTTTGGAAGGTTAGAGTTTCAACTGGACCTTGAAAGGAGTTACTAGAATCACTCGACACATCATCAGTCAAATAGGGATGGGATAAATTTTGTTTCCTAGTTTGACTTCTAGTTCTATAAGCCGGAATAGTGATGCTCGATTTTCTTTTTTTCCTTAAAGTTATTTTAGTGGGGCTGGGGTCTGAATCGACGTACCCCTGAGTACTTTCATTGGAATTGTGAGATAAGTTGTCTGGCGATGTGTATATTTTGAAGTGCGTCGAGCTGTTAAAAGAAACATGTATGAAGCAAACAGCGTGAACATGCAAGTTGCAATAGGGGGCAGAAGCTAAAGTGCAAAAAGACCAAGCCAGTAACAGTAAGCTTTGAGAACAACTCGATCACAATGGAAGCAGGTTAACTATAATAATACATGCATATAAATGTTAAATATGAATGATATAAAAATAAAAACTTTTTTTATGTCAATAAAGAATATAATTAAATTAGCAAATGTGGCAATTTTTTAAATAAATTATAAACTTTATTTATATATAAGATATACATTATATATATACTATAGAAATAAGTTATTATAATACGAGTTGATAAATAAAAAAAGTTTTGGTATGTTAACATATTTATTTATACGACCTGCTCCCATTTATTATTTAACGGTTTTAACTGTCTAGCTCTTTAACTACCGCTTACGTGTAGAATAAAAAAATTACAAAGACATTTTAAAAATATTTTCTCAATTTAAAAATAAATGGAAGAACGTTAAAAAATATACATCACTAAAGTATTTTATTTATAAGAGTAGATGTAGCGTAAGATTTTGGGATAAGAACATAAAACTTCATGATTTACTTATAAACTTCAAATAGGTACTAATCAATGTATTATTATATCTAGGTTACACTGAGTTATCTGTGAACAATGCAAAAGCATTGTGCAGTACTTAATATACTTAAAATTATGATTTACACTGCATAGAGGAAAGCAAATTTATAATAAATATAAACAATATCATGCATTATTTAATTTAAAAGTGCTATTTCGTAAAATAAACTATAAATAATATTAAATGTATATATTACTTGCATTTAAAAGATTTAATATTACCTTATTAGAATAGATTTTAAAACTAATTTTATTAGACATGTAATGTATAATATTTAAAAATTTAAATGTAAAAATAAAATCAAGCACAATCACAAATCATTACGATAAATCAGTTAATTGTCAACAATTTTGGCATATTTCAGTCTCAAAAAAAATAAATGAAACGGGGCCATTTATAAAATACTTTTGCATGTAACTGAGACATTTAAAAAAGGCGAAATTTTGCGTGACGTATTTTATGAATGGACTTACGAAACGATAACTCAGTGTAAAACGCATTAATGTATGACTTATTAAGGACAAAAAAATATTTCACATCTAGTCAATTTACGTCTATACTAATATATTTAATCCATTTGATATGATTAAAAATATAGTCATACTTGTACTGTAAAAAATTATTTCAATTAATCCTATGACATATACCAAAACTTACTAGGTGGTACATCACTATTATTAGTTCAACAAATAAACGATTTAAACTAGGAAGAAAAGTAAAAAAATATACATTAATTAGTTCTAAAATAAAAAAATATGTAAGTAAAGGAAAATAGTCACGTCACTATACAGATATAGCCAGTGATATTTACATTATAGAAAAAAAGTTATAAAAGAAATTGACTACAATAGTGATGTACCATAACATCTGCCAGAAAGGAAATTGAGATGTACGGAATGACATCCACTCACTACCTGTTAGATTTTCGTAGTCTTGTATTTTTCGTATCCTTTTTAGGTTTGTTAGTACTTTTCTCGGCAGAAGAAGGGAACTTGAACCTGACTTCGTTAATGTCATCACTCACAGGAGTCTCCAATTTTTTTGACTTTGTTGCTGTGTTTTGGCGAGTTTTTGGAGTGTTATTTTCTTTCACTTCATTATTATCTGTGTATGGGAAAAAGAAGAATTATTAATAAATATTTATAGTTAGTTATCTATCCATAAATATTATAAATGCAAAAGTTTGGATGGATGTTTCTTACTCAATCACACCAGAATGGCTGAACAGATATGGATGAAATATGGCACAGAGATAGATTATAGTCTGGAATAGCACGTACATTTCTTTTTATTTCGGAAAAAATACAAACACAAAAGATAGATTTGTTTATATATATATATATATATATATATATATATATATATATATATATATATATATATATATATATATATATATAAAAATGAAATAGTATGAGAAACATTTCACCTATCAATTTCATATCGGCTGTAAAATTAGTTTCAGTATTTTGGACTTCCAAGTATCAGCTAACTACTCGTAGCCACACGCGACGACATAATGTGAGTTTTTGAAAGAAAAATGGGCTTGGAGCCATATCGTGACTAAATTTACAAAAAATTTTTAGATCGTTCTTACTTATTATAAAAACTTAAAAAGAAATAAAATGAAAACCGACTTCAAAAGAAAACAAATGAATACCTGATTGATAGTTTTTATTTACAATAATCACATATTTTCGAAGTCGGTGCCATCCAATACAAATCAAAGTACACCGACTTCGAAAATATCTGATTACGTATCTATAGTAAATGAAAACTACCAATCACTTATTTTTTACTTTTAGTGCTTTTTTTTGAAGTCGGTTTTTATAAATGTCATTTCTATTGGTTTTAAATACACATTATTTTAATAAGGCTGAAAAAAATAATTTCGTTCTACTTTAAAATACAACAAATATTGGTCGTTTCAACAAATGCAATGCACTAAGGCAATGTTAAGACATCATACACAGTAGAAATTTCACTGCTTATGTACAATCTTAATATTAAACATATATATTTGAAGTATTTTATGTACATCTATATAGATAAATATAATTCAGAGGGCTCTAATAACAAAGGCGACAAAGTCCAGTTAGTCATTTACAAACAACTAATAACATTTAAAATATATTACATATTTATTGTTAAAATGTATTTATATAACTATGAATTTGATACCTTTTAATTTAAGCTGTATTTTAATGTTAAACAAGTCAGTTACTTAACAAAATAACGTGATGGACTTAATCGATTAATTGAAGTTTGACATTATATGGGATTTTGCCGCCTTTGTTAATACTTTTTAGACCCCTGAATTGAAGTGTCAGAAACAGATTTTTACTAAGCGCATATGAAATTATTTATGATACTTATAACAAAAACATTATTTTAAAAAAAATTGTCTGTCTGTTTGTTCCTCCAAAACGGCTGGACTGATTTTGACGGGACTTTCACTGAAAGGTAGTCGATATTATCAAGAGTAACTTAAGACTACTTTTATTTTAGAAAAAAGAATTAAGGTTCCACTGAAAAAAAGTTAAAAACTACATAGGAACGCACCCGAGCAAAGCCAGAGTAATTCACTAGTTATAAAAGTTAAGTTTATAGTAAAGTGTTCTTACCTGATATCTTTCTAGAAGTCCGGAGCGATCTTCTTGTAGCTATAGATGATTCTACTTGTACTTCTGCATCTAGTTTAGATTTTTTTGCCGGAGAAGGTGCAGTGGGCGTTGTTTCAGACTTTCTCGGCCGACCTTTGCTGAAAACATAATTATTTTATTATTAATATTTATTTATATGGAATTATAATGTTGATGAAATAAATATAATATGACAAGCCTCGATACTTTTTATTAAATGCCAAATGATCGCATCACATTAAATATACACTTGCAAATATATAAAGCAAGAACATGTTTATTACCGTTTTGTGATGTTTTCATTTGAGTTATTATCATTTTCATCTTCTTTCTTCGGGGTTCCTTGTGGTTCAGCTGGTTTCATATCAATTTCTTCCTTGTCTGAATCAATATGTTCGTCTTCTTTTTGTTTTATTTTTTCAAATATTTCTTTTTCTAGTTCGTCGACTCTTGCGCTAACATCTGCAAAATTTGATTTCATATAAACAATAAGAATCAACTCTATAATACAATAAGCCTCCACAATAACACTAGCTGGCATTGACTATAAATTATAATTCAAAGGTTTATGAATTGTAACCCCACATGAAGCAAGTATTTGTATTAATTGTAGATAAATCAAATCAAACAAATGTCGTAAAAAAATAATAGTGATTATTTAAGTGAGTAAAATGAGCATGGTATCATTATTACTAACTATTCATGGAATGAAAGATACACACACACAGAGAGAGAGACAGGGACAGAGAGGGGATGGGGAGGGGGGAGGGGGAGGGAGAAGGAGAGACAGAAACGCATGCACGCGCACACGTACGCATGCATAATAATTTACACACACGCACGCACACACAAATGCGAATAGCTGGGCATACCTTGCTCAAGGACAACGACGGAGGCGGACTTGACGCTGGACGCGTCGGAGGCGCAGTCACGTGGCGCGGGCGCGGGTGCGGCGGGCGGCGCGGGCTCGCGCTGCAGCAGCTGCAGCACCTGCGCCAGCACGGGGTTCACGTGCGACCAGTGACCCTCCAGCTGCACTTCCTGCTCAAGTGTAGAATGTTTATACATTAAGTATAGTATAATATAGTATAGCATTAAGTCCAATGTAAGCCCTACTTTAGTAAAGCGCTCATATATCTTCTATATATGGTCGACCACCCACTACGCTTACTTTTGATTATAAGAGTATTTAATATATGATTAAATATGTGTCCAACCGAAGAAGACGTTTACCCTGATAAATTGACCCAACCCAATGTCCAGTTTTTTTCTGACTTCTATTAAAATTATCATGATTTCTGACAAACACATTTTTAGCGATATAAAAAATAACACACAATACTTGGCGATAATATAGCTTCCTATTGAAAAAAAAAACAAATTTCGCCCCACTGCACCATCCCACAACAAAATAAACTCCTAAAATCCTGTATAAATTCAATAGAATTCATTCAGTTATCTACAGTCTACTAGATGCGAACATACTTAAATTACTAAAGTGAACTTAGTCCATAAGAAAATCTTATGGCATTATATAGACTTCTTTTAATTTTTTACCAAGCCACTCGAAACAATTTAATGCAGAAAATTTTCCAATAAGAACAAGGAAAAATCAATTTCAAATAAAAATAATAAAAAAACGGCATGGACCAAAATGTCCAGTGTGTTGTACAAGTATTTATCGTACATATTTAAAAAAAAAAGTGTCACTAGGCAGTGACACTTTTTCTTTTTAAATATGTACGATAAATACTTGTACAACACACTGGATACTCTCTTTGGATGTATTCTAATTGATCCAATTAAATGTTAAAATATCTAGGTACTTAAAGGTTACCCTTTTATTATATTGATTGCGTCGGCGGTGTAGTGGTTAGCATGTACTGCATGCATGTAATGCTCCTGGTACTTCTCTGATAGCAGAGTGGACCTTGGAGCAACCCCATGGTTGTTGTGGTCTGCTTCGGCAGACCTGCCGTCGGGGCGTCGTAGTGGAATGCCTAAGCGATCCTGCGACGCCCCATTAAGACGAGGGACAGTTTTGTTGGGTTATATTGGTTAGTTCTGGCTTTATTACGCCGGTGAGTCCCACACCTCGTGCGTAAATGCATTTCCCAACGTTAAAAAAAAAGAAAAAGGTGTTGCGTCGGTCCTGCGCCGACACCCTCACCGCGAGTGTCGAAGTATCGTCCCACTGGACTTTGAGAGTGACATAAATACTCGTAGAGTGTGCACGTTGTGTCTGTACTATAATATCTCCTGCGCAGTTGGCTACTCTCAATGAGATTGACCGCCGTGGCCGGAATCGATCGGGATGACATTATTATTATATTGAACACTAGCGACTCACTCTCGCTTCGTCCCTAGGTTGATTCCCTATACAAACTATCATCCCCATTTTTACCCCCTTAAAGGATGATTTCTGGGACAAAAAGTATTCTATGTCCTTCTCACGGTCTCAAACTATCTTCTTACCAAATTTCATCTAAATCAGTTCAGTAGATCCAGAGATTACCCACTACAACGTCACAAACTCATAATCTCACAAACTCACAAACGTTACCTCTTTAAAATGTTATAGTATAGATTTATGTTTAAAAAAATCAAATACATAATGTAAATATTATTTACCTCGTTATTTTTTGTGACCTTTAGTTTCACTGTTTTATCTTCTGTAGCAGCGTTATATATCGCTATATTATCTATAAAGATATATACAAATTATTATAACAAGTATCACATTGCAAATATTAAAAAATCCAAATAATTCAATATCATCCTATAAAGCCATATTCTTAAACAATTACCTGAGACTATTTTTTCTGTTTCTTTTTTGGATGGACTGTCTACAAGCGCTTTACTTCTAAAAGAGGAAATATATATTAAAAGTAATAATTAATACGAAAATTAAAAAAAATGTATTAAATAAAACTATATATAGTTCAATTCAATTATCTTGTCAATGTCTTCAAAGCGTGCCAGTCGAGAGCACTGACTACTTCAGCAATTATATATATGTGATTACATTGCCAATGTCATAAACTTTGTATATATATGTATTTATACTTTGAATAGTTAACTCACATTGAAGTCGATGGTATAACAGGAACTCTGGTGTCAGTGTCACTTTTATCTTTACCTTGGTTTAATAATCTGTAAATAATTATTTGTATTTAAATTTTTATAAGTTTTTTGACGACACGTTTGGTTCAGTTTGTAGTTACCCTACTCGCTGTGCCAACGGTCGCGGGTTCGAGTCCCGCTGGGGACATTCATTTGTGTGATGAGCACGAATGTTTGTACTCCAGTCATGAGTGTTTATATTTATAATATGTATGTATTTAAAGTTTTTATATCTGTAGTGTATCAACTATCTATAGTGCTGTGTGTTAATGTCCCAACATATTTATTAAAAAATATTTATTTATAAGTACATACATATTGTTTATTCGCACTAAAAATTAATATGTCGAAGTAAAAAAGTAGCATAATTTTCAGTTTATGCTACTATTCTCGATTTTTAACATACAGGTTGTTTGCTTTTTTAAAAGAATACAGGAAATTTTATATATCTATTAATTACGTTAATATACATTTATTAAATATGAATAATAATACTATATTCTTTTTTATTTTTAAGCATTAGTTGAAAATATTAGCACAATATTAGTTTTTTTATTTTATATTATAATAAAATCCGTTAGCTATTTTAATTATTTAATTAACACTCAGTAAAAGCATAGTCATTTGCATATTATTTTTAATTTAAAAGACGAAAAACATGAAGGAGGTTCACAATTTGACACGTATATTTTTTTATCTTTGACCACGCATAAATTTTTACAGGATGGTCTGATTTTAAATTTGAAAAAAAAATCCACATAGAAAACAGGGGATGATTGATTTTCCACCTACTGAATTTTTTAAATACTCTCTTCTTACTTTGTCTACACTAAAAATGGAAAAAAATAAAATAAAAACCGACTTCAAAAAAAAAACACTACAAGTAACATCTAGCTGTTTGGTAATTTTTGGTAGTCACCAAAGCACACCAACTTCGAAAATATCTGATTAGGTATCTATAGTACATGAAAACTACTAATCACTTACTTTTTTACTTTTTAGTGCTTTTTTTTATTTAAATTAAACATTATTGTACACTCTGTCTGTAAATAATACTACTATACAAAATATATCATACAATCTCGGACTAAGGTTATTCCACCTTAGTGCGAGATTGTATAGGAAATAAATACGATAAACGAATATTACTTAGTAAGTTCTGCTGTCCTTTTCTTTTCTTCAACATATTTCAATTTCCAGTATGACTCCTCCGGATCAACATCATCTAGCAAAGCAATATTGAATGAGATTTAACTTAGACTATACTATATTTATTCATTTTAAAGCTTTTACTGGTAAAAATCATTGAATTCAATTATAAGTAACCTTAAATTAAAAAAATAATAAATTCAAAACTTGAGTACTGTTGTAATTTTTAAGATGAAAAAATTTGACTAAACATTTGATTACTTTTTATTAATTAGTACTTTTATTTTAAGTTTACATACTATGAAAATTCTTACCTTCTGGTGTATAAGAGACATAGTTTTTGATAATTTTGCCATCTTTCACAACAGGATAAATTTTCTTCCCATACATTACAAAAAGCCCGCCTTCTTCCTCGAGCGATAACACACGGGCCGATTTGGGTTTTCTATAAAAATTAAAATAAATATTATTTTTTTTACAAAACCCTAAATAGAAGTGATTAAATTCAAAATGAAAAGTCACTTATATGTATATCTTTATATATATAATTCTTCTGTGAGTGTGTATGTCACTGAACTTCTCTCAAACGACTGGACCGATTTTGATGAAATTTTTTGTGTGTGTTCAAGGCGATCTGGGAATGGTTTAGATTCACAATTTGAATAATAATTTTCATCAAAATGGTCCAGAATGTTTTAGCTTATTAAAAAAAGTTTGAAATTTTCAAATTAAAGACGTGTAGACAGGACAACGTCTGTCGGGTCCGCTAGTAGTTTATAAAAGAGGTAACTGGCGTAACATACTAAATAAAATAAATTAATATTGAGAAAAAATTCTTAAAAACAAGCTTTTATATCATATAAATTGTGTAGTGTTATAAAAAAATATGGTTTGATTTAATTTAAAGTTCATTTTTTTATTTTTTAGTTTTTATTCGTATCCCTCTCAGCCAAACCCTTTCATTTGATATCCATATCATGGAGGTGCATAAAAAACATATTCCGCATCTTTGAGAGTCCGCCATATTGTCATCTATACTAATATTATAAAGAGGAAAGTTTTTTTTGTTTGTTTAATATAATATATATAATAAAGACATTTAAAAAAAAATAGATAATTCCTTAAGACAGAGAAAATGGGGACGAAAATTGATATGGGGAAGCAACCTACCAACCCTAGCGAAGTGAGGGTGAGTCGCTAGTCCAAACTAAACGTGTATGCAAAATTTCACCTCAATCGATTGACGATAACTGAATAATACTTTCTTAGATTTCAGTCTCTCCCGTGACCATGGATGCTGTAAAGCATTCGAAACGTCGGGAAACAAAAATACAAATAAATCCGCGACAAAATCCGAAAAGATAGTTTTATTTAAAATGACGATAACTGCTTTAAAATTCAATTGCAAGATTTGACCTGAACAAATATAGATACAAACATTGCAAGTTTAACAAAAGCTTGTGTATTAAGGAGTATATTACACCTCCGGGTAAATTTCTGAGAAATTAATTAAAATTCTAAGAAATCTATTGTTAACTGACACTTCGGGGTGTCCGCAGTCGTGGAGGGATTAAGCTACCGAGCGAAGCGTCTCTGCTTCAAGTCTATCAAAATTTGCTTTCCTCTGTCAGTTTGTTGGTAATCCTCTACAGGTCGTTTTTTACAACCGATCTGGAAACTTGTTATACAGGTTTTAAGACTTAATCGATTTTTTTTGTCGCAGGGGATTTTTGATTGGAGGGGTACTTCCTCCAAAAAGCAGGCTACTGGATATCTCCGTCTTATGAGGACCGATTTCAAAGGTTTTTCTTTTATTTAAAACGTACAAACTTATTTGGTCTCAAAAAAAATTGGTGAAGATCTGATGAGGATCTTCGGCGTGAAGAGCAGTATAGCTCATCAAAATGCAGTTTGTCCTCGTGCGGTCTACTGTTCGCAGAACTATTAGTTTAAATTAGGCTCGTATATCCTGAACTAAGCAAATACCAGCTCCTTTATTGATTCTATGTTTTTTTTAAATCAATAAACATATATATAAGTTTCTAACAAATATTTTCTTGTCTGTCTGTTCCTCCGTCCTCGAGGCGGCGACACGTACTCCGACCCGGTGTCAGAGGTCCATTCGGTCGAGTCCGTGCTCATATTACTGTAAAAAAGTGATTGTAATTACATTACTTTTATAAATGCGAAAGTTTGAAAGTATGTATGTTTGTTATCCTTTTTTTAATTACTTTAATTTAGTACACAGATAAACTATGACCTGGAATAGCACATAGGCTTTTGTTGGTACTAACATTTGCTAAAGGTGGTGCTGCCTGTATAGTATTATAAAAAAACCAGTCGTGAGGACTGCCGACAGAAGTGAAAACTTAAAATTTTATAAACACACAATTGTTATTTGTGGATATTCCAATTGTTTGATCTTAAATTAAAACTGTTTACATTTGTTTGGTTTTGACATCTGTCGGCGCTCTGAGTGTTAGCGTTAACACGTCACGTGACCATGTCGATGACGACTTACATGAATTTACTCCCCATCCAAACCTGCCTATAGAAGTTTTCACTTCAATAAATAGTCACTAGTATCTTACATCTAATGTCTGTAATGAAGGCTGATCTCATCACGAGATACATACGATTTTTTTTCCTCTTACTTTTTTTTTAAAATTAGACTACCCTGAGTTATTTACTTTTACAACATATATTAGAAAAGAAACATGAAATCCTATTAACATACAAAAAAATAAATATATACCCAAATTAAGTACATGCATTTTAATTTTTTTTTTTAACGTTGGGAAATGCATTTACGCACGACGTGTGGGACTCACCGGCGTAATACAGCCAGTACTACCCACTAAAACCCAACAAAACCTTCCCCCGTCTTAATGGGGCGTCGCAGGATCGCTTACGCATTCAACTACGACGCCCCGACGGCAGGTCTGCCACAGCAGACCACCACAACCTTGGGGTTGCTCCAAGGTCCACTCTGCTATCAGAGAAGTACCAGGAGCAACCCGCAAGGTACACCGCCCCCCGAAGAGGGCCACCTCCCACCGCCCACCGAAGTGGGCAACCTCCCTGTGCGTTTCTTAGCTTCGTACTACTACTACTGAGCCCCCCCACCACGACAAGGTGAACGCACGTTGGGGGGGACATGCATTTTAAAATAGGTCAAACACTTCGATCAACAATACTACTCGTACTGTATATCTAGTCGGCGTAAGAAATCCGTCTCGGTAACTTGCAAAGTGAGCGTATATTTCGATTAGTTCTATTGAAACACTGCCAGCGTAAACACGTTCACAATGCGATATTTATTTAAAAGTTACAAAAATAATGCACGAAGAGAAAATTTTACAGACTACATGCAGATTAAGTCAATATTTTAAGATTTAACCTACGAAATGATATAAACATGAAATTGTGAACAATTTTAAATCCGCTAAGAACGTTGGCCCAGGTCGGCCAATACACGCGCAAATTTTACGAAGCAAACAGAAACAAAACATAACGATTTAGCTCACAAAGCAACAACGGGAAAAAGTGCTTTGAGTTTTTTGATATAAGGTTGATTTTACAATAAAGATTATAAAACTTAAGAAATGGTCGTAAATGTTTAATTATAATTTGAAGATTTGTGACTTTAGTGCAAGGTGGTATGGTGTTGATTAGGTTGAAAATAAAACTATTATAAGACTTTGTCTTGGTTCGTTAGTACACAAATATAGCTGTATAAGTACATATTCGCGCGGACATAATTTAGCTTTGATTTTATATGTGACACGTTATCTAGTAGTATTGTTAATCGAAGGTCAAACATAAGAATAACAGATAAAATTTTTAATATATTACAGATGTTATATTGTAAAATAGCAACAATACTCACATTGATTTATGGCGAGATATTGAATTTCGAGAATTTCGAGATTTTCGAAAACTGTTCCCTCTTCTGCGATTTCTATTTACTCCACCTAGAAAAATCGTTGTTAATGTTTTTTGAATATTAGAAGGATATATACACCATATTTTTAATACCCATAACACTTCCTTAATAAATTTAAAAAATAATACTTGCTGAACTTTTACAAGACAAACATTAGTAAATAAAACAAAATGACTACATATCGGATATTTCAAGTTAATTGTCGTCGTCAAATTATAGTTGTGGTATAAGTATAACTTTTCTCTGATAAATGAAAAATCAGCTCTTCATTATATTAATTTAAGATGCGTCATATTTTCGTTATTTTTTATTTTCTTTATTAAACACCACATTTTTTAACATGTTATACCATAATACTATATTTTACCTAAAAAAGAAGAGAGCACTACAACATGCACATACCTTATATATGGAACATTGCACTTACCACTGTTAAATCCAAAAACATTCGCTAGAGCCCTTTGCTGGCGAAGTCTATCTGAAACTCTCTTAGCTGGCTCGTTTGTTGAATCGCTTAAAGATTCAGAATTGGATTTCAATACCACCACTTCTTTAGCTTTATTACTCACGGTTACTGTTTTAGTGGCTTCCGCTTTTTCATCCTTTTGATTGCTTTTCTTTTTTTCTTTCTTTTGACCTTCAACGTTACTGTTTTCAGAATCTGTATACTTCTTGCTTGAAAACTGTTCTTCATACAGGCTTACGCTCTTTAAACAGGGGTTTTCGTTTTCTGGGGTACTTATCTCGTCAATTTGCATGATTTCATTTGATTTCTCTTTCTCTTTGCTTGCAGCTGTATCTTGATTTTTAGCTTCACTATTAGATTCTTTACCAGTGGACGCTTCCACTACTTCTGGTATATTTTCTATAAGTTTTTTTAAATCTATTTTTTTATTAGCTTTTTTGAGAATATCTACATCTGAATTAGTTTGCTTTTCATTTTCCAATAATCTCTTTTGGCTACTTGCAGGATTATCTTGTGAACTGGCTCTTCTCTTCCCACGTTTTGCATCACTTATTTTTAAGTTTGCTTTGGTTCTCTCTTTTATTTTAGTTTCTTTATTTTTATACCCTTCTTGATTGTCAGGCAAAAAAGTATCAGTTGTAGAGTTCGAAGCATTTTGCGTTAGTTTGTTTTCAGTGCTTAGATTTTCTGCATTACTTTTTTTTAACTCGGTAACACTTCGCTCTTTACTAGGACTCGTGTCACTTCCATTAAGAAAGATAGAAGATTCATCATTATGGTCTTTGCCATGAACTTTTTCATTTGATTTTGGTTCATCAATTTGAGTGTCATTTTTGTTAGACGATGGTATTTTATCTGAAGTTTTCTCACTTTCTTTGGGTTTTGAATTTTGTTGATCATCAGAATTTGAACCATCTACTAGAATAACATCTGGATCAATTGCATTAGTTTCCGAGTCTGGTTGTTCTACTATTTGCATCTTAGGTTCATCATTGGATCCATCACCATCATCGCTAGCAAAATCATCCATGACTGCTTGAAGCATTGGTGTTAACGGTTCGGAGTAGGTTATAAGTTCTCTAAGAGATTTTGATTGGCTTTGTTCTTGTATTTCTTCAGGGGCTTCATAATTTTCTAAGACTAGTGTTTCTGTGGAGGCTCTTAGATCTGATTTTGATTGGTTAAGATCCTCACCTGTTCTGTCTTTATTGCTGTCAGGTTCTTCAGTACTTTTGTGGCTCTCACCTAGATTTGTATAACATATAATAGTAATATTATTGAAATTAATAGAGTAAGAAAGTGACAGAAAGAGACATATCTTACCCTCTGTGTTTGAATCACCACTTGCTGATCTAATTTGCAGTCTATTACTAATCCTTGCTTCTATGTCATAACTGTAAAAATAATTGCTAATTATAACATTATACTACATATTTAATTCAATTGACTCCCCATCAAAACTTACCCTTGCTTAAAGCTAGATATTTGTTGTGTTGTCAGTTTATAGTATGGATTGCTAATATCAGGAAGTATTCTTTTAATGAATGTTTCTTTTAAACTTTGCCATGTTCGATTTGTCACCTAAAATTAATAAAAACCAAGTAGCTAAAAAGCAAGAATCAAGAATGTTTGAGGAAAAATTAGCACACCCAGATGTCATGTCATAGCTATACTAACATGTTTGTTATTGTCTCCAACATTCATATTAAATAATATGTATTATCTATTCACATATTTGAACTTTTTCCTGCAACTTTGTGAAAACCATATAACACCGTTGTCACCATAAAACATATATAATGTACAAGTGACAGGATGAAATATTTTAAACAAGGTTTAAATGGATAAATTTAAAATGTACATATATGGAGAAAAATTGAACATCTACGAATAAATATTTTTCTTATTCTAATTTGTATACATCAGTGTTTTAAAACAAACATTTTGAAATTTGGAAATGGGTTAAGGTTTGTATGAAAAATGTTTTAAAGTATAATTTAGTAAAAACTATGTAAAATCACAGATGACATAAATTATAATACTATACTAGTACAGATACCAAAACAAAAAATTAGACATCACTAATTTGGGCTAATTTTGTCATTTGCTTTCTATATCTGATTCTGGTACTTACGTTGATACGCCACCGCAGCTACAGCGGTGTCGTTAATACAAAAGTACCATGAACCCTAGCAAAGCGAGGGTGAACTGCTAATGGGAAATAAAATCTAAATATATAATGAGCAAATTGGTTTAGCTAAAATCATAGCATAGCCGCTGTAACTGTGGTGGTGTTAATATGTAAGTACCCTGATTCTTATCATTTATTAATTTTACACACACTTTAATAATAAAACTATACATGTAATGCAATATATTAACATTTTTTGGACTAATAAATTAATAAAATAATAACAAGATTTATGCATTAAATAAAATTAAAATATTAATTATAGTTGCATGTATTTATGATTTTAGCTTATTTAGCTCATCAAGGATTAAAATAATATAACTACACATTTCGCAGATTTATTTATGTACTGTTAAAATCTATTATTTAAAATTCTCATGTAACAGTGTTTGTAACATAACTTCTACGAAATGGCTTGACAGATTCTTATGAAATTTTGTGTGTTTAATCAGTAGGTCTGAGAATAGTACCTAAACTATTTTTCATACCCCTAAGTGATAAGGGTGGTTCACCCCAAAAAATTTTTTATTTTGGATGAAATTTTTTATTTTAATTTTTTTATGATTCAGCATTAAAAATACATACAAATGCATTTGATTTTCATTTGATTTAATTACACTTCTTCACATTGGATATTATTTTTTTGATTATAATGCGGAATTTCTTAACAAAAAATATTTTTTTCTTACATAAATATTGAATCTTTCCTTTCTTCATCACAAAATCTTAGAATTTACTTATGTATGCCTACTGAAATATAGCAAAATCATAATTTCCAATAAATTTACTAATTTAGTTATTGGAATATAGATTAGGCTTAAAATTCCATAAATATTAATTATACCTTTGAATCTTGTAAGTCTATCCACATTTTTCTTCCTTTGGTTTCACTGTAAGCTTTGTGTTCAATTAAATAATCTACTATAGTTTTCATTTCTTTCATTGTATACGCTTTCCTATAAAAGAAAATAAATTATATTAGATTTATTGTTCTTTCTCTTAGAAATTTTTATTATTATAGTATAAGTATTTATATAAAGCAAAAAAATATTAGTTTACTGAAAGGTAAACATGATCTAAAAAAAGGATATAGTTTAGTAAACACAAGTATTAATTTTAGTAAGCACAAAGACAAAAATATACATAATATAAAATGAAGGTAGGAACACTGAAATTATAAAAATATATAATTATTATTTTTCTTTTTCAATGACATTTTAATTTTTAATCATTTATTTGGAATATTAAGGATTACACTTCATCATTAACAATAAGTTTGCAACTTACCCCGACATTTTGGAGGGCAAATTTTGCCACCGCTTATATTGATAATAATTAAGCCCGTGATAATATTTTAGTCTAAATATTAAATTAGTATGCAATGAAGCTAAAAATGTATTTATAATATTATTTCTTAAAGATGGTTAATTGTATATTTCATATTTGAAAGAGTAAAAAACTAAAGCGTACAAAACCACAACCGGCTTGCTTTCAACCACTTTGACAGTATTAACCATAGACCATTAGGCAGTAGTCTATGCCATAGACCAGGAGCAACAAGAGTATGTTTTTTTTTATAACGCTACATTTACACGCTTGCTGAGGCTTGGTAAACGTCTACAAGCTCCAAGACTTTACAAACACTTGGATGCATCACAGATAATATAAGCTATGTCTGTCGATGCATTTTACATGCTTGCGAGTGCATTAGTCGGAGCAAGGAACATTTTTACTCTAGGGAGAAGTCGGAGTCGGAGAGGCAAAGAGTATAGTTATAAACTGGGAACGGAGAGGCAAGCTATGCAGTAGACCGAGTAGACGTTTGAAGTTGTGTCGACTATTGGCTTTGGCTCGACATATTTTTAACTATACATATAATACAATTGTAACTAAGCTGTAAATAGACATTACGAGCTAGTGAGCAAAGCGACACTAAATACGCACCAACGTTTAAATACGCACTTGCCGCAAGTTTCTTTTGATCTGTATTCAATTCTATTATTTATTCTAGGGATGGAACATTTCACGAGTAGCAAGTGAAAAATCACGTGAAATGCGTAATCATACGTCACACCTGCTACTTAAATTCATAGTGGCTGCTACAAATCACAACTTGGTGAAATCTAGAGCTGTAGCAAACCGTATGTATTCGTTACTGAGTAACGGGTACGCCATCTAGTACCGAGTACCGAAACGTTACTCACGAATGCATTTCGTTACTCGCATTTTCCGTATACATTTTCGTACTGATGTTTTTATTGATTTTTTATTCAACAAAATACAATTTTCAGTTAATACCGTTAAACAATTAAATTTAGAGCACATTTTTAGTTTTTTATCCAATTATCCAAACTTATAATTTTTACTGAATGATTATGTGTAATACGTACAGACATAACCACCAACGCTGAGAACGAGCTAGAAATGTTTATTAATGAACCAGTGCTTCCGCGCGATTCTTCGCCATTAGTTTGGTGGAAATCTCACTCCTATATGTACCCCAATTTGGCGGAAATATTTCATGAGCACTGTCACATCGTGGTGACATCAGTGGAGTGTGAGAGAGTATTTTCAAAAGCGGGAAATTTTGCAACCCAAAAAAGAGCACGATTAAGCAGAAAACGAACAGCGGAACTTGTATTTTTAAAAAGCAATGAAGACTATTGTATATAGATATCTCATAAAAAAATCAATCATCAAAAAAATCAAAAAGCAAAAAAAATTATTATAAACAAATTAAAAAAATTAAGAAAAACAAAAAAAAAGTGTATAAAATTCTTTTATAAAAATTCTTATTGTACATAAAAACAATGAACTTTTAAATACGCCAATGTAATTATGGGACTTAGCTTAATACAATTTTACCGTGTGATTACTCTGATATATTTAAAATTCATTTAATTTTACATTGCCAGTCCCAAGCCTGTAGAAGTATGGGGAAAGTTAATTGTTTGAAAATAGGTTCATTCAAAGCACCATGTACGTATGCAACTACGTCAGATCTATATCTCTGCTCCATATCACATCAGTAGCGCCATTGGTGACATTTCATACTTCATTTTAATAGCAAATAATATAAAGTGTGACACCAGACCGTCGAAATCAAAAATCTATGCGTGAAAAGTAGCAGGTGAAATCACGTGAAAAATTGTTGTAATTTCATCACGTGATAATGATTTAAAAGTAGCAATCATTTCCATGCTTAATTTATTCGTCCGACTTTTGTTAGTGTGTGTGTGTGTGTGTATGGTCACTATTGTCAATGATCATTGATACATTTACACACACAGAGACAGAGCCCAGAAGTGTGAGGTCATCATTCACTTCACGCCTCACGTTTGCGGTTTGAACTGATTCTCTTTATTGGAGAGTATGAGGAGAGTTTTCCATCTGTTTAGTCTCCTAAAAATATTTTACACTGCTCAATGCCAAAATTAGTCTGATCAAAGTCAAAAATTGAATATCCATAATAATATTAAAAATGTGAAAGTGTGTTTGTTTGTTTGTCCTTCTTTCACGGAGTCATGTCGCAACGGAGTGACGGATTGGCGTGATTTTTTGTATGGATGTAGCTGGAGGGCTGGAGTGACATAGGCTACTTTTAACCTCGGGTGATCATCTAATACTCACGGGAAAACACTTTATAATACAATCCAAAAAATATTTATGATTAGAATGGTGTGAAACTTGGTATTAATGCGCTTCAATAAAATTAAATAAATACGTGTTTTAGCATATTTCGAAATTCATCCTATAAGGGGTTAAAATAGGGGATGAAAGTTTGTGTGAAACTACCTTTTTAGAGATTATTTTATAGTTTTAGCGCGAGCAAAGCCGCGTATTCTGCTAGTTAATTATAATTTCTCTACAATTTGCCAAAGTTATGAGCCATTTGTATTTAAATTATTTAATTCAATTTAAGCGGATTAAGCGTAAACAGTGACGACTAGACAGGCAGAGAGAAGGAGTTACTTACACAGTTAAATATTAGTATCTATACTATAATAAAACTGTTGAGGTCAAATGTCTGTACATAGAAAAAAAAAATTATTTGTTTCTCTGTCTGTTTGTACGGGCTAATGTCCGAAACTGTTGGACCGATTTAAATGAAATTTAGCATTGTGGTACCTTATATACCCGGTCAACATTTTAGATACTTTTCATTCCGGAAAATTGGACGGTTCCCGTGGTATTTGTTTGTCTAGAGATGAACCCCAGTGAAGCAAGGGTGAGCCCTTAGTTAAAAAATAAAATATTAACAGTAATTAATGTAATATTTAAAAAATTTATTTTAATAGTTATAAAATAATTTCATAGTGCTTAACCTAGTTTTGGCTTTGAGATCTCCCACTTTTTCTCCCCATAACAGGACTTCCACCCATTTGCCTAAGCAATCCTCTTAAACCACGAGCTTCTCTATTACCACTGTCGAGCTGTTCAGATGGTATGGCAGAAAAATCATCAACTAATGGCAAGGGTCCACTGAGACGTTCTGAATATTGGGCAAGCCTGGATTGATGACCTATGGGTGAAGTCTTTTCAGTAGGTTGCTGTGACTGTAATGAAAAAAATTACAATAACATCATTTTAAATAATACATTTTAATAATACTAGTACATTTAAAGAAATGTGACTGATAGACAGACAAGTGCTATTACATTTAACCCTGAAAATGGTAACTTACTTTGATTTTTAATGAGGCTATTTCATTTTGTAGTTGCTTAATTAGTGCAGCATCACTTTCATAGTTTATTAATGTGGGTTGTGGCATGCATTGGAAAACTGTTGCTAATAAATTGTGGAGTGAGACTAAAACACTATCTTGCCAAGCTTTAGTAAAGTAAAGATTAAATGAGGGATGCTCTTCGGGTTTCTGTATGTAGGGCAGCACTGAAATAAATATGATAATAAAATTGTACAATATTGTATGATTTGGTTATAATAAAACAAAATTATAATAAAGATCATGAAGAAACAATTGATTTGCTAGTTACTAATTAATAAGTAATAATTGTTTTTCTTAACAATTTGTCTATGGCACTTACTAAACCAATCTTTCCATTCATTTTGTCCTTGCAATTCTGGCATTAATTTATAAAAGAATTCCGTCACTTTTTCATTTCTTGTGGAGCTTGTAGATTGTGAAGCTGTTACAAAGTACAACTTGTACAGGCTATATTCTATTTTGCGGACAGCTAAAAGCAAATTTTAACATATTTATATTGTTTCAAAAATTTGTTTTACTACATTGCATGTCAATATGGAATAGGAATACTTTAGACGCAATAAATTGGGCTTACCGGGTTGCACATGAATTTCCAACTTAGAAAAAATTAGGCTATCTAAATGGGACCAGTATTCTTTAAGACCATTCAAGTCCGAGACATTTATATAATGTACAATTTGTTCAATAATTTTATCAACTCTGAAACCTTTATCTTTATCAGATTTTAAATCATTATCAAATGCCTTTATAGTAGAAGTGAATCCTCTGAATAGTAAATATTCACGAACTAATTCATCGACTAACTGTATATGAGCCATTTTCAATTTCGTAAAGTTTTCTTCCAGTTTTTGTCACTTTATTACTTAAAATGTTAAAATAAACTATAGTAATTCATTATTTTGGAGATTTAAAGTAAAACATACATAAAAGTCAAAACACAAAGAATATCAACTCAACTGTGTAGTCTGTAGTACTATAGTATAATTCATATACATTGTTGTTTGTTTCCAGTTTCCACAGAATATGGATTTGTTTTATGAACAGAATCATAGATTATAGGAAGACTTATCACACTACAGAGTACATAATAAAATGGTTTAACAGAGAGTCCTTATTTTAGGTACCCTACCCCAGCCTGCAAATTTATGATATTCGCAATGAAAAAAATACTAATCGATAGATTTTTAATAGCTCAATTCAACTACGTAGCCCTTCCAAATTGCTCACCATTAATTATAAAATTAAAAATCAATAAAGTTCTTGAAAAAAAAATCATTTATCCGTATATTCAAATTTCTATATCTTTTGATATATACAATATTTTAAATTGCTCAAAGTTCTAAAATACTGCTCAAGTTGCATTTGTAATTGCTCAAGTAGAGTTCTCACCAGCTCCACTTTCCTTAATTATTAAATAAATATAAATAGTTTGAATAAATTTAAGTTCTATATGTTATAATATCTGAAGTGGAATCACGTAATGTGAACAATTCATAAATTCAATAAATTTAAAGAAATCCACCGAGAAACAGAATTAAGACGTTGAATTGGAACGATTGTCCAAGCCCGCCGAGGCCGACCGACAATGCGCGGTGCGCATGCGCACGCTCACTTAACCTACGTTACATTTATTACAACTATACTTTTAATTATTTAATAATCAGCGAAAGTGGAGCTGGTAAAAACTCTACTCGAGCAATTACAAATGCAACTTGAGCAGTGTTTTAGAACTTTGAGCAATTTGAAATATTGTATACATCAAAAGATATAGGAGTTTGAATATACAGATAAATTATTTTTTTTTCAAAGACTTTATTGATTTTTAATTAAATAATTAAAGGTGAGCAATTTGAAAGGGCTACGTAGTTAAATTGAGCTATTGAAAATCTATCGATTAGTATTTTTTTCATTGCAAATATCATAAATTTGCAGGCTGGGGTAGGGTAGGTCCTTATTTTGGAAAAGATTTTAACAATTAAAAGCGGTCTAATCTAGTCTGTGGAGTGCACATTTCCATTGTACTGCGAAATATTTCTAGATTGCCTGACGTCATTTGTCAAAGTCATTTTCTTGTTGAATCTTAGCTTCTCTATATCGTCACTAAATCAGAAAATATTATAAAAATATTATTTTTAATATATATAATTAAAAAATAAATTAACACAACGAACGATACCTAAAAATTTGTCTATTATTATTTACTTTTAAACGTTCGGATGACAACAGACGCACATTAAAAAATCATAATGTCAAATTGTCAATCGAAATTGCCTTCAATCAGCTGTCGATTTTTATTATTGGCTATAAATTTTTTTAATCAAAACTAATCCTAAAATGTGTTTTAAATGGCGTGAAGTTTGATTTAATTATTAATTAAACCACCACCGTGGTAGTGTTGGGAGGTGGGTTATGCGGATGGCGAGCGCGAGGAGCAAGTGGTGCAAGTGACCGCGGCGGGCGCGGCTCTCCTGGGCCCCCAATCGCGCAGGCATGCAGGGGCATGGCGGAGGCTGCAGGCACGTCGCGTGGCCTCCGCGTCTACAAGATTGTAGTACTCGGCGACGGGGGAGTGGGCAAGTCCGCGGTCACACTGCAATTTGTTAGTCACAGTTTTCTGGATTATCATGATCCTACAATAGGTAAGCTATCAATTTGTATTGTATCATCTGTTGCATTAAACTATTAGAAATGACTGAAGGAAATAAATAATGTAGTATCAGTATCAGTATCAATATATTTGGACAATATATTAAGCCATATGGAACATTTTTTTATAAAAATAGGTGATATTTATCTTATTACTATTCTATAGTTATGCCGAATAATGCTAGAAAATAACAAAAAAATACAAAAGTGCAGCTATACTTTAGGATATAAAAATTAAATGATGTGATTTTGATAATATCCTTCTTTGAACATCTTTACAGAGGACTCATACCAACAACAAGCTGTGATTGATGGAGAGCCTGCATTATTAGACATTTTGGATACAGCTGGACAGGTATCAATATTACTTAATTAAATAGAAAACATAAATAATAACTGCTCAATCTATCAACGAAACTTAAAAATTATAAGCAGTTTAGCTTGAATTTAATATGTTTATTTGTTGATGTTTAGTATTTACCTTTGGAATAAACTTCAGACTATAGTATTTCAGAGTTACACAAATCATGTTTAATTTAGTTTATTATGATATATTGATGTGTATGAATTATAAAATATTAGATCAAATTCTTTACAAATAATTCTACATATAAAATTTATAAAAATAATTCTAAATTTATATTTATGTCACAATAAGTTAACTTTAGTTGAAATAATTTTATTGTAAGTTTCTTTTATAGAATTAATTACCAAATCTTTATTTGGGATGTAAAAAAAAACTACCATAGCCATTATTAGAGATGTACATACAATTATTTTTTAGTATATTTCTGTGATTTCTGGTATGTACTGTCCCAGTTAGAACAGTACAATATAGTTGTTATTAGCTCAGTTCATAGGTAGATCATAGATAGAGGTATCAGCTCAGTTTCTTTAAATGCACTCGTAAAAAATGAAGCGACGCGTCGCCTGGAAAAGCTATCGCGCAAAGTAAGCAAAATAAAAATGTATGTGAAACTGTACAGATATTTTTTTCATTAATAACTAAAAATTAACATTAGTAGATGTAATTTTTAAATTTCTATATCACCAGGTAGAGTTTACAGCAATGAGGGAACAGTACATGAGGTGTGGAGAAGGCTTCATGCTGTGTTACTCAGTGACAGACAGACGTTCATTTCGCGCGGCGGCCGAATATAAACGATTGCTCGCCCAAGCTCGTCCCTCTGAGAGGCTGCCTTTGGTTCTTGTTGGAAATAAACTGGACCTTGCCCCAAGGTTTAGACAGGTGATTTTTGCTATGAACACTTTATATAATCTATTTAATTGTAAAATTTTGTTGAAATCTCATGACATGTCACATTTGAAGATTTTATTAATGTTTATAATTAAGTAAGGGCTGAGTAGTAAGTTCTGTCTTACAAGTCACAAAGGTGGGTGAGCTTTTGCTGTGGTTAAATTTGTACTAAATATGAAAAAGCAGTGGTGGCATATTTGCTTGGAAAATATAAGTAATGATCTAAAATCTTGTACCTCTGATCACATGTCTTATGAAGGAAAACATAGTAGGGAAACCTGCATGTCTGAGAGAACCTATTTAGGTTCCTTAAAACTATTTAGTTTTCAAGAGACATTTTAAGTCCACCAACCTGTAATTGGTCATTGTGGTCTGCTCTGATCTGATCCCTTTCGGGAGGCCCATGTCCAGCAGTTTTTTTCCAAGGTATGCGGATCATTAATAAGGGCTATATATGAAAAGATAAACACATTGCATTTAGAGTGTTTAAGCTTTAGATCGATCGCTTATAATTAGCGGCATCGTTAGATTATTTTGCGCATATATATACCTTAATCATTCTTGCTTAAAGTTCAAGTTACTACTACAACTTAATTATATGTTCGTGAAATAAAATATATGTAATATACTAATAAATTCTTTTTATAATGTTTAGGTAACAGTAGAAGAAGGAAAAGCCCTCGCGACTCAACTGGGGTGTCCGTTCTTTGAAACGTCGGCAGCATTGCGTCACTTCGTAGATGACGCCTTCCACGGCCTCGTAAGGGAAATACGTCGGTTAGAACGACAGCGACAGGTATATTTATATTTACTAATAATAATTAATTGTTATGAGGGAAAATTTTCCTTCCCTAAAAATTACAGATATAATAACATCAACTGTATGTTCTAAAATTGTTGCATTTTTGGTCAGCAATATACAATGCCTTTTTTTTTGTATTGAAATCAGTACCCCTAGTACGAGTTTACAAATTACAGAAACGATGATAGTTTTGGTGAACTCGATGTTTTTGATGTAATCGGTAGTACGAGTTAATTATTTTCGAATATAGTTTACACGAGGGCGACCATCGACTAGCTCGATGGAACAAACTTCACTTTATTCGCTTCATCTCTTTTACACAACAGCAAAATAAAAGAGACGAATGTTGTCCTTCGATATTGTTTAAATTGACGTTTTGGATGAAGTTTTGAAACTTAGGTAAGTGTTAACGGACTTAAGACGTCTTCTTAATCTTTTGCTTTATTAAAAACTTGTCAGATGATGAGAACCAGCTTGTCGCAATTCGAAGTGATGGTAGATTTTATGGACAGGTACGTAACAATCTTTTCTAATAATATAGACTATATTATTAGAAAAGATGTGTTAGTTTGTTTTAATTACATACAAATATTTTTTCCCTTAAGGTATCACAGAGAAACACAAATCCCTCCTTGGTTAGCCGATACCGCTGCACAAAGTGAGTGTCGGAGATACGGCTGGGCACGTTTAATTTTCGCCTTCTTACGAGCTCCTGTCGCTCCTCATCATGGTCAGCCTCCACAGCTAACCTCCACGCAAGATACCGTCTCGCTAACATAATTACTGTTCAAAGAAATTCGCAAAAACAAAGATGGTCGCAAGCTCTCACCGAGATTTACTTGGTGAGTGCCAAAACGAAAAAAGTTTTCGAATACGTCAAAGTTTACTATCGTTAACTTGTCAAAGTCTTAACTCGTACTGACAAAATGCAATTGCGAGTGTGCGAGTGTATTAACACTCGAAAACTTTCGTCGAGTTCGTTAACTATGATTCGATTGTACTGCCGATTTAGTTCCACCACGTTTTCGCTAGGGGCGCTGCACGTAAATGTATGGAAGAAAACGAAACTACATATCGTATTCGAGAACTGTCAAAAACTCGTACTAGGGGTACAGGACGTGATAGGTGCTACATCTGTATAAGTTATTACAGATATCACTCTGTATTGATACAGAGACTCCATCCCTATAAATTGGACGGCATTAATTAGAACTTAAATAAAAAAAAACATGAGCAACATATTTTTTTAATAATATTTAGACTAAGATTTATGCTAAAAGACAATTTAAATAAAATAATTTGCGGTTTTTTTCACGGGTTCACATGTTTTGATTTTAAGCTATTGCATAGCTTCTATCGCGGGCATTGAGCGTGGGGACCGAATCCAGAAATTCCGTAACGAAAAAAACCTGACAACCCCCACTCCGACCGGTGATACTTCCATCTATCGATAAATACCAGAACTTTTAATGACTTTTTGAAATATCACGCTTGTCTCTTTAGTTCAGCAACCCGCCTTTAGGTGGCATTGGTTGTATTGGAAAACTACCGTAATCAGCTGTTTGTGAGAAAGTATATAGGTGTATAGGTATTTATCATCTATGTACAACAGTGAATATCTGTACTCGTATAATTTGTGTACAAAGTGTTTTAAATATGAATAAACAAAGTGCATTTATTAATGAAGAAAGTCAAGGAAAAAAAATACTGCATTAATAAAATAAATAAATAACTATAATTGCATAAGTTGATAAAAAATGCTATGCAATAGCTTTACCGCGGCAGTCTCCGAGTGCCACATTTAATTTTTTATTTCTGACATTTCGAGTGCTTTACAGTAATCATGATCACGATCATGGTCATGGTTTCTCTCTTGACCATGATTGCTGTAAAGCATTCTTAACATCGGGAAATCAACATGATCTCAAAAAATTGTTTTATTTAAAACCAGCAACTTTGCTCTTTGCGCTTTGCTCGGGTTCGTCCCTAGGTACGTTTTCACGGTTAGTATGGAATAGATAGGTATGATGACAAATTCACATGAATTGGTGTGGGTTATATATATTATGCCGTGTTTTCCTGTTAAAATTAGATAATCTCTCCCGCAATCCTAGCTATCTCTGCACATAAAATCACCCCAATCCGTCAATCCGTTTTGACGTGAAAGAATGACAAACAAACAAACAAACACACTTTCACTTTTATAATATTACTAGCAGAACCCGCGGCTTCGCTCGCGCTAAAATTCATGCCCTATTTTTCTTCCTTTTTGGGATGAATTGCGAAAAATGCTAAAACACGTATTTATTTAATTGATGTCATAAATATTTTTTTGAATTTTAATATAACGTATTTTCCCGTGGGAAAGAGATAATCTCCCGCGTTAAAAAGTATCGTATGCCACTCTCCCGCCCTCCCAGCTATTTCCACAAATAAAATCACGCCAATCCGTCACTATGTTTCGACGTGAAAGAAGGATAAAAAAACAAACATACTTTCACATTTATAATATTACTAGCGACTCACCCTCGCTTCGCTCGTGTTCGTCCCTACGTACGTTTTAACGGTTAGTATGAAATACAAATCTTTGAATTTCTCGGCCTTTCTGTTCTATAACTATCTTGAATCACTCATCTATTAAAAAAAACCGCATCAAAATCCGTTACGTAGTTTTAAAGATCTAAGCATACATAGGGACAGACAAACAGCGGGAAGTGCCTTTTTTATACTATGTAGTGACTATGAAATACTATGGATGAAACTTAACTTATTTATTTGCCTCCAGTCCTCCATCATCGGCACCGGCATCTCGACGGGCGGTGGGCGGCGGCGCTGGCGGCGCCTGCGCAGTATATTCGCGCTTGTGTTCCGCAGGCAGCGCAGGCAACAATCCACCTGATTAATAAAGGTCTAATTTGTGTCATATAACCCTTCAAATGCAACCATTTCACATTTTTTAAGCTGATATTTGTAACAGTGAAATTTATTTTGGCATAGGAATATTTAATGAAGCGCATATAAGGGTTATTTTAATTCGCACCGCGATAATTGTTGTCATTATTTTTGATTCTTCTGAGGTCTCTAGAATGCTGTTTTTTATTTTATATCAAAATGTCGAATATATTCAAATATAGCATTGTTTATCGATCGACTCTCTATTGTTTAAAAAATAATTTATATCAAAGAAAAATAATTATTGTTTGAATAAGACTACCAAAACTTATGTTCGATTTGTTATTGAGATCGAAACTAATTTAAAGTATATTCACTGTTAATACGCTTACGTGTAATTTAATGAAAGAGACCATAACATAAAATCTATCTCGTTTAGGGTCAGGTGCCTAATTTTCCACTACCTCAATTGAATGCTATTTATTTAATTAAGTTTTGTTCTGTACCTAGCTGTAGCCATATTGATAGATATATTAATAATATTTATTATTTATCATCCTATTATATTAAATTTCCAAATATCAAATATATATTTATACACAGTACTACCTCTTTCGTACTATTGAATGGTTCAATTGACGTTCCTGAGTAAAAGCCATTAATAGATTTAACAAAATCCTTTGATGAATTTAAAAAAATAAAAAATCATAAGTCAAATGTAGGCCTAATTCTACTTGTATCTGTGTACTTTTAAATGACGTCTATAATGCTTGTTTAATTAATAGCTGTCACTGTGAAAATGACAGCGTCGAAAAGTCACATTATTTTTGCGACTTTGATATTTTAGGGGCCTAGTACGAATTATAATAACAGTCAAATATTAAAAACACTTAAATATTTATTATTTAAATATGGAAGTATTTGTGACATAACTCTTCCCGTAGTTCTTTCCGATAGTATATAGATTTCAAAAAAAAAAAAAGAATGAGAATATTATTATATTCTACAGAAACTAACTTTCTGATTTTTAAATCTCACGAAAACTCGAAATAAGGGGTTAATTTTGAGGCAATATCACATAAATTCCTGCAAACATAACAAATTATGATGAAAAAAATCTTTTGGAAGGCAAAAACTTCAGATTTAAAAATAAAAATTGGTATTTCAACATTTTCTCGAATGATTATAATGGAGTCCAATGAAGCCTATTGAACTGGCCTGACGTAATGGATGTCTTCCGCAAAGAAATCCAATAAAGCAATAATAAATTTAGTAAATTATTTGGCATAAAAACTTTATTGTGTCTTTGAAGTTGTAATACATTGTTTAAATGATATTTACAACGTGCTTAATAAAAAAAACGAATGGTCGGAAAACGCAACATTTTAAAATGATGAGATGTGAAATATGTATTTATTACACAATATAATAAAAAATATTATTTACAATGTAGTATTCTACTAACAGTATATACTACGACTGTTTAAGAGTAAAGAGAAGTAAAATAATGAGGGTTTGAAAAATTGGGAAGAATTTTTTACGGTATTTTGGCGTAAATTGCAGCTTAAATATTAGACCATTTGATTTATCTAGATTCTAGATACTAATACAGTTACTTTAGTAGCGATGTAGTGATTAATGTTGTACCCCAGTCTCGTAGTGGTGAAGATAGCGTAAATAATATTTATATACGTTTAAATAAATTGAGAGAATTGAATAGTATAGTAGAATTGAATAATTAGAGTGAAAAAAAATAACGCAAAAGGGCTAAGTGTAATTTCAAGAATTTGCAGACGTTTTTTTGGAAACACGTTTATGTCTTCGACAAAGAGTAAGCCCGCCCGCGCACTAGTCGACCGCGATCACAATTATGACCACGATTACGACAACAACCACGACCACTACAAGGTCTACGACCACGGTCACCAGCAACTAATGCCATTATAATTTAACATTAACAGAGGTTGTGCAGTGGTAACCTTTAAAAACCAAGAGAAGTGGGCTCAAATCGGGTTTCGCAACTCTGATTTTTTCATGTGCAATAATTTTCAACATGAGTAGACCTCAATGTCTAAGAGAATCTATCTAGGTTTTCAAATACACGTGAAGTCTGTCAACCCGCAGTTGGTCAGCATGGTGTTCACCACATAAGGCTTTATACCACTAGCACGTTTCAATGCGAGTAAGGCCTCTGCCCAGCTGTGGGGCGTAAAAAACTACTGCCCGATAACATATAATACTTGGTCGTTAGAACCTCTAGTGCGCGAGGACTCTTTATAAGTATAGTTTGTGCAAAAACATAAAAACATCTTAGGGACACGTACTAATATTATATTCGAATAACATTTTAATATTCGAAGTGATTTAAAAATTAATCAAAATGTTTCAAAAAAATATAAGCAGAAGTGTTTCTTTTGTTAAAGTACTTATCAGTGTTTATAGAATATGTATGTAGGTAATGTTATACATTTTATATTAAATTAAGAGCCTAAAAACCCCCTAGAAATGAAAATCAGAAGAAAATGTGTTGGAAATATAAAGTGATAGATAGTTTTCACAACTAGAAGTAGACGTAATGTATGTAGTATTTAGTAGATTCCGCCCAAAATCCATTTCACATTGTTCCATTCCTTCCAAGCAAAATGTTACAGGTTTGATATTTGGAACAAAATAAGAAAATAAACAAGGTCTAAATGGCACATTATTTATCATATTTATTTACAACATTAATAATTTATAAATGTTGTAATTATTGCAAGGTTTTATCTTATATTTATTTAGATTCGGCCCTGAAGTACAATTTAAGTGAATAAGAAAGTAGCGTGCCCTTCGTATTATCTGTGTGACAGAGACAGCAATAAAATATAAATAAAAAAATATATTTATATAGTAACTAATTTATTTGGCGTGTGTGTGATTTTAGTGTTGTGAGACGTCGATATTTAATGTAATGTTAGGTCGATACGCACAAATTTTAGAGTAGCTGTTAATGTGGACAAGAGGATGATTTGAGTCACGCTTAAAAGAGATTATTTACATTTCCTATAGTATATAAATACTTATTAGATAATTAACTAAGTCAATATTGATTCAAAACAAAAACCTGCATAAATCTTCCTTAATTTTATTATACCAGTGTCGCATCGCACTCTAGCTTCGCTGGGGTTCGTCCCTAGGTATCTAAAATCATTCTTGTCAGTTTTGAGCCCTCTAACACTTGAACTTTTATTAAATTTCCCAAAAATGATGGTTCTCCTTTTTCAAGTTTTATTTTTGCGAGAAAAGGTAGCCTATGTTTTCTAATTTCTAATTTATCTCTATACCAAAATTCGTCACAATTGATTAAGTGGTTAAGGCGTGTAAACATAACAAACAGATAGACAGAGTACTTTCGTATATTATGGATGTTATATTTATATCAGATCTGAAATGATGTCTAAAAATTTTATCCAAAAGCGGCAAAGGTAGTCTATACAGATAAATAATATTGAAGTGTCTTTTTGTAATGGTAAAATAACAACTTTTTACTAAATGCATATGAAAGTATGTACATATAAGAAAAAAAACAATTTTTATAATTTTTGTCTGTCTGCCTGTTTGTTCCGGCTAACCTCCGAAACGGCTGGACCGCTTTTGACGGGACTTTTACTGGTAGATAGTTGATGTTCTTTAGAATAACTTAAGTTTTTTTTAATTCAGAAAAAGAATTAAGGTTCCGCTCAAAAAAATTTAAACGTTCGTACCAAGGACGCACCCAAGCGAAGCGAAGATAAGTCGCTAGTAGAATATAAACAAAAAATCAAGATTTAGAAACCGTAGAGCTATCGATTACAACTAATTGTTTTCATTTGATGTAATTAATCTTTTATACTAAGCGTGACATTCTACATCTTTGAATTAATTCCCTCAGTACCATGGTGTCAAACTAGAGTATTTATAGATAATTGTAATTTTAAGTAACATGAGCTTCGCGGCGCTTGTCGCTGAATTACCCTATATAGGTAACATTTCTTGATGATAACATTTCTTGCATTTATATACATACGTATTTATTTGCTCATTCGTCATTTTATGAAAGTAAACGTTTTAAAACATTCTTATTAATAATATCATAAATTAAAATATACGACATTTATTCGGTTTTAAAGTTTTCTTTGATGATATTTACATTTATTTTATGAAATCAGTGTCATATTCCATGCTAGGAAGAAAAATGAAAGTTTTTTGATAATTAATAAACACGAAATATTCTTTAATTACGTAAAATGTGAATTTAAAGTGTTCAAATAGTATAAACAAATATTACTTTAAAGTTTTACAAAGACTATGCAGGCTTCATTGCTTTTGCTGTCTTAGTTGCTAAGGTTGGCCATACGCATAATCGTACCGCCCAATATATTAATGACAAACGATCCAATATACAGTATACATAATAGGTATATATGTATATTCGCATAGTGTATGTTGTTACGAATGTCGGTTTCGAAATTGGACAGTACGTTATGAGTATGGCACCCATTAAATGCCATAAACAAAATACTGATTAATAATAAAAAAGTTCCATATTACATTTGTTAGTGGAATTCACCAATAGGCATCTAGTCATTATTAATTTAGGTAGGCTATTCTAGTGTATCTGCATTATGAAGTAAAAAAGATCTAGATATCTCTTTTTGCTTTGTGTTTAAAACCCACAAATATGAATAACCCCATATTTATAACTAAAAATTCAATAGTTTTCTTCGTGTATTTCTTTATCAGTATTTATTTTAGGTTCTTTATTACTATTTCTATAAAATAGTTGCAAAAGACGATACGGAACCAATCCTCGTTGTTTATTAGAAAGTTTATTTACTATGTTGGCAATACGGTTGTCTATTGAATGGGATTGAATTTTTAAAGATTATTTATTGTTTTAAATAAATTGTTAGTAAACATGTTACAATTATATATTATCTGTGTTTTATCAAATAATAAAAATATATTATACTAAGGCTCTAACGCATATAGAAATGGTTATATATATGTTAATTTATTTATGTAATGAGTGAAATCTACTTAATAATATCAAATATGTATGACTTACTCGAAGTTCCAATTTAATATGTATTCCAGTCTTTCCCAACCTTAGTTATTATGAACTCCTTTTAGATGAAAAGAATCAGTAAATTCTCTCACCACCATCTTTATATGAAGTCGTTTAAGGTCATGCCTGGTCATAAAAAAAGGCTCAAGTGTGGAATTTTTTTTTATATGATTAATTGTATTAGACAAAATAAAAAAGCAATTATCAGTGATTATGTCGATCTAATTAATTATTCGTTTAGTACTCGCTTGGGTCATATAATCACAGGTTGGGTGAGGTTGGATCGATATGTCATTCTTACAAGCGCACACAAACGGTTATGCTGTCAGTTTGAAAAATTATGTATTTATTGTTAATTTTTTATATTGCATAGAGATTGTAGTGGCTTTAACAATCAATTAAAGCATGTTTACTTACAAATATGTTGATGTTGTTGAAAATTTTTGTCTTCAAATATTTATAAAAATTATGTTATGGTAAATTATTTATAACACCAAATAGTACCTTTTCATATTTATAATAAATATTTTATGCAAAATTGTAAGAAGTGTGTAGAAGTTTTGTTGAATAAATGTCCTGTTTAAAATAATATGTGTTTCACTCAGACGTTTCCCTAGATAAGATATCGCGATATATTTTTACTTTTGTCTCCTAAGCTATATTCTAACTGGGCATGTCGTAAAGGATACTTTTGAAGTTAAAATTCTTTAGGCGTGTTTAAGGGGCAAATCAATACATTAGAAAAATGAGTGTAGCCGAAGTCAGTGCCGCGGAAATGAGAATCAAATTTAATATTCATCATTAAAAAAATGTATGTATGTATTTATATTTTTATAATAATACTTATTTATAAAAATGTATATTATTATTAATAATTTTATAATAATTATAACTTATAAAACTAAATATTTATTACTAATAATTTTATTAAAAATATTATATATTATACATATTTGTATTTTGATTTGTTTTAATTTAATTGCGGTATCTGCCACAGCGCCAAAGAAGTCTTACTTCAACCGCGCGAATAGGTTTCTATTCGAAATATATGTACGTAATATTATTGGGACTGCAAAATATGATATTCCATTAGGGCTTTCAAACAAATATACAAAATTTAATAAGCTGATGTATGTATGTTTATCCACGCATTTCTCCGAAATTAGTACTCGGATTGCGATAATTATTTTTTTATTTGCTTACATTTATTTCAACTTAGGAAATAGTAAAGATTTCATTAAAGTCGGTTTAGTAGTTTTTATGATATAAAGTAAAACGTGTAACTAAAACTAAAATAGTTTTTGTAATTACTAATTATTACAAAAACTATTTCAATTTCTACTTTAAATTAAAAATTACGAAATAGAAAAGTAATTGCCTACCTTTTTCTGGTCCCTATTACCTGGTACCGTGTACAAACAGGTGAATTGATAGTAGTAATTGCACTCATCGGCAACCTAGCTATTGCATAATATTATGTATGTTGTATGCATAAACGAATTAATCACGTTGTATGCTTTCTATTTGACTTATTTGTTTAGCAAGGAAGTCGTTAAAAATAAAACAAAAATGTTTTATATTATGTTTAATTAATTATAGCCATGAACATATTTTAATGGCATATTTTAATGGCATATTTGAATGAACATATTTCATTTGTTAAAATAAAATTTTTATCCGGTAGGCAGATAGGTGAAGGTCGAGCTTACTTTGTATCTTAGACTATAATGCATAAAAATACAAAGAACATAGTATTGTTTTTATTATTTATATTTTATTCTCAAAAATTCTAAATTAACAACTAATATATAGTATATACATATGTATGTATATAAAATTAAATGCAACTACATTATATAAATGTTCTTAATATACGAGTGCTATGTACTTTTCTAGCTATAAATAAAATAAGCCATTATAAATCTAAATGCTTTCACATATATGAAGAATGTGTTATGTCACCATTGTGTCCATAATACTTCGCACTAACAATACAAGTCGTAAACTTGCATTTAATGACAGCAGCCGACATCTTGACCATCGTGGGTAGCTCATCTTGAAACGTTATATCTTATAAAAATAGATTTCTTGACTACGGTATGTACGTAAAGATGCAGTATGTTGATAATTATACGGCACAGATTTGACACTTTATATGGTGTATTTTTTATATTAATTATTTTTTTATATAATAGTGTGTTTTTGTATATTAATTCATTTTATATAAATTAATATTAATTTAAAATATCAAATATTCGTAAATCTAAAAATGTATTATGTTTGATTATAGTTTAAATAACTGTGTAAGTTCAAATAATTTTATATGTAATCATTTCAAAGTTAGATATTTGGATGTTATTTGAAGCATAGAGATGATAAAAATACCTATTTCGTCTATTATAGAAAAAATAATACATATACACCTAAATAAAATTTTCATAACAATACCTATTAATCGGGAGAGCACTTAAACGTGCTAAAATTATAATAACTCAAACATTAATTTCACGATCTCTCATGAAGGGTTAATGGCGAGGATTGGCGGGAACTTGTTGCGTCACTGTGTCAGTTGTCGCGCCGGCAGTTTCACTTTTCAGTCAGTTTATCATCCGTCTCACAGGAAATAGCACGTTCTATTTTCATGCGAATATACGGACGCGATATTATAACTTTTAACTTGAATTAAAAATATATATGTTATTGTTTAGAATTGATTAATCGTAAATTTAATATTATATTATATTAAGATAGACTGTTAATAATTATGTATTTAATAAAATTGTCTCGTCTTTTTGTAATAGCACAAGTGTTGTCGATCTGTTTGTCAGAACGCACTGTATATAAAATAGGGGTCCTGATGGCCTCAAGACTGGACTCTCCTTTCGATCTGGAACGATGTGGCCCAGCTGTGGACTTAGCTTTGGATAAAGTGAACGAAAAGTTCCTCGCGCATCACAATGTCGAACTGCAAAAAGTTCAGGGAAGGTAGAGTTTGCTTGTTTATATAAAATATATTAGCAATTCCTTTGAATTTACGTATCGAAGGTATAGAGGAAGAGTAATTTTTTTATTTAAAATTCTCGACAATTACCTGCATTTTTTTTATTGAAAACAATTATAGGACGTTACGTTACGATAAAATTTGAAAAAAGGTTTGTTTATTATTAAATATTTACAGTTCTTTTTCTAAAATTTCTTTTTAATCTTGGCTTTATTATGGAATACTATGTTAAAAAAGCAACTATGAAGTTGCCTTCTTATTACGCCAAAAATACTATAATATTTTGATAAAATTTTAATTAAATATTACTAGCATATAATTTTTTTCCGAGGAAAACAATATGAATAAAATATCAATTCTCGTGAAAAAGGAGACAGAACTTTAAAAATTTATTTTTTTGCTAGTAGATAGTCTACTAGATAGATTTTGATGTAAATTAGCATTATAATATGATTTACAACTTCAAATAGCTTACTGTGAGAGTAGTTTTACCTTTAATTTTTTCACGAAAAAGTTCAGTTTAATCATTTTCATCTTTTATTATTGAGACATTTAGGTCAAACCACGCGAATTTTCATTAAGTACGTCTGTCGTATTCTTTTGTAAATTTTGAACTTTTTCAAATGAATATCAAAGTTTAATTTAAAGTACGCTACTTGAAGATGTAGCTAAGAGTAGAGGTAAAAAATAAGGTGCTTTTATTTCACTCAAAACTAGTTTACTTTTGTTATTTTGCTTTGCTACAGCTTTTCATTATTATTTTTTTATTTATTATATTTTTTTATAATTTTCATTAATGCATTATTTGTATATGTAGTAGTATTTATATATATATATATATATATATATATATATATATATATATATGTAAGGTAGAAAACACTAAACAGTATGTATAATTCTAAACTTTATTTTAAATGCTTTTTAATGGGTTTGAAGTCTCTTTTCTACTTTCATATCGTGACATCACTACAAGCATTTTAGAAATACATAGGTACTATTTGCGAGTAAATAAATCGATCTCTCACAGTATACTGCTATAGTGTTCAAATTTTGATATTTACAAATCAATTTTAAAACACGTTTTATTAAGACATAAAAGTTTGTAATAAACTTTATACAAAACTTTTATGTGATAAGAAGTTATTTTTAAGTTGCTTCAAAGTGGACAATATCCCTTCATAGTTTGAAGTATTTTGTATTTTTATATTTAAGAGTTCATTTTCTCTAGAAAAGGTACATAAAATACGATATTTTTGATGGATGGAGTGAAAATGGTATCTTAAAAAAGCTTCAAAGTTCACGACAGCTATAAAATGTTCATTGTACATTGTCACTTATTATGCCGCTCATAGACGAGCATGCTCATTTTTCTATGAATATAGTGTAGAATGCAATAATTTGTTTTATCAAACAAGTCAACTCGTAATCTATAAATAGTCTGTCTGTGATTGATTTCAAAATATCTTAACATAACTCGACGTACTCACATAGAGCTATTTATAATTCTGATCCAGTACTAACTACGAGTAATAACCCTTTTTAAAAATGTTGTCTGTCTGGTCGGTTTTTTTGTTTGCCTGGTGTAACCTTTAGAACGGCTAAACCGTCTTTTCGGATTTTTCGCGAATTTATTTTGATTTTTGGTTCCCGACGTTAAAATCCGAAAAGATAGTTTTATTTAAAATGTCAAGTATTCGCGTTAATCTAAGAAAGTATTACGGCTAAACCGATTGTAATGGGACTTTCACTGAAGGATAAAGGAATTTGTAGGGCTACATATAGAATGTTTTATTCCGGGAAAATTTAAGGTTCCAGTGCGAAAATCGAAAATCCTTAAAAATTACACAAAACTTGAATTTACGTTTCTAAACTCTTACAGTTACGGGAATTCATGAATGAAATAAAAAATAGCCGAAAAAAACCAGGACAGACCGCTGTTGATGTTACAATTATGTACGAAACTTTATTCAACAATTATTGCATTAAAATTATTGTATCGAGCTAGAAAATTCAATTCAACCTTCACCTAAATAGTAAATAAATATTATTATTTAAATTAACGTATAAATTATTCATTTTTCCTTTTCAAAAGTTATCCAACGTGCTCTGGAGCTCTCGCTCCGGGGTTAGCGGCGGACATGCACTTTAAAGACGACGTTATAGCTTTTGTTGGACCCGCCTGCGCTTTTGCCCTTGAACCAGTGGCCAGATTGGCTGCATACTGGAATACACCAATTATTACTGGAATGGGAGATCAGGTAAGATTACATTTAATACTAGCCAAAGCTAGCAGCTATTCTCGTCTGAATGTCTATAATACATGATCTCTGTTTCGTTTCATAAGCACGAAATGAGCTGAACTGAGACTTATCTTTCAGCCGATGGAAATAAAACTTAGTTATATTACTAGTATAGTATTATATGATCTGTGGTTATATTTTAATTGAAATAGTTACACGTAGAATAATAACAGATCCATTGAAATTTCGTCTCTATAAGCTCTAACTTCCCAACAAGATCTCAATATATAATATTCGCGTAAATCTAAGAAAGTATTATCTAATTAAGTTTAAGTTTCCTGAATATAATCAAACTGTACTTATTGATATTTAAGACATTTTAATGAAATTAATAATTTGGTGCAAGTAGTCCTATTCTTGTTACAATTATTTAGTATTTCGTACTAGTTTTTTATCATCTTTTGAAGTTCTTGTCGGCTATTAGCAGAACTGCTTTTCAAGCCGGTGTTCAAATCTTCCTAGCTCAAATATAATGCAAAAATATTTTTTCAAATCTGACTCCAGTCAGATTTCCAAGTACAGGTAGTTCTAGAGATTAATGCTTTCAAATAAACAAAGGAACTCTTTAATTCTATTATATTACTACAGATTAGAGATGTACTGACTAGTGGCCATTAGTCCGGAATGTCGACTATCCGGCCATATTTATACTGGGCGACTAGTCGGGCCATTACTTTATTCAAAATTCAAATTCAAAATTAAAAAAAAATATACTTATTTTTATTTTAGTATCAAGTCTTACAGTTGGCAATATAATCTAGGATTAGAAACGGAGGAAGGAATAGTAGACTTAATACTCATATGACTAAGATTAACAAAAAAAATAAATTTTGAACACAAGTTTCTACAACTCTGAACAAAGAATATTATTATATAATATCTTGTTTATAAATTATTTATTTTTGATTCACAGTTTCAAAGACTATGTATTAATTATTAAAAGAAATATAACCTAGAGGCAGAAACCAACTAGTCGGCCTTTTCCCAACTGACCAATCGGCTAGTCGGCAAAACTCACAGTCGGCCCATTTCTACTCTAGATGTACAATGTACATATAGCAGTAGGTAATACTTACTGTACTATATATAAGAACCTTTCAAAATAAGATTTGTACTACGAATAATTATTGAATAGAAAAGAAAGTCCTTGATGAAAGTTCTAGAAGTATTATCCAACGTTTCAATCTTCTTTTAAACTTTATTATTTTATAAAACTCGATTTAGTATGGCGAAGGATGCACTTCGTTAAAAAACTCGATTAAAACTGCAGGACACGGAGTTATAACTTATTACTGAGAGAAGGGCGAACCGATCAAGATTTAATCTGAGAATTCTTGTTTTATTAGTTTTGAAAATTACTTAGTGCTTGAAAGCTAACTGATGCCAGTCATGCTATTCATAGAATTTATAGGATAATAAATGATCTAACATTAAAACTTACTTATATAACGGTGGAGATAAGTTTGGAGTACATGCTTACATTACTTTCACAACAAATAATTAAAATTAAAAAAAAACTTTAATGTGGTAAGTACTCATATGAACCAATTATTTAAACATTTTTCTTGTCTTCAATGACCACAAAGGTACGAAAAATTTTTGTTAATTAACAATCGCCTAACTTTTCAAAAAAATAACTTAAAAACTTTTTCCAACGGGACTAAATTCTTTGAAGTTTTCACAATACACCATAATTTATTCAAATTTTTAAATTGATGTTTGATACTGTTAAAAAAGTTATTTTACATAATATACTCGCTTTATATTTAGAGGCGGTGCGCGCACACCTCATCGGCCGCTTGGACCCCCGTTTTAAGTGTTAAATCAAAATTATAAATAATTGAGGTAGAGTTTCAAGAGTTGGGGCTTTTTTATTGGAAATTTTTAAATTTCTTAATTATTCATAGTTTTTGAAAAACGAAATACCTTCTATTTTATCTTTATTTGTTTATAACTTAATCTTATTACAAGATTGCAATTTTTTACAAGCTAAAAATGGTTTAACACATTTTTCTAGACGTCATTCCGGATCCAATCTTTTCAATTTTCACAATCTTCGACTTGTGATGTAGACTAATAGTCCGCCATGCTGGCTAAGTGCGGGTTGGCGGACTTCACATGCCTTTCGAAAATTTCTAGGTTCTCTCTGCCTGCAGGTTTTCTCACGATGTTTTTCCTCACCGTGAGGCTAGTGGTAATGATGTTGGAAATGATTCGCACATGAAAAGATCAGAGACCCAGTATTTGAACCCGCTTCCCTCGGTTTCCCAGTGAGCACGTTACCACTGGGCGGCCATTACCTTAAAATATTATAGCTATTTATTTAAATACACAATTAAATTATACTAAAACATCAAAACCTTTTGATTAAGACCTTTTTACCTAGCATACACTTTGTGTTGATGTTATATTACGTTCTTACTTACCTTAAGTCGTTAGCCTTAATGAAGCCCCTAAGTCTTTGTTGTACGGTCCCTGTAGTTTCTCTGTTGATAAGCGATCTCTGGCTTTTACTAATTACTTAACTACGTTCTTTAAAATAATGAGAAAAACGTGGGTAATTTAAATGTATGCTTATTTACAATTATATATATTTTGCGATTCATTATACAAAAGAATTTATTCAATTTTTGAAAAGAAATGAGTTTCTGAAATATAGATGAATCATTCAATCTAATAGATTTCTTTCTAAAATACTTTCCATAGCAACAGTATTTTAAAAACAAGTGTTTCTGTTCGCGCGAGAGGAAAGCCACCCCCTACACCCCCGAGTGACCAGTCATTACGAGCTCGATTTACCTCGTCCTGTGGTCAAGGGTATAAACAAATCAGTGAAAGAGCTGTCGAGGACGGGAATCCACGAACTTGGCATTGAGGTCTCAATGAAATGGAATTGAAATGTAATGGCTTGAGAACTCTACATTTACAGTGTCGATGTCGCTTTGATAATGAATTCGATATTTTTGTTTTGTTTTCATATATGTTGTTAGAAACCAATCGTGTACAATTAAAGATGTTTACAATTTAAAGAAATACTGAAGGTGAATTCGATTTTTCACTACTTTGTACAATTTGTACATACAATAAACAATCTTTTATTGTACAAATAGTATCACTTTATTACTATTTACGTTATTTATGCTTATCATATCGTAATCTAAGTATACATATTGATTGGACGTATCGGATGCTATTAATGATAATGTGTCATTTAATTATTTATTTGTTTGCGTTGTAACTACAATCTATTATTTTACGATTGACCCATAATACTATCAATTACATATGCCTACTGTAAAACTTTTTGAGGAGCAGTAGTAAGCTTAAGGCATATTTTGTTTTCTAAAGGCACTAGCGACTCACCCTCGCTTCGCTCGGGTTCATCCCTAGGTACGTTTTAAATTAAAATGGATATAGTATGTTATCCTTAAGAGATAGACATATGTCATCGCGGACTTCTGTGTAGACCTTTTTAAGGTGTACAATACTATGGTACATTATTTTGATCTATCTCGTGGGGTGTTCAGCCAACGTTTGCAATGTAAGCGCAAAAAAATGGGCTTATTTGCGACATCACATTAGAAACCTCTAAAATTATCAATGTTTCTCTATTATATTATGCATGTATTATACATAATATAGACCATCCATTAAATCACTCTATCTATTAAAAAAACCGCATCAAAATCCGATGCGTAGTTTTAAAGATCTAAGCATACATAGGGACAGACAGACAGCGGGAAGCGACTTTGTTTTATACTATGGAGTGGTTTATTTTCTATTAGCGACTAACCCACGTTTCCCTCAGGTGCGCCCCTCTATCTATCTGAGTACTCATCCAAAACGGTCCAGCGTTTTAGTGTGAAGGAGAACAAACATATCGATCAAAAAAGTACTAGATATGTACACAATCAGCGAAATAAATAAAATGTCCTCACCGAATGAGCGCTCATTTGAACATTTGAGAGCGCTTTTAATTTTTTTTTGTGAAAACAACTTTAACCATTGAATTTAAGGTTCCATTTACAATGTTGTATATTTATTAGAACTAGAATAATTACCTAAACACAATTGGTGTCAATTTTAACTTTTAAGAGACTTTTGCATGGAATTTTGTATATAGTTTCTTGATTGATGAACAAACAATAAGAAATAGAACTAGTACTAACGAATACTGTTCAAAGATAACGATGAAATATTATTATAGAAAAAATATTTTATCAATTTAGGCAACTAAATTCCATAATAATAAAAAGACCTATTAAATATTTTAATGTTTAATAAAGATTTTTCAGAGATGAGATATTTTGCCGCAGTAAAAAGTATCCTATACCTATTCTGTACATTCCCTCCAGTGGTTTTTCCGTGATGCGGTCACAGACAGACAGACAAAAATTCTAAAAACTAGAGATTCGGCCACTGTATCGATAATAATGTCTATTTAAATAAAATTTTCTAAAACATATTTAATGTATAGATTCGACTTAGTTACAATTTTATTATACGTATAGATTACTTATTTTTTTTAAAACTCCACCATATTATATTCGTATTTTATTTTATCCTTCTACAGTATCAATAGTACTGCAATATCAATTTTTCCATGCGTGTTATACAAGGCCGTAATGAAAATTGAATTTCTCTTTTTAAAACACGTGTACGTTAACACGTGTAGTTTGTTTGTCTTGGACAACAGATAATAAATATAATTATTTTAACACAATACATATAAGCTTTACAATAATATATCAATTATCTATATTTTGTCTGTGTTAATTTCATGAAAGGAGGCTGTTGCGTCGTTCTTAATTATTCTAGCCTTTAAATAAAGTAGTGAAGTATTATTGCTAATATTGTAAAAGGCAAAAGCTTTAGTGGATTTGTTCATTTGTCTTTTTTACCTAAAATCATCGATGACGATGTGATTTTTACGTAATAAATAAGTTTTTGCGTTGAAGAGCGACATAGATTATTTTCTATCTCCGTAGGTGTTACTCCATACTTTGGTGGTTAGTTAAATATTTTTTATTGCTTTGTTTTGTTTTAAAAAGATCTAAGTATTTAAATATTAGAATAAGAAACATTTAATGATAAAAATATTTTTAGCCTCCTTCAGAAGGAGAGTTAGCGGCGCCTGCGAGTGTCGTTAGTCGGATGCATAGATTGAGAAACTTGCGCAAGGGAACTAGAGTAAGTATTCCGTTATAAAATAAAAATAAAATATTTATTATGTTTTTCTATTTTACACGTAATATTATTATATAACTTACATCTTATGATCGTACTTATATACATACGGCAAAATGCTAATGCTACCACGTGGCTAAAAGCGATCATCTTAATATTTTCTTATTGTAACCCGTATGTGATATAGCTAAAGGTATTTTACAATCTTTTTTTTTAAATATAACTAGCGGCTCACCCTCCCTTCGTTCGGGTTCGTCGCTAGGTACGTTTTAAATATATATAAAAAGTTATTAGCCAGCGTTAGCCATATAAATTTCAATTTGTTTTTTCGTTAATTTTTCTGATATTTTTATAATATTTATAATCCTATTCCGGACTAAGAGAAATCCAAAAAACCTTATATCATAAAAATTGGTCCAGCCGTTCTTGAGTTATAAATGGTCTAACTAACACTTATATATATTTAGATATGATAAATCTTGATTGTTTTTTAGCCTCAAACATTGTTCAACGACAAAGGCAAGTACCCAACACTCACACGAATGTCGTATTGCCAGTGTCGTTTGCCGCGCGTCTTTACCAGCGTTTTTGAGCGATTTGGATGGGCTCACGTAGCTTTACTACTGGACAAATCTGATTTATTTTCACTAACAGTTGGTAAGTTATTATAATGATTAGTCTACTTTTATTATATTTTATACTCAATATACTGAATTGAAAATGTCTCCTTTGAAGATTAATGAATTTAGTTGAAAAGTATATTTCTTATTTAATACGTACCTATCTATTAATATTGTATAAGTATAAAACATTAGTGACGGTACAAACTTTTGTAATTTTGGAAGCTACAAGCAAAGTAATACTCGAGCGTAAGTTTGAAGACATCTTAATACTTTATAAAGTTACACAATAGAAATCCTTAAAACAAAAACCAAAAAAAAACAACTATTAATATTAAATTAAATTTATCACGTTTAAAAGTTCTATTATTATAAAATTTTTAGGGTAACTACTAAGTTTAATATATGTTTTTAAATGTTTAGAAATTATGTGAGCAATGTACAGTATCTTCTGTGGTTTTCGTTGTATAGGAAAATCCTTGGAGTGGGGTTTGAGAAAGGAAGGAGTGCTCAAGGCCGTGAGGGAATTAGATGGAAATGAAAGAGAATCTTGCGAAGCTCTACTTAAGGACGTTAGCATGTACGCAAGGGGTAAGTAAGCAATAATAAACTTTGCTATTTACAGCCAAGTTAATTCATAATAACAGTACCAAAAATATTAAACGCAAATACTTTAAGTTTTTATAGAAATAACCATAAAATTAATTAATCTCGATTATGAAAAATAATTTTTAAATCACAAATGATAGTGAAAGTTAAATGAAGTATTTTTAACCACACACGTGTTAGTTTCTCTTTTGTTTTGTGTATACTAGATATGATACATATACATATCTTTATCAAGTATTCCTCTGATTGTTCAAAGTGGATTTAATTAATTAAATTGACTTTGAAAATGTACCTTTTTACTTTATACATAATTAGATATTTATTTTTATGCACCTTTGCTTATGAGACATACTAAGCTCTGCATTTTGTAAACCGTGGTACTATCGTGGGCTTTGTCTTAGCAGAAGATTTTGGTCGCTTTGAACATCATAACATGTTGTTACAGCTACTATCTCCTAAACTAATAACTAAAAATAATTTTTATTTTTTCTTAAATATTTATTTAATGAAATATTATAATGGCCTTGATGAATGAATTTATCACCATATACCGTATTTTGTAACATCTAAAAATCAATTTAATAAAATAATTATTATATATTAAAAACATATGTACATTTTATTACAAGCACAGGGATTAAAGCAGTTTCTATAACTAGCTGTCCAGTATTATACTAACTGTGTTTCCTAATCAAAGTTTGTGTAATTTGCAAATAACAAACACCCACGTGAAGTTATTGTTTACGTGGATTTAGTTTCTGCTCTACCAAGTTTAATTTACCGAAACCAAAACAATCTCATTTGATTAAAATAAAGACCATCGGACTTTAAGATGTAGAATACAGTCGATAACTTTTAATGTAATATATCTCCAATGTATATATGCACATAGATACATATAAAGGAAAAGGGGTAGAAGAAAAAGGGTAACATATCCAACCACCGCAAAACGTCGTATAATAAGTAATAAGCCTAGACGCCGATACTTTAAAAGATATTTATATAGATAGTTATAGTTATATTATGGCTATTGCCAGAATCTGTAGAAAGATGAACGCATTTTCCTACTTTATATAATATACAATATTAGTATATTTTATAATATGTTATGCAGAATTTATTTAGCACTAGCGGCTCACCCTCGCTTCGCTCGGGTTCGCCTCTAGAACAGCACAAACAGATCTGTCTGTGTTTTTTCGGGCTAAAATGTAGCCTATTTGTTATTGTGATGTATGAACTATATCATTGTATAGTTTCATTAAAATCCAATAATTAGTTTTTGTGTACTAAGCTGTATAAGTTACTATAGTTATTTAACTATCCCACGGGAACTCTGTAGTTTTCCGAAATGAAAATCATCTAAGATATGGGCCGGGGATATAAGGAACCACCATGCAAAATTTCATTTAAATCGGTTTAATAGATTCGGAGATTAGCCCGTAAAAACAGACAAACAGATAAACAGACAGACAGAGAAACAAAAAAAATAAAAAAAACTGAATTTGTTCTATTTCTTTTCTTACACCCCCCTGGCTCGGTTTTTAACATTTTTTTATATGTACAGACATTCGAACTCTACAGTTTTATTATAGTATAGATTATTCAATCGGCAATAGTATATTTATATTTACATATTACGAGTAATTACTGCTTGTGTGTTTGTTTCGGCTTATATCCGAAACGGCTTTACCGATTTTGACGCGACATTGGCAGATAGCTGATGTTATAAAGAGTAACTTTAATTGTAGAAAAAGAATTATGGTTTCGAGTAAAAAATTAAAACCCATGAAATTGTGAATAAAATTTACGACCAATTTGATAGTTTTAAATATTTCTCTAACAGTTTGACTAGACTAGTTTAAGTGTGTAAGTATTCTTACGTCTCAGAAATCTAGAGACTTCTGAGCAAAGTTCAAAGTCAGAGCGTTCAGTGATTCGCGTCTAATTTGGAAACGCGTCGATATGTTTGGACGTTGATAGCTTTTATCCTCTATTGTTTTCTATTTGTATCATATTCAATTTAATGTGCTATTGATTATTTATGTGTGTATTTCTCATCATAAGTCTTTCAGTTCTTCGAGTTTTTTTAGTTAAAAATGTTAATAAAACATATGTGGAATATAAAGTACATTATGAATTGCGAAAACGCTACCATTGTCAATTTTGTGAAATTAAATTAATTGAAATCAATTTGCTCTATAACAGAACATTTAAATGCTTGTGTTACAGAATATTTAAAAAGAAAATAATATTTTTTGGGCTATTTTTATAGGTGAATGGCGGTGAAAACATTAAGCTAAATATTTTAGCATCTGGTCTATTTGAAACATTTCTTTATATTAGTGCTAGATAAATGAAATTTACTGTGTTTATTCTATATACATTTGAGCAGTTTTTAAGTGGATTTAAAAAAAAACAAATATATTTCTTTTTAAAGCCTAAGTATAACAATAATTCAATTATTTTACTACGTTCTTTATAATGTTTGATTTTTATTGTCGAGTTTGAAGAAAGCAATAATCGTATACTTAATATTTCTGCTACTTGCTAAGTTTAGTCTAAGATATGGTGTTCAGATTATTGATGCTACATCTCTGCTACCTGTTGATCCACCACGTCTGTTACATCATTTATATTTGACTTAGACTTAGATAAGACATTTATTGGTTAACGTTTAACCGACGTCTCGTCAAAATCTATACTAATATTATAAAGAGGTAAAGTTTGTGAGTTTGTGAGATTGTGAGTTTGTGACGTTGTAGGGGGTAATCTTTGGATCTATAGAACCGATTTAGATGAAATTTGGTTAGAAGATAGTTTGAGACCCTGGGAAGCACATAGGATACTTTTTATCCCGGAAATCAACCCGTAAGGGGGTGAAAATGGAGATTTTTTTTTTTATTTGGAATCAAGCATTTTCACAGGGACGAATCCGAGCGAAGCGAGGGTGATTCGCTAATCTTAAATATATTGAAAAATAAAAATTTAATATCGAAGAAAAGCCGGAATAGCTTAGACGAGGGCAATTATGAGTAGACGTTTCTCGGTATTATAATATTTTTCTCATGAAATTCCTAGTTTAAAAAACTAATCTTACGTATTTTTAAATCAGATGTCTTATAAAAATATATTTTTTAGTTGTTATTCTCAGTGTAAGAGGATCTTTGGTTCGGGAATTCCTGCTCGCGGCGCACTCTCTCGGCATGACGCGTGGTGACTGGGCTTTTCTAGATGTGGAAATATTTCAGGTACGATATAGTAGATAAAAGATATTAAATTATTTCACCTCATCATTGCTATGTGTGGAAGGATAGGTCTTAATCAACCGATCATCAAAAGTCTGGAAGTCTAGTTCAATATGTAAATTTTTATTTGATTATATTAACTTTATTCTTGTGGCATATCTGATTGGTTCATGTAGATAGATATATAAATACTTTACTGCACGCACAAAAGAAGAGTACAGAAGATGAAAAGAAAAATAACAAAAAGGCATGCATATCTTATTGCTATTCGAACAATCTCTTAGAGACAACCTTTGTTGAAAGGATTAGTGGAACCGTAGACAGGACTGTACAATTAATACTATATATGGTTACATATACATATGAGAGAAAAATATATACACGTATGATATACGAGTATATGTACACGTAATACATACATACATATAGTATAATATATATTTACTCAATAACTGAAAAGATAGATAATAATTAGACGACGTGATAAGTAACATCTTTTATATCTTTAAACATACATTCTAAATTTCTTTTAGACGAATCCTTTATTTTCATACGTCACATGGTACACTTGAGAATATGTTTTTCAATTAATAAATCCTTTTGTAGTTTAATATTATAAAGATTAATTTGCTGAAAAATATGTGAATTACTTACATGAAAAAGCTGCTAAATAACAATTATTACGATTGTTTTGTAGGGTGGTTACTGGGGAGAGACAGGGTGGGCGGCGGGGGATGAGCGTGATGCTGCAGCCCGCGCTGCCTACGAAGCGTTATTACGCGTATCCCTGAAACTGCCCACCGGCGATCGTTTTGACGAGTTTGCCGATACCGTGCGGGCTAGAGCTAAATTGCACTATAATTATAGTTTTTCGGATGGTGAAGAGGTTTGTTTTATTATTATATAGATTACATATCATATATTACATATCATAAATAAAAATATATTTTTAAACATCGTGATGAAAATCTCATTTTGAGTGCTATCACAAAATCAGACTTCTATATTTATATAAAAAAAAAATTAACTGATCGCTGTCTCTATATTGAAGATATCCGAGAAAAAATATTATTGCGGATCTTTATTAACGCAATATAACCCAAAATCAATGCTTTTTAAAAATTTTGTCTGCTTATCTGTGCGTTTGTGCGCTAATCTCAAAATGGCTTAACCGATTTGGTTGTGGTTTTCACTTACCTATGCTTTGTGGTAAGCTTAGTATTTGTTTTATTTCAATCGGTTCATAAAAAAAGTTATGTCAATTTAAAGAATCACCGCTAATATACATTTATGATAATATTTATAAAATGTAATGCTTGTTTATTATACAATGCTACTCGTATATACGAAAAGTGCCATTCAAACGTAAAGCAAATTGAGCAACATGTACGTCAGTTTCTTATTATAGTACAACATTGTGGATGTTTCCAAGTTAATAGATACATAGGATGATATTTAATCTGTCGTATTGTCAGCAGGTGAACTTCTTTATAGGCGCGTTTTATGATGGCGTTTACTTGTTGGGTATGGCGTTAAATGAAACATTGACAGAGGGCGGGGACATTCGGGACGGAAGGAATATTACGCGACGTATGTGGGGGAGGGATTTCCATGGTAAATATTGTTATTAGAAAGGAAAGAAAAAAATTGAAAGCATGTAAAATACAGATTTCGTGGATAAAAAGGTTAAGTTTTAGAGTTTTTCGTAACGAAAGTATTTTTGAGTTGTCTCATTTTTTATCAAAAAAATTTTTATATGTGAAATTTTAAATTTGTTTATTTTTAAACAATGAATAGTTTATGTGTACAAGGATTTTTTTTGACAGGTATCACAGGTCACGTGCGCATCGACTCCGTAGGAGATAGAGATGCTGATTATGCCATTTTGGATTTGGATCCTGTGACTGGAAAATTTGAAGTTAGTTTTCCCAAATGTTGTTTAATATTATCCTATTAGTTTGACCACACTTTTAGTCTTGTAATATTCAAACTAAGAACAATAATACGAATGGTCGCTGACCTGAATCAGCGTAATCTATGGAAACGTCATTGTACTCGCATAATTTTGTAGATATAGCATTCGTTATTCAAATTTCTTGAACTTAATTTTAAAATGAAATATTAAATGTTATTTAATTGTTAAATAAATTACAATGAATTATACATAGTTTCTATAAATAGTTGTAATTAATACAGTTTTAGAATTTAACAATTTTCAGCTCTTTCCAATATTTACTCAAATCCGATAGAATTCAAAGAGTTTTAGAAAAGCCTGCTATAAATTCAAAATATTTAAATTGTTCATTATAAGAAAAACAATAAAAGTTTCTTCTATATGTAGAACTTTCAAAATAGAAACTTCTCTCTATGTTGTACTAATCTTTGCTAAATTATTATTTCACATTCGTCTCTCAAGCCTTTAACGAAAATTTAATTTAAGAGTCTAAGTGATATTAATTACACGTTTAATTAATTATTTTGTTTTCAAATTAATAAAATTTATTTATTTATCATATAAATATAGGTTGTAGCTTTTTACCATGGCTTGAATATGAGCTACAAGCCTGTAGCAGGTAAAGCCATCCACTGGCCCGGCGGTAGACGCGGGCCGCCTCCTGACAAGCCTCGCTGTGGCTTTCTTGGAACTGACCCTATGTGTCAGGGAGGTGAGATGATCATAATTATTTTATAATTTACAGAAATATTTTTAATATTATACAAGTATTTAACATATTTTTGGCTTTACGCGATAAGAAGATTTAATAAGATTTAAAAGAAGCACTAGTATTTTTTTCTATTCTATATTATTGTTGATATATCTCCTGTGACCACGATTTCTGTAAAGCATTATAAACTTCGGGAATCAAAAGCGCGAATGAACCGAAAAAGTAACTTTTTACAAATGTTCTTGGCTGACTTTATTGTTAACACATTGTTAGAAATGTTCATATATTTTAATTGAGCTTGTTTTACTAACGTAAATATTTATGTGCGAAAACTTTTAAATGGCTACTGTATCCTTGTAGTTTCGTTAAAACAATTTATTAAATTATAGTAAATTGCTTAGCGGACTGTGTCCGGACTGTGAGAGAATCGAGTTCAATGAACTTTTCCTTTGTAAAGGATGTTCAAGAAACGAATCCTACCCTTGACTGTGAATTATCATGAAATATTAAATTAAACAGATTATTACCAAACTCGGCTGCAATCACTCACCATCGTTTAGGTTAAAAAAATAAAAATATTTATACGCTTTGTTAATTTATCTTGTAGATTTTTAATTTTTAAGATCTAAATTTTAAATTTTAATAAATTAACCAATGAGACACTAATCTAACAAATTATCCGTAATTATAAATATAGGTAGTACATAATAAGAAATTTGAAAGTATAAAATAAAAAATCAAACTTTTAAGCAAAAATAACGAAATTAATTTTTATTATTAATTAATTATCAGCTAAAATATTTCATAAATAACATTAATTATTATTCTTATCAAAATGTCTCAAACAAAAGCTACCTCAATGCCAACTTTCATAAGCTTTATTCATGAACGAATTGTGGCTAATTCGTTCATGGCTTTATTCTTCGAATATAAAAGATGTGGTAAGCAGTGGTTTAGACACAAATTGTAATTTATCGTTCATTTTCACGCTGCTTAGAGGCCCAGGCAGTTTTGATATATTGCTTTATTGGGCTGGCTGTTTTCTTAACGCTCGCCTTTACCGCAGGTTGCGTGGCCTACAAGTAAGTATTATCTAATACGAAGATGATCTATCTGTGTTTATTTTTGGAAAGAAAAGGACTTTCTGTTTAAATAATATTAAAATAACTTCCAATTCTTTCCTACTTCATTTATAGGGAATTCAACAATATAAAGATCTCTTAGAGGTCAGCAAAGCGTCTGCGAGTCCTGTTATGTTGCAGATGACTATGTATGACGATAATTACTTATCTTATATCAGGTGTACCTATATTATATCAGGTGGACCATTTGCTTATTTTGCACTTTTTCAAAAAAAAAAAATATATAGCTCACCTAAACTATCGTAATTTTTCGTAACAACCATAAAAATGTAACAAGATCTTTATATTTTTGTGTGGCAACGTCTATATCATTTTTATAAGATTTTTTATTAGTACGAATAATGAAAAAGTTTCAAAAACTAGCATTAAGGAAAAGTAAAGTAGTTCATAGTAAACTACTTAATGGTTCAAAACAATTGTAAAAACTACTATTTACTGAAATTCAATTCAAATTTATGTTTTTTTTGTGAGTTTGTTATGCGATATCTTCGCAAATTGTTAACGTTGTTTTGATTTTAATGATATGCTCTCTACTAAAAAAACAATTCTCCCAAAAGCTTGAAAGTAACACTACTAAAGTTACGAAAATATTTTATTCTTAACATTTTTAAGGTGGTTAAGTTGTCAGTATATTTTATTTCATTTGTAAGGCTTAATTATTGATTAAATATAGTATAGTATTTAAAATATAAAACCAAATTATAACAATTTAAATAAAGCGTAAATCCTTTGCAAAATGAAGAATTAGTATTTTGACGACTCGTTTGGCTCAATTTGTAGTGACCCTACTTGCTGTGCCGGGGGTCGCGGGTTCGAGTACCGCTGGGAACATTCATTTATGTGATGAGCACGAATGTTTGTACTCCAATCATGGGTGTTTATATTTATAATATGTATATATTTATAGTTATATATGTGTAGTGTATCAACTATCTGGTATCCATAACACAAGCCCCGTATAAGCATGTAATCATAAAGCCATTTTTTGCATGTGATACTGCTCCTGTACTGTATCTGTACGAGTATATTAGAGTTATATAATCACAATGTCCAGACCTAACTATTTCCATTCTAATGTTCGTAGAATTATGATCCCCTTAGGGAATTATTTAATTTATCATCCTTATGATTTCTTAGTACAAGTTATTTTGTTGAATAATTATTTTATTACATATATGTAATATTTTATGGTTCACACAACAATTTGACGTAACTTTTTATAAAAAAAAAGTAATGCTTAATGATTGGAGAATCTAACTATTTTAAGTTGGTAACTGACAAGTAATTATGATGCTAGTTGCTTAATGAAAATTATCCATTTTTTTTAAGTTTAATAGCGAGTCATGGAATAGATAGTCGATCCCTTGCTCTGTGCAAACAAAAAAAAATCTATCCCACGGGAACCGTACACTTTTCCAGTATTAAAAGTAAACTATGTGCTATTCCAGACTATAATCTATCTCTGTGCCTTTCATCGAGATCCGTTCAGCTGTTCTCGCGTGATTGAGTAACTTTTTGAATGGACGTTAGATGTTTATCCATCCATTAAAACTTTCGGATTATGTCATTAATTATTATTTACATTCATTTTTATACATAACTCTTGAATTTCAACATCATAACATGGCCATTCCCAGCACAAAATGTAAAGATGATTAAGAAATTAAAACGATTATTATTATTTTTTATTTTATAACAATTAATATTGTCCTCAAAGATGGACCGTGAACAATTTGTTAATCTAAGTTAAAGCCTTAATGTGAGAACAAAACTGTTTGTGAAAACACAAATAAATTAAGCATCACAATATTGTATTTTTTAAGGGTAAAGTCAATAAATTTGTATTTTTTTATTTTGTTACATAATGACAATAATGATATAAAAAATACAGGGTCATTGAAGTTAGAATATTCATTTAGCACTAATTTTAACAATTTATTGGGTAAAATTAGATCAAATATATTATTTACGTCTGGACTACGTGTTAAATAGTTATAATTAATATATATGTTAGTTTTAAGGTATATATTTTGCTATGGGCCTCTGTTTACATATTTAAGATCTTTTTGTAAATATTTCCTGAAATAAATGATTAAATAAATAAATTAAAAATAATATATAATAAAACTATAGAAATTGTGTCAGGTTAAACCATTACATTATTATCGTATTAGGCAAGTGCGAATAGATGCGGAACTAAACAACACGTCGTGGCGCGTTCGTCCCGAGGAGGTATTAGTCGAAGTCGGCACAGGTCTCGGCTCGAGTCCCGCCCTACACAGCATTAACGAAGTGCTTAAGGTAAATCACTTATTTCTATAGGTATTGTATATATTTTATATATGTCATAATATAAAAATTTAAAAATATATATTTAAGTTTAAAAATATATAATCTATGCACCTAATAAAATTCTAAGTTGTTTATTAAATAACTTAGATATTTATTTTTTATAATGACTCTTAAAATTACTCATAGAAACTCGAAACCACAGACAGATATTACAATTTTATTTATAAGTGTACGTTATTACAAGTTTTTATAAAAAAAAGTGTGAATGTATATACTATATAGTATCACTTACTGTTTTCCCCTCTTTTGATTCAATAAAAGAACCAATTAATTGCTCTTATCAAATATATCAATTAAATTCAACATGTTTCATTAAGCTCTACATTTCAGCGCAGTGGCCTTCGATATATTGTTAATTAATACGAAGTAATTATTGAACAGTAACTAAATGTTTCCATGTTGTTGTTATTGGTTTTTCAGTTTTTATTCAGATCAAATAAACTTAGGTGGTTTCAGTATATCAAGGGCAAGAATATCTACGTCTTGCCTTTGTTAGCTATAATTTTCAAAGAAAACAAATCTTATTAATTAAAAATTATATTTTTATTTATAGATTGATATAATATATTGTATTAATTATTGTTATGTTTAGGTTCCATACATAACTGTTTAGTCTGTACTGTACTCAATGAATCAAAGAAAAAGTAACAAGAGCTGATGAATTTGATGATTTTTGCCTATAGTTTTATGATGATAATAAAAATTCCATAGTAATGTGAACATACTAACGGCATGTTAGTTTATGTATATATTGTATGTATGTTTTCAGCCCTTTTTAACGTCCCACTGCTAGGCACTGGCCTCCCTACAATACAAGGGGGATCAGACCACAGTCCACCACGCACTGGTCAAGTGCGGGTTGGCGGACTTCATATGTCTTTCAATAACTTGTTAGGTTATTTCAGACATACAGGTTTTCTTTTACCGAAAGACAAGTAGGAATCACGTTAGAAAAGATTCGCATATGAAAATATCGGAGGTGCGCGATCCGGGATTTGAACCCGCTTCACTCGGTTTCCCAAGCGCGTTACCACTGGGCTACCTCTGAATATATTGTATATTTTTTTATAATTTTAATTAATTAAAACTATTGATATAATTATAATTAACCGTATTATTTTTAAATATAATTAATTATATTACTTAAGAATATTAGTTTTTTTTTATCAGCTATCCTTAGGATGGAGCACTCGTAGCTCAAATTCTACAGGTGTGAGTCATTCTCTCACACTCTCTTCTTTTACGGTTGGCTTATATAAGGGCAATCGTGTGGCTGTCAAGAAGATACATAGGAAAAAATTGGATTTAAACAAAAAATTACTTTGGGAAATAAAGCAAGTAAGAATTATTTTATTATATACAAAAAAAATTTATTATATAGAAAAACAAAAACAAGTCTATCCCAGAGGAACCGTACATTTTTCCGGGATTAAAAGCTAGCTAAGTGTTACTTTGATATACGAGCTATATTATTGTCAAGTTTCATTAAAATCCATTCAGTAGTTTTTGCGTCAAAGAGTAACAAACATCCATACATCTATACATCCAGACAGCCATACATCCTCACAAACTTTCGCATTTATAATGTTAGTAGGGTATTTGTATAATATAAAATAATACAGTAATACTAATAACAATCGTTCTAGTTAAAGGGAATTTCCGTTCGTTATTTATAAATAATTTCGCCAAACCCGTAGAGACTTATAGGGTGAAAAAGTTACATTCACGTACACATATATTTACTCACTTAATCGCTTACTTAATCTAACTACTACTTACAAACTTTTATATAATACTAGCGGCTGACCCTCGCTTCGCCCGGGTTCGTCTCTAGGAAAACAAAAACAAACCTATCACACAGGAACCATACATTTTTCCATTTTACAATCTATCTCTGTGCCAAATTTCATCCTGATCCGTTCAGCCGTTCTGGCGTGAAAGAGTAACAAACATCCATACTCACAAATTTTCACATTTATATTAGTATAGATACGGGTTAGATGAATAGTGTATAAACAAGAACGTAAGTAAAAAAAATAACAGGTGTCTCAGCAACAAAAGTAATTAAAAAAATATGTTTTAGGCACGTAACGTATCTCACGAGAATACCGCGCGTTTTATCGGCGCTTGTGTCGATTGTCCGCTGGTCTTCATTCTTACCGAGTACTGTCCGAAAGGATCTTTGAAAGACGTTCTTGCTAATGAAGAATTACAACTGGATTGGAATTTCAGGACTTCACTTGTGCATGATATTGTTCAGGTATGTACCGATCGAATATTTTATTATATATGTATGTGTGCTTTGGAGTCTTTTTTAAACTTACTTAATACTTACCGCTCTAATCTACACTACTATTATAAAGAGAAAAGATTTGTATTTTTGTATGTTTGTAACGAATTAACTCAAAAACTATTGGACCGATATAGATAAAATTTTCGTAAGGAAATAGTTTAAGACTGGAAAGTTCATAAGATAGTGATAGTGAAAATGGGGATGAATCTTTGTATGGGGAATCAACCTATAGACGAACCCGAGCGAAGTCAGGGTGAGTCGCTAGTTGCATATAAAGAAAAATAACTCTGTAGCACAATAGTGGCCCTACTACAAATAATAGTAGTCTCTTCTATCCAATTCAGTGGAAAAAATCTTATACGTTACTTTTTTTAATGTCCTTCATTGTCGTAGATTTTATGAGTGGATATAGTGTTATACTATTTAATTAAGTATTTAACTTGTTATAAGTGTATATGAAATTATGTCTCAACATTCGACCTGTTAATTCAGTGCTCTCTTACGAGTATGTCTTAACAATTGTACCCTCTTCCTGCAAACATAAATTATAGAGCAAGTTTGCGATAAAATATTAGCACTGAATTGTTGTGCAATTTAATATATTTATCTTATAACTTAAATTTCAAGTTAATAAATGTTTAATTTTCTCGAAATTTCACAGCGCAGTTTGTTTATTAAGTTGATGAAAATGATTCATAGATACATATATACACACAATTCCACTTTATGAAAGTCGATTTGGACATACTTAGTACCAATAAAATATTACTAAAGATTTATTAATTTGAAAAGAGTAATTACAAACCGTAATTAATAAATAGAATAGGCGTGTATATGTTACGGCCAAAGAGAATTTAATATCTAGCAATTACGTATAATATCTGTCCAAATTAGACAAACTGATTAATGGAGCAGAATTATTCATGAAATCTAGCTATTAGTAATATAGCTATTAGTTAGTAAATAGTTAATAAGCAATAAATATTTTAGGCATACTATTTGTTAACTAAACTCTTTGTGTGACAATTATTAAATGTTCCTTTAATACAAAAGATGACGTTTTACGTAATTATTTTAATCATGAATAAAATTTATCCCTGGGCAAGGTTAAGATGGGTCGCTTCTTTAGTATCTCTACACACAAGAATAAGTTCTTAGAGCAAACTAGATAGTGTCATCGGTATTAAATCTCAAGTGCCGCCGTCCGATAACTGCTTGCACTCGATCCGCACTTGTCAGCTGAGTGTGTAACAATAAGCTTACATTTTATGACTTTGACCCATAATACACTGAGCTTGTTTAACTGCCAACTTGTTGATTTATCTCGCACAGTTAACTCGCAATATTGTTACGATGAGATAATATTTATGTTCGTATTTTCCTTCGAAGTTTGTATTTTCTATCTTTATCTATTACTACCTTAAAATTATTTTGCTACAATTTTACATACATTTATACATTTAATCTTTTAAATGTATATATATATATAAATATATATAATATTTATTTATCTTCCAAACACGAAGAGGTTCTCAAGTCGTCGGAATCTTTTTTTTTAATGTATGTTCACCAATTACTCGAAGACGCCTGAACCGATTTGGAAAATTTTTGTTTCGTTTCAAAGGGTATACTTCCCAGGTGGTCCCACATAAATTTTATCGAAATCGGTTGAGCGGTTTTTAAAAAAATCAAGTATAAATATATATTTTTTTTAAATAAATTGCTTAATCGAATATGTTATTAAAAAACTTTCTTCTTACAAATTACCTGCTTATTACGTCTACACTAAAAATGGGAAAATAAAAACTTTTTACCAAAAAATAAAAACCGACTTCCAGGCACTAAATTGTAAAAAATAACTAAACGGAGGTTTTCATTTAGAATAGATACCTAATCAGATATTTTCGAAGTCGGTGCCAGCCGATGCAAAGCAAATCTAATACATTTCGATATGATCTTAGAATATTGTAGGCTTTTACTTAAAACTACTTTTGATCCACCTCTTTTGTCAAAAGTAGTTTTGACTAAAAAATAGTCTTGACTATAACATATACATATATACCTATATTGTATATCTATTGTCTAACGTAGCCGTGACCTTTGTGGCAAATCCAGTAATCCGTTCGATCTAACAACGCCTTGTACATATGCGTGTTCCTGTTTCAGATTAATTTGAACGTGCTTAATTTACCCTTATCTAAAATTAACGGCCAAATTAGAAGTCCTTCTTAATAATTACTTTTCTTTCTAAATGTAAACGTTCACGCCCTTTATGATATTTCTACATATATATAAAAATCAATTGCTGTTCGTTAGTCTTGCTAAAAATTAAAAAAAATGGCTGTACCAGTTTGAATAATTCTTTTTCTGTTTTGCCGAGAGTGTGTGTGTTGGGTGGTTTAAGTATAAATAAATAGGGGAAGAAGAACAGCTGGAAAATCGAAAAGTTCTGAACTGTTGATTTTGATGGGAATCACTACTTTGGATCACTTTTAATAGTGACGAGCCTACCATCTACAACAATGCGTCAAGTTTAAGTTAGAAAAAAATAATATGTATTATTATAGTCTAACTATTCCATGCAAACCGTTAAAACTTAGCTAGGGATGAACCTAAGCGAAGCGAGAGTGAGTCGCTAGTTTATAATGTTTTTATAGAGTTGTCATATTTTACGATGATGAAAAGGGTTGAAGCCTATTTAATTAATGGATTTAAAAGTATCTTATAGATGAAGAGCACGTTCCATGTCATGAAATATGGAATTAACCTTAATCAAAGGATTTTAATGATAACGCATAAATTTGGTATATCAAGCTACTTTTCTATTTATTTTAACTTAGACCTTAGGAAACGATATTGAAAGTTAAATTATATAATATTAGCATATATGAATAATAATAATTAAAATTAAATAATAATAATCATTGCATTTTTTACTTTTTAATTTAATTAAAATTGTTTCATAAATGTTATTTATTTTTTTTTATTTTAATACAGGGCATGTGTTATCTACATAGTGGACTTGGGGCGCACGGCAAGTTGCGGTCTTCAAACTGCCTCATCGACGGGCGCTTTGTGTTAAAGATATCCGACTACGGTCTCAACACACTTTGCACGCCCACTGATTTGATTAAAGACGACGCCTATTATTACAGTAATTATCCAAAAACATTGTTGCTTAAGATTCAATTTATAAGCTTTTTCATTTTTTAAACCTCATTTTAACAAACCTTGTCTTAACTGGTTTACGGCATGGCAGATTTTCAGGCACGATGATATTCTAAATCTAAGTAATAGATCCTTAGATTATAACTCTATAATCTAAGGATCTAATAAACGATATTTAATATGTAAAAATCAAATGAAACATTTATTTAATATTTTCGAATATCAACTTACTTAAACAAATACATTAAATACTTATTTTTTTAATATTTTTCTTAATTTTAATATTATTTGCTGAAGTACATGTTATTTGTTAAAATGTATAATCATATAGTAAAAATATTGGAATTCTCTTTTACATGAAAAAGACGTGTAAAAAGTTATAAGATATGATTAAAATAGCGAAAAGGAAATTGAATTTTGTTTCAAATGGTATGTCGTAGCGTCGTAGCGCTCGTAGCACTTGCTTTGTCGTTGCAATGCTTCAAAAAAATAATTCTGCTTTTCGACGGCAATATTGTTTAATTGAATATATATAAAAACAAAAAAAAGGTTTTATATAGTTTAATATGTATTTTATAGATGTGCGCTCGACTGACCACCTTGCTGTTAACTTATATCCGTATGTTCTCTAGTTTACGTAAATTAATGTTAGAGGAAATAACTGTACGAGTAAATATTTTTTCAGTTTACTTTTACCTCGGTAGTTTTTGTTACTTTTTCTTATAAATATTAGATTTCTTTTTGAATATTACATTTGAAAAAAAAACAAATTTTATTATTTTTTACGAATAATAAGATATAGTATTTACTTAGACCATAATTATGAATCTGATAATAATATATAATTTAAACTTGCTTGCACAGAAAATTTCATTCCACGAATATCGTAGCAGTCGTAGCATCAGTGTAGCTGCTACGTTGGCCTCGTAGAGGTCGTAGCTATTGAATAGCATTCTTTGAACATGTTTCGCTAATATATTAAATATGCGAATAATTTTAGATTTCATTTGACAACTTTTTTAATTTGCTTTTTAGTTTAATTTATTTACGTTATAATAGTTAATTGAATATCAATACTAGTAAAATAGTAAACTTTATAATTCGATATATAATTTTTATGGTGAAGTAACCTAAAAATGTCTCACATGTATTAATTATAAAGAATACTTTCTTAGATTTACGCGAATATTTGACATTTTAAATAAAACTATCTTTTCGGATTATTTCGCGGATTTATTTTGATTTTTGGTTCCCGACGTTTCGAATGCTTTACAGCAATCACGGTCACGGGAGACTTTCCCGTGATCATTTTATCCGAAAATATAGTTTTATTTAAAATTACAAAGAAATCATATTTTTATAGCTATACTAATATATAAGTTGAAATTTTACAATTATTTAGTTTATTTCGATCCCCTTAATATTTGGAACTGCCAATCTGATAAGAATAAATATTGTCATATTTCACTTTTAGAGGCGGATACATAAATAAACTATGTAAATGGAGACACGGATAAAAACTACGTTAATAAAATATAATACTGGTTTATAGAACTGCTATGGACAGCACCGGAACTCGTGGCGGGCAGCGTGTACCCGGGCGTGGTGGCCTCCCTCAAGGGAGACGTCTACAGCTTCGGCATCATCCTCGAAGAGATTGTGCTACGCGCGGGCCCCTTCCATCATTATACGGCCACGATGACTAATAAAGGTTAATATTATATATATATGTAGATAGCTTATGTATTAGATTTATGTTTGTTAAGGTCTTGTGTAAGGAGATTCATACATATAGTTCATATAATTTACATATATGTATTACATATTTTTTTGCTATAGGACATATAGAATAAACATTCGATTTTAAAACCTCTTTTTAGTTAACGTCAGTTATTGTGTACTATAATTTAAACACGTAAATGCTTATACTATTTGTTATATTAATATTTTTTTATAAAATTTTTATTGTTAATTGAAAAAAAAACTATATGATAGCTTGAGAATTCATATAGTATCTGACATCATTTTATGAATCATTCTTTTTCTATCATACAACACAAAGTTTCTTATTATAAAATAAATTAATACATAAATAAATAATAAATAATAAAATATTCACGGTAAATATTAGGAATCAAAATTACTTACCACCAACACACAACAGATGTAAAAAACAATAGCCTAAATACTATTTACATCGTGTATCTTACATTTTTCAGCAAATTTTATGTAATTCTAGTATAAATCCGAAGTAAAAATATCATTTTGTATAAAATTTAAATTAATAAAAAAAACATTTTATATAAAACTATTTTTTCGGATTATTCGCGGATTTATTTTGATTTTTGGGTCTCCCAACCAAACCGATATACCAAAAATGAAAATAAATCCGCGAAAAAACTCGAAAAGATAGTTTTATTAAAAATGTCAAACATTCGTGTAAATCTATAGAAAAAATATTCAAACAATAAGAATCTAACATACTACAATATACACATCAGAGATAGTGTCCCGCGTGTGCGCGCACGAGGCGCCCGCGTTCCGGCCCGTGGTGGCGCTGCGCGAGGTGGGCAGCGCGGGCGGCGCCGCGGCCGAGCTGCTGGAGCTGGCGGCGCGCTGCTGGCTCGACGCGCCCGACGACCGGCCCTCCTTCGACGCTATTAATGCTAATTATATCAAGTTTGTGTTATTGAAAATTATTATAACAAACGATTTACTCTCGCTTCACTTGGATGCCTTCTTTAGTGTAATTGTACCTAACTGACGTCTGGGGCCATCGAAAGTTAAAAATTCCGTTCTCGTATGGAGTAAACTGTTTGGATTGATAAATATTTATTTCTATTTATTTACCTTTTAAATAATCTCGAAGTTAGAGAATTGGAGCTAAATAATATAAAATTTTATGGCAAAGAAATATGATAATAAATTACTTTTTGTACAACAAGGGTATTTTAATTAATAATTATTTTTATTAGAGGATATTGTGACAACTTGATGGATGATCTTTTACGTCGCATGGAGCAATATGCTAACAATCTCGAGTCCCTCGTAGAAGAGAAGACCGAACAGCTGTCTTTGGAAAAGAAACGATCGGAGGAACTGCTTTACCAAGTACTTCCACGGTGAGCTATAAGTTATAAAATTAAATTTTAACTGATGTCTTAATATATTATATTCTACGCATCATATTATAGTAATTTATTTTATATAAATAATCTAATGTTAGTAAAAATGTTTTAGACACAGATTAGTAATTACGTAATTTTCCATGTCCAACTTTTAATGAAGTAATTTGTAATATTTTGTATATTCGTTTAGTAGTAAAAGTTTATAATTAAATTTATATGTGTATAGTTATCATTATATAGGCAGCAGTAAAATTTATATTTCAACTGGTTTTTGGCCGCGGCTTTTTCACCGTAAGAGCGTTTTTTTTTATTTTCTTTCAACATTCGTGGTGAATAAATTTAAGTTGAACTTTTTTAATACAACCAAACAAAACACTGGGATGATTTATTATTATATGTATTATGTAAAGTGCGCTTTAGTGCAGGATAGGGTCTGAATGCCAAGTTTCATTCAAAGCCATTAAAATACTAAATACATAATTGATTAACATTCATCCTACCCCTTCTACCAAACATTCAAATATCCTAACAAACATTCAAATCTATAATAATACTAGCGATTTGTTCTCGTCTCGGTCGATTGTGTCTCAAGTGCCACGAGCCTTGGGTCCGCAAAAATAAAGTCAAAGTCAAAAATAGAATCGTGATTTGCTGTTTATGCTACTATTCTCGATTTTTTCTACATAGTTTACTTTCTTTAAAAAAAAAGGAAAATTTGGTTTTATATTATTCCTTAGTCTGAGGAGTATACCTACATACAAACAAACTTTCACATTTATAATAGTACATAGTTTGATAAATAATATCTATATTCCATGAACGAATTAGTCTCTAATTCGTTCATGCTATATTCATATAACATAGCCCCGTGGCCCAACAACTGATGGCGGGTGAAGTGGTCCAGCCGGAGAGTTTCGAATGCGTCACGGTCTACTTCAGCGACATCGTGGGCTTCACGGAGCTGTGCGCCGCCTCCACGCCGATGCAGGTCGTGGACCTCCTCAATGACTTGTACAGCACGTTTGATAGGATTATCGGATATTACGACGTGTATAAGGTAAGGTTTATATAATATTGTACCATCAGTTTTACTAAAAAAAAATTGTTTCTATGATTCATAATTTTTTTCAAAGCAAGTATATTTTTATCACTAGCAACTCACCCTCGCTCCGCTCGGGTACGTCCCTAGTTACGTTTTAATGTTTAGTATAGATTTCTCAGAGATGAGAGGAGAGTGTATAAAGAGTAACAGATATCCGACTGTCCCTTCAGTTTATTTATTATACTATATGTATAATAATTAATAATCCTTTATTAATTATAGTTGATATTAGTTAAACAGATTAAAAAAAATCAATGCCAATAACATTTTTACGAAAAAAAGTAATTAATTATTAATTTTAATAAATTTATTCATTTTTTGTAATTTACAAAAATAAAAATATACTTTTTTATGAACATAAATATGATATAAAAATGTCGGTGAGCAGGTAGAGACGATCGGAGACGCGTACATGGTAGTGTCGGGGCTGCCGCAGCGCAACGGCGACCTGCACGCGCGCGAGATCTGCCTGATGGCGCTGGCCGTGGTGGACGCCGTGCGCGGGTTCGTCGTCCGGCACCGCCCCGCTCACAGGCTGGAGGTTATCTATCTAATATGTTTTCGTTTTCATGTACCTATATATAATATGTAAAAAAAACTATATTTTAGACTAGAGTCTCTCCCGTGAGTATATTTGCTGTAAAGTATTCGAAACGACGGGAACAAAAATATAAAATAAATCCGAAAAGATAATTTCATTTAAAATTCGCGCTTAAAGATATATACCTTCTCCGCGGCTCCGCTCGTGTTGCTTATCTATGTTTTATTAATTGCTTCATTTCATTATATATATCATAATTAATATTTTTCATTACAGAGGTTGTACTTAAAACTATATATTATTTAGGTATTACTATTTTGGTCACTTAAAAAAAAACGGATTTTCTTCCAACTTCCAACCCTTCGTTAATGTTCGTTTTAGTTAATTTGTATAGAACATCTATGACGGTGTTTACCTACTACCCTTAAGATAGTTGTGAATAGTGGTTATAGATATTGTAAATACGCATTCAGAATCTTACAGTCAGATGGAAGTTATTTGTATATAAAATTATTATTAGGTGCGTGTGGGTGTTCACTCGGGGCCGGTGTGTGCGGGCGTCGTGGGGGTTAAAATGCCCCATTATTGTCTCTTTGGAGATACTGTCAACACCGCTAGCAGGATGGAGTCTACTGGACAGCGTACGTATATAGGAGATAAAAAAAAAATATTTTTGGATATTAATATTTTTTTATCATTTCATTTTACAATAATCGAATAAACTTAATAAAAATAAAATAAAAATTATTATACGTTGATTATTGAGAATTATAAAGATGACTTGTTTTATATTTCATAAAAATATTAAACAAATACTATTAATTGCAGCATTAAGGATTCATCTAAGCGAAAACACAAGAATATTACTTGAACAATGGGGTACTTTTGTAGTGGAGAGACGTGGGGAGGTGGAACTAAAAGGGCGCGGTCGAATGCTCACGCACTGGTTATTGCATTGTTCCGAACCTGAAGCGAGGCTCGTCACCCAAGAGCCCCAGCCTCCCCCACAATATCCTATACTGTTTCCAGCTTTACCTCAACCTGCTATCTTACATACACCCTATTTGGTAGTGGATCCACCGACGCTGACAGCTTGAATTAAAAAAAACAAATAAATAAAAAAAAAAACAAATTAGTTGCTCACTCTACTCGAGTGCCACTTTAGATAAACATGTTTTCCGACTTGATTTATTATCATAATACCAGTGCTAATTATTTTTGAAAAAATTATAAGGTTTAGCATACTTCCTAGATAATCCCTCTTTTTTATACTAGCGGCTTTCCTTTCGCTCGGGTGCGTCCATAGATACTTCTTCATTTTTTTGAGTTAACTAACACAAGGGGTGTTAGGGTTACACCCCTTACCCTTATAACATCGGCTATCTGCCAGTGAAAGTATCATCAAAATCAGTCCAGCCGTTTCGGAGATTAGCCGGAACAAATAGGCATTTTTTTTTAAATTGTGTTTTTCTCTTATATGTACCGTAATATAATTTCATACGCATTTAATAAAAAACTGTAACCTTGACATTAAAAACAGACACTTCAATTTTATTTATCTGTTTAGATATGAGAATCCGTATAGTAGTTTCTTCTAGTTCTCAACTTTAATTCAAATTAATTCGAATAAACTCATATCATAACCTATTATATTTTATAGTATGTAGTGTAATGATATGAATTTATTTCTATATTTATCTGGCCTTTTTAACACTAAACAGAATCTAGCTAAGGTCACATCTATTTCTGCATATAAATATTTAAAAAAAACGTGTATGTGTACTTATGTATGTACGCACGTAAGAAGTTATACTTCTTTGGCGTAACAGAACAAAAATAGCTAAAGATTTCATCCCGTATGTCACAACTCTCTGTTTGTAAAAGGAATACAGCTAACTTCATCATGTCGCTTTTTGGCTGTCGGTGTGCGCGCGTATCGTATAAATTTCCTCATATATTTTTTTCCAAACGTGTCAAAAGAAGTATACCTTTCAAAATATAGAAAGAACACCTTTGACATAAATGGAATTTTCCGCTGACCTTAAATGACCTGATTCAAAATATACACCAAGTATACTATGTTTAAACAGGCTGGTTTATTAGTTGGAACGGGAAGTGAGGCTGTTAGTTGTAAAACGTTCATTTTAATTTCTGACTTAATTACCTACTTATTTATATTATTGTAAATTAAGTATTTGTAAGTTTAAATATAATTATATAAATTAATATTTTAGTAATTTTCTTTTTAAAAGCAGAAGCCGCTACTATAGACACGAGTAGAAATTATTATATTTTTGTAGGTAATTCAAGAAATATTTACTTCAAAAAACATTGATACGTAGATATAAACTCGTTGTCAACCCTATACCATGTTATTCTATGCTTTAAAGGCGTGTTAATTAAAACCTAACAACATAGCTCGTTGTTTAAAATAAGAGAGCTAGTTAGATACAACGATAAAATTTGCATTTTTCATTCAACTAACAGGAATGATACCAATTAGTTCCTTAGAAAAGAAAGGCCGTGGGTCATATTTATTAAAACAGTAAATGAAAGAGGTTTCTGTGAATATTACTTTGGTACATCAACATTTCTATATATAACTATTATATATTTAATACTAGAATATATTAAATAATTATACAATTAAAATATGAGTACTTATTAATAAAAAAAATATTTAAGGCATATATTATGTATATTATCTAAGTAATTCTTATATGATCTAGTTTTAGTCTGCGGTATTATATATCTAATGAATTAATACGATAAACATTGTACGCAATCTTTTATATGATATTTTACTAACATATCGGCTCGAATGTTCCCTTTATAATTTCCTAACGTTTTATTCAGTCTCCTCTGGGATTCAAATTTAGCCGTCCCATTCCTTAAAGCGTTTTCTTTATAGCTCTGTAAGCTTTGTTTGCATTACTTTTATATATTTAATATTCCGACAGCAAATAATAAGAAAATGCTTAAGCCCTGTTAGGGATAATACAGACCTTTAAAGTTTTTATTTTTCTGCTTCGAAGTGAGAAGCGCCTTTGGCTTAATATCTCGGCTACATTGGCGAGGGAAAAGATCAAGAAAATTATGAACATGGCTTATTAGAACTAACGAAGAAAAATAGCTTTTGCATCTTCAATTTTTTTTAATAATGGTGTCAGAGAGGAAAATATATTATATAACTAGCGACTCACCCTTTTACGCAACGTTTTAACGGTGATATAGATTTCTCAGAGATGAGATATTTATCCCACAGTAAAAAGTACCCTTTATGTTGATCCGGATAACCAGCTATAATCACACCATATTTCATCAAAATCTGTCCAGAGGTTTTCTCGTGATGCCATCACAAACAGACAAAAATTCTAAGAACTATAGATTCAGCCTCTGTATAATAAAGACTATTTCAATAAGATTTTCCAAAAAATATTTAATGTGTAGATACGACTCAGAATTTTATTATATGTATAGATAGATATGTTTTTCGGTATTCATTTAATTAAAAATATAAAAAAAATATTGCATTCATCTTTTTAGTACTTAAGTAGGAAAATCTTTTATGAATTTTAAAACCTTAAAAAAAGTCAAATTTAGATATTATCTATAGTAGTCGCGAGATTATAAATGTAGGGAAATACCTATTTTTGTATGTATTATACCATATTGTTGTAATGTCTTTACTATTTTTGTAATATCATTAGAAAAATAAGTAATAGATAAATGGCCGATTTCACCTACGTCACCTAACTTTAAGGGATCCCCTAAGCATGGGTAGGGGGCTGTTAGGGGACAGTTTCTGTTTCACCGACAGTTAGGGGTCACCTAAATGTTAAAATGCCACCTAAATATAGGTATTAGAAATACGGGCTCTGACGATGGTAAAACGAAATTTAATTTAGAGGCTAGTTTAGGGGAACTTTTAAGCTAGGGATCCCATACGTAGGTGGTAGCTTATGGGATGTTGGTGAAATCGGGCAAAAGCCCTTTATTTCAAAGTTAATCTGACTTCGACGGAGATATTTTAGGACTACGCAAGAGCATCATATATAATATAAAAACAAATTATTTAGTTGTTTTAAGTCAAACACTTCGAATTCTTCGATAATTTGAGTTAAGTATGTTATATAGTAAATAACGTATAGCTACAAGTACTTGATTTTGTATAAAGCTTCTATCTATATACAATGTGTAATTTTGCATAAGATACATTTCATTAGTTTCTTTCTAATTGTCATTAAAATATCCTTGTAAGAAATATTGAGTAAATGTATGAATGTATTTATGTCCTGTGATTTTATTTGCGTCAAATATAGTTTCTTTATCTAGTCAAAGTTTATTTACATAAATGTATTGAATGTTAATAAAATATTTATTCTCACAAAAAGGTTTTTTTATTTAAATATTAAATGTAAGCAATAAGCACTTAAAACTAACTTCTTAATTTATATAAGATATTTTTTTAAAATATTTTTACGTCAAGAAAATGGACCCAAAAAGCCAATAACAATAATAGGAAGCAATGAAGCTCACAAAAAAAAATGCTTATATGTTAATCTACAGATTGTAAGATACTTCATTTCGAATTTCGCTTAAATCCGTTGAGCTTTTACAGATTGAAAAAATAACTGACACACAAACTTTCTAATGAAAAAATGGTATGCTACGAAATCAGTACCTTTAAAATAGCAGTCTACTAATTTTTTTTTTATTTATCACCTCCAGGTAAATTTCTAAGAAATTAATTAAATATCTAATAAATCTATTGTTAACTGTAACGCCGGCGTGTTCGCGGTCGTGGAGGGATTAAATATTATTTAGTTTTTATAAACACTATTTTTACGATTTATTTTATATATTTTTTTTAAAATTTAAATTAGATGCCATATTTAGCTATCCTGAAAATTTTATTTTATTTCTATATATTTTTCTGATATAAGTATTTTTAGTTTTAAATCTTATTATTTCTAATATTAACACTACGAAAGAAATAAGATAACCTATTAAAAGGCATAGAATACTACTAAAGACTTGTTTATTTCTGAGCGCGGTCGGTTCAGTTGATTTCAGAATGGATGCAGTTGACATTTTCATTGTATCTTTCTCCAATAAGCCACTTTCTAAGAATCGTATGAGCCAAATAGATAACGGATTTTTAAAGGGAGAGTTTTTAGGCATCCATATTACTAACGGAACCGTCATGATAGAGTCTGGAAGTGTGTGGCCACATTCATTCTCATTTATCCCTTGGGACATGCAGTAAGCCCATACATATTCCAGAGAAATGGCGAAGAAAAATTTTTTCTTGCCTTCTAATACTTCTTGAAAAGCTTTTTCAAACCCGACCTCTTGTATTACTTCGTAACCATCACGAATAAAAGGATCATGTTCAAAATGTGACAAAACTCCCGCTCTTCCTCCAAATTTATATCCGTTGTCGACAGCTTCTTTTAGATCAAAAAAATTGCCTACCGTGGTGTCTGATTTCAAGGCACTAATCAGCACACTTTGATAAGCACTTCTGACTACGAACGTAAACCATATCCAAAGGCCTAAAATATAGAAATCTCTAAATCGTTTCGGTGAGACTCTAATGGGTTGGCCCATCATTACAGCCCAAATCCTTATAGCAATACCATGCAATTTATTTGAATTTTTAAAATTTTTATGACAAAATTTTCTTACCCTGTCTATTTTCATTGTGAACGGTATAAAATTAACAATAGTAACGACAAGTAAAAGGATTAGCCACAAGTAGCCATTTAAAGGTGTTAGAAGTCGCCACCATATCGGACCAGGTTTTAGAGGTGGGCCAAGCCACGCTATACTTATTCTGAAATAGGGTATCGAATAGTCTAGAATACCAATTCTATCCATTCCTGGGGAAATACTGCAGGTTGAAATATTTGCAGTACCTGTCAATATATCATCTAGAGTTTCGGACCAATTCTTAGCTCCATCCGAGTCAATGCTTAAATAATCTCTACTCGATATTATAGGCGTAAAATTCATTACATCCCTAAGATATCTTATGATTGCCCTTTTAATTATTTCCAAAGGAATCTTTTGTTCTGTAGCTGGGTGATACACTTTATTTGTTGATATATAAAGAGGGCAACCTTTCAAATTACTCATTTTATCTGGAAATAAATCTTTTTCAAGTATCGCGCCGTCATCCCAAAAACCGATGAGGGTAGGTTCCACACTTTGACAATCCAAATGGTTTTTATATGGAAAGTAAGTATATAAAGCAATTTTCTTATCTTCATTAACAACAATGATTACCACATTTGTCGTATAATAGCTCCATAAAATACTATTTATTCGTTGAAGCCTGTGTGGGTACGAGAAGACTACTATTAAAAAACGTGCTTCGCTGTGAAGCAAAGTTTTGCCTTTTAGATCTGGCTTTAACTTTCCAAGACTTCTTATTAAAGAGTAATAAGATTCTATTAAGATGACTACTTGCTTAGGTGCTCTTATCGTATGGTCTAAAATAATGATGCCCTGGTATGACTGAATAAATTTGTTGACAATATCATCTTCGACGTCCTTAGAAACAACCACAGTTGGTGTTCTAGAATTGAAATAACTATTCGCTATTTCGATCGCACTATTAATAATATGGTCGTGTTTTAAATGTCGATTATATTTAATTTTTAAATTTGCAAAAACTGAATTTGTAAAAATAAGAATATAAATAATGGCAGCTAAATTGACCATGTTAATACATAAAAGCTTTAACTGTAACTGCGTTCAGATTTTAAATGGTTCAATTTAAGTGCATTATAAAACGTTTGTTCCATTTGCAAAAGCTATCAATCAAGTATTGTTTCGAAACCTACATAAATGCACACATCACATTACTATATAAATAACATAAGACAATGCGGTAAACAAATCACTTTATTAAATTTTCGCTAAAAGTATTAATTGGCAAATAAGTTGCACATATCAGAGCTTAAATATTTCTAGATATATTTCTAAGAAATTAATTATTTTTCTAAGAAATCTATTGTTAAATGTAACGCCGGCGTGTCTGCGGTCGGGGAGGGATTAAACAAATTATTTGCTAGTCCGAGAAATCAATTTTTATATAGGCTCGGGTGTATCTCTACTCCTTAGGTACGTTTTAAATAGATAAAAATAATCATTGTGAATGTATCTTAGGAGATACACACATGCTGTTGTGTGGTGGACTCTTTGTAGGCTTTTTAAGTCCTAAAATTTTCTAGTACTTTGTTTTGTTGTATCTTAAGGCTTAGCCAACGAAAGACATGTTTCATACAAAAACAGTATGAGAGGAAGGTTTGTGTATATAATTATTAATTAGTAAATATTTTGTGTCTATATTTGAGGAAACTCGGCCGAGTAGTTATTGTGTTTTCTCCTGGGAATGACAGCTTCACCTTAAGTAAAAGGTATTCTAAATGTTGACTTGAGTTATAAATTATCACTACACAAAATTTAATTGAAATTCATTTAGTACTTTTTGCGTGAAAAACAAACATATATACAGACAAACATTTCAACAACTATTGTTTTGGGCGTCTATATTCTGTACACAATATGCAACAGTTCTTGTTTTTATAAAAATATTTTACGTACAGATTTTGCTTTTTTACTACTTAGTATTTGTACCTACATAGATAAACATTTACAAATTATAATATTTACAATACGCCATACTTTCATTTTACTCATATGTTCTGAAGCACTTTCGTTATGTAAATTCTATTATTAAAATATAATTACAATAGACATATTATTATTATAATTCTGTGAGTAAACATTAAAGAAATATAAAAATGCTTACAAATCGTAGCAATAAGTTTTGGATTAAATTTTATAATAAAAAGTTTCTTAAGGGTTAAGAAACTACTGCTTCGCATTATGTTTAAATTAATGTAAATAACTATTCTGTGATTGTTTATATTGTACTAAAAACATAAGCATATTAAAATCCGGTTGTCTTATCCCTCTATACTTGCGTCACTAGGCAACCCCAATAGAATTACGTAAACAAATGATATCGCGTCGCACAGTGCTTCACTTGCTATTAACTTCTTGTGAATTCCCTTTCTTGTCTCTAATGAATTAAAATCTAAATCATCAAATTGTGGCTTTTTAATAAAATTATTTTATAATAAAACTCAAATTTATCTTCAAATTATTATTAGCCACTCTAATCTTACAGATGTGTTATTACTTTCTCTAAGTGTTCTTAAATTTTTATTATTTGGTTAGAGGCTAGGAAAATTCTTATGGCTTTTTTATTAAAGGAAATGTTATTAATTTTCTTATTGCTTTGTTTTGTAAATGGTTTTAAATTGCCTGGAAGCTGTGACGCCGGTCACTACTATGAGCCAAGTTTACTGGACTGCATGCCGTGCCGGAACAATGCATCTTTAGTTACATCTGAGGATGGTAAGTTAAATAATATCTGAGACCTTAGCTTCCCCCACAAGTTTTTTAATATCATATTTCGCGACTATACTAATTTATTTTATACTAGCTTGTTTGGCAATATAAACTTTCATCCCCGTTTTCACCCCCTTAAGGGATGATTTCCGGGATAAAAAGTCCTATGTCCTTCTCAGGGACTCAAACTATTTTCTTACCAAATTTCATCTAAATCGGTTCAATAGATCCAGAGACTACCCCCTACAACGTCACAAACTTACAAACTCACAAACTACCTCTTTATAATATTAGTATAGATGTGTCATAAAACATTAATAAAAGTTAGTTGTGAGTTTTATTCAGAATCATCAAAAAGATTTTATTTTCAGGTAGACTATGCCATCCTTTTATATACTTTATCAATCAACTTATCCTTCGATAAAACAGCTAATTGACACATGTAATTTTCTTTAATTTAACATTACGTTTTTCTCAATAAATCTGTATCTTTTGAGGTTTCGGGTGCGTTTGTGATGATCACAGTATCGCCGTTGGAATAGATCAATGTAAACCTTGTAACATTACTGATGTTGTGTCCACTGATGGCACTATGTGCGTATCTCGGAGATGTCAGAGTTCTGCCGGCAGGATTGTTTGCAGGAAATGTCCTAATGATTATATATCAGGTAATATTTTATTTCTATACATAGCAAGTACTATTGGGTATTTCTCCGAGATTGCGTTTTTCATCTGATTTATTATATTATAATAGCCAAATATTATTTGGCATGTCTTTAATCATAAAAGTATGTTGAATAGAGCCAAAAATGAAAAAAATTTTTGGCCAGATAAATCAGATGAAGAACGCAATCTCGGAGAAATACCGTTATATACTCTGAGAAATTGAAATTTTATCAATAGAAAAACTTATATATTTATTTTACAAATCCTAAGAGAGCAAGTTACGTTAAATTTTGATTTCTTAATATTTATAGTAACGCAAAATTTTGACGGCTCACCAATGAAAGAGGTCCAGTGTATAAAATGTACTCGTGGCTACAAGGCACTCAACAATATTTGTGTTAAATGTGAAGCTTGTACGTGTAATAAAAATGAAATAATCGTTAAAGGGAAATGTATTCCGAAAAATTTTTTACTGGACAGACCTAAGTACGCTGTGAATGAGTTGCATCCCGAAGAATTGTTAGAGATAGTAAAATTGGAATATTTATGTACAGTAAGTTATTTTACTCCAGTAAGTCATTTATAGGCAGTGGTAGCCCAGTGGTAACGCTCTCGCTTGGGAAACCGAGTGAAGCGGGTTCAAATCCCGGGTCTCGCACCTCTGATATTTTCATGTGCGAATCATTTTTAACATGATTACCACTTGCCTTACGGTGAAGGAAAACATCGTGAGGAAACCTGCATGTCTGAGAGAACTTAGCAAGTTTTCGAAAGACATGTGAAGTCCGCCAACCCGCACTTGGCCAGCGTGGTGGACTATGGCCTGATCCCCCTCGTATTGAAGGGAGGCTCGTGCCCAGCAGTGGGACGTTAAAAAGAGCTGAATACAAGTCATTTATACGTGTGCCTTTTTTACTTATATGATGATGATGATGTTCTCCTGACCGATTCCGGCCACGACGGCCAATCTCATTGAGACTAGCCAACTGCGCAGGAGATATTATAGTGCACAAGTGTACGCGCAGACACAAGTGCACTCTCTATTCCTGTCACTCTCATACTCTGGTGGGACGACCACTCGACACGACCAGTGAGAGTTAAGGCGCAGGACCGACGGCTTTACGTGCTCTCCGAGGCACGGGGGTGAAACACCTCCAACTTCCTAACTCCGGGCTGTTACTGAGGCTTAATATACAGAAACACTCAATAACTAAACTTGGCCCGACTTCGAGTCCCGGACTCGAACCCAGGACCTCCGGGTGTGCAGCCGTACATGCTAGCCACTACACCACCGAGGCAGTTATATACAAGCAATGCCACATTTAGTAAATTTTATTAGCCTATGTGTTACTATTATGTATAATAATGTTATCGTAGCCTATGTGTTACTCCAGCTCATAGTTTTACTGTGCACTTAAATCATCAATCCATTTCAACGTGAAGGAATATCAAACGTACACACTTACAAACTTTCGAATTTATAATGCATACATATTACATATACATTTTCAAGATATATCCCTGTGGTGAGTGCTTTGAAGCGTTAAGATCTCGCGTACGTATATTGCTTTATATTTTATCATCATTCTTTTTATACGCTCCTCGAGAGCCTCAGTCATCTGACCTGACCTTCTTTAAATATACAAAAGTTTATTTTATCTATTACAGAAGAATATGATAGGCAAAGACAAAATTTCATATTACATTTGTATGGCTTTTGTTTTTAGTATGGCTTAGTACATTTTCATTATAGTTATCCTTAAACCTTATTTTTTAATATCTTAATATCTTCAATTTTTTTAGCAACATGATATTCGAGCTTGCCGAGCTCTATCTAGCGCCTGTGTTCGAAATTTTTATACTTCAAACCTTGCAGGCCCTTGTAGACTGTGGTTACAGGGCAATATGACAGATGTCCAAGGTGAATGAATTATATTAAAACGCAGAGGTAAAACAAACACGTTACGCAATTTATGCAAACTGTTAGTTTATTAAGTAACACTACAACGTTTGGCTCACTTTGTAGTGACCCTACTTGCTGCGCCAGCGGTCGCGGGTTCGAGTCCCGCTGGGGGCATTCATTGTGTGATAAGCACGAATGCTTGTACTCCAGTCATGGGTGTTTATATTTATAATATGTATGTATTTAAAGTTATATATGTGTAGTGTATCAACTATCTGGTATCGATAACACAAGTCTCGTAGCTTACCATGGAACTAGATGGTGTTGTGTGTTAATGTCTTGACTTATTTATTTATCTCAATAGCCCAGTTGCCCAAGTTAAAGTTCAAAGTTTCCCGTTTTTAAGGCTGGCTTAGACTAAGACACTATACTATGCAACTTGGCAGAGTTTCTACTTATTTCGATGCTTACACAAGAATAATCAGAGAAATTAACAATTTGGGCATTTATACCCTCTTTATTTGGCGGTCGGATGTGACGTCACTCACAACCGGCAGACAGTTTTGGCGTTGGCTTTGGCTTAGCTTCACTTGGCTATGGCGTGGCGTCATAAGGCTCGGCTATATAATGTGGTGTGGCGTTACAGTATTTTTTTAAATACGTTATGATTCTAAATTATCATTATTTTAATCCATCTTATTGTTTAGGTCTCCCATTACTCACGATTGATGAATCTAAAATCAGCGAATATAAAATATTTTTAGAACGTGGCCAAGTAAGTACAGATAAGTATAAAATGAAATATTTTAGCTTTATTATTATCATGTTTATAATAACCATTTTATTTTATAAGGATATGTTAAAAATAGCTTTGGGTGTACACAAGAAAACTGGCAAATTCGAACTTATTCAAGACACCAGCAATAATCAAGGTCTTCCGGCACTGAATTTTAAAATTGGAGATGACACTTTGTGAGTAATAGAGTTATTATATTATTTAAATTATGGTATCCGTCTTCTTCTCCTTGTGCTTATCAGACTCTTTGTGGGGTTGGTACAACATATTCTTTCATTTCCCTCCCATTCCCAGTACATACATATTATCTACTTCGGTCTATCTCTTCTTCTATACCTATATCTGTACAGATAAATCAAATTAAAGTGTCAGTTTGTAATATGAAAATAACAGCTTTTTACTAAATGCATATGAAATTATATACGGTTCTTAAAAAACAACAGAATTTTTAAAATTTTTGTCTATTTGTTCCGGCTAATCTCCGAAACGGCTGACAGATAGCTGATGTTATGACGAGTAATATATGTAACTTTTATTTTAGAAAGAGAATTAGGGTTCCGCTCAAAAAAGAGGATAAGTCTCAAATTATAAATAATCGAGAGCAATTCAGACCCGAAACAACGCTGTAACTTTACCTGGTTGTGATGTATACGAAAACCATTGTGATACGAACGATAAATATCGTGTACGGTAAAAATGTCGAGGATTTTTACAATTTTTAATTTTATAGATGGTATTTTATTTTCCTTGCAAGTGTACTTAATTAATTAAATGTGTACAGTTTGTATGGGCGTGCAAGTGTTTACGTGAATGTTCAGTTTCATATATAACTGTGACAGCTACTCTAATTAGGAGACAGTGTATTGCATTAATTGAATTTGTTGTTTTTTATAATTAATAATTATTAATAACTAGCATTGCCCGCGGCTCCGCCCGCGCTTACATGACAAAAACCAGATTCTTAGGTTTTACAGATTAGTATACTCTTACATTGCAGTTTTTACGTTTTTTCTCAAAAATGAGATATTTTCCCGCGATAAAATGTATCCTATATAATGACCCGGATAACCAGCTATCATCATACCAAATTTCATCAAAATCCCTCCAGTGGTTTTTCCGTGATGCGGTAATCGACAGACAGACATACAGAGAAAAATTCTAAAAACTATAGATTTGGCATCTGTGTCGATAATAATATCAATTTTAATAAGATTTTCCAAAAAATATTTAATTTACAGATTCGGCTTAGTTACAATTTTATTATATGTATAGATTAAATTCCTTTAAATGTGACGTTTCCGGTATGTCAAATATATTAAATCTTGTATGTTTCTTTTAGACGACAATGTTCAACAAATATATCCTACTATAAAAGTGAATATGGAGATATATTCGAGTTGTATCTAAATTCACCGTCGAACAGCTTACTGCCTCTTCCGATTACACTGCTTAAACCAAATTATCATTATGTGGAGGTAATTCCATAAATATAAATTATTAATATGTAATAAAAAATATATTTGAAACAAAACTTTAGAGTATTTGTACGAATGTTAGTGAAAATAGTTTTACTAGATTAAAAAAAATCAATTATCTACAGTAGAACTTTAATCATATTTATAAATGGTAATGGAGAATTGTGACTCACAATATGTTTTTTTATATGTTTTAAAAATATTTCAGAAAGCTGCATGGTCTTCAAATAAGTTTAGAAAATTCTTTCTAATTACCAGTTATCTTTCTACAACCACAAATACAACAAACATCGTTTACCTGCAAACTCTACTATTTCGAGTGCGGTAAGTATTTGAGAGTTACAATATTTAAATTAAATTAATTAATATAATTTTAATTAATATTGCCTAATACATACATGATAGATATTAATATTTTTGCATATTCAGCCCTCCTTCAGCGTATTCAGGTCTCCTCCGGAGACCGGTGCCCCGTGGCCAGCAGTGGGGCACCACCCTTTAAACGAGGGAAAGTCTTAAAAGGGAGGGTTTTAGTCTGTAATGCCTCATAAAACATCGCTGGGTTCTTTCAAACATGCAATCAAAAAATGTAAACAACGATCATCGTGGAACGTCGCTTAATATCGCAAATTCGGAATATTGGTATTCGCAAGATACTGTACCGATCTACATTATTAGAATGCTTCTTCACTTTTTATAACGAGACCCTTTATTTCATTAATTATCTAACTTTATTTTCTTAAAGGGTGGAACGAAGTACATCTCTGCGATTGTATCTTGACATCGAAGCGCGATATACTGCAAAGTCTCATCTTACTGATGTAATGACAACGTATGTAAAGGTAGAACATGACATGCCGAGTGCTGGAGTACTACATAGTTTTGAAGTTAGTACATAATTGTGTTCAGGTATTTTTTTAAGAATTGTAAATTATTTTTAAATACTTATTATTTTAAAATAATCGTTTTATTATCTTTTATTGTTATTTAATATAATTAGTGTTTGATATTTTTTTCTGAAGTAAATAAATAAAGATTTTAAAGTCGTTGCAATCGAATTGATACAATCATTAATTTTTAAAAAACTAGATAATTACATGTTACTTAAATTATTTGCCTAATAATATAATAATAGAGGTAAAGTAAAATTACCGTGTCGATAGATATGGGGAGGACTTCTAGGATCGTTAATGGCATTATATGCTCTGATACAATGGCGTGGAGTGGTTAGAAGAGGAGGTCTCTACATCTCACTGGTTCCTATAAGTTTGAATTGTGTCGCCGATGCTCTATATTGTGTAAGTATTACTTATTTAGAATATTAGAATATTAAAATAATACATTTTACAAATCATAACATAAGCTAAGTTAAGCGTTTATTACGTTAAAACATTTATAGACACATACTAGTTACGTTTTAATGTTTAGTATAGATTTCTCAGAGATAAGATATTTTCTCGCAGTAAGAAATAGCCTATATGTTGACCCGGATAACCAGCTATAATCATACCAAATTTCATCAAAATCCATCCAGTGGTTTTTCCGTAATCCAGTCATAGACAGACAGACAAAAATTCTAAAAACTATAGATACGGCCTCTGATTCGATAATAATGTCTATTTCAATATGGTTTTCAAAAAAATATTTAATGTACAGATTCAGCTTAGTTAGTTTTATTATATATATAGACAATACACACTCGTATATGGCAATAAAGTGTTGAAATTTTTAAAACAGTTTATGTATAATTTTTTAATGAAGCCTATTTAAATGTGTTTAAGTAATAATTTTATTATTGGACTTGTTTTAAACATAGGCGACAATCATTTCAACTCTCCACGCGCTTGCCGCCGAGGCCGGTACGCTAGAACTAACTCTACCGCTCTCACAAATAGAGGAACATGTGATTCAGTCGATAATCTATACTGCTGTTGCATTAAAGGTAATGGAATATATAAATAGGAAAGTAAAATATCAGCATAGAATTAATTGTTGAAATAATATTTTTTCCTTTAATAATATTTATTATTATTACTTTCAGTCTTCAAAAATATTATGGGTAACTTGGAACCAGTGTCGCTGCGATATATTTTTTATTGATTGGTCCAAATATAATCCACCAACAATAGGTACTTATTAGAAATTATAAGGTACCAATTATACTAAAAGATCTATAGAAGTCAGTCATTATCAGTAATAGCCTTTTTTTAAATTACTAAAACTAACTGAATACTTGTACGTATGTAACACATTCGAAGTAGTGGCGAAAAATATATACAAAATTCTCAGGATCACCCGCTGGGCTAATCTGAATGTTTCATCAAAATCGCTCCAGCTGTTTTGGAATCTATAGAAAACACATCGATTTTTATTTAATTTAATCAAGAATTTAAATTTATTTATTGCTCAAAAAATGGAGTCTTTTATGAAAATTTAGTGACACATAGACTGCAGCGCCACCTACTGGATCCATTTGTATTTTCAAATCATCTAGGAACCCATTCATATATACACACAAAATTTCAACTAAACCAGTCCAGTCATTTAGGAGGAGTAGGTTAACATACACAATACAGAAGAATTATATATATATTGTGATATGTACATTGCACATTGTAAAATGTAATACAAATATGTATACTCTCTCGTACCTACTTTTGTCATTATCACTTTTGATATCCATTAATTCTCGCAAAATTATTTCAACAATAACCCACTGAATTTCATCGAAATTACTTCACTAATTAGCCATAGAAATTTTTGATTCACTTAGTTATCCTGTGACAATACTTTATCAGTTGTTCTACTACAATAGTAACTAGAAGTACTTAAAACAGTTTTGAGCCTCAAGAAACAAAACCAGTCTAATGTAAAATCTTTGTGAATTCTTGTTATTTGCTATTTACACATTTACCTAATATCTTAAAGCAATTAAAATTAATATTTAAAAAAAATTGAATTGAATTAATAATAGTAGGGGAGCCCAAGAGGGGATTTTCTGTAGTTACTCGAGCGCGGCAGATTAACATAAAAGAGGTTACCTTGCACTCTATTGAGTACTTTCACCACAATATAAGTCTTCTATATAAAGGGGCGCGTCTAGGGAAGCCGATTAAAATATTTAAAAAATGTTTTGATAAGGTAAAAATACTTTTCATAAAATTCATTTTCAAAAATCATCATAAACTTTATAGTCGATTTTTGCCTCTTCGGCTTGTGCAAATCGGCAGATTATTGAATTGGACACTTTTCAGGATGTGACTAGCCTACCACACCTTAATCTGACGGTTTCAAGTATTTCTACCTTATCAAAACATTTTTTAAATATTTTAATCGGCTTCCCTAGACGCGCCCCTTTATATAGAAGACTTATATTATGGTGAAAGTACTCAATAGAGTGCAAGGTAACCTCTTTTATGTTAATCTGCCGCGCTCGAATAACTACAGAAAATCCCCTCTTGGGCTCCCCTACTATAACATTAATTTAATTATTTTAATTTTAAATAGATTTTTCAGTTCAACAAAAGTCAAATAATTGGAAAATAGGAATATTAGTCCGCGAATGGACGTCAATGCAAACAAGACGAAGAGTATCTCCGGGATTCACTGCAACGAGTACTCTTCTGATTTTACAAGTATTAATAAAAAAATTTTTGTAAAAATTAAATCTTTATTGTGCAGTAGATCTATACATGTTAAATACATATTATAGCTCATTGTATATGTATATAGAGGAATATAGCTTTCTATTGACAGTATGAGATTTTGTTTTGACCATAAAATATTACCGATCAACATCTGCCTACATAATATGTTATCTATACATATAATAAAATTCTGAGTAGAATCTATACATTAAATATTTTTTGGAAAATCTTATTAAAATAGTCATTATTATCAATACAGAGGCCGATTCTATTGTTTTTAGAATTTTTGTCTGTCTGTCTATCTGTCTGACTGTCTGTGAACGCATCACGAAAAAACCACTGGACGGATTTTAAATTTTGATAAAATTTGGTACGGTGATACCTGGTTATCCGGGATAGGATATATTACACTATTTATTGTGGGAAAATATCTCATCTTTGAGAAATCAGTACTAAACGTCAAAACGTAATTAGGGACGAACCCGAGCGGAGCGAGGGTTGGTCGCTAATATTATATATATATATATATCTTAAAAACACACTAATATTATATATATATATATATATCTTAAAAACACTGGTGTGTTACCAATTAAACGCAATGTATAAAATAAAGTATAAAATTGATTACGCAGGTCGATTTTATATTACTGTTAATCTTTACATAGTATACTGTATAAAATGAAGTCGCTTCCGCTGTCTTTTCGCTTCGATCTTTAAAAAAACTCAACGGATTTTAATGCAGTTTTTAGCAATAGATAGAGTGATTCAAGAGGCAGGTCTATATAATACATGCATATTATAGTAAAGAAAAGCCGAGAAATTCAAAGATTTGTATTTCATACTAACCGTTAAAACGTACCTAGGTACGAATCCGAGCGAAGCGAGAGTGAGTCGCTAGTTATTTTTATAATGTATTTTATTTTTCTTTTACAGATTTTAAATACGTGGAATGCATACCTACCAAAAAGCTATGGCTATAAATGGGTTATAGCGACAGTAACCTGGTGGAGCTCCTATACAACACTTCTATGTTTTCGATTTCTATTAGATAGGTTATTTGGATCAAGTTCCAAGAAATTGCTGAAACTATGTACTGATTTAGAGTTATCTCTAATAGTGTTTCAGGAAGAGTTTTATGCTCATTATGTGGATGGACGGTATGTGAATGAACCAATCATTTAAATTTTTTAGAAACCACTCATTCTTACTTCACTTTGGCCTTCAATATAAATATATATAATATATATTGCCAAAATATTCATAATAATCCCATGGGATTAAGTCTGGGAGATAAAAATAGCTTGTACTATTTTTGATCAACACTACATAATATGTAATTAAATTTTTAAAAATATTGTACTTATCTATAGGGGAAAGGGGGGTACAGTGAGCCGTAGTACACAGTGAATCAGTGGCTACTTCTCTTTGCCTATGCTTTCTATACACGTACCACAATAATGGAACGCATGCTTTAGTACTTAAACCTCTACCCCGCCAGTGTCCATCACGCTCTCGCTGTTGCAGAATGTGTTACCGCCATTTGGCTATCCGTGAGTATCAAATCTATTTTTTTACTACTATTACTCGAGTGTTTTATTCACGAAAATGTTTAATATTGAATGACTTACTTTAAATTACCTAAACAATAATCTAATAAGCTTCAGAAATAAATAGCTGTTTGATTCGTATAGATTATGTAAGTTATAGGAATTTGTTGTTCAGTTGTTAGTGGTGCTTTGGGGAACAGTGGGCCATTTCCATGTGGGGTACAATGGATTAGCGATCCACTGTACTCCACACTAAATTTCGAGTTGATTAGACTATTTTATTTATAGTATGTAATAATAAATTTTGTTTTAGATTAACAACATAGCACGGCACCGAAAGAGAAAGACTCAAATTGGTCTTACTACTGAATAACTGAATAGACAAAATGCCATTGTCTTTGTTTTACGGGGCAACAAAATTAGAAAAGTTGCAAAACTCGAAAAGTAATCCATATGCAATCTTACATAGATATTATGCGAAAAGATAAACACACACATTGGCAAGCTACGTTTAACTCCCAATTATGGGGTAAATAAGATTTTCACTTGAAAAAGAATTAATAATAAAGAATATATCGAGCAACGTCAACAAGATAAAATTAATAAGCTTGTGAAAGTAGCAAAACATATTAGTAAAAAAGTTATGCAATTCGATTCTAGTGACGAAGATAAAAAAAACAAAGGAGTAGTACAAATTAAGAGAGAGAAACGACTAATAAGTACAAAGAGGATGAAAAGAAAAAATTCTGCGTTTAGTATAGTTAGATGCACATAAAAAGAAAGTATTTTACACAGGAAAGGAAAGGAGAACAAAAGTAAAGAATGGGTACAGATTACCTGATGTTCCAAATATAGCTTCAGTACCCCTAGAATATATAATAATGAAATTACCTCTGCCTACATTTTGTGGCACTAAACGACAACAGCAAGTCTATAAATAATTTCAATCTCAATTTTTCTCGCTTAAGATTGCGTTAATTATTATTTTATTTTTTCAATTTCTTTTCGTATTAACGTGATATGTTTTTATTTTTGAAATTAGTTTTATTGTGTATATGTTTGATTTTGTTTCGCTCAAGATTTATGTTATCCAGTTACTAATTTTTAAACCTTAAATAATACCTTAAACTTCTTAATATAAATACTAAATACATGTTTTATAAGATATCACTACAATTAATGTGTACTTACGACTGATAGAAAATAAATAGAGATTGATAATTTTGTAATATTGTTGATTAAAAGTGTTCACATAATTCATAAATATTTTTATTTATATAATTTTTCTACAATATTGATTGATTCGCTGTAACCCAACAGTAAAAGTATGATGATTTCATGTGTTGATTGACTGTGCCCCAATAAGATCCACTGTACCCCATGCGGAGATCCAATGTACCCCATATATGGGGTACAATGAATAATTTCCCTCTTTTTAAAAAAACCTTTGCTTTCAGAAAACTATTAATATGATTACTAAAGTTGAACTAGATTTATATAGCCAACTTAACACCTCATTGCTCTACATATAAATATTGGTAATTTATACTTTATTTATATAGGTAAACTACATTTGAAAAAAAGTGATCCAGTGTACCCCCCTTTCCCCTACCAATATTTATAAAGAGGAAAGATTAGAGTTTTTGTTTGTTTGTACCGACTAGGCTCCGAAAATATTGAACCGATTTAGATGGAATTTGGTAAGAATATAGTTTGAGGCCCTGGGAATGACATAGGATAGTTCTTATCCTCATCATCCCTTAAGGGGACGAAAATAGGGATGAACATTTGTATGGAGAATTAACCTATAATATGTAAAACATAGTTATAAAAACGAATAAGTATTTACTTGTTAAATTATGATTTCATAAAATTATTTAAAAAAAGAGGTTATACTCGTAGTAGAGTAAATATTATAGCAACACCAGTTACAGATGAGCAAACGAGTCATGCCAAGTGCTCTTTTATTTGCTAGTAAAAGTCTATTAAAATCGGCTTATTCTTTTTATTAAGTACAATTTGCAAATACAAACAGACAGACACTGAGACACACAAAAGTCTTAATTATTGTTTCAGCTTTGGCATAGTGCAAATCACAATATAAGCTCCATATGATAGCTTCAAAGTTCGCTGGCACATATTAAATATTCAATTTTTTGCTTTTTTAGAAATGAAGATTTAATGGGCTTCAGGGCGAATTCAAATCCACTACAAACCTGTCGAATTATATGTTCCTCACAATTAAGGTATAATCTTTTTTTAATAAATATCTATTTTATATTATATATATGTATATATTCAAGTACCTACTTAAGATTAAAATAATATTTAAAGTATACTTCAAATGTTTTTATATAACTAATTAACAGGTAGGTAAATGTTTTTAGGACGGTGTACAGAAAACTGGCAAATACTGGTACGTACGTTAAATATTTTCTGGAAAGTCATAATAATATGAGTTTCACTATCTTTAAAACGACTTTTAATATTTTTTTTAACTTACTTCTTACAGTTAATTACGGCGATTATGATAGAAACCAAGATCTTTTATCTAAATTTTTGGGAGCATTTTTCGAAAGAGTAAGTGTATTATCCATACTTTAATAATATTATGTGAAAGTATATTTGTTTGTTTGTCCTTCTCTCATGTCAAAACAGTGTGACGGATTGGTGTGATTTTTTGTGAGACGATAGTTGGAGGGCTGGATAGTGACATAGGCTACTTTTTATCGTGGTAGATTATCTCATTCCCACGGAAAAACACATTATATTACGACCCAAAAAAATATTTATGATAAGAATTACTTGAAACTTGGTATTAATGCTATACAATACAATTAAATAAATATTTTAGAATTTTTCGAAATTCATCCCAAAAGGGGAGTAAAATAGGGGATGAAAGTTTGTAAGAAACCTACCTTTTTGGTTTTTTTTTGTAGTTTTAGCTCGAGCAAAGTCGCGAGTTCTGCTAGTATTGTTATAAAATTCTAACAAATAGGTATCTCTCGTAAATAAGAAATTACCTGCTGAGATTTTTCTTTAGTTATTTGTTGTTGTCCGACCTTTTTGTAAATTTAGGTCAAACATTTACGAAAAGTAGTAAAGGCAAAATGTAAAAGACGTAAAAGTTTTTGAAATAAAGCTTTTTTATTACTACTGGTTCTGTGCCGCAGTTCATCTCGCGAGTTAGAACATACGAATAGCCTATGTCATTCTCAATCGAATACTCCATCTATCAGTGAAAGTCCCAATAAAATCGGTTAAACTTCAACAATTTTTTCCTTACCCTTCAAAATACGCTGTAATTCTTATATCGGAACTAAGCACCAGGGAAGGTTTCACTAAAATCGGCCATCAAATGAAGGAATTCAAATTGAGTAAGAGATAAAAAGTTACTAATTAATGTTTTAGTGTTTGTTAGTTTGTTGCTATACGTTCGAAATGAACAGTTTTCATAACTATTAAGACTTTTGCGATTGAAAAACAACCTAATTCTAAATTTCGCTCTATGAACAATATTTAAATTTCTAATGTATCTAAGTACATTACAATATTTTAGACAATAAAATACATATTCTGGCTAGTAATTTGTTCAGGGGATTGGTGGAAAGCAAAAACATGACAGTTAACATGTGTAAGGGTAACAAACGGAGCGTAATAATCAAAATTTATGTTATAGGCTCTCGACGGTCTAAACTGGGTGGCAAGTGAAAGGACTTTAATTGAGAAGTTACTGGACGTAGAACTTATTACAAGGGAAGGAGGCAACACCAGTGTTTTGTTATATGATACTGATATTACAACGCCTTCTTGTTTTGCCGTAACATGGTATGCTTTTGTTGTTTAGTGTAGAATATATGTATGTAGTATTTGTAATATTTCAAATCTCTATTCTTAGAAGTTGGTTAATGATAAAAAAAACTTTTTTTAGGTTGGGAGAAGAATGGCTTTTGGCGACATTCGATGCCATGCTTTTTGGTAGTGTTTTGATATTAACCGGGCAACACCTTGTAGCAGCTTTAGCCACATTAATTGTGTGGCAGGTAACTATATAACTGATATTGTGAAAATAGGAATGTATAGTCTCATTTAGACGATAGTAAATAAAAGATATACTTATTTTTCTTTTCAGATAATGAAATTCTCACGAATCTTGTTTGGAAGTTGGAATTTAAGAAATAAAATTGGAAGAGAAAATTAATATTAGTGATTATTTTTTTAAATTAAAATACTAGAATACTTAATTAATTAACCCCTTAGCAATGCTCGCACCACTTCTCCTTTTAACTTTTGTTCATTACTCTGTTTGTGAAAGTAGAGAAAACAAAGTGATTCAAGACAGTAAAGATGATATTGAAGATACCGAATTGATTGATCTAAGTAAGTACCTCAAGCCACATATATATAAATCGACAACAGCCCCTGTTTCACCGATGGGTGGTCCATTATATAATTTCATTGTTAATATATGTAAAATATTATTAGATGATCATTTCTCAAAATCCAGAATTCAAAGATATATGCGAATATTGAGTAAAATTCTTAAAGGCTTGGGAACTGGATATCTCATGAAAATGACGATAAGACGATTAGCTAAATTTTTACGTAAAATATCTAATTTCAACAGCAAATTTATTAGATTAAATATCACAAATTTTAAGACTGTTATATCTGAAGATACTCCGAAGGAAAAGGAATTATTTAAAACTCTAAACTCGATTTATACAACGTCTCAAGCAATATGGTCGTAGACTTAAGCGACGTATTGGCGTCAAACTAGAGAGATTTTTGATAAACTCATATTTTATACTATAAAGAAACAAGAAGATTTTATTAAAAATAACATTCAAATTAAATTTATAACAGCTATACTAGAGTATATGGAAAACCACAAAATAAATATTATATTTAGTTAACAAAAATAAATAAATAAATAAATAAATTTGTTGGGACATTTACACACATCATCATCTAGTTCCATAGTAAGCTATGTGGCTTGTATTATGAATACCAGATAGTTGATATTTTAATAATTATTTGCTTTATTGCCTTGGAAGGAATAAAAAAGAGTCAAAACAAACATTATTACATAAAACTATCTTTTCGGATTATTATACGGGATTATACGGGAGAGACTGTCAGTCTCTCCCGTGACCATGGATGCTGTAAAGCATTCGAAACGTCGGGAACCAAAAATCAAAATAAATCCGCGAAATAATCCGAAAAGATAGTTTTATGTAATAATGTCAAACATTCGCGTAAATCTAAGAAAGTATTATCAAAACAAACATGATAAAATATAATTATTTTTACTTGATTATGATATTCATACCGTGAAATTGGATAGAATAACTATAGTGTACTGAAGTTCAATTTATCGCGTGTAATTCACATGAAATAAGTAAACCTAGTAAGTATTATATTAAAATGTTTGATGGAAGAATATGTATATGTTTACTTTTTGTAGCGATAAATATGAAGTTATGTCATAATGTAAGCATAACAGGAATAATTGACTCAAAAAACTCAGATCGTATGATAGTACTACCAAATATGAAAAAGACAAGTGGTTTGAGAACGGATGGTATTTTCGAAAGTTTTCTTCGACGCTTATTAGAACTTTTAACTACGTCATTTCCAGAGCGAAAACTACCAAAGTATTGTCGAATATTAAGTCACCATACATACGATGTGGAGTACAAATACGCTCAAAGGTTAGCCAAACACATCAAATACATGTCTCAAATGTACCCGGAAGACATTAAAAAAGAATTAGTATACTACAAGCAGGCGTTGGACACAAAGCGACCTCATCGTATAGCATTTCTGGACGCTATAAACACAGCTTTTACTTTAAGAGAATATATAATTTTTGATGACTATGTTTATGAGTTGCAGAATTATGGCACTAACGATAAACTTTATATGGACGAAGACACTGAGAAATTGATAAATAATGTCATTTTAGGGAGCATCCTTAAATTGAGCGCAAGAGATCGTAAAGACTTAGAAAGAAAACTAAAATTTGCTATTAAAGAATTTCTTTACGATAAAGAAAGAGATGAATATTTGAGATTTTCTTGAGGAAAAATGTTTCTATATTATTTATAATCACTTCAAATCCATTCAAGCACGTAGTATTACATATAATAGTGATATTCATATAAACTTTCAACTAACCATATATGTATGTACTTCAATATTTTTATAACGTACTATGCCAAATAACTTATTTTAATGAAGTTATTTACACACATTTACTCTTTTAATCACATTCTATTTAATTCAAGACTCGCTTCGCTCGGGCTCGTCCCTAGGTGATTCTTTAAATTGACCTAACTTTTTTATTTATGAACCGATTGAAATAACACAAATACTAAATGTTAAGTGACGATTACCACAATACAATAGTAAAAACCGTACCAAAATCGGTTAAGCTGTTTCTGAGATTAGCGCGCACAAACGCACAGATAAACAGACACAAAATCTATAAATCATTGTTTTGGGTTTTTTGCGTTAATGAAGACGTTAAATTTTATAAGATAATAAAAAAATAGATTTAGACATATTTGGCAATTCAATTTCAAATTTAAAGTTTAAACAAATTAAACAAAAATACTTTACCCTAAATAGCTAGCATTTACTATAATTTACTACTTACATGTATTTTGTTAAAATTAATCATTATATCTCATTTAATCGTTTTTATAATTATTGTAGATTAAGGTACCATTTTTTTCTTGTTTTAAGTGTTATGAAAACCTGCAATTTTACTTTATCACATAATTTGTTTTTGTTAACTTATTTATAAGTAAATGTAAAAATTCTGAGAAGTAGGGGAAATTTTCTCGTGGATCTGAAAGCTTCAACGAAATTTAAGCGACCCACGACGAGTCAGCTACGGAAAAGCTTCCCGTAGTCCCGTAGATCGTAAGAATTATTATAGCATTTCTATATAGTTTGTGGTAAGAATAATCACTTCTTAATAATAATAATATATATATATATATATATATATATATATATATATTATATATATATATATATATATATATATATATATATATATATATATATATATATAAACATATATAAACGTGTCGGATTATTAATAAATTACTAAAAAATAAATTCTTCTTTATTATTTATTACTTACTGTAATATTTATTTATAGATTTATTAATATAATTTTTGGATTCATAAAATTTTGTCTCATCTATACAGATAAATAAAGTCGTAGTGTCTGTTTGTAATGTCAAAATAACAGCTTTTTATTAAATGCATATGAAATTTTATGCGGTACAAAAACAAAAAAAATATCTGTCTGTCTGCATTTATTTCGGCTACCCTCCGAAGCAGCTGAACCGATTTTGACGGAACTTTCACTGGTAGATGGTTGATGTTATAGGGCGTACTTTGGCTACTAATATTTTAGAAAAATAATCAGAGTTCCGCGTAAAAAAATTAAAACCCACGAAATTGTGAACAAAATTGTACTGTTGTAAAGTTGCACCATAAAGAAGCGAGTGTGTCTAGTAAAAATATAAAAGTCTCATTATTCACTAAAATGTATTTGATATTTCTGAGATTTTATATCTACAATCTACATCTACTACTTATACTTAGTTTGACTAAAATATTTTTCGGTTAATCCCTCAGTATAAAATTTAGCAATGGCATTGTTTGAATAAATTAAGTAAAATATTTTAGGTTAGGTATCTTTTATTATTATATATATAAAAAAAAGTTACATTTATTGATTATTACATATTTGTATTTTGTTTATACGGTAATGTATATTTCATATCAAATATAAAGAATCAAATAAAGATCGATTCACTTCAATACGTCTAAGTAAAATTCACAATAAATTCTAGTAATGTCCATTTTTCTCTATATTATTTTTCAAAATCATTCTACTTTATGAAAATATAATAAAATAATAATAACAAATAAAAACGTTTTAAAGTTTTGTTTTCTTTATACATTATACATTATAAATAATAAAACCCAAAATGAAATCGATTTAACCAGAGACTAAACAAAAGCTGGCAAGTGGCAACACTTTCATTATCGATATAGAACAAATGAAATACAGCAACGTCACGCACAGCGGGCTCATGAAGTAGTGAACAAGTGATTTATACGATCGGCGTTACATATAATTGTTAAATTTACAAATTTTAAGCTAAATTAGTGATTAAAATGGCAGATAATAAGAGGTGAGATGCTAAAACTATGTTTTAAGAAGCAATTTCATTAAAAAATACAATATCATGGAAACCAATATTCGAAAATTGGCTTGTCATCATGTCTAACATTACAATATAACATAATGATATTGATGTTATTCCAGTTTAAAAATGTAATTTATTCTATAATTTTAAAGAAATAAGTGCATTTAGTCTAAAAAGTAAAATTTTAAATTTCTTAATTATAATAGAAGGCTGATGTTAAGCCGGGCATTTTGGGCTAATGATATGTTTTTTTTAGCCCTGATGATCTTTCCACCGCGATTTTGCGCCGCAAGGATAGGCCCAACCGTCTCATCGTCGAAGAAGCCGTTAGCGACGACAACTCCGTTGTCGCCTTGTCACAGGTCAGTCCTTTGTCTTTTTTAGCAGATTAGGTTTTTTTAACCAAACCATTTGGACTATTTTGACTAAAATAATTAAGAATTAGTAAATTATTTATTGAGATTCAATAGAAGTAAAATTAGTGTTGCTGATAGTAATTAAATTATTGTGATTTATGTATCATCAACCGTTTATGGTTTTGACACATATACATACAATTAAAACTAATTATCTCTATAAAAAAGATTTAAAAACACTTGTTTCATACATATTTTAACCATTTCCCTGTCCCATGAGTCTTAGATGAACATTTCGATTGTTACTATTGTGTCTATTTTGTGGACAGTTAAGTTGTCATGCTCCCTTGGCATTTTATTTTTAATACATAAAAATATGTATAACATTATTTTGAGTCAGACAATCCTGTAAAATTATTATAGTAATTAAAATAATTTATTATTTGGGTATACATATTTTGAAATTTTTAAAGTTAAATAATTTTTTATTTTCTAAGAAATATGTATCATGTTTAAAACTTTGCCTTAAAACTTTTGAATATACCAATTCTGATATTGATGATAAAACAACTAATAAATCCAACATTGAGTGAAAATAACACTATAAATTGTAAATTGTTTTAAATTTACATATTTTATTTGTAGTTCAGACTTCAGGTACTTTTAATTAGTACATGGAACTGGATTGACACTTTAATAGTATTTAATTGAGAATTTGTTGATTTAGCTGGTAGCACAATTCAAAATCACAGCTGTTATGAATAGTCATAGGTATATTTAGTTGTGCAATATGCACATTCCATAATTTGATGCTTAAAGCTAATTAATATTAAGAACATATTAACTTAAGAATTTTCAATTTTCTAATACAGGTGTAAAAAAATCTGTATAAAAAGATTTTTTTTTTCAATTTACCTTGTCATTTATAATAGAGTTATACTAAAATATCAAAATGTTTTAAGTGGATGGCTAGTTTTTGTGTCTTTATCACATTTTTTGTTTTCTTAGGCTAAAATGGAGCAGCTACAACTATTCCGAGGAGATACAGTATTGCTTAAAGGAAAACGTCGTAAAGAGACTGTTTGCATTGTGCTCTCTGATGATAACTGCCCAGATGAGAAAATTCGCATGAACAGAGTAGTGAGGAACAATCTACGTGTACGTTTGTCTGATGTGGTGTCAATAGCACCTTGTCCCTCAGTTAAATATGGAAAGCGGGTTCATATTCTGCCCATTGATGATTCAGTTGAAGGTTTGACTGGGTAAGTTGGCATAAAATATTTTTTCAATCTCTTCACAGTTTTACATTCTTTATATTTATTTAAAGTTTTACATGTATTAATATTTGAATTTGTTAAGAGTTTGATAAGATTAAGTTATTTTTAGAATCCTGGTACTAATCTGTGCAAGACATTATTAACGATATTATTTCATTAATTCAAACATAAAAAGCTGCAAGCCAAAGTTCATAGTTTTTATTAAGTGACAACATTTGTCAAATTTAAAATTTAAGACATTATTTTTGCCAGAAATCTGTTCGAAGTATACCTCAAGCCATACTTCATGGAAGCATACAGGCCGATACACCGTGACGATACGTTCATGGTCCGCGGTGGAATGCGAGCTGTAGAGTTCAAAGTGGTTGAAACCGACCCCGCGCCGTACTGCATCGTGGCGCCCGACACAGTCATACATTGTGAGGGAGAGCCTATTAAACGTGAAGTAAGTACTAACAATTTAAACAAAGATATCAAACAAGTAAATAAATATTACATTAATATAGATAAAACAAAAAAACACTGCATAAATGTTCTACAGTGTAGTTTAGTGCTACTACTGTACATATCTTTGGAGACTTTTGGCTATTTATTAGTCTAAGTTGGTACATGACTAATACCTATATCATAACAAGAAAAAAAACCTTGCATTTCTTCTTTAGGGGTTTGTAGATAGATTATATTTTAAATGTTCTCTTTTTCCCTCCAACTAAGACAAATTGACACCATAGAAATATACTTCTGTGGTGCTATAATACCTTTTATGTTATAAATTATAATCTATCTAATCACATACACACTTGTAAATCACTTCCTCATTTAGAGGCAGTTAGGTGAAAATTTACATGTCAGATACCCTCTGACCTTTAATTTAAAGACCATTTAAATGACACATGACAACACGTGGGTGATATTCCTTTTTCCTTTGCAATGGCCCAAATATATGATGCAATTTTGACAAATAAAAATATGCGGCAATTCGCGCGGGCGTTATTAAATACCCCATGATAAAAAAACTGTCAAACTTGGCAGAAAGAATGTTGCAATTAAAAGAAAGCAATAAATAAATATATATATTAAACAAGAATAGAAAAAAAAATACTATCTGGAAAAATCCTCCACATAAGTTAATGATGTCATGGAATGTACAATTAATGCAATGGTATTAAGATGGCGCTTCAAGCACTTAAAACTCTAACGCAATAGTTCAATGTTATACTAGCAGTACCCGTGGCTTCGCCTGCGCTCAAACTTCTGATCGCTACCAAACTTCACAGGATCACCTGCTGGGCTAGTCTGAAGATTGCCTGAAAATTTCATCAAAATCACACACATACATACACACATCGATTTATATATATAGTATATATATATATATATATATATATATATATATATATATAGACTCAGTAAAATAATACGCCATATTAACAACCAACAAAATCTTCCTCTTTGATGTAATAGTTGTTTTTATACTACATAGCATATCTTTACTTTTAATAAAAATATCTGGTCATTTTAATGTGATATCCACAATTTAATTATTTAAAATAGATAATAGATAATAACAAGCAAATAGGATCCATAGAGTTAACAAATTGTCCCCACAGTTGGTGAATCAAACAAATAGGGGGTTGTCCATTAATCACGTGAGGCTTGAAAGGGGGGGGAGGGGTTTGATAAAAATCACGAAAATAACACAAGGGGGAGGGGGGGTGTAGTAAGATATCTCGTGTATTTATTTTTTCGTTCAAACACCTGCAAGACGCTTATCCAGTTGTTAGTGTTGAAGAATGTCTTGCTAATCCGTGGTTCGAGGACAATATAAATATATTCATGTACTAGTACAATACATGTTTTTCCTATGATTACACTCTTCGTTTATTATTATTGTTATGGCAATAAAAAAAAAACTTGCAACCTGGTGTAGACATTTTTATTATGGTCCTTAATTTCAGAATAAAATAAGATTATAGTTTATACCTGTATTTAAATTAAGATAATATTCAGAAAATTTTAAGATTCGTTGTAGGTACTAAAAATACACGTGATGTTGAGAAGGGGGAGGGGGGGTGGTCTTAAACCTCACTACGTATCACCAATGGGGGAGGGGGGGTTAAAAAATGCTAAAAAAAGATCACGTGATTAATGGACACCCCCTAGCCATGTCTATAGCCTTGATAAATTTTTTTACAACTGATAAGCAATATTGCAACAAATGTATTATGTGAGAAATTTCAAATTTCGGTTTTTTTAATTTATAATTTAGGTATGACATAAGAATAGTATATTTTATATGATCTTAGTTTTTCGGCTATTTTATATTCTATTATTAGAACTATTTATCTTATATATTTTTTTTTCACAAAGGAATTTTCATCAACTTTATAAAATTCTATTTTTTTTTGTAAGTATGTATTTAATGTATTTATTATTATTTCTTCATCAGAATGAGCATTCTTAAAATTGACAAATAAAGTGTGGTAAAATTCTTAGTTTAGGTGTGTAGGCAATGTTTTCATATCTATTTCCATTAGTGTACTAGTAGCCCGGTAGGCAGATGTCCTGCCACAGATCACTTTCTGATTGAAACATTAAAAAACTGGATCTCGACAACAGCGCCATCTATCGCGTTCAACTATAGTTACGAACCATCCATGTTTCGGATGGCAACCTGTAAATAATAGTATAAAAAAATCATCAAATATCATATGAACACAAGGACACTGGAATTTTATTTATATAGATAATTAATCTAGCAATATTTTAATAGGAAGAGGAGGAAGCCCTAAACGCAGTGGGCTACGACGATATCGGAGGCTGTCGCAAACAGCTAGCTCAGATCAAGGAGATGGTAGAGCTGCCGTTGCGCCACCCGTCTCTATTCAAGGCGATCGGAGTAAAGCCACCACGTGGTATCCTCATGTACGGGCCTCCGGGGACAGGGAAGACCCTTATAGCCCGTGCTGTAGCTAATGAAACAGGTACTGCTGATGTTTTTTATAGTTATTGTTATAAAACTAGGTAAGCTAAAAAAAATCTCTTACTTCACTTGGGTGACTGTGATTTATAATATTAGTTGTAAAAAATAATTTTATGTTAAAAATAGTTTATTATTTATTTTATTAAAATCACCAATAATTTAAGATAACATGAAAAAACGTCTGACAAAAAAATAAGGGCAATGTTACATTGCTTAAAAATAACTTAACAAAATGGTGCTTCCACAGTAGTTCGATTAATAAAAAATGTATAAAAGTCGATTTGTGAGTTTTGTCCAATAGAGCTCATCATATTCTATATTTGATTTTGTTTTTAATTTTAACAACGCATTTTTAAAACGATATTATTAGAGAATAGTATTGGGTGCGCTCGTTTCAAACATAGCGGTTTGTAAATATCCAAAAAAAAATTATTATGCAGGTGCATTCTTCTTCCTGATCAACGGTCCAGAGATCATGTCGAAACTTGCCGGCGAGTCAGAATCGAACCTGCGAAAAGCTTTTGAAGAAGCAGACAAGAATTCGCCAGCTATCATCTTCATCGATGAGCTGGACGCGATTGCACCGAAACGTGAGAAGACCCACGGTGAAGTGGAACGTCGTATTGTGTCGCAGTTGCTTACACTTATGGATGGTATGTTGGATTTATTGGTGTTGTTATTAGTGAATGATTATAATTTGCTTGTGATAGCAAATTGTGAATATGTAAATTGTTTTTTTTTGTCATACATAATACATATTATATATAAATAAATTAAAAAACAAGAACAATTTATATAATTTAAATAATTGTAAAATAATTTGATTAATAAACAAGTACATTAATTTAAATTATAAAAACACTTTATATACATTAATACTTTCTTAGATTGACGCGAATATTTGACATTTAAAATAAAATTATCGTTTCGGATATTTTCACGGGTTTACTTTGATTTTTGGTTCCTGACGTTTCGTTAATGTCGAGAACTAAAAATGAAAAATCCGCGAGAAAATCAGTATAGTTTTATTTAAAATACAAAAACATACACATCAATTGCTACTTAGGCAACTTTAATAATCAGTTTTGTTATTGCAAAAAGATTTTATATGTTAATTTGTATAAATTCTTTATTTTATATAACAACTCAAAACCAGGCATGAAGAAATCATCCCACGTGATCGTAATGGCGGCCACTAACCGTCCCAACTCCATCGACGCGGCGCTCCGTCGCTTCGGCCGCTTCGACCGAGAGATAGACATCGGTATTCCAGATGCCACTGGCCGTTTGGAAATTCTGCGCATTCACACCAAGAATATGAAGCTCGGTGATGATGTGGATTTGGAACAGGTATGCATAGATTGAGAACATAATATGTGACACTAGTGACTAATTCTCGCTTTGCTTGGTTGTCCTTTCTAGAAAACTAACGGTAGCCTAATCAGTTCCGACTTTACCATAAGGGCACACGCCCAGGGCTCCTGGCCATTTTCGTTTACATGGAAAAGATAGATGCTCAATTTTTAGTTTATAATACACTGCACTGTATACTATAGGCTGAATATATTATTATGTTCCTTCATCAATATTTTCATCTTTTTAACCGACTTCTTTACACCATCGAGTTTTTCTTTAATTTCTGTAGTTTACTTAATTTTTTTATCATTTATATTTTTTCACCTGCCTATGTGTCAGGTCAAGTCACGTCGTGATCTATGTATTAAATTTTATCAAAAACTGTCTGGTCATATCTGTGTGAATGAGTAATAAACATACAAAATTTCGCATTTATATTATGAACCGTATTAGCTAATGTTGTGTTTTAGAAAACAAAAATGAAACATTAAAACATCCACAAAAATCCGAAAAAAAAATTCTATACATACAACATTTGAGTAAATTTTAAAGAAATATTGTTTATTAATCCTTTTTTTTAACACAGATTGCAGCTGAGTCCCACGGTCATGTTGGCGCTGATCTCGCTTCACTGTGCTCGGAGGCTGCGCTACAACAGATCCGTGAGAAGATGGACCTCATTGATTTGGAGGATGATCAGATTGACGCGGAAGTGCTCAACTCGCTCGCTGTGTCTATGGATAACTTCCGTGTGAGTAATAAATGCTTTGTTGTTAGTTTTTTATTTACTGCAAGTTTTTTAACATTTAAATTAAATTAGCGATACACTTTTAGTAATGTATACTTTAAAAAATAAGTTACTAAAAACATTTTATATTACAGTACGCTATGACTAAATCATCGCCATCCGCTCTCCGCGAAACGGTAGTGGAAGTGCCCAACGTATCGTGGACCGACATCGGAGGCCTACAGAACGTGAAGCGCGAGCTGCAAGAGCTGGTGCAGTACCCGGTGGAGCATCCCGATAAGTTCCTCAAGTTTGGTATGCAGCCGTCTAGGGGTGTGCTGTTCTATGGACCTCCGGGGTGCGGTGAGTGAATGAAGGAATATGTTATTAATTTTGGTTGTTATTGAAGTTCGTTTTTAAAGTAAAGCTCAAGATATTAAATATACTTTTTTTTGTATTAAAGGTTTGTGTTTTTTTTAATTTTTAAACAAATGATCGAAGGTATTGAATATATTTTCTAGTCAATTCATTTTATTGAAACAATTCTCATGGAAGTCTTATTTCAAAATTTCTTGGGTTGTGTATTATATAGTAAACAGTTATAAATGTATATAACTATACAGGTAAAACTTTGTTGGCGAAGGCAATTGCTAACGAGTGCCAGGCTAACTTCATCTCGGTGAAAGGTCCAGAACTGCTCACAATGTGGTTTGGTGAATCAGAGGCTAATGTGCGAGATATCTTCGACAAGGTGCGCTTTTATAATATTTTTTTTTAGGTTATTTAATATTTTTAAATAAGAATAACCGTGTGGCGTTATATGTCTTGCCCTCACATACTATTAGAAGATGTAAATCAAATATGTGTAATAAAATCTTAGAAAACTTAAAACTTTTAATGGCAATGATGAATATAAAGATATGCGTAATTCATACTTAAGATATTTTTTTATAACAGAATAACTATCAATGACTTATTCCATAATTACAATAATAAATATATTTTGTAATATATGGTATGGCGTACCTATAAAAAACAAATACCTGTCAAAATTGTTTATTTAATATATCGAAATAATCTAATGTTTTTGCTAATGTATGTAAATACATATCTATACATATAATAAAATTGTAACTAAGCCGAATTTTTTCATTATTATCGATACAGAGGTCGAATCTATAGTTTTTAGAATATTTTGTCTGTCTGTCTGTTACCGCATCACAGAAAAACCACTACAGACATTTTGATGAAATTAGGTATGGTGAGAGCTGGTTATCTGGGTCAACATATAGGTTACTTTTATCGCGGGAAAATCTCTCATTTCTGAAAAAATACGAAAACTACAATATAAGAGTACGCGGGCGGCGCCGCGGGCAATGCTGTTTATAAATAACAAGCCAAATCCTATATAAAAATATTTAATAATATAATAACGTATACAGGCCCGCTCTGCGTCCCCCTGCGTGCTTTTCTTCGACGAGTTGGACTCGATCGCGAAGTCGCGCGGAGGCTCCGTGTCGGACGCGGGCGGCGCCGCAGACCGCGTCATCAACCAGATACTCACGGAGATGGACGGCATGGGGGCTAAGAAGAACGTCTTTATTATTGGTTTGTTTGTTCTTATTCTACCTGTACTAGCTTTGTGTGATGTTTACACGAGTATAATAGTGACACTACAGGACTTAAATTATATTTCTTTATATTGTAATAAGGAAACTCGTTACATGAATTTATAGCAACAAAGTCTCGTCATAATTGTACAATTTTGGAACGCGAAAATTTAAAAAATGATGTGACACAAGTATATCGTAGACAATTTTTTTTTATAAAGATTTTTGCTAAGTTGATTTTTGTTTGTAAAATTTACAATGTAATGGACAAATGTGAACTTGGACACAACTATTTGTAAAATTGTTAATGAGTAGTTACAATTATTTGTTAAAAAAAAATAGCCTTTTTTTAATGATTTATATTTGTAGTGTGGTAGTTTCTTAATTTTTTAATATTTATTTAAAATAAAATACTCAATAAAAATTACAATTCACCTACACACCATAAAAATAATTATTAAATCCAGCTCACATAAAAAATACCTATAATACAAAAACTAATATTAATTCACCCAACAAACCAGGTGCAACGAACAGACCGGACATTATCGACCCCGCCATCCTGCGGCCGGGCCGCCTCGACCAGCTCATCTATATCCCGCTGCCAGACGAGAAATCCCGCGAGGCCATCCTCCGCGCCAATCTGCGCAAGTCGCCCATCGCTAAGGATGTCGACCTGTCTTACATTGCTAAGGTATGTTTGTTATTATAAGAGTTTGATTTTCTTTTAAGTTGAAAGGGAGAACATATGAGATTGATTTCTGACTGTGGCCTGATCACTCGCATATAAAGAACAGTGATGCAACGAATACTACTTTAACGAATACGAATATTAAATCTACTATTCGGTAAATACGAATATGAATAATTCAACAAGGCAATAAATAATACACTCTATTCTATTTTACTAAGATATTTAATAATTGAAATTTCTGGCAATTTTTTATTTAAAAAACAACATTTGTAATTTCTCGCGCATTAGGCGATTTCTTTTATTATGAAACAAGTAACAATTGACAACTTGAGAACTCAATAACTCCTTTCATTCAATGGTGCACGTTGCCAGCCAAAACGTAATTTAGGTTGCGTTCAGTAATAAATATTTTGTTTTTAATATTCGTGATGATATTCGGCGAATACGAATATTCGTATTCGTTGCATCACTAATAAGGAAGGCCCATGCCCAGCTGTAGGTCGTTAAAAATAGCTGAATATGTCTTTTTTCTTAATTTTTCCATGTTATATTTTGAACTATTCCATGCTAGATTTATAATACATTTTTGAAGTTATACTTCTTTTGGCGCGTTATGAAAATAATAATGAGTGTATTACAATGCGACAGATTTAGACTTCAGTATGAAATTAGTCGATACAATCTCCCTTTAGTATAGTGTGATATGATGAGTCTAAATTCAAGATATTTATTCTAGTATTTCTATATACGCAACACGTGTTTTATATCAATACTAGCGACTCACCCTCGGGTTCGTCCCTAGCTGGCTTTCCAATACTATACTTTCATCCCCATTTTCACTCCCTTAAGGGATGATTTCCGGGATAAAAAATATCCTATGTCCTTCCCAGGGTCTCAAACTATCTTCTTACCTAATTTCATCTAAATCGGTCCAGTAGATCCAGAGATTACCCCCAGAGATAGATTATAATATTAGTATAGGTAATTGATTAAATATTATTTTTCGGTTGCATAAATTCATATAGTGAGTTTTATTATGCTATATTGAAAAAATAAAGTAACTTAATGTGTACGTGCAGGTGACGCAAGGCTTTAGCGGCGCCGATCTGACAGAGATCTGCCAGCGCGCGTGCAAGCTCGCCATCCGCCAGGCCATCGAGGCGGAGATACACCGCGAGCGCGCGCGCCAGCAGCAGGCGGCCGCCGCCGTCATGGACGTATGTTGTTTTATAATATAGATAGATATATTAGAATAATATTTTAGAGAGAGGATTTATATACCATTTTTTTATATTTAAAATTTAGAAAATTATATATGTAAAAGTATTGTATGTCTTTATACTGGGTTATAGAAAAAATTTTTAAGTATGAGTTTTTAATAATGAAGTAATATGTATAATCGTATTTAGATTATTTGAGAATGTTATTGGAGTATTGTAGTAGTAGTTTTTTTTAGCTACAAGTTATATTTTTTTATATAGATATTGTCGTATCTGACATTCATTATAAAGATTTAAATAAAAAATGGAATTAAGAAGACTTGCATTTTTGATGAGTGTTCGTTTTTATTAATGATAATTTTAGAATGAAGTAGTAGTGTAGTGATTTTGTCATTTTAAATTGTAATTATTATTATTTAGAATAATAATGTTGTAATAATGATTTTCAACAAGATGGACGAGGAGGACCCGGTGCCGGAGATCAGCCGCGCTCACTTCGAGGAGGCTATGAAGTTCGCGCGCCGCTCCGTCTCCGACAACGACATACGCAAGTACGAGATGTTCGCGCAGACGCTGCAGCAGAGCCGCGGGTTCGGCACTAACTTCAGGTCGGTTTGGCTTACTGTTGGTTTAATAATTAAACTATTATTTATTATTTTGAATAAAAGTATCTTTTCGGATTTTTTTGCGGATATATTTCGGTTTTTGCTTTTGACATTTCGAATGAATTCATGGTCACGGAAGATATTTTTATTTAAAATGTCAAATATTCGCGTAGATCTAAGAAAGTATGACTATAATCTATACAGATAAATAAAATTGAAGTGTCTTTTTTAATGTCAAAATAACAGCTTTTTATTTAATATACATGGCATTATATACGGTAGCTATAAGAAAAGTACATTTTCTTTTAATTTTTGTCTGTCTGTTTTGGCTAATCTCGGAATCGGCTGCACTGATATTGACACGACTTTCACTGATTTTATAAGGAGAACTTTTATAATAGAAGAGTCCCGCTCAAAAAAAATTAAAACGTACCTAGTAAGTAGCTAAGTATTTTACAATAGTATACTTTAACATTCTAGATTCCCGACGAGCGGCGCGGCGTCGGGCGGCACGGGCACGTCAGGCGGCGACCAGCCCACCTTCCAGGAGGAGGGCGGTGACGACGACCTCTACAGCTAAGCGAGCGTGCACTCCCCGCCCACAGCCACAGCTGACATTACTTCACTGACTTCGATCAACAATACTACTAGATAACGTGTCACATACAATATCAAAGCTAAATTATGTCCGCGCGAATATGTACTTATACAGCTACATTTGTGTACTAATGAACCAAGACAAAGTCTTATAATACTTTTATTTTCAAGCTAATCAACACCATAGCACCTTGTAATAAAGTCACAAATCTTCGAATTATCATCATACACTTACGATCATTTCGTAAGTTTTATAATCTTTATTGTAAAATTAACCTTATATGAAAAAAAACATAAGCACTTTTCCCGTGTTTGCTTTGTTAGCTAAATCGTTGTTTTGTTTCTATTTGTTTCTTTGAATTTGCGCGTGTATTGGCCGACCTGGGCCAACGTTCTTAGCGGATTTAAAATTGTTCAAAATTTCATTTTTATATTATCTCGTAGGTTTAATCTTAAAATATTGCCTTAATCTACATGTATTCAACGAAAATAAGACATTCCGTTTGAAAAATTTCTTCGCGCATTATTTTTGCAACTTTTAAATACACATTGCGGCATTGTGAACGTGTTTACGCTTACAGTGTTTCAATAGAACTAATCGAAATATACGCTCACTTTGCAAGTGAGCTTATATTTACCGAGACGGATTTCTTACGCCGACCCGATATCTAGTAGTATTGTTGATCGAGGTTCACTGAGCTCTAACGAACCACCGAAAACATACACCCTACTAAGCATTTTATAACACGGAAGATTATGTAGCGATTATTAGAATATTTACAAATATACACAATGTGAGTTTTAAATATTATATTATTATAGTGATAGGCTCGAGATGGTATTTGGGTGTTGCTTAGTAAGTTTATGTTTTCGTTCGTCTCTGTCTCAAATCGCGTGTTGTATGTCGTTTTCTCATTTTTTTTAAGTTGTAATTAGTGATTTTGGTTTTATAGTGCTCGTATTATGACTTTTTCATTCGATACGCTGCGAATGACAACGCGGTAAATGTTAATAATAAACAGCAGTTCCTTTAAATAGCATCATTTGGCTCGCCATTACTCGACCTGTGTTATATTACGAGTGCTATAATCCCATACAAATTCGTTACAGCTCTTAACTCTTAAAATTTACTGGGTGTTTGGAGGTTGCGTACCGACAGTCGTTTTTCTTTAACGTTAGACAATAGAACCGGCAGTTCGACTGTCTCTATTCCAAATATTTAAATGTATTATTTTATAATTCAATTAGTTGCATTCGCTTATGTTTAATTATCGTCCCGCGAGGCCCTTGGGTCCGGGCTGTATGATCTATCTAATGTCGGTCGTGTGTAGGCGACGTCGGCGTGTGGCCGACTCAGTGATTTTTATTAAATAATAAAAAGATTTTTATAGTCGAATCTGGTTTTTTATTTACTTAATTCTCCTAATAAATAATAATGAATATAATAATAAATATATTGGGACATTAACACACAGCACCATCTAGTTCCATGGTAAGCTACGAGGCCTGTGTTATGGATACCAGATAGTTGATACACTACACATATATAACTTTAAATACATACATATTATAAATATAAACACCCGTGACTAGAGTACACATAGTCGTGCTCATAACACAAATGAATGCCCCCAGCGGGACTCGAACCCGCGACCGCTGGCACAGCAAGTAGGGTTAGTATCACCGAGTGAACAACTCATAAAATGCAAATACCGCATTGTCTATGGATACACAGCACAAACTTATTTTAACTGATTTTTAATTATCTGTAAAACATTATAGTTTGATTTAATAAAGCATTATTTATTTATCTTGTAACTAGCGACTCGCCCTCGCTCCGCTCGGGTCCGTCCTTAGTTATGTTTTAACAATTAGTATAGATTTCTCAGATGTGACATTTTTTGCGCAGTAAAAAGTATCCTATATGTTGACCCGGATAACTAGCTTACCAAATTGCATCAAACACCCTCCAGTGGTTTTCTCTTGATGTGTTCCAAGACAGACAGAAAAATCTAAAATCTATAGATTCGACCTCTGTATCGAAAATAGTGACTATTTAAATAAGATTTTCTAAAAAATATTTAATCTACAGATTCGACTCAGAATTTTAGTATATGTCTATACATATAAAATTGTGAGTCGAATATATAATCTATATTATAGTATTATTAAATAAAAATACAGTATTAAATATATAATAAATATTAATTAATCATCTTCAATCACATTAATTAAATATTTTATTAGCTTACCTTTCTGTCAAAACATGAAAAAATAAAATAAAATAGCTGTCATTAACATTTTACTGAAGTACCAAAGATTTTTAAAGCATTCTTACACAAAATAAAGATGTCCGAACTTAGCGAAAATTACCATCTCAGAAAATTTTATGTCGAATCTGAAACCGTTCCAACTCAAAGCGTTATGAAAGAGAGAATGTCCACATCTCTTGCTCAAGTTTATTTTAAATCAATGTCGCCTAAACTGAAAGTGCTCGCTGGACTAGAACCTCCTATGAAAGGTGGTGGTAGCGACTGGTATGTGCCTCCAAAAGAATTACTGGATGGGAGGGTAGTCTTGAAACCCATAAAGAGACAATTTATAACGAAACTAGGTTTCAATGGTATTGACTTTTTCGGTGAGAAAATAGTTGAAGAGCACCAAAGACAAATGGAAGAAGAAAAACGTAAAGCTCTCCTTGAAAACGATGTAAATTGGAAGCGGATTATAGAAGCTAGTTGCCGGCAACAATGGGAAGATACTTCTAAGCAGGAGTCCAAACAAAATACAATTAAGATTCAGCAGGCATTTCAGGAATTTACCACTTTATACATGACATCCATGACCAAAATAGAGGCTTTACTCTCCGAAGCAGCCACGAAAGAAATCGAGCGTGTTAAAAAGGAAGCCTTTGATAAAATGACTTCTCATTACGAAACGCTTCTCAAACAACAAGCGACTTTGTTATATGATAGATACGCTGATAAACTTCTCAAAGAAAAAACTAAGCTAAAAGAACAGTTTATATTAGATGTTGAAAATTCAAGAACAGAAATGGGAAATCAAATGCACGATATAAACTTAGAAAAACATGTTGCTATTGAAAAACTGAGGGTTGTGCTAGAATGTCAAAATTTAGCATGCCAAGTTTATGTCGCTTTGAAGGAGCGAGAGGAGTGCAAGAAAGATATGGACCTATCGAAACACGAACATGAAAAAGCAATGGAAGTTTTATCGGAAAAAATCAAAATGCAAGACTTTGAGATCAAGCTTGAAAAGGAGAAAGAAAAACAGCGCCTCGAATTCATTCAGGTGTGGCAAAAGAAAATTTGTCATGTTGTTAAAAGATTTCAAGAATTTGTTACGTATTGTTTGAATACTTTGCCCGAATATGCCGAGTTCTTTATCAACATGGAGAAGTTTATGTTGTTACAATTGAGTGAAGCTATTGAAAATCCGAGCGTTCAGAGCATGTTCGTTCCAGAAGAAGATACCTTTCATACGCCTATTCCGAAGCCACACCCTTTTTATTTGTTTTGCGACAAGGGCTTTAAGCCAAAGATAGAACAGAATCTTTGCCCAAAGCACTGCACTTCTAGCGCGTCACAACTCCCGGTAATTATTGTAAATAAAAAATGCATCTACTCAGCTTGTGACAATTTTGAAATGTTTGCCGAAAAACTAAAACAATTTCTCGATGGCAGCCGCGGAATCGATGAAGACTTTATTGATGATCATGACTATACATACGATATTCCTATCAAACCCACAAAATCTGTCGATCTTAAACAAGTGAAGTTACAGAGCTCTCTAATGCAGTTATTACAAAATGAATTTCCGAATCCGAGGCAAGTTGACATTGAATGTTGCGTTTGTAAAATACCAACCTGTTATTGTGCGAGTTCACCCAAAAAAGTAACTGGCCTGTCTAAAGAAGTTTCAGATGAATTCATACCGTTTAGAGGCAGCGGCCAAAAATTAGAGTCAAGAAGTGTGGAATTAGACCACGAACGTGAACCAAAATGGGATAGTTACATAGACTATATATTGCCCAAAAGATGTTTCTGTTCTAAAAGAGTGAAAAAACATTTGGAAGAGCATCTTCCTGCGTACATGCGAAATATGTCCGCTTATGGCGCACCAGAGTTGCCATTTTACGAGACTTGCAAATTGGATAGTTTAAAAAAGCTAGTGAAAAAATATCAAGGGAAAGATTCACCTCTCCCGGAGGTCATTAGGTTTGAATCTAAAACTAGAGATGTTAGCACCCAGTACATAGACCAAGAATATGAATATTTGTGCACTTGCTTCTCTGACGATGACGTTGAAAAATTGTTCGAAAATTTAATGAAAGGTTCAAAATTATATGAAAAAATAGACAGGCCTAAAAGCAAGAATGTTGACGTTTCGATTTCCCCGTCGCACCTGCAGACCTGTCCGCGGTCCTTCGCTCACGACAGAGCACGTTCCTTGCGACGTTTGCTTGAAGATGCGCCGGAATTAGAAGAAATATTTAAAAAAGATAATTGTCAGTTCTTTTTATAATAATTATATATTTAGTGAAAAGATTAAAAAAAGGGATCTTTAAAAAAATATACTTAAACAATCAGATCAAGTATCAAGATAAAAAAAAATGAAACCAGATAATAGGTAAAAAATAATTTTTATTTCTATATAAAATTATAAATACCGGCTTTGCTTATTTTATTAATAAATTCATGATCTATGTCACTTCCCCGACCGCCATTTGCTGCAACAGGTTCATCACGTGGCAAAATCTCTCTTTTATCTCCGTCGCACTTCTGTGCGGGAGAAGTTCACGAATTCTGCAGAAAACTTGTTCAGATCCTGGTTCTCCTTTTAGGACTTCTAACATCGTCTTATCTTCATCGCGAGTCCAACTTTTGTTCTCTAGCCTTTTCTCCGCTTCTTTTTGTTTAGCCTCTTTTTTCACAAGCGAATTTTTTGAGTCGTACTTCTCTTTCTTTTTGACAGGTATATCTTCTTTCTTACATTTGTTCTTCGCGAGTGGTTTTGTTTTAATTTTTGGATTTAATGTGAGGCAATCTTTCTTGGTATTATCATTGACATCTTTTACGTTCTTGGTGGGCGATTTTAGTTGTTTTCTAGATCTTTTTTGTGGTACTTTGCATGTGTTTTTGTTGTTCCTTTTAGGGGATGCCCTCTCTGAGTCTGATTCTGGTGGTGACAGGCAATGGTTAGGAGCTAGCCGTCTTGAATGAACTCTGTATGGTTCTTTGCTATATGGGTATGTCACACATGCCGTGCGTAAAAATCTGCCATGTTGAAGAAACACTCTCCCGTGCAAATACTGTGAAAGAAAAATCATATTTACTTCCAGTCTTTTATTGTTTGATCTTAAATTACTGGTTTTTGAAATTCGAACTTTTTTCTCAGACCTAAATAAACTTAACATTCGCATAAGATTGAGAACAATGTGCGAATATGCTTTCAGATAGTTTCGTTCAAATATCGTTCAAATTATCGTTCAAATATTTGCACACAGCTTAGTTAAAAAATTCAATCTCCTGCCAAACATTCATTGACAAATTGCATAAATGCATTGGCATTCCTTTTGATTTAAAAGTACATTCGAGTTTCTTATTAAGTTTAGTTTCATAATATTAATAACAATTTTTCTGCAAACTTTTGTTATTTCAGTGTATAAAATTAAGTGTCCAGGTGAATAAAATAAAACGATATAAATAAGAAAGCTAAAGGAGCTCGTGAAGAGCGGAAAACAATTTGACTAAAGGATCTAGTGAGAGAAGAATGAGATCGGATTGGGCTAGAAGAAACATACAACAGAGTAGAGAACATCTGTTACAGTCTCGTTTCCCCGATGTAGGTCACGAGGCCTGCACGGACGGAAAACGGGAGGATGCTTCCATGTAATAAAAATTATCTTGTGACAAAACCATTTTAATATTTTGTTGTCTAACAAATTTAGGACAATCTTTATATGTAGTCCGTCACACGTATCCCCAATATATCATTAGTAACACCCATGGGCGTACCCAGGTAGGGGCAGGAGGGGGCAGCTGCCCCCTCCTGGATCGTGTATGTCTACGTACCTACTGTTGGCGATAAAGTTGTTTGAGTCAGGTTACGAGTGTTACGAGTTACTTTACAATCCATATATTATGTGTTAGGTTATAAAAAAATTGCACTGCGCGCCCGGTCAACTTGAACGGTAAGCTCCATGCTCGCCAGCCCGTCGCTGCCGTGCTAACGACTTACCAAGAATATCGAATCTAATCTAGCGCTTGTGTACTGGCCTGCGAGCTCGTATTTGACATGTTATTGTTTTGAAAGAGCCAAACGTAGGTGACAGAAAATAATCAATGTCCATATCTATACATACAAATAATAAATTGTAACTGATCGTGAACTGAACCTGTACGTGGGAGATATTTGAGAAAAACTATTATTGGGGGTTTTAGTAACGCGATAGAACCCAAAAAAATGATTTTTAGAATTTTTGTCTGTTTGTCTGTGAGTTTGTGTGGAACGGTTTATCCAATTTGGATGCGGTTTTCACGAATGTATTTTATGGTAAGCTTCACTTAACATTTAGATTTGGTTTTATTTCAATCGGTTCATAAATAAAAAAAAGTTATGTCAATTTCATAAAAAAAAACCAGAAACAATTATTTTTGAGCACCCCCCCCCCCTCGGATTCCACGCTTCGGACTAGGTTTATTAATTCTGTTTTGCCGCATACCCCGTCCCCCCCCGTCCCCGTCCCCCGGACCAAAAGCTAGGTACGCCCATAGTAACACCTCAGACACCTTGGCTTAGATCTACACTGACATTTAATGTGGCCAAAAGGCAATTAAGGCACTGACATGTCGTTGATAACATATCGTTGTATGTATATAATTACCTCGGAGTCCAGGACTTTAGATTCAGCTTTTCTCTTAGTATTTTTTTTCTCTTCAAATTCCCACACGTCGTATCCCTTGTCACAAGTTAAGAAGGTATCTTGAAGAACATCTGTTCCTGTGTCGTAAACGCTGTGAACAAATGATCTAAATAAGTATGCTTGTACCATTTGGATATTGGAAAAAAAAATTGATATCAGTGAACATGCTTTGTGGAACCCGATAATATAATTTACTTAAAAAGTCATTCCGTCTATTAATGTTAGTATTTAATCATAAAATTCTGAGTCGAATCTATATTTTTTATAATTTTTGTCTGTCTGTGACCGTATCACGAGAAAACCACGGGACAGATTTTGATGAAATTTGGCATGATGATAGCAGGTTGACCGAGTCAAAATATAGGATACTTTTTACTGCGGTAGAATATCTCATCTCTGAGAAATTGATACTAAACGTTAAAAAGTATATTTTATATTGACGATAAAATAAACAGGGTCAGTGTTGTCAGTCTGAAAGCAGTTCTGCTGAGAAGATCCAGCGAGAAAGTCAACATTAGACTATCTTCATAATAAAGTCTATTATATTAGAGTATCTTCTCTAACGTTATATAATACCAACTCACCTATCCGGTGGGCGTTCATCTGGAAAGAGGGCTTTAAACATTTGAGTTAAGCGTGGGTTGGACCTCAAGTGGGGTAGAACTCTGGACTTCATGTCTGAACTGTTGCCACTGTTGATGCCGGTCGTGATCGCGCGTAATATCTTCCTTAGCACCGTGGGTTTTCGGCTAAATGTTGACTGAAATAAGATACCTAATATTTGAAAGTTGCCTAAGATAAAATAAATTAATCTAAGCGGACTAGGCAGTGGCAGCCCAATGGTAACGCGCTCGCTTGGGAAACCGAGTGAATCATTTCTAACATGATTACCACTTGCCTTATGGTGAAGGAAAACATCGTGAGGAAACCTGCATGTCTGAGAGAACCTAGCAACTTTTCGAAAGACATGTGAAATCCCCCAACCCGCACTTGGCCAGCGTGGTGGACTATGGCCTGATCCCCCTCGTGTAGAAGGGAGGCCCGTGCCCAGCAGTGGGACGTTAAAAAGGTGTGTGACGGACGCAGTGTATTGACAATGACAGAATACATATATGTACATATTATTATTTTAGGTTATTTTTTGCAAATGTTGAAAAAAAACAAAGTGTAATTTGACATAATACTGTACGAGTATTATCTATACATATAATAAAATTATAACTAAGTCAAATCTGTACATTAAATATTTTTTAGAAAATCTTATTGAAATAAACATTATTATCGATACAAAGGCCGAATCTATAGTTTTTAGAATTTTTGTCTGTCTGTCTGTCTGTCTGTCTGTTACCGCATCACAGAAAAACTACTGGACGGATTTTGATAAAATTCGGTATGGTCATAGCTGATTATCCAGGTCAACATATAGGACACTTTTTACCGCAAAAAAATATCTCATTTCTGAGAAAAAATACAAAAACTGGTTAGAATAAAAAATCGATGATACTATATAGATTTTAGCAAGTTAACTAACTAAATGAAATGTATATCAATAGCACTATTTTATTCATTAAAAAATATATTTTAATGAATATTTATTTTTGTATTATTTAGATATTTGTCAATAGATGTCGCCATGTGTCTTTAAAATACGTAGTTTTAATTCCAAAAAATTGAATGTACAAATTCGACCTTTCTATGATTTTATTAGAATTACTACTAAAATACGTAGTATATATATAGTAATAGTGTTTAAATTATCAAAAACAATGTTCTTGGCTTTATAAATTAGTTACATCTATAGATACATTAAAAGGGTCTAGCCGTACTTCCATAGCGAAAGTGCCCCCGATAGGAACCTATATCGTTACCAATGTTATATTGTAGAGGACACTAAAAGTAATTGATCCAGTAAATATTAGATCTATATCTTAGTTAATTGAAGAGCTATTTGAAAAAAAGTGTCCGGGGGCGACATTTTTTCAAAGGGATACATCTTAGTTAATTTCAAAGCTAGCGTAATAAAACAAAATGTAAGCATTATAATAAGCTTTATAGTTTATTTAATAGCTGTTTACTATGGGCCAAGCATAAATAAAAGTATTAAAAAATGCAAATAAAAATTTTGTCAATCGATTTCTATCAGATATAAATAAATTACCACTTTGAAAAAAATACATAATAATTGTCTATATATGGTCTAATAGCATGCCAAGTTTCATTAGAATCCAAGAGGTGCAACATGTCAAAAAAAAATCAAAAGTAAGTGACCAGGCACGTCACGACCACCTTGTTGACACTTTTATCTTGCATAACATTTTTAGTTTTTCAATATTGGGCACGAAAGGTTTAAAAAGGAATGGAAAAGGTATTTTCTCAATAGAAATTAAACCGATATTCATAAAAAATACTTTTATTTGTCATCATCACTATCTTCATTAATTACAACGTGCTTCATATTGATAGAAAAAACACTGGATAAACGTGTTCCAAACGTGCCATACAAAATATTTTATAATATTATAACAGTACTCATAAAATGGCCTCGAAAATAATAAAGAAGCCGTTATAAAGTTTCTCATTAAACTATTTTTGCATAATAAATAATGCTATGAGACTATCAGTCGAGAAGCGATATTAAGTGCGGAAAAAAACTCGTGGAGACAATGTTCTTTTAAATTTGTACATAATATAAAACAGAGTTGCTATCTGCGTCTGTCTGTTTCTCCGCTTACTTCTTCTAAACCGTACAACGGATTTTGATACGGTTTTCACTCATAGAAAGGGCGATAAATTAGCAAGGTTACACTAGGTACACTGTTTTAAAATTTCTATGGTAATTTTACAAAAATGTGTTGGAAATATATTTTTAAAATAGTTTTGTAATTTAATAAATCAGCTGTTATAATAAGTACAAAACATCAAAGTTGTAAAAAGAATACGTTTAAAGTGTTGTAAACTTCAAATAAATTCATTCAAATCAGTATCTTATAAGATCTTTAAGAACTAGTTATTTTAACAATTTATACTATACTAGCATTGCCCGCGGCTCCACCCGCGTTCAGATGACCAAAAACCAAATTCTTAGGTTTTACATATTAGTATACTCTTACATTGCAGTTTTTGTATTTTTTCTCAGAAATGAGATATTTTCCCGCGGTAAAAAGAATCCTATATGTTGACCCGGAAAACCAACCAGCTATCATCATACCAAATTTCATCAAAATTTGTTCAGTGGTTTTCTCGTGATGCGGTAACAGACAGACAAAAAATCTAATAACTATAGATTCGGCCTCTGTATCGATTATAATGACTATTTCAATAAGATTTTCCAAAAAATATTTAATGTACAGATTCGACTCAGAATTTTATTATATGTATAGATAATATATATAATAAATAACATATACCATATAATTAATATTTCTTGAGATACCTATACTGCTTATTGAAAGTGAGCAGATTTTCTACATGGGTGTACCACAAGGTTCAATTTTGGGTCCTTTTTTGTTCCTCATTTATATAAATGACCTACCATACCTCGTAAAGGATGACCACGGGATAGTTTTGTTTGCTGATGATACATCTTTAGTTTTTAAAGTTAACAGACGACAAGCAGTAATTGACGATGTGAACATTGCTTTATCCAAAGTGGTACAATGGTTTAATGTCAACAACCTTTTACTAAACGAGAAAAAAACAAAATGTGTAAAATTCACTTTACCAAATGTTAAAAGTGTAAAAACCAATGTACGACTGAATAATGAGGAACTAGATCTAGCTGATACCACTGTATTTCTAGGCATTACATTAGATGCCAAACTCCAATGGGGCCCTCATATTTCTCAATTATCGAATAAGCTCAGTTCTGCAGCCTACGCGGTTAAGAAAATACGTCAATTAACAAATGTAACGACAGCTAAGTTAGTATACTTTAGCTATTTTCACAGCATTATGTCATATGGTATTTTACTATGGGGTAATGCTGCTGATATTGACACAATTTTTGTGCTGCAGAAAAGGGCTGTTCGAGCTATATATAATTTAGGCCCAAGAGAATCTTTGCGGAATAAGTTTAAAGAAATTAAAATAATGACTGTACACTGCCAATACATCTATCAAAATCTAATATATGTACATAAAAATATTGATAAATTCAAGAAATATAGTGACCTGCATAATGTAAACACTAGAAACAAAAATAAGCTAGTTCAGCCCACCACTAGGCTCCATAAAATTGGTAATTCCTTTATTGGTAATAGTATTCGCTTTTACAATAAACTACCAGATGATACTTTAAAACTGTCAATAAATAAATTTAAAATTTACATTAAAAGACAATTAATAAATAAATCCTATTATAATGTAAAGGATTATTTAAGTGATAAAAAAGCTTGGGAATGAATTGCTCTTTATACTGAAGTAAGGATGTTTGTGAAACAATGATCACAATAAAAAAAAAATGTTACTTGGCTGAGTTTCTTGTGGGTTCTTCTCAGACCAGGGCGCGTTACGAACCCTCGTAGCTTTAGTTTAAGTCTTCTAATTGACGTACACAAGTGATCATTGAATTGATACAATGTGTAAAAAGAAGTAAATAAATAAATAAATAAATACAGTCAAGTCAGAGGACTAACTTCAACCTATATAGTTATAATTTAGACGGTTATGTATCTTTATAAAAGTATAGATCAAAATATTAATCCGTAATCGATAAGTATTAAGAGCTTTTATCGTTAAGTGATTAGTTTAAACTGCTTTCGAAAGCAGACACTAAGTTAATTATATAAATGAGCAGTTTCCTTTTGTTTCCGGTATGTCATTTCTTCACAGAATTTGACCATAATAAAATTCATTATCAAATAGTATACCTACATTAGTCCGCCAACCCGCACTTGGCCAGCGTGTTGGACTATGGTCTGATTCCCCTCGTACTGAATTGAGGCCCGTGCCCAGCAGTGGGACGTTAAAAAGGGCTGAATACATACCTACATGGGTTTGATTTTCGACTAGAGTATCTCTTTATGAAAATCGGCTCCTTCCACCCATCTGACAAAGTCCTCTTATGTTACTGTTATTTATAGTTGAGTTGATTAACCTATGCGTTGTACTTTTTACGTCCGATGTTTATATGAGAATATTATAGCATGTTATTATGGCAAAAATATGTTTCATTTCAGTAAAATCTATTCCTAGGATGACAGCAAAATGCATAAGTCAAAGCCGTTTCATAAAGTGATAATATCTAGATTTAAAGACAAAGCTAACACCTCAAAGAATTAAAAATCAAAAAAACTAACCCACTTGAGGAAATGAGGAAAGAAATCAAATAGTGGTAAAAGTATGATATTCTCTCATAATTGTGAAAGTGGCAATATGTAACCTATTTTTTTATGTTACTAGAATGCATAGTAATAAATAGAATATTTTTTCTTAATATTCTATTATTATACAAAGATCCTCACCCCGTACTAAATCTGTTTAATGTTTAATACATTAGCCATTAATTATACTCCACAATTATTATAAAATTCATCATCATGTAAGTAAATCGGGAAAATTACATTTTTTAAATCGCAATTTAACTACGATAAAGCAACCTATATCTTTAAAAAGTATTCATATTCATTTTCGAGCAGTTTCTTGGATTTTTACGGTAAATTTAATCATCAGCTTTTTTGGACATTTCTATGAAAAGCAGGAACTCAATCCTGTTATTTTTATTTATTGAAGAAACTAAATCAGTCTTACGGATGCCAATAACCTATCTATCGCTTTAAGGCCCGATCCATACTATAGTGCCGATCTCTGATATTGGTCTAGTAAAGTATTTCTACAGAAAAACAATAAGTGCATTCACACTATCAGTAAGAACCAAGTTTCAAATGATAATATGATAATGTACAAACGAAGAACCACTATCAAGTTTTCTTGAGACGGAAAAGGATATAAGCCAGAAGGTGCATTTCTTTTACAATAAATATGCACTGGCTCGTCAACTATTTTTTTAAGTAATATAAGGTCTACTTTATAAAACAACTGCCTCGGTGGTGTAGTGGCTAGCATGTACGGCTGCACACTCGGAGGTCCTGGGTTCGAGTCCCGGGTCAGGCCAAGTTTAGTTATTGAGTCTTTCTGTATAGTAAGTCTCAGTTACAGCCCGGAGTTGGGAAGTTGGCGGTGTTTCACCCCCGTGCCTCGGAGAGCACGTAAAGCCGTCGGTCCTGCGCCTTAACTCTCACCGGTCGTGTCGAGTAGTCGTCCCACCGGAGTATGAGAGCGACAGGAATAGAGAGTGCACTTCTGTCAGCGCGTACACTTGTGCACTTCAATATCTCCTGCGCAGTTGGCTAGTCTGAATGAGATTGGCCGCCGAAGCCGGAATCGGCCAGGAGAACATCACTTTACAAAATTAAGGCTTGGAATGTTGACCCTTAGTGATTTTGATTACTTCTCAACTAGCTGTATTACCACGGCATAAGAAAATATTTTAACGATAATATGTGACGAGTAGCGCTTACAGTACCGTGTTGAGGAAAAAATATACCATCGTTCAAGGGTCGAAGGGGGTTTAGGTACGTCATTTACTAATTCGCGTTTAGCTGCGTAAGGTACTTCGAACAAAGCTCGCTTCGCATAATGAGCCTGATCATTTATTATCGATCATATATAAAATAATATTTTTTACGGAGGGGAATATTTATACTTAGGCGAAAGGGATGTAGCGATTGAAAACTTGTTAGGTTCTCTCAGATATGCAGGTTTCCTCACGATGTTTTCCTTCACCGTTAAGACAAGTGGTAATGTTGGGAATGATTCGTACATGAAAATATCAGAGATGCGACACCCGGGATTTGAACTCGCTTCACTCGGTTTTCAAACGAGCGCGTAACCACTAGGCTACCACTGCTAGAAAACCTATACTATAAGGATTTAGTTTTTTTTTATTGGCATGTACAAAAAATCCTTGTAGGATTTTTCAAATTGATTAGATTTGGATGGATTGAGTTCAGAACTCATATACATGGACACAACATATCTCCTAAATTTGTAGAATTAGATAAATACCACGCCATTTCAAGCACAATATAAGCATCAACACTTATAAATAAATAACAAACCAACCTACATCCAACTTAGATGTAACACGCTTAAAGGAATAATCAATAATGGATCTATTGGCTAGATACTGCCATGTTAAAGAATATTTTTTATTTTTTTATTTAAGTTATAGTAAAAGTAACAGAGAGAGAGAGAGTGCTTTTGCATAATATACAAAGAAGAAAAGCTGAGAAACTAAAGTCCTTGTTTATTCCATTGATCTCCATCAATTAAATTGCCATAAATCACTGACATAGTTGTCAGAGACCAAAACTAAAGTCTTATAAAAGATCATCTACATATACCTGGCTAACATGACTAACAATATCTATAAAAGTAATTGAATATTTAGGGAGCAACAGTTACCATAATGTCAATTGCTAAGCATTATTTTAGTAAATAAATACAATAATTATTTCAACTTCACTATAAAATTTCAGATTATTTGCATTGTTAGGATTGTTATAAATATTATAATAAATAATAAATATTTAATATATATAAATAATATACCATATTAGTCAGTAACTTTCTACAGTAATATAACCTGCATTTTTAAAAAATTGGAACACAATTCCTTAAATATTTAGTAATTCAATATGTATGATAACATGTATGTATTTCTTCAGGTTCTTACAGTATTCATGATAAAATATATGTTTATCTATGAAAAACATGAAAAAAAGGAGGATAGATAGAATGTAAAAAAAATTAAGAGAATTCGCATCTGCATTCATTTGTTATTAGGTATAGCAGTTTGTATACAAAAATTAATCAAAATTCTCATATTTAAAACCTATTTTAAGAGATAAGTACATTCTGTCCCGTTCAACCTAGAGTTGTATTGATTTACTAATATGTTAATACTAATTACAAACGAATTACTAAAAAACTAAATAATGCTAGAATATTATACTTACTTGTAAAAGAGCTATGAATCCCGTCATCTGTGATAACATGAAATGGTCCATGAATCTCCCAACTTCAGCTGCTTGGCCGGGCTTCAAAAACAACATAAACTCTTCTACTATATCTTTGTGTTCATCACTAAATAGCTGCTCTATTTTCTTATATAAATCTACAGGGTTCTCTTTTGAGGGGTTGAAGGTTTTTAAAATTTCTCTAAATTGAACAAACTTGTTGGTCGGCAAGGTGGAGTGTGAAGAAAATCTTGACTGTACTTTTGTGTAGTAGGATTTAACTAGTGCTAGAAATAAAATAATTATTTAATACAAAACACCATATCTATTTAAGTAAATAAATAACAAAAAGGCTGTAGACAATTTTAATATATACATGACATAAATAAACCCAATATCTTAGAACATGTAAAATTTGTTAATTATTTATGTTTAGCTTTTGTTTTTATAAATGTTGTAAGCATCTAGAAAATTTAAACTAACAGGTAATTATTTACTTATTTGAATCAATATCTAATACCACAAATTTTATAAAACCTGCACAATAACCTTTTTAAATTTTAACAACAAAATACACTCTTGTAACTTGTTTACCTGTCTCCAAAGCATTCTCATCAGTTTTAGGTTTTGCTAATTCCTCTTTCTTTTTGTCAATACACTTATTTTTAGCTGCTTCATTTGATATTTCATTAATATTTTTATCTGCTGCCTCCGAAATTTTAGTCTAAAATAAATTATATGGATTAAAAAAATATTATCAAAAAATAAGATGGCAGACATTAACACTCAAACGAAATTAATTTTTGCCTGTTTACTTCGTAATAATTCATAGTTATCGTCATTTAGATATTGCAAACAATTGCCTGAATTACCAGTAAATCAATAAAGTTAAAGAAATTCTCAACAAATTAAGGTTTTTTAATAAAAAGTGGTTTAAAATAGGAAGCTTCATCTGACTCACCACGGATTGAAGGATAGGTTGAATTTCATTATTTTTGTTAAAATAACTTGTACTGGGCTCTATTTTATTTCCAAATGCATCTTGACTCTCCCTTGTAAATAATATAGGCATAGAAGGCAACATCTGGAAGGTTTAAGGTCCCTTCTTAAAATTCGCAAAACAAAACAATCAACTCCAATTTGCTTCCCCACACGATATTCACTTTTGTAGCAGAAGTAAAACACTTATAAAATTTTTCCATATGTCACAATAACAGCAGTAAACAACAACTATAATTTAAAAACCAAATCATTATTAATTTTAATAAAACTATAGAAAATATGCCATCGAAAATATGGAAATATTTTTGTTTGACAGACAACTTGTAACACAACATCAACGACGCGGAGAGGGCGGGAAGAAGTTAGACGTTTCATTTTATGGATTGTAAAATATTATAATTTCATATAGAATAATAATGCTTCTAGAATTTTAAGATAATATGTTATTTAATAAATGATACTTTCATAATAAAGTAATTTATTAGAAAATGAAATATTGTAAACATGAAAACCGAACGTTCGAAAGTTTTGAAAGTCTTACGTACCTATCCTATAAAGTAAACTTTAACAAGTGTCTTTATTTCGCAATATATTAGAGTTTAGACGAAATGAATATTTTGATCTTAGATCAGACTGTGTAACACGTAAGTCATGGAATCCTCTACGATTTAAAAAATATGTTAGATTTTTTAGGATAATTTATAGAATAATGTGTAAGGGGAAAACATGGGCATTAGATAACAAGCAAAATAAAACTACTAGTGGAAAGTATGCATCTACTTCATTTTTTCATAATTATTTTCATACTTTAAACAAATATCATCCATAGAGACACATTTTATAAAATTAAAATATGTAAAGACTAAAGACCGTTTTGTAGTTAATTTTAGACGTCAATTAAGTAATAAAATACCCAAAATTATATGTAGATCTCTATAGATTTTCGTATCAAATTTTAAATTTCTTTTCAATCGTCCCTCATAAATGAATAATAACATTAAACCATTCAGGATTTTGTATTCATGAAGTTAACGGGATATTTTTCACACATCTTAGTAGTTATAAATTATTAATTTGAATACACAATGGAAATGCCGATAGTTTTTTGAAAGACAATAGGAAATACCTAATCCATTAATATCAAGATTTGTTAAAGTTACCTACCTATTTTATGATTATTTTCTAAATGAACTATTGCTTTCAAAAATTACATTGATCAATTATAATTTATGATTCTTAATTATAAATTGATACATCTCACAATTACCTACATGCTATAATTTAGAAGTGCTGTCGACTGCGAAGAATTTGTTTAGATTAATTTTAGTAGTCTAGAGTCTAAGACTCGATATTTTCAGTGGTAATAGAAGTTAATTATATCTTACTAGCAACCTGCAGGCGTTAATAGCATCTCATTGTCTGTCGACTTTGAGAAAATGTAAACGCTTATACCTTGTAATATTTAACTTTAAATAATAGTAAATGTTTAAACTGAGTATACAAATTTGAGTACACTAAAATTTATTACCTATCTTAGTAGAGTATCTACGTAGCATATCGCACTAGGCCAATATTTCATAGGTCGCTGAGTTGCTGTGAGAAATAAGGACACACCAACCCAGTCAGTTTCTCATTTATATTATTAGCAAAGCTATTTTAAAACGGTCAAAACTAAAAAATGTATTTTTTTCACTTTATATCTTTCTACGTGTCGTACGTAATTCTGCCTATTTATTACTATAAGAAAACTTTATAAAAAGAAATCATAAAAAAAAAAAACAATTTTTTTAGATGTTTCAGCATCTTTAATCGTCCCTAGGGTACATGTCTATGCCATAATATCTAAATCTTTGTGAATAATTCGTGGAATTATAAGAGTGCTAAGCAATTATCTTGTACACACGAAAGTGTGTCAGACAAGTTCGCTTCTGTTCTCTAATAAAATAAGCGAGGTCTAACTGTATTATGTATACCAAGTTTTTTCAAAGTTCCTTAAATTATAGCTCTTCTCATGCATTCTTCAGTTTAAAAAAAAAACTTTTATGTTTCTTTGCTATTCAATAGTGCAACATGAAAAACCGTTTATTCTAGTACTTCTTACAAGTTCTTTCGTTAAGAATTTGGCTTTTTGTAAGAACACATTTATGATTTTGGTATTAGTTATTAGTGTTAAGTCGTAAGAAATATTCGTGCTTTAATCGTACATTGTAGTCTTTTTTGTTTCTTCAATTCTCATTCTCTTCATATATTGATTCGGCGGGCCTCCAGCTTTTGACTTGGCCTACTTTAAAAGATACTTTGTCTTCAGAAATCTTTGGGAGTCTCTTAATTTTGTCATTACTTGCCCTTTCAATATGGGCATATAAGATAGTTCAAACTTACGTTATTTTTTTAATTTTCGTACAAATTTATTTCGACCTACCCCAACGATGTATCATTACAAACATGGATTGAGGAATATGCAAAGAACCATAGTCAAATAAAAAAACATTCATAATATTTTTTGGCTCTGATATTCAATAGATCTAAACCAATTTTGATCAGATTAAAGTTTAACTCATCAATAATATCACTCAGATATGTTTTGTTTATCGTTGTTGTCTAGTAACCACATCGATTTTATCGTTTTGCATTGTGGTATCGAATGGGAGCAAGACACATTGTATTTTAGTTTCTCACGATAAATAATGAAATATTCAAAGGCAAACTATCGATTGTTATGAAAAAATTGAAATTTATATCGTCTTCAGTTACTTAAACTTAGTGTTAACTTATATCGCCTCTATTTATCGCTTATCTAAAGATGGCATCTATATTCCCAACCGGACTTCGAAATGGGGTAAGTTAAATAAGCTAGCTGTTATGTTTTTGTTATACTTTAAAATATTATACCTACTAAATAGTTAAAATGTTGTTTATAATAAAATTAAAAATCAATTCGCCTATTGGGTATCATAAAGAAACATCTTATCTGGATTAAATAAGAACTGTTAAAATACAGTACAATTATAATTTAGAACAAATGGAATTGTATACTAGAATTAAGTAATACTTCATTTCCGAATTTTATTGGCCTTGGTTAAAGGAAACTAAATGTGAATTTTCCATTCTACATAAATCAGTCTCTAGTGTGAATACACACGCAGTCTAACACGGTCGAAGTTAATTTATTTATTATTTATTTTGTTTATTTATTCTTGTTAATTTTGTGTATATTATTTGATATGTCAAACATGGAGGACAATAAATTGGGTGATAATGAACGTCAATCTACTAAAGATATCAACATAGACGACCTAAATAATGAAGACGCATCAACAGAAGTTTGTGAAGCAGTAAAATTTATTTTTAAATTTTAGTGTAGTAAAAGTAGCTATAACCTTTTTTGTTTTTCTTACTTTATTTTTATAAAAACAATGCTGTCATTGTGGATAAAATAATAGAAATTAGTGCGTTTAAAGAGATGTGTACAAGAAATATATAGTACCTAGTTCTCATACTTAATAAATTTAGAATATCTTAAGATATTCTCATGTTACTTAAAGATTCTATTTTCATGTTACTTAAAGAATACTGGACAGATTTCAAATTCTGAAATAAAACATAGATTGGAGTAAATTAAAAGTATACGTTGATCTCTATGTTCTACGTGTAGATTTACGTCTTACTCATATAATAATTTTATTTGTGTAGTCTTCAGATATTTCGTATAGTTTAATATTAAAACAAAGCAAGAGGAGTTTTATTTTGTCTGCTTAGTGTTTACCTACTACTAAAATCAATATTATTTTATCTTTATAAGATTTCTTTAATCTAATGCTGTTTATTTTCAACCTTATCAACCTTTGACAAATGTGTGTTGGTTGGCTTGAAATGGTTGCAATCTTTGAATTAATACAAAAATCCTGTGAAATAATGCTTTCTTCTTTTTGTTTTATCAGAATTTCTAAACTATCCGGACAACTTCCTCAATTTTTTCTCTCAAAATCTAATTCAGCCTATTACGTGTATTATAAAAAAGTTAGCTAAATCGGTCATTGTCGCCGTTCCCAAGTGATGCACGAACAGCAATTCATATTTATTTATAAGATTAGAACAAAGTAAAATAAACATAATACCTTATATATAATGGGAATAAAACACCTCCAGGTAAATTTCTAAGAAATCTATTGTTAACTGTAACGCCGGCGTGTCCGCGGTCGTGGAGGGATTTCGGATTTAAAATTAAGTACCCAAACAAGTAAATTAATGAATATAATGGAAATACCACAAATTATTTAAAAAAAAATATGTTTTCAGATAAAGGGTCTTGACGCAAATCGCTATGCTACGAAGAAGACTGTGGCGCAGGGAATGCTTGACATTGCACTATTAACATCGAATGCATCTCAACTAAAATATGTGCTTCAAGTTGGACCGAAACACGAGTTTTATACGTTGCTAGTTGTTCTCATCTCTATTTCTATTGTATTACAGGTAATTATTAGGTATATATGTTTGTTAAGTACATACTTACATTTAAGTATATTATTTTTATTTATTAATAGCGGCTCACCCTCGCTTCGCTCGGTTTCGCCTCTAGAAAAGCACAAACGGATCTATCCCACGGGAACCGTTCATTTTTCTGGGATGAAAAGTAACCTGTTGTTTTACCGGCAATATAAGGAGGCATCAGCATGCCAAATTTTACTAAATTATGTGCATAAGTTGTTGTGTACTAAGCTGTATAAGTTACTATAGTTTTTTAACTATCCCACGGGAACTCTTTAATTTTCCGGGATGAAAAGTATCTAAGTTGTTGCACGGGGATATAAGGTACCACCATGCAATATTTCATTTAAATCGGTCCAATAGATTCGGAGATTAGCGCGTACAAACAGACAAACAGACAGAGAAACAAAAAATTGGAAAAAAACCTAAATTTGTTGTATTTGTCTTCTTACATCCCCCTGACTTGTTTTTTAGCATTTTTTTTTATGTACAGACATTCGACCTCTACAGTTTTATTACAGTATAGTATAGATTATTATATGTGATCGTCGTGGATAAGTGTGGTATGAATCGTCGTCGCGGGTTTGATTCCTGCAGGGAATGAAAAAATATTGTCCATTCATACAATATCTTCATCTTGAGATAATATATAGACTATTTCTTCGATAGAAATTATACGTATACTATAACTATACTATCTATACTAATATTATAAAGAGGTAAAGTTTGTGAGTTTTTGAGTTTGTGACGTTATAGGGGGCAATCTCTGGATCTACTAAACCGATTTAGATGAAATTTGGTAAGAAGATAGTTTAAGACCCTGGGAAGGACATAGGATACTTTTTATCCCGAAAATCAGCCCTTAAGGGAGCGAAAATGGGGATCAAAGTTTGTATGGGTATTCAAGCTAGGAACGAACCCGAGCGAAGCGAGGGTGAGTCGCTAGTTATACCTATATATTTTCTTCATATATTTATATAGGTATAATAATTATATAATAAATCATCATGAATATAAAGGTCGATACATAATTTCACCAAACGTAATTATGTCAAGGTCCGATGCATTATTTTTGTTATTAACATCTCATTCATTAATTCAACGAAAATTAGCCTCTCATATAACTATAAAAAAATTTTCAATGTTTATAACTGAACAAAGATCAAAGGATTTTACTTGGCCAACCCAGTTATTTAAAGCAAATTTTAGTAGATTTATTCATGTATGGTTTTGCAATAAAATCGGTTTACTTATTCATATTGTATTCAGCCCTTTTTAACGTCCCACTGCTGGGCACGAGCCTCCCTTGAATACGACGAGGATCAGGCAATAGTCCACCAAGTTGGCCAAGTACGGGTTAATGGCGGACTTGACATTTCTTTTGAAAATTTATTTATATTATAAGTAAGATATTTGTAAGATAAAAGTATTTTAGGTGGTGATGAGGTTCGTACTACTAACACTAAATTTGCTACGCGACTGCCGTTTCCACGATCCACAACACCGGACGTCCGCTCTCAATATTAGTTATGCTACCATGGCATCAGCCTTCGTTGTTACAGTCCTAAATGTTCTTGTTTCCGCGTTTGATTCATCACTTGCAAGATATCTTGAACTTGACTATGATTAATAATTGATTGTTTATTGTTGCAAAAGTTTGACACATTTTATATTTTATTTTCTTTAACTACTAAAACTTTCATTGTTTTATTGATAGTGTAACATTTAATTCAATTATTATTTATATGTTACAGTATTTAGGAAAATGTATCTAATTATTAATTTTTATAATAATATTCAACATTTGAAATCGCTTGAAATATTTTTCATTATATTATACTTAAGTAGGCGTATAGATAAAATAGGTATAAGATATTAGTGGCAATATTTTCTTTTAATGCATAGATAATATTGTTTTAGCTTCTCGTTGGATTACTATTCGTAGTAATCGGGGGTTTGGACTTGAATGATGACGATGATCAACCTTCGGCTATAATCCTTAACGACGTCATTATTATATTTATATTCGTTATTTCTGTAATAAATATCGTTATATCTGCATTTGGTATGGAATATTCAAATAATCCATTGATACTGGACCGAATAAAATATATTAATAACGAATATTTAAGAAAAGGAAATATTACTTCGAGCTAATGTCATTAAGTTTGAAATATTTTTATTGTAACTGCTTCTAATAATTAATACCTAATAATTTTATACGTCTTAGTTCAAAACTATACATTTGTATGATATCATAAAGAAGTCCTTTGGCTCGAACAATCTTTAGGATATTTCATGTTTTTCTTAAGGGGCACCGAGCTTTTTATTTTAGTAGGACGACAGCGGACAGGGGGGAGTGTGGCTAGGATGGACTGAACGCGTGCGATTTTAGTTACCTATTTCCTTCGTATTATTAAAACAAATACACATTTTGAAAATTTAACGTGTAAGTATACGTTATAGAAAACGTATAGTTTTGTTATTATTGAAAAACTGATAAACTTCCTTGAATTATTTACGCCGCACTAAGGGTTTATTTTGTTTTTTAGAGATCATTTTGGATTTTTTTCTATTGAGAAAACTACCAGTTATCGTGTTTCTAAAGTGTACGATTTATAGAATAAATTCTCAAATATCCTACATATTATTAATTGCATAATTAAAGTTTTACTAATAACATTACAGCAAGGGATCAAACGAACGCAACTATTTCGTAATTGCCTCGGTGCTTCCTTAACAAAATTTGTTGTTTCGAATAATATTGTTACTTGTTAGTTGTCAAGCAGTTAGTGTACCTATAACTAAAATTATTTTGGGTTTACGTGGAAAAATATTTTGTCAATAAGTGATTTATCATTCGACTTTCCCTTTTTTGTAATATTATATAATTGGTTAAGACGATAAAAACATTTTTATTAATGCAGGCGAGTGCGGGCGTTTTGGCCTTAATTATATCAGCCTTGGATGAAGAAAATAATATAAAACAGAAGAAAATTGCAGATTGGCTTTATCATATTTCAGTGGGTATGATGACTGGTGTAGTGTTTTGTGACGTCATAAAAATGACTTTTGGCCTCGATCCTGCACTCTCTCAGGAAGATTATTTTAGTAATTCGTCAGCGATGCATATAATTAACAAAATCTTAAAAACCTAAAATCTATACCTATCTATTAGTATTAGGTATATTGTAAAGCTATGTGATTTTGTTTCATTGTTATATGTTTTTGTTAATTTTTTTTTGTATATTTGATTGTTAGCTTGAATTTTTGAAAGCATCCGTATTTGAAAAATTCTTCATGCATTTAATAGTGGAAGATACGTATGTATTTCTGACAGTGACTCTAAAGAGCGTAAAAACTAGACTTAGGTAAATAAACTTAAACTACGAGAGCGGAGTTGTAGGTTATAGCTAGAAAGCGATGTAACGGCATAATATTTATTATAATTTTTACAGTGCGATAATATATTGTAACATACAGACATGACAGACAGACAGACAAAAATTCTGAAAACTATAGATTCGGCCTCTGTATCGATTATAATGCCTATTTCAATAAGATTTTCCAAAAAATACCTATTTAATGTATAGATTGCCTTAGTTACAAGTTTATTATATGTATGGATGACATATTACAAGGAAAAATTAACTTTTAAATTATCTGTAATATTAATATTTATGATTTTAGCTAGTCTGAAATAAGTATGTATTTAATTAAAGAATTAAACGCTATATACCTACAAAACATAGGTAATAAAGAAAATGCATTTAAATATTTGCCAATAATTTAAAATGTTGATTTCCAGATTTTGTTTTATTATTTTTTCGTTTATTAATTTTTTGTTTTCGTTTTTTATTTTTTAGGTTCTTTCAGCGATAGCCTGTGCAATTCTTGGTTGTATTTTTAATATTAATCATCAGCCCCACCAACGCAGCGCGGAAATATTGAATAACACTTCGTTAATGTTCAAAGTTGTAGCTACAACATTAAATGTTGTTATTTCTATTTTTTATTCTATGGCTTCCGATACTACACTGATATAAATTTTATTTTAAGTTATATATTTTTTAATATTTATTTTTTAAATTAATTTGTTATTTATTTATTATGTCTATGAGTATTATTATTTACTTATTTACATTTGTGAATTTATATTGAGAATCTGCGTTCTTAAGTACCTACCTGATGTTCACAATTCATCCAATTTATTATTACTTTCCATTATTAATAAACATTTTTAATATTAGGTATTTTAAAAGATTTAAGCAATTGTTTAATATTGTAAATACTCAATAAAATAAAGTACCTATCTATACATTTTGATTTTATTTTTAAGTATCTAATACCTATTAATACCTATAGGATGCAGGAAATATTTTTGCATTTGTGTAGTGTATGTTTCTTCTGTATAAGTTTGTAGTACCGGCTGTATAACTGAAAAAAATAGAGCTAGGGTGTATACTTGGCTTCGCTCTGGCTTGTTGTGGTAATGCGCATGCCGTGACGTTTTCAGCTTTTTATAAGGATTGTTGTATTATAAAATGTTGTTTGTTTTGTGTATTTGTATGGTCAAGTTGGTGACATAAAATGAACTTTAATAATCTTTATGATTCGCCGAACACTGTAGGAACATACATCCATACTAATATTATAAATCTGAAAGTGTGTTTGTTTGTCTATCTTTCACGTCGAAACGGAGTGATGGACAGACGTGATTTTTTGTATTGAGATAGTTTGAGGGCTGGAGAGTGACATAGCCTACTTTTTACAGCGGGATATTATCTAATTCCCACGGGAGAACACGTTATAATACAATGCAAAAAAATCAGAATTACTTGAAATTCATCCTATAAGGCGGTAAAATAGGTACGTACTTTATAGTAAAATAGATACGTATGAAACTACCTTTTTAGAGATTTTTTTGTAGTGTTAGCGCGAGCGAAGCCGCGGGTTATGCTTAATATATAAAAGTATGCAATATGAAAGTTTTGTGACACGTAAAAGATGAGTCGAAAATAATGAATTCTTAATGAAAAACACGAAAAAAGGAACGAACCCTGTTGCCAGCCGACATACATTAGCTTATCCGATTAACTGAAATCTTATTCTGGCGACGACAAATTTTCTTACATTGCTTATGTCTCACGAAAAATTCTAGACCCAACTGTAGCACTACTTTAAACTGTAGCCCATTATCAAATTTGGTAAGTTTTGCATCACAAAAAAAGAGTATGTGTGTTTGTTCCGACGCACGACTGGTGTTTACTCCTACAAGAAACAAATTGTTTTGGTTATTTAAAAAATATTTTTTAACCGTTTTCCAAAAAGGAGGAGGTTATCAATTCGTCGGAATCTTTTTTTTCTTTCTTTTATGTATGTTCACCGATTACTCGAAGACACCTGAACCGATTTAGATATTTTTTTTGTTTCAAAGGGTATACTTTCCAGGTGGTCCCACAAAATTTTATCAAAATCGGTCGAGCGGTTTTTTAAAAAATCAACAATAAATATATTTTTAAAATAAATTGTTTAAGCGAATATGTTATTAAAAAACTTTCTTCTTACAAATTACCTGCTTATTATGTCTACACTAAAAATGGAAATATAAAAACTTAAAAAAATAAAATAAAAACCGAAATAACTAAACGGGGGTTTTCATTTAGAATAGATACCTAATCTGATATTTTCGAAGTTGGTGAAGTTCATTCTCCATAAATAAAGAAAAACTGTTCAAAGTTACCCAAACTATCATATTTTCCAAAATAAAACCAAGATTATTTTACCTTCTGTAAATAAGTTTGCTTTTGACAAATGACAATATTACTATTTACTGTCATGAACCTAAAAATTATTTATCTAATTTGGATTTCGGCACCTGTGAACTTTCAAGTTTCAACTTATATAGGACTTAGGAGTATATTATTCTTGCTAGTTGCATAAATCATATAAGTTTTAAGTTATTTCAATAAATGTTAAATTCATTTAAGGTCTCTACAATCTACATATTTCATTTGTTATTGAAAAATATTTGAATTATTATTTTCCCACAATTGTTAGTAGAATATAAATTCGTTTGCGGCTTTGTTGTCATCTGTGCCGCAAAATTCGATAAAAAGTGAGAGTCGAGGTTAGATTGGTTACACTTCAGCGACATTGCCTTGTAATTATCTTGCGCGGACCTATTATTTTGCTTAGTTGCTTGGATTACGTCGATCAATTAAGACGTTAAAATGGCAAGCGGAAGAATTGTTGTATACGGAGGACGTGGAGCTTTGGGTGCGGCTTGCGTAAATCACTTTAAGAAAGCAAACTTTTGGGTGGCAAGCGTAGATCTAAATCCAAATGATAGTGCAGATGTAAATATTACAGTACCTAAAGATGCTTCGTGGGTTTCACAAGAGGAACACGTTGTAAATGAACTAGGAGCAGCTTTGCAAGGTCAGAAAGTGAATGCGGTAATTTGTGTGGCTGGTGGCTGGGCTGGTGGTAACGCGGCCAAGGATTTAAGCAAACAGGCTGACCTCATGTGGAGGCAATCAGTTTGGAGTTCAACAATCGCAGCAACAATTGCATCTAAATATTTAAGTCCTGGTGGACTAGTAGCTTTAACAGGAGCAAAAGCTGCTTTAGAAGGGACTCCGGGTATGATTGGTTATGGTTTAGCAAAGGCTGCTGTCCATCAACTTACAAAATCATTGGGTGCTAAGGATTCAGGGTTACCTGACAACTCTCTGGCGGTTGCTATACTTCCTGTAACATTGGATACAGAAATGAACAGGAAATGGATGCCTAAGGCGGACTTTGGCTCATGGACACCCTTAAACTATGTTGCTGCATTATTTGAGAAGTGGTTGAAGGGAGACGAAAGGCCCCCAAGTGGAAGCTTAGTTGCACTTGTAACTAAAGATAATGTAACCGATTTAATCATACAATAAATCTTGCCAAAAGTTTATACAATTAAGATTACAGAGATCTGATTAATTGATCATGAATGTTGTGAAACTTGTATGTTATAAGTTATTAGGTGTGAAATCATATTTGATGTCTATATAAGATGTTATTATAAGTAATCATTTATAAGGGAACAACAAGTATCCAAGTATTTTGTTATTAAAATAGATATATTCCAAAAGTAAAAATATAATTTTGATGTGATATACTAGAACAATAAATGCTTAAAGTATAATTTTGTGTTTTATTACATGATTTACTATATTTCACTAAATGCTAAAATTTAAATTATATAAGTATAAAAAACTTACTATAATTATTTTAAAAGTATAATAAATATAATTTAAAAAAATATATTAACCAAATGTGAGTTGTAAAATATTATGACTCCAACAAGGCATATCTATGATCATTTAAAAGCTTATTTTTCTATATAAAATGTACTTTTGACAATATTTTCCATTTTTACTATTTTTAATTTTTTATATATTATTTTTTAATTTTACTATAATATTTCTTTTATATATTTTTATACATTTCATATTACATTTGGGGCTTCCCCTTGTAGGTTTGAAATTCTAAAAAATAATTAACACAAACACATCAAACTTTTCACCTTCCAAATAACAAGGAAAATAGGTAATGATCATGGGGAAACCCGACATATTTATTTAGAATAAAATGCTTATTATTATTTCTTTCTGGGAAATTTGTACACCATGAATTTTTTCCTATGATTATAATTAATAGTATAAACTATAAATTAGTTATTGAAGCCCTTGCACTATTAGAATTAACATTTTTGAACTTAACTCGTACCAGGTTTTGCTATCAAGATATGAGTATAAGTCCGTTTTCGATCTCATTTATTTTCAAATCTGCAGAACTGTCTTCTAAAAAACTTCGATATCTATAATATGTATTAGGGTGACCACACGAGAGTATATATAGCGGGATAAAAAGTATATTATTTCTCACTCACTATCAAAAATCATAAGTGGTTGAGGCCTCAACATACCTAGAGAACGTAAACAAGTTCATTTTACGTATAATATTAGTTAAGGTAATAAAATCCTTATTATGTCCGTCATAAGTGTGCTATTAACATTATTATCTATGTAGCGGCAATGTTACAGAGAATGTAGTGTGGATATATCTACTACTTATATTACGTTTTTCTGCCTCATTCAGTGGTATGCACTATGTATGGCTGCAGATTCAGGTGCTGAGCTCAAGTTTAGTTATTGACTTTTTCTGTTAAAAAAGTCGTAGTAACAGCCCAGAGTTGAGAAGTTGGCGGTGCTTCACTCCCGTGTTGCAGAAAGCAGTTCTCACTGGTCGTGTCGAACTCTCGTCGGTCGTCCCACCGGAGAATGAGTGTGACAGGAATGGTGAGAGTGAATGGTCATCATATATTACATTTATCATGCATTTTAAGTACCTAATTGATGTACAGTGTAAGCTACTAGCTACTACAGAATATTAGCTTTACTAAAGATAAATCTCATTCAAATCCATATAGCCCATTTTGAATATAGGTATACCTACTAATATTATAAAGAGGTTTTATGAGATTGTGAGTTTGTGCCGTTATAGGGGGTAATCTCTGGATCTACTTAACCGATTTAGATGAAATTTGGTAAGAAGATAGTTTGAGACCCTGGGAAGGACATAGGATACTTTTATCCCGGAAATCATCCCTTGAGGGGGTGAAACGGAGATGAAGTTTGTATTGGGTAGTAAGCTAGGGACGAACCCGATCGAAGCGAGGGTGAGTCGCTAGTATATTATATAAGTGTATAACTTTGTGTGTGGAAACAAGTTGACTGAAAGTATTTAAGTATAAACCTGTATTCAAAAAAGAAAGTAAATTTAAACTAGATCATTTTATTTTGTCATTCCTACCGCACTTAGGTATCTACTTTCACTTTCTCGTTATAAAGTAATTAATCTGCCAACTTTATACTTGTGGTATTGATAATATTTTATATTGACAAGAATGTATACGTATTATGTATCTGAATATTTTTTCTGACCTGAACTTTTTGATAACCTTTTACTTATAACGATATTAATATTCTACTTCGTTGTACCTATATACTTTTTGAATTAATCAATATATAAGATGAATACTGCGTATACATCAAAACAGGAAGCCGTGTGTTTGGTTATCATTCAAAGCGAATTAACATATAATACGGATAGCTCAATTCAATAAAAAAAAGCTCTGGCAGACAATATCTTTGCGAGCTACGTTTCAATATATTTTGTTTCGACTTTAATTAAAGTTATGATTTCTGACAGTAAACATATTTTTATCGGAATAAAAAACACTCGGCGGTTATGTATAAGGTTCCTATTGGTGAAAGCATTTTTATAATTGGATCAGTACTTTCATCTATCCAAAAAGATCCAAACTTACAAACTTAAATTATTAATAACATTATTACATAGATCCAAATTGTAAAAAAAAACAAAATAAACTTAATTTTATTGCATATCACGTTGTCGTTATTACTTGTTATCTCAATTTTGCAAATATGCTTTGCACAAATGTCTAGGCGCTTGTATTATTCTAAACTCAGTTTAGGCCATATATATAAAAATAAAACTATATCTACGCTTTCATAGTTCGCTGAAAATTTCAAATCTCGCTTCAGGTATAAAGGACTTTAAAGCAAATTGGCCCTTCGTCAAAATCCTTAACTTTAATTTTACGGATCAACGAATGATATTGAATTCCTATTCTTTTTAATTGCCTACTTTATTTTTTATGCATATTAGTTTTTCTTTATCAACTTGTTCTCGTCTCTTTTATAAGTTCACTTTTTACGCAGTCGGATTCTATTATTTTTTATTTATTTGCAACTTATTTAGTTTTGGTAAATTCGACATTTTTGGTTTTAGTTAACAATTTCTTATCCTAAATTATTTTTAAACATATAAGTTGTGTATATTTTTGTAATTGACTCTTAAAAAACTATATTTTGAATTGGACTACTCTACGGATTTAAAAAAAATTCAAGACACAAATTGGCACCTAGGATCCGCCATTTTATTTTTTAATGATATCTATATAATATATACCCTATGATACTCCCGATAACAAGACAAATCTAACGATCTATTAATCATAAAAATCGGTTAAGCCGTTTAATAATTACGTGGGAACATACATACCTACACACATACATACTTATATACATATCAAACACATAATCTCGCTTTGGGCTTCGCTACAGTCGGGTAAAAAATAAAAATTCAAGAACATGTATGTACAAATAATACATTTATTTAATCACTGTTTTAATTTCATCAACCCATTTTTTTTTTAATTTCAGTAATTACAAATTGATGCTGCTAGATTCAAATATACACGAAATATTCTTATTTCAAAACAAATAATTTAAATCTTATAACTATAGCAAATTACAACTAGACATTTTTATTTTTCGAAATATCATATTATACATACAATTTCATGTCGGTTACTATTAAAATACATAAATTAATTTCTGTAGTATTACGTGTTTTGATAGAAAATATTATTTAAATTAAAATAATAATCTATCTAATATTTGGATAGGCGACGAAACGTGTAGGTAATAGGTACCTACTTAATTTGTTCATTAGAGATTTGTCAAGAGGAGAGATATTACAATTATTGAGACTTAATTTGAAATATGTAATCAATTTTGTTTAAAAAAAATGAAATTGATAAACTGATTTAAAATAAAATTTGACGATCTGACCTTTAAATTTATTTTAATGTCTCATATATGAATATATTTCTACGTTTAAGTTTTTATATGTGCCTGAAAAATGTTGCACATCACGTTAATAATTAATTTATCTATGTATTCATATATTTTTTCTTAGAATCACAGACTCATCGGTTAATATAGACCTTACAATAGACAAAATCTAATCGTAATTAATAATAATCTCTTTCGTATAAATTATCCTTAATTTAAAACTACAATTACCTATTATCACCTAATAATATTAAAAACCGACCAAGTACAAGTCGGACTCGCGTACGAAGGGTTCCGTACCATTATCTATAAAAGCGGCAAAAAAAATCACGTTTGTTGTATGGGTGCGTGCCCCCCTTAAATATTTGTTTTATTTTAATTTAATTATTTATTTTTAAAGTGAGTATGTAACAAAATATTCTGTGAATATTTCATGCGTCTACCTGTTGCCGTTATCAATATCGAGCAAAAACGACCAAGAAAATCAGGTTTGTTATATGGGAGCAACCTTAAATATTTATTTTATTCTGTTTTTTAGTATTTGTTGTTGTAAAAATTTCAACTGTCTAACTATCATGGTTCATGAGATACAGCGTGGTGACAGACGGACAGACAGCGGAGTCTTAGTAATAGGGTCCCGTTTTACCCTTTGATTAGGTACGGAACCCTAAAAATCACTAAAAGTAATTAACAATTCTGATTTTTCAACAATATATATATATATTTACCTTAAAGGCCGAATGACTAAATCAAAAACAATTTTCACAAACAATAATTGTCATGTCTTATTTTAGGACACCTTTATCGTCCGACCACAGCTCTTACGGTATTTCTCAGGATATCAGTAACGATTTCAGTAGTCCGTATGATTTTTATACCGATTTGATCGATAAGTGTAATGGCAGTTGAATAAGCCAAAGGTAGCTCGTTTGTCGGTCGCACTGTAAACCTTGTTGATATCGTGTTTGGTCCAATACTGAACCAGGACACAGGTGTGGGTCTGAAAAAAATAAATTTAAAAAATAAAAATTTAATTTGGTTGTTAAAACACATTAAATATTACAAATTAAATATTATATCCATACTAATATTAGACATGTGTAATTTGTGAGGATGGATGGATGTTCGTTACTCTTTTACGCTGTAACGGCTACACGGATCTGGATGAAATTTGGCACAGAGATATCTATTATATTCGAGCACTTAGGTTACTTTAAAAAGTAAAATTAGGTTACTTTAACAAAAATATTAAAAAGTAAGATCCGGGATAAATCCCTGAAAATGTACGGTTTCCGTGGGATAGATTCGTTTTTGTCTAGGGACGAACCTGAAGCGAAGCGAGGGTGAGTCACTAATAAATATATATTTTTGCCTTATTATAAGCATCTAAATAATTTAGAATACTCGTATAATTTTTAAAGCATTCGTTATGATAAAACAAAATCGTATATATTATATGTACATATATATCACTAGTGCTAATACTGTAAATATTTTCATAATACAACTAATTGAATAATTGTATTGTATTAGAATAGGCTCTACGTTTCTAGAACACTTTTACTAGAGAAGAAATCTGATATTTATAATTTTGACAATATTTTTTTTCATATAAAGTTGACATTACGTACATATTTTTTGGTATGCCTTTTATAAGTTGAATAGTGTTATTGATGCTTCAGCAATAATTATGAAAATTTTAAGTATTTTATGGTTTTTAAGTTATTTTTTAAAATTTCTAGCTTATATATGTATGTACCTACTTAGTTACAAAGAAACAAATTAAGGTATAGCTACTGTATGTGTTACTGCGTAGATAGCACCTGGTATATATTACATAATTATTATAATACCATTTGAGCATGTTCATCTTTCAAGATAGGTATTTAATTTTTACATCATAAAAATCTTCCACATATTACTTATTTCCTTATAAATACGATAATTTACAATAAGAACGATTTACACTTTTAATCAGTAATTAATTATAACCTACACGTATATAGCAAGACACGGGCGCATATATATTGATGATATATATTTTATACTTTACGCACCTATTTAATTTTCCATACTGCGTGTGTTTATTTCTATGCATGTTTGTTATTCTTTCCTTAAGTTACGTATAGGTTTCATTTGTCTTTACAATCGGTATTTTTTTAACAGTGATAAAAATATGCATATAAACTTTGGATTATAAAACATAATTTAGCCCTTACCTTAAACCCTATAATATATTATTTTCAAATATATTCTACAAGCATTGCCCGCGGCTCCACCCGCGTTCGGATAACCAAAAACCAAATTCTTAGGTTTTACATATTAGTATACTCTTACAATGCAGTTTTTGTATTTTTTCTCAGAAATAAGATATTTTCCCGCGGTAAAAAGTACCCTATATGTTGAGCCGGATAACCAGCTATATCACCATACCAAATTTCATTAAAATCCATCCAGTGGTTTTTCTGTGATGCGGTAACAGACATACAGACAGACAAAAATTCTAAAAACTATAGATTCGGCCTTTGTATCGATAATAATTTTTGTTTCAATAAGATTTTCCAAAAAATATTTAATGTACAGATTAGGCTTAGTTACAATTTTATTATATGTATAGATATTTTTTGTTTTAAAATTTAATATTAAAAATAATTATTATTTTTTTATTTTCTTTAATCCTTTTGAACGCGAACATAATAGCATATTAACAGAATGCCATGTTAATCTTCTATTATAATCTGCAAAATAAATCTTATAATTGATTCAAAATCGATTATCCTGACAGTGATAATTATGCTCTTATTAATTATTCTATCCATTAAACTCAGCTGCACATATATTGCGTCTAACTCTTAATAGGTATATATTATTGGAAATAAGAAATTTTACATAACATGAGCATAGGAAGTAATTACTCTAAGAATTAACATTCATATTAAATATCCATTTATTTTATAGAAATCTATACAGATAAATAAAATTAAAGTGTCTGTTTGTAATGTCAAAATAACAACTTTTACTAAATGCATACATATGAAATTATATACGATAGGTACTTTAGGAAAACACTTTTTTTTAATTTTGTCTGCCTGTCTTTCTGTGTGCTCCGGCTATTAGCGATTTAAGCGCTATTTAATCTCTGAAACGGCTTGACTGATTTTTGGCGGGATTTTCACAGGCAGATACTTGATAATGATGTTACAAATAATAACTTAAGCTACTTTTATTTTAGAAAAATAATTAGAGTTCCGCTCCAAAAAATGAAAACGTACCTAGGGACTATATAATAATATTATTATATCTTCGAATAGCAGGAACAGGTAGGTTAAATAAATTACAGGTACCTATTTTAAATTATGTAAGTGATTAAAAATTACCTAGGTGGTATAGGTCTTCTTGTAGGTGTTGTTTTTATAGTTGATGGTTGAGTAGGCCGAGGGGTCGTCACTGCTGAAGATGGACTGGCCACCATAAGTTCCCCGTCGTCACCAAATCTGAAAAAAAAACAATATTATTTTAAACCTTTCCCTATATAGGATTTTATTTAAAATGCAGCAGGAATGGAGCTGGTGACTTTATTCATATGTACTAAGCATAAACTGTAAGACACAAAATTAAAAATTCAAACTAGAGAATTGGGAAAGCATGGTTTTGTCTCAATTTTTTTTGTTTAACATAGAATTATTTTTATTTGTTTTCGCTTATTGAAAGATAACTCTACCCCGTCCCCATCTAAGAATGCAAAAAACAGTAATAAGAGAGACCCTGACACAGGGATAGGCCACTAGGGTTTCTATACTAAAATAAACATTTATTTATAAAGTTTGTCAGTATGGATGTTTGTTACTCTTTCACGCCAGAAAGGCTGAACAGACTCGATAAAATTTGGCACAGAAATAAATTATAATAGTATGGAATAACACATAGGCTTTTCATCTCGGAAAAATATACGTATCCCGAGGAATAGATTTGATTGTGAGCCGCTATTGTCTTCATATATCACTGTTAGATATTTTAAAGTTATAATTATTTTTTATTGACTTACTAACCAATCAATAATAATCTGTGCTTTTTGCAATATAGTCCAAGTGAATTATTTGATTTATAGGTATAAAAAGATGACTGTGTTACTCCAGTCTCCGAGATTCAAAAATATGTAATTGCTGCTTATATCTCAATGCAAAACTTCGATTTATGATAAAAAGTCAAACCAACAAACACACTTTTAAAATTATTAGGTATATTAGTAGGAATGTTGAATTAACATCTAATTGTTTAAAGTTTTTTTTCTCCATCTTGTAAATTGCAGTCAGAGATGTATACAAATATGTAGCTCCTCGTAGCCATTAATAATCTTTCTCCACCGCTGCGCGCACGCAACTCACGTGGGAACGTTGCATTGTTTTTGCACTCACAGTAGTTACTTGTATTTATATAGTATCTTTATGAAGATTTCCTCATATTATGATATGCAACTATTATTACTTTCTATAGATTTTTCTTTTAATTTCTATGATTGAAAAACATATTTTTCTCTTTTTAATGGTAGATATTATGTTTTAACAGCTATATATACTATATAGGTTTAATCAACCAAGATCTAAAAATATTAAATATTAATAAAGTTATATTTTTGTAATACAATAATAATTATCGTTCTTATATAATAATTTCTCTAAATATTTGCTTTGGTCTGGGCCCCTATGATTATGGGTCATCCTATGACCTAAGCAACTGTGTAGATAGAGCGTTGCAAATAGAGAAAAGTGAAGAAATTTTTGTTAATCCTTCGCTTATCGTTATGGAGTGTATTAACTTAAATTGTTATAATAATTAAATTAATTGTCTTTCTAAACACTAACGTTCCCACTATTTTTTTCTAGAATATTACTCAGTAAGTGTCTATAATGGGGCTAAAGATTTATACGTTTTCTGCCTTAGGTTTTCTGCTTTGTTTTATACTATAAAAACTCTTATAATAATTAATCTGTATAATAAGATAATAACACTTAACAGTGGTGAAGCAAGCGTATTCAGAGTAAGTAGATATTTTTTCTTCAATATATACGAGTAAATAACCTGCACTTTCACTTTAGTAGTATTTGGATGTTTGTCAAAAAACATGATTTTGATTAATTTATGTAACACATAAAAACGAATTAAATGTACTCAAAGCAAGGTTAACGACTAGTTCCTTTATCCACTTCCTGATTCCATCACCTCGAAGTTCTTAAATTATTGTATTGTCAACGGTATATAATTAGAAGTAGGTCAAAACTCTCGACTCTGTATCAAGTTTCATACATGATTTAAAAAAATCTAACGTGTCTGTCTTTATGATTACATCACAATATATAATCAAGACCAGCTCGATGGATTCCAATGAGACATTTTTAGAAGAGTTAAGCTTTACAGAGGTAGATATATATATATATATATATATATATATATATATATATATATATATTTACTTTGCGATCTTCTATACAAATCCATGACGCTAGATTATTAAATTACATTAATATTGTTAACAAATATTACTAAATACAAAAATTAAATAGAGAAATACACTTTATGATCGAATCACAGGAAGTAAATAAATAGAACTGAAATTAAATCCTTTAACAGGTTTGCAGTGTTGCTAAATTCTCAATGTTTGCTAAAGATGATGTTGTAATGAATAACATAACAGTCTAATATAACTGTTGACGATAAACCAGTTTAACAAAACTGTGTTTTAAGGTAACTAAGCGATTACGCCGTTTATTATCAGAAACACGCGATTTCTGCTATTATTCGATTTGAATAATTGTTACGTACTGACACCATTTCATACGTATGTGTATACAAATACATAGGTGCCAAGGAAGACACTTGCTAGACAGTAGATACCGGATTATACGCAATAAAGTGTTTTAAATACTTAAAACACGTTATTTTTATTCATATAATATGTAAATAAGCGTAAAAAAGTTTAGTATGCAACAAGTATGAGAGATTTATTTAAAAAACAGTATTTAAATAATGGTACTATTTATTAGTCTAGTAGATTCCGACTGCGATAACGTAAAAGTTTATCTATTGAATAATTAAATAATTACATCTCATTTTTTACGTATTAATTGTAGATTTTAGGTAAAATATGCAGTAACCAGTAGATAAAATTACATAAAATATAAAAATGCATAATATAATCTGTGCTCTTCTATTTATATAAAAAGTATCTTTTATATTGGTACACAAATATTAATTATTTGATTTACATGATAACATCAATATGTGCTTTGTACTTGTACATGTACTTAGAAATAAAGTGTTTTTTTTTTAAATTTTTATACAAAAGCTTACATCGTTATAAAACTGTAAAAAAATCCAACTCCGAAAGACTAAAATTTAGTTTTTTTTTTAAATATCATACCGTATTTGGCGTGACGTTAAAGTATATCATAAACAGGAAAAAATAACAACGCAATTTGTAGCGACAAGATTAGGGATGGGACATTTCACGAGTAGCAAGTGAAAAATCACGTGAAATGCGTAATCACGCGTCACACCTGCTACTTAAATTCATAGTGGCTGCTACAAATCACAACTTGGTGAAATCTAGAGCTGTAGCAAACCGTATGTATTCGTTACTGAGTAACGGGTACGCCATCTAGTACCGAGTACCTAAACGTTACTCACGAATGCATTTCGTTACTCGCATTTTCCGTATACATTTTCGTACTGATGTTTTTATTGATTTTTTATTCAACAAAATACAATTTTCAGTTAATACCGTTGATCAGTAAATTGGGGAGTTTATTTATTTCGAGTTGCATGATTTCGGATTCTTAGAAATATTGTTTAGAAATAATTTTAAATTAGAAACAACAATTAAATTTAGAGCACATTTTTAGTTTTTTATCCAACAAATACTTATAATTTTTACTGAATGATTATGTGTAATACGTACAGACATAACCACCAACGCTGAGAACGAGCTAGAAATGTTTATTAATGAACCAGTGCTTCCGCGCGATTCTTCGTCATTAGTTTGGTGGAAATCTCACTCCTATATGTACCCCAATTTGGCGGAAATATTTCATGAGCACTGTCACATCTTGGTGACATCAGTGGAGTGTGAGAGAGTATTTTCAAAGCGGGAAATTTTGCAACCCAAAAAAGAGCACGATTAAGCAGAAAACGAACAGCGGAACTTGTATTTTTAAAAAGCAATGAAGACTATTGTATATAGATATCTCATAAAAAAATCAATCATCAAAAAAATCAAAAAGCAAAAAAAATGATTATAAACAAATTAAAAAAAATTAAGAAAAACAAAAAAAAAGTGTATAAAATTCTTTTATAAAAATTCTTATTGTACATAAAAACAATGAACTTTTAAATACGCCAATGTAATTATGGAACTTAGCTTAATACAATTTTACCGTGTGATTACTCTGATATATTTAAAATTCATTTAATTTTACATTGTCAGTCCCAAGCCTGTAGAAGTATGAGGGAAAGTTCATTGTTTGAAAATAGGTTCATTCAAAGCACCATGTACGTATGCAACTACGTCAGATCTATATCTCTGCTCCATATCACATCAGTAGCGCCATTGGTGACATTTCATACTACATTTTAATAGCAAATAATATAAAGTGTGACACCAGACCGTCGAAATCAAAAATCTATGCGTGAAAAGTAGCAGGTGAAATCACGTGAAAAATTGTTGTAATTTCATCACGTGATAATGATTTAAAAGTAGCAATCATTTCCATGCTTAGACAAGATCGCTAATCGCTCTGTTATGATATACTCTGACGTCATATTCGGACTGACCAATAATGTTCGTTTTATCTATCTTGAATTTCCCATCTATATTTGTATTTTTTTATATTTATTTTCCTAATTAAAAAAAAAAATGATTAAAACGTATTGATATAGGCTTAATTCAAAAGCAATAAAGATTATAAAAAAAATTTCACCTTTATTTAAATCACACGTATATTTCTTATTCTATATACTTAATTTCTAACATGTCCTAGAAAAGGATGATTTTTTTCCCGTATACAAAAGCACCATTCAATATCTATAATTCGTTTCTAATAGCATTCATCAGAGGTACTACAAAGTTTAAATATTAATGTAACTTAATATTAACCAATATTAGATTATTGTTTAGGATATTTAATACTTTTAATCCACTTCTTGATATGCTTCACGCTACCTTAGACGAGGATTAAATTAAAAACAGCACGAGAAATCTTTTAGCAAGATTTACCAGGTTTACTAGGCACTAGTACTGCATTTTATTTCAACGAGAATAGAGCAATATTTATGAGGTATATTCCAATAGGGCTTTCGATTAAGTAAGTGCCAATAGGACAATCCATACCATGCGTTGGTGGTTAAAAACAAAATTGTAATGACGTCACATGGTTTTGTGTATGAATTATAGTTTTTATAATAAAAACTAAAAATAAATTGACTTCCAGGCACTAAAATGTAAAAAATAACTAAACGAAGGTTTTCATTTAGAATAGATACCTAATCAGATATTTTCGAAGTCGGTGCCAGCTGATGCAAAGCAAATCTAATACATATCGATACGTAAAATATATATTTACCTATTAGATATTCATCTCTCAAAATATTGTAGGCTGGCACCGAATTCGAAAATATCTGATTAGGTATCTATTCTAAATGAAAATCCCCGTTTAGTTATTTTTTACAATTTAGTGCCTAGAAGTCGGTTTTTATTTTTTAGGCCTTTATTTTTCCATTTTTAGTGTAGACGTAATAAGCAGGTAATTTGTGAGAAGAAAGTTTTTTAATAACATATTTATTTAAAAAATATATTTATTGTTGATTTTTTTTTAAATCCGCTTGACCGATTTCGATAAAATTTATATGGGACCACCTGGGGAGTATACCTTTGAACACAAAAAAAAATTCCAAATTGGTTCTGGCGTCTTCGAGTAATCGGTGAATATACATAAAAAAAAGAAAAAAAAGATACCGACGAATTGAGAACCTCCTCCTTTTTGGAAGTCGGTTAAAAAAATAAAGATATTTTCCTTTGATTCGGTCTAGTAGAACCAAACACATACTTTTCGTGTTCCGCACTCGCATAAAGTAATAATAAATTTTATACGTTAACTATGAAATCTTCATTAAATTAGTGACTCACCTGTTTAAAAGTATAGGTACTGGTGGTGTCACGGCAGGCACTGGGGCTTCTGAACTTGGTGGGGCTGTCGGTACAGGTCTTGATGTGAACGGTGTTGGCACAGGAGGGATAGGTGCTTCGTTACCTGTAAAAAATTTACATTACTACATGCTACTCATGAGTTTGCCCTAATGTAAATTTTATCAGTTTAATTTTCAAATGTCCTGTCAAATGCATGTAGAATGTCTAAGAATGATTTAATTTATTAAATTTATTACCAAATAATATTTTTTTCAAAAGTATTCAATTCATTACCAAATTTTATTTTTAAATGTCATTTATCAAGAGAGTGAAATTTTGTAAACGAAAACATGATGCATATTTAGTAAAAATAATACTTGTGATTTAACGAAGGGCGTTAACTTTTTATTTGTATATATTAATATTTAATACTTATACGTAAAAATTTAACGAAGGTCAAATATACCTTTATTTTACTTATGTTAGTGTTTCTTGTAAAACAGAAATTTAAATAATTAAAAAATATACAAACAATTCTAAGAAAATATTTCCGCGGGACGTATACGTTATAATACTAGGGATGGGACATTTCACGAGTAGCAAGTGAAAAATCACGTGAAATGCGTAATCACGCGTCACACCTGCTACTTAAATTCATAGTGGCTGCTACAAATCACAACTTGGTGAAATCTAGAGCTGTAGCAAACCGTATGTATTCGTTACTGAGTAACGGGTACGCCATCTAGTACCGAGTACCTAAACGTTACTCACGAATGCATTTCGTTACTCGCATTTTCCGTATACATTTTCGTACTGATGTTTTTATTGATTTTTTATTCAACAAAATACAATTTTCAGTTAATACCGTTGATCAGTAAATTGGGGAGTTTATTTATTTCGAGTTGCATGATTTCGGATTCTTAGAAATATTGTTTAGAAATAATTTTAAATTAGAAACAACAATTAAATTTAGAGCACATTTTTAGTTTTTTATCCAACAAATACTTATAATTTTTACTGAATGATTATGTGTAATACGTACAGACATAACCACCAACGCTGAGAACGAGCTAGAAATGTTTATTAATGAACCAGTGCTTCCGCGCGATTCTTCGTCATTAGTTTGGTGGAAATCTCACTCCTATATGTACCCCAATTTGGCGGAAATATTTCATGAGCACTGTCACATCTTGGTGACATCAGTGGAGTGTGAGAGAGTATTTTCAAAAGCGGGAAATTTTGCAACCCAAAAAAGAGCACGATTAAGCAGAAAACGAACAGCGGAACTTGTATTTTTAAAAAGCAATGAAGACTATTGTATATAGATATCTCATAAAAAAATCAATCATCAAAAAAATCAAAAAGCAAAAAAAAATGATTATAAACAAATTAAAAAAATTAAGAAAAACAAAAAAAAAGTGTATAAAATTCTTTTATAAAAATTCTTATTGTACATAAAAACAATGAACTTTTAAATACGCCAATGTAATTATGGAACTTAGCTTAATACAATTTTACCGTGTGATTACTCTGATATATTTAAAATTCATTTAATTTTACATTGTCAGTCCCAAGCCTGTAGAAGTATGAGGGAAAGTTCATTGTTTGAAAATAGGTTCATTCAAAGCACCATGTACGTATGCAACTACGTCAGATCTATATCTCTGCTCCATATCACATCAGTAGCGCCATTGGTGACATTTCATACTACATTTTAATAGCAAATAATATAAAGTGTGACACCAGACCGTCGAAATCAAAAATCTATGCGTGAAAAGTAGCAGGTGAAATCACGTGAAAAATTGTTGTAATTTCATCACGTGATAATGATTTAAAAGTAGCAATCATTTCCATGCTTATATAATACAATCCAAAAAATATTGGTATTAATGCTCTTCACTAAAATTAAATAAATATCTGTTTTAGAATAGACTGTTTTAGGATAGAGTTGTTTCGAAATTCATCCTATATGAGGGTAATAAAGTGGATGAAAGTTTGTAGAAAACTACCTTTTTAAAGATTTTTTTGTAGTTTTAGCGCGAGCAAAGCTTCTGCTAATATATTGTTAATGCTATAAGGTTCTGCTAATATGTATATATACGATACATAACTGCCTCGGTGGTGTAGTGGCTAGCATGTACGGCTGCACACCCGGAGGTCCTGGGTTCGAGTCCCGGGTCGGGCTAAGTTTAGTTATTGAGTCTTCCTGTATAATAAATCTCAGTAACAGCCCGGAGTTGGGAAGTTGGCGGTGTTTCACCCCCGTGCCTCGGAGAGCACGTAAAGCCGTCGGTCCTGCACCTTAACTCTCACCGGTCGTGTCGAGTGGTCGTCCCACCGGAGTATGAGAGTGATAGGAATAGAGAGTGCAGTTGTGTCTGCGCGTACACTTGAGCACTATAATATCTCCTGCGCAGTTGGCTAATCTCATTGAGATTGGCCGCCGTGGCCGGAATCGGCTAGGAGAACATCATACGATACATAATATGTTCGATACATATGTATAGGTATGTTAGTAAGTACAATACGTTTGTATGGACGTATGTATGTATACGACCTCGTTACAAATAGTGTTGAGATCTTTACAGAAGATTAATGACATGTATCTGGATGTTATTTTTTTGCGATAAGTGTCGACGTCGTGTGTATGCAAAAAAGTTAAGTTTTAAAAAAGTACTCCAAGTAAGTTCACAAGTCACCTCGAGTTAACCTTGTATGGAATGGGACTATCAACTATAATATATGTAGTAGGTATATATAGCTCATAATAATGTTATATAATTTCTTGAAATTTGTTTTATTAGAAAAAAATATTAAGATATATGGGCCTTTATGCTGATTCTTTTAAATCTAATAGTATTATAATGCTTTCTTAGATTTACGCGAATATTTGACATTAAATAAAACTATCTTTTCGGATTTATTTGGATTTGGATTTTACTTAAAATGTCTAATAGTAATAATTAATGAATAAGCACTTTTATTTGCAGAACCCGTGGTTATGGGAGAAACTTGATGTTATTCATCGAGACTTTATTTTAGCATTCGATGCAAATTAAATTAAAATCAAAATATAACCGCGAAAAAAATAAAAAAATAGTTCTATTAAAAATTACAAATATTCGTTTAAATGTAAGAAGGACTGTTTTGTAATAACTAGGTAGGTACATTAAAATTTACAAAATATTTTTCAACATCAATTACAATTAGTAATGGAATTGACTTAACAACTAGAAGAAGATATTTGATAATAATAATCTATACGATATATAATCGATACGTTGTAGGGGGATCTCTGGATCTACTGAACCGATTTAGATGAAATTTGGTAAGAAGATAGTTTGAGACCCTGGGACAGGAGGACAGAGACAGGACCTGAGGACATAGGATACTTTTTATTCCGGAAATCATATCTTAAGGGGGTGAAAAAGACGATGAAAGTTTGTATTGGGAAGCAAGCCAGAGACGGACCCGACCGAAGCGAGGGTGAGTCGCTAGTGTGTAATAAAGGGATAAATAAAATAATAAGATAGGTACATGAAATAATAAGTGTTAAAAAAATAACCAGGAATGTAATTCTAACAGCGGCGCTCGCAAAAACAATTCGACGAAATCTATGTATATATCTATAATTAAATAGGTGTTTACGTTTCCTGTAGTTACTAGTTAGCAAATTAAGATGTGTAATCAAAATAAAATGTTTTAAATTTGGAAGAATCCTACGCGATGCGAATTATTTAAATACAACCCGCAACACTAAATAATATTATGAATTAACAAAGTTTTTAACAAAATTGTAATATTTATAATATTAACATATTATATAAAAAAAGAAAAACGGAACAAATCTTTTCTTAATAAATAAAGCTTTTATTACCAAGTGGGAGGTTTAATTGATACAAATACAAAAATGGGGGAAAACACAAATAATATAGTGACATGAATGGAAATAAGTTGTTTTAAGTGTAAAATTTAAATATATAACGTTGAAAAGATAAACAAGTACCAATTGCATCCTGTGCATGAAACACTGAAGTCAACAAAACTATACGTAGTCACTGAAAAAGATATGGCCCAAAAGATTTTGCTAGCAGGTATACATATATTATACATATTTTAATTCAGGTATACCTATTTAAAATATTTTTCATTTGAGAAGGTCGAAAATAAAACTCAAAATTAGTACTAAAACAAGTGCGCAAACAGAAAAGATAAGCTAGTGGAAGACAATTATAGTTTTTGAAATTAGGCACAACTAAGAAACTTAGGCTTTAAAATAACACCTGTTGATCCTTACATATATTCATTAAATGACATATTTTATTATTATTGGTTCCGATAGCTTACTTGAAAACTTCACAGAGTAAAAAGTTTAAGAGTTTATAAAACAAACGATAAGATTAATATGATTATAATGAATTTTTAGGATTGGAAATAAAAAAATATATATTAAAAGGTTTGTGGTATAATTGGAAAAATATTATAAGGGACATGTTCAATGTATAATATGATTTATGAGATATCCTGGATTTTACCCATACGATTTACACATGCAGGTTAGCTTGAAGGGGGTTACAGTGAATTTTCGGTCTTGAATTTACTGAAGGAAGCGCGAAATTTTATCAAAATAGGTTATGCAATTTGGCCGCAATAAGGTAACAACTAAACAATTAAACGTATTTATTGATTAAGGTGATATTTTCTCATTTAAGTAATATTGAAAATATAAGTTTTTGTTGTCAGTGAAGTTTATATACATATTTTATAGTAGATATTTTGGTTAAAAAATAAAATTTTTGCCCGAATCCGTGTATTATATTTTTTTTATGAATAAAATATAGATACTAACCATTTCCATTTATAGTGTTAAATTGCTCATTAGCCAGGAACACTTCGAAGTATCTTGTGAAGTCACCCGTTGGGTCCCACTTTGACGCTAGTTTGGCCCATACCTCAGGATATTCAGATTTTAATCTCTTTATTACTTTTACCGCTATCTTCTTTTGATGTTCTGTACACCTTATGCACTTTGTTCTCAACGCCTCCGGTAGAAGTTCTGTAACAATAATCACATTAATTAATTAATAATCTTATAATACAATTCTGAGTCCATGTTGTAAATTTTTTTTAAATCTTAAAATAGTCATTATTATCGATACAGAGGATGAATCTATAATTTTTAGAATATTTGTCTATCTGTCTGTCTGCCTGGGAACTCAACACAGCAGTTTGAAGAAATTTGGTATAATGATAGGTGGTTATCCGGGTCAATGTATAAGATACTTTTTACTGCGGGAAAATATCTCATCTCTGAGAAATCTATACTAAACGTTAAAACTTCACTAACTTCTATAGGTATATATATGATTGTTACGATAATCGAATATAAAGTTTTCCATGAGAATCTTAGATTTGTTTTTTTTCAATTTATTGGCTGTCATCAAATAAAATTAATTGTTTTAATTAATTAAATATTAATTGCTGCGACAAAAAAATCATTTAATTATGTTTTAATTCTATTTAGATTGATCAAGTGCACACACGAAGCAAAAGTACTGAGTGTCCTTCCCGTTCTATGCACTTCCATGTGAACGGAAGTGATATTGGAGAAACTGAAACTTATATGTATTATAATGCTAATGAATAACAAAATTATGAATGTATAATATAAATAACTTGTATTACATTGACTGCATATTTAGCTCTAACAATCCATTTCTTGTAGATACAAAAGCTTTACATAATTATGGACGATTTTGTGGCGTTTATTGTTTTTGATTCATTTAAGAATTAAACATTCTTTTGATGGTCATAATTTTTTTCTGAATGCTACGCCGGAAGCTGTTCTTTTACTTAGATTGTTCTTGACATAGACATTGGTAGCAAAATGTTATGCCAAGAAATGTCATTCTGTAATTTATTATCACTTAACTTCCGCTGATACGCAGATGTATGCAGTAGTATATTATTTTACCCATTAATTATTTATATATTAATGGTTTAACTTTTTAATCTCAATCACTATTAAATTAATTATATTTTTAGTGTCAGTGGACTAATGGCAGTAATGTTTAATCTATTTATAATGTTACTATTTGTATCGTAATACATAAATGCCCATATTACTAGGAAACTTGATATAAACTTGATACCTTGCGTAGAGTATACAAGTTTATTTTTATAGGATGATAAGGTACATATTAATGGAAAATAACTTATAGATTGTTTTTATGTATATGCCAAGTTCAATGTTCATTTTTGCATGTTATTTAATTAGAGGCGATTGAAACTTTTACAGCTGGCTTGTTTATTGCTGGTGTAGAGTTAAGAATAACTTTATAATAGGTATTACTAGCGCCTTGTTTTACGTTTTAATGTTTAGTGTAGATTTCTCAGAGATGAAATATTTTCCCGCAATAAAAAGTATCCTATATATTGACCCGAATAACCAGCTATTATCATACCAAATTTCATCAAAATCTGTCCAGCGGTTTTCTCGTAATGCTGTAACAGACAGACAGACTAAAATTCTAAAAACTATAGATTTGCCCTCTGTATCGAAAATAATGAATATTTCAATAAGATTTTAGAAAAAATATTTAATGTATAGATTCTATTCGGTTAGAATTTTATTAAGTATATGTGTGTAGAGATTAACATAAAAATATACAGTCCGCATATGAGTCAATATTTCTCAATCCACACATTTCCATCAACAAGAAACTTTTGAACAGAGTAATACGCTTTGCTCGATAAAATATTTAATGTAAATAAAGTAAGTAAAATATAAGTAAAAATGTTATAAAATTAGTTTAATTTTGTAACATATTGATAAATCTATCTATATCTGTCTACCAAAGCTTTCTTATTGTTTCTAAGTTTGATACGTCATGTACTATGTTATTTAGATGAAACAACATTACTTTGTAAGTTAATTGTATGATACGGAAAGCAGGTTTGACTGGTAAGCTTTTTATATACATATCCTACTATAACTCACATATATGATATGTAGACACTATACCTATATAAATTCAATCTTGGTACGTCATATTGCATAACTTTAGTTTGCAATTTTTAATATTAATAGAGGAAAGATTTATTTTTTTGTTTGTTTGTACCGAATAGGCACCGAAACTACTGAACCGATTTAGATAAAATTTGGTAATAAGATAGTTTGAGACCCTGGGAAGGACATAGGATAGTTTTTATCCCGGAAATCAACCCTTAAGGGGGTGAAAATGGAGGTTCGTATTGGGAATCAACCTATCGATTAGATGAGTTGCTAGTATGAAATATGTAGGGAACTTAGCAAAAGTTGTATTTTTAATCACTTACGACTTTTTAAATAAAACTATCTTTTCGGATTTTTATTGCGAATTTATTTTGATTTTTGGTTCCCGACGTTTCGAATGTTTTTCAGTAATCATGGTCACGGGAGAGACTGAGGTGTTAGATGTCTCAAAGGTATTATATAGTTGTCACAAACAATTGAGACCATGATTGCTGTAAAGTAATCGAAACGTCGGGAACCAAAAATCAAAATAAATTCCCGAAAAAATACGAAAAGATAGTTTTATTTAAAATGTCAAATATTCGCGTAAATCTAAGAAAGCACTTACGATTTCTTTAACAATATGAGGTTTCTGTTATTCCAAAGTTATAATTTTGTAACTGTAAATATAATTATTCTTATGTCACTTTAAATATAAACCTTGATTCGGTTTTAATGAAACAAATACATAAAATATGTTAATAAACATATTTTATATCATTAACTTTCAAGAACGTATATATAAAACTTGACCCTTTTGCTTAATAAGTAATCATACGAGTTATTTAAAAAGTTACAAGTTCCTAAGTTTCATCTCCTAACTAAATTTATTATTTATCAAGAGAAAAATACATCGTTCGCCGGCGCGTACGCTTGTTTTGCGACAGTAATAAATACCCTATAATAATCGATTAGGCTAACAACCTAATCGATTAAAATCAATTAAAATCAATTAACTAGCTTTAATCTTTTATCGAGCTCCTGCTCAATAAGACATTGCAGGTACTTAAATGTATTTTATTTGCCAGAATACTAAGTAACCCTCCAGTAAGAGTTCCCTTAAAAGTTTTGCTGCTCCTAAGATTAATAGATACAAACAGACACATGTATACAGTATTTTCAATCGTTGTTCGGGCTTTGATATCGAGCAAAGTATACGACAAAAGAGATGAAACGTATCAATTTAACTTCATTAAATATTTATAAATTGGTCTCATAAACGAAATTATTCGTGAATATCTAAAACCTATGTATAAGAATAATAATAAATATGTTGGGACATTACCACACAACACCATCTAGTTCCATGGAAAGCTACGAGACTTGTGTTATGGATACCAGATAGCTGATACATTATACATATATAACTTTAAATACATCTATCTATACTTATTATAAAAATAAGTCCCCCGGCCGCGTCTTTCTGTCCTCCTGTCTGTCCTCCTGTCTGTCTGTACGCGATAAACTCGAAAACTACTGAACGGATTTTTATACGGTTTTCAACAATAGAAAGAGTAATTCTTGAGGAAGGTTTAGGTATATAATTTATTATGCTTTTATGTAAATTAGCTGAAATACGGCGACAAATGTTGAAGAGGTCGCAAAAAATCTCGCCAAATGGGAACTTTCCACGCGAACGCCGCGTAAACTAGCAAAGATACAGTTAAGTAATGTACTAGAGAATTCAAAATCTATAAAAATGCTACAAAAAAGTCCGCGATAGCATGTCTCTATCTCTTACGGTTGACTTACAATAACCACTTTTATGTTAACATTTTTAATTAAAAACATTACGTTATTTTCAAAGTTATTTTCTTTAGTTCGGTATTAATCCTTATCCAAATGAATATTTTAGTTAGCTTAGTCATTTAATGCAGATTAAAATTGCTCTTTACACTAAATCAATCAGATGAATAGTTTTTGAGATATCGTTGTTAGAAGTAATTAGTAGCGAAACATTTTTAATGCTTGGCGAGCATTGAGATGCCTACGGCGAGTCCATCCCCTCTGCCCCGCATCGCTCGACCGCCTGCTCAAGCTATATAAACCGGGCGATGTAGCGCGCGATCCTAGGATACTTTTTACCGCGGGAAAATATCTTATTTCTGAGGAAAAATACAAAAACTGCAATGTAAGAGTATACTAATATGTAACACCTAAGAATTTAGTTTTTGGTCATCTGAACGCGGGCGGAGCCGCGGGCAATGCTAGCTTTAATCTTTTATCGAGCTCCTGCTCAATAAGACATTGCAGGTACTTAAATGTATTTTATTTGCCAGAATACTAAGTAACCCTCCAGTAAGAGTTCCCTTAAAAGTTTTGCTGCTCCTAAGATTAATAGATACAAACAGACACATGTATACAGTATTTTCAATCGTTGTTCGGGCTTTGATATCGAGTAAAGTATACGACAAAAGAGATGAAACGTATCAATTTAACTTCATTAAATATTTATAAATTGGTCTCATAAACGAAATTATTCGTGAATATCTAAAACCTATGTATAAGAATAATAATAAATATGTTGGGACATTACCACACAACACCATCTAGTTCCATGGTAAGCTACGAGGCTTGTGTTATGGATACCAGATAGCTGATACATTATACATATATAACTTTAAATACATACATATTATAAATTTAATCTCCCATGACTGGAGTACAAACATACGGGCTCATCACACAAATGACTGCCCCCAGCGGGATTCGAGCTCGCGCCCGCTGGCACAGCAAGTAGGTTCACTACAAACTGAGCCAAACGTGTCGTCGAAATAATAAAATGAATATTGTTTATTATCAAATTTAACAGGTTTTAAATGTTTTCATACTCTGACATTTAGGTATACAGCAGAATTAAGTACATTCACCGTTTTATGTCTGTATGAATATACCATATCAAGGTTGCATAATGCATAGTCAAATTTTATACAAAGTAGTCATATATCGTAGAGAACATTATAAAATTCTTAGAAATATATATTATACTAGTATTACCCGCGGCTCCGCCCGCGTTCAGATGATCAAAAAACAAATTCTTAGGTTTTACATATTAATATACTCTTACATTGCAGTTTTTGTATTTTTTCTCGGAAATGAGATATTTTTCCGTGGTAAAAAGTATGTTGACCTATATGTACCATGACCTATATGTTGACCCGGATGACCAGCTATTATCATACCAAATTTCATCAAAATCTGTCCATTGGTTTTCTCGTGATGCGGTAACAGACACACAGACCGACAAAAATTGTAACGACTATAGATTCAGCCTCCGTATCGATTATAATGACTATTTCAATAAGATTTACCAAAAAATATTTAATGTACAAATTCTACTCAGTTAGAATTTTATTATATGTATTGATTAGAAGGCTTGTTATTATTGTACATTATTCCTGTATAGGACGTTAATACATATAAAAAATTGTAATAACATTTTGTAAACGTGCTCATAATTTAACATGAAATATTTAATATTACGTTTATTTTAAATAATAACTTGTGTAAATACCACATTAAATATACAACTGCAATCGAACTATGAATAGACATAGCGAACCCGTTGTACCTAGGTCGGTTTTTGACATTTTCATTTTTAAACATTAAATGCTCTTAATTATACATATAAAATAAGCATAAATGGAGATAACAATTATTAAACTGCACGCATTGATAAAATCTGTAGATAATATATAAAGCTAGGAACAAAATCCGTTAGGAAAAAAGGAAAAACTGTCGAAGGTACAACAGACCCGGTGTATTTTAGACCGTACCAGTTGTACTATGGACAAATTAGGGTCAAATCAGATAAACAAAAACACGTGCAGTTGTCACTATAGTGTTATTTTTATTTGTACTAATTACTACGATAAATGGCTGATCACATTAACCTTACAAACATCAATGAATTGATGAACTCTAACGTAACAGCAATATTTAAAGATTATCCTAATAAACAGTCTCGTCTTTCTATATTTCTGTTTATCAATATTATGACATTAAATCACATTTAAACCTAAAATCAATTCAATTTTAACTTGTAATTAAACGATATTTAATTTGAATTAGGAACAACTTAAAAGAAATAAATAAAAAAAAAATCTTATTCCTTAGACTTAGAATTAATATATATATTTTTTAATTTAATAATTTTAAGAATTAATAATTATGTTGAAATCAAGTGTATTTGACTATCGATTATTTATATTTTAACAAAAATCACAATATTTATATTATTTCTGGTATATAATAGACTTCTCTTTTTAAATTGACTCTCTCTCTTGCTACGTTATTTTTTCTTAGCAAGCGTTATTCTATTAGTTTATATCTTTTGTTTTACGAGTATATCTTGGAATGAATACAAATTTAAATACTCTTTATTGGGCCATTTCTAGTTCTTAAGAAATTTTAACATCGACTCTCTTCGTTTATAGACGTTTTTAGACCCAAAAAGTATTCTTCTTTATAAATACTTATTACGTCATCTCCAATCTGACACTCAATATTGTAATTATCTACCTCACTGTCTCTTAATTTTTATCTTCACAAGAATTATCAGTATCATGTATGGAATAGTTGGATTGTTCAGAATCAGACTCTACCAATACTTTTCTTTTTACTCTATCTACTTTTTCTTCTCTTTATTCTTAGGTTTTATCATGTTGGCGTACCGCGTAAGGTGCAATTGTTTGGTGTCCAAGGACCAAGGTACAGCTTTATAAAAGTACTTAAAATTGAGGTTATGTTCAAACTTCAAACACCTATACCATCTGTTACTGACATATACTGAGATTAGAGTGTAAATAATTTTTTTTCATATATCTACATCATACTTAATAAAAAGGCTATATAATACTTTCTTAGATTTACGCGAATATTTGACATTTTAAATAAAACTATCTTTTCGGATTTTGTCGCGGATTTATTTGCATTTTTGTTTCCCGACGTCTCTCCCGTGACCATGGATGCTGTAAAGCATTCAAAACGTCGGGAAACAAAAATGCTAATAAATCCGCAACAAAATCCGAAAAGATAGTTTTATTTAAAAAGGCTATAGTTAAAGTTCAAAAAACGAACTTATTGAGCAAGAAATAATAAATTACCTTTTTTAACCGACTACCAAAAAGGCGGAGGTTCCAATTCGTCGGAATCTTTTCTTTAACTTAACTGAAGCGGCGCCAGCGAATCACAACTAACTTTACCTTGAAGTTGACAAAGAATGCTTCAAATACCATAGACAATATTATTTTAAAGCGCGGAAGTTTTGAAAAAAATATATGATTGACCTAGTACAACACTGTCCACAGTACAACAGGTTTCCCTACTATAGAGGCCGTAATTAATGTATATAATCTGATATATAATCGATTAATTTTAAATATGTGTGACATCGGCAAAGTAAATATGATTAACTACTCCATAAACAATACTTGAATCGTATATAAAATAAATCGATACCTAATCGATTTTCTACGGCGATTGGTTTATTTCTAATTTTCTTTCAATTAATGTAATTTAAGAAATGTGACTTTCGTGATTAAAAATAATCTTACGTCAATTAATGTATTTATTAATAAATAACCCATTTGTGACCAAACAAGTAAGTAATTAGTGAAAGCATAACAAGTCAGAAATATAATAATTTGTATACTTGGGTTTTTTCTTTCTACTAATATTTACTGTATTATCTTATCAAGGAAACACTATTAAACATATTTTGTATTAATAGTAAGAGCAAATCAACCTTTTTGTCTCTATTAAATCTTCGCAGTCTTAATAATATTTTTTTTTTATTTATTTATTTTTTAAATAAGTAAATAAATAATGATAAAAAGAACGAAAAAAAATTATAAGTTAACGAAATTATAAGACATGTTTGCCATAAAGTTTTTGGGCTGCAATGCTCTTACATACTTATATAATATGTATATCGTCAAAAATATTTTTTGGTTTAGATTGTACGATGACTGTTGTCATTATAGTAAGATTATTTTAGTGGGTTAAAGTATCTAAAATACAGCTTGCGATGTTATCTACCAATGGTATTTTAGATTTTTTTAATAAGTATTGTACAAAAAATATTATAAAATTTTAAGTGTCTCCTGAAAAATTGGCTCATATGGAGTTGGTTTGCCAATTAAGGTATCTACGTGTATAAAGTTATAATTATTGTATTGATATTTTGTAAATATAAATTATATTTAAAAAGAGCAACTGTTGAGTTTCTCGCCGGGTCTTCTCAGCAGAATTGTATTCCGAGCTGGTGGTAAATTCCTCACGGACTTACAGACTGACATTTAATTTAAATTTAAAATGTAAAATTGACGATTCAAAATTGCTTGTAAAAGTCTATTTGAATAAAGTATACTTTGATATTTGATTTTGGAATAGCTAGAAAACAAACATTTACGAATCTAAAGTGCCATATACATACGTTAATTTATAGTATTTGGAAATATATACATACCTACTCGTATATGCACGTAATAGAAACATTAAAGAATGTTATAAGCTTTCATGAAAGTTGGTCTTTAGATTGTTATGGTCACTGACAGTATTTTTATGATATACTAGCGACTCACCCTCACTCCGCTTGGGTCCATCCCTAGGTGATTCTTTAAATTGACGTAACTTTTTTATTTATGAACCGATTGAAATAAAACAAGTACTAAATGTTAAGTGAAACTTACCACAACATATTAGTGAAAACCGCATCTCAATCGATTGAGCCGTTTCTGAGATTAGCACGCACAAATGCACAGAAAAACAGACAAAAATTCTTAAAATCATTGTTTTGGGTTCTATTACGTAAATAAAAACCCCTCAATGATAGTTTTTCACAAATATCTTCCATGTACAGACAGCGATCAGTTACACTTTTATTATATGTACAGATGTATAACGGGATATTGACCATAGGGATGTAACTTTTTACACCATAAAAATATTTCATTGAAGTATTTAGTTCACCTTATTTTTCTTACAATATAGATCACATCATCACTACGTCATCCATTAGTATTCAAAGAATGTCATCTGCTTCAAACAATGTATTAGGACACAATAATAAAGAATCTTAACAATTTCCTTATTTTTTTAACAGCAATAATATAAATAGTTCGATGACTGCTAGCAATGTAATACTAATTGTAGAGCAATTGCGTATTAAATAAAGTAAAAACGTAAATAAAACCAATGTTACTCATTTTTTTGTATTAGTCATTTCGATTGCAATCCATTAACTACATATATCTACAAATATATCTACTAAGTTCCAGAAAATATGTCTTAGGCTTTAGATTTTTACAAGATCATTATAAAAAATATATTGTAGTTAAGAAAAATATTGATGAATAATATTAGAAAGCTTCAATATTGGTCAATAAATTTAGGTAGCTATTAAGAAATGTTATTAGTTAATAAGGGAAATAAAAAAATAGAATATAATTAGAAGATATGCTTTGCTTAATTAAAAAGCTCAATACATAATTAATTAACCTATCGTGAACCAGTAAAACAAACAACCAACCTACGAGATGGACAAAAAAAATAGTGTGTGTGTACTTGTGTACGCACGTAAGGAGAGGGACTTTTTGGCGTAACAAAACAAAAATAGCTAAGGATTTCATCCTGTATATCACAACTCTCTGTTTGTAAAAGGAGTGCAGCTAACTTCATAATATCGCTTTCAGCTAACTTCATCATGTCGCTTTTTAGCTGTCGGTGTGCGCGCGGATCGTAAAAATTTAACTTTCACAATTTTTCCAAACGTCCCAAAAGAAGTATAACTTCAAAGAATTGTAATTTTTATGCTATTACTTATATCAAATAATAAACAATAAAAATTTTAAATGTATAAATCACATCTTTACCATATATAATTATGTACAAATTAATATGTCCGCTATGCGTGCTGATCGTTTTTAGGAAGTTATATAGCGTATTTATATTATCCACGATCAAATTCGCATGGAATTTATTTGAAATCATATCGGAAGGTAAAATATCAAAAATGTTAGAATTTAATTGTATTTCGAAGGATTCTACTATACACGTTGCCAGTAGTAGATGTATACGCGTACTATCGTAGAGGACATCTCCACTATTAAAAATTGAATATGCTTTCCGGATTGCTATTTTGTAAGATACGGTTAAAACGTAGCAACGAATCAGTGTAATTTTTTTCATAAAGACCTGAGTTTTTGCATAAAATATGACCAAATCAGAACTTTATGGCCCACCACACCTTAATCTAACGGTTTCAAGTATTTCTAACTTATCAAAATATTTTTTTATATAAATAAAATTAATAAATAAATATGTTGGGACATTAACACAGCACCATCTAGTTCCATAGTATGCTACGAGGCTTGTGTTATGGATACCAGATAGTTGATACACTACACATATATAACTTTAAATACATATAAGCACCCATGCCTGGAGTACAAGCATTCGTGCTCATCACACAAATGAATGCCCCGAGCGGGATTCGAACCCGCAACCGCTGGCACAGCCAGTAGGGTCACTACACACTGAGCCAACGTGTCGTCAATATTTTGATCGGCTGCCTTAGACGCGCGACCTTATACAGAGGGCTTATATAGGTAGCGGTAGTCTATAGTAAACATAGTGCAAGGTATCCCCCCAATACATACCAACCCCCCCCCCCCCCCTTATGTTAATTTGCCGTGCTTGAGTAAATCCCAAAATACCCTCTTGGGCTCCCCTACTACGAGTATAAGCATTATGTCACGCCTGTGGATAGAACATGTTACTCCTATTTTTTTAGATTTCCATTAGCGAAATAGTCTGTAAAAAAAAATTTGGCTAAAGATGCTTATTTACATACATATATTGACATAATATAATAATGAATCCGATAATAATCGTACAAACGTTTATAGATAATCTTTTTATATGTAATTATTTACATTATTTTTTGTAGAGTCGATCGAAGCACGATTATCTTCAAAACATAAGTTGCGTGAGAATTTTTTCTTGCAAAAGGTACAGTGAGCAAAAGAAACGTTGATTGTTAAAGTTTCTATAGCTGTGGTATGTACATAGGAATATACTTAATAATTTTAATAAGCGTAATTAACTAAAAATATGTTTTAAGGGAGGTGGAATTTTGGTGTTATATATATGAATGCTATTTTTTAATTTAATTTATTTTTAAGAATTTGTGAAAAAATGGGGCAACTTTTTTAATCATCGGAGCCAAGCCATTAGTGCTAGCTTGTGTCAGTTATATAATTATTATTATTACTGTTGACTTTGTGTTCTGAAGTAATTGAGGAAAAAAATACAGGAAGCAAAAGTTAAGCATCGTTGAGATCTTAAAAAATCAATTATGAATAAATGTTTGTATGAGAAAACTGGCATTTAATTAAAATAAGATTAAACACGTATACATTGTAAAATTTATAACAAAAAGTATATAATAATAATTGCTTAGTCTGAGTTATAACCTAACAACAACAACAGACTATGAACAAGGCTCAAAAAAAATCCAAGTTATACCTAGTACTAGCGACTCACCCTTACTTCGTTCGGGTTCGTCCCTAAATTGATTCTTCATACAAAATTTCATCCCCATTTTCACCCCCTTAAGGGATGATTTCCGGGATAAAAAGTATTCTATGTTACTCCTAGGGTCTCAAACTATCTTCTTACCAAATTTCATCTAAATCCGTATAGTAGTTTTGGAGCCTATTTAGTACAAATAAGTATAGATGAAGGTTTTTACCACAGACATTACAACCAAGTTTTTACATATACATACATATATAGCTTAGCACCTGACAATTCGGATATAATCATCTAAAATGAAGAAAATTATTATGGGTTCAACGCTTAATTTATTTTATTAATAACTATTATGCATAATTTATAAAATAAGCATATTTGATATCGTAGCTAGTTTAACAAGGAAATAATTGTATTCAGCCCTTTTTAACGTCCCACTGCTGGGCACGGGCTTCCCTTCAGTACGCGGGGGATCAGGCCATAGTCCACCTCGTTGGCCAAGTGCGGGTTGGCGAACTTCACATGACTTTTTGAAAACTTGCTAGGTTCTCTCAGACATGCAGGTTTCCTCACGATGTGTTCCTTCACCGTTAAGACAAGCGGTAATCATGTTGGAAATGATTCGCACATGAAAATATCAGAGGTGCGCGACCCGGGATTTGAACTCGCTTCACTAGGTTTCCCAAGCGAGCGCGTTACCACTGGGCTACCACTGTCACAGGAAATAATTAAATAAACAAAATTCGAAGTCACAAAGCGAATAACTGAGCTACACGATATTTTTTAAAATTTTACTTGCGACTTCCCCTTTCTTCGCTGAGGTGAGTCCCTATATACGTTTTAATTGTTTTTAACGAAACCCTAATTCTTTTTCAAAAATGAAAATAGCCTAAGTTACTCCTTATAATATTAGCTATCTGCCAGTGAAAGTCCCGTCAATATCAGTCCAGCATTTCGAAGATTAGCCGGAACAAGCAGATGGGCAGACAGATAAAAAAAATGTGTTTTTCTTATAAGTACCGTATATAGTTTTACATGCATTTAGTAAAAAGTTTATATTTTGACATTAGAAACAGACACTTCAATTTTATTTATTTGTATTTATTTATCTTTATACACATATTACTATACATTTTCGAAAGTAAGTGGCCAGAGACGAAAAGACAGACAGACAACGACTTATTTATTAGTTTTTTGGGTTTTACTGTATAATAAATAAATATATTAAGACATTAACACACAGCCCCATCTAGTTCCATGGCTATGTCTAGTTTCTACCAAGCTTGTGTTATGGATACCAGATAGTTGATACACTACACATATGTAAATTTTAAATAATATAAATATAAACACCCATGACTGAAGTACAAACATTCGTGCTCATCACACAAATAAATGCCCCCAGTGGGACTCGAACCCGAGCTCGCTGGTACAGCAAGTAGGGTCACTACAAAGTACAAACTGAACCAAACGTGTCGTCAAATGTACATATTATGTGAATATGTAAATATTGCCATGCTGGCTTTATATTGGACAGTTATATTAAATGATTATACTATACATTACACATACATACATACATTATTTATTTATTTATTTTTTACACATACATTCATTTATTTATCGAATTTCATTTTAGCACAATTTAGCACCGATAAAGATAATTCACATTCTAGAGACGAATATATAATACCAGCAATTCCCGCGGCTCTGCCCGCGTTCTGATGACCAAAAACCAAATAAAATAGCGTTATTGTTATTTTTTTTTCAAGATAAGTTTTTTTTAATTGTTTTTGCCTTATTTAGAAAGTTACCTTGCTAATATATATATATAGTATCATCGTGGTTTTATTCTAACCAGTTTTTGTATTTTTTCTCAGAAATAAGATATTTTTCCGCGGTAAAAAGTATCCTTTATGTTGACCCGGATAACCTACTATGACCATACTAAATTTCATCAAAATCCCTCCAGTAGTTTTTCTGTGATGCGGTAACAGACAGACAGACAGACAAAAATTCTAAAAAAACTATAGATTGGGCCTCTGTATCGATAATAATGTCTATTTCAATAAGATTTTCCAATAAATATTGAATGTACAGATTGGACTTAGTTAGAATTTTATTATATGTAGGTATACCTAGATTTTTCTTTAGAAAATATGTCATAGATGAAAACAAAACTCTGCTCACTAAACCTGTAATTATTAATATGAAAATCACAAATTAAATGCTAAAACAGAAAAACACCAAACAAAATATGAAAAATAAGTTCTGGAAGGAACGTATATAGATATAAAACATATGGTTGATTTTAGGCATCTAAAGCGCTAAAGGTTAACTGGTTTCATTATTATAAACATTAAAGATTCAAATTGCATTAAATTGTTCTTTATCGTAGTCTTATTTTTATTATATAATATAAGAAATAATAATATACATTTTAATGCATCGTAAATTTTAATTTTTGTAGATTAATTAAAGTACTTTTTTGTAAATGCTTTTTATAATTAAACCACCTTCGGTTTAATTATTTATATTTTTTCGGAATATTTTATGATGTTTTATAATTTTGAGAATAAGAGAAGATTTTCATTATAAAATAACTTTATAATGGTAAGGTTTTACCACAATATCTATATGTAGGATTTAATTATTTTGAACGTAAACATTTAAATACGACGCGTCTATTTCTATATAGTAATTATCTAGTGGAAAAGCCGCCAGACCGGATAATGCGATCGTTGAGCTTCTTAAACTTTTAGAATCGAAACATTGATGTACTTATCAATTTCTTCAACTCTATCCACAATTCTGGTATCATTTCTCAAGACTGGGTCATCTCTGTACTTTCATAACTCTTCCGAAAAACGAAATCCCAAAAAATGCCAAGACTACCGCACTATTAGCTTCATAAGCCCTGACGCAATGTGAAGATCAGCTAGAAGACACTTAATTTGGATTCCGAGCTGGAATGGATACAAGAGAAGCCCAGTTTGAGTTGAATGAACAAGATTCTGAGGTCATAACATTTCAGAATCTTGTTGCGTACAAGAATATGTTTCATAGATTATGAGAAGGCTTTTATCGTCTTTTTGAGTCGCTACATATTAGTTAAACACATTGCTATGTAAAAAAATATTTATTAGCAACTTGAGTTTCAAAGGGAATGCTTATTGGATTAACTGACTGTTTTATGTAAGGAGTTTTGTAAACTCACCTGTTTGATTGATTTGAACTCACTGTTTGACGTCGATGTCTGTCTGTCTGTGTATGTTTCTGTCTGTGGCATCGTAGCTCTCAAACGGATGAACCGATTTCGATGCGGTTTTTTTTATTTGAAAGCCAGTTTCCTAGCTATGTTTGGTTAATATCGGTCCAGCAGTGTAAGAGTATCTGCTCTTTTCCAAAATGATGTAAGGCATTTTGGCGTATGATTACTAAATCAAGTGCTTACGCGTGTCAGTGTAAACGTTAAATGACAATTAATTTACGTAGGAGCTTTTTTTAAATTTTAATTTGTAATTATTAGTATAGAAAGTTTAGAGTTTTAATATATTATAAACATTGCATTATTTGCGTTTTCTAACTTACTTTTATGAGATCATTGAACTGCACGTCAAGTAGCTCAAATATTTACTGACCTCGAAACATAAAAGGCGAGTAGTACAGTGGTAACGTGTGAGCATACAAAAGAGGACACGATGTGACTCATTTGAGCTCAGGTCAATATTTACCGGTACTTTTATCACTATACTAATTCCATGGTATAAGCACTGTTACTTATTAGATCAATCATTCAAATAATCTTTTTGTACCCATGGTTTTACTAAATGTAGAGCAAAGAATTAATTTCCTAAGAGCCATATTTTAAGTTGCTATAAAAACGACTGATCCGCTATACATACATATTTGTACATGGGATAAAAAATGTAACGGAATCATGGTTGTATATTGAATGTTATTCTAATAATATATAATTTGTGTTTTGAAGTGGAATAAATTTTAATTTTTTACATCAGTTTGCGCGTATCTTGAAATGTATTAAAGAGTTTTTAATGAGTATCCTTATTATAATATTTTATTTTCTGATTTTTAGATATTATTTAAATAATGCATTTTAAACAAAGTGTACATTTTAGCAATTAAACGAGTACCTGAAGTATATAATTTAATCTTACCATACTATTTTTTCGTTAAAAACTAAGTATCTGGGCGACCGGGCTTAGTTATTTTTGCATTAAATAGCCCGTATTATATAGTCTAACTATTCCATACTAACCGTCAAAACGTAAAATTTATATACAAGAATTGCTCATTTAATATTATAAGATTTTGATCGTCTATAAAATAGGATAAGACACTCTACATTTACAAAACTAGCAAAAAAAGTACAGCAATTCGTGACAAAGTCAGCGTGACGAATTTAAGTAAACATTAGAAGTTTACACACAGACATAAGGTGTGTGCTTGCGTAGAAACAGAATTGAGATAATAATATATAGGTCAGGGACTTAAAAGATAAAGTCTTAATGGATCCATTTGAAATGACACCAACGCGACGTATAGATTTTATACTGAGGTTAACCGCAGCGGTGCATGCAAACGTGTCGCGTGTACGACGTCTAACAGTTTATTCTTTATGATTAGTAATAATATTTTTAAATTAAAATCAAATCTATAGTAAAAATAGTTCTTTCTTATCTTGTAACTTAATACATAGGTACTACGATCTTATAGGTATTATACATATATGAATAACGAGATACGACGTATCTTATTATAGGGAAGTATAAGCATCAGATGCTTATACTTCACTAGTGCACTTTAATTAGCTATGATTAAAAATGTACATATGTATACTCGTATATATATAGTTATTGTTATTTTTACGCTTTATTAAAAATATTTATTAATTGAATTCTTTAAAAAATATTTTCGCTTCATGTTTCTAATAAATGTACCATATTAGGTGTTTACAGTAGGAATGCCGTTTCATCTAGTTGGCGGAATCAATAAAAATCGATAAATTACTATGATACACATATTATGAGGCTTTTTCTTTATTTCCTATAAAACTCCTTTGTGTTTGTCTAGCACGATCTGGTTATCATATTTAAACTTCCGAAACTACTTATAAAAAATATAAGTAATGCATAGTATAATCTTCCGGCAAATGTTTCCGTATTTCTTCCTTGTAAGACAAATGTGTATTCTATATTATATTCAGCCGCTTTTTTTTAACAACCCACAGCTGGGCACTGGCCTTCCATCAATGTGAGGGGGATAGTCCACCCGCTGGCCAAATTCGGGTTGACGGACTTCACATGTCTTTCGATAACTTGCTAGGTTGTGTCAGACATGCAGGTTTCCTCACGATATTTTCCTTCACCGTAAGACAAGTGGTAATCATGTTGGAAATGATTTGTAGATGAAAATATTAGAGGTGCGAGGCCCGGGATTTGAACCCGTTTCACTCGGTTTCCCAAGCGAGCGCGTTACCACTGGACTACCACTGCCTTGGTTTGAATGGAGACAAATATGTAGCTGCTCTTATTTGGATTAGACGTCATTTCATTACGAGACGATCAAAGCTTATTTCTCATCAAGTCTTACGATAAAAAACTTTAGTCCAAGCGATTGGGAAATTTATCTTTTTACTAGCGACTTACCCTTGCTTCGCTCGGGTTCCCTTGGTGTATTTTTGCCATAAATTTTATTGCGTTATTTTAAAATATTTATGCAGCGCACGCAAAAAAGCAACTCAAATGGCACTTTTTTCCCATTTCAATTTAAGTTATTTAATTTCTAACAGGAAACCCATTTATAACGGAATAAAAAACCTAGAACATTCGGCAGTAATAAAACTTCCTATTAGTGAAAGTATTTCTTATAATATCAGTGTACAAATAAAAACCAAAATTTTTATAAATTCGCAATGTTTTGGTTAATATTGAACTTAAATAAATACAAAAAAAAATCTCCGTGTAATATTATTCAATAAATCAAAACCAATCAAAAGTTTACACAACTTTTGCATAAACTTTTGCAACAAAAAATATACATACGTAGTGTAGTATATGCCGCATCAAATCATATTTATTTCGAATGCATCCACTAGATACAACTCCCGTTACTCTTCAAGGTTTAACGCTAAACAATTGTGGTTTTATGCACATCACTTATCTTTAGTAGTAATATTGTAATTGCGTAAAACTGTTTATTATTATTTTTATTTCACACAATAAAGAAAGCATATTATATAAGACGGAGGAGGATTTAGTTACCTTTTTCTGTTATGAAACCTTATTATTGTTTAAAGTCACTATGTTCTTTAATTTACTTTTTAGTGCTTTTAAATTTAGAGCAGAGATTTAGTCTCGAGCGGGGTCGAGACGCCATCACGACATTCTTTGGAGATACGTGGCTTAGTAACGTTGGTTGATCATAGAGAGTTATATTTGATATTGTAGTTGGAAGTCGATGATCGGTGACTGTGAACCCGCTAGCTCTAAATCATTAGAATTACCGTTTCAAGTTTATAACATTGTGACTTCCCTGATTAAATTGTGTATTGAGCACTGAATACTTTATTATTTGAGCCCTGATAACGCCCACAAGATGAGTAACCACTAAAGATGATGTTCGTAGTATATGGATAACACGACATATATATATTATTATTTTTATATAAGTAGATGGTTTGAATGGAAACGTACGTTCAATATCATTACAGCGATATAAGCTCCTTTTTATCTAATACATCAACTGTATTTTCGCGTATGTTTCGACTACATACGTAAACTGGCTGGCAGCGGTTGGATGCGTAGAGTTGAAGATCGAGCTCAGTAGCGTGCCATAGGAGAGGCCTATGTCCAGCAGTGGACGAAAGCAGGCTGAATATGATGATGATGATGATGTTCCCGTGGTATATACATAGGTCTGATGCAAAAATTGCATAGACTTACATAGTTGAACTCTCGAGAATGACAAGAATTGGCTTTTTTATGAACTGACTGATTCAATGGACGTGGTCTTGTTCAAATTGAAATAAATTTGAGTTCATATAAAAACGCTCTTTTACATTTTTCCATTTTCATTTCCATTCCAATCCCCCGTTTTTAAATGAAAATAACGCGTAACAGTGTTTGATTTTTATTTATATGGAAGACTTGCACATGCTTATTGCCTAGTAGGTAAGTAAGTGTAAAGTTTCATCACAAAAAGTCTCAAAGAAAAAGTATAGTTTATTGCTGATTATTCCGTTAATATACATTTTCCAATAAAAAGTTATACCACTTTTTATCATAAGAAGCAAGAGTAATAATCTTATTATTGCTAACAATGCGAATGCCGCATTGTACCTGAATGATAAAAAAGTAGATTCAATATTCTCATATAGTAAATGTGAAAGAAAATCTTATATATATTATATAGTAATCTATACAGATCAATAAAATTGAAGTGTCTGTTTGTAAATCAAAATAACAGATTTTTACTAAATACATATAAAAGTAATAGTAGTAAAGTAGTAAAGTTTTGTCTGTTTGTTTGTTCCGGCTAATCTCCAAAATGGCTGGACCGATTTTGACGGGAATTTCATTGGCAGATAGCTGATGTTATAAGAAGTAACTTAGGCTACTTTTATTTTAGAAAAAGAATTCCGCGCAAAAAAATTAAAACCCATGAAATTATAAACAAATCCGCGTACCTATGGACGCACCTGAGCGTAGCGATGGTAAGCCGCTAGTCTTATAATAATTACTGAGAAGTCTTTTTTTATTATTGTATTGCAAAAATGTATACAATATAGAACGATTTCTACTATAAGAACACAAAAACACACATGTGTTCATATATCATACAATCATGTACATACATGATTCTAAACATAAAAAGTGAAATGCCCCACAAACCTAAATTCCATGCTTTTACTTATGCGCCTTTTGTTTACATTTTCACCTGAGCTTTAATAGATAGAATGAATTTGTAGAAGTGGTTCGCGCACCCAAGATCAAGTGTAAGTAAAAGTTCGAATCGAGGAAAGACTAACATAAGCTTTCTAGCTAGTGATGTCGCTGTTTACAATTTACAATAGCCTTCTGATAAAACAAAAAAAAAGTAAGAAATTTTTTATAAAGCGTAATTAAATAATTTAATGTAGTAGTAGTAGCTCAATGAATTAAAATATATAATCAGGTGTGAATGCTTATATATAATATATAAGTACTTCACAAGAGAAATAGTAAGGAACTGGTAAAAATAAATAAACATATGTCATATTATTACTTTTTTATAAATATGACATCACTCTTTTCTTCTATGGCTAAAAAGCAAGGGTCGAGAATAAATCGATATTACCTATACTTATTATTACACCACATACTTAATATTATTATAAATGCGAAAGTAACTGTCTGTCTGTTTGGCTGTTATCTTTTCACACTTAATTCGCTGGAACGATTTAGATGAAATTTGTTGTGGAGATAGTTTGAGAACCTGGGAAGGATGTAGCATAATTTTTATCCCGGAAATCATCCCGTAAGAAGGTGTAAAATTGGTAGAATTTTGTATGAAGAATCAAACATCATTTTGTATGAAAAATCATTTCAAGATAAAACCACGTTATTCGTGGTATATATCCGGAAAAATAATTTTACTTAAAACGTCAATAATTCAATTCTGTTATCTTGATAATGGCTTCTTTAAAGAGTACCAGTTGAATATGAATAATTAGTATTCGCGTAAACAAAGTATTAATAGACTTAGTGACATTTTAAAATTATTAATCTGTGGAGACCCGCTAGCTGACACAATTCATACAAGGTCGCCATTATACAATCTATTCACGTAGCTGATTGATACGCCGCTAATCTGTTGGAACTTTCATAGAAATCTGATTCAACTGCTTTGTGCTTCTTGCTATTGTTTACTGCATTTTTTTTATATTCATTAGGGGCACAAAATATAAAAACTAATGAAAAAAATATTATATAGGTATATAATTAAAAATAATAAAGGGCTACAAAGTTTACCACTAAAATATTTTGAAATAGGGCCGTAAAATATTTTCCTATTCCTATTACTATTGTTGCGTTTGAACTAATGTGATGATGAATTATCCATACTAATATTATAAATGTGAAAGTTTGTGAGGATGGATGGATGTATGCATGTTTGTTACTCTTTTACGACAGAACAGCTGAACGGATCTGGATGAAATTTGGAACAGAGATAGATTATAGTCTAGAATAGCACATAAATTACTTTTTATTCCGGAAAAATGTATGGTTTAATCATAAGAACAATAAGCAGTTACGTTGCTTATGTCAAGATTTATCGTCAACTCTTTTTAATATTCTCCATATCTTTATCTGTAAAATTAACACCGACAATACCCAAATACCATATACATATTATGTAGACACCTTCAATTATATTTGTTTAAATTGAGTTTCGTACCTTATCTCCCGGTATCTCAACTTCAGATCAACATATTCGTATGGAACCACTAAATACATTCCCGGTTAAGATATATGTCTGTACAATGTACATCCAAAATAAAAACTAAAAAAAAGCCTACTTCCAGGCACTAAAAAGTAAAAAATAACTAAACGTGGTCCTTCTGGTTTGATTTGTATCGGCTGGCACCGACTTCGAAAATATACATCTGATTAGGTACCTATTCTAAATAAAACCCCCGTTTAATTATTTTTTACATTTTGGTGCCTGGAAGTCGATTTTCATTTATTTATTTTTTTAAGTTTTTATTTTTCAATTTTTTGTATAAATATAACATATTCGATAAAGCCGTTTATAGTTGAATTTTTTAAAACCGCTCGACCGATTTCGATAGAATTTAAATGGGACCACCTGGGAAGTATGAATGACCCTTTGAAACAAAAAAATAATAAAATCGGTTCAAGCGTCTTGGAGTAATCGGTGAACGTACATAAAAAAAGAAAAAAAGATTCCGGTGAATTGAGAACCTCGTCCTTTTTGGAAGTGGTTGATAAAAAAAGAATCACGCAAATTGGTTCAAAGATCTCGGAATTATCGATGTACGTATATACATATCACATATGTATGTATATACATTGTACCTAAAAAATACCTGCCAAAAGACGTAACTTATCCACATTGATAATATTTATATTTATAAATACTTTATTCCACACACACAAGAAAACAAAAGACATGCAAAGGTTTTAGTTCTATTAGCAATCTCTTACATACAATCTTTGGTGAAAGGATTAAAGAGACTGTAAATAGGATAGTAAAATTAATATTACATGCTCAAAAATATACATACATAAATAAGTATCATAATATTACTAATATTTTCATTTTTTTCCATTTTCAAGTCTCCATGTACACAGGTACTCGTATATGTATAATCTTGCCACTTGATCAACTAGATTTACGAGACGAGACTTATAAAAACAATTAATTAATAATTATATATTAGTGATAGATGTATTCTAAGATTGTTACATTGACTTTATGCTTTCGGTTACCTCTGAAGGAGGGTAATATTTTTTTTTGTATATGTATGTTTTGAGCCTTTTTCTCTGTATCCAAAATTCAAATATGCCTTTTAATATAAAACCACCCCTACCTATCTAGTTTAGGTAAAAGAGTTCCTATGTCTAAAAAACAACCCTTTTTTTAACGTTGGCAAATGCATGTACGCAGGTGGATATGTGGGACACACTGGCTAGAAAAGACTTGATCAACCGAGCTAGTAAAATTTTATAGACACCAACATACCAGGAAGATTTTGAAACGCATTCGATCTTAATATTAAATGTCCATATATTCGGTACATATATTTTTCTTTTCACTAAATATTCTAAGGGTCCACGTGATAAATTATTTTATATCAAATATTTACATAAATACCTTACCAACCAACTCTTATTGTTAAAATTTAAGACTTAAATGTAAAAACCAGGTTTTACCTATAATAAGTGGAAACAAAATAAATAATTAATGAGATCTAATTGGATTTCCCTAAAATATGACTGCAAAATATTTTTATTTGATGTAATAGTTTTTATCCCAGTGATGTAATGTTTGGCAATTTTTATGTTATAAAAACCAACAGTATTTTTACGTTGTTCTTTAATTAAATTATCTTCAAACTAATCTCGCAACAAACCTTGTATAATTAAACTTGACCTTAAAGTTGCCGAATCCATCTCTGTTTGATAACATATGTGAACTATTCCTAATAGCTTGTTCAAAATATAACATTATCTTAATCACATAATAAGAAATCACAGTATATTACGTAAATATTTTAATTATGTGCTAGTGGTGTAAAGGGAAAGTACTACTACCCTCTCACGGAATATCGAAGTGCATTCAAGAAACTTTTATTAGTTTTACACAAGTATTAAGGAACCATTGTGTATCTATCAAGTACTCAAAAATTAAATTATATATGATTTTACATATTAAGATAACACGTTTTAGACAGTGGTAGCACAGTGGTAACACGCTTGCTTGGGAAACCAAGCGCAACGCGTTCATATCCCAGGTCTCGTTGATGAATATCTAATATTTTCATGTGCGAATCATTTCCAACATACTTACCACTTCCATTACGATCAAGGAAAACATCATGAGGAAACGTGCATGTCTGAGAGAACCTAGCAAGTTTTCAAAACATGTGAAGTTTGCCAACCGCTATTGGCCAATGTGGTGGACTATAGCCTGATGTACCTTGTACTGGAGGGAGGCTCATGCCCAGCAGTGGGACGTTTAAATTCAATATAAGATACCACACCTTAGGTAGTGGTAACATAGTGGTAACGCGTTTGCTTAGAAAACGAGATGATGCGAAAATTGGGTTTCGCACATTTCGTCATTTTTAACATGATTACCACTTGCCTTACGGTGTAGGAAAATATTGTAATGCCCTATCCACACGCTTGCCAAGTCTCGATAACCCATCACAAATTCAAACATGTAGGGGCCGTTTGGCTTAGGATTGTAAACACTTCCCCCCCAACGTGCGTTCACTTTGTCGTGGTGGGGGGGCTCAGTATCTCGTAGGCTCAGTAGGGCCGGCAATACGGCCGGGCGCGAAGCCAAGAAACGCACAGGGAGGTGGCCCACTTCGGTGGGTGGTGGGAGGTGGCCCTCTTTGGTGGGCGGTGTACCATGCGGGTTGCTCCTGGTACTTTTCTGATAGCAGAGTGGACCTTGGAGCAACCCCGTGCTTGTTGTGGTCTGCTTCGGAAGACCCGTCGGGGCGTCGTAGTTGAATGCGTAAGCGACCCTGCGACGCCCCATTAAGACGGGATAAGGTTTTGTTGGGTTTTAGTGGGTAGTACTGGCTTTATTGCGCCGGTGAGTCCCACACCTCATGCGTAAATGCATTTCCCAACGTTAAAAAAAAGAATTGTAAACACCTGTGACCGTTTTTGGCTTTTGTGCAAAAATCATAAGAAGTTTTGCGATAAGCACTTGTGATGCATTCACGAGTTTGTTTTAGTTAATAAAATTATTTATTTAATTAATTAAAAAAAAACTTGTACCTGCACTTCCGGTTCTAATTAAGCTTGTTAGATTTGACCCATACAAACATTCCAACTAACAGACATTGCAAGTTAAATAAAAGCTTGTATGTAATAACTTTATACTGAAAACTGAAAAACCCTCTTATTATACTTCGTTTTTTTCTCCACCTTTATCTCTATTTTATTTATTACTATGGAAGAAGAAATTTACCTAGGTGTACAATTTAAAGAGAATTTGTTACAAAAGTTTATTTAACATACATTCATCAAGTTAAATAACCTTATTTTTGATTATAATAATCGTATCTCGTAATAATATTAACGTAAATGCGTTGTAAAAATGATATTCATGTACAAATTATTTATTATGCATCCAGCCAATTAAGTAGGTATAGCAGCAAAATAAACTGCTTTTTCAAGGCCTATACATGCGATTATTTAAACTCGTGCAAAAATGAATATTTCGAGTACTAATTTTTTAACTTAGAAAATATACAGACTTCAAAATGATTTGGATTTTTTCTTTGTATATGTTCCTTAACCGGTTTATTAAAATCATAATGAAGATTGGTTCAAAATATTTGGAAAAGATTTTCTATAACATAAAAAAATCGGTCAAGTGCGAGTCGAATTTGCACACGAAGGATCCCGTACCATCGTACATGCACTTTTTATTAATATGATTTTTATTCGATTTTTGTAGTGTATTGACTTCGATGATCGATTACAAAGGTTAAAAAAAATATTTCTTTATTTTTTTTATATTATTTGTTGTATTAACGACAATAGAAATACATACTCTGTGAAAATTTCAACTTTCTACCTATTATGGTTCATGAGATATAGCCCTCTGACAGACGGACGGACGGACAGCAGAGGCTTACAAATAGGGTTCCGTAGGTATCCTTCGGGTACGGAACCCTAAAAAGTATACGGTTGAATTATCTTTTTTTTTGTAGACGATGGTAAAATTTGCTTTCTACATCATCCCAAATATCTGATTAACTAACATTTTATTGAATTTAATTTTAATAATCCTACTTTAACTAATATACATATAATAGATTTTATTTGATACAATTACTTAATACAAATAGAATCAAATGCTAAGAGGGTAGTATTTTTTAAGGAAACTCAAGAATTAGTACGAACATTTATTACTGACGTTCTTTACTATTTTTTCTAAGATTTTTTAATAATAAATGATGATACACTCATTTGTTTTAATTAATTATTGTACGCTTATGTAAAGAATTGAGTGCTATTATTTGAATACAACAAGTAAATTATTAGATTTTTTAATACAGGAATAATATCAATTATGCAAATTAAATATGGGTATTTCTCCAAGATTGCGTCCTTCGTCTGATTAATCTGGCAAAAAATACCCATATATTGTCATTGTATTCAATTAATATATAATAAACGATTATGTGAAATTTTTACACAATTTGTATACATATTATGTTAATTCATAAAGTACACAGCTAATCCTGCAACAATGCCAAACATATCCAAAAGAATCTGAGGCTCTTTGTTTAGAAATATCTTAGGGTTAGATACGTAAGATGTCATACTACAATATATTACGAATAGACATTCGACCACCTTCCAAAAAGGAAGAGGTTCTATGTTCGTCTGTATGTATGTTTTTAAAAATTGTCTTGAATTGACTTTAATCGTTACGTCATAGTCATTCCGTAATATATTTAATTTTATTTCTATCTTTCAACGATTGTAGAATGACATCTTGTATAAAGCACCAGGACACAAATTAATTTTGTATAGATACATTTAAATATCTATAAGTATCTCACCTTGGAATAAAATTGCTTAAAATGAGTATTTATTAGTAATTCGTAAACGATTGAAGAATTTCCCAATAAGTGTTTTAAAATGTTATTAAGGGCATTAATAATTTAATTCACAAATAAAAAAAAAAACTGATCTTGATCTTATTTCATTCACTTGCGATAAATATGTGTCATTTCTAATAGATAATGCTCATTGCTTAGCTATCTGTCTCTAAGCAAAGAACATGAGTCGATTCCTGTGCGAGACAAGCAAATATATTACTTTTTATTTTATTTTTTTACTTTATTTCTCTGTTGAGAATTACGCTATGTATTTATTAAAAAATGATGATGATGTTCTCCTAGCCGATTGCGGCTACGGCGGCCAATCTCATTGAGACTAGCCAAATGCGCAGGAGATATTGTAGTGCACAAATGTACGCGTAGACACAGCGTGCACTCTCTATTCCTGCCACTCTCATACTCCGGTGGGACGACTGCTCGACACGACCAGTGAGAGTTAAGGCGCAGGACCGACGGCTTTACGTGCTCTCCGAGGCACGGGGGTGAAACACCGCCAACTTCCCAACTCTGGGCTGTTACTGAGACTTACTATACAGAAAGACTCAATAACTAAACTTGGCCCGACCCGGGACTCGAACCCAGGACCTCTGAGTGTGCAGCCGTATATGCTAGCCACTACACCACCGAGGCAGTTAAATTAAAAAATACCCTTATTATATGCCCTACCTTCTGACATTTTTTTATATTTATTAAAATAGGATATGACTAAAATATTATTATTTTTTCCAACCAGGACTTGTTTAAGACAATTAAATGTTCCCATAAGAATTTTATTCCCAATTTTAATAAGGGCTTAAAATTTAAATCAAAATAGAGTTTCAGAAAAAAAAAGTTATTTTACTGCAAGCCTCTCTATTGGCTATGACTTTCACAAGCGATTTCGCGAAGAACAGGTATTATTATAAATGGACTGGAACTATGACTTAGTTACTAAAGGCATTGCTTTATTGCTGTTTTAAATTTTATTATTACATCTTTGAAGTAGGTATTATATCTTCTTCTTGTAAGATTCATAAGAAAATATCTCAAATTGTATGCTATGAAGTATTAAAAATATTAAATAAGCACTAGTTCTAATAAAAAAAATATAAAATAAAAATACTTTTTTTTTAAATATGTAGAACAAAATCACAGTAATTGAATAATTGAATGGATATAAAAATATTTGAAATTATCCAAAGATTTTTATATCATTCAACATTATTTTCATGGGGAAAAAATCGAAACTCTAAAGATAAAGAAAAATTATATAAACTTTTATTAAGGATTGATTTTATTGAGCATTGCCCGCGGCTCCGCCCGCGTTCAGATGACCAAAAACCAAATTCTTAATTATATTCTATAGTGGTAATATTATGTTATTAGCTTTATATAAAAATCCGTATTAATATTATAAATGTGTAGGTTTGTGAGTATGGATGTTTGTTACTCTTTCACGCCAGAACGGTTGAACGGATCTAGATGAAATTTGGCACAGAGATAGATTATAGTCTGGAATAATACATAGGCTACTTTTTATCCCGGAAAAATGTACTGTTCCCGTGGAATAGGTTTGTTTTTGTTCTCCTAGATGTGAACCCAGCGAAGCGAGGGTGAGCCGCTAGTAATTCATATAAAACAAAACATCTTAACAATCATTTACTTACTAACATTTTTTTAAGTAAGCAAGATAAGAACTAAGAGACAGTCACTGCAGTCGTCTGTCTGCATTTTTATTTTATTTCTAAATATATTACACTGATAATAAAATATTTTCATTACGAAACAAAAGTCACTTTACTTTTGAAGACTATTAGTATCAGTCATAAAGCTCGTTTAATTTGCATAACTATCCTAAATTTTATTTAATTCACCAAATGTCCTTAAGATATTTAAATTTTGAACTTTACACGTGAATGTGCATTGTGTTGCGTAAACTGAAATATGGATAACTCCAATTAGCAGCTTAGATTAGAATTTGTCATTCTATTTATTCGTATTGTGCCCAAATAAAAAAATAAATAAAAGAGTGCGTGTATCAATCTGTACACGCGCAAGAAGTGAAAATTCTATAGGTTATCGGTAGTTTTTATGAGATTCATATGTTTTAAATGATTAGGATAGGAGAGATGCAAAAATTTTTTTTTATCGATTTAAAAACGAAACTATATTTTATTATTCACATAGTACATAATAAGGTGTTAAGATAAAATTTAATTTTCAATTAAATGTTTCAATGATTCAATAAATTATATACTCTAATAAATTATTATACCTACAGGATGCAAAGTTTTTAGTGATTGAAAAATTATATTTATAATGTATAAAAATTATTTTAAGTAAATAATTTTTTAACAATATCCATGTGATATTATTCCATCGTTAATTTAAAAATGAATGACAGAATATTTTTTTTATAAATAAATATCTATTTTTACTGAATTTATTCTTTGAAATATTCATATAATAGTTTAACAATTTTTAATTGACTATTTATTCACTTCCGTAACAACCGTTTCCGTTACAAAAATCGTAACGCCAATCCTTTTTTCTCCTCTCATGGCGCGCCCAAAGAAGTTTCACATCAAAAAAATTAAATCTGTCGTAGGGTCATTTGATTTATCTGAATTTACTGCTGATTATTTTTACGAAGTTTTATATAAGCCCTTTTTCATCCCTTCATTAGGCATGTTATGAGCGGAAAATCTTTCAAAATTTTAAACTCGTAGGATCATTGGATTTGCGAAATCTCATGCATAAAGAGTTGGAGGTGTTCCAAAATTTTAAATCTTAACAGAAATTTTAAAACATATCTTTTTACGTCTCTTGGAGAATATGATAGAGAATTTTACATCGAACTGCTTCGACTTTTCCACACAAGGTAAATGCACACACACGTAGCGTAAGTAATTTTTATATTTTATATTTTCCTTAATCCAAAATTAAAATTATGTATTATACATTTTTTATCATTAAAAACTCAAATCCAAACCTAATTTTTATTTTAAAAAACGTTCATTTTTAAACATCTTATATTATACTTTACAAACATATATTTTATTAATGTTTACGATTTTGCGATGTTTTATTGTATTTTATACGAGACTTTTTATTTTCATTAAAGAAAGATAATGTTGATATAATCTTCACATTAGTAGATATTATAATATTTAGTGAATATAAAGTTTAACGACTTGGATTTTTTCTGTTATATTTTTTTTAATTTTTCATAATTTAAATCGCCATTTTTAAATTAAATTATTAAATTACTATACGGTAAGCATAACGTATTATATATATGTATATTCTTTAGCAGTTATCAACCTTTCCTTTTATAGTACGAATACTGTTACTCTAGACGTGTAGTCTACACGATCTATCAGGAGTGCGGTCTTGCAACGCCTCATTGCACTGCGACGAATGGTTCTGCTGTGGGTTTTTGTGAGTAAGAGCCTCACAGTACCCTGCCAATTGACGACCAGTACCCTGGGGACCCCCCATGAAAGGTTTCGCTAGCGTCAACAAAAAAGTCTTTACGATCTATAATAATATGCTTTATTATTTATTTTCCCTTTACCTTTGTGAACTAGGTTCAGTACAATTTATAAACTACGTAAAAAATATAGGAGTCTATGTAATAGAAAGAGATTAGAAATGAATCTTATATATAAAATATTATAATATTTGAGAACTATGAATATCTGGTATCTTAACAACTATGTAGAGTCGATATCTTAATCATTATATAATGATAAGCAATACCTCAATTATATTGAGTCAATTATATTAATTCAAAATTGTTTATATTATTTTTGTATTTTACACAATTTTTAACATATATTAAGTGAGTAATTTAAAAATATTTTTAACTACAAAACATTGTTATTGATGACTAAAAAAAAGTTCATTGCCTAAGAACTTTTTTAAATATGATAGTGAATGCTATATTACAGTATAAAATATTTTTTTTTGTTAAATCATATTGTTACGGTCTTGACCTATTAAAATATAAGCTACTACTAAACACCACTTCCCACTCAAAGGAGAACCTTACTGAAAAATACTTTAGCTACAATAGACTTTTTTATTATTATAAAACCTACATTTTATTAATTCACTTGATTTAAACATATAAATAAAAACTTACTTTTCAGCGCCTTTCCTTCAGGAGTGCACCGTTGTCCATTTATCAAACATTCCGCATAGTTTCTCACTAGTCTTTTACTATTAAACAACGCATCCACATCCAAATAATCATATCTCGAGTCATATTTTGGCATATTCTTCATCGACTCAATGTCTTGTCCAAGCACTGTCATACACAAACATAACAATATCACTATTAATTTCATTTTGAATTTATCGTATTCATACACTCTATTGCGGTTTCAACATGCGTCTGCGCACGTCGAGTTGCAGCGTTCTTGTGGCGCGCGCTATCACACCTCGGCTATATGAAAGGCTGTCAGTCCTGAAATGAGACAGGTTTCCTTCAAGGGCAATTCTATTATAAGGGCTAGTGCAAAAGTTATTTTTAATAAAAGCATGAATTTCACTAAAGCTCGTGTTTAAGTAAAAAAATCGTTTAATAGCGAATATTAACTATTATTAATTAATTAATATATTAATAATTAATATATATTATTAATTAATATATTAATTAATGATTTTTAATGGTTTGAACTAGTTCTTAACTAATTTATATAAATTACGCTTTTGTTAAGTAGTGTGCGCAGTAAAATTTTTTTTAAGCATATTGCATGTATCTAAATTAGTACTCGTAAACGTCCATGTAATTTATCCGTTTGTACCGCATCCAATGAATTAGTATTTTCCTATAAAAAATGTGATAAAATATTCGCAAACTAGCAATATTGTTACCCAATGTGAACTTAATTTGAACTACCATCAATCAATGTATCCATACTCACGATGCGAGGAGATAAATTGAGATGACTCAAAATAATTATACACTCGCTCTTCCACGTATGTATGTATATATCGCTCAAGGAAGTTCTATTGTGTGAGGGCAGCCATTTGGAACTTTGTTGTAAAACCGTTAAAGACTGTTATGATACTATAATCAGGCTAGATTTTCTGTTATTAATATTAAGATGATGGCCGAACGTGGAGGAACTTAACCCCTTTTTTTTAATGTTGGGAAAAGCATTTACGCATACCACCTGTAGACATACAGGTGGTTATGTGGGACTCACCGGCTCGAAAACCGGTACTACCCACTAAAACCCAACAAAACCTTCCGCCGTCTTAAAGGGGCGTCGCAGGATCACTTACGTACTCAACTACGACGCCCCAACGGTAGGTCTGCCAGAGCAGACCACAACAACCACGGGGCTCCACAGTCCACTCTGCTATCAGAGAAGTACCAAGAGCAACCCGCACGGTACACCGCCCACCGAAGTGGGCCACCTCACACCACCCACATAAGTGGGCCACCTCCCAATGCGTTTCCTCGCTTCGCGCCTAGCTGGGTTGCCGGGCACTACTGAGCCCCCCCATCACGACAAGGTGAACGCACGTTGGGGGTGAGGAACTTAACCCCCTAAGATTCTCTTTTTTTTTTTTTTTTTTTTTTTTTTTTTTTTTTTTTTTTAACGTTGGGAAATGCATTTACGCACGAAGTGTGGGACTCACCGGCGAAGCCAGTACTACCCACTAAAACCCAACAAAACCTTCCCCCGTCTTAATGGGGCGTCGCAGGATCGCTTACGCATTCAACTACGACGCCCCGACGGCAGGTCTGCCGAAGCAGACCACAACAACCATGGGGTTGCTCCACGGTCCACTCTGCTATCAGAGAAGTACCAGGAGCAACCCGCATGGTACACCGCCCTCTGAAGAAGGCCGCCTCCCACCGCCCACCGAAGCGGGCCACCTCCCTGTGCGTTTCTTGGCTTCGCGAGTACACTACTGAGCCCCCCCACCACGACAAGGTGAACGCACGTTGGGGGGGGAACTTTTAACGTCCTACTTTATGGCACTTCCTTTCCTTAATAAGAGGGATCAGGCTAAAAATGTGAGCTAGCGGACTTTACACGTGTTTTAAAAATTAATTAGGTTCTCTCAGGCGTGTAGGTTTTCACACGGCGTTTTTTTTCGCCGTATTTGCTAGTGGTAATCTTGTTGAAAATGATTCGCATATGAAAATGTCAGATACGAGACCTGTGTTTGAATCCGTTTCACTTGGCTTTCCACGCAAACTTTACTAATAGGTCAATGCTATAATGAAAGTGTGACGAAAACCAAATTAAGTAGAAGAGAACTATTAAAATAATACACGATAATGTCTTGAGAGGTAATATTTGATAAAACTTGGAATAGTAAGAAAAAAAAACAATTCTCATAATTGTTAAATAAAATCATGGTTTATTTATCTAGGATCGGAGATTATTACGGTCGCCGTAAGATTCAAGATTTTTTAAAAGATACTAATTTCATATATAATACCTATCTGGGCGACCGAGCTTCTCTCGGAGTTTTTTGCATTTTGGCATAGGTACAATTTCTTTTTAATTTGGCTAAAAAAACCAAAAAACACTAAAAACTTGAATAAATACAAATAAAAAAACTAAAGTAAAAACTTTGTATCCGACCGGGATTAGAACCCGAACACCTGGAATTGTAAATCTTGCGCCTTAGCCGCTTGACCACGATGCTTATGCCCATGCGTGCAAAATTAGCGACCATATTTTGCGTGGAATAATGTGAAAGAAAAGCGCATGAAAACTCGAAAACACGCGTTTTCCCAAACATAAGACTAATATTGATGTATTTTTCGCCGACGAAAACCCCGACATACCTACCAAATTTCAGCGAAATCGTTAGAGCCATTTCCGAGATCACCGGTATAAATAAATAAATTTACAAGAATTGCTCGTTTAAATATATTAGATTAGACAAACAAATAAATTACTCATTATTTTTGAACAAAAATATACAATAACTTCAAAATCACTTTAAACCAAATACCTATAATTTAAAATTTACGATAAAAGAGGAAAAACAATAGGTACCTAAGTATATAAATTATACATCCGCAATAACAGAATATGATGCGTAAAATATACCATAATACATTCAAATATACTGTATATTAAAATATTTTTTGTTTTTATAATCATAATATTATGTAGATAGTACAAATAACGAAATTCGAATTCTTATACGAACAACATTTTAAAAACATTTACGCCGAAAGATTGAAAAATAAAATTTACTACATCATCTATAGGTATACTATAATACTAGCAATTCACCCTTGCTACGCTCGGGTTCGTCTCTAGGTACGTTTTAACGGTTAGTATGGAATGAATAGACTATATATTATATATACACATAGGTATGATGAGTTGTTGTTGGTTGTATTATAAAGTATTTTCCCGTCGTAATGAAATAATCTCAAGTGTTAAGAAGTAGCCTATGTCACTCTCCAGCCCTCCAATTATATCCATACAAAAAATCACGCCAATCTATCACTCTATTTCGATGTGAAAGAAGGACAGACAAACAAATGAACAAACAAACACGCTTTCAAATTTATAAGATTAGGTAATTCCTTCTAAGCCACGTAATGGATTTGACAGGGTTTTTACTATCATTTAGAGAATTATTTTTTAAAGGTTTATATGTATAATGCGTTTATGTTTTAGTAGAGGAAAACCGAGAATATCAAAGATTTATAATGATGCCGTAGAAACATTTTTTTAAACTTTTTTAAAACAACTTAGTAAACGTATTTTTGTTCACTTACATTGCCAACGCTGGCTAAATCTTACGAGATAGATCAAAATAATGTACTACGGAATTTTATATCTTAAAAAGGTCTACAGAAACATGTGCAGTATACAGTGTCTGATTTAACCTTAGCGCCGCTCCTGGGCATACTGTAGAGATCGAATGTCTGTACATAGAAAAAAAATGCTAAAAACCGAGTCAGGGGGATGTAAAAAGACAAATAGAACAAGTCCAGGTTTTTTCAACTTTTTTGTTTCTCTGTCTGTTAGTCTGTTTGTACGGGCTAATCTCCGAATCTATTGGATCGATTTAAATGAAATTTTGCATGGTGGTACCTTATATCCCCGGGCAACATCTTAGATACTTATCATCTCGGAAAATTAAAGAGTTCCCGTGGGATAGCCAAAAAACTATAATAACTTAAACAGCTTATGTAAACAACAGGTTACTTTTCATCCCGGAAAATTGAACGGTTCCCGTGGGATAGATCTATTTGTACTTTTCTAGAAGTGAGTGTTCGAGCGAAGCGAGGGTGAGCCGCTAGTCAAAATTTAGCATAAAATGAGTAAAGTTTCGACAAAGTTTTTTTTTCAAAATTATTTATTTTTTGAAAAATCTACAAAATTGTTAATTATTTGCCGCCCCTAATAATTTGCTGCCCTAGGCACTAGCCCCGAGTGCACCTAGTGTAAATCCAGCGCTAGCCTAAGGATAAGAACACACAGTAACCATTTTTATCTTTTACACATTATTATAAAATAATGGGTTTTACGAAGCTATTTTATACAATAAAGTATTAATCCTTGTCCAATTAAATAGATTAAGGTACGTTGTGCATTTAATGTAGATCAAAAATGTCCTTTATAGCATATCATTAAAAGAAATATCTTAGAAGATATTACAGATTTAATATTATTTATCGCTCGCAACGAAACGGCTAACACTTCATCCAAACAATGTACTAGAAAATTTTAGGTCTGAAAAATTCTACAGAAAAGTCCGCGATATTGTGTGTTTTTCTCCTAAAGTACACTCACAATAACAGCTATTTTTATCTATTTAAAACGTACCTACGGACGCACTGGAGCTAAGCGGGGTAAGTATTTCAAAACACTGCATGATCCTATTGTTTTTTTAATTGAAAATTTCACTCATGTCTATACATATAATAAAATTGTAACTAAGTCGAATCTGTACATTAAATATTTTTCGGAAAATCTTATTGAAATAGACATTATTATCGATGCAGAGGCCAAATCTATAGTTTTTAGAATTTTTGTCTGTCTGTCTGTCTGTTACCGCATTACAAAAAAACCACTGGAGGGATTTTGATGAAATTTGGTATGGTGATAGCTGGTTATCCGGGTCAACATATAGGATACTTTTTACCTCGAAAAAATATTTTATTTCTGAGAAAAAATATAAAAACTGCATTGTAAGAGTATACTAATATATATAAAACTCAAGAATTTGGTTTTTGGTCATTTGAACGGAGGCGGAGCCGCGGGCAATGTTAGTCTTTTATACAAATTTTATACATAATCTTATGTCATAATACAGCTTTTTTGAACAGAACATAATAGCTTCTTACAATGTTTTTCGCACAATTCTCTCGTTAAAAACTCTTCAAATTTATTTATTGTACGAAGCCGTAATTAAGAAACTTGATTTAGAATCCAGAAAAACAATCTTAAGATTATATTATTTTAAGCGATAATCTAATTATTTTATATTATATTTAGTTAATGATAGTCAGTTTGAAATAATTTTAAGTATTAAAATATAAATATATTATAAAAACCGACATAACGAAATAATTAAAGTGTATTTATACTTTTCTGGTATCATACGAATATTTCTCATTACATGAACTTTCTTTTGTGCTACTTTTGCAAAACTTCCTTACATATCTCACGAGATTGACTAGAATAATCAGGTTAAGCGTTTTTTAATGACTATTATCAGTCTAACACTCTGTTAGTGTTTGTGTTTAGATCTTACTGACACCAATAGAGTCTTATGTGAACTGCGTGATATTGCTATTCTATGAAAATATATAATATCTTTTAGTACTGCTTTCTTAGATTTATGCGAATAATTGCCATTTTAAATAAAACTATCTTTTCGGATCATTTCACGGATTTATTTTGATTTTTGGTTCCCGATATTTCGAATGCTTTACAGCAATCATGGTCACGGTTCTTTTAGTATTAAAATAACTCATGTAACTCATATACTAATCTTTGCTCGAATTATAAATGTGAAAGTAAATTTATCCGACAGTACATTAAATCGACCTGATTTTTTATACTACAAATGGCAAACGTAACTTTAAGACAGACAGATATCCCAAACCATACATAAAAATTAGACTGTTATTTTGTTTGGCAAAGCCAGAAATGGTGCTGAGTAGCAATATTTTTTTTTAATATTATATTAATATCTGCGCTAAGATAATACATATTATGTGAAAAATATAAAAAAAAACATAAACAAAATTAATTTCTTTTGGAATCGTGATAAAAAGCATAGACATTATAAAGAGGGCCAGGCTATCCATTAATACGCATCACAAAATTTACTAACAAAAGACCAATTTTCATTATTAAAATTCAAAATCATTAGTAAAATTGAAAAATTGTAGAGTTTCATTAAGCACCTGTTATTGAATTTTTTTTCGTTTGAAAAATTTCATTAAAATTGAAATAAAAAATTATACCCCCGATACCATCTACTGAACATTATTTGTACTGACAAAACTCTATGCATAGAGTTACTTTATGGACCTAGAGCAACATGCTGATACTGCATATTAGTAGCTGCGATAAGATTTGCGACGTTAAATCTATGTCAATAATTTCTTGCAAAAAATAATAATGTTAGGAATTGGGTTCAAATAATAAAATTAGTATTTCATTTTTAAGTTGAACTTTGATAATTAAAATATAAAAAAAATGTACTTCGTTTTTTTTTAATTTCATAAACTTTAAAAAATTGTTAACGTAATGTGTCTTGTGTTCTATGGTTATCGCTACATGTTCTTCATTAGTTCTCCCAAATCGAGAATTCATAAGTTCATTCAACCGTTTGACGACACGTTTGGCTCAGTTTGTAGTGACGCTACTTCATTCATTTGTGTGATGAGCACGAATGTTTGTACTTCAGTCATGGGTGTTAATTAAGCTTCGTAGCTTACCATGGAACTAGATGGTGCTGTGTGTTAATGTCCCAACATATATTTATATTTATGACCTATACGCTGAGCTTAAATTAATATAGTAACGGTTACCTTACCTAATACTCTACATGCGCAAAACGTATAGCAAAATTTGGAAGCTTCTTAATTAATACAATAAAATAACAAAAAATCAGTTTTTACTGACGTTCTAATTTAACATAATTGGTTATAATTGAAGTCTACAATTTTCTTGTGTTTCTTTTTATACTGTTTTTAAAATTTTAGAACTTTAATGATGTTTTTTATTTAAAATCAAAACAAAAGATCAAGCCAAAAACCTAAACATCTCTTAATTAAGTTATATAACTTTTAAAAACTACACATAATGTTGCAACATATTTGGATACTAGCATTGCCCGCGGCTCCGCCCGCATTCAGATGACCAGAAACCAAATTCTTAGGTTTTACATATAATGGAATACTCTTACATTGTAGTTTTTGTATTTTTTCTCCGAAATCCGATATTTTCCCGCGGTAAAAAGTATTCTATATGTTGACCCGAATAACCAGCTATCATCATACCAAATTTCATCAAAATCCCTTCAGTGGGTTTTCCGTAATGCGGTAACAGACAGACAGACAGACAGACAGACAGACCGACAAAAATTCTAAAAGCTATAGATTCGGCCACTGTATCGATAATAATGTCTATTTTAACAAGATTTTCCAAAACATATTTAATGCACAGATTCGGCTTAGTTACAATTTTATTATATGTATAGATTACTTACGAAGAATTTATATAATCTGTGATCCCTTGGCACCTACAAGCTGTCGACATTTTACAATTAACTTTTCGGAGTTGCTGCTGCAGCGCACTAAAGACCGTCTCGTTATTATTTTGTAAAAGTTATAAATATACTTTTACAAAAACATATGTATATATTAAATAAATAAAATGTCACCTTGAATATATACATGCGTTTGTTTTCATTAAAATATCCATATTGAAGATTATATTTATTAATACTCGTATTTTATCTAAAGAACGAAAAGATTTCTGTTTCTCTACCGTCTATTATCTTTTGCGCTTTCAATTCAATTTTCTTGTCATTGTAGGATTTTAGAATAGAAAAAAAAATTATTATGACGATTTCATATTTAAATGCTTTTGCAAAGCGTAAACTATTATAATATGGATCTTGTCTGAGCTCACAGGCGTCTTTAAAAAGCCTATTTCTAGGTCTATACTAAAATTTTTTTTTTGAATTATAAACATAGAAAGAGACAGACAGATAGACGTTATATTTAATAATGTATAAAACTTCGTTAAATAAATTATAATTAATGAAAATATTTTATATAAACTTAATAGATTATGTATAATAAATATTACATGTTCAAGAATTAAACGGATGCATTTATCCGCAATTACCATTCTAGAATACTAACTGCCTTGGGTTGCCTAGTAATTTATTACGAGATACCTAACTCAGCTATAAAGTGGCGGAAAACATGTAATTGCACTTAGCTACAATATAGATAGCATCTGTCTCATATACACCTATAAGTAAAATTTAAGACCGAATCACATTTACTTTAACATATTTATAAAGAACTAACAGTCTGCACACTCTTCTTTTCTTTAATAAAAGCCGAAAAACTTTGTTTTCCACAAATTTTGTCATTGCCATAGGTTAATTCATATAGTACTAGTGATTCACCCTCGCTTCGCTTCGTGTTCGTTCCGAGAGAAAAAGACTATCCCACGGGAGCTATACATTTTTCCGGAATAAATAGTAATGTATGTGCTATTCTAGACTATAATCTATCATTGTGCAAAATGTCATCCAGATTTGTTCAGCTGTTGCGAGCATTAATCCATCTTTACTCACAAATTTTCATATTTATAATTTTAGTATGTATGTATATATGAATGAAAATGAAAAAAAAAATCTCAAAATAGGCCCATACGTATGTCAGTACCTGGGCGATTGCGCTCGGCGTTTTTCAGACGAGATATAAAAATTTCAGTAAAGACACCTATGTAGATAAACTTAATAAGCAAAACCTTAAATGCAACATTTTTTATTATTAAATACAGCTTTTTGCGATCTATTTTTTATCTTTTGGTACATTTTACACAAAATTCACTAACAAATCGATACATACTTTGCGAACTACTGACGTTTCTTGAACTATTTTTTCTTTGTTCCTGATGAGACCCCAATACCTATATAAAGCAAGTAGTCTATATACGTTTTAACGTTTAGTATCGATTTCTCAGATATGAGATATTTTCTCGCTGTAAAAAGTATCCTATATGTTGACCCGGATAACCAGCTACCATCAAACCAAATATTTTGGTTTGGTGATTCGGCTTAGTTACAATTTTATTATATGCATAGATAGGTAGGTAAAAGTGCTTTGATTAATCATTGACGATTAATTAAGAAAATTTTATTTTCCACTTGATTTGCCCATAAATTATAACACTACAAGCTCATTACCAGCGGCGAGGTAAATAATGAAGTTTATTTCGAGACCAAACGAATGGAGACAATCATGAATATTTTATCAAGCATTTATATGGTAAAAAAATAATATGCTACATAAATAGAAATAATACTTTAAACAAATGTTAGCAATTATTGTTGGCATACGCAATTCTGTATATAAATAAGTATAGTAACCTCTAAAAGCAGTCTTTCGTGTGGTCTAAGACCTTACAAGCGTGTAGGTAATTCGCGACTTTAACATAAAGACTAAAATTAAAAGTAAGTAATTTGTCTCTGTACAAATAAAAATCTTTCTTCGATTATACTCACGACTTTTTGGCGTGAAAAAATAAAGGAAAAATTATAATAATACGTAGTAAAATTGATAACAATTTGCTATAAAGCAAGTTAAAACTCTTTTTCGCATAAAAGTTTTGTTTTACATTATATAAACTATCATCTGCAAATATTTCAAAGCTAAGAAGAACTCACCCCCGCTTCGTTCGGGTTCGCCTCTAGGAAAACAGAAACAAACCTATCCCACGGGAACCGTACATTTTTCCGGAATATAAAGCCTATGCCTATAGCCTATGTGTTATTCCACACTATAATCTATCTCTGTGCCAAATTTCATCCAGATCCGTTCAGCCGTTCTGGCGTGAAAGAGTAACAAACATCCATACTCACAAATTTTCACATTTATAATATTAAATATTGATTATAAAAAATGTGTTTGTATGATTGGAATTGTAATTAAAACTAAATTTAGAGCTTAAGTTCAAATACTCAGTTAAGGTCTTCAGTCGTACTTTCTATTCGTCTATTTAATCGTGCATTAGTCGAAAACAGTTGAACGAATTCATATAATATTTTTTTAATTTAAATCTAAATAGTAAAAGTAATTCTTATACTTAAATTCTAATACTCAAAGAGAAGTAGATTACATTAAATGACTAAAATTACGTTATAAAGATTAATTTAATTACGAAATAATTCGACATTTTCATATTTTTTTCGGAACTAAAGTTATTCTTATATAAGTATTTAAAACGTATCATTAAAAGTAATAAAGCTAAAATACGAATAATTTTAAATAGATACAGATATGTATATATAGACATATCATGTAAGTTTCTAATAAGGCATAGACTTAACATCTAAAAGTTAAAACAACAAAAGTTACCAGAACCACATAAAAATAGCAATTCCTAAATAAAATTTACATAACGTTTTAGGCGAATATAAAGATACAAAAACACTAATATCCATAATATTATAAATGTGAAAGTGTGTTTGTTTGTTTGTCCTTCCTTCACATCAAAACAGTGTGACGAATTGGAGTGATTTTTGTGTGGAGATAGTTGGTGAGATACTTTTCACCGCGGAAGACTATTTCATTCCCACGGGAAAACACGTTATAATACAACCCAATAAATTATTTATGATCAGAATTACTTAAAACTTAATATGAATGCTCTTTATTCTTTAATACAATGAAATATATACGTACACTCAACTTAAAGCATTCTTCGAAATTCATTCTATACGAGGGTAAAATGGGGATGAAAATTTGTATGAAACCTTTTTTAAACATTTTTTTTGTAGTTTTAGCGCGAGCGAAGCCGCGGGTTCTGCTAGTAAACAATAAAGATAACACTATACCATATCACTTTCACTCAGTTGACCTTCCGGGCTTACGTAACTTAGCAAATCTTATATAACTAACGTCAGTTATACAACTTCCAGTGATAGTGAAATTCGGTGATATCTCACAAACCACGGAAGTGAATTATAATGGACTTTTAAACAGATATACATATATTGTATATAATATATCAATTTATAAAGTAAATGTAATGGTAGAATTAATTAAGTACGAGTTATTTAAAGATAATAAACGTTTGTGGTTTTAAAATGATTTTAAATTTTCAATTTTATTGTCCCGCAAACATACATTGCAGATATTTAACTTAAGGACTAACAAACTAGATCAAGTTATGAAGGAAAAATATAAATACATATATATGAGATATATTGTCAAACCTAACTTTGAGAGAGAGCAAAATCGATAAATCCATTTCGACTAAACAGCGTTCGGGAAGCTACGCAATATCTATCTCTAATTACTACAGTGTCTCAAGATAGACAGACTTTAGCCTTGAGACATTCTGGAACTAATACGTGACCTCGTAAGGAAGACGGAAGCTTTAAGTTAACCAAAGGACTAAGGTGATGCTGTGCTCGGAGTTTCCCTTCGAGATCCAATCAGGAATGTAGAGATAGAAGAAAGCATCGAGGTTTCCCGCCGACCCAGATAGCCTGCTGAACTTCCAAGCTAATGTTGCATTAATATGTGCTAATACTGATAGTAGATCCTGCAATATGTATAATAAGCAATATTATGACATCGACTTCGATCAATAATGGGTTCAAAAAATTCGCTCACCTATTAAAAAAAAACATAAATTTTGTTAATGTTTAGTATTCTTGCTTTTTGTTCGATTTATTCCTGTTAATTTTAAGTTCACTTCGTTTATTTTTCAGTGGAAATTTTATTGGCTTAAGATTTTTGTTTAGAAGTGTTTAACTAAATTTTATTAACTATACGCTGTATGTTTCCCAATAATAAATAAATAAATAAATAAATAATTCAATGGCCACATTACAGTATTACAATTTTACAGGTGCATTTTCCCAGTTGAACATATGCTTTATGTATGTATTCATTCCTTTTTACCGTCCCACTGCTGGGCACCGGCCTCCCTTCAATACGAGGGTAATTAGGCCATAGTCCACCACGCTGGCCAAGTGCGGGTTGGCGGACTTCACATGTCTTTCGAAAACTTGCTAGGTTCTCTCAGACATGCAGGTATCCTCACGATGTTTTCCTTTACCGTTAAGACAAGTGGCAATCATGTTGAAAAAGATTCGCACATGAAAATATCAGAGGTGAGAGACGCGGCATTTGAACCCGCTTCACTCGGTTTCCCAAGCGAGCGCGTTACCACTGGGCTACTACTGCCTCAATGCTTTATAGTCTCGTCAAAATAAAACTACTAACGAGAATCCATAGTAATCATTTATAAAAATGGCCTAGGAATTTTTGACATATACGAGTATTAACAATGTTTTAATTAACAAATAATAAATGTTTGAAATTTTTCTAAAACAATAACGTTATATTTATATACAATAATAAACATTATTTCCATTTATCTTCAACAATTTCTTGCCAATTATCGGAACTATGTCGCTGGTATGATTATCATTTTAACAAGGTCACTTGCTTTGTTTCCTCTTTGCGTCTCTACACCATAGAAGTACTTGTAAGGAATATTCTATAAGGAGGTTAGGTTTTTTTTTAATTTTCCTTAGTAGAAACAAAGTGCGTACAACTTCGTATCTATGTAAATATTGACTAATAATTCAAAATAGTTAAAAAAAAATCACATCAATATAAAAAATCATGACAAACAAAAGCCAGTGGAAAAACAATACGTTAATCTATAAAAAAATCTACATATCTTTATTTCCTTTCCATAACAGTTTAAATTGAATTATCTTAACGCATAGTTGTATTTAAATAAGTATGTCGTTTAAATGTAGATTATAAGTTAGAATTGTTACATATGTACATATCTGCCTCTTAGGTTTAACTAGCATTGCCCGTGGCTCCGCCCGCGTTCAAATGACCAAATACCAAATTCTTAGGTTTTACATATTAGTATACTCTTAAATTGCAGTTTTTGTATTTTTTCTCAGAAATGAGACATTTTCCCGCGGTAAAAAGTATCCTATATGTTGACCCGGATAACCATCTATCACCATACCAAATTTCATCAAAATCTCTCCAGTGATTTTTCTGTGATGCGGTAACAGACAGACAAAAAATCTAAAAACTATAGATTCGGTCTCTGTATCGATAATAATGTTTATTTCAATAAGATTTTCCAAAAAATATTTAATGTACAGATTCGGCTTAGTTACAATTTTATTATATGTATAGATAAAGTTACTATCTGTAACTAATATTAATACTGATTTGTACGAGGTGTAACTTTTTCTTTGTCACATGTAGTGTTGCCATCAATTCAATTAACTTTTATACAGAATGACCATAAAGTCATTGATGAGTAAAAAAATTTGATTTATTTTTTAGAGCTTGAACTAACTAAAACCACAGATTATATTTCATTATCATTAAGTATATAAAAATCTTTATTTGGAACAAATTTACAAAATCAGAACATTGTACGATATGGACTACATTAGTTAAAAACTGTGTTGTAGTCAATAACGCCCACCTCCAAGACATTTAATTAATATAAATACTAGTTCCAATAGCTTACATAGAAGTAGTTATAAAAGGTAGTATAGTTATATTTGCAGACATAGATTCTAGAATTAAATACAATAATATATATAGTATAATGCTGTGTGTGTGTGTGTGTGTGTGTGTGTGTGTGTGTGTGTGTGTGTGTGTGTGTGTGTGTGTGTGTGTGTGTGTGTGTGTGTATGTGTGTATGAGAGTTGTGACTGCCACTTAAGTAAGTAGATTTTCAGTATCTTCATAGGTAAGATCCTGTAACCAAGCGATAGTTGCACTTTTGCAAACATGTAGTGTCTTAGGAAATATATTGATAATTTTATTTATTCTATTATATATATTTGAAGAAAAATAATAATAGTGTCGTCGACACAAAGCCAATCGACTACGATGGGTTTCACAAACTATATCAGATCTACGTTTATTGTGAATTGTATAGTCCTTGTATGGTGTTTGTGAATGTTTGCGTAGTATAGTATGTAGAATAAATAGTTTCCTAACCGATAATACCCGTGTGACTTTATATAGCTCATCGGTAGGATACAGCATGGATTTAAATGTCATGGTTTTAAGAATTGTTCTTTGAGCCCTTTCAAGACGAAGTAATTTAGTTTTTCCAGTCCCTCCCCAAGCTGTAATACCATAAGATAATATTGATTGTGCAAGAGCATAATATACATTTTTTAACAATGGGAAATCCATTAATGGTCTTAGTTTCTTAAACACGAAAATCAATTTACGAAGTTTTGTGTAAGTAGCCGCAATATGCTCTTTCCATGTCAGGGTGTCGTCAACCCATATGCCCAGATATTTAACACAAGTCACAGGAGTAATTTTTTTACAAGTACATTCGACATTTCTCTTACAATTTTGCTCATGAACATGGATGGAAATACGGTCAGACGGGAGAGAGTTTTTATGTGGAGCAAAAGTAATAAAATTAGTTTTAACGTTAAAATATTTAAATTTAGCCAATTATAGACGGAAGATAGTGCAATTTCTGCACGTGTACTCACTTCTGGCCAGCTTTTACATGAACGAGAAGTATCGTGTCATCAGCATATGAAATTATAAGGTCCAAGATCGCATCTTCAGTTGACTTACCACTTCTAAAGCCATATTGGTTCGGAGCTATAATATTATTAGCGGTTAGATAATTGTTAAGTCTACGGTTTAATAGTTTTTCAAATATTTTAGAGAAAGAGGTTAATATTGAAATAGGTCTGTAGTTATTAATTTTATTTGCATCTCCGTTTTTATAAATTGGATGAATGAGAGCTTTTTTAAAAACTTTAGGAAAAATGCCTGATTCAATAGATATATTAAAAATATGAACAATCAATGGAATAAGCACGTGTCTAGCTAACTTTATTACAGAAATGGGAATTTCATCCCATCCCGTCGCAGCTGTATTCTTAAGGTTATTTATTACATTTTCTACTTCTGAATGGTCAGTTTTATATAAGGACATAGAAGAAGAGAAATGGGGTACAGGTGAGGAGCAACATGCATTCATTGGGTTTGAATTACCAGAATCTTTAATTTTGGTAGCTAAGGTTTTACTGACACTAGAAAAGTAATTATTAACATTATTGACTGCGGTAACAGGATCACTTGCCAACATTAATAAGTTAGTAGGTGATTGGGTTGGAGGTTTGAGATGGCTAACATTTTTTATAAGATTCCAAGTCTCTTTGGCGTTATTTTTAGCTTTTAAGAAGTTATTCCGATCATAATCTCTTTTGATTCTTTTAAGAAGTATATAATATAAAATCTAATAAGTCCTCGAAAATCCTCAAAACTAAATACGAAGGTATTGTTTATGTTTATGTAAACACGGAATATGAGAAAAATCTTACTATTTTTTTCAGGATTTTAAAGTTAAGAAATAAATAGTTTATTAGTTATTCTTATTCCATCCAGCTATTCATTAACACTTAACTTAAAGTTTTTTGAGTTAATAAATTTTAAAAATTAGCCCCCTTTATTGTCTATTTTTGTTTGTTTTTTTTCACATTAGAAGTGATGTTAAAATCAGTGCATTAATTAAAAAGTAATTATTAAGTATTATCAATAAGTAATTATTAAGTTAAGTAATAAACTAATAAGCAGATTAAAAAAAACTACATCGACAACAAGCAAATAGTATAAATAAAAACAATCATTACATTTTAAAAGAACGTGACTCACATTTAGAAAAAAAAACACAATAAAACCGCAAACGTCACAGCACTTATCTTTTAACTTTTTTTAATATAATAAATCATAGTACGCACTACGCGATTACAAAACAATTTTCATTCATAAATTCGAATCAAGTAGTCTATTGTAAAGTGTGGTTGTAGATTAACTGCCATTTTGCCTTGTTTAGTGCAATTTCATAATATTACCGCAACGAGTTCTATTCAATTATGTTAAATACACTTGATTATCACGTCAAGCCATCTTGAAAGGTGCAAAATTATCGTTTTTATAGTTAAAACGACTTGAACGATTCTTGATGAATTTTAGTATTTACTTCTGTCAATATATCACTCTGCTATTGTAAATACAAAAGTTTTTATATTGTTACTCAATTTTTCGGGCAACTTTTCTTTTAATATTTTGTCATGTAAAATTCTATTACGAACATTTAATTTAAAAAAAAAGAAATAAAAAACCAGTTCGGTCCATCCGTGCTGAAGTTTTGCGCTTACCTACAAAGGGTATTATATTTTTATTTATGTCTTGTATATATATATAATCTGAATCTCGGAAACGGCTTCAAAGATTTTCATGGAATTTAGTGTACAGGGGTTTCGAGGGGATAAATCGATCTAGATTATAGTCTTAGTCTTATGTCTGAGAAAACGCGTGTTTTCGAGTTTTCATGCAGTTTTCTTTTGCATTATTCCACGCTAAATATTGTCGGTAATTTGCACGCTCGGACATAAGCATCGTGGTCAAGCGGACAAGGTGCAAGATCAACAATCACAGGTGTCCAGGTTCGAGTCCCGGTCGCATACAAAGTTTTTACTTTTGTTTTTTTTAATATTTATTCAAGTTTTTAGTTAAAAAAAATTAAAACTGTACTTCAGGCCAAAAACTCCGAGCGAAGCTGGGAAGCCCAGGTACTAGTAGATAAATCACCAAACACTTCTGTTTCTTAGAAATAAATGCATATTACCCTAACTCATTATGTTGAAAAGTTAGTATCTTGCCGACTCTCACTTTGATGCAATTTGATTGACTCGGGTCGATGATTTATGGGGGTAATGTAGCAAAAATTGCACATTAAGTCATTTCAAATGCTCTTTCTCCCCGCATGTATAGATTGCGATCCATGATTATTCTGAACTGCAACACAAATGTGCAAAGCGCTTATCCAGTATACATTAATATTGTCATCACATCGGATCATATCTTTTTAACTATATACGTTACTGATTTTGAAGAAATTTACACTGAACCTACTCGTATCTTGAATGATAAAGAACAGTGGAAAAATGTTAGGTATAAAAAAATCCATAGGTACATTTAATCAAGATTTTTTTTCATATGCTTATAAAATTTCATACATTAAGAGGCCCTAATACATTAACCTATAGTTTACGTACATACATATGTATACTGAGAATTAAAATGACACAATAGACACTGTACTAGTAAAAAAAGCTAATATGAAAGAGAAAGAGGAAGGATTTCTTTCTTTAAATCGATAAACTCTAAAATTACTGAACAGATTTTAAAAAGTTTTTCTCAATAAATAAAAAAGCTACATTATACATGAACGCTATAACCTTATAGCCTACAAATTATATTTTTATTATTTCGTTTTAGAAGCTTTCGAAGCTTTTGGGTTTTAGGGTTTTAGTCTGGCAAGTCGGAAAAAAATACCGCTTAGAACAGTGTTCTTATAGTAGCATTATACAGAAGTAAAAACAAACAAATGATAAATATATAGTTACTTCTCTAAAAACGTTCGCGATACCTTAAACAGGTTTTACAAGTAATTTTACTTAATGTACCTACTTAAATAGAAATGATTCATTTTTCTTCATTCTAGTAACTTTTTTGTCGTGGCCTATATCTGCGCCAGTGGTCACGTACACCAGAACAATATACGTCTCCATAAATAATTAATTGCGAACAATTGTATATTAGATGCATTCTAATAAAACTACTAACCAATCTCTTATATGACCATGTTGTCGTCATTCCTATATTCACTGTGGAATACCTACTGTTTACACGAATACGATACTTAATAAGGATGTTATAAGTAGTTAAAATGAAATTTTAACGCGCTAATTAAGTTGATTATTGATAGGCAGTGGTAGCCCAGTGGTAACGTGCTCGCTTGGGAAACCGAGTGAAGCGAGTTCAAATCCCGGGTCTCGCACCTCTGATATTTTCATGTGCGAATCATTTCCAACATCTGATGGCCACTTGCCTTACGGTGATAGAAAACATCGTGAGGAAACCTGCATGTCTGAGAAAACCTCGCAAGTTTTCGAAAGACATGTTAAATCCGCTAACCCGCACTTGGCTAGGCCAGCGTGGTGGGCTATGGCCTGATCCCCCTCGTATTGAAGGGAGGCCTGTGCCCAGCAGTGGGACGTTAAAAAGGGTTGAACACAATTATGTAGATAGCGGTAATATCTACTCATATTTTTGTTAGAAATATAGGCAGATAGCACGATTTATAACTCGGCTGTTATTGGAAAGGAAAGAAAGAAATTGTGTTTGACTTTTTATTTCTTCCTTAATATCCCTATTCACCCTAGGTATGTATGAACTATTACCAAAAGGAAACACACGTAGATTGTTGAATGACTTTAGATAAAGTTTGGTTTACCGATGAACCATTTCCTAGGCTAACGTAGAATTACTTTTTATAAATATAATCGCTTGGAGTAAAAACAAGCAAATTTTAATGTTGTTTAATTTTATAAATATCAATAGAGAAATAAAAATTATAAATTATAACTATCAATAAATCTTTAAGATAAATGTATGGACATTTTTATTTGAACAAAACAATAGGTAGGTACACCAAGGGCAAGCCAGGGGAAAAAACGCGGAAAGTTTTATGATGCAAAATTTTAATATATACCTACTTAGACTTTAATTATTATAAACATTTAAACTTAATGTTAGTCTGATAAATTAAAATAAATTATAGGGGGCCCCATGGCTAGGCGGCTAGGACCGTGAGTCGCACTATGATCGCAGGTCACATGACGACAATTAAGTTTGGTTTCTGCGACTGTGTAGCTCTTGGATTAGCGCGAGTTGGACGTAGCATCCAGTATCTCCTAATGTACGAAGGTTTTAAAACTTGAAACGGCTGAAACATTTTTGCCCTGCAAGAAAGTATGATAAAAATATTTATATTTGTTAAACTATTGCTTGTAAATAACAATTGTTCTAATATTTTTGAATAAAAACAATTTGATTGAAAACTATCGCCAATGTAATACACACAAAAATTGAGTAGGTACTCTTCCTTCTTCTAAAACTTAGACAAAAATATTGTAAATTTTCAAAGCAGATTTTACAACTATAATGCCGTTAAACAAATATGACTAAACTATGCTAGATGCTATATGTATAAAAGCTACGCAAATTAAGTTTTTTTGAGTTGTCAAATTTTAAATGTGCATCGGATATACTATAGATAGTATATAATATATATACTACTAGCAGAACCCGCGGCTTCGCTCGCGCTAAAACTACAAAAAATATCTAAAAAGGTAGTTTCATTTAAACTTTCATCCCCTATTTTACCCCCTTATAGAATGAATTTCGGAAAATGCTAAAACACGTATTTATTTTGTTGAAGAGCATTAATACCAAGTTTCAAGTAATTCTGATCATATATTTTTTTTTGGATTGTATTATAAGGTGTTTTCCCATGGGAATTAGATAATCTTCCGCGGTCAAAAGTAAGGCTATGTCACTCTCCAGCCCTCCAACTATCACATCCACACAAAAAATCACACGAATCCGTCTCTCCATTTCGACGTGAAAAAAGGACAAACAAACAAACACACTTTCACATTTATAATATTAGTATGGACTAGTATTAGTGTATATAATATGTAATAATTCATTTATCGTGCAGTTTTTTCAGTCTTGGTGTAGTGACATTTAAATAATAATGAAAGAATTAACAAACCTAGAGCTACAGTAAACAGATTAAATCGTGGGATTCCATAAAAAATATTACTCAAGTAGGTATGCTATATTTTTTTCTAGTTATATTACGTCTTTATAATTATACATTTCTTATGTTACCTATTTGGGTGAAAAAATAAGTTTTATTCTGGCCGAATATATAATAATTATGTTATTTAGATTTATTTACTAAATAAGTATTTCTCGCATATTATTAAAATGGCTAATATTTGCAAAAGACGTTTTAGAGATATATTTTATATCATGAAACCAGAAAATAAAAGTTTTATTTGCCGCAAAGTTGATAGTTTAAACCTTATTTGGACGAAAGTTATTTAAAGAGGGCGGGCTACCGCATTTGTATTATCGCGATTCGCGAGAGGCGCGGGCGCTAGTGTGGTCTCTAGAACTGACAAATGACACTGAAAGTTAACTGTTTACGAGGTTTACATCGCGGAAACTACTAATCAATACTTCTATACTAATATTATAGAGGTAAAGTTTGTGAGTTTGTGAGGTTGTAGGGGGTAATCTCTGGATCTACTGAACCGATTTAGATGAAATTAGGTAAGAAGATATTTTGAGGCCGTGGGAAGGACATAGGATACTTTTTATCCCGGAAATCATCCCTTAAGGAGGTTAAAATGGGCATGAAAGTTTGTAGGTATTGGGAAGAATGCTAGTTCATAATAATTATAAACATAGTGCCATTCCTAATTAATTGTGGCAGACATGGTACGACTCAACAAATGTTATTGATTTATAAGAAGAATTAAGAAAAAGTCAATATTTTATCTATTTGGTTGATGTATATTATTTATGTAAAATAAAATCCTAATAAACTGGTGTGGTGTTAAATTTATGGCCCAGCCGCACTAATAAATACTTTTTAACAACAGAGATAGGACCTCACTCGCCAGTGGCGCCAACTGGTGCCACCAGAAACGATAGCACTCATCTAATCGGTGTCGCCGTGTAGAAAGTGCAACTGTATTACAGGTCGTTCGTAAAAAATATTTGTATAATATATTACATGATCATTTTGTCTATTGTAATAACATAAGGTGATAATGGAGCTTAAGAACATGGCATTAAAAAGAAAGTTGGAGAAAGTATGAACTGTGGGACATTTCTCCCGTTTGTATTATTAGAAATCATATTTACTTTAATATAATAAATGTGAAACTCTGTCTGTTTGTTTGCCAACTTTACACGAATAAATCGCATCATAATCAACATCATAAAATATAGCAATAACATGTTAGATCGCTACCTTTTATTGACGCGCTAACAACGAAAGAGAAATAACAATGTTTTTGTTGTTTTTTTTATCTTCCAATAGCGCTAGCAATTCGAGCGAAGTCGCGGGAAAAATATAGAATTTTATAAAGTTTATTTAGAAAAATATTAATTTCATGCTACATATAAATTAAAAGATAATTTAAATATTTTCTTCATCATAAGAAATAATTATTAAAATCCATAAAGGAGATAAATCTAAATACAGCGTCCATAACTTTAGCCGGTCATACAGTTGTGCACCACAGGCGTTAAAATCACATTAATACACCTTCTTCAAGCCGTAATTTCATAAAAATGCAAAGAACTTAAAGATTGCAGTTTCAGGACATAGAATTTAATTAACACAGATATTAAATTGATAATAATACTCTGCAAAAAACGATCTGCGGTTGCGGTCTTATAATAATAGATGTAATAGATACGTAATTTTTTACATACAAAAATTTATTTATGTTTATAAATTACCAATTAGTTGTATGCAATAGCTACAATATAATAATGATCAATTTTTACATAACATTAAATTGTTTATTGTCAGTCTATTTTTTCGTTTATCCGTGTTTGTTAACTTGCCACAAAAAGCCACGGGCGTGCGAGTTTCCTACAGGTATAGACCAGGGTTGATAATTTTTGAAAACGAAAAAAACTAATAGTAGGATGAAATCCATTAGAAAAGGAAGAGAATATAACAAAAATGAAAGGAAAAATAATTTACGGGCGATCTGAAGTCAAAGGGAAGTGGGACGGGGTGAGTTTTTAAAAGTAAAAAACGGCTTATCTCGATTTCCTGCAAAACTACAAGTTCTATAGAAAAAAGTTAAATGACAAAGTTATAGGTAATAAAAAGGTCTACTAATTTTGTATTTACACTTTTTTCACATAACCTCAAAATTTATGTGAAAATTTTAAATAACCAAGTTTTAGTTTTTTTTTATTTTTTTCTTTTACAAAAAAAATCTTTTCGCGAAATTTGTTAAAAAAATACCTCTTTTTGTCCCAATTATATTGTATTTTTTTTAATTTAAAATATTTATTTTTTCACCTTATTTTGACTTAATATCGAAAAAGCACCCTAATTTTCAATCCAAAATTCTCGCGTCAAATTATCTGATTTTTTAAAAAAGTCGGTAAGCTTTTAGTTCGTCGAAATCTCTACACTCTGATGGCGTAAAAAAAATACATTACTATGGTAAATTTTCTCAGAAAAGGGCTGGTCTGTGCAACCAGGACGTGGATTGTGGATTTGTGGAATTCTTTAATGGCTACTTACCAGTAACACGTTGAACATTTCACTTTTTGACGAGTTTCAAACATTGCTGTTGGTCAAAAGCGTATTTTTTTAGCTATTGAAAACTACAATTATATTATATGCACGAAGTTCTTAAATGACTTGGTCAATTTGATCGAGTAGAACCTTTTACTTTTTTGACATCAGTTATTTTTTTTAAATGGATTCATGGGCAATTGCATGTAAATTCATTTCAATTATTTTATACCGTAACACGTAGCAAAAAATATAGGAATTACTTGTTCTGTTCGCGTTATAAATATAATTACATTTTTTTATTGTAAACTTTAATGGACAAAAAATGTGTGAATAAAAATTACATTGAATCTATAGGTATTAAAATCCTGTGCAAATAGTCTATCTAGTATAGTTCTATATTAATATAGACATAGGTTTTCATGAGTATTTTATTCATTCTAGCGATTCGCTCGGGTGCATCCCTAGGTAGTTACGTTTTAAATAGATATGAATAGTTATTGCGAGTTCACATTAGGAGAAAAACTTATGCCATTGCAGATTTTTCTGCAGGCCTTTTTAAGACCTATAATTTCTTAGTACATTGTTTTGATGTATCTTTTAAGGTTTAACCAACGACAGCCATGTAAACTAAGGACAACTCGACAGAACAAGTTAGTGTTTTCCCATAGGAATGCAAAAAAATCCTCTAGTAAAAGGTATCCTAAATGTCGACCCAGTTAATAAGTTTTCACTACACAAAGTTTAGTTAAAATCGGTTTTGTACTTTTTGCATGAAACGCGCACACACAAACAGTCAAAATTTTTGAAAACTATTTTTTCGGGGTTTATATTCTGTACACGATAGATTACAGTCATTATTTTTTTTTAATATTTCATGTACAGATTTCGCTAAATTATCTACTATTTTTATTATATGTATATATTATTTAACGAATCAGATTGATTGTCGTTCAATGTCAAGAACGAACTAAGAAAAGGCGGTTATAAACGTGAGTAGGCGTCACATTTACTTCCTATTTTGAATTAACAGTATTACTGTATTCAATAGCTTGAGCTTGTCATGTTGTTATAATGTTACAACGCTCTTAGAACGCACTCCTTAATTTATAAATAATTAAATACCAGCGATTAATTTTCGCTTCGTTCGGCTTGATTCCTAAGTGCCTAAGAATAGCCTATATGTTACTCCAAGTCATAGCCTATCTATGTGCTATTTCATCCAGATCGGTCCAGCCAATATGTCATTATTTTTTTAATTTATTCATCTTTATTGTACACACAATATAAAGACAAAAAGAGTAGGTGTTGTTAGATAAAGTACATTAAGCATGCAAAGGCGGTCTTATTGCTAAAGCCAATCTTTACCAGACAACCTTTGGTGAGAGGATTTAATAAGTCGGAAACCGGATGGTGCTATCAAAACATAAATAATTAAAAAAAAAATAAGGAAAAATGTGATATATACACATGTAACATAATATATTATGAGACACAAATAACTTGTTACTACATATATAAATAAATAGGCATATTATGAACGAATAAATTAAAATTTAAGTAAACATAAAGTAAATAAATATATATATATATACATATATATATATATATATATATATATACACTAGCAAAACCCGCGGCTTCACCCGCGCTAAAACTACAAAAAAAAACTCGAAAAAAGTAGGTTTCATACAAACTTTCATCGCCTATTTTACCCCCTTATGGGTTAAATTTCGAAAAATGCAAAAATACATATTTATTTTATTGTATTGAAGAACATTAATACTAAGTTTCAAGAAATTCTGATTATAAATATTTTTTTGGGTTGTACTGTAATGTGTTCCGTGGGAATGAGGTAGTGTCCCACGGTAAAAAGTAGCATAATATGTCACTCTCCAGCCCTCCAACTATGTCCACCCAAAAAATCACGCCAATCTGCCTCTCTGTTTCAACGTGAAAGAAGGACAAACAAACAAACAAATATACAAACAAACAAACAACACACTTTCACATTTATAATATTAATTATATTGGATTCATACATTACTCAACGGCCACGGCATCGTTAATACGGAAACCGTGTGTGTGAAAAGGGCCTTATGCTTAACAGATTATCATAGATGGTTCTAAGAATAGTTAAGACATACTACATATATTTGTCTTTAGTCCCTTATTTTTAGAAAAACAAAGTTAGATCGGAATTCAGACTGTAAGTTACATTTATGAAATTCAAGTTAAAATACAATTTTTGGAGGAAAAATATAATTTCGTAAACTAAATATGCATAGTAATATTTACTTAATCATGGAATATGACCATGAATTCTCAAGTTATTCAATTCGTTTTCGTAACTTTAACCTGCGGGAGGTTCCTTGTAGCTAGCACAAATAATTCAATAACTTTTATATTTACTTAACAGTCACCACCCACCAGTTACACGCCGAAATATCTTTAAACATTTAAAATATTACAGATTTATTGTCAGCCGCTTTTAGTACTTTATTGTATGTCGGTCGTTTCGAGAAAATCCATGACATATATGCAGTGCTCATATATGTATGTTTCCTATACATTATTTCATTTTGTAATGTCGAGGCAATAAAATGTCATTAAAATTATTAAATTGTATTTTTCAATAATATATGAAGAAAGCTTGCGTGTTTACCTTGTATTGCACGTTCTCTGGTAATAAAATTAGGACTGCATCGACATAACTTATTGAATATTCTAAAGGCTTTAAATTATTTTGGCGGATAAATTGCTTATACTATCGAAATTCTGCATAATGTACATAATAATTTGTTATTTAATCAGTTAATTTGGGTTAACATAAGTTTCTTTTAAATAAAACTATCTTTTCGGATTATTTCGCGGATTTATTTTGATTTTTGGTTCCCGACGTATCGAATGCTTTACAGCAATCATGGTGACCGGAGAGACTAAGGTTATAGACGTTTCAAAGGCATTATACACTTGTTACAGACAATGTTTAGAAATAAAAATTAACAAATATTGTAAGGTACTTTGGTGCCATTTATGATTTTTTGAAATCAATTTTGTAAAATAGTGGGTAGGCACTCATATTCTTTAAATTAGTAAAATGATACGAAGTTGGAACGATAAAAATATATGGACCATAGTATAACCGAGTGATGCTACGGGATACGTATCACGTATTACATACAAGTCTAAGAATCAGATGCTTATCGCCATCCCCATATATGAATATACGTGACTCCAAAGAAAATTGCTAGCTTTAAATAAATCTGATTAATTATTCAAAATGATGCATCTACATATAAAATTTTGTTCATTACAATAATCGACATATGTACGATTACTTGTAAATTATATGATTAAAAGACTTTTAACACTCGGAAACGTTCCAATTAGTCAACTAAGAAGTATCCATACTAATATTATATATGTGAAATTGTTTGTTTGTTTGTTTGTTTGTTTGTTTGTTTGTTTGTTTGTCCTTCTTTTACGTCGAAACGGAGTGACGGATTGGCGTGATTTTTTGTGTGGAGATAGTTGAAGGGCTGGAGAGTGACACTACTGACTATTTTTACCGCGGGAGATTATCAAATTCCCACGGGAAAACACTTTATAATACAATCCGAAAAAATATTTATGATTAGAATTACTTGAAACTTGGTATTAATGCTCTTCAATATAATTAAACAAATACGTGTTTAAGCATTTTTCGAAATTCATCCCATAAGAGGGTAAAATAGGGGATGAAAGTTTGTATGAAACTATGTTTTTAGAGATATTTAATGTAACTTTCTCTTAGTGAAATAATTTTCGTAATCAGATCAGTAGTTTCAGAGATTATCCGCTACATACAAACTTATCAACTTTACGTTTTATAATATTTAATAGTGTAGATATAGATTGAGTCCATATACACGGTCATTGGACATTTTCCCGGACAATTAAAGACAAAAAACAAAATAGGATCAGCCGCTGATGAGGTGTTGAGAGTGCTGATTATTTTATTTTCCATTAAGACTAGCTGATCCGACAGACATAGCCCTGTCAAAATTTAAATAGATTTGTTTTTGGTCGTTGAGTTCACACAAAAATTGCATATAAAGACTTCTAGATTTTCCCGAATTTCCCAATTTTCCAGGTAAATTTTCCAATTCTCGTTTCTTAAAAACCTTATTTATACTATCACGAACATATAAAAAAATAATTGCGCTTACATACGAACAGCCTTTCATATTTTTATACAAAGATTAAGAAACTCTACTATAGTGGACTATAGTGGTCATCAGTACCTAATGACTTTGGTAATAATATTGATTTTTGCTTTGTTACCGGTTCGATTCCCGTACACATGACAATATATGTATGTATGTGCATTGGCGATGTATATTCTTTATATATTCTATTCTCTACTCTAGGAAAACAAAAACAAACCTATCCCACGGGAACCGTACATTTTTCCGGGATAAAAAGTAGCCTATGTGTTATCCCAGACTATAATATATATCTGTGCCAATTTTATTCAGATCTGTTCAGCCGTTTTAGCGTGAAAGAGTAACAAGCATCCATACTCACAAGCTTTTACATTTATAATATTAGTATAGATTAGTTTAGTTAGGATATAAAGTTTATTATAATACAAATATTTTATTACTATTATTTTTATGACAAATATTATTCAAAACGTTACACATCCTTTCATTTAAGTTAAATAAATTTAATATTTTAGACTAGCATTGCCCGCGGCTCCGTCCGCGTTCAGATGACCAAAAACCCAAATTCATAGGTTTTACATATTAGTATACTCTTACACTGCAGTTTTTGTATTTTTTCTCAGAAATGAGATATTTCCCGCGGTAAAAAGTATCCTATATGTTGACCTGGATAACCAGCTATCACCATACCCAATTTCATCAAAATCCCTCCAGTTGTTTTTGTGTGATGTGATAACAGACAGTCAGACATACAGACAGACAGACACAAATTCTAAAAACTATAGATTCGGCCTCTGTATCGATAATAATGTTTCTTTCAATAATATTATCCAAAAAATATTTAATGTACAGATTCGGCTTAGTTACAATTTCATTATATGTATAGATGTAATCAGGGTCACGTCCGTAATGTAAATCTTTTAGACGTAAAGCTAATAAGTGAATGAGCGAGTCGATGAAGTGATAAACCGTGAAGAACTTTCTTTGTTAATCTCTCTTTTCTTACCCATTTAAAGTTTAAAAGTTGTTTTGTTTGTTTGTACGTACTGTTCTTGGAAACTATCAGTTTTTCTAACAATCTTTGCATTTTATATTACGCTTAATTATGCTTAAGAGGAAACAATATACTCTTGCATACTAATATAATATTAGTAAGAAAAATAAATAATACTCTTTATTGTACATCTTATAAAACAAACAGACATAATGAAAATAACACACTAAAAATAAATGTACAACAGGCGGCCTTATAACTTATATCGCTAAAAGCGATCTGTTTCAGGTAAAGTAGAGGTGGAGGAGAAATGTGTGGCATATACGGTAGGCGGCATTAAGAATATTCTATGAAATTATAATTTTTAAATACTATAAACAATACTTATATTTTCTTTAAAAACGCTATGATTAGTAATATATTGATTATTTATATAGCATCATATACAGACAGACACCTACCTACCTACTTATTATAGGAAAACGATTGTTTTATGTTTAGTGTTTAAATTACCTGAGAACTGTATTTAGTTGTTTTTAGCCGAAAATAAAAATAAACATTCAAAGTAACAACAAAATACTAGTTATGATATTCTATAACCTTGCAACCCGGAGCTTTTTGAACTCATTACGTTTGGCTTCTTCCCAAAAGATTACACGTAGCGTAGCACCTTTATATGTAAGCATTTGCATCCAAACAAAGGATTATATTCATAAGTATTCATATCCAATATTAAGGATGACATATTTATTTGGTACGAAATACTATACTGACTGTTGATCAACACGCGCCTTATAAATTCACTTCACTGTGCATTTTAAACGATTTTTTATGAATCGACAGCGTGGAAGAAATGGACCACGTTGTATAGGTGTAATGTACGTGATTATTTAGTCTGCCTTCGCGTCATACGTTACTCTATCTTTCCACCACCTATACACAGTCTGGCTTCTATTTCTATACTGTTATATTTTGTAAAGGCTTAAATCAAATATTTTATGTAATTTACGTAAATTAATAGATTAATAGATAGTTATATGAATTGTTTTTTTCTCAACAAAGTTCCTTTTTCTAATATTTATTATATATGTTGTAGAAGTAAAACTTGTGGTTCTACAAATAGACCATATTTTGACTTTCTGTTTAAGGGCACATCCATCGAAAGTGATGAACATTGAAACTCGTCAAGCCGTGGAAACTGAGATGCCTTGATAATTTTTGTAGTAAAATCTTAATTATAAGTACGACTCTTACTATACTCTTTTATTTTAATCAGTTAAGTAGATGCAAAGATAACTTAAGCTTATGACCGTGTCATAAATAAAGCCTTTTAGTGATTATGGGTAAAATAAAAATATATAGGTAAGTGAAACCGCTGGCGGTGGCTTGTGAAAAATATAACAGTAAACTAACTTGTAAACAGAAAGTTTAAATGACCCAAAATGTTTATGACAATTGACAGTTAACTCTGTATAAATATAAGTAAAAATATTTTAAAGTACCGTGACCTCAACTGACCCTACCTATTAACCGCCAAGGCTATTGTTTTTCCGGTTTACGTGAAAATACAAAAGTGCAAAAAAAATAAATATTTTAAAAATAAAAAATAAAAAATATATATATTTATTTAATTATGATCACCAACATGATATACAGTAACTTAAAAAAAATACACAATTGTACAAAGGAGGTCTAAATCCAACTGTTATCATACTTATAGGTAACTACGACATGCATTAACAGTTACACGGAGCATTAACAGTACTATAAATTATAAAAAAAATTAAGACCCGATTATAATTAGTTACGTAAAGCAACAAAAGAAGAAAGAAAAGAAAAAAAGCAATATCTATCATGAGAAGAAAAAAATTTTTCTTAATTTTATTCTATATTATGTATTATATTTTAATGATAACCTGATGGTTCAGAGTTCAACTTTCCTTCGGAGCAGCCTTTATACTTAAGGGCGTGGGTTAGAATTTAGTCTGCACCCAATAGATTATACAAGTAAGTCCATTTCATGAGTAAATTGCATGAATTACAAACATACAAATAACTACTATAAAATGGAGGATATTTACATAATTAGTGAAAATAAATAAAAAAAACTTAAGTCATATATTTTATATTAAAGGTGTACAATGTAATGATATGTATTATTCAATTATTTTTAACGGTTTTACACCAATTCTCACAGCCATTTCTTTATACGACTCTACTTGTGATTCTGGATAAATAATTGTGCCTCTACTTTTCGTGGTTCTCTCATTATTTCGCTCTTTATCTCCTGGCGCAAGCACCGGCAGTGATGGATCAACCTAAAATGATAAATATAATAAAAATAAACATATTTATCGAGAATAAATAGTAATGTAATATAGCTAATAAAAATAAAGTTTCCTAAAGTCATTAAACTCTTTCTGAATGACCTGCTAACATTAGTTTGTAATCTATTATTATGTATACAAAATATAAAACAATGTCGCTGTCTGCGTCTGTCTGTTTCTCTGCTTACTTCTTCTAAATCATGCTACGGATTTTGATTCGGTTTTCACTAATAGACAGAGCGATAAACGAGGTACATTTGTGTATATAATTTGTAAATATTTTATATAAAATAACTGAACCTAGACTATCTCCTAAGGTACGCTTTCAATAACTATTTTTATGCATATAAGACGTTCCTAGGGACGCACCCGAGCAAAGCCAGAGAGTAAGTCGGTAGTTATGTATATCCATACTAATATTATAAATGTGAAAGTATGTTTGTTTGTTTGTTTGTTTGTTTGTTTGTTTGTTTGTTTGTCCTTCTTTCATGTCAAAACGGCGTGATGTTTTGGCGTTATTTTTTGTGTGGAGATAGTTGGAGGGCTGGAGAGTGACATAGACTACTTTTTACCGTGGGATAATATCCAATTCTCTCTCTAACTCTCTTCAATAAAATGAAATAGATATGTGTTTCAGCATTTTTGGAAATTCATCATATAAGGTGGTAAAATAGGGGATGAAAGTTTGTATAAAACTACCTTTTTAGAGATTTTTTGCAGTTTTAGCGCGAGCAAAACCGCGGGTTCTGCTAGTTATAATATAATGTCGTATATCGATCTTCTTCTTACTTTAATTTACAGCCCCGAACAATATTTCGTTCTGAGCCTTGGGACAACAGAAAATGTTTCATGCAATAGTTTGCAATTATTATCCGCTAATTGCGGTAATACAGAGTACTATATTTTTCATTCTTTGTAAAGGTTTTAAATAAATAAGCTTCATAACGGAAAACAAAAGCAAATGTCATTTGATATTTATATATACTAAAATTAGCTGTAAAGTTTAGCTTATATACTACAGAATTAGCGTTTTTTGTTTGTATACTCGTATATAGTTTAGTCACGTCAAGTGGAGAATATGCATCAATGAAACTGCATCACACACTTGAGTGTGTGCCAAAAGAAAGTTACACTCATTATACCGTAATATAAACACCGTTACAGGTAACAGGATTTGTTTTTATTTTAGCCTACTTTGTTTATTAAAAACTCATTTCATTGTATTTAAATCGTAATTTTTAAAATTTTGTTACTTTCTAAACTATACTCATTATTTTCTCCAAAATTAAGCTGTTCTATAAAAATTTCATTAAAATTGTAGATTATTTTACTCTGTATACATTAAGCAACTTTTATTCGTTTCCAACATGATTACCACTTGTCTTAACTGTGAAGAAAAATATCGTGAGGAAACCTGCATTTCTGAGAGAACCTAGCAAGTTTTCAAAAGACATGTGAAGTCCGCCATCAAGCACTTCAATAGGAGTGGGATCAGGCCAGCGTGGTGGACACTGGCCTGATCCCACTCCTATTGAAGGGAGGCCCGTGCCCAGCAGTGGGATGTTAAAAAGGGCTGAATACATACATTAAGCAAAACCTTCGTAACTATGGCTTAAAAAGATTTCACAAAATTTGAGTTTTATGAAGGCTTTTATTATATACATATAGGTACTAACGACTTAGTTTTCGCTTCGCCCCTACATCCCTAGGTGCCTTTTTTAATTCGTGGGGAAACCTCTTTTGCGGGTTGCCCGTGCGCGGGGAGCGCTCGGGGTATGTGGGACTCCTGTCGCGAGAAGCACAACAGACTACCCACTAAAACCACCACGGTGATCCCTATCGCAAGAGACAGGGCCACGGGATCGCTTGTGCATTTGACTGCGATCCCTAGGTGCCTAACAGTAGCCTATCTAGGTCTACTACTTATTCTAATTCGTAGTCTTTGTACTATCCAAATCCGTCCAGCCGTTTCCGCGTGAAGGAGGAACAAGTATGTTTAGTGAAAAACATTCCCCAATCGCACCTTGGATGTCTATTACACAGTCATATATTGTTGAATTTTGCTAATAGGTATTGTATTGTGCTACAAAACTGTTCTTGATACCCTTTTATTTTCTTGATACCTTTCTAGACCACAGAGTACATAATGAAGATGCCGAAGCCAGGCATGGTTTTCGATATTTTAGTATAACACGATTAACATGTTCTTCGTTCTTTTGCTCAACGCGAATGCAGAAGTTTGTATTTTATAGTATTACTAGCATTGCCCGCGGCTCCGCCCGCGTTCAGATGACCAAAAACTAAATTCTTAGGTGTTACATATTAGTATACTCTTACATTGCAGTTTTTGTATTTTTCCTCAGAAATAAGATATTTTCCCGCGGTAAAAAGTATCCTAGGATCGCGCGCTACATCGCCCGGTTTATATAGCTTGAGCAGGCGGTCGAGCGATGCGGGGCAGAGGGGATGGACTCGCCGTAGGCATCTCAATGCTCGCCAAGCATTAAAAATGTTTCGCTACTAATTACTTCTAACAACGATATCTCAAAAACTATTCATCTGATTGATTTAGTGTAAAGAGCAATTTTAATCTGCATTAAATGACTAAGCTAACTAAAATATTCCATAAAAGTGGTTATTGTAAGTCAACCGTAAGAGATAGAGATATGCTATCGCGGACTTTTTTGTAGCATTTTTATAGATTTTGAATTCTCTAGTACATTACTTAACTGTATCTTTGCTAGTTTACGCGGCGTTCGCGTGGAAAGTTCCCATTTGGCGAGATTTTTTGCGACCTCTTCAACATTTGTCGCCGTATTTCAGCTAATTTACATAAAAGCATAATAAATTATATACCTAAACCTTCCTCAAGAATTACTCTTTCTATTGTTGAAAACCGTATAAAAATCCGTTCAGTAGTTTTCGAGTTTATCGCGTGACGCGGCCGGGGGACTTATTTTTATAATAAGTATATAGTATTATTTAAACGGTTTATACACCCTTTAAAAATAGAAGAATCAAAATAAAAACCTAATCACAGAAAAAATAATCACTGTTAGAGATTTAATTAACTACAGTTAATTATAACAATTATATTAATTAAACACTAATAAGCATGTTAAAGATGATATTTATTATAATTTAATATAAATAGCGTGCGTAATAAGAATTGTAATTAAGGCTTGATCCTGTAATAATTTTCACCATAAAAACAACCAATTAATTTAAGAATTTTGATCTCTGTACAGTTTTATTATTATTTAATTTGAATTTTTTTTTCAAAACATTGCTTAAAACAAAAAAAATAGCTAACTTTTCATCATTAGGTAAGATGATTTTTAATTTTGATTAAGTTTAATTTAAATATATATTACATTAATATTTTCCACAGCACCGCGAAGGTTAAGGCGCAGGACCGACGGCTTTTGTGCTCTCCGAGGCACGGGGGTGAAACACCGCCAACTTCCCAACTCCGGGCTGTTACTAAGAATTTCTTGACAGAAATACTCAATAACTAATCTTGGCTCGGACCGGGCCAGGATCTACATTGCTGGCCACTAGACCACCGAGGCAATGATTTTTTATTTTTATATGTAACTAGCGACTCACCCTCGCTTCGCTCGGGTTCGTCCTTAGCTTGCTTCCCAATGCAAACATTTTTTCCCCATTTTCACCCCCTTAAGGGATGATTTTTGGAATAAAAAGTATCCTATGTCCGTTCCAGGGTCTCAAATTATCTTTTTACCAAATTTCATCTAAATCGGTTCAGTAGATCGAGAGATTACCCCCTACATCACAAACTCACAAACTTTACCTCTTTATAATATTAGTATAGGCTATTAACTAGAATAAATCATCTTTATATCTCTACCTAAAACCCTTTTTAGTGGATAACTACTCTCTATCAGGAATCTACCTAGATAGATTAATTTCTGTTTACTTACAGGTTCTAACTTCCTCCAGTGATTTAAGCAATCAGCAATCCTTTCACCAAATCCCGGGGCGAAACATCCTGGATCAACAGCTACAAAGCATTGTCCTAGATTTGGAGCTTCCGTTTGTGTATGGGACCATGTTGGTACATTGTGAGTGGCTCGGGAACCTGGTTAAAGAAACAATTAAATTAATGATAGATAGATAGATAGATGAATGGATGGATGGATGGACGACGGACGGACGGACGGATGGATTATATATGGATAGATAGATAGACTTTATTGTACACCACAAAAGAAATATACAAAAGAAGAAATAAAAAAATAGTGATGCAAAGGAGTCGGCCTTATCGCTTTAAGTGATCTCTTTTAGGCAACCTTGAGGCGAAGGGGTAATTATTTTGGAGGAGTTCGTGAGTTTAAATTTGTTACTTCTTCACGTTATAATGGCTTAACGGATTTGAGTAAAATTAGAAATGGAGTTGACTTACTCGTACATATATCTAAATAAACGTTTTTTCGACGTAACCACGAGTAAATACTAATATGTTGATAATTTTTGCCAGCCAGCTCTCACTGTCAACAGATTTTCTTATATCGTTTAGAGAGATCAAGAGATGTAGCTAAGCTAGATGACGACATACTTTAATTTAATATTTTTAAAAGATACGGAAATTCACATCTCTTCGTTCACAATCAGTTATTATCTCACGGTAATAACATTGATAAATAGATAGAATTTTATAATCATTGTCTTTATAACATTTTTTTGTGTTAGGCAGTCATAATTATATTATTTTATATTAATATATACATAATTAAAATATGTATATACTCGTGAGAGAATACGCAGGGAATACATTTAAAAGTTTTATTACCTGAAAGTCCACTGCAAAACACTTCGACCATTGCACTGAGTCCGTAGCCTTTATAGCCACTTGTTTTCTCAAAACCTCCTAATGGCATAAGTCGTGCTGTATCGAACGCCTACAAATATAAAAGAGCAATGCAGTATTAATTTTAACGCCTGAATTAATCGAATAGCAAATATTTAATAAATAATTATTGACTATCATAAACTTTGTAGTATAACGTGTACGTAAAAAATACTTATTAATTATGTGAAATATATACATATATTTTTACAATTTGCACTTACAACTTGAGGATCTGTAGTAGTTTTGCCGTCTGGGCCCAAAGCCCAGCCTTCTGGTATTGGCTCTCCTTTCCTGATTTGCACTTCGACCTATAAATGTAATTTAAATAGCATTCTTTTATCATATTTAAATAACTAATTGTAAAAGGAATATTTTGCAAGATGTCATTTTTTTAAATTTTACAAACTTTTTCATTATTATTTTACAAGGTAAATATTTACATGTTTGTAATTTGTGAATTAAAAAAACAACAATTTACAAAAGCCGCTTCACATGTTATGTGCATAATGTATAATAAACTAAAAAAATAAATAAAATATTATTTTATTGCCAAAACTGTACTTATTAACGTAACACTAATACATATATATCTATTTTTGAACTTCATATACATGAATTTGTTTCGCATATTTTGAGTAAACTTTAATAATTTTAAGTAATGGAACAAAGAAGTAGTAAAGTAACATTCATACCTTTCCCATGGCTGCGGTTGTTGTAGCCATATCGACAACTATTGAGTCGCCGTCTGTCGCAGGAGCCGCCATGGAAATTGGATTCGTACCTAAGGCACTCTGAAATTAAAATACACGTATAGTATTTATATTTTTGTACCCACACGTGGCCAGCGTGGTGGACTATAACCTGACAACCCTCGTATTAAAGATTTAAAGGAAGACCCGTTCTCAGTCGCGGGACGTTAAAAAGCCTACAAAGGCTGAATACAATAAAATATTCTCGTAAATATTATTAATGATTTCCAAATAAATATATAAATTAAATACAAAATATTTTATTTTATTGCAAGTTTTATTTATATTAAAATACAATATTTAATTTCATTTCAAGTTGTATTCAAGCCACAAGTTAATATGGTAAAAATAAAATATACATAAGTCATAAAAGAATTGTATGAAAACACTAGCACTAAAACTCTATACACTTACATGTTTTGATCTCGTTGGTACCATAATTGGAGCGGAGTTAGTGAACGACATCCCAATAAAACCTTCTTTCTCAGCTTTCAATGCCCAATAACCAGCCATGCCGTAATGATTACAACCTAAAGAATTTAAAAATATATTTAATATTTAAAACTTACAAAATTATTTATAAAAAGGCGAAAGAGAGAACAAAAACGTTTTTTTAGACCTTTATAATCAAATCAAGACAATTTATCATACAGTCAAGATAGCCGATCTCTGAGAAAATGAGGACATTTACAAATTGTATGTAATGTAAATAGAAAGCATACTCCCAAATGACGCCCACTCATGTATGATAAATGTAAATACAAGATTTACGAATAAGAATACCTTGAGCGATACTCGAACCCCTTACCTACTGACTACTATGCCAAATAGCATGTATGTATATAGATAATTATATCTTTTGAATGACTCATTCATCAACTCCGACAGTCGACACTATCGGAAAGAAAGGTAAGTTCAAATAAATCTGACGAAATTTGTATGAATTTGTTTTTGATGCTTATATAATGCTAACAAAAGAAAAAGAAAGAGATCCCAAAAATGTATATATATACCAATAAAAACTTAAAAAAAAAACGACTTCCAGGCACTAAATTGTAATAAATAACTAAGCGGGGGTTTTCATTTAGAATAGATACCTAATCAGATATTTTCGAAGTCGATGCCAGTCGGTCCGGGGTTGTCAGTTTTATTGCCTGAAAGTCGGTTTTTTTTAAGTTTTTTTTTTCATTTTTAGTGTAGACGTAATAAGCGGGTAATTTGTAAGAAGAAAGTTTTTTAATAACATATTCGATTAAGCAATTTATTTAAAAAAATAATTTATTTGTTGATTTTTTAAAAAAAACCGCTTGACCAATTTCGATAAAATTTATATGGGACCACTTGGGAAGTATACCATTCGAAACGAAAAATATTTCCAAATCGGTTTAGGCGTCTTCGAGTAATCGGTGAATATACGAGTACATAAAAAAAAACAAAGATTCCGACGAATTGAGAAACTCCTCCGTTTTGGAAGTCACTTAAAAACTATTCCCATAAAAAAAAATGGTAAGTCAGTTTTTAGATAATAATTTGTTATTTTTACTGCGTATTCATAGATAGCGAGCACTGTTTACATTTTACGAGTTATTTATTCTAGTTACAAACAAAATTTCTTTTAGTTTTGCATTTTACTATATATATTTAAAACTCTCTCTAGAGAGAAAAATATTCTTTTTCTTATCAAAAGTTGAAACTTAGTATTATTGCTCTACGCGATAATGAAATATACTTCAATATTTTTAGTTAAGTACAAGAAATGGACACAGGCAAAACTGGGACCAGTCCCTAATACCCTATATACATATAGAATTAATAATATTAATCTTTCAAATGTAACAAAATCTTACGTTTTGCAGCAACCCATCCAACCCCGCACTCCTTGGCCTTCTTTATCGCAAGGTCCATACAGAAGTTTCCAACGGTAGCGCCTAATGCATCGCAGCCATCAACCCAAGCAGTTGCCGCTGTTTCCTTCAATATCACTGGCTCTACATCGGGATTACAAACCCCGGACTTCATATCATTTATATATAGTTCTGAAAAGTTATAATAATAAACATACCTAAAATTTATTCAAATATTCATGCTAAATGCGTCAAATATGAATGCGACCAACTATTTATTGAATTCATCATCATTACAATTATTTTGACATATTGCTTAAAAATTAAAACTCTTTCTAGGTCAAATTAAGATCGAAACTTATTTTTCACTCAATATTTGTATTATAGACGTTACTTCTTATAGAATTTTTAATATAATAAATATTTTGGGACATTAACACACAGCACCATCTAGTTCTATGGTAAGCTACGAGGCTTGTGTTATGGATACCAGATAGTTGATACACTACACATATATAACTTTAAATACATACATATTATAAACATAAACACCTATGACTGGAGTATAAACATTCATACTCATTACACAAATGAATACTACCAGCAGGTCACTACAAACTGAGCCAAACGTGTCGTCAAAAAAATTTTTTTAGCAACAATAAATAGTATGATTGTAAATATAAACAAAACAATTTCTTACATGATTGACTTAGGTATCACCTCTTGATGATGATAATCCTACTACAAAAGAAAGTATATAATAGTTTTGAGCTAGTTAGAGATTTATAAAAAAATAACATAATAACTTACCAAGTCTATTCATCCCATGGCTAAAATGTCCAACGATATCTGCATGCAATAAAAGATCAGCGTGAGCCTTCGCTTCTGATAGTGGCGCTCCGCCGGCCACTAGGCTTTCTACCATAAATCTTTCGGCTTCTTCTACTTTAACTTGAGGCATAGTTAACTATATTACTTCAATTATAGTAATTATAAAACTATTTTGTAATTTAAATTATTTTAAGCTCAGAAGTAAATAAAATAATAATACCCTTAAATACAATGCATCACTTCAGTGCTGCATTCGGAAATAAAACCAGTTGTGTAAGTTCGAAAGCAACCTTCGGTTTGTGCGCGACAGACAAACTGAAGGTAAGCTTTACTCGTTTATATATAAACGCGGTAACAAATACAGGTGGATATTTTATCTTATCTTTATAATTAGTTATATTATGATTGCGAATTTATTTATTTTGTAATTACATTTCCATTTAGCTAATGTTTGTTATCATTACTTAAGTATTACCTGCAAAATTAAAGTGTCCCCCATTTTTGAAATTAAAAAATAAATTAGATATAATGCAGCCAGTAATGTATTTCAGGCTGAAAACCTTATAATCTGGTTATATAACATCATAGTTGGTCTTTAATAGTATAAAATAATCTTATATATTTTATTTTTCACTAGTTACAACCTGTATGTTTGCATTTATTTGCTGAGTGTAATAAATCTTTGCCACGTTTTTAAAGACCTGTTACTGTACAGTATGAATATTCTATGCCCGTGCAGTAAAGCCCTATTAAAAACCTTTCAATCCTATTAGAAACTTAAATAGATAGAAAGGTAAGAGTGATTGATTCACCGTACATTTATGACTATTTATTTAATAAATATAGAATGTAGCAAATACTGATCAAGTAATAATTTCATTTTTGCAATAAAATTGTTCCTCAGATTTTTGTATCATATAGGAAGGAAGGAAAATTTTAATGAAAAGCTAAACTGCAGAATGAAAAATTTTACTTTATTTTCCTTGAATTTATTTTTACCAATAAAATTATTTACATATATGTAACTACTACCAAAAAAAATATGAGAGAATTACTCTTCTGACCTCGTAACACAATGGTTATATTTTTTTCATTCTCTAGTAATGAAAGTGAGCATATAATATGTACACACTGTCGTAAGTATGAGTATTTGAGGATAAGTACATATTAAGTGGCACTATAATTGCCGCCGCGATAGGCAAACTAAAGGAAACGCTAATTTCTGCGATGATATCATTTTTTATCAAGCTTTAACCATTACAATTAAATAAATTCAGTTATTTTTTATCATTTTTCTCTGTATAATTTTGAATTTTGTCCTACGAGTCCAACATTTCTGAGATTTAAAGTTTATACATATAATAAAATTGTAACTATCTGCCGAATCTGTACATTTGAAAATCTTATTAAAATAGACATTTTTATCGATACAGTGGCCGAATCTATAGCTTTTGGAATTTTTGTCTGTCTGTATGTCTGCTTGTGACCGTATCACAGAAAAACCATTGGGGTGGTTTGATGAAATTTGGTATGATAATAGCTGGTTATCTGTATCAATATATAGGATACTTTTTACTACGGGAAAATATCTCATCTCAGAGAAATCTATACTAAACGTTAAAACGTAACGTAACGTTAACCCGAGCAGAGAGAGGGTGAGTCACTAGTCTTTAAATATGGATCCATATTTATAAATATATTATTTAAAAGTTAGACTGAGTAAATAAATCGATTTCAGTTTGGTAAATAGTTTCACAAGTAACTGCATTTATTTTTTACCCAATAAACAAATTGTGCTTAATGTCCGCCCTTGAACGTTTCATTGATTAATTTCCTTATTTAACGGTTTTAAAGAAATTGACGTAGATAACTGAAAGTCTAATCAAACTCAAAAAAAAATTCATTATTTCTAATGAAAGAATTGTTTTTAATTTACTAATTAGACTTAAGTCAAATAAATTAAGCTCTGAAATCCAATTTGTTAACGTTTTTCTAACAGTGTAATTATAAATTTAACTAATATAATTTGTTTAACTCTAAAGTGAAATTTTGGGTGCGAAAGCTTAGAAAATACTTATATGATGTTAAATAAAAAATATTTTTCCTAGATTAAATTAATTAAATATTAATTAAATAAATTAATTACGTATGAAAATTTAACTGGTCTGAATATGTGACGAGGATACTTAATCTTTACTTATATTATATTTGCGAATGTTTCTTTTTTGTCCGTATGTCACTCAGCAGTATAGTATACACTGTCAAAAGTATGAGACAACCACAAAACTTTACTAAAAATAATAATAATTTACGAATAACCATTTTAAACATATAATTTGCAGCTCTACAAATTTTATATGAAATATTTTAAATAAATGTCATTTTCTTATTACTGATTTAAAAAAATAAATGATTAAATTCCATGAATGTAAAGATGTTTGTGATTGATGTTTTTTTTATTAAATAACTAGCCGCTTACACTTTAGACTTAGGAACGCATGAAGCACAAATATACAAAGAAAAATTCTCTTCTTTTGAGGCCTTCTTGGCCTTCGAAGGCATACGCAAAGTTTCATCACAATCGGATGAATGGTTTAGAAATACGTAGGGCACAAACATACAAAATAAAAAAAATCGTGTGTGTGTACTTATGTACGTACGCACGTAAGAAGTTATACTTCTTTGGCGTTACAGAACAAAAATAGCTAAACATTTTATCCCGTATGTCACAACTCTCTGTTTGTAAAAGGAATGCAGCTAACTTCATCATGTCGCTATTTGGCTGTCGATGTACGCCCATCGTAAAAAAATTCTCTCATATTTTTTTCCAAACGTGTCAAAACTCCAAAAATTTTTGTTTTTCTTAATGTAGATATTATGTAAGTAATATATTGTGTATATTGTAAATAGCGCGAGACTGATCTCGCTATAATGTTAACAAGACTGTTTACAGTACACTATGCAGTAGGCACACATTACACAAGATATCTATGTATGTCTTCTGCAATTGACTGATTATAATATGTAAATAACATTTTATAAAATGATGTAGTCTTTGATATTAAATTCAATATTTCTTTACTTTTTTATGGTTTTTCTATTTCTTAATTTAATGAAAACTTATTATATTTAGGTATAATATTATACATATCTTCATATTGACTTACTCGTCTCACATTTTGCTTATATACTCGTATGTATATCAAATGACAATTTATATTATTTCTTTATTTTACGTTATTTGCTTAGTTCAAATACTACTTATTTTTAAAAATATATACAAAAAAAAAGATTCCGACAAATTGAGAACGTCCTCCTTTTTGGAAGTCGGTTAAATATTTTGAATTTTTAACACTCATCATAAAATCATAATATTCCACTGTAGTCTACGAATAAATAATAAGTTATTTATTCCTAGACTGTAGCACGCAAATTAGTATGAATGTGTGCATTGTGTAATAATCTGAATTCGCCTCAAAAAATACAGGTATAACATGGCGGACTATGTTAATTTCTGGGCCATGTTTTTAATTGTTATATAAATCCAAAGTCTTTTTTATCATTATTAATCAAAACAAATAGGTTTAATATTACCTAATTTATTTGTTCATTTAAAATAGTTTTTTGACCAACTGGATTCCATGTTTCAAAAGTACCTTGTATCGACGGTCAAAATTGTTAAATATTAAGTATTTAGTATGTACATATATCTTTTCATTATTATCATTATATGATATCAACACTATTTATTTAAAATTAAGACAAAACGTCTTGATTATATTATTTTTGCAGATGATTGCTAAACAAAAATATTATCACTTTGTATAGGGAGTCCGGAGTTGAGCCGGGAGCTCAATCTACGACTTGGGCCTGCCATCGACATAAAAGTAAGCTATAATTTTAATTGATACAACTAAATAATTATCGTTAGTACGACAGCCAGACATACATTTTTTAAGTAACTTTAACTTCAATTACGTCACTAACCATTTACAATTGTTTAATGTTTTCAATCCAATTAATTTTATTTGTTTTTATTGTAAAACTGTACAGTGTACACCCCTTAAATATAATGTAAATATATAATATGTTAAGTCCATTGACTTTATAATAAAAAAATAAGTATATGCTATTATTACTTCATTACTCAAGTATACATGTACATGTAGTATATACCTACATACTAGAAAGTTTATTAACCTGAAGAAATATATCGCATGCAAATGTTAACAGGAAAAAGTGATAATAAATAGTTGTGCCGAAGTTAACTATTTCTTATTTGTAATTGTATATTATTTTCCAACTGAGTCGAAACTGTACATTAAATATTTTTTGGAAAATCTTATTGAAATAGACATTATTATTGATACAAAGGCAGAATCTATAGTTTGTAGAATTTTTGTCTTTCTGTCTGTCTGTGACCGTATCAAGAGAAAACCACTGGACAGATTTTGATGAAATTTGGTATGATGATAGCTGATTATCCGGGTC